>JAQPPZ010017116.1:1355000-2710000 GCA_028583015.1 Wollemia nobilis | reverse complement strand
TCTTTTTTTTTTTTTTTTCTTTTTTTTTTTTTTTTTTAGTTTGCTTTGTTTCCGCCTCTCTTTTTTTTTTCTTGTTTGTCTCCCTTGTTTGTTTTTTAGCTTTTTTTTTCTTGCTTTCGCTTTCGCTCCTCTTTGGTTGCGTTTTTCCTCGTGTGCTCCCTCCCTGCTTTCTGTCCTCCCCCCAGTGTTTCTCTTTTTGGAATGTGTTGAAGAGAGGGGCCCGTAAGGCTACTAACGGCCCTTTTTTTTTTTGAGTTACTGCCCTTGCTAAGAAGTCAAAGAAAGCACCTCGAGGGGGAAGGCCGTTCCTGTTGCTTTTTTCGGAGGGGCATGGGGAAGGCCGTTCTAGTGTTGCTTTTTTCGGAGGAGAGCATGGGGAGGCGGTTCGCGCTGTTGCTTTTTTAGAGGGTGTGGCAGCTCATGTTTCGTGTTGCTTTTTTTTTTCGGGGCATGGGGGGGGCCTGTTCGGGCTGTTGCTTTCTTTCAGAAAGGAAGAGAAGGAGGAAAGGCGTTGCCTGTTTTTAAGTAATAAGAGAAAAAAAGGAGAAGGAGGAAGGACGTTCGTGTGTTGTTTTTGCTAAGAGAAAAAAAGGGAAGAAGGTGTGTTGTCGCGTTCACTTTTTTTGCTTTTTGGCTAGAGCACAAAGGGAGCAGCAAAGCAAAGTGCCGTTCGCGACGTTTTTTGGCTAAGAGAAGAGAAAGAGAAGGAGGAAAAAGTGTATGTTGTGATGTTATTTTTAAAGAGAAGAGAAAGCAAAGGGGAAAGTGTCGCAACTCGCACTGTTGCTTTTCTTGAGCTAAAAGGGCAAGGGGCAGGTGGTATGTGGGTTGCGACTGTTGCTTTTGGCAGAGAGCAAACTAAGAGCGGCTACATGGGGGGGGGGGGGGGGGGGGGGGGGGGGGGGGTTGTGCCCACTGCCGAGGGCGGCATATGGTGGGTTGTTGCTTGTTGACAAGAAGACTAAAAAGGGCCTGGTTAGGGCCAAAGGGGAGTGAGAGGGGCTCGGGATGCCTACTAGGGGGCGGTAAGGACTAAAAGGGAATATCTCTCTTTGGTTGGATTGGTCCAAGGGGGGGTAGGAGTCATGGGGAGAGTGGCGCTGGCGTGATGGTTGGACTTGTTGTTTTTATTGCCCGATCGTATTGTGTGTGTTTTTTCTTCTGTAATGATTGTTATATGATTAGCCTATGACTGTGTGTGTGCGGGATTGTTTCGGCTCGAGCTAGTGTGTCAGAGTCCTCCTGAGTCTCCTCTAGCCTGTATCTTAGGTGTCTTAAGAAGTCCTTAATAATATCTACTTAAGCTCAACTTACGCATGTATTACCCACGCGTCCCATGCCCCGCTATTCCGCTTATATGGTATCTTGGCTATGTTCCTAATGCTCCACATTGTGTACTTGCTGGGGTCTTTTATGGACCATTAATCTAGTGTGGGATTCTGCCTGGGCTCCTCTCATCGATATGTGCAAATAGACGAGCATATTGACTACTCCAATAAAAATGCTTTCCTTGTACTACTATGTCTTATAATATCTTATATTAAAAAAAAATTTGAAAATAATAGGGAGGATGGTCGCACCGCCCTCCCCCCACCCACCAGCATCCATCATACTCATATATATCTTATGGACCCCAATGGGACGCCATAGGGGATAGTCTCTGTGGATTTCTCAGGATACTCGGGTGTCCTCCCGTGCATTGTCGCCACGGTCAGAGGTGTCTCCATGGTGCTTTATGGGGTGTCATGCGCCGGCTTCCATGTGCCACTGTCCTACTTGTAGCGTTGTTGGTCGTGAGCTTAAAGGATGATTGTTGTGCTTCTAGCGGTCAAGCGGTCTACCCCCCATTCTCTCCCACTACGATACAACAACGATATATGTAAATCCGCCTATCCTCATATACCTACAATTTAGAAAATTGCGCTACCCTCGAGACACTTCATCCTACTAAACATGGAAATACACGGAATTAATCTTTTATATTTCTTCCATTCACTCCCCCCTATATTGGCTACCCCGCGGGCATATATCCCCCTATATACCCCCTAAGAGACACCGCTCCTGCTGGCCGCCCTGAAAGCCTCCCTAGAAGATCCCCATGCTGCATAACCCCCCAATATGACAACAAAAATGACTAGCCATAGACTGATCATATAATGGCTCATTGGCTCTATTATTAGTAATAACAATATTACAATCTCCATCTATAGGTATCGTCTATATATGGCTCGCAAGTATGTCCCGGGTCGAATGGACGCCTGCCTCGATGAGCTCCTTCGCGCTTCCTCAGAGTGGCTCTCCCTAGAGTGCCAGTCCTCCCCGTCCTCCCGAGGAGTTCCGAGACCCCTCCGAGGCTTGGCACCTCACACCGCGCCCTCGGGCCCCTCCCGGTGCCATTATAACCAACCCCGCCCTAAGCCCTCCACCCTCCCCCGCCTCCTCTCCCCCTCGTGGCTCCTCTTGCTCCGAGGCCTATGAGGACAATAAACCTGCGCCGCGCACTATATTAAGCCCCATTATCATCTCAGGCCTACCCAACGTCGCTTCCCCCTCCCAGGTTCTATACCCTCCTCGAGGCACTATAAATAGCGCCTACTAGCCCTCTCAGGTGCCCATCTTTGTTAAGGTTTCGCGCTGCAGCTCTTTCTTCGGGGGCTTCTCTCTCCCTCGAGCCTCTCGCAGCAAATACCCTCCGCGCCAGCATTTGCCCTCTGTGCTATATATGCGTCTTGGGTCTGCATATGTCTAGCTTTTCTCCGCTCGCCGTGGCTCTCCTCTCTTTCCCTCCTTGCCCTCCTCCCCCCTCCCTCTCGTTTCTTTTTGCTCCCTGCCAGCTCCTACTGCGCCCCCGATTTGGTCTAATGATAATCCTACCTCGATTCGGTCAAATTATGGTACCGCCCATTATATAAAACCGCTGGTACAGGAAGAATTGTAAAACGGTCGCACCTAGATAAGCCCCGACTACCATTGGACCATAGCAAGGAAATACCCTCCATTTCTCATATTTTATTGTTCTGGTATTCATCTCCTTTATAATGCTATTCTCAGTGACGGTATCCCTCCTCGATTCCCCTGAATCCTGAGGGAATATAAAAGCCCCCAGTACGCCTAAAACCCGAAGCTTAAAGATACTATTAGTAAATTCTATATTTTATAAATATTCTCATTTTGGTAATAATATTTTTTTTTTATAATCTCATTTTAAGCATTAAATATAGGCTCGCATCCTACATTATCCCCCCGACCTATCCTCCCGCCTCGTAAATGGCCCGCCTCCTCTATGACATCCCTAGTTGGGCTTGGGATGGCTAGAATGAGCCTCTGACTCGGGACCGCAGTAGACCGAGTCGCCCTGGATTCGCTGTTTGTTTTCGCTCTTGTGCATTTATTTTGGAGTATTTTCTCGGCTTTCTTCTCTTTGTTTTTTTTTTAAATAGTCTTTCTGGTAGACAATGTAGACTCCATCTATCAACTAATCGATATTGTGGCAACTGTCGCCGCCTCGCCTCGACCCACTCGAATATGTGACAACGACCCCGATGGAATGACAGACACTAGCTCCCCCGGCAGGTCGCATGGGGGACACAGGGTCCATCCACCCCCAATAGTAGCTGGTAGGTCCCTGGCCTCTTCGCACCCGGATGGCTCCGCCCCCGCTTCCCTCCCCCCTGCCGGGGACGCAGCCTCGCTGCGGTGAGGCGACCCGGGGAGGCAGGCATAGCGTCCGCCCCGGGGGGGAGGGGCACAGCCGGAGCGACAGCCAAGTAATTGGAGACCCGCTAGTTTCGCGCTAGCGGTGCTCTAGGCCAGGCTATGGCGAGGAGGAGCCCCCAAGCAAGGAGAGAGCCTTACCATGGATGTCCATGATTTCCTGAGGCCTGACGCGCGGTGCCGCTACCTTTGGGTGTGATATCCATCCGCATGAGACAGGCCTCCTGCTGGGCGCGTGCTTGCGCAATAGCAGGACTGGCAGCCTAGGGCGCTACGATGGAGTGCCATCTCACACCCACTCGGGATCGTTGGGTAGGTGCAGGAGCCACGGCGTTCCGCCGTAGATGGAGGCACATACGGCGGGAATTGGTGGATATTGCATCCAGGGCCTCTTTGCTGAAGGGAGGCCATAAGGTGGCACTTGGTAGGTCGACTCCAGAGCCCAGAGGCAATGGTCTGGCCACTGTGGCCTGGTGCCATTGTCGACACCCCTGCGGGCGGGCCGGCGCTTCCCAAGGGCTCGGCGCCAAAAATGGCGCATCCGGTGGCCGGCCCGCGCGCGGGTGCCCCCCCATGCATCCTCGCTCAATTTCCCTGCCCCTGAGTGCTCAGGAATCTATGGTAGGCTTTTTTTTTTTTTTTTCTGCATCTGGTTGTTGGGTATATGTTTGGTTATATCCCGCCTTCCCCTTCATGCTGGCAGGCTGCTTCGTGCTCTTGGGTGATCCCGGCCACATGGAGGTAGCGGCCCCTGTCGGGGTGACCTAGGCCACCTCGAGAGGCTGACCCCCGCGGCCATGCGATCATTTGGCGCTTTCGCGGATCGCCACTATGGAGGTGATTTGGCGCCTTCCTGGTGATGGGACATTCGTGCGGGCGCCGTGGGGACATTGTTGTAGGTGTGTGCGTCTCGCGGCGGGTCCACTTGGAGGTGGGGTATTGGTGACAGATCCCTTGGGTGCTGGCTTATTGGTGGCCTATTTGTGCTTCTATGGATTTTTAGTCATTATGATCATGCATGGTCTTCGGATTAGTGCCTTGGGCATATACGACCGTTGGCCATGGCACGTAGGTTTTATTCTATCTCTGTCGTGCTGCTTGCCGTATCTATTTTCTTGTGTGTAGGTAGGCGACATCAGAAGAGTCGGAAGGTGTGATAAGTAATATCCATCCGCCGACATTATATGTGGGCGCGCGGAAGACCGGTGGCCACGCGGGGGTGCGATTGGTAACCAAGGAGGTGCTCAGAAACAATATGGGCAGGTATTCTATAGTAGGGCAACAAAATAGTATAACAAAATGAGGGAGAATTCTCAGAGGGCTGTATTCTATTTTGCTGTTTTGCTGTTGTGTCTTGTTTATGTTTTTTCTTTTTTTTGTATTTTTGGTTTAGAGGGGTTTTGGTGCAGCGTGGTCTGGTCCTGCCTCGCGCTTGGCAGTTTCCTTGTTTGTTGTGGTGTCCTTATGGGGCCGTGGAGAGCTTTTAGGGGGGGTTCTTTCGCTTGATTGTTGGATGATTTTTTTTGTGTGCAGTTGCGTGTTTTTTTGTGGGTGCGCTGTGGGTTTCCATGTTTGGCGCGTCTGGCTCGCCTGAAGTCGCCTCTGCGTATGGATGCCTTGCCCCCAGGCTGACCCGGAGATCATCTATCGCTCGATCTTCTTTTGACCCGGCAATGATTTGCCCCAGGCAAGAATAGGACACTATGCGAGACTTGGGAATTGGCGGAGGCGCCCGGCGTGGGCGGAGAGGCGGAAGGGGCCCCTGCTAGTCAGTCGGAGGCTCTCTATGCAATATGTGCTGCGCCGACTTGCGTGGCTCCTATGCTGACGACGGAGGGTCCAAGGGCAAACGACGCGAGGGGGGAAAGAGAGTCACGGTAAGGCGGTACGAGGGTCTCGACACGGCGACAGGGAGGAGATAGAGGGTCGGGGGAGAGGGGCACGAGCTCGGGGGAGTAGTGCGTCGCTATTGCGCTACGCTGCGTGTAGACGGAGCAAAGGGAAGAGGAGGCGCGAGGGGACGAGGGGGGCCGTGACACGGCGCCAAGTAGCGAGATGCGAGCAGGGAGGAGAAGGAGCCAGGAGGTCGCTGCATGCGATGCCGACTTGTTGGGTCTGCGCGGTATGAGGCGGAGCGAAGGGGAAATGGGACGAAGGGTCGCGACATGGGGCCTTGTCGCGGTCTCATGGACCGAGGAAGAGAGAGGGGGCAAGAGGGACACGGGTCTCGCCACCGCAAGATGTAGTATTTTGCTGGCGAGGAGCAACAAGGAGGAGGGAGGAGGAAGTGGCGTTTATATCGGGTGAGATGTAGTATTTTCACGGCTGAGAGCAACAAAAGGGGGCAGGAAGGTAAAGGGGCCGGGATTTCTCGGCTGGTTGTATTTTGTGGGGCTGAGCGCCACAAGGGGGCGCGGGGGGGGAGACACGGTCTCGCGACGTCTCTCGCTAGCTCATGGGTAAGAGGAGGGGGGAGAGCGAGGCGGGATAGTGTGATGAGATGGCGATTGTGGTGCAGAGAGGGGCAAGGAGAAGGGGAAGCCAAGGAGGCGCAGTGTCGCACCTCGCTGCATGCTGCTGGCTCAGGGCGACGAGCGGGAGGAGGGGGGGGCGCAGGCGTGGTGTCGCGACGAGATGCAGCATTTGTGCGGAGCGGAAGCGCAGAGCCTGGGCCTGACAATATCGTGGGTGGGGGGTGGGAGGAGAACAGAGTAGGAGGCGACTGTCGGGCGTTGGCCGCCTGGCCGCCTCTTTGCGGCTGGAGGGGGGGGAGGAGCGCAGCGCGAGAGCCGACGGCGGCGTGTTTGTGCGACGTGTCTTTTTAGGAGGCAAGGCGAAAAGAGCCCCCCCAAAAACCCCCAACCCCCCGGGGCCCCCCGCCCCCCCCCGCCCTCTCTCCGGCGCGCCGCCGGGCCGAGGGGGCGCCGGGCGGCGCGCCCTCCCCCGCGCCGCTCCCGCCCCGGTTGCGCGGCGCCCGGCTGGCCCCGCCGCGGGGGGCCGGCCCCCGGCTGGGGGCTCCCGGCCCCTCCCTGCGGGGGCGGGGGAGCTCGCCCCGGGCGGCCCACCCTGTAGCCAGCCCGGGGAACCCGCGCCCCTGGGCTGCTGCCGGGGCCCGCCCCCCTCCGCTCCCTCCCGCGCGTTCTGTGGGGTAAGCAAGGCGAGGCCTTCCCGGGGCCCTGGGCCTTTAACCCGCGAGAGGGGCGCCGTAACTCTGGCGTGGCCGATAGATGGGAGCGACTGTTTGTGGAGGGCACCGCGGGAGCCCCTTTGGCGCGGCTGCCCCCCTGACCCTACTAGCCCCCTCCTGGCTTTGAGGGGTCTCGTCCTGCGCTCCTTCCCTCCCCTCTCTGGGCAGTTTTTTTTTGTCTTTGGGAGTCTGCGCCGCCGGGGGTCAGGCCTCGGGTTCAGCAGCCCCTCCCCGGTGTACTTGGCTACTTGGCTTGAAGCGCCGCCCCGTACTGGGTGAGTGGTTTATGGAGGGTTTCGCTCTGCTCCCTGCCCGTGGCGTTGCTCCCGCTCGCTCTCGCCTTTTCGTTTACCGCTGTGAGCTCCTGTGTACCAGGAGAGCTAATACTCTCCTGCTCCCGCTGGTTTTGGGAATTTTATTGAGGGGGACCTAGGCCTACCTCTCCGCCGCCCGAACTTTGATCTGCCCTAACCACCTCCTCCGCGTGGTGTGTGAGCTTTAAGGATTGGGTGAAAGGCTGGTGGGGCTGCGTGGGTAGATTTAATGGGGGGTTGGCCGGCTTCACCGCGGGTTGGGGGACCCCTCGGACCACCCCATTATGGTTGTCTGCTTTTGGGTTTTGTGTCGAGTGACGCTTAGAGGGTTACCACTGATTCCTTGGTTGGTGTTGTTAGTGGTGTTTTATCGGGGGGGGGGGGGGGGGGGGGGGGGGGGGGGGGGGGGGGGGGGGGGGGGGGGGGGGGGGGGGGGGGGGGGGGGGGGGGGGGGGGGGGGGGGGGGGGGGGGGGGGGGAAAGGGGGGGGGGGGGGGGGGGGGGGGGGCGGGGGGGGGGGGGGGGGGGGGGGGGGGGGGGGGGGGGGGGGGGGGGGGGGGTGGGGGCGGGGCCGGGGGGGGGCCGCCCGGGGGCGGGGGGGGGGGGGCCGGGGGGGGGGGGGGGGGGGGGGCGGGGGGGGGGGGGGGGGGGGGCCCGGGGGCGGGGGGGGGGTGGGCGGGGGGGGGGGCCGGGGGGGGGGGGGTGGGGGGGGGGGGGGGCGGGGGGGGGGGGGGGGGGGGGGGGGGGGGGGGGGGTGGGGGGGGGGGGGGGGGGGGCCGGCGGGCGGGGGGGGGGTGGGGCGGGGGGGCCGGGGCGGGCGGGGGGGGGGGGGGGGGGGGTGGGGGCTGAAAGTGATGAAGAAAATGAAAATCCTGATGCAAAAAAAAGGCAGAGTGAAGAAATTGCCGTCAGTGAACATGAAGGAGAAGAAGAACACCAATAGCCAACCCAACCGGAAATAGGTATGCTTTCTTCACTTTCTTCTTCTCATTCTCCTACTCATTCCCATTGTAATTCTCATTCATTTTCTAAAATCGAAAAAAATATAATGTCCTTGCCAAAGAATTACCTTGTTCTCCCAAAAATAGCAGCATCTTCTTGTAGTCTGCTAAATATTGGGTCCGTAGTTGCTCCCATTCCAGTTCTCCCTAGAATTGACATCCCAACGGCTGGAGTTACAACTTCTCAAGGGACTGAGTCACAGTCCACCATGGCCAAGATTGAAAATCTAAAAAGGGTGATCAAGAATGCATCCTTTTTTTTTTATCTTTGTTTTTCCACTCGAAATTTTACTTTTTACAGCTGTGCTGGTGACTCCGTTTCCCAATGGATGAAGGCCTAGTCTCAATTTTTTGCGAGCAAAAATTCCCTCAGAAGGCACCAAGAATGTTAGTCAAAAAGTGACTAACTACAAAAAAATAGCTGATGCGCCTTTTTGCATATTTTCTTAGAAGACCAAAGTGGCCCATATGCTAAAGATCAAAGAAAAAGAAAAACACCGCAAGGAGGAAAAAGTGTCGCGATATCGTGACGTGTTGCATTTTCCCGGTTCAAAGCAAAGAGAAAGAGCAATGGGGAAAAAGTGTTGTGATATCGTGACATGTTGCATTTTCATAGTTCAAAGCAAAGAGAAAGAGCAATGGGGAAAAAGTGTCGCGATATCGCGACATGTTGCATTTTTGCGGTCCAAAGCAAAGAGAAGGATCAAGGAGGAAAAAGTGTCGCGATATCATGACATGTTGCATTTTCGTGGTTCAAAGCGAAGAGAAAGAGCAATGGGGAAAAAGTGTCACGATATCATGACATGTTGCATTTTTGCGGTCCAAAGCAAAGAGAAAGAGCAAGGAGGAAAAAGTGTCGCGATATCGTGACATGTATTTTCGTGGCTAAGAGCAACAAAAAGGAGCAAGGAGGAAAAAGTGTCGCGATATCGTGACATGTTGTATTTTCGTGGCTAAGAGCAACAAAAATGAGCAATAAGGTAAAAGCGTCACGATATCGCGACATGTATTTTCATGGCTAAGAGCAACAAAAGGAAGCAAGGGGGGCAAAAGTGTCACGATATCGCGACATGTTGTATTTTCGCGGCTAAAGAGAAGAGAAAGAGCAAGAAGGAAAAAGTGTAATGATATCGTGACATGTTGTATTTTCACAGTAAAAGAGAAAAGAAAGCACAAGGAGGCAAAAGTGTCACAATATCGTGACATGTTGCATTTTCGTGGCTAAGAGCGACAAAAGGGAGCAAGGAGGCAAAAGTGTCGCGATATCGTGACATGTTGCATTTTCACGGGCAAAAGAGCAAAGCAAGAGACGAACATCATGATTTCATGATGTGTCTCATTTTCATGATGGGAGGCATTAAAAGAGCAAAGTAAGAGATAAATGTTGTGATTTTGTGACATGTCTCATTTTCGCGACTAGAAGTGGCAGAAGAGCAAAGAAAGAGACATACGTCACGATTTCGTGACATGTCTCATTTTCGCGGTGGGAGGCAGAAAAATATTAAAGTAAGAGATGAATGTCATGATTTCGTGACATGTCTCATTTTCATTACTGGAAGCGGCAGAATAGCAAAGCAAGAGACAGACATCGTGATTTCGCGACATGTCTCATTTTCACGGTGGGAGGCAACAAAAGAGCAAAGTAAGAGACGAATGTCGTGATTTCATGACATGTCTCATTTTTATATCTGGAGGTGGCAAAAGAGCAAAGCAAGGAAAGAATGTCACGATTTCACGACACACCAGCTATAAAGGAATAGAATATATTTTTGGCAACTGGGGACATGCACTGACATCAGGTGCTGATTTTTGAAGAATGGTCTATTGATTATAACCTGGTAGGTCCGTTGGATGATTACAGAATAACAGGCTCATCTAAAATTAGCCAGAAGGAAATCTATCCAATCTATGGGAAATCCGTTGTATATTATTAGAAACTACAGACAATTACTTGTAATTGATTGAATAAATTAAATGTATGTAGTACAAGATACTCCTTTTAGGGTATAAATAGGAGTGAGTCGACCATGAAAAAAGGTCGGCTCTTGGATGTTTACAAGACTAAATACATGTACTTCGAATACAAGCAATAAAATCACATCTCCCATTGGCTTCTGGTTCATATCATGCAAGTGTATGTATTAATGTTCTTTATTTATGCTTACAATATTGAATTGTAAATTGAGTCTGTTCTTATATCTGAAATTTTGCAATACATAAATCATATTGCTGGAATAAGAATCTAATATATACGCATGTTAAACGAAATATTAGAAATCATATCTAAAATTATATAATTTCTACATGGAAATGTGTTTAAATGCTTTGGATAGAAGTAAGTAAATTTGTCTTTGTTGTTGTCTAATCTGCACCATATAAAAGTTCTAGCTTAGGCTATATTTCCCTTATCTCTTGTTCCCCTTTTCTCTAAAAAACTCAAAGGAACCAGCCTTCTCTGAAGACTAGACAGATGATCTCAAGCAAGATCTATCTATTCAATGTTAGCAAAGTCTAAGGTGCATCACTATTAATTGAAGGCAAATTTTGTTCCAACATGGTCCTAAAACACCTTCTATCATTTTTTGTTTTCTATTTTTTGTTCTCTGGTTATTTGCTTGCATAGGAGAGTTTGAATGCTTGTTTCCTTCATTTATGCAACTTAAAAAGAACCCCACACACCACGTGGTAATTTAAAACAACAAGGAGTTGGTCGTAAAACCCCAACCCTTGAGCAAGACCAACGGTGGATTTCATCACCACCTTGGCTTGAGATATTGTATCCATAACCCCGATCGCGACTGTTGCTAGACGTAAATCCTAACGAAATATGACCAAGTGTAGCTGGGGTGATTCCCAGCGCATGAGAATAAGTCTTCTATGGTAGGTGTCATAAACAGAGTGATTCCCCTTCCGTACCGCCTATGTTCCACGTACCATCTGCTCTCACGTACCAATAGTTTCCCTCACGTAAGGGCGGGTATATAGAGAGGTTGGTATATCGGCCCGGCAATGGTATATCGAAGGGGTGACCATTTTTGGGAGTCATAAGAGCCATCATATTGCATTTAAACGTTCTTTACAAAAGCTTTCAAAACAAAAATCAAAACACACTAAACCAGATTTTAGGGCACACTTTTAATCTTTAAAATAAGATAACCATCGCTTTGTGTGTGTGATACTTTCTGTTTAGTGTAGCATAAAAATCATAAAAAATAAATAAAAATCTACGCATCTTTAGGTAAACATCACCATGGTGTACACCCGTAGCCGAGCCCAATCACGGGCAGGCGCTATAGAGAGTGCACAAAGGGGGACAAGTCACCTCCGATATAGTCTTGAGGACTTGGTCATCCTGCCTTGGTGGCCTGACACACAAGATAGTCCACATCATGCCACCATAGAACAGGACTATAGAGGCACCTCTTTGAGGGGCACCCCCACTCAGCATAGATCCTTTCAAGAGGAGAACCTACACATGGCACTCAACATAGACATGAGGCCTCCCTTAGATGCTCGTTATGAGTGGCCTATTGAGGAAGCGCTAGAGCAACATAGGGTCCATAAGGAGGGGCCACATGATTTCATCATCCCTTATTTACCCCTGATTACTGTTAGAAACACTAGATAAAATCCATAGCACAAGGCTGTCTAGGCAAGGCAAGTGAATTCTCCCTACACCCTTCAAACATACGAAAGGGAGTACGAGGAATACCACCACGTTCCTCAAGAGCAGTACATAGCATGGGAGCGATGCACCTCCGCACCTGCTATGTATTAGGATCACCCATTGAGGCCACGACCTCGGGTGAATGCCGCTAACCTCGATAGAGGAAAGCAACCCATAGGGGTCTCGGATCACCACGATCGAGATAGACATGTAGGAGAGGCATCTAGGGTTCCTAAACATGAGACGACAAAACAAATTGACTTGGCATTTGCTAGACATGCCACCTGCCAAGCACAAATCACGCAGCTCAGGCAGGATCAACAATAGTTAGAGCATCTGTATCACCTTAACAAAGAGTGCATTTAGTGTCAGACAGCCGAATTGCTCCTGAACAATGTGCCTGAGAAGGTCCCAACCCCTCGCACACGTAAAGTAGAAATGTATGAGAGGCACAACCCTTTGTACGAGACAGGTCCCCGCGACCTTACCAAGTGCTGCCTCCGAGACCCCCTAGACCTGAGCGGGAGGCCACTCCCAAGAACAACGATGGGCACCCTCCGCGGGGACCCACCCATGTGTATAGGTCTCGCCCAGGAACTCCTCAAGAAGCCTATGAGGAGTATGAACAAGAAGAAGAGCGGGCTGAAACACCCTACCAAGGCAGAGGGGGTGCTATCCGGCCACCCCTCCATAGGCCTCATGTTCCCCACAACCCACAACAGGAGCAAACCAAGGAGGAAGAGATCAAATCCTCTAATGCATATAAAGCACTGCTAGAGTGCTTAGAGTCTATGGATACCAAGAACTTCTGGGCCCCAAAAGCCCACTTTATGCCAACTCCACAGTCACCCTGTGCATCCGTCAGTGCCGGCACCCCCATACCCTGAACACTTTAAACTACCCTAGTTGGCACTCTTTAGAGGGGAGGAGGATGCCCAAGAGCACATGACTAGATTCCTGAGCCAATGCTTTGGCATTCAGGACAATGATGCTTTGTTACTAAGAACATTTATAACCACATTCGTAGGCCCTGCCTCGGATTGGTTCACTCAGTTGCCAAAACATAGCATCAATAACTTGGATCAGCTAGTGGACGCATTCCTAGAATGCTTCGCCTTCAACACCAAGAAAATATGTCATTAAGCGACCTAGCTAGCCTCAGGAAGTATGAGGAAGAAACCATGGTGGCATATGGAAACCGGTGGAGGACGTTGCTTTCAAAGCTGCCCTACCTCCCTCCTATGTCCGACCTCACCCAAATGTTCTCAAAGAGTTGTTTGAGATTGATCTCCATGCTATTGCAGCTGTAGAAATATGCCACTTTAGAGGAAGCTCTGGCACAAGCCAGAATCATTGAGGAGATCAAGATACAGGATGGTGAAATTGCCAAGCCTAAGAAGAAAGAATGGACTAAGAACACCAAAATAGGGACCACGCAACAGAAACCCACTACGGTCAATCAGGTTGCTATAAATGTCCCTAAGCCTGCACAAGCAACACAACCCCAAAAGTCTAACTATCAGGTGGTGCCTCCTAATAATTATGATAGAGAAAATCAGATGCAATAACAAAATCAGCAACGTCACCCTAGGCGACAGTTCACACCTTACACAGAGTCCAGGGACTCCCTGTTTGACCGCTTGTCAATGGCGAACTTGATCAACCTGCCAGAGATTCAAACCATAGACCCCAATGCACCAAAGCCTAAGGGGTACAGGGAGGACTTGTACTGTAGGTTCCACAGATAGAAAGGGACATGACCTTAATGCATGTTGGAAGTTTAAAGGCTTGGTGCAAGACCTAATCGACAACAAGACATTGGCGGAGGATAATCCCGTAGCACCAAACAACCAAAAAATGGGAGTCTTCAAAGACCCCCTACCTGCCCATGATGCACAGGCAAAACCCCTTCAAGTCAATGAGGTGCAACAAAATTGCCCCATGCGGGGGTATGTAGGGATGATAAGCATAGTGACTAGGAACAAGAGGTACCCAGGAGCTGCCCCCGTGGTAGCCACAAGAGAGGTTCCATCGATGTCACAACCTCAACAACACCCTACGCAACCTCCCCTGCCTAGACCAGTGGCCACGATTCGGACTAGACTTACCCAAAGTCTAAGGACCACGTCGGCTAGGCTCTCCATATACGAGCTCATTCAACAATCAGCGCCCCATCGGGAGGCTCTAATGGAGATATTAAAAGTCATCGAGCTGCAGCCCCATGAAGCAAACTCTTTCAACAACTTCATGGGACATGTAAAACAATGTACAGAACTAGTCATCACCTTTAGAGAAGATGAATTGAAATCGATGGCTGGTGATGTGGCGGATCCACCCCTGCACGTCATTGCACGGGTCAACAGGATTTCATATAAGAGGGTGTTGGTGGACACTGGTTCGTCTAGCAATATAATTACAACCGCAACATTGAAACATCTGAAGTTGTCGACATCTCACATCGTGGCCTCCACCTATACTCTTCGAGCATTCAATGATGCGATATGCTCGACGGTTGGCATAATTGTCCTACCCATCCAAGTGGGACAAAAGACTATTCATACATTGTGCCACATCTTAGAAGGTGAGATGGCCTATAATATCTTGCTGGGGCGGCCTTGGATTAGGGACATGAAGTGTGTCCCTTCAATAGCTCATCAGTGCTTAAAGTACACATTTGAAGGACAGGTGCATGTAGTCTCGACAGACTTAGAGCCCTTCAAGTACTGCAATACGATGCAATTCATGCCGCAATCGACCCTTCCATCAACGCATTTGGATTTTTAGTTGAATCCATCTAAACAGGGTCCGATTCCGTAGGCATCCCCGTTGAAAAGTCCATCAAATCCCCAATCGGGTCCATCTTCCTCATCTGGTCCTTCAACAACGATGCCACCTATGGTGGCCACACCAAAGGACAAGGGAAAGAAACCCCTAGAAGAGGAACCACCCCTAGTCTCAACCATCTCTATCGAAGAGATGCCTAGCAGAATGGAAGTTGAGACGCCTAGTTCACCCCACATGGAGTGGACTCAGGGAGAACTCCCATTCGCTCCCCCTCAATCACCAACAATCACCATTGAGATGGCCAACACGGGCTTGGGGGAGTATCTAGTGCGAAACATTGTAGCAATACCCACACTTGAGTCCATGCAGGACATGGGGAGACCTCGTCTCCCCATCGGCTCTGTGGTTCCTCTAGGCTACCCAACCAATTAGATGAACTTTGTTTATGGGGGCCTGGATAATGGCATTGAACCTTACATGCAAGAAGACGAAGATGAAGAGCCCTTTGCTGAGGATGTCAACTATTTGTCCAACCCAGACTTCGCATTGAGATATCTTGGCCAATGCAATTGGCATGGATATGGGTTGGGCAGGTATGAGCAAGGAGTGCGTGTTCTTTGCCAACCAAGATATCAAATGCCTTATGACAAGTCAGGAGTAGGGTTTAACCACCCCTTGCCCCTGGACATATTGGTAGAGAACATGCAAGGCCTAGGGATAGGCAACAAGGATGGGTTGGCATTAGATCCATATGCCAATCCTAACACAACTTATACATTGGGGGATTATCTCCCATTGCGAACAAACAACCTTGTTGACCTTAACAACCCTTTCCCTTCGGTCAAAAAGGGAGAAAGTTCGAGGACTCACCTACAAGAGGGATATAGACAAGACCAAGAGGGGTCTTCGAAAGATGAGTCGAAGTACGAGGTAGCACCTTGGGATCCTTTCGAGTCTGATAGCAATCATTCACAAGTGCATCCCATGGATGATTATCAGGAGAGCTTCCTGACAATGTTCCCTTTGGATGCTCCAATTGAGCATATGCCACCTCAAGAGAATCAGGTCCCCCGCACAAAGAGGGAACAACCCCGATGGGACCACATTAATTTGCTCGAGCAAGATGAGCCTCATATGTCGCAAACAGCTATTGGAGCCAACGAAGGCCTTTGGATCTCTGACAGTGATTATGAAGATGAAACTGAGATGGCCTATCTCAATCATATGCGACAGCAGCAATATCCCTTGGACATAGATGACATGTTTGAACAACTACACATAGGGCCAAGGCATAGGTGGCACCCAAACCAGGCATAGTTATAGCAATTACTGCACCCGCCACTCCAGGTATACAGAGAACATCTTCCGCCTGGAGACCCTATAGAGCCATCAGTACCTAGGGCAGATCCTATCCTCTTATCCGCACATAGGGCCGATCCATTCGTGCCAGTACCCACAGAGCCAGATCCGGAGCACAAAGATCATCCAGGATGTCAGAGTCACCACACCCACGGTAATGGAGACCACAATCATTTCATCAACATGATCTCCATTGATTTAACCACCCCCATCCATAATCCAGCCGACCCAACATGGTCATTGCATCTAGACCTAGATGCTATAGACTAGGATCACGCTGACACACCGCCATCCCCATCAGAGTACTGGCCTTGTGGTGGGATGTTCCATTTCACCCCCGGACAGACTTAGGATGTCTTCCATGCTGAAGAGGAACCTGACGTTCCAAATGATGATCTAAATTCAGCAAATGATATCCACTTGATCCCAACTCCACACCAGTTGGAGGACGGGTCCCACATGTCGGTCGAGGAGACGACCGACGTAGACATCGGCTCTGATCCAATGAATTTGCAAATCATCAAGCTGGGGGTAAGTCTATCCCCCGAAGAGCAAGCCGACTACATTGCCCTTCTCAAAGAGAAGAAGGAGGTTTTTGCATGGTCATACAAAGACATGTCGGGACTAGACCCGCAGCTAGTCACGCATAATCTAACGCTTGATCCGACAGTCAAGCCAATAAAGCAAAAACTACGTAAGATGCACCCAACAGTGGCCTTAATGGTCAAAGACGAGCTACAAAAGTTGTTGGATGCACAGTTTGTCATCTGCGTGGATTACCCACCATGGTTGTCTAACATGGTGCCCATCAAAAATCCCGACGGGAGGATTCGCATATGCACCAATTTTTGAGATCTAAACAAAGCGAGTCCTAAGGATGATTTTCCCTTGCCGAGCATCGACGCATTGGTAGATGCTACATCGGGCCATGAAATGCTTTCCCTCATGGATGGTTTCTCAGGATACAATCAAATTCGTATCAATCCCGAGGACCAACTAAAAACGGCGTTCACAATGCCTTGGGGGACATTTTGTTATAAGGTCATGCCCTTTGGCCTTAAAAATGCTGGCGCCACCTACCAACGTGCCATGACGTACATCTTCCACGATCACATGCACAAAACTTTGGAAGATTACATGGATGATTTGTTGGCCAAATCTCTTTTGCGCCCCGATCATCTCGATGACTTACGCAAGATCCTCGATCACCTCATTGAACATAAAGTCAGACTAAACCCCAAGAAGTGCGTATTTGGCATCACATCTGGAAAGCTCTTGGGTTTCATAGTCTCCAAACGAGGAATCGAGGTGGACCCACACAAAGTCAAGGCAATCCTTGAAATGCTTCCCCCAACTACCATCAAGCAGCTCAGAAGTCTGCAGGGAAAGGTCGCGTCGATCAAGCGCTTCATAGCGCAGCTATCTGACAAGTGCCGACCCATGAATAAATTATTGCACAAGGGGGTAGCATTTCACTGGGATGACGAGTGCCAGTCAGCCTTTGATGATATTAAACAATACTTGGCTTCACCGCCAGTATTGGCACCACCTAGACCAGGAGTGTCGTTCTACTTATACATCTCAGCTACTGAGGTGGCACTGGGCGCCATGCTATCCCAAAAAAATGAACTGCACAAAGAACAGGCTACTTACTATCTTAGCCGCACCCTGGTCAGTTATGAACTTAACTATGCATACGTTGAGAAGCTCTGCTTGGCAGTGGTGTTTGCTACCAAAAAGCTACGCCACTACATGCTCGAGCAACAAGACGTATGTTGTGTCTAAGGAGAATCCATTGTGATACATGATGAGTCATACTTATCATAGTAGCCGCACGACGAAATGGATCATGTTGTTGACGGAGTTTGACATAGAATTCATTGGACAAAAATCCATAAAAGGTCAAGTCATCGCCGATCAACTAGCAGAGGCTCCTCTTGAAGACGATCAGCCTCTGACCGTAGAACTACCGGATGATGGGGTCTTCCATGTTTCAGAATCGCCAGATTCTAATGAGCCTGAGTCACAGGCCGACATGACCCTATTCTTCGATGGTTCAAAATGTGAGCAAGGAGGTGGCACGGGAATTGTATTCTTCACACCGCAAGGGGCTCCAATGCCTCTATCATTTAAATTAGACTTCTCGTGCACCAACAACAATGCAGAATACGAAGCCTTGCTCATAGGTCTTCAAACAATAGTCACCATGAACATTAAACGTTTAAACATCTTTGGTGATTCATTGTTAATTGTCAATCAAGTAAAGGGGGTATTCCAATGTAAATGCCCAGTTCTGCAGGCCTACAAAGCCCTTGTGGACAAATTCCTGGCACAACTTGAATGGTATGACATCGAGGCACTCCCTCGATCATCGAATCATTTTGCGGATACTATGGCCTCCTTGGGGTCACTAATCCCACAAGACCCTTCCGGTGAGATGACAACCATTCAGGTCAAGACATTATCGCAATCCATGATGGAGCGTGCAAGCTCTGACCTAACGCCAGGAATCCACTTGATCCAGATTGAACCATCTCAGGATAGGTTCTCTCGAATCCAAGATTGTCTGACTCAAGCCAACTAGGGGTCCTTGTTCTCCCCGACCCCTCTTAATAGCAACACAACGTTGTTTTTACAAGTTCTTTCCCGTTCAGCTTTTGCTAGGGATGAACTTCAAGAGGGATTGGCCGTTCATACCATCGAGGTTTCTGATCGGCAGGATTGGTACACACCCATCAGGGATTACCTCAAGCTAGGTAACCTCCCACTTGGATTGACACAAGCCACGAAAAGATCATTTAAATAGAAAGCGGCAAAACATGTCTTGCTAGGAGACATTTTGTATCATCGAAGCTATGAAGGAATCCTCCTCCGTTGCTTGGACCAGCAGGAGTCCGCTTGGGCGATCACCCAAGCCCATGATGGTACATGCGGTGGCCACTTCAGCGGTATGGCCATCGCAAAGCGCATTCTCCGCATGGGTTATTATTGGCCATCTTTAGAGCGAGATTGTTGCGCATATGTAAAGAAGTGCGTGAAGTGTCAACACCATGCCAATTTGACACACGTACCTTCTTAGGCCTTGCAACCGATTCAATCGACTTGGCCTTTTTCGTAGTGGGGCTTTGATCTAATCGAAAAGATCTCCCCTACGTCGTCGGGTCATCACACGTTCATCATAACGGCCACAGAGTACTTCACCAAGTGGGTGGAAGCAATTCCACTAACCTCTACGACTGGACCCCGCATTGCGGAGTTTATTTTGCATAACATCATATGTTGTTTTGGTATTCCATCCAAGATCATCTCGGATAATGGGATGTCATTCAAGAATAAAGATGTGCGTGCTTTGACAACAAAGTACAAAATTCAGCACAGTTTTTCAACACCCTATTATCCGTAGGCAAATGGGCAAGTAGAGGCGTCAAACAAAATGCTAGTCGCCATCCTCAAAAAGACCGTTGTAGATAGTCATAAGGATTGGCACATTCAAATCCCGCTTGCCCTATGGGCTTATCGCACTAGCATTCGGATGCCCACTGGGGCTACTCCATTTTTGCTGGTGTATGGCTCCGAGGCAGTCATGCCTCTCGAGTTGGAAATCCCTTCCCTGCGCATTTCAATGCAAGAGTTCATCGATGATGACACTGCATGGCAGGCCTGGTTAGACCAACTGACGTTGCTCGATGAACGACGCGTCAATGCTCTCGAGCATTTGCGTATCTATCAAGAGCGACTTAAGAAAGCATACAACATGAAGGTTCACCTAAGGGACTTTCAGGTTGGTGACTTGGTCTTAAAAGAGAACCAACAAAATTCTAATTTGCCGTCCCATCTAAGGGACAAGTTCATGGCAAACTGGTTAGGTCCTTATGTGATTGACAGTAAAATAGGACCTGGAACATACCGGCTCGCCTCTCTTGAAGGAATCAAGGAGCTAGAACCCTTGAACATCAGTCATTTGAGGCCATTCCACATTTAGAGAGCCATAGTCCAACCAAAAGCTCCAAGGATTCCCACAATCGCTTGGTCAACCCTCAAAATGCCCCAAAGGTATCCATAAACCCTTTGGTCACACCAAAAGCTCCAAGGATTCCCACAATCGCTTGGTCAATCCCAAAATGCCCCAAAGGTGTCCATAAACCCTTTGGTCAAACCAAAAGCTCCAAGGATTCCCACAATCGCTTGGTCAACCCAAAATGCCCCAAAGGTGTCCATAAACCCTTTGGTCACACCAAAAGCTCCAAGGATTCCCACAATCGCTTGGTCAATCCCAAAATGTCCCAAAGGTGTCCATAAACCCTTTGGTCAACCAAAAGCTCCAAGGATTCCCACAATCGCTTGGTCAACCCAAAATGTCCCAAAGGTTTCCATAAACCCTTTGGTCAACCAAAAGCTCCAAGGATTCCCACAATCTCTTGGTCAATCCCAAAATGCCCCAAAGGTATCCATAAACCCTTTGGTCAAACCAAAAGCTCCAAGGATTCCCACAATCGCTTGGTCAATCCCAAAATGCCCCAAAGGTGTCCATAAACCCTTTGGTCAACCCAAAAGCTCCAAGGATTCCCACAATCGCTTGGTCAATCCCAAAATGCCCCAAAGGTGTCCATAAACCCTTTGGTCAAACCAAAAGCTCCAAGGATTCCCACAATCGCTTGGTCAACCCAAAATGCCCCAAAGGTATCCATAAACCCTTTGGTCAAACCAAAAGCTCCAAGGATTCCCACAATCGCTTGGTCAAACCCAAAAATGCCCCAAAGGTGTCCATAAACCCTTTGGTCAAACCAAAAGCTCCAAGGATTCCCACAATCGCTTGGTCAACCCCAAAATGCCCCAAAGGTATCCATAAACCCTTTGGTCAAACCAAAAGCTCCAAGGATTCCCATAATCGCTTGGTCAACCCCAAAATGCCCCAAAGGTATCCATAAACCCTTTGGTCAAACCAAAAGCTCCAAGGATTCCCACAATCGCTTGGTCAACCCCAAAAATGCCCCAAAGGTATCCATAAACCCTTTGGTCAAACCAAAAGCTCCAAGGGTTACCATAACCGCTTGGTCAAAATAAATATTCAAAAACAAACAAAAATAATAAAATCATCAAAAATAACAAAAAAATTGCATCTCCATTCCATGCATACTCGTAAAAATCAAAATACAAAAATATAGGTTGCATTAGGCATCGCATCCATACATTGCATATTTGCTAGGTCATACATGTCAAAAGCACCATAGACTGTAATTGCTCGGCAATTCCTTCATTTTCCACATCCCATCCATTTTATCAACACATACATCCAGAATAACACCATCCCCATTTTTAGCATAGTCAGTTGTCTCCTAATGTATGTAGGGTTTTCGTCATTCAGTTGTCTTTAAATTTCTAGCCAAAAATTGTACAAAGTTAAACAGATTTTACAAGGGAAAGTTTTACTTGGGTCACGCCTCGTTACGTAACATCCCTACACAAGTTAAAACACATAAAATAATTCCCAAGTTGTGTGAATGCAAGAGACACCTACAAAGCAGTCTAGGGTACCATAGGTGAAATATTAGCCTATTCATCCCCCTGTGCGAATGGTTCAAGAGTGCTGAGAATTGACAAAAGGACAAGCTCTTCCCCATCCATTCCCCCTAATCAATAGTGGTTTTCACCACTACCAAAAATCCCAATCACCGTTGGTCCCCAAAGTTGTAAGGATTCATACTACATGTCCCTGCCAAGGATGGGTAGTCATCCCCAAGACCTAAAAGGATCAATGACCATTCAAAAACAAAATCCCAACAAGCCATCATCATGATCATCTCCAATCACCTTTGGTCTCCAAAGTCATAAGGATTCGTACTACATGCCCCTGACAAGGATGGGTAGTCATCCCCAAGGCCTAAAAGATCAATGCCCTTACTTCATAATCTCCATAATCCCCTTTGGTTCCCAAAGTCGTAAGGATTCGTACTACACGTCCCTGAACAGGATGGGTAGTCATCCCCAAGGCCAAGAGGATCAAGGTCATTCATAAGCCAAAAACCTACAAGCTCAACCTTACGACGCTCAAAATGCAAAATCAAATAACAGTGGTTATCACCACTATTCAAAATCCTTGCTCAAAAAGAAAAACAAAAGAGAAAAATAAATAGTGATTTTCATCACTATGTATACGAGCAAGTATCCTAACACATTGAGCAAATAAAAGACTCCTAAACTTGAATCCCTAGAATTCTCAGCATTCGAAAACCATCTAGGTGATCCTCATTACGGGTTTGGTGGACAGCCTACCTGGCAATGGCGGTATCCTAAACGCATGACGATATGTCTATCACATTAGCTTTGCGTGTGAGCAAACCAATGTTTGCATGTGGATGAGCTAGCTTATGGTACCTTAGATTGTCCCGTGGATTAATCTTACTAAATACAACAATGGAGTTAGTGGAGCTAATTAGGTGATCCTTAGTACAGGTTTGGTTGACAGCCTATCTGGCACTGGCGGTATCCTGACAAATACCACATAAATGAACTCAATTGCACACACAGGGATGTAAAATAACTTGGTCAAAATCCAGTCTGATTTATACCTTGTTCAAAAGTCTTGCGAGATAAATGTACAGTTTTGGCTAGTTAGTTAAAATATCTGAATCTCAAAAAAGCTTAACTACATTTTTAAAACAACTGGTACATTTCATTACGTCCATCCCCATCAGATAATATACAAAAAAATACAAAAACAAAGTTCTCACATGCAAAGTCATTCCACAAAGCCATCCCATAAGTACAAAAAGCCAGTAAATCTTGTACAGTCTATGGTGCCATCGACAAGTTATCAACAACTCATTTCATTCATTCCATATGCATACATCATATAATTAGAAACATCGCATTCATAATACCACATGCATACATCATCATAAATAACTGTGCATAAATAGAAAAACAAACCATGAAAAGTGTATAAACAAAACAAAGAAAGTCATCTATATATATATCATCAAAAATGCCCGCAGGCTACAATGAACCGGTCCTCTGACCTCGCAACAAAAGCCAAAAGCTCAAAAACCCCAAGCCTAGGGCATCGGCCACCATGATCACGTAGGATCGGTGCGACGGGAACTACCCCCGTGGTGTGGGTCCTATGGGACCCCTCAGGGCGGCTGCTGCTAGCCCCCGCATCATGCCCACTAGCCCCCCTCATCCAATCGCCTACGACGAGAAGATGTTGACTGGCTCGGTATCATCGCCCTCTCGAGCGACACGAAGACCCACCTCTAGAGGGATTAGGTACCCGTCCCCCAAGGCGCATGATCTCTCCATCTAGATCCATCTGATGTCGACACCACTCTACCTCCCACCGATGGTACATCGCTACTACATCGCGAAATTCATAGCCAAATCTGTTGCACTATGCCAATTACATCCATAGGAGATCCCTCTCCCATGCAACATCGGTATCCCCCTCCTATCGGTGGTACATAGTAAATGCGTTCTCCCACTCCGCCAGCTACGTTCATAGGATATCCCTCTCCTGTAGAGCATCCCCGAGCTCCTCATCTCTCCTCCGTAGTAGCCCCACCAATCATGCATTCTCAGCATGCACCCCTGCCTCCATGTCCTCCACAACTGCCCGAGGCATTGACATCTCTGGAACAGCAACCTGCTCTGGCTCCCACTACTTCGGGACGTCCTGCATCTCCGGCTGATCTAGAACCCCATAATCCATGCCCACATCCTCAACCTCCACCATGTCTGCATCATCCAGCGGAACACCCCAACCCTCACTTGGTGCCTCTGCACCCTCATCACCTGCTGTTGTCACCTCTGCACCGCCTAGAGGCCCCTCGCCTCGCCATCGCCGTAGAGTCCACCACTGCTCATACTCCATGGTAACCCCGATGTCATCCACGTTCGGGGCATCAATCATTGTATCTGAATCCTCACCCAATGATGCAATGATTGGCCAAGCTAGAGTCCTCTCGTCCCCCAGATGTCGATAGACCACGGGCTCACCAGGAAACCCCTAGCGCACCCCAAACTGTCATGTAACCCGACCATATGGGAAGAACTCCTGCTCAATCCCGTGACGCCCAATCAACCATCGCCCCCTCCGTACCCACCGAGCCACTCTCCAGCCTCAAGCCAGGCTGGACAGTCCCGGTAGGGGCGCCAAAACACCTCCCCTAGAGTAAGCCGAGCGAAGGCATCGACATAGTGCCCTACGACACCTGCCCACCATCGACTCTGACCCTGCTCCTCAGATCTCTGCCATAATTCCCCATAACCAATCTCTCGGTCTACCATCTCCGCCTGAGTCATCCATGGCAACCCCACCGGCCTCTCCACCTATGTGCTGCCAAGCCCAACACTACAACAAGTAGCTACATCCAATCCCCTTTCGCCTTCGATAGCGGACCTCGTACAACTCATCATAGAGCTATGCCAGTAGAGTCTGTCCCCATCTCATGATCATAGGTGCATCCGTAGGACACTCCACCAACCTGAACACCACCTCCAGCAGGTTCCACGGGAACCTCGCGCCCGAAGAGTTAGGTAGCAACATGTTGGAAATGAGGCCCATCAGTATGGCATGCCTCACTCCCAACACACCCATCTCAAGCCACCATCAAACCAAAATGCCCCAATGGCAGTCACCCTCTACCCTCTCCACTGGGCTGTCCACACCCACCTCCTCCCCATGCCCGAAGCATCGCGTCAGTATAGCTATCCGCTGATCATGCGGCATCGTCCTGATCGGTAGTCCATCTATCAAAATCTGCAGAATCCGATAGACATCCTCCAAGGTCATTGTCATCTCCCTTGTTGGGAGATGGAAGGTGTTGGTCCGGGGCTCCCATAAGTTGATCAGGGCCATCAGATAGGCCCGATCCCCGACCACAGGCTCTAGTCGAGTCACCTGCTTGAGCCTAAGGGCATCAAGCCACTCCCAGTCAGCCAAAGTCAGCGCCTCACGCGCTTTAGTAAACACCATGGGCACACGATATCGGCTCTTCACAACCTGCAAAATAAAACAACATAAAAACATTAAACACCATAAAAAAAAACTGTATACAAAAAATATGGATATACAACAATTAAACAAAAACAAAATAATTTGTCAGTTCTAGGGTTTTTAACTCTAAAAACTGATAAATTACAAACAAATTAAAAAATTCAAAAACAATTTTTAGTTCTAGGGTTTTTAACTCTAAAAACTGATAAATTACAAACAAATTAAAAAATTCAAAAATAATTTGTCAGTTCTAGGGTTTTTAACTCTAAACTGATAAATTAAACAAAAACAACAAAAATTCAAAAATAATTTGTCAATCCTAGGGTTTTTAACTCTAAACGATAAATTAAAAAAAACAAAAAATTCAAAAAATTAATTTGTCAACCTAGGGTTTTTAACTCTAAATGATAAATTAAAAACAAACAAAAACATCCAGAAAAATCGTTTGTCAGTCCTAGGGTTTTTAACTCTACAAGTCAACTGATCAAATTACAAACACAAAAACACAGCCACAAAAAATAAACTAGGGTTAAGCTACGTTTTTATGCTCAGTTTTACCCTACGTTTCTAACCTAAGTTTTGATCTTTGTTAAATTAGGGTTAAGCAAAGTTTTTAAGTTACGTTCTAAACTAAGTTTTTTAGCTAAGTTTTAAACTAAACTTTTGATCTTTGTTTAACTAGGGTTCAACTAAGTTTTCAGCTAAGTGTTAATTTTTGATAGTCTAGGGTTTCATTTTAATTTGAAAAACAAAATACAAAAGAAATAAAACAAACCAAATTGCGGTTTTCCAGACTGTAACAAACAAACAATAAATAGGAAGAACACTCACTGGTCTCGCTTCGGCTCCATCGCTTGAGTATCTGGTCCGTGAACTCATGGTAGCAGGAAAAATTTAGCAGCGCTTCGCTTTGCAGAATTGACCTCCTCCTCAGAGCTCCAAATCTCCAGGAAAAATAAATGCAAATGAGCCCAAAACCCAGTTTTGGCCCTTAAATAGGCTTTTTGAGCTTGTAATCGTTCCTCGGGCCCCGGTTAGTGCTCGTCCTACCCCAGGACGATTACTAAACTGGTATTCGTCCCACCCAGGAACGAATACAGAGCAAAAATTTCAAAAACATCAAAAAATGCACAAAATGCACCAAAAACAAGCAATAAAACTGTCCCATGAGAGTGCTTTTGCACCTGACATTCTGGGCATGCAAAATAGACGTCGGGGTCACAAATCCTCACTATCCTACTCCCTAAGAAGGCTACCATAGCCGGACCGCTCCACGGGAGGACGGATTTTCGAGAATTTCATCCCCAAATGGCGTCGCAAAATGGGTCAAAACCCAACCAAAAATAGCAATAACATTGCCGAACGAAGGCGCCTTTGCGCCTAACATTCTTGGCATCCAAAATAGACATTGGGGTCACAAATTGTCACTATCCTACTCCCTAAGAAGGCTACCATAGCCGGACCGCTCCACGGGAGGATGGATTTTTGCCAATTTTAGCTCCAAAATGCGTCACAAAAAGGGTTAAAACCCACCAAAAATAGGTCAGAATGTTCGAAAATTGCTTACGCATTCAACGGTAAACCAACTGAAGGCACCCTTACCTAAGTCATCTTGGGTCAAGCGACTCGTCACTTTTCTCATGTTGGTCATTCCCTCATCGATTCGTCGCTTGAGGGGGTAGTCACACTTAGTCACCAATCAACAAAAACACACCCAATCAAGGAAATGACATGCATTCAAAGGATCATTGACAAAGACAATCACGCCCCTGCTTGGGGCAGCAAACAAGCAATAATCACAAGCTGATCAAACACTTGGCATTCGTGAATCATGAACTCAAGGTTCCCACAGACAAAAGGTTGCACCCTTTGCCTATTCATGACTGATCAATGTCCAAGCTCAAGTAACACCTCACCGAAAAAGGTTAACACTTGAATTAAGTTCCTTAGCTCGTCAGAAGCAAGGATTCAAGAATGCGTGCCCTTTCCATACTTGGGGCATCAAAAGTTGGTTAGGTTACTGAGAAACCCTAATCATTAGTGCTTTGGTTATCTATTTTTGCTCGGCGTTGCGCCTTGCACAGCGCATCCCAAAAAGGGGCATCTATAGACACCAAAACAACACCAATCCGATTATGTGACAACAAGCACTGATCGCATTGACACACACAGCCCCTAGGGCAGCCCCCAGAGGTTAAACAGTGGTCCTAACCACTCCCAAAAGCAGTTTGGAAGGTCAAAGGTCAATTTGGCACCTTTTTGGCACTTTGCTCTCTACTCGCCCCACCCTGGGATGAATACAAACTAGTATTCGTCCCACCCAAGGACGATTATCAACATTCGCTCCAGGGTGAGGCGAATAGAAGGTTTGACTGGCAAAAAAAGTCAAACCTCGAAAGGTCCGCCAGTTAACTGCAGCTTCAGGCCATGCAATTGCGAGGAACGACTTCAAATCAAGAAGAGAGACTTCAGTCATGCATGTCTTTGATTTTTGGAGGCCTCATGCAAGGAGACTCTAAATCAGGGAATAATATTTTTCCCAAAATAGGACATGCAACTCCAGTGGCGCCCTCGCATGCGCATTCAAACAGGAGAGACCCTAGGTCTATAAATTGGTGAGTCTTCTCACCCAAAAAATAGGAGAGAGAGGTAGCATTTTGAGCAATGAAGTGCTGCCATTTTACATCCACACACATACCCTTTGATTTGTGCCTTTCACATCCTTGATCTCTTTTTTTGGAGGGAGGTTATTGGGTGATTATTGGAAGCGCAAATTCGGAGTCCAAACCCGAATATTTTGGCCACAATATCCCACAAAATTTGTTGACAACACCCCATAAGAGGTTTTGGACCCATCCCAAGTGGATTGGTGCCGAAACAGAGTCCCAAACGGTGGGCGTCCTGCCCTCGGGCGCCCCCCAAGCTGTCGTAGTTCTAAACGCCCCACCCCGGAGCGAATAGAAATCTATGGTAGATTTCTCTAATTTTTCTTTTGCATCTTATTCTAGGTTATTTAAATAGGTTGTAGTTTAAATTTCACTTCATTCTGACAAGTTTTGATTATGCTTTTATCATTTCCCGCCTTCACTAACATGTAGATAGCACCATCAAAATATGGGTGATAGAGGCCAAATTGGAGAAATATGACCATCTGGGTCATCCCAAAATACCCCCAATTAGCTAACCCCAACTTTGCAGGTCATTTGGAGCTTTCTGGACAGGACATTGAAGAGGGTGCTTTCTAACAATTTGTTGCAGGTTTATTCGTCCCGCCCCGGAGCGAATACAAATATGTGAGGAATTTCTCGATTGTTCCTTTTGCAGTGGCTTCCTGGTAACATATTCATGCTTCTATCAAAATTTTCAGGTCGTTCTGATGTTATTTGGTTATCGGTTTAATATTTTCATGCATACACTAACAGTAGGCCTTGGGAAATACATGTTCTATTCTATCTGCAGGTGCTACTGATCTTTTCTGTTTCCTTGAATGCAGGTCTTCGACATCAGAGGAGCAGGAAGGAGTCAACAATCATATACACAAGCGACGACGACGTTTTGGTCCGCCCATCTTACATGTGGGCACGCGGAAGAAGGATTGCTATCCATGGATGTGATAAGAAACATATTTGACGCTCCTATCCCCTAAAAGGGAAGGAGACGTATTGTAACACGACTTTAAAAGCATATCAAATAAATAGGGCCGTATTCCATATTGCTTTTATCTTGTGTCGATTCGTTCATGTCCTTTCCTTTTATGCATTTTTCAATATATAGGCTTTTAGCGTTAAGTTTGGTTTTACACGCATCGTACTTGGCACTTTCCTTTTTGTTTCCGTATCCTCGTGCTTTCAAAAATATTTTTTATGAGTCATATTTTAAGGGTATTCAAAATATTAAAGCTCTTCCTTTTGTTAGTCTTACAATGACACTGAGAGGGGGGGTGAATCAGTGTAGCTCTTTAAACTTGAATTTACAGTTCTTAATATAGCAGCAATTAACACTTATTACAAGATACAACAAGAATAACAAAAGAGCATCACACAACACAAGATTTAACGAGGTTCACCAATGTGGCTACTCCTCAAAAATGACTGCTTGGACTACCATCCAAATCCAGCCTTTGCAAAGCAACAACTTTACAATCACTTTACCAGCACCCACTGGAAGGAGCACCAACCCCTTATTTATCTGCACCAACGAAAAGGAGCACCAACCCCTGATTTACCAGCACCTACTGGAAGGAGCACCAACCCCTTATTTATCTACACCAATAGAAAGGAGCACCAACCCCTGATTTACCAGCACCTACTAGAAGGAGCACCAACCCCTGATGCCAAGCTACAACCTGGACTTGAATTATGAATCTAGAAGATTAACAAAGAGATACCTTTGCTTTTACAACACCCCGACTAGTCTGCTTCACCTTTTGCGATCTCTGCGCACTCTGCTCTCTCTGTGAAATCACTTCGCACAATCTACTGTGTCATAGTTGAACGATCGTCTTCTCCCTTTTGTGCACTCTGCTTCCTTTGCAAATTTTGCACTTAGCACGATTCGACACGACTTGCACTCTGCGCTCTACGACCGAACTTCGCACACATCGACACCCTCAACTCTTCAAACAACCTTCCTTTTATAACAACATTTTCATGATCAAAATCCTAATCTTAGTCGATTGTAAACCCTGATCTTAGTCGGTTGCAAATGCTAATCTTAGTCGACTGCAAACCCTAATCTTAGTCGACTACAAACCCTAATCTTAGTCGGCTATCATAGGTCTTCGTCGGCTTCAACTCAACCATGAAAACATAACATGTCGCGATATCATGACACTTTCACTTTCTCTTTCTTTCTCCTTGCTTTGGCCCACGAAAATACATGTCACGATATCGCGACACTTTCACCTCCTTGCTTCTTTTCTTGGCTTGTACCCGTGAAAACACAACATGTCGCGATATCGCGACACTTTCGCTTCCTTGCCTCTTTCCTTGGCTTGTACCCACGAAAACATAGCATGTCGCGATATCGCGACACTTTCACCTCCTTGCCTCTTTCCTTGGCTTGTACCCATGAAAACATAGCATGTCACGAAATCGTGACACTTTCACCTCCGTACTCTTCCTCTTTACTTTTGTCGCGATATCGCGACACTTCTGCCTTCTTACTTTCTCTATCCTCATTGAGTCACGAAAATGCGACATGTCACGATATCGCGACACTTTTTCTCCTTTGCTCTTTCTCTTGCCTTCGGGTCGCGAAAACCCGACGTGTCACGATATCGCAACACTTTTTCTCCTTTGCTCTTTCTCTTGCCTTCGGGTCACGAAAACCCAACATGTCGTGATATCGCGACACTTTTATTTTCGGACTCTCTCTCCTGCAATATGTCATGAAATCATGACACTTTTTCTTTCGTACAATCTCTCTTGCAATATGTCATGAAATCGTGACACTTTTTCTTTTGGACTCTCTCTCCTGCAATATGTCATGAAATCGTGACACTTTTTCTTTCGTACTATCTCTCTTGCAATATGTCACGAAATCGTGACACTTTTTCTACTTGTCTTTTTTTCTTTCAACATGTCACGAAATCGCGACACTTTTTCTTCCATACTATCTCTCTTGCAATATGTCACGAAATCGTGACACTTTTTCTACTTGTCTTTTTCTCTTCCAACATGTCGTGAAATCATGACACTTTTTCTTCCATACTATCTCTCTTGCAATATGTCATGAAATCGTGACACTTTTTCTTTCGTACTATCTCTCTTGCAATATGTCACGAAATCGTGACACTTTTCTTACTTGTTCTTTTTCCTTCGAACTTGTCACAAAATCGCGACACTTCTTCCTGCTTTCTCTTTTTCTTCCAACATGTCACGAAATCGTGACCGTTTTTCCACTTGCCTTTATTTCTTCCAACATGTCATGAAATCGTGACAGTTTTGCTTGCTTGCACTTTCTCTCCGAACATGTCATGAAATCATGACATTTTTTCTTTCTTCTCAACATGTCACGATATCACGACAATTTTTCTTTCTTGCTCAACATGTCGCGATATCACGATAGTTTTCTTCCTTGTGATTTTCTTTGGATTTTTAGCATATGGGCAACTTCGATATTTTGGAGAATCACTGTACATATTCTGAAGAACCTCTTAACTCCTATCAACTGCATCAACCGATCTGTCTGACTGTGTTGACAACAATGACAATATTGTTCCTGCACCTTGCTCAACAATCTCCCCCTTTGGAATTGTTGGCAACACACATGCAATTTCCTGTAATTCTTCTCCCCCTTTGACAATAATACCAAAGGGCTACTGCAGACTCCCCCTGAGTCCATGCACAACATTCTCAAGCACAAATTAATGCAGTTAGCAAAAATTACAAACATGAGCAAAAAGATAATCAAATATATACATGCTCCCCCTGAGAATGTGATCCCTGTAGCTAGTCAATTCTAGGGAAGTGTGACCACTCCCAATTTATTGTGGAGGTACTCAAAAACTTCCTTGGGCAATGGTTTTGTGAAGATGTCTCGCTACTTGTTCTATAGTTGGAACAAAATCCAACTTAACCTCACCTTCTGCAACTTTCTCCTTCAAAAAATGATACCTTATGGCAATGTGCTTTGTGCGTGAATGCATAACCGGATTCTTGGAGATGTTAATGGCACTGGTGTTGTCACACTTAACTGATATTGGCTCACTGAAGCTAATACCAAGATCTTTTAAGGTTTGTTTCATCCACAATACCTGTGTACAACATGTTGTTGCTACAATATATTCTGCCTCTATTGTCGATAAAGAAACTGACTCTTGTTTCTTACTATGCCACGCGACTAATCTGTCTCCAAGATAGAATGCACCTCCACTGGTACTCTTTATGTCATCTACACATCCTGCCCAATCTGCATCTGAATACGAAATAAGGGTGAAGTCTTTACCTTTCGGATACCATAACCCATATTCCATAGTACCCTTGAGATATCGAAGAATCCTTTTTACTGTTGTCACATGAGTTTCCTTGGGATTAGCCTAAAATCGTGCTACCATGCATACTGCCTACAAAATATCTGGTCTGGTAGCTGTCAGGTATAGTAAGCTTCCAATCATAGATCTGTACATGGTTTGATCAACCGGTGAAGATTTGTCATCCTTGCTCAACTTGCAACCTATCGTCATGGGAGTGCTAACTGGCTTACAATCCTCCATTGTGAACTTTTTCAACATCTCTTTCACATATTTAACTTGAGAAATAAATATGCCCTTCTTACTTTGATTAACTTGCAACCCGAGGAAATACGACAGTTCTCCAATCATTGACATTTCAAATTCTTTCTGCATCTTATTTGCTAAATCCTTGCACGACTCATCTTTGTTGCTGCCAAATATGATATCATCTACGTATACAACAAGAACAATAAGATGCCCATTTTCTGTTTTGACATACAAATTACTATCCACCATACCTTTCTTAAACCTTTGTTGAGTGAGATAGTTGTCTAGCCTTGCATACCATGCTCGGGGTGCCTGTTTTAAGCCATATAATGCTTTTTTCAACCTGCAAACAAATTTGGGATCATCACCAAGTTGGAAACCATCTGGTTGCTCAATGTAAACCTCTTCTTCAAGTTTCCCATTTAAAAACGTTGATTTCACATCCATTTGATAAACTTTGAAATTCTTGTAGACTGCTAAGGCCAGAAACATTCTAATTGCCTCTAGTCTAGCTACTGGTGCAAAAGTTTCCTCAAAATCAATGCCTTCAACTTGTGCATAACCCTTACAAACTAATCTTGCTTTATTTTTGACTACCTGTCCGTCTTCATTCAATTTGTTTCGAAAAATCCATTTAGTTCCGATTATATTTTTATTTGCAGGTCTAGGTACTAGCTCCCAAGTGTCGTTTTTCTCTATCTGATCTAATTCTTCATTTATTGCCTTCATCCAACTTTCATCTTTGCTTGCATCATCAACATTTTTGGGCTCAATGTTGGATAGTAGAGAGTAGTTACTTACTGCTCTTCTTCTTGTCTGAACACCAACTTTGGGGTCTCCAATGATTTGCTCTCTAGGATGATTTCTCTGCCAGCTGCCTGTTTTGAATTTCTTATTTTCTTCCATTTTTGAATCACAACTTAAATCATCTGATTCAATTTCCTGTATCTTCTCCGTTTTGTTTTCCTCATCTCCTTCAATAACCTCTTCATAAATTGGGTAGTTCGTTTCATAGCTAATTACTCGTTCTCTACCTTCATCAAATTTAACATCGACACTGTCCACAATTTTCTTTAGCCTTTTGTTGTAGCATTTGTAAGCTTTGCTTTTTGATGAATATCCGACAAAAATACCTTCATCCGCTCTATCTTCAAACTTACCAAGATTATCTTCAGTTCTTTTGATGTAGCACTTGCTGCCAAAAACTTTGAGGTATTTTGTTGTTGCCCTTTTTTCGAACCACAACTCATAAGGAGTTTTGCTTTCATGTGTTCTCAGCATGTACCTATTTTGGATATACACTGCAGTGTGGACTGCTTCTTTCCAAAATATGTCTACTACTCTACTTTCAGCTAGCATAGTCCATGCCATTTCCTGCACTGTCCTGTTCTTTCTTTCTACCACTCCATTCTGCTGAGGTGTCCTGGCTACTGAAAACTGTCTCTTAATACCGAATTTCTCATAGTACTCTGTAAACTCCTCTGAAATGAATTCTCCTCCTCTATCTGATCTTAGACATTTGATCCTCTTTCCTGTTTCATTCTCAACTTGGTTTTTGAAAATCTTGAACATATCAAAGGCTTCTGATTTATGTTTCAAGAAAAATATCCATGTCATTCTAGAATAATCATCAATGCACAACATAAAATATTTGTCACCATTTATGCTTTGTGTTCTCATGGGACCACATAAATCAGTGTGTATTAGTTCCAAAGGTTTGCTTGTGTAGTACTCTTTGGTTTTGAATGTGACTCTAGTTTGCTTCCCCTTTTGGCATGAAGCACAAATGCTATTTGCAGGTTTGTTGATGGTTGGAATATCTCTCACTGCCCTTTTTGAGGTGATCTTTACTAGATTATCAAAATTGATATGACCGAGTCTCTTGTGCCACAACCAATTTTCTTCTTCCTGTCCAATAAAACAAGTTCCTTTTGAAGTCTCTGAGAGCGTATACAGGTTACCAGATGTCCTTGATCCTGTTGCTATCAATTTTCCACTGTTTGTTTTTCTGACTTCACAACCCTGCTTCATAAAGACTACTTCATGACCTTTATCACAAATCTGACTTACACTCAATAAGTTATGTTTCAACCCATCCACAAACAGGACTTCTTCTGACTTAATTCTTCCATCACTGATTTTAACTGAGCCTTTGCCGACTATCTTGGCTCCATCATTATTTCCAAATTTTACTGATCCTCCTTCATATTTCTGTAACTTCTCAAATTTCTGTTTGTCACCTGTCATATGACTGGAGCATCCACTATCAAGTATCCATGGTACATATTTATTTTGTGCTTTGAATGCAGTTTGTACGATTAAGGATTCCTTTTCTTCCTTCAGTCGCTCTTTTCCTTTCCACACTGTTTTGATAGTAGTTTTGGACTCTTGTTTTGCCTTTCCCTTATCAGTAGATTGAGCATGTTTTTCGGGAAGCTTTCTATTTTGTCTCATCCTGTATGGTTGAAATTCTCTTCCCTGAAACTGATTTGATGTAAATGTATTTCTACAATTTCTTGCAATGTGCCCAAAATTATGACAGTTATAACATTCTACTGCATAATTCATCAGAGGAGAAAAAACATTTCTACTGGTGAAATTCCTTGGTCTTACATTATATTTGCAGTCCGAGATTTTATGTCCATAGCCATTGCATTTAAAACAGAAACCAGAGAAAGGATAATTGAACCTGGGTGATGGTCTTTGCCATGTTGCCGTAGGAGCCATAGGTCTTCTTCTTCTTTGATGTGTGACATTGGTGAATCCATCATTGTCAATTCTCCTTTCGTGCCTGGCATTAATGCTTTCTCTTTCATGAGACATTTTTCCTTGATCAACCTGTCTCTTATCTTCATTCTTTATGGATTCTGCATTTCTGGCCTTTGATCCACTTGATGATTCTCCTTCGATGAAACCTAGACCAAATTTGATGCCTGTAGGTCTTTGGTTATTTATGATCTTATCCAGCTTCATAGAACTTTCTTCACGTTTGTGATAACAACTAATTTTCTTATTCATCTCTTCTAGCTGCATTCTTAAACCAACAATCTCTTCTTCTAACTTGCTGCAATGATCTATTTTCATTGTTATTTGCACTTCGAGATCTTCGGAGATTTTCTTAGATTCTTCTATCTGTACTTTCAAGTTGGTTATGATTCCATTTGCATCCTCAAGCTTTCTTGAAAGTTTCTTATTCTTTTTCTTTTCTATCTCCCATTCTTCAAGTGCAGAGATCAACTCACCTTCTAGATCTACTTCAGCCTCAAGGTTTTCACCACAAACTTCAGAGGACACTCCTTCTTCCTTCTCTGATTTAATTTCTTCAAATGCCATAAAAAGAGCTTCATATTTTTCTTCTTCAGACTCTTCATCGGAGTTGTTCTCTGATGAACTGACATTCTTGGAGATGAAACTTTTCTTCTTGAAGTTGCCTTTTCTGAAATTCATTTTCATCTTCCAGTCACTTCTTTCTTGGTGCGATCCTTCATCATCTTTGTTCTTCTCTTTAAGTGGACATTTAGTCGCAAAATGCCCAATGCCTCCACAGTTGAAACATTTAAATGGTAGCTTCCCTCTGTATTTTCCTTTTCCCTTTTTTAGTTTTCTAACAAAGTTTGCTTCCATTTCATCTCGATGTCTCTTCTTCCTCGGACTCTTGTTTTGTGTTTTTATTTTTAAGGGCTTTAAAAGCCGCTTCTCTGTCTGTGGGTTTAGATCTTCCTATCCTCATCTCATATGCAGTCAAAGAACCATACATCTCATCTATACTAAAATAATTTAGATTTTTAGCTTCTTCTATCGTTGAGACTTTGGAATCAAACCTTTGAGGAAGAGATCTTAGTACCTTTTTTATGACGACAGAGTCTCCAATATCCTCGTCGAGCCCTCTAATCGCATTAATGATTCCATTAACTCTCAGCATGTATGCCTCAATGTTTTCATCGTCGTTCATTTTCAATGCTTCGAACTGAGCTCGATGTGTCTGTAATTTGGCCTCCTTGATCTTATCGTCTCCTTCATGAATACTCTTCAGTTTGTCCCATATCTCTTTTGCAGTATTACAGCTCATGATCTTTACTAGTTCACTGTCTGCTAATCCACACATGATAGCATTCTTTGCTTTTGAGTTGCTCTCAAATAGTTTCTTTTCATCAGCCTCTTTTGGAGGAGTGATGGGTATTGTGTATCCACTAACTACTGAATCCCAGATGTCATATCCCAAAGCACAGATATATGTCTGCATCTTGATTCTCTAGAATGCGTAATTAGATCCATCAAACAATGGTGCTTTGTTTGATGAGAAACCTTCACCACCTACCATTGTGTTAGTTCCAAGATCACCCTAGCCGATTAGGCTTGTATAGGAACTTAGCTCTGATACCAATTGTTAGTCTTACAATGACACTGAGAGGGGGGGTGAATCAGTGTAGCTCTTTAAACTTGAATTTATAGTTCTTAATACAACAACAATTAACACTTATTACAAGATACAACAAGAATAACAAAAGAGCATCACACAACACAAGATTTAACGAGGTTCACCAATGTGGCTACTCCTCAAAAATGACTGCTTGGACTACCATCCAAATCCAGCCTTTGCAAAGCAACAACTTTACAATCACTTTACCAGCACCCACTGGAAGGAGCACCAACCCCTTATTTATCTACACCAATAGAAAGGAGCACCAACCCCTGATTTACTAGCACCTACTAGAAGGAGCACCAACCCCTTATTTATCTGCACCAATAGAAAGGAGCACCAACCCCTGATTTACCAGCACCTACTGGAAGGAGCACCAACCCTTGATGCCAAGCTACAACCTAGACTTGAATTATGAATCTAGAAGATTAATAGAGAGATACCTTTGCTTTTACAAGACCCCGACTAGTCTGCTTCACCTTTGCGATCTCTGTGCACTCTGCTCTCTCTGTGAAATCACTTCGCACAATCTACTATGTCATAGTCGAATGATCATCTTCTCCCTTTTGCACACTCTACTTCCTTTGCAAATTTTGCACTTAGCACGATTCGACACGACTTGCACTCTGTGCTCTACGACCGAACTTCGCACACTTCAACACCCTCAACTCTTCAAACAACCTTCCTTTTATAACAACATTTTCATGATCAAAATCCTAATCTTAGTCGGTTGTAAACCTTGATCTTAGTCGGCTACAAACCCTAATCTTAGTCAGCTGCAAACCCTAATCTTAGTCGATTGTCATAGGTCTTCGTCGGCTTCAACTCAACCATGAAAACATAACATGTCATGATATCACGACACTTTCACTTTCTCTTTCTTTCTCCTTGCTTTGGCCCATAAAAATACATGTCACGATATCGCGACACTTTCACCTCCTTGCTTCTTTTCTTGGCTTGTACCTCAAAAACATAGCATGTCGCGATATCATGACACTTTCGCTTCCTTGCCTCTTTCCTTGGCTTGTACCCATGAAAACACAGCATGTCATGATATCGCGACACTTTCGCCTCCTTGCCTCTTTCCTTGGCTTGTACCCATGAAAACACAGCATGTCACGAAATCGTGACACTTTCACCTCCGTACTCTTCCTCTTTACTTTTGTCACGATATCGTGACACTTCTGCCTTCTTACTTTCTCTATCCTCATTGAGTCACGAAAATGCGACATGTCACGATATCGTGACACTTTTTCTCCTTTGCTCTTTCTCTTGCCTTCGGGTCACAAAAACCGACATGTCACGATATCACGACACTTTTTCTCCTTTGCTCTTTCTCTTGCCTTCGGGTCGTGAAAACCCAACATGTCGTGATATCGTGACACTTTTATTCTTGGACTCTCTCTCCTACAATATGTCATGAAATCAACACTTTTTCTTTTGTACAATCTCTCTTGCAATATGTCATGAAATCGTGACACTTTTTCTTTCGGACTCTCTCTCTTGCAATATGTCATGAAATCATGACACTTTTTCTTCCGTACTATCTCTCTTGCAATATGTCACGAAATCATGACACTTTTTCTACTTGTCTTTTTTTCTTTCAACATGTCACAAAATCGTGACACTTTTTCTTCCGTACTATCTCTCTTGCAATATGTCATGAAATCGTGACACTTTTTCTACTTGTCTTTTTCTCTTCCAACATGTCATGAAATCATGACACTTTTTCTTTCGTACTATCTCTCTTGCAATATGTCATGAAATCGTGACACTTTTCTTACTTGTTTTTTCTTCCAACTTGTCGTGAAATCGTGACACTTCTTCCTGCTTTCTCTTTTTCTTCCAACATGTCACGAAATCGCGACCATTTTTCCACTTGCCTTTATTTCTTCCAACATGTCACGAAATCGTGACAGTTTTTCTTGCTTGCGCTTTCTCTCCGAACATGTCATGAAATCGTGACAGTTTTGCTTTCTTCTCAACATGTCGCGATATCGTGACAGTTTTTCTTTCTTGCTCAACATGTCACGATATCGCGACAATTTTCTTCCTTGTGATTTTCTTTGGATTTTTAGCATATGGGCAACTTCGATCTTTTGGAGAATCACTGTACATATTCTGAAGAACCTCTTAACTCCTGTCAACTGCATCAATCGATCTGTCTGACTGTGTTGACAACAATGACAATATTGTTCCTGCACCTTGCTCAACACCTTTGCTTCGAATCAGGTTTACCCTGTGCTATGGGCTATTTTTAGCCCATTTAAAAAGGAAGGATCTTATTTTTTATTTTTTAATACTCCCTCTCTTCGATTCATATTTTAGCCCTTTTTTAAATAAGTTGAAAAAAACTCCTTTTATCTTAAAAGTAAATAAGATCTTTTATTAGGTTCAAGTTTTTTTCATCTTTCTCGGGCTACGTATTTAATCCACACCCATTAGAACTTAGTGTGGTGTTTCTTTTAATATCATGGGAGACTTCGATCTTAAAAGTGAATCGCGTATCCTCGTAGCTTGGTGCTCGAAATATTAGAGTATCGTTTATTCCCGTTGACGCTCTATTTGTGATCCTCTCTCCAGTTGTCCCTTGGCGTTCGATTCCTTCTGGCACCCGCGACAGCTCGGACGATCATTTTTTTTAGGCTGCTCCGTGGCGAACTCAAAATGAATCTCTCTAAGATTTATTTCTCTTCTCCGATGCTCTATCAGTCGGTCCTTATAACCTGCATTGCCTGTTGTAAATCTCTAAATCAATCCTGCCATTCAAGTTCTTTCAAAACATTAATCTTTTTTTTTATATAACATTTTTTGCAGGATCGCCATCATTTATAGAGTATATCAGGTTAAAGTTTTTGCAGCTCAATCTGGTTGGCACCCTCTAGTTAACGTGTATTTTGCAGATTACCCTCTGGTTACGTCTGTGCAATATAAACACTGGTTATTTTTATAAAGTCTTTTTTGTAGGGGCATGATAAAGTGTTTTTGCAGGTTAAAGGAGAAAGGGTCGAGTTCACCTCAGCTCGATGCAGTTTAACGTTCCTTTGAGGAACACTGTTTATATTTTATATACAATGCTTTTGCAGGGGCGTCTAACATGTTTTTTGCAGGTTCCCTCTTCTGAAGGTTAAAGGAGCAGAAGATCGAGTTTCTTTCAGCTCGATATAAGTCTTTTTCCCTCGCCGATCCAGAGTAATTTTGGGTAACTGCATTCCTTTTCTGCCCCCGTTCTCAAAACATCTCTTCAGAGCACAGATGGTCGACTCACCGAGTTTCTAAAGCATCTTCTCCTTTTGGTCATTGAAGAGCAGCACCTTCATCGGTTTTCTAGAAATTATATAATTTGTTTTGCAGATTTTAGACCCGAGTGTCTCTGTATTTTCTTTCATTCGTTGTCTTCTATCGCCGCATTGTATAATTTCTTTAGCATTTCCAATATTATTTTTTTTTAAATAGGTTATCCCTGCTTTGTCTCCGGGCCTTTCATCTATTCTCAATAGGCTCTTATCGTGAGACACAATTGTACTTTTTTTTAATAAAAGTTTTTTTGGGAAGGGGGTGAGTGCATTTTTTGCACTCAATTGGTCCATCATTTAAGGGGGGTGTGCTTTCTTTTGTCTATCTTCATCTATGCCTTTTATTTATTTCAAGTAAATTTATGAGGTTATATTTTTTAAATGTTAATTTAAATTTCATAGAGAAAATCACATTAAATCCTTAAAATTGCTTTATACAAAAAGGGGGGCCTATCTTTAAATTATTGCTATCTTTGTCTTTTATTTGATTTAATATAAACTTTAAAATTTCTCAAGTTTACTATTAAATTCAAAACATTTAAGAGGCCCATCTATTTTATACAAACAATTTTCTCTTTGGCAATTATAAATTATATTTGTTCATTATAACCTTGTTTATTTCATAGATAAGATTATTTTTTAAAAGAAAATTTTGTTTCTCCCATCATTTCCTTTTAAGTGTTTTTTAAAAAATCATTAATTTAAATTTACAAGATTTCAAAATAATTCCTTCTTTTTTCAAATATCTTTTGCCTACGTTCCATGTATCAGTACCTATAAAAACTTATAGTTTCCCTCTCGTAAGGGCAAGTTTTTTGAGGCAATTGGTATAAAGGCCTAGCAAATATTTTTCTATAATCCGTTTCTTTGGGTATCTCTCTAACTTATAGTTTCCCTCTCGTAAGGGCAAGTTTTTGAGAAAACACCAAATAAACTGATTGTTTCCCTACATATCAAGCCAACACCCTTCCAAATTCTTCTCTCTACTTACAGTCTCCCTCAAGTAAGGGTGGGTATTGTGAAGAATAAAAAAAGGATTTGGCTCTCTCAAAGCAAAAAATATTAAAAACTCATTATACTTATAGTTTCCCTCTCGTTAGGGTGGGTATTTTGAGTAATATATATTGAAAAGCTTCATATATTTTCTTTCTTCCATTTGCATTAATCAATTAATTGAAGTTCTAAGGGGGGATATATTGGTTAATTATAAAACTTCAATCCTTTTAAAAATATGAATTCAATTGAACCTCTCACCCCTCATAACTTTCACACTTGGAAACCTAAAATTTTAAATCTTATCTCTCAAAAAGGTCTTACTCATTTGTTAGAAGAAAAGCAACCAGAATTTGATAAAGAATATGAAATCTTTGTTCATAAAGGAAAAATGCACGAAACTATGGGTATTATTAGCTCTAATGTTCATGAAAGTTTGTGGTTTCATATTACAGATTGCAAAACTCCTTATGAAAGTTGGGAGAAATTGAAGACTCTGTTTGGGAAAGTAGATCAGATGAGATCAATGCAATTAGAAGCCGAACTCACATCTCTATCTCCTGAAGATTTTAGTAGTATTGTTGACTTCCTCACTAAGTTCAAAGAAGTCCTCACTCAATACAAAGGTAGTGGGAAGACTAAGACAGAAGAAGAATGCATTTATCTAATCCTTTCTAAGCTAAATGGTGTTTTTCAAATTTTTGCAACCACCTTCATATCTACTAAATATGCTCTTGGTGCAACCTTTAAAATGCCCTCTTTAGAAGAATTTTGTGATAGATTAACTAGGGAAGAAACCAAACTTGCTAGATATGAAATCTCTTCTTCTTCTTCAAAAGCCTTAGTAGCCTCCACCTCCTCTAAAGAAAAATTCAAAAAGAAGGAAAAGACTCCCATTACCTGTACTCATTGTAAAAAGAATGGTCACTCTGCTAACAAATGCTGGAAAATATTACAACAACTAGAGGCAGCTATAAAGGATCAAAAGATAGAAAATAATAAGCAAATAGGAAAAGCCCTTAATGTTCAAGGAAAAACCTCCAATGCTTCCTCTAATTACTGGGTCCTAGATTCTGGAGCAACTCATCACATGTCTGCTTCAGACAAGTCTTTCTCTTCTATCTCCTCTAGCTCTACTCATAGCATAGAAGTAGGGGACTCTTCCTTCATCCCTGTCAAATGGAAAGGGGATATAACCATTGATGGTGGCTCTATAAACAATGTTCTCTATGTTCTAGACATTGCCACCAATCTCCTATCCATTTATCAAATTTGTACTTCTGGAAATGGGAAAATTGTTCTCTTCTCCCCAATAGGAGTTGAGATAAGAGATTTTCAACTCCCTCATTCTCTTGTAGCTAAAGGGAATATTGATCATAAATCTCATCTTTTCCACTTCAAAGGCTTTCAAAATCCAGAAGGAGCCTCCTATTTTGTGGCTCATAGTAATCTTGAAAGTCAAATTTGGCATGAAAGGTTTGGTCATCTTAATTATAACTACCTAAAGGATTTGTGCACCCATAATATGGTTAAAGGATTACCCCAAGTCTCTTCCAGTGATGGGGTTTGTCCTGGATGTGCTCTTGGAAAGTAGCATCAAGATCCTTTCCACCCAAGTAGTTCTCTAAAAACCTCATCTCCTCTAGATTTAATCCATAGTGACTTAATGACCTTTCCTGAAACATATTTCAAAGGAGAAAAGTATGCTCTTACCTTTATTGATGATTTTTCTAGAAGGTCCTGGGTCTACTTCCTCAAATATAAAAGTGATGTGTTATCCCACTTTAAAGTCTTTAAAGCCTTAGTTGAAAATTAGGCTTCTTGCAAAATCAAGAAGATTCATACTGATAATGGGGGGAATACTGCAGTAATGAGTTCTCCATATTTCTTTCTAATCATGGTATAATACATCAACATTTTGTCTCCCATAATCCTCAACAAAATGGTATTGCAGAAAGGAAAAACCAGACTTTAAAAGAGATGGCTAATTGTATGCTCCATTCAAGAGATCTTCCAAAAGTTTTTGGGCAGAGGCTATTAACTATGCAAATTATATTCAAAATCGCACACCTCATAAAGCTCTTGACCAAATAACCCCTGAAGAAGCATGGTCTGGCTTAAAACCAGATGTTTCCAATTTCAAGATTTTTGGATGTACTGCTTGGGCTCACATCCCAAAGAAGAAAATGAAGGCTCTTGATAAGAAAAGCAGAAAGCTCATCTTTATCGGTTATTGTGAAGAATTGAAAGCATACAAGCTTCTTGATCCCTCAACTCATGAGGTATTCTTTCATAGGAATGTCCAATTTGATGAAACATTCCCTCAAAAAGATCCTCCAAAGGCCTCTTCCTCCATTGAGCCTTCTCCTATAGTAGAACCTCAATATTATGAAGAGCCAACCCTTGAAGTTAATTTGGTTATTGATAATCAAGATGAAGAACCTGTAACTCCTTCTCAATGTCTTTCAACTCCTTCAACTCCTTCTTCTATGCCAAAATGGGCCCACACCATTGTTAAAGAAGCTACTCCCTACATTCAAAATCTTCCTTCAAACAGATCATCCAACCCCATAGGTACTAGTCTTGTATGTCAATCCATTTCCTCTGATCCTCAATCCTTCAAAGAAGCCTCAGGTATAAAAGAATGGGAAGATGCCATGGATAATGAATTTTCTTCCTTGATCAAAAATGATACTTGGGATTTAGTTCCCTTACCTAAGGGAAGAAAATTAGTTCATTGTAAATGGATCTTCAAAACCAAATATGGGCCTAATGGAGAAATAGATAAACACAAGGCTCATCTTGTAGCCAAAGGTTTTTCTCAAATAGAGGGTATTGATTATACAGAAACCTTTGCTCCTGTTGCTAAAATGGATTCTGTTAGATTGGTTCTTGCTCTGGCCGCTTCCCATAAATGGCCAGTCTATCAAATGGATGTAAAAAGTGCCTTTTTACATGGAAATTTAAAAGAAGAAATATTCATGGAACAACCCGCTGGTTTTACTCAAGACTCCTCTCTTGTTTGTCGGCTTAAAAAATCTCTATATGGCCTCAAACAAGCCCCTAGAGCTTGGTATGAAAATATGGACTCCTTCCTTCTTTCAGCAGGTTTTTCTCATTGTGAGTCTGACAATACAGTTTACATTTGGAGAAGTAAAGGAAATATCACCATTCTTGTTCTTTATGTTGATGATCTTCTTCTCACTGGTAGTAACCTCACTCACATTCAGAATATAAAAGACTCCCTCTCTAAAAAATTTGAAATGACTGATCTAGGTCTAGCTCATTTCTTCCTTGGAATTCAAATAAAACAAAATAAAGCAGGAATCACCTTATGTCAACAAAAGTACACTCAAGATCTCCTTCAAAATTTTAAAATGATAGATTGCAAACCTTCTCCTACCCCCTTTCAATCTGGCATTCATCTCAGTACTTCTTGCTCATCCCCTCCTTGTGATGCTACTCTATACCATCAGCTTGTAGGTAGTCTGTTATACCTTACTCATACTCGCCCTGATATCTCCTATGTTGTTGGGCTCATATCCAGGTTCTCTCATAACCCTCATTTCAGTCATTGGCAAGCAGCTAAAAGAATTCTTCGTTATTTGTAGGGTACTACACACTTTGGGCTCATCTATAAGGGAGACTCCATGGATATCATTGGCTATATAGATTCAGATTGGGCAGGATCAGTAGATGATAGATGTTCTACCTCTGGATATGTTTTCTGCCTTGGTTCTTCACCAATAGCCTGGTTATGCAAGAAACAACAAATATTAGCATTATCTTCTATAGAGGTAGAATACAGAGCAATAGTTTCAGCCAGTCAGGAAGCCCTTTGGCTTCATCAAATTCTCAAAGAATTTGGTTTCTTCCATAAGGGGCCTATAACTCTTTGGTGTGACAATCAAAGCACAATTCATATTGCATGCAATCCAGTTGAGCATCAGCGCACCAAACACATTGAGATCCACATGCACTTCATCAGGCAACATATTCAAAATGGGGATATACACTTGGAATATATTCCGATAGAGAATCAACTTGTAGACATCTTCACCAAGTCATTTCCTTCTCCATGTTACCTTCAGTTGCGAGAAAAACTTGGAGTGTTACAACTGCATTGACAAAGAGGTCTTCCACCTCTCACTATATTGTACATGAGTACCTCATCAGGCCTTCTTGTCGGGACTCATATTTTATTTGTTAAAGAGGACAATCTTCACCATCCGAAGACAAGCCTCTTTCATACTTCTTTGCTTTTGATTGATGGCTTTTCCCATTGGGTTTTTACCATCATTTCAAAACAAAGGGGTGATAGTTGGTTTTTCCCCATAGGGGTTTTTTCCACCAACTATCTATGTTGTACATGAGTACCTAATCAGGCCTCGTTTTCGGGACTCATTTGTAGAATCTCCCCTAGTATCACTTAAGGGGGTGTTAGAATAAGTGAATATTCTCTTAAGTTTCACTAGGATACACACTTGAGTTTCCACTCCTCCATGTGTCAGGAGAACTCTCAGTGGTGTCTTCATCAGGTTTGATGAGTTGTTGTAATCCAACGGCTCTCAATGATCAACTCTGCTATTTATACAGAGTTGATCCTAGAGATAAATCAATCAGTTCTACTCTTCTCTTCATCTCTTGTAATGCTTTGCATATCTATTATGAAATTCTAACAATAAGTACCATTATGTACACATCTTAACAATTTATGAATGGAAAAAAGTAATACTTCGTTCCTCATGGGTGTTAAAAATATTCCTCCAAAAATCTCTTTGTTACTATATACATTCTATTTTAGCATCAATATTATAGTTTTTCCTTTAGAACCTACAAAAAAAATCCTTATGATTCATTGGTAATTTCATCCCAAACCTTATTGGCCATTTCACTTAAATATTTTCACATATTTCCAACAACATTTTGTTTCAAATTTTTACATATATTTCCTTTAAATGCTTCTCGTAATCTTACATAAATATTTCCATCTAACTAATGTACGATTTTTTCTTCTCAAGGACCTAACTTCATTCACATCCCAAATGAACATGATCATTAGATCCCTCCATTTAACTTTTCCACCCTATAATTTACCAAATATGATATCACTTGACCATTAGAAATGCTAGTAAAAATACATTTATCTTTATATAATATTTCTTGAATTATCAAAGCATGTGGATAATGATAGGGGCAAGCAAGGTGACTTTCATTGACACTAGCTTAAAATCCCATAAATACATGTTCCAAATTTCTTATATATGAAATTGAATTCCCTATAGAATTTTTCATGGTAGACTCACCATTATATTCTATAAATTAAATAGCCACCATATATCTCTTCCCATTCTTAATTCTCAAACTACAATCTCATTTTTTACTCCATGCTCCATTTCCAAACTCATCCTTGAAAGAACTCCTCCTATCTACACATAAGGGTTTAATAAATAATTTATTTTAAAATTATATTTTTCTAATAAGATTCTACTTCTAGTGGATCATCTCCTTCACCAGTCTTCTTACACTACTAATAATCTGATAACTTCAAATTAAGATTTAAAACATTATTAATTACATGATTACATTTGTGTATCATAATAGTGTCACTATATTCTTTGTTTTTCTCTTAAGTGTAACTAGATAGATATTGTAAACCAATTATCTAATACCTTAGAATGGTCATGCATTGCTCTTCTTATGTCAAAAATAAGAGCATTTTTTAACTTGTATTTTATTACTAATTTTTTTGCTTCTTCATTGACATAATGTAGCTTCCATTTAGTTGTGCTTCTAATATAGATAAAATACACTTGGATATATCTTACAAAAACTCCTAGGAATACCATATATTATTCTTGGGATATGTGTTATTTTCTTCCAATATTCAAAATCATAAAATGTGTGAAGACCATTTTTGTAATATTCTCTAAATAGCATTAAGTTATTTCAAAATTCAATTGCACTTATGATTACATACAACTTTATCATACATCAATCAAATGATAACTTTGATAAGTGTGCCTACCTCATACATATCTTGATGTATTCATATGATCTTCTTGATAGTTTGATATCTACCATTTGGTTGTTGTGACTCATGTTGATCACACATATCAATCATCTTTTTCTTTCAATGTAAGTCTTTGTTATCAAAGATATTAATTGCCTCTACAAAATGTTACTTGTATTTTTCATATAAATGTATAACTAATGTTAGTCTCAAAATTCCCCAAGTTACATGTTCACCTACCTTTATATTCATCAACATGATCCTTTCTCAATAACCTTGAGTAATACATCTAAGCACCATTAGTATCACCTATATTGATTATATTATTTATCATGCTCATATATCTCTCCTTTTAACTTAACACAATCCATTCAATTATCTTAATATTATATAATTTATTGATATTAGTATCTATCATTATAATTACTACATTTATATATGTCCTACTTCTTTTATCATTGTTTTATAGACCATAATAAGGTTTTTGAAGTCTAACTAATCCTCCTTAAAGTTATATACATATTCTTTAAAACATCTATTAAATTATCATTTTTAGATATGTTTTATCATTATAATTACTAATAAATTTTAACACATTTAAAACAAAAGCTCTACATATATATTTTTTTTACTTTACTTATAAAATGATCCACTAACCATCCAAAAACATTTACTATAAAAATAATTATAAAAAAATTAAAAATAATTTACATGTGTTTGTTGAGCAAGGTGCAGAAACAGTATTGTCATTGTTGTCAACACAGTCAGACATATCAGTTGATGAAGTATACAGGAGTTAAGAGGTCATTCAGAGTATGTACAGTGAGTTTCCAAGAAGACCGAAGTGCCCCAGTTGCAAAAGATCAAAGAAAAAGACAAGTAAGAAAAGTGTCACGATATCGCGACATATACAAGGCAAGAAAAACTGTCGCGATATGTTAGAAGAGAGAGAAGAAGAAAGAAAAATTGTCGTGATTTCGTGACATGTTGGAAGAGAGAGAAGAAGAAAGAAAAACTGTCACGATATCGCGACATGTTTGGAGGAGAAAGAAACTGGATATCGCGACATGTTTGGAGAGAAAGAGCAAGAAAGAAAAACTGTCACGATTTCGTGACATGTTCGGAGAGAAAGAGCAAGAAAGAAAATTGTCGCGATTTCGCGACATGTTCGAAGAGAAAGAGCAAGAAAGAAAAACTGTCACGATTTCGCGACATGTTGGAAGAGAAAAAGACAAGTAGAAAAAGTGTCACGATTTCGTGACATATTGCAAGAGAAAGAGGAGAGAGAAAAAGGTGTCACGATTTCGTGACATGTTTCATTTTCAATCCAAAGCGAAGAGAAAGAGGAGAGAGAAAAAGGTGTCACGATTTCGTGACATGTTTCATTTTACGGTCCAAAGCGAAGAGAAAGAGGAGAGAGAAAAAGGTGTCACGATTTCGCGACATGTTTCATTTTGCGGTCCAAAGCGAAGAGAAAGAGGAGAGAGAAAAGGTGTCACGATTTCGCGACATGTTTCATTTTCGGTCCAAAGCGAAGAAAGATTGTACGGACGAAAAAGTGTCACGATTTCGTGACATATTGCAAGGAAGGTTGTACGGACGAAAAAGTGTCACGATTTCATGACATATTGCAAGGAAGGTTGTACGGACGAAAAAGTGTCGCGATTTCGTGACATATTGCAGAGAAGGATGTACGGACGAAAAAGTGTCACGATTTCGTGACATGTTGAAGGAGAGAGTTCGAGAGAAAAAGTGTCACGATTTCGCGACATGTTGCAGAGAGAGAGTCCGAGAGAAAAAGTGTCACGATTTCGCGACATGTTGTAGAAGAAAGAGTCTAAGGAGAAAAAGTGTCACGATATCGTGACATGTGGGTTTTTCGCGACCAAAGCAAAAGAAAGTGCAAGGAGAAAAAGTGTCGCGATATCGCGACATGTGGGTTTCGTGACGAAGGAAAGAGAAAGTGCAAGGAGAAAAGTGTGCGATATGAGGAGAGAAAGTGTCGCGATATCGCGACATGTCGGGTTTTCGCGACTCGAAGGCAAAGAGAAAGCGCAAGGAGAAAAAGTGTCGCGATATCACGACATGTCGCATTTTCGTGACTTAAGGAGGAGAGAGAAAGTAAGAAGGCGAAAGTGTCACGATATCGCGACATGTGTTTTCACGGGTGCAAGTCCGAGAAGAGGACAAAGAGGCAGAAGTGTCACGATTTCGCGACAGGTCACGTTGGCGCGAGCAAAGAAGAGAACCTAACTGAAATAAGATATGTGATAGTTAACTAGAGTTATACGGTAGTTACAGGTGCAGTTGGAGAAGAAATTCATGCAGATAAAATAAGAAGAGTTAACTGAAGTCGTTACGTCAGTTACAGGTGCAGTTACAGTGAAAATGCATGCATGCACAGAAAAGAATACGAACAGTCATGAACAAGAAGATGAACAGTCATGGTAAAGGTATATGTGTCAATACGTTGCATGTAACGTGTTTAACGAAATGCCCACTCTAAATATACAAAAGGAGTGATTAACAAGTGGCAGTTGAGAATATGAAAGAAATAGTTACAATTGACAAGTGGCGTATGAGAAATGAAAGAAGGCGTTATAACTGGAGTTACAAAGCGAAAGGACTATTATAAAAGGAGGTCTGCATGGAGAATTACATGCTGCTGAAAATAGAGAAAAAGTGCTGCAAGAAGAGGGTTGAAGAGTGTCGTAAGAAAGAGTTGAGCAGAGCCGTGAGAGCCAAAGAAGTGCAGTAAGCAGAGCTTTTAGTGTGTGTGGCAGTCTGGTGAAAAGTGAGAGAGGTTGGGTAAGCAATAGACCAGTCAGGGTCTTGAAGAAGTGAAGGCATTTTTATGTCAGTCTTATAGCTTAAAATTTGCAGTCCAAGTAGGTGCTTGGAATTAGGGGTTGGTGCTCCTTTCTATGGGTGCAGATAAATCAGGAGTTGGTGCTCCTTCCAGTTGGTGCTGGTAAAGTGATTGTAAAATTGATATTTTGCAAAGGCTGGATTTGGACGTTAATCCAAGCAGTCAGTTTTGAGGAGTAGCCAAATTGGTGAACCTCGTTACATCGTGTGTTGTGGAATGCTCTCTTGTGATACTTGCTTTATCTGACTTAAATATTCATTGTTTCATTATTAAGAGTTGTAGATTTGAATTTTAAATAGCTACACTGATTCACCCCCCCTCTCAGTGTCATTGTGAGACTAACAATTGGTATCAGAGCTAGTTTCCCTTATCAGGCTAAATCAGCTAGGGTTGATCTTGGATTAGTCGAAATGGCAGGTGGCGAAGGATTCTCTTCAAACAAAGCACCATTGTTTGATGGAACAAATTACTCATTTTGGAAACTCAGGATGCAGACATATCTGTGTGCTTTGGGTTTTGACATATGGGAGTCGATAGACCAGAGGATACACAATACCCACCACTCCTCCAACCGATGCTGCTCGGTAAGAAATTGTTTGAGAATAACTCTAAAGCCAAAAATGCTATCATGTGCGGTTTAGTGGACAGCGAACTGATAAAGATTATGAGTTGCAAAATGGCAAAAGACATGTGGGACAAACTAAAGAGCATTCATGAAGGAGACGACAAGATCAAGGAGGCCAAGCTACAAACGCATCGAGCTTGGTTCGAAGCATTAAAAATGAATGACGATGAGAACATAGAGGCATACATGCTGAGAGTTAATGGAATCATTAATGCGATTAGAGGACTCGATGAGGAAATAGATGATGTTGTCATCATGAAAAAGGTACTAAGATCTCTTCCCCAAATATTTGATGCTAAAGTTTTAGCAATAGAAGAAGCTAAAGATCTAAACAATTTTAGCATGGATGAGATGCATGGTTCTTTGACAGCATATGAAATGAGAATAGGAAAAACTAAACCCACAGACAGAGAAGCTGCTTTTAAAGCACACAAAAATATAAAAGTAAAGCAAGAATCCGAGGAAGAAGAAACATCAGATGAAATGAAAGCGAACTTTGTTCGGAAACTAATAAGGGGAAAAGGAAAATATAGAGGAAAGCTACCATTTAAGTGTTTCAACTGTGGAGGCGTTGGACACTTTGTTGCTAAATGTCCACTCAATGAGAAAAACAAAAGTGATGAAGGTTCACATCAAGAAAGAAGTGACTGGAAGAAGAAACCAAATTTTAGAAAAGGCAACTTCAAGAAGAAAAGTTTCATATCCAAGAATGTCAGTCCTTCAGAAGACAACCCTGATGAGGATTCTGAAGAAGAAACAGGTGAAGCTCTTTTTATGGCATTCGAAGAAGAAAAATCAGAAGAAAAATAGGAAGGTGATGAAAAATTTGAGGCTGAGGCTGAAGTAGATCTGGAAGGTGAGTTGGTCATTGCACTTCAAGAGCTGAGTATAGAAAGGAAAAAGAATAAGAAAACTTCAAGAAAGCTTGAGGATGCCAATGAAATCATAACCAGCTTGAAAGTACAGATAGACAAATTTAAGAAAATATCTAAAGATATCAAAGTACAATTAACCATGAAAATAGATGAGTGCAGCAAGCTAGAAGAAGAGATTGTTGGCTTAAGGATGCAGCTAGAAGAGATGAATCAAAAAATGACTTGCTATCACAAACTTGAAGGAAGTTCTGTGAAGCTGGATAAGATTATAAGCAACCAAAGGTCTACAGGCATCAAATTTGGGTTAGGCTTCGTCGAAGCAGAATCATCGAATGGATCAAAGGCCACAACTATAGAACCCATAAAGAATGAAGACAAGATCAGGGTTGATCAAGAAAAAATGAAACATTCTAAAGAAAGCAATAATGCCAGGCACGAGAAGAGTATTGACAATGATGGATTCACCAAAGTCACTCATCAAAGGAGAAGAAGATTTATGGCGCCTACTACAAAATGGCAAAGACCATCACCCAGGTTCACTCATTCCTTTTCTGGTTATTGTTTTAAATGCAATGGTTATGGACATAAGATTTCTGAATGCAAGTACAAAGTAGCACAAAGGAACTTTTCCAGTAGAAATGTTTTTTCACCATTGATGGATTATGCAGTAGAATGTTATAACTGTCATAATTATGGGCACATTGCAAGAAATTGTCGAAGCACATTTGCAGCAAATAAAAATCAGGGAAGAAGATTTCAACCAAATGGTTGGAAACAAAATAGAAAATTTCTCAAAAAATAGGTACAGGCCATTGACAAAGAAAAGTCAAAACAAGTGACCAAACCTGCAATCAAACCAGAGTGGAAACAAAAGGAGCAACCCAAGGAAGAAAAGGAATCCTTGATTGTGCAGACAACATTTAAGGCACAGAACAAATCTGCACCATGGATACTGGATAGTGGATGCTCCAGTCATATGACAGGGGACAAACAAAAATTTGAAAAGTTACAGAAATACGAAGGTGGTTCTATAAAATTTGGAAATAATGATGGCGCTAAGATAGTTGGCAAAGGATCAATTAAGATTAGTGACGGAAAAATCAAGTCGAAAGAAGTCCTGTTTGTGATTGGTCTGAAGCATAACTTATTAAGCGTAAGCCAGATTTGTGACAGAGGTCATGAAGTAATTTTCAAGAAGCAGGGTTGTGAAGTCAGAACAACAAATTGTGGAAAGTTGATCGCAACTGGATCAAGGACATCTGGAAACCTGTATACTCTCTCAGAGACTTCAGAAAGAGCATGCTTGATTGGACAGGCAGAAGAAAATTGGTTGTGGCACAAGAGGCTCGGTCATATTAGCTTTGACAATCTAATAAAGATCAGCTCAAAAAGGGCAGTGAGAGATATTCCCACCATTGGTAAACCTTTAAATAGCATTTGTGCTTCATGCCAAAAGGGGAAGCAAACTAGAGCCACATTTAAAACAAAAGAATACTTCACAAGCAAACCTTTAGAACTAATACATACCGATTTATGTGGACCCATGAGAACACAAAGCATAAATGGTGACAAATACTTTATGTTGTGCATAGATGACTATTCCAGGATGACATGGGTACTATTTTTGAAGCTTAAATCAGATGCCTTTGAAATGTTCAAGATTTTCAAAAAACAAGTTGAGAATCAAACAGGAAAAAGAATTAAATGCTTAAGATCAGATAGAGGAGGAGAGTTCATCTCAGAAGAGTTTGCAGAGTACTGTGAAAAGTATGGGATTAGGAGACAGTTTTCAGCAGCGAGGACACCTCAGCAGAATGGAGTGGTAGAAAGAAAGAACAGGACAGTGCAGGAAATGGCACGGACTATGTTGACTGAGAGCAAAATAGCAAGACAGATTTTGGAAAGAGGCAGTCCATACTGCGGTTTACATCCAAAATAGGTGCATGTTGAGGACGCATGAAAGCAAAACTCCGTATGAACTATGGTTCGGTAAAAAGGCAACAACAAGATACTTCAAAGTTTTTGGAAGCAAGTGTTACATCAAAAGAACTGAAGATAATCTTGGAAAGTTTGAAGATAGAGCTGATGAAGGTATTTTCCTTGGCTATTCGACAAAAAGCAAAGCCTACACTTGCTACAACAAGAGGCTAAAGAAAATTGTGGAGAGTGCCGATGTTAAAGTTGATGAAGGTAGGGAACAAGAAAGTAGCTATAAAGAAAACTACCCAATATATGAAGAAGTTATTGAAGGAGATGATGAAAAGGAAACCGAAAAGAAACTAAAAATTGACTCAGATGAGTTAAGTAGTGACTCAGAAGAGGAAGAAAACAAGAAATTCAAAATAGGCAGCTGGCAAAAAAATCATCCTAGAGAGCAAATAATTGGAGATCCCACAGATGGTGTTCAGACAAGAAGAAGAGTAGTAAGTAACTACTCTCTATTATCCAGCATTGAGCCCAAAAATGTTGTTGAAGCAAGCAAAGATGAAAGTTGGATGACAGCAATAAATGAAGAATTGGATCAGATCGAGAAAAACAAAACCTGGGAGTTAGTACCAAGACCTGCAAATAAAAATATAATCGGTACTAAATGGATTTTTCAAAACAAATTGAATGAAGATGGACAGGTAGTCAGGAATAAAGCAAGATTGGTCTATAAAGGCTATGCACAAGTTGAAGGTATTGACTTTGAGGAAACCTTTGCACCAGTGGCCAGACTAGAGGCAATAAGAATGTTTCTGGCTTTAGCAGTTCATAAGAATTTCAAAGTTTATCAAATGGACGTGAAATCAGCATTTTTGAATGGAAAACTTGAAGAAGAGGTCTATATTGAACAGCCAGATGGTTTCCAACTCGGTGATAATCCCAATTTCGTCTGCAAGTTGAAGAAAGCGTTGTATGGCTTGAAACAGGCACCCAGAGCATGGTATGCAAGATTAGACAACTATCTTACTCAACAAGGGTTTAAAAAGGGTATGGTGGATAGCAATTTGTATGTCAAAACAGCAAATGGTCATCTCATTGTCCTTGTTGTATATGTAGATGATATCATCTTTGGCAGCAGCAATGATGATTCGTGTAAAGATTTAGCAATTAAGATGCAGAAAGAATTTGAAATGTCAATGATTGGTGAACTTTCGTATTTTCTCGGACTGCAAGTTAATCAAAATGAGAAGGGCATATTCATTTCTCAAGTCAAATATGTGAAAGAGATGCTAAAGAAGTTCACAATGGAGGATTGTAAGCCTGTTAGCACTCCCATGATGACAGGTTGCAAGTTGAGCAAGGATGAAAAATCTCCCGAGGTTGATCAAACCATGTACAGATCTATGATTGGGAGCCTACTGTATTTGATAGCTACCAGACCAGATATCTTGCAGGCAGTTTGCATGGTAGCACGATTTCAGGCGAGTCCCAAGGAGACTCATGTGACAGCAGTCAAAAGGATTCTTCGATATCTGAAGGGTACTATGGAGTATGGGTTATGGTATCCGAAAGGAAAGGACTTCACCCTTATTGCATATTCAGATGCAGATTGGGCAGGATGTGTCGATGACAGAAAGAGTACCAGTGGAGGGGCATTTTATCTTGGAGACAGGTTGGTTGCATGGCACAACAAGAAACAAGAGTCAGTTTCTTTATCTACAACAGAGGCAGAGTATATTGCAGCAACTACGAGTTGTACGTAGGTCTTATGGATGAAACAAACCCTGAAAGATCTTGGCATTAACTTCAGTGAGCCAATTTCAGTTAAGTGTGATAACACCAGTGCCATTAACATCTCAAAGAATCCGGTTATGCATTCTCGCACAAAACATATTGCTATCCGATATCACTTTCTGAAGGAGAAAGTTGCGGAAGGTGAGGTAAAGTTGGATTTTGTTCCAACTACAGAGCAAGTAGCGGATATCTTCACAAAACCGCTGCCCAAAGAAATTTTTGAGTACCTTCGCAATAAATTGGGAGTGGTTATGCTTCCAAAGAACTGACTAGCTATCGGAACCACATTCTCAGGGGGAGCATTTATATATTTGATTATCTTTTTGCTCATATTTGTAATTTTTGCTAACTGTCTTAACGTGTGCCTGAGAATGATGTGCATGGACTCAAGGGGAGTCTGCAACAGCCCTTTGGTATTATTGTCAAAGGGGGAGAAGAATTACAGGAACTTGCATGTGTGTTGCCAACAATTCCAAAGGGGGAGATTGTTGAGCAAGGTGCAGAAACAATATTGTCATTGTTGTCAACACAGTCAAACAGATCAGTTGATGAAGTATACAGGAGTTAAGAGGTCATTCAGAGTATGTACAGTGAGTTTCCAAGAAGACCGAAGTGCCCCAGTTGCAAAAGATCAAAGAAAAAGACAAGTAAGAAAAGTGTCGCGATATCGCGACATGTAAGAAGAAAAAGTCGGATATCGCGACATGTTAGAAGAGAAAGAAAATGTCGTGATTTGCGACATGTTGAGAAGAAAGAAAACTGATATTGCGACATGTTGGAAGAGAGAAGAAGAAAGAAAACTGTTCACGATTTCGTGACATGTTTGAAGAGAAAGAGCAAGAAAGAAAATTGTCGCGATTTCGCGACATGTTTGAAGAGAAAGAGAGAAAGAAAAATGTCATCGATTTTACGACATGTTGAAGAGAAATAGAAGTAGAAAAAGTGTCACGATTTTGCGACATGTTGGAAGAGAAATAGGAGAGTAGAAAAAGTGTCACGATTTCGTGACATGTTTTTTTAAGCGAAGAGAAAGAGGAGAGAGAAAAAGGTGTCACGATTTCGCGACATGTTTCATTTTGCGGTCAAAGCGAAGAGAAAGAGGAGAGAGAAAAAGGTGTAGATATTGTGACAATGTTTCATTTTGGAAAGAAAGAAAGAGGAGAGAGAAAAATGTGTCACGATTTCGCGACATGTTTCATTTTTGCGGTCCAAAGCAAAGAAAGATTGTACAGACGAAAAAGTGTCATGATTTATGGACATATTGCAAGGAAGGTTGTAACGAAAAAGTGTAGATTTACGACATATTGCAAGAAAGGTTGTACGGATGAAAAAGTGTCACGATTTCGTGACATATTGCAAGGAAGGTTGTATGGACGAAAAAGTGTCACGATTTCGTGACATATTGCAAGGAAGATTGTACGGACGAAAAAGTGTCACGATTTCGTGACATGTTGCAGAGAAAGAGTCCGAGAGAAAAAGTGTCACGATTTCGCGACATGTTGTAGAAGAAAGAGTCTGAGAGAAAAAGTGTCACGATTTCGCGACATGTTGTAGAAGAAAGAGTCTGAGAGAAAAAGTGTCACGATATCGTGACATGTTGTCGGAAAAGAAAGAGTGCTAAGGAGAAAAAGTGTCGCGATATCGCGACATGTGGTTTTGGCTGAAGCAAAGAGAAAGCGCAAGGAGAAAAGTGTCGCGATATCGTCATGTTTAGAAGAGAAAAAGAGAAAAAGTGTCACGATATCGCGACATGTTGATTTTACCGAAGGAGAAGAGAAAGGCCAAGGAGAAAAGTGTCGCGATATCGCGACATGTCGCAGTTATTACTGAAGGAGAGAGAAAGAGTAAGAAGGAGAAAGTGTCGCGATATCGTGACATGTTTGTTTTCGCGGGTGCAAAGTCCGAGAAGAGGACAAAGAGGCAGAAGTGTCACGATTTCGTGATAGGTCACGTTGGCGCGAGCAAAGAAGAGAACCCAACCGAAATAAGATATGTGACAGTTAACTGGAGTTATACGGCAGTTACAGGTGCAGTTGTAGAAGAAATTCATGCAGATAAAATAAGAAGAGTTAACTGAAGTCGTTACGTCAGTTACAGGTGCAGTTACAGTGAAAACGCATGCATGCACAGAAAAGAATACGAACAGTCATGAACAAGAAGACGAACAGTCATGGTAAAGGTATATGTGTCAATACGTTGCATGTAACGTGTTTAACGAAATGCCCACTCTAAATATACAAAAGGAGTGATTAACAAGTGGCAGATGAGAATATGAAAGAAACAGTTACAATTGACAAGTGGCGTATGAGAAATGAAAGAAGGCGTTATAACTGGAGTTACAAAGCGAAAGGACTGTTATAAAAGGAGGTCTACGTGGAGAATTACATGCTGCTGAAAATAGAGAAAAAGTGTTGCAAGAAGAGGGTTGAAGAGTGCCGTAAGAAAGAGTTGAGCAGAGCCGTGAGAGCCAAAGAAGTGCAGTAAGCAGAGCTTTTAGTGTGTGTGGCAGTCTGGTGAAAAGTGAGAGAGGTTGGGTAAGCAATAGACCAATCAGGGTCTTGAAGAAGTGAAGGCATTTTTATGTCAGTCTTATAGCTTAAAATTTGCAGTCCAAGTAGGTGCTTGGAATTAGGGGTTGGTGCTCCTTTCTGTGGGTGCAGATAAATCAGGAGTTGGTGCTCCTTCCAGTTGGTGCTGGTAAAGTGATTGTAAAATTGATATTTTGCAAAGGCTGGATTTGGACGTTAATCCAAGCAGTCAGTTTTGAGGAGTAGCCAAATTGGTGAACCTCGTTACATCGTGTGTTGTGGAATGCTCTCTTGTGATACTTGCTTTATCTGACTTAAATATTCATTGTTTCATTATTTAGAGTTGTAGATTTGAATTTTAAATAACTACATTGATTCACCCCCCCTCTCAATGTCATTGTGAGACTAACAGTGTTTAATTTTTTTTATATATACATGTTTTTTTTTTTGAATTTACATGGTGGAATCAGTAGCCGCCACGAATCCGGGCAGGCTGTCCAACTTTTATGGCCGCCAAAGTATTCTGCGTTGTCCGCCCTGAAGCCGCCACACAAATCTTCGCGCAGTCCGCCCCTATAACCACCATGCCACAATCATTTAAAACCTTTTACGCTGCTGAAAGCACCAAGAAAGGACAACTGTTCAGTCCGGTGAGGCCCGAGATTTAAACTTAAAATATACATCTTAATACATTATTTAAGATAAAAATTTATTTAAAAAATATTCAATATTTAAATATATATATATTAAACATAAAGTAAACACATTGTTTGGAACAATACAATTAAAACAATACAATTGGGTACGTTAAAACAATCGGTCATACATAACGTAAACACGTTGTTTTCAAAAATACAATTGAGTACGTTAATTTCAAATCAAAGTAGAAAAGTTGTTATTTGTTCTAAGGATGCATAATATTTTAATTTTTTAATCGTTGATGGTTTTCTTCTACCTAAGACCGCCAATTAAGAAAAGGAGACCGAAGTTGATGCAAACCTACTACATGAAGACAATTTTAAATAAATTGCATTTTTCACGGACGCCAATGACATTTCCTTCGAGCACCATTGGGTCAAGTTATTTAAAAAAATAAAGATAAAATACGCTACTTTACTTTGCCTTTTCTTGCAATCGCATGTGACAAAATTTCACTCAGAATCAAAGTTATAAAACTTCAGGTTTATAACGATCACTTAGAGTCGTCAAAATTGGAGAAACGACCAGAGATGCAATCAATAACCCCAAACGAATTAGGACACCTTATAAGTGACAATGGGATTGTAAATAGCATGACGTACATAACTTTAGAGAGGACAAGTGAGATAAAACCAAAATGGCAAGGATTCTCTCCAAAATAATTGCTTTCTTAGGTTTCGTTATTATATTCTTTAGTTCGTATTTAGCTTCTAGCTTGTTATACGACATCACAAGAGCATTCCCACAAGCACAACGTGTAATCGTGAGTCTCTTCCCCCAAAATCTGAAAGTCGAATCGCTTGCAGAATGGGAGAAGCACAACCCAAAGTGCAAGTCACCAGAATTTCGACAGTCACACCCGCCGTCCCAACTGAGAGGTGTCGAATGTTTCTCTCCAACCTCGACCTTTTCTGGTTACCTGTGAACAACCTTCAGTTGCTTTACTTCTACAAGATCTCGCCGGAAAACGAGATTTTTTCGGTGGTGGAGAGGCTTAAAGAAAGCCTATCGTCAGTTCTCGTGTATTTCTATCCACTAGCCGGCCGGTTAGACAAGGGAGAATCCGGTAGAGAAGAAATCAACTGCAACGATGGCGGAGTGGAATTTATCGAAGCATCCATCGACATACCTTTCGACGAAGTGGAAAAGGACAACTTTCAACATAAATCTTTTTTCGAAAGCCTCGTCCGCACGTACGATCCTTTGCACCAGCAAAATTACGATACACCGCTTCTTTCGATACAGGTAAACAGCTTCAATGTGCGCTTTAGTATATCATTTATGTGTTCGTTTTTTTATGGAGATTGGAATTCTTTTCTGCAGGTGACGGCCTTTGAGGGAGACGGGATGTGCATAGGAACGAGGTTTCATCATGCCGCAGTAGACGGAAATTCTAACTGGCATTTCATGCAATCGTGGGCGGAGTGCTGTAGAGGAGTCCCCATTTCGAAACCTCCCGAGCACAGGAGAACAGTCTTCAAACGGGAAAACAAGAGCCACATGCTCATTTCTTACAAGGCCGAAGAAATGGTCCAAGATCGGATTGTGCGGGCCAAGATTTTCAAATTTATACCAGAAGATTTACAGACAGAGAAGAGAGAAGAGATTTTCACCGCAGACGCCGAAAAGCATGAAGAGACTCACAGGAAATTGCTGGATCACAAAGGGGAACTTGTATACTCAACCTTCTGCTTTACCGAACCAATGATCCGGCAACTGAAACGACGGAGCGGGGCTTCGACGTCGTTTGTTGCGGTCTCTGCGCATTTTTGGAGATGCTTGATAAAAGCGCGAGAGGTGCCAGAGGAAGAGCTTGTCAATTTTTTGATGGGTGCTGATTGCAGGAGCCGTGTAAAGCCACCGTTGCCTCCATCTTATTTCGGCAACTGTGTAGATATTGGCGTGGCGCAGACGACGGCCAAGGAATTGCTCTGTGAAGAAGGCCTCTGTTTCGCTGCTGGGGTTATCCAGGAGCTTGTCAATTCCTGCACTGCAGAATCCCAGATTAATAATATGCTAGACTGGCTGGAAACTCAGGAACCTGCTGGCAGTGGTCTCCTGCCGATAGTCAATGAAATTTATAGGCATGTCGGAACTAACGTTGTGAACTCTCCCAGATTTCTCGTGTACGATGTAGATTACGGGTGGGGGAGGCCATTGAATGTGCAGGTTCCATCCATGATGAGGATCGGATGCATGGTTTTGTTTCCTGCGAGGAATGGAGAAGGAAGCATCGCTGTCACTACTCGTCTTCCCCGAACTCAAATGGACGCCTTGGCTCGTCTTCTATTCCTGCCAGAAGATTGAAATCTTCTGCTCCAAGAACCTAATCTGCCATAGATTATACAATAATCTTTATCACTCTGAAGGGGAAAGCCCTTTGAAGGGAGAGATGTTAACTGACATTTAAATAATGTGCTATTCCTTTATTTGGCATTGCTAAATATTTTGCATTGCAAAAACTGATTTTGCTTGTTAAAAAAATCTAAAAAAATAAGAGTTATGACAATTTTTTTTACTTTAAGTAATATTATTTTATAATTATAGACTATTATTGGTTTTCAAAGGTCATATTTTTTTCATAAAACCATTTATTTTTAAAATTTTAAATCTCTTCGTACACACGTTGGAATCTTCTTTCATTATTTACAAAGTAAGAATTGCTCAAATAACTTATTATAATTTCTTGTATTAAAATTTATAAAATTATTTTTGATGAAGATCTTATTCAAAGAAAATAATTATTGATATAAATATTAAATGGAAAGCTACACTTTATAAATATTCTTGAAAAAAAAAAAATTATACAAATAAATCATGTTTTTTATTTTATCAAATTCACTCACATAGCTATGTACACACATCCCACCATTCTTTGAACCTTAGTCTCTTGAAAGAGAGCCCAAAAGTCTTATCGATGATTTTCTTGTTATTATTATCTTTTACATGAAGAAAGAAGTAGAGAATCATTTTAATAGAAATTTGGATCCAATTGACTTATAGGAGACATTCTAAAAGCTAATCAAGATGTCTTATAAGTCAAGATGTTGAAGGTTAATCTTGTTACTAAAATAATTATAGGTTTTAATAGTATTGAAAAATACATTATTATTTGATTATAAGAATATACTAAAGCTACTTATAACAACTTGCCAAATTATATATATCTATATATATATATATATATATATATATATATATCTAAAAGTAGGATTCACAAAAAGGTCACATTATTCTCCAGTATTTAAGGTATAACCACATTTTGAGTTTAATATCATTGCAGATGAAACTCAAATGGACAATAAAAGTCAACATCTCATATTTTTAGGGTTCATCTTTCTAAACCTTATCATTTAGAAGTGATATCAATAATGGTCCCCCTACCTTTATTATACCTCATCAATATAGGATAACTTGATCATGACATAGGGGTTATCCTATAAAGACCCATAATACTATAAGGGAGATGTCATTTCCCCAACCTACATAAGTCCATCTATATAAAATTATTTTATAATAATTCCTTATTGCTTAGTTATCACATCTCCATAGGCTAACTAAGGCCATTACCACTCACTTAGTAATGAGCATGGTTACCCAATACTCATCATTTAGAGTACCACCACTTACTATCTTGTGAATGATTCCAAAAGCCTCACCACTATGGAATACTTAATCTTCACCATTCAAGGTGTATCATTCACATATATCTAGTTATTGCATCATCACAACTCAAAACCCCTCAAAACCAAAGAATTAAATATAATACATCCAATAATAACATCTCTTCCAAAGGTAAATAAAGAGGCATACTAAACATATTAAAATATAACACATTTTTAAAACTAGAACTTAAGCATTTCAATCATAATAGTAGTATTTAACATTTTTCAATAGCAAATGAAAGAATATATCATCATCTAAAAGAATGATATTTCATAAACCATGAATAAAAAACTAGCATATTATTCTCTTTTTCTCATAGCTAAACATTCAAATAATTCTACAAAATTAAGAACATTTGATCTTTCATTCCTAGATTAAGCTTCGTGAATGTCAACGGGGTACTACAAAGTATAATTATTGATTTTAGAATAAATTTCCATCTTCAAAAAAAACTTCCAAGAATAATATCTTCTTCAAAAAACTTTAATACAATCAATTTTAATGGTTCATAGCTCTATATTTAATTTCAAAATATACCTTTGATAAAACATTCCCTTGAACTAGAATATGAATTTAGGGAACAAGACAACCCATTAATTGCTTATACAAGAATAACATGCACTAAGCAATAAAATATGCAATCATGCAATCATACATTTATGCAAAACAATCTCATACAACACATTGAGAGAATATAACACTTATCCCAAATGAATGTTACCATAACTATGCAATCTCATCCATCTTAACATGCAAGAAACATTAAATAATACTTCACTATGGTTATTTCATAAAATTATTTAATTATCCTTTCCTTATTTTTAAACAATGTCCGTAAATCCAAAAGGAAACTTTAAACTCTTTCAACATGCAATTTTGATATGATTAATATGACTATTGACTATTATGTTTAATTTCCAAAAGTAATAATTCAAAAGCCATAAATCATTTATCCAACATTACAAGGAAAGAATCCAAAGTCTATAATTAATCCTAATAAATTTTATAACATAAAAGTATGATCCAGTTAGAGATAATAAGATTTCAGATAAGCATCACAACTCATATAATGAAAAGTTAATTATAAGAGTTATTTAACATATAAAGATTATTTTTTTAAATGATTAAACTATTATAAAACATTGGTTTCAAACAAGCCAACACAACACTCTAAAAATAACCTTAGGCTAAAAGAGAAAGATTAAAATTTTATTAAGAATCATAAGGAGTTTAAAGGTGACCAAAGGCCAAACAACATCACTATAGACCGTAAAAAATCTAAGAAAATTCTAAATAAAATGTATGCCATAGGTAAAAGCTTAATAGGAAAAAATTGCAAAATAGTTCCAAAGGACTGCTCAAGGCTGCCTATTACCATCAATAAAAACTATGTGGCTGAACACTAGGTTACACATACCATCAAACACATAATACTCTATAAATCATAATGGTATATAAATCAACACCTGGCAAAGAAATTAAGCACAATAGCAACCAATGAACTCCATACCATACATAGCACAAACCAATATATCTTATAAATGATAACATAGCTACATGATACTAAACACACATAGAATGCACAATAAAGTGAAACATTAGTCTAAGACTACCAAAGTTTAGAAATATCTTGGAGCTTCCAAAAAATTCCTCTTTGTGTAGCAATAGACTAACTATTGACAACAAAGAACTCATAATTACCTAAGACTCCCGACTAGAGGACAAATAGACTCTCAACTGGAGGATAAACCATCTAAAGCTAAAAGTGATGGCCAATAGACAAGGAGAAATTTAACAACTCAAAAGCTCAAAACAAACTCAAGCTTAACTGTTATCATAAAAAAACTTCTCATACATCATTCAACCAAAAATATAAAGCACATAGAAGTTCTAAGTAAAGAGAATGTATTATTGAAAGATCCAAGGAAGAATTAAGGTGGAGTTACATATCACTATCACTGAATACCATAATGTTCTCAGATCTTTCCTCTATGCTTCTTCCATTAGCCTCCTTTCTCTAGTCCCTCTTCTTTTTTTTCTAAAAACCATTAATATCCCTTCTTGTTTCATAACAAATCCACCATTGTGAAATGAGATTGACATGATGTAGAATATATTCAATGGGGTGCATATTTTTACTAAGTTCAATATCATGCTCTCACCACCACTCAAAGAAAAAGTATGAAATTCTTGGACATTTCAAATCTAATTCCAACTTACGGATGCTAAAGCTTAAATATTTACCTTATTATTAGCATAAGGTAACCTTAGCAAAGCATAGGTAATATTTATTACTACCTTTTAAGCAAGCATTACAAATATTTTTCCTCAATCTTGCTTACTACTATTATCTTTTATTAATGTTAACATAAAATCAAATTAATTATCATATAATTAATACTAAGAGTTAATATTAGTAAATTCCATATTAAATATTTTTGAGTATTAATAATATTAACCTTATTGTAAATTCTTTATTTTTTTGGTCCATATCCAAGAAATTATATACTTCAAACATAAGCATTAAAAGTTTTTTTGTAAATAGAGTTTGCAATAACATTTTCCTTAAGTAGAAGACTTTATGATAACTACAACACTATCACCCTCCTACTAAGGATGGCCCTTTTGCTTATTAGCAACCTATTTTCCTAATGATGCATTCAATCAAATATTCGTGTATGACATGCACCTACACGAAGAGTTTATTTTTACCCTTGAGTTGTCAATGAGAGTGTCATCCATCATTTTTATTTTTCTCTCAACTCTAGTGATTGTCCCATATCAATCCACCTATGAGTGTACCTAGTACTACGACCACAAATTTATCAATAGTATGACATTCTAAACTTAGTATAATCAAAGCATAAATTGCAACTATCAATACATACTAATAACCTAAAATGAGATTATGCAATTAATATGCACTCATCAATATATAAACCAACTATAAAGAACATGTCTAACCAAGGAGGGTTTTTACACTACCAATGGAAAAAACTCACTTTGACTATGTCAATATGATCTTCAATTAATTTCCACATTCTTATTATTTTTTATATATTTTTTCAAAATAAATATATTGCTTCTCTTAATATAATTATTTTGTATATTATTCATTAAAATAAGTTTCCTGTATATTATTCATTAATGTTTATTACTACCTTTTAAGCAAGCATTACAAAAAATTTTCTTCAATCTTGCTTACTACTATTATCTTTTCTTTAAGTTAACATAAAATCAAATTAATTATCATCTAATTAATACTAAGATTTAATATTTGTAACTTTCATATTAAATATTTTAATTTTTACCCTTGAGAATGTATTCTTGAAATATCCAAGGAAGAATTAAGGTGGAGTTACATATCACTATCACCGAATACCACAATGTTCTCAGACCTTTCCTCTATGCTTCTTCCATTAGCCTCCTTTCTCTAGTCCTTCTTCCTTTTAAAAAAAAAAAACATTAATATCCCTCCTTGTTTCATAACAAATCCACCATTGTGAAATGAGATTGCCATGATGTAGAATATATTCTATAGGGTGCATATTCTTGCTAAGTTCAATATCATGCTCTCACCACCACTCAAAGCAAAAGTATGAAATTATTGGACATTTCAAACCTAATTCAAACTTATGGATGCTAAAGATTAAATATTTACCTTATTATTAGCATAATTTAACCTTAGCAAAGCATAGATAATATTTATTACTACCATTTAAGCAAGCATTGCAAACATTTTTTCTCAATCTTGCTTACTACTATTATCTTTTCTTAATGTTAACATAAAATTAAATTAATTGTCATCTAATTAATACTGAGAGTTAATATTAGTAAATTCCATATTAAATATTTCTGAGTATTAATAATACTAATCTTATTGTAAATGCTTTATTTGTTTGGTCCATATCCAAGCAATTATATACTTCAAACATAAGCATTAAAAGCTTTTTTGTAAATAGAGTTTGCAATAACATTTTCCTTAAGTAGAAGACTTTATGATAACTACAACACTATCACCCTCCTACTAAGGATGGCTCTTTTGCTTATTAGCAACCTCTTTGCCTAATGATGCATTCAATCAAATATTCGTGTATGATATGCATCTACACGAAGAGTTTATTTTTACCCTTGAGTTGTCAATGAGAGTGGCATCCACCATTTTTCTTTTTCTCTCAACTCTAGTGGTTGTCCCATATCAATCCACCTATGAGTGTACCTAGTACTATGACCAAAAATTTATAAATAGTATGACATTCTAAAATTAGTATAATCGAAGTATAAAGTGTAACTATCAATACATACTAATAACCTAAAATGAGATTATGCAATTAATCTGCACTCATCAATATATAAACCAACCATGAAGAACATGTCTAACCAAGGAGGTTTTTTACACTACCAATGGAAAAAACTCACTTTGAATATGTCAATATGATCTTCGATTAATTTCCACATTCTTATTATTTTTTATATATTTTTCAAAATAAATATAATGCTTCTCTTAATATAAGTATTATGTATATTATTCATTAATATAAGTTTCCTTATATTATTCATTAATATTTATTACTACCTTTTAAGCAAGAATGACAAACATTTTTCATCAATATTTCTTACTACTATTATATTTTCTTAATGTTAACATAAAATCAAATTAATTATCATCTAATTAATACTAAGATTTAATATTAATTATTTATGAGTATTAACAATACTAACATTATCGTAAATACTTTATTTTTTTGGTCCATAACAAAGCAATTATATACTTCAAACATAATAATTAATATATTTTTTTTGTAAATAGAGTTTGCAATAACATTTTCCTTAAGTAGAAGGATTTATGATAACTACAACGCTATCACCCTCCTACTAAGGATGGCTCTTTTTCTTAATAGCAATCTCTTTGCCTAATGATGCATTCAATCAAATATTTGTGTATGGCATGCACCTATATAAAGATTTTAATTTTACCCTTGAGTTGTCAAATGAGAGTGGCATCCATAATTTTTTTTTTTCTCTCAACTCTAGTGGTTGTCCCATATCAATACACCTATGAGTGTACCTAGTACTACAACCATAAATTTATCAATAGTATGACATTCTAAAAGTATTATATTCAAAGCATAAAGTGCAATTATCAATACATACTGATAACCTAAAATGAGATTATGCAATTAATATGCACTCATCAATACATAAAACAACTATAAATAATATATCTAACCAATGAGGGTTTTTACTACCCTTTAAGCAAGCATTACAAACATTTTTCCTCAATATTCTTACTACTATTATCTTTTCTTAATGTTAACATAAATCAAATTAATTATCATGTAATTAATACTAATATTTAATATTAGTAACTTTCATATTAAATATTTTTGAGTATTAACAATACTAAAACCTGCTTGTAAATACTTTATTTGTTTGGTCCATAACCAAGCAATTATATACTTCAAACATATGCATTAATTTTTTTTTGTAAATAGAGTTTGCAATAACATTTTCCTTAAGTAGAAGGCTTTATGATAACTACAATTCTATCACCCTCCTACTAAGGATGACTCTTTTGCTTATTAGCAATCTCTTTTCCTAATGATACATTCAATCAAATATTCATGTATAACATGCACCTATATGAAGAGTTTATTTTTATCCTTGAGTTGTCAATAAGAGTGTCATCCATCATTTTCCTTTTTCTATCAACTCTAGTGGTTTTCCCATATCAATCCACCTATGAGTGTACCTAGTACTACAATCGTAAATTTTTCAATAGTATGACATTCTAAAATTAGTATAATCAAAGCATAAAGTGCAACTTGTAGAAGTAAACGAACAACATTCCATTAATTAGAACCCATATAAATAATACATTTGAGAGCCCAGATTAGCTCGTAACCATAGGATCTAATTAAAAGCTTAGGTCTAAAATAAAATAATAAAAATAGACCAAATATTATATATGCTAACAATAGCGTAACTAACCTAGGTAGTTAACTAACTACCCTGTCAACATAGATAAAGTAATAATAAAGAATTACTATAGTAAATCTAACATCCCCCTTATTACATTATTTATGTAATTTAAGAACTACTAACATCCCTCGTGATTACATCATTTGGTAAGACAAAGAGAGTTGCAAAACAATTAAAATTTGACACGTGCAAGTGCCTTACTGAAAATGTCTACAATTTGAGCATTGGTGGGAATGTACTGAAGCTGAATTTGGTGCCTTGGAACTTCGTGTCAAATGAAGTGACATTGTGTGTCAATGTTCTTGGTTCTTTCATGATGTACTAGATTCTTGACAAGATTCAAAACACCCATGTTGTCGTAGAACAAGTGTATTGGAGATTTTGATGGAAGACCCATACTTGTTAGGATGCGATACAACCATATCACTTTGCATACAACTTCACGTGCGGCGCGATATTCTGCTTCTATTGATGAAATAGCAACCACCTGTTGCTTCTTGATGTGCTAAGAGACATGACCAGATCCAAGATGAAACAAATATCCTAAAGTTGATTTACGATAATCATATGATCTGGCATAGTCAGAGTTCATGTATCCCTGTAAGAAGAATTTGTTGTTCCTCTTATATTCTAGGCCATATTCCATTGTGCCATGGACATAGTGAAGAACACGCTTTGTTGCTTTCCAGTGTGTAGTCTTAGGCTCCTGCATGAACCTCAAAAGATAGTTGATAGCAAATACGATATCTAGCCTAGTGTTGGTCAGCTATATGAGACTCCCAATAAACTATCAATAGAGAGTACCATCTACCTGAGGTGAATCATCATATCACAATAACTAAATTCCTATTTCCATCGGAGTTGAAATTGTCTTGCAATCAGTCATGCGATATTTTTCCAATAGGGTCTTGGCATATTTTTTCTGAGACACTTTGATTTAGTGCTCCTTCTAGCTGACTTCCAGACCAAGACTATAATGGAGAAGTCCGAGATCTAACATCTCAAAATATTGACACAAGTCCCTTTTGACAGTAGAAATCATAGTTTTTAAACTCCCTGTAATGAGCAGATCATCAACATAGAGTAAAAGCAACACTATTTCAGAACCTTGTTTCTTAAAATAGAGGTTTGCATTTGACAGAAATCTCTTAAATCCATGCTGTAGAAGGTGATTATCCATTTTTATATACCAAGCCCAAGGGGCCTATTTCAAACCATATAAGGATTTTACTAATTTGCAAACTTTATGTTGTTGGCATTCCACTCCAAATCCTTTCGGTTGAGTCATGTAGACTTATTCTTGGAGATCACCATTTAGAAAAGCACTCTTGACATCCATTTGGTGTACTTTCCACCCATATTGTGCTGCCATAGCACAAAGAACTCGAATGGTTGTCATCCGAGCAGTAGGTGAAAAAGTTTCCTCGTAGTCAATTCCTTCTCTTTGAGCATAGCCCTTTGCAACAAGTCGGGCATTATGCTTATCTATTGTCCCATATACCTTATTGAAAGCACGAGGATACATAAAAAAAAAGGAAGATGCCAAGTACGATGCTTTTAAAACCAAACTTAATGCTAAAAGCCTATATATTGAAAAATGCATAAAAATAAAGGACATAGATGAATCGACACAAGATAAAAGCAATATGTAATACGGCCCTCTTTATTGATATACTTTTAAAGTTGTGTTACAATACGTCTCCTTCCTTTTTAGGGGATAGGAACGTCAAATATGTTTTTTATCACATCCATGGATATCAATACTTCTTTCGCGTGCCCACATGTAAGATGGATGGACCAAAATGTCGTCGCTACTTGTATATATGATTTTTGAATCCTTCCTGCTCCTCTGATGTATAGGACTTGCATTCAATAAAACATAAAATATTAGTAGCACCTACAGATAGAATAAAACATGTATTTCCCAAGGCCTAATGTTAGTGTATGCATGAAAATATTAAACCGATAACCAAACAATATCTGAACAATCTAAAATTTTGATAGAAGCATGAATATGTTACCAGGAAGCCACTACAAAAGGAACATTAGAGAAATTCCTCGTACATTTGTATTCGCTCCGGGGCGGGACGAATAAACCTACAATAAATTATTAGAAAGCACCCTCTTCAATGTCCTGTCCAAAAAGATCCAAATGACCTGCAAAGTTGGTGTTAGCTAATTGGGGGTATTTTGGGATGACCCAGATGGTCAGATTTCTCCAATTTGGCTTATATCACCTAGAATCTGATGGCGCTATCTACATGTTAGTAAAAGCGAGAAATAATAAAAGCATAACCAAAACTTGTCAGAATGAAGTGAAATTTAAACTACAACCTATTTAAATAACCTAGAAGAAGATGCAAAAGAAAAATCAAAGAAATATGCCATATATTTCTATTCATTTCGGGGTGGGGCGTTTAGAACTACGATAGTTTGGGGGGCAGTCGGGGGCAGGACGCCCGCCATTTGGGACTCTATTTCGGCACCAATCCACTTGGGATGGGTCCAAAACCTCTTATGGGGTGTTGTAGGAAAATTTTGTGGAATATTGTGGCCAAATTTTTGGTTTTGGGCTTAGATTTGCGTTTCCAATAACCACCCTATGACCTCCCTTCAACAAGAGATCAAGGATGTGAAATGCGCGAAATCAAAATGTATGTGTGTGGATGTAAAATGGCAGCACTTCATTGCTCAAAATGCTACCTTCCTGTATTTTTTTTTGGGTGATAAGACTCACCAATTTATAGACCTAGGGTCTCTTGGTTTGAATGCGCATGCGAGGGTGCCACTGGAGTTGCATGTCCTATTTTGGAAAAAATATTATTCCTTGATTTAGAGTCTCCTTGCATGAGGCCTCCAAAAATCAAATACATGCATGACTGAAGTATCTCTCCTTGATTTGAAGTCGTTCCTCGCAATTGCATGGCCTGAAGCTGCAATTAACTGGCGGACCTATCGAGGTTTGACTTTTTTTGCTAGTCAAACCTTCTATTCGCCTCATCTTGGGGCGAATGCTGATAATCGTCCCTAGGTAAGACGAACGCCAATTTGTAATCATCCTAGGGTATGGCGAGTAGGGAGCAAGGTGCCAAAAAGGTGCCAAATTGACCCTTGACCTTCCAAACTACTTTTGGGAGTGGTTAGGACCACTGTTTAACCTCTAGGGGCTGCCCTGGGGTCTGTGTGTCAATGCGATCAACTCTTGTCACATAATCGGATTGGTGTTGTTTTGGTGTCTATAGATGCCCCTTTTTGGGATGCCTTGTGCAAGGCACAACGTCGAGCAAAAATAAATAACCAAAGCACTAATGATTAGGGTTTCTTAGTAACCTAACCAACTCTTGATGCCCCAAGTATGGAAATGGCACACATTCTTGAATCCTTGCTTCTGACAAGCTAAGGAACTAAATTCAAGTGTTAACCTTTTTTGGTGAGGTATTACTTGAGCTTGGACATTGATCAGTCATGAATAGGCAAAGGGCGCAACCTTTTGTCTGTGGGAACCTTGAGTTCATAATTCACAAATGCTAAGTGTTTGATTAGCTGGCGATTATTGCTTGTTTTCTACCCCAAGTGGGGGCGTGATTGTCTTTATCAATGATTCTTTGAATGCATGCCATTTCCATGATTGGGTGTGTTTTTGTTGATTGATGACTAAGTGTGACTACCCCCTCAAGCAACGAACCAATGAGTGAATGACCAACATGAGAAAAGAGATGAGTCACTTGACCCAAGATGACTTAAGTAAGGGTGCCTTTAGTTGTTTACCATTGAATGCGCAAGCATTTTCCGAACATTCTGACCTATTTTTGGTGGGTTTCAACCCATTTTGTGATGCATTTTGGAGCTAAAATTGGCAAAAATTTGTCCTCCCGTGGAGCGGTCCAGCTATGGTAGCCTTCTTAGGGAGTAGGATAATGACAATTTGTAACCCCAACATCTGTGTTGGATGCCAAGAATTTCAGGTACAAAGGCGCCTTTGTTCGGCAATGTTATTGCTATTTTTGGTTGGGTTTTGACCCTTTTTGGTGATGCTGTTTGGGGATGAAATTCTTGAAAATTCGTCCTCCCATTGGGCGGTCCGGCTATGGTAACCTTCTTAGGGAGTAATATAGTGAGTATTTGTGACCCCGACGTCTATTTTTCATGCTCGGAATGTCAGGTGCAAAAGCATTCTCATTGGACAGTGTTATGGCTATTTTTTGTGCATTTTGGTGCAGTTTTTGATGTTTTTTGGAATTTTTGCTCTGTATTCATCCCTGGGTGGGACAAATGCCAGTTTAGGATTCATCCCAGGGTGGGATGAGTGATAAACAGAGCACTCATCCCTGGGAGGAACGATTACAATCTCAAAAAGCCTTTTTTAAGGGCTAAAACTAGGTTTAGGGCTCATTTGCATTTGTTTTTCCTGGCGATTTGGAGCTCTGAGGAGGAGGAGGTCAATTCTGTGAAGCGAAGCTCTGCCAAAGTTTTCCTGCCACCATGAGTTCATGGATCGGATCCTCGAGCAGCGGAGCCGAAGCAAGACTAGTAAGTGTTCTTCGTCGTCATTATTTGTGTGTATTATAGTTTTAAAACCGCAAGTTATTTGTTTGTTTGTTTTGTGCTTTTGTATGTGGTTTTTCAAAGTAAAACAAAAACCCTAATTTACATGGATGTTGTTGGATGGCTTCATTAAAACTTAGGTTGAAATCCTAGTGGAAACCATGTTGTTTGTTCAGGTGGTGTAAACTAAAAGAAACCCTAGTCTAACAAAAGCAAAACTTAATCTAGAACAGACTGAGTTGAAAATTGTGCTAAAAATGTGGCCCAACCCGAGTTGGTTTTTGCTTTTATTTATGTGTTTTATTTGTTAGTGTAAACTAAGTGGAAACCCTAGGTTAACTGCAAATTTTGTTTTTTTTATTTGTTTTTTTTTTTATTTGTCAATGTAAACTAAGGGTAAACCTTAGGTTAACTGCAAATTGTGTGGACTACAAATTTTATTTTTGATTTGTTTTTTTTGGTTGCCAGTGTAAACCCTAGGTTAAATACAAATTTTGTTTTTTGTTTTTTGTTTTTATTTGTTTTTGTTTTTGATTTGTCAGTGTAAACTAACTGTAAACCCTAGGTTAACTGCAAAGTTTGTTTGTTATTTGTTTTTTTTTTTTTTGGTTGGTAGTGTAAACTAAGTGTAAACCCTAGGTTAACTGCAAATGTTGTTTTTTATTTGTTTTTTTTTTGGTCAGTGTAAACTAAGTGTAAACCCTAGGTTAACTGCAAATTTTGTTTTTTATTTGTTTTTGTTTTAATTAATTTATTAGTTAGAGTTAAAAACCCTAGGTTGACAAATTATTGTTTTGAATGTTTTGGTTTTTGTTTACTTGTTGTATATCCATGTTTTTGTTGTACAGTTTTTTTTATGGTTTTTAATGTTTTTATGTTGTTTTCTTTTGCAGGTTGTGAAGAGCCGGTATCGTGTGCCCACGATTTTCACGAAAGTGCATGAGGTGCTGACTTTGGCTGACTCGATGTGGCTTGATGCCTTTGGGCTCAAGCAGGTGACTCAATTAGAGCCTGTGGTCGGGGATCGGGCCTATCTGATAGACCTGATCAACTTATGGGAGCCCCGGACCAACACCTTCCATCTCTCGACAGGGGAGATAACTATGACCTTGGAGGATGTCTATCGGATCCTACAGATTATGATAGATGGACTGTCGATTAGGACGACGTCGTGGGATTAGCGAACAGTAGTACTGACACGCTACTTTGGACATGGGGAGGAGGTGGGTGTGGATAGCCTAGTGGAGAGTGTAGAGGGCGATTGCCTTATTGGAGGTATTTTGGTTTAATGGTGGCTTAAGAGGGGTGTATTAAGAGTGAGGCACGTTGTACTGATGGGCCTCATTTCCAACATGTTGCTACCCGACTCTTAGAGTGCGAGGTTCCCATGAAATCTATTGGAGGTGGTTTTTGGGTTGGTGGAGTGTCCGACAGATGCTCCTATGATCATGGGATGGGGACATACATTGCTGGCACAACTTTATGATGAGTTGTACGAGGTCCGCTATCGAAGGCGAAAGGGGATTGGATGTAGCTACTTGTTGCAGTGCTGGGCTTGGTAGCACATAGCGGTGGAGAGGGCGGTTGGGTTTCCATGGATGACTAGGGCAAATATGGTAGACCGAGAGATCATGTACGAGGCATTGTGGCGACGGTTTGAGAGTAGGGATAGAGTTGGTGGTGGGTAGGTGTCGTAGGGCACTATGCCGATGCCTTTGCTCGGCTTACTCTAGGGGAGGTGTTCTGGCACCCCTACTGAGACTGTCCAGCCTGGCCTGAGGCTGGAGAGTGGCTCCAATGGGTTCATAGGGGGCGATGGTTGATTGGGAAGCATGGAGTAGGAGTTCTTCCCTTACAGTCGGGTTACATGACAGTTTGGGGTGCACCAGGGGTTTCCTGGGGAGCACATGATCTATCGATGTCGAGGGGATGAGAGGAATCTCGACTGACCAATCATTGCACTGCTAGGTGAGGATCCAGATACAGTCATTGACATGCTTGACATGGATGATGTCGAGGTTACCGCTGAATATGACTAGTGGCAGACTCTACAACAATGGTGAGGCGAGGGGCCTCTAGGCAGTGTAGAGGAGGCAGTAGTAGGTGATGAGGGTGCAAAGGCACTAGGAGAGGGTTGGGGGGTTCCATTGGATGATGTAGACATGGTGGAGGTTGAGGATGTTGGAGGGTAGTTTGGGGTGCCAGATCAGCCAGAGATGCAGGACGTCCCGAAGTAGTGGGAGCTGGAGTAGCCTACCTTTTCGAAGATGTCGATGTCACAGGCAGTCCCAGAGGACATGGAGGCAGGAGTGCGCACTGAGAATACGAGATTGGTAGGGCTACTATAGAGGTGGGATTAGGAGCTCGAGGATGTGCTACGAGAGAGGGATCTCCTATGCATGCAGCTAGCAGAGCGAGAGGACGCATGAGCTCCGTACCATCGGTAGGATGGGGATATCGATGTTGTGCATGAGAGGGATCTCCTATGGACGTAGCTAGCATAGTGCAAAGATACTTTGGCTATGTATCATCAGTGAGATATGGACTCGATGTGGTATCGATTGGAGCTAGAGGTAGAGATTAGTCACCTCGATGGGCGGGTCCCTACGTTCAGCGATGGCGGATCTTTGTGCTACTCGATATAGAGCGATACTGAGTAGTCAACATCCTCTCGACGTAGGTGACCAGAGGAGGGAGGTGCTAGTAGGCATGATGTGGGGGCTAGCAACAGCCGCCCTGAGGGGTCCCATACGGCCCATACTACATGGGGTAGTTCCCGTTGCACCGATCTTGCATGATCATGGTGGTCGACACCCTAGGCTTGGGGGTTTTTTTTGAGGTTTTGACTTTTGTTGTGAGGTCAGAGGACCGGTTCATTGTAGCCTACGGGCATTTTTGATGATATATATACAGATGATTTTCTTTGTTTTGTTTATACACTTTTTGTGGTTTGCTTTGATGTTTATGCACAGTTATTTATGATGATGTATGCATGTGGTATTATGAATGCGATGATTCTAATTATATGATGTATGCATATGGAATGAATGAAATGAGTTGTTGATAACTTGTCTATGGCACCATATATTGTACAAGATTTACTGGCTTGTTGTACTTATGGGATGGCATTATGGAATGACTTTGCATGTGAACACTTTGTTTTTGTATTTTGCATATTTTTTGATGATGATGGACGTAATGAAATGTACCAGTGGTTGTAAAAGGTAGTTAAGATTTTTTGAGATTCATATATTTTAACTAACTAGCCAATACTGTACATTTATCTCGCAAGACTTTTGAACAAGGTATAAATCAGACTTGATTTTAACCAAGTTATTTCACATCCCTGTGTGTGCAATTGAGTTCATTTATGTGGTAGTCATCAGGATACCGCCGGTGCCAGATAGGATTTCAACCAAACCTGTACTGAGGATCACCTAATTAGTTCCACTAACTCTAAGGTACAATCTAAGATACCATAAGCTAGCTCATCCACATGCAAACATTGGTCTGCTCACACACAAAGCTAATGTGAGAGACATATCGTCATGCGTCTTAGGATACCGCCATTGCCAGGTAGGCTGTCCACCAAACCCATAATGATAATCACCTAGATGGTTTTTGAATGCTGAGAATTCCAGGGATTGAAGTTCAGACTTTTTATTGGCTCAATGTGTGAGGATACTTGCTCGTATACATAGTGATGAAAATCACTGTTTATTTTTATCTTTGTTTTTATTTTTGAGCAAGGATTTTGAATAGTGGTGATAACCACTGTTATTTGAGTTTGAATTTGAGGTTCGTAAGGTTGAACTTGTAGGCTTTTTGGCTTATGAATGACCTTGATCCTTTTGGCATTGGGGATGACTACCCATCCTGTTTAGGGACATGTAGTACGAATCCTTACGACTTTAGGAACCAAAGGGGATTATGGAGATTAGGAAGTAAGGGCATTGATATTTTAGGCCTTGGAGATGACTACCCATCCTTGTCAAGGGTGTGTAGTACGAATCCTTACGACTTTGGAGACCAAAGGTGATTGGGAGATGATCGTGATGAGGGCTTGTTGGGATTTTTTTTTTGAATGGTCATTGATCCTTTTAGGCCTTGGGGATGACTACCCATCCTTGGCAGGGACGTATAGTACGAATCCTTACAACCTTAGGGACCAATGGTAATTGGGATCTTTGTTAGTGGTAAAAACCATTGTTTAGTAGGGGGAATTGATGGGGAATAACATTTCCTTTTGTCAATTCTCAACACTCTTGAACCATTCGCATAGGGGGATGAATAGGCTAATCTTTCACCTATGGTATCCTAGACTGCTTTTTAGGTGTCTCTTGCGTGCACACAACTTGGGAATTATTTTATGTGTTTTAACTTGTGTAGGGATGTTACGTAATGAGGCTTGATCCAAGTAAAACTTTCCCTTGTAAAATTTGTTTAACTTTGTATAGTTTTTGGCTAGAAATTTAAAGACAGCTGAATGACGAAAACCCTACATACATTAGGATGCAACTGACTATGCGAACAATGGCGATAGTGTTATTCGGGATGTATGTGTGTATAAAAATGTATGGACTGTGGAAAATGAAGGAATTGCCAAGCAATTATAGTCTATGGTGCTTTTGACATGTATAACCTAACAATTATGCAATGTATGGATGTGATGCCTAATGCAACCTATATTTTTGTATTTTGATTTTTATGAGTATGCATAGAATTGAAATGCAATTTTTTTTGTTATTTTGATGATTTTATTGTTTTTGTGTGTTTTTGAATATTTGTTTTGACCAAGAGGTTATGGTAACCCTTGGAGCTTTTGGTTTGACCAAAGGGTTTATTGATACCTTAGGGGAGTTTTTGGGGTTGACCAAGCGATGATGGGAATCCTTGGAGCTTTTGGTTTGACCAAAGGGTTTATTGATACCTTTGGGGCATTTGGGTTGACCAAGCGATTGTGAGAATCCTTGGAGCTTTTGGTTTGACCAAAGGGTTTATAGATACCTAAAAGCACGAGGATATGGAAACAAAAAGGAATATGCTGAATACGATGTGTGTAAAACCAAACTTGATGCTAAAAGCCTATGTATTGAAAGATGCATAAAAATAAAGAACATAGACGAATGGACACAAGATAAAAGCAATATGAAATATGGTAATCTCTTTATTGATATGCTTTTTAAGTTGTGTTACAATATGTCTCCTTCCTTTTTAGGGGATAGGAGCGTCAAATGTGTTTCTTATCACAACATCCATGATAACAATCCTTCTTCTGCGTGCCCACATGTAAAATGGACGGACCAAAATTTCATCACCGCTTGTGTATATGAATGTTCACTCCTCGCTGTTCCTTTGATGTTGAATACCTATGCTGGAGGAAACATAGAGGATCAGTAGCACCTGCAGATAGAATAAAACATGTGTTTCCCAAGGCATACTGTTAATGTATGCATGACAATATTAAAACAATGACCAAATAATATCAGAACAACCTAAAAATTTGACAGAAGCATGAATATGTTTCTAGGAGACCATTGCAAAAATAATAGTCAAGAAATTCTTCACAGATTTGTATTCGCTCTGGGGTGGGACGAATAAGCCTACAACAACTTGTCAAAAAGCACCCTCTTCAATTTCTTGTCCAAAAAGCTCCAAATGACCTAAAAATTTGAGGTTAGCTAATTGGGGGTATTTGGAGACGACCCAGATGGTCATATTTCTCCAATTTGGCCTCTATCACCTAGATTTTGATGGTGCCATCTACAAGTTAGTAAAAGCGGGAAATGATAAAAGCATGATCAAAACTTGTCAGAATGAAGTGAAATTTAAACTACAGCCTATTTGAATAACCTAGAATCAGATGCAAAATAAAAATCATAGAAATATGCCATATATTTCTATTCATTCTGGGGTGGGGCATTTAGAACTGTGACAGTTTGGGGGGCGCTCGGGGGTAGGACGCCCACCGTTTGGGATACTGTTTCGACACCAATCCACTTGGGATGGGTCCAAAACTCCTTATGGGGTGTTGTCAAAAAATTTTGTTGAATATTGTGGCCAAATTTTTGGTTTTGGGCTTAGATTTGCGCTTCCAATAACCACCCTATGACCTCCCTTCAACAAGAGATCAAGGATGTGAAAGTCACGAAATCAAAAGGTATGTGTGTGGATGTAAAATGGCAGAAATTCATTGCTCAAATGCTCACTCTCCTCCCATTTTTTTTGGGTGAGAAAACTCACCAATTTATAGACCTAAGGTCTCTCTGTTTAAATTATGCATGCAAGGGCGCCACTTGAGTTGTTTTTCCTATTTTGAGAGAAAAGCTAATTCCCTGATTTAGAATCTCCTTGCATGAGGTCTCTAAAATAAAGACATGCATGACTGAAGTCTCTCTCCTTGATTTGAAGCCGTTCCTCACAATTGCATGGCCTGAAGTTACAGTTAACTGGCGGAGTTGTCGAGGTTTGACTTTTTTGCCAGTCAAACCTAATATTCGCCCCACCTTGGAGCGATTGTGTAATCGTCCCTGGGTGGGACGAATACCAGTATGAATTCGTCCCTGGGTGGGATGAGTAGAGAAAAAGGTGCCAAAAAGGTGCAAAATTGACCTCTAACCTTCCAAAATGCTTTTGGGAGTGGTTAGGACCACTATTTAACCTTTGGGGGCTGCCCTGGGGGCTATGTGTGTCAATGTGATCAGCGCTTGTTGTCACATAATCAGATTGGTGTTGTTTTGGTGTCTAAAATACCTTTGGGTCATTTTGGGTTGACCAAGCGATTGTGAGAATCCTTGGAGCTTTTTGGGTTGATCAAAGGGTTTATAGATACCTTTGGGGCATTTGGGGTTAGACCAAGACATTGTGAGAATCCTTGGAGCTTTTTGGGTTGACCAAAGGGTTTATGGACACCTTTGGGGCATTTTGGGTTGACCAAGTGATTGTGAGAATCCTTGGAGATTTTTGGGTTGACCAAAGGGTTTATGGATACCTTTGGGGCATTTTTGGGGTTGACCAAGCGATTGTGGGAATCCTTGGAGCTTTTGGTTTGACCAAAGGGTTTATGGACACCTTTGGAGCATTTTTGGGGTTGACCAAGTGATTGTGGGAATCCTTGGAGCTTTTGGTTTGACCAAAGGTTTTATGGACACCTTTGGAGCATTTTTTTTGGGTTGACCAAGCGATTGTGGGAATCCTTGGAGCATTTGGGTTTAACCAAGCAATTGTGGAAATCCTTGGAGCTTTTGGTTGGACTATGGCTCTCTAAATGTGGAATGGCCTCAAATGACTGATGTTCAAGGTTTTGGTTCCTTGATTCCTTCAAGAGAGGTGAGCCGGTATGTTCCAGGTCTGATTTTACTATCAATCACATAAGGACCTAACCAGTTTGCCGTGAACTTGTCCCTTAGATGGGATGACAAATTAGAATTTTGTTGGTTCTCTTTTAAGACTAAGTCACCAACTTGAAAGTCCCTTAGGTGAACCTTCATGTTGTATGCTTTCTTAAGTCACTCTTGATAGATATGCAAATGCTCGAGAGCATTGACGTATCGTTCATCGAGCAACGTAAGTTGGTCTAACCGAGCCTGCTGCGCAGTGTCATCATCGATGAACTATTGCATTGAAATGCATATGGAAGGGATCTCCAACTCGAGAGGCATGACTACCTCGGATCCATACACCATCAAAAATGGAGTTGCCCCAGTGGGCATTCGAATGCTAGTGCGGTAAGCCCATAGGGCAAGCGGGATTTGAATGTGCCAATCTGTATGACTGTCTGTGACTATTTTTGAGGATGGCAACTAGTGTTTTGTTTTATGCCTCTGCTTGCCCATTTGCTAGCGGATAATAGGGGGTTGAAAAATTGTGTTGTATCTTGTACTTTGTGGTCAAAGCATGCACATATTTATTCTTGAATGACGTCCCATTATCTGAGAGGATATTGGATGGAATACCAAAATGACATATGATGTTATGCAAACTAAACTCTGCAATGCGGGGTCCAGTCATAGAGGTTAGTGGAATTGCTTCCATCCACTTGGTGAAGTACTCTATGGCCGTTATGATGAACGTGTGATGACCCGACGATGTAGGGGAGATCTTTCCAATTAGATCAAATACCCACTACGAAAAAGGCCAAGTCGATTGAATCGGTTGCAATGCATGAGAAGGTACGTGTGTCAAATTGGCATGGTGTTGACAGTTCATGCACTTCTTTACATATGCTCAACAATATCGCTCTAAATATAGCCAATAATAGCCCATGTGGAGAATGCACTTTGCGATGGCCATACCACTAAAGTGGCCACCACATGTACCATCATGGGCTTGGGTGATCGGCCAAGCAGATTCTTGATGGTCCAAGGAACGGAGGAGGATTCCTTCATAGCTTCGATGATACAAAATGTCTCCTGGCAAGACATGTTTTTTTGCTTTTTTTTTAAATGATATTTTCATGGCTTGTGTCAATCCAAGTGGGAGGTTACCTAACTTGAGGTAATCCCTTATGGGTGTGTACCAATCCTGCTAATCAAAAACCTCAATGGTATGAATGACCAATCCCTCTTGAAGTTCATCTCGAGCAAAAGCTGAGCGAGAAAGAACTTGTAAAAACAATGTTGTGTTGCTATTAAGAGGGGTCGGGGAGAACAAGGACCCCTAGTTGGCTTGAGTCAAACAATCTTGGATTCGAGAGAACCGATCTTGAGATGGTTCAATCTGGATTAGGTGGATTCTTGGCGTTAGGTCATAGCTTGCTCGCTCCATCATAGATTGCGATAATGTTTTGACCTGAATGGTCATCATTTCATCGAAAGGGTGTTGTGGGATTAGTGACCCCAAGGAGGCCATGGTATCTGCAAAATGATTCGATGATCAAGGGAGTGCCTCGATGTCATACCATTCAAGCTGTGCCAAGAATTTGTCCACAAGGGATTTGTAGGCCTACAGAACTAGGCATTTACATTGGAATATCCCCTTTACTTGATTGACAATTAACAATGAATCACCAAATATGTTTAAACGTTTAATGTTCATGGTGACCATTGTTTGAAGACCTATGAGCAAGGCTTCGTATTTTGCATTGTTTTTGGTGCATGGGAAGTCTAATTTAAATGATAGAGGCATTGGAGCCCCTTGCAATGTGAAGAATACAATTCTCACGCCACCTCCTTGCTCACATTTAGAACCATCAAAGAATAGGGTCATGTCGGCCTGTGACTCAGGCTCATTAGAATCTGACGATTTTGAAACATGAAAGACCCCATCATCCGATAGTTCTATGGTCAGAGGTTGATTGTCTTCAAGAGGAGCCTCTGCTAGTTGATCGACAATGACTTGACCTTTTATGGATTTATGTCCAATGAAATCTATGTCAAACTCCATCAACAACATGATCCATTTTGTCGTGCGGCTACTATGATAAGTATGACTCATCATGTATCACAATGGATTATCCTTAGACACAACATACATTGTATTGTTGAGCATGTAGTTGTGTAGCTTTTTTGTAGCAAACACCACTGCCAAGCAGAGCTTCTCAACGTATGCATAGTTAATTTCATAACTGACTAGGGTGTGGCTAAGATAATAAGTAGCCTGCTCTTTGTGTAGTTCATTTTTTTGGGATAGCATGGCACCTACTACCACCTCAGTAGCTGAGATGTATAAGTAGAATGGCGCTCCTGGTCTAGGTGGTGCCAGTACTGGCGACAAAGCCAAGTATTGTTTAATCTCATCAAAGGCTGACTGGAACTCATCATCCCAATGGAATGCTACCCCCTTATGCAATAATTTATTCATGGGTCAGCAATTGTCAGATAGCTGCGCTATGAAGCGCTTGATCGATGCGACCTTTCCCTGTAGACTTCTGAGATGCTTGATGGTAGTTGGTGGAAGCATTTCAAGGATTGCCTTAACTTTGTTTGGGTCTAAATCGATTCCTCGTTTGGAGACTATGAAACCTAAGAGCTTTCTAGATGTGATGCCAAATACGCACTTCTTGAGGTTTAGTCTGACTTTATGTTCAATGAGGCGATCAAGGATCTTGCGCAAGTCATCGAGATGATCGGGGTGCAAAAGAGATTTGGCCAACAAATCATCCATGTAATCTTCCAAAGTTGTGTGCATGTAATCATGGAAGATGTATGTCATGGCACGTTGGTAGGTGGCACCAGTGTTTTTAAGGCCAAAGGGCATGACCTTATAACAAAATGTCCCCCAAGGCATTGTGAATGCCATTTTTAGTTGGTCCTCGGGATTAATACAAATTTGATTATATCCTGAGAAACCATCCATGAGGGAAAGCATTTCATGGCCCACTGTAGCATCTACCAATGCGTCGATGCTTGGTAAGGGAAAATCATCCTTAGGACTCGCTTTATTTAGATCTTGAAAATTGGTGCATATGTGAATCCTCCCGTTAGGCTTTTTGACAAGCACCATGTTAGATAACCATGGTGGGTAATCCACGTAGATGACAAACTATGCATCCAAAAGCTTTTGTAGCTCATATTTGACCATTAAGACTACTTTTGGATGCATCTTATGTAGTTTTTTCTTCACTGGCTTGATTTTCGGATCAAGCGTTAGATTATGTGTGACTAGCTACGAGTCTAGTCCCGACATGTCTTTGTATGACCATGCAAAAACCTCCTTCTTCTCTTTGAGAAAGGCAATGTAGTCGGTTTGCTCTTCTGGGGATAAAATTACCCCCAACTTGATGATTTGCAAATTCATTGGATCTGAGCCGATGTCTACGTCAGTCATCTCCTTGACCGACATGTGGGATCCGTCCTCCAATTGGTTTGGAGTTGGGATCAAGTGGATATCGTTTGCTGAATTTAGATTATCGTTCAGAACATCAGGTTCCTCTTCAGCATGGAAGACATCCTGAGTCTGTCTAGGGGTGAAATGGAACATCCCACCACAAGGCCAGTACTCTAATGGGGATGGCAGTGTGTCAGCGCGATCCCAGTCTATAGCATCTTGGTCTAGATGCAATGACCATGTTGGGTCGTTTGGATTATGGAAGGGGGTGGTTAAATCAATGGAGATCATGTTGATGAAATGATTTTGGTCTCCATTACCACGGGTGTGGCTGCTCGGACATCCTAGATGATATTTGTGCTCCGGATCTGGCTCTTGAGGTATTGGCACGAATGGATCGGCCCTATGTGCGGATAAGAGGATAGGGTCTACCCTAGGTACTAACGGCTCTATAGGGTCTCCAGGCAAAAGATGTTCTTTGTATACCTAGAGTGGCGGGTATAGTAATTGCTATAACTGTGCCTGGTTGAGGTGCCACCTATGTCTTGGCCCTATATGTAGTTGTTCAAACATGTCATCTATGTCCAAGGGATATTGCTATTGTCGCATATGATTAAGATAGACCATCTCAGTTTCATCTTCATAATCACTGTCCAAAATCCAAAGGCCTTCACTGGCTCCAACGACTATTTGTTACATATGAGGCTCATCTTGCTCGAGCAAATTAATGTGGTCCCATCGGGGTTGTTTCACTCTCTACGGGGGGACTTTATTCTCTTGAAGTGGCATATGCTCAATTGGAGCATTCAAAGGGAACATTGTCAGGAAGCTCTCCTGATAATCATCCATGGGATGCACTTGTGAATGATTGCTATCATATTTGAAAGGATCCCAAGGTGCTACCTCGTACTCTGACTCATCTTTCGAAGACCCTTCTAGGTCTTGTCCATATCCCTCTTGTATGTGAGTCCTCGAACTGTCTCCCTTTTCGATCAAAGGGAAAGGGTTGTTAAGGTCAACAAGGTTGTTTGTTCGTAATGGGAGATAATCCCCCAATGTATAAGTTGTGTTAGGATTGGCATATGGATCTAATGCCAACCCATCCTTGTTGCCTATCCCTAGGCCTTGCATATTCTCTACCAAGATGTCCTGGGGCAAGGTGTTGTTAAACCCTACTCCTAACTTGTCATAAGGCATTTGATATCTCGATTGGCAAATAACACGCACTCATTGCTCATACATGCCCAACCCATATCCATGCCAATTGCATTGGCCAAGATATCTCAATGTGAAGTCTAGGTTAGAAAAATAGTTGACATCTTCAGGAAAGGGTTCTTCATCTTCATCTTCTTGCACATAAGGTTCAATGCTATTATCCAGGCCCCCATAAACAAAGTTTGTCTGATTGGGTGGGTAGCCTAGAGTAACCACAAAATCGATGGGAAGGCGAGGTCTCCCCATGTCCTACATGGACTCAAGTGCGGTGTTGCTACAATGTTTCGCACTATATACTCCCCTAGGCCCGTATTGGCCATCTCAATAGTGATCATTGGCGATTGAGAGGGAGAAAATGGGAGTCCTTCCTGAGTCAACTCCATGGAGGGCGAACCAGGCATCTTGACTTCCATTCTGCTAAGCATCTCTTTGGTAGAGATGGTTGAGACTAGGGGTGGTTCCTCTTCTAGGGGTTTCTTTCCCTTGTCCTTTGGTGTGGCCACCATAGGTGGCATCATTGTTGAAGGACCAGATGAAGAAGATGGACCCGATTGGGGATTTTATGGACTTGTCACTGGGGGCGCCTATGGAATTGGACCCTATTTAGATGGATTCAACTGAAAATCCAAATGCGTTGATGGAAGGGTCGATTGCGGCATGAATTGCACCATATTGCAGTACTTGAAGGGCTCTAAGTATGTCGGGACTACATGCACCTGTCCTTCAAATGTGTACTTTAAGCAATGATGAGCTATTGAAGGGACACAGTTCATGTCCCTAATCCAAGGCCGCCCCAACAAGATATTATAGACCATTTCACCTTCCAAGATGTGGCACAATGTATGAATAGTATTTTGTCCCACTTGGATGGGTAGGAAAATTGTGCCAACTATCGAGCATATTGCATCATTGAATGCTCAAAGAGTATAGGTGGAGGCCAAGATGTGAGATACTAACAACTTTAGATGTTTCAATGCTGTTGTTGTAATTATATTACTAGATGATCTAGTGTCCACCAACACTCTCTTATACGGAATCCCATTGACCCGCACAATGACGTGCAGGGGTGGATCCACCACATCACCAATCACTGATTTCAATTCATCTTCTCTAAACATGATGACTGGTTCTATACATTATTTTACATGTCCCACGAAGTTGTTGAAAGAGTTTGCTTCATGGGGTTACAGCTCGATCATTTTTAATATCTCCATTAGAGCCTCCCTATGGGGCGCTGATTATTGAATGAGCTCGTATATGGAGAGCCTAGCCGATGTGGTCCATAGACTTTGGGTAAGTCTGGTCTGAATCATGGACACTAGTATAGGTGGGGGAAATTGCGTAGGGTGTTGTTGAGGTTGTGACGTCGATGGAGCCTCTCTTGTCATTGCCACGGGGGCAGCTCCTGGGTACCTCTTGTTCCTAGTAACTATGCTTATCATCCCTACATACCCTTGCATGGGGCAATTTTGTTGCACCTCATTGACTTGAAGGGGTTTTTCCTATGCCTCATGGATAGGCAAGGGGTCTCTTAAGACTCCCATCTGTTGGTTGTTTGGCGCTACGGGGTTGTCCACTGCTAATGTCTTATTGTCAATTAGGTCTTGTACCAAGCCTTTAAACTTCCAACATGCATTAAGATCATGTCCCTTTCGTCTGTGGAACCTACAGTACAAGTCCTCTCTATACCCCTTAGGCTTGGGTGCATTGGGGTCTATGGTTTGAATCTCTGGCAGGTTGATCAAGTTTGCTGCTGACAAGCGGTCAAATAGGGAGTCCCTGGACTCTATGTAAGGTGTGAATTTTTGCCTAGGATGACGCTGTTGATTTTGTTCTTGCCTCTTATTTTCTCTGTCATAATTTTTAGGAGGAACCACCTGATAGTTAGCCTTTTGAGGTTGTGTTGCTTGTGCAGGCTTAGGGATGTTTATAGAAACCTGATTGACCATAGCGAGTTTCTGTTGTGTGGTTCTTGTTTTAGTGTTCTTAGACCATTCTTTCTTCTTAGGCTTGGTAATCTCACCATATTGTATCTTAATCTCCTCAATGATTCTGGATTGCGCCAGAGCTTCCTCAAGAGTGGCATATTACTACAGCTGCAATAGCACGGAGATCGATCTCAAACAACTCTTTGAGAACATTTGGGTTAGGTCGGACATGGGAGGGAGATAGGGCAGCTTTGAAAGCAATGTCCTCCATCGGTTCCCATATGCCACCATGGTCTCTTCCTCATACTTTTTGAGGCTATCTAGGTCGCTCAGTGATGCCTTTTTCTTGGTTTTGAAGGTGAAGCATTCGAGGAACGCGTCCACTAGCTGATCTAAGTTACTAATGTTATGTTTTGGTAACTGAGTGAACCAATCCAAGGTAGGGCCTGCGAAGGTGGTTATAAATATTCTTAGCAACAAAGCATCATTGTCATGAATACCAAAGCATTGGCTCAGGAACCGAGTCATGTGCTCTTGAGCATCCTCCTCTCCTCTAAAGAGTGCCAACTAGGGTAGTTTAAAATGTTTAGGGTATGGATGTGATGGCACTGACGGATGCACAGGGTGACCTCGGATTTGGCGTAAAGTGGGCTTTTTAGGCCTAGAAGTCTTGATATCCATAGACTCTAAGCGCACTAACAGCGCTTTATATGCATCGAAAGATTTAATTTCTTCCTCCTTAGTTTGCTCCCATTATGGGTTGGGGGGAACTTGAGGCCTATAGAGGGGTGGCTAGACAGCATCCCCTCTACCTTGATAGGGTGTTTCAACCCGCTCTTCTTCTTGCTCATACTCCTCATAGGCTTCTTGAGGAGTTTCTGGACAAGACTTATAACCATGGGTGGGTCCCCGCAGGGGGCACCCATCGTTGTTACTAGGAGTGGCCTCCCGTTCAGGTCTAGGGGGTCTCGGAGGCAACACTTGGTAAGGTCATGGGGACCTGTCTTGCACCAAGGGGTTGCACCTCTCATACACTTCTACCTTATGCGCACGAGGGGTTGGCACCTTCTCAGGCATAGTGTTATGAAGTAATTTGGTTTCCTAATGCGGAATGTGCTCTTTGTTAAGGCGATATAGATGCTCTAATTGTTGTTGATCTTGCCTGAGTTGCATGATTTGCGCTTGGCGGGTGTCATGTTTGGAAAATGCCAAGTCAATTTGTTTCGTCGTCTCATGTTTAGGAAGCCTAGATTCCTCTCCTACATGTCTATCTCGGTCATGGTGATCCAAGACCCCTATGGGTTGCTTTCCTATGTCGAGGTTAGCGGCATTCACCCGAGGCACTGGCCTCAATGGGTGATCCCGATATATAGCAGGTGTGGAGTTGCATCGCTCCCGCGTAGTGTACTGTTCTTTAGGAACATGATGGTCTTCCTCATACTCCCTTTTGTATGTGTGAAGGGTATGGGGAGAGATGTCTTGCCCTGCCTAGAGATCCCTGTGCTTTGGATTTTGTCTAATGTTTCTAACAGTAATAAGGGGTAAAGGAGGGATGGTGAAACCATGTGCCCCCTCCTTATGGACCCTACATTGCTCTAGCACTTCATCACTAGGCCACTTATAATGGGCGTCTAATGGAGGCCTACTTTCTATGTTGAGTGCTACGTGTAGGTTCTCCTCTTGAAAGGATCTATGTTGAGTGGGGGTGCCCCTCAAAGAGGTGCCTCTATAGTCCTGTTCTGTGGTGGCATGATGTGGACTGTCTTGTGGGTCAGACCGCCAAGGCGGTATGACCAAGTCCTTAGGACTATATCGGAGGTGACTTGTCCCCCTTTGTGCACCCTCTACAATGTCTGCCCGTGATTGGGCTCGGCTACGGGTGTACACCATAGTGATGCTTTCCTATAAGATGCATAGATTTTTATCTCTTTTTATGATTTTTATGCTACACTAAACATAAGGAAAACACACACAAAGCAATGATTATCTTGTTTAAAGATTAAAAGTGTGCCCTAAATCTGGTTTAGTGTGTTTTGATTTTTTTGTTTTTGTTTTGAAAGCTTGTGTAAAGAAAGTTTAAATGCAATATGATGGCTCTTATGACTCCCAAAAATGGTCGCCCCTTCGATATACCATTTCCAGGCCGATATACCAACCTCTCTATATACCCACCCTTACATGAGGGAAACTATTGGTATGTGAGAGTAGATGGTACGTGGAACATAGGTGGTACGGAAGGGGAATCGCTCTGTTTATGACACCTACCATAGAAGAATTATCCTCATGCACTGGGAATCACCCCAGCTACAGTTGGTCAGCTTTTGTTAGGATTTACGTCTAGCAACAATTGCGATCGGGGTTATGGATGCAATATCTCAAGCCAAGGTGGTGATGAAATCCATCGTTGGTCTTGCTCAAGGGTTGGGGTTTTATGACAAACTCCTTGTTGTTTTAAATTACCACATGGTGTGTGGGGTTCTTTTTAAGTTGCATAAATGAAGGAAAAAAGGATTCAAACTCTCCTATGCAAGAAAATAACCAGAGAACAGAAAATAGAAAGCAAAAAATTGATAGAAGGTGTTTAAGAAACCTACCTCTTCTCTGTTCGAATCGGATGTCTCTAAATTTCTGCCCTAAAATTACACAGAGAGCTATTTGTCTTGGGTTGAGACGAATAACAGATCTGTATTCGTTCCAGGGTAGGACGAAGTCCTATTCGTCCCTGGGTAAGAGGAATTCCAGCTCTGTATTCACCACAAACAGAAATGAACAACAGTCCAGCGTTTGAAAACTTGGTACCTGTAAGCAAAAAAGCAAATTTTAATCAAAAAATTAACCTTAAAATCAAGGGACAAATGTCCCACCGTGATCGCCACTGAAAGCACGAGAATACAAAAATAAAAAGGAAGATGCCACGTACGATGCTTTTAAAACCAAACTTAACGCTAAAATTCTATATATTGAAAAATGAATAAAAATAAAGGACATAGACGAATTGACACAACATAAAAGCAATATGTAATACGACCCTCTTTATTGATATGCTTTTAAAGTTGTGTTACAATACGTCTCCTTCCTTTTTAGGGGATAGGAGAGTCAAATATATTTCCTATCACATCCATGGATATCAATCCTTCTTCTGCGTGCCCACATGTAATATGGGCAGACCAAAAAATTGTCGTCACTTGTATATATGATTTTTGACTCCTTCCTGCTCCTTTGATGTCCAGGACCTGCATTCAAGAAAATAGAAAAGATTAGTAGCACCTGCAGATAGAATAAAATATGTATTTCCCAAGGCCTACTATTAGTGTATAATATCATAACGACCTAAAATTTTGATAGAAGCATGAATATGTTACCAGGAATCCACTGTAAAAGGAACAGTCAGGAAATTCCTCACATATTTGTATTCGCTCCGGGGCGGGATGAATAAACCTACAACAAATTGTTATAAAGCACCCTCTTCAATGTCCTATCCAAAAAGCTCAAAACGACTTGCAAAGTTGGGGTTAGCTAATTGGGGGTATTTTGGGATGACCCAGATGGTCATATTTCTCCAATTTGGCATATATCACCCAAAATCTGAAGGCGATATCTACATGTTAGTAAAAGCGAGAAATAATAAAAGCATAACCAAAACTTGTCAGAATGAAGTGAAATTTAAAATACAACCTATTTAAATAACCTAGAATAATATGCAAAAGAAAAATTAGAGAAATATTCCACATATTTCTATTCGCTCTGGGGTGGGGCGTTTAGAACTACGGTAGTTTGGGGGGCGCCCGGGTGCAGGACGCCCATCGTTTGGGACTCTGTTTCGGCACAAAAACACTTGGTATGGGTTCAAAACATATTATGGGGTGTTTTAGGAAAATTTTGTGGAATATTGTGGCAAAATTTTTGGGTTTGGGCTTAGATTTGCACTTCCAATAACCACCCTATGACCTCCCTTCAACAAGAGATTAAGGATGTGAAAGGCGCGAAATAAAAAGGCATGTGTGTGGATGTAAAATGGCAGCACTTATTTGCTCAAAATTCTACCTTCCTCTCTTTTTTTTTTGGGTGAGAAGACTCACCAATTTATAGACCTAGGGTCTCTTTGTTTGAATGCGCATGCGAGGGCGCCATTGGGGTTGCATGTCCTATTTTGGGAAAAATATTATTCCCTGATTTAGAGTCTCCTTGCATGAGGCCTCCAAAAATCAAATACATGCATGACTAAAGTATCTCTCCTTTATTTTAAGTTGTTCCTCACAATTGCATGGCCTGAAGCTGTAGTTAACTGGCATACCTGTCGAGGTTTGACTTTTTTTTCTCGTCAAACATTCTATTTGCCTCACCCTGGGGTGAATGCTGATAATCATCCCTGGGTAGGATGAACACCAGTTTGTAATCATCCCAGGGTGGGGCGAGTAGGGAGAAAGGTTCCAAAAAGGTGCCAAATTGACCCTTGACCTTCCAAACTGCTTTTGGGAGTGGTTAGGACCACTGTTTAACCTCTAGGGGCTACCTTGGGGGTGTGTGTGTCAATGCGATCAGCGCTTGTTGTCACATAATTGGATTGGTGTTGTTTTGGTGTCTAAACTTATACTTAACTTTATACACCCATTTGTAGCCTATGGGCTTCTTTTCGTATGGCAGATCAACAAGCTTCCAAGTTTTGTTTTTCATCAGACTTATACTCTACATCCATAGCGCCCTTCCATTGAGGCTCACAAAGAGCATATTGTACTGATGTGGGTTCAAGATCATTTATGGAATACATAAACACCCTATCATCATCAATATCCATATCTTCTGTATCTCTCTCTGGATCTACAGAATGTTCCTCAAAATATTGACACAGATCATCAACCCTAGTATTCTCTTTTGCAGCTTTCTCCTGTCGAGCCATGCTGCGAGTACGAGGCCTATCCAATGTCAAATATGGTAGAGTGGATATCTTAGATTATTTTATTGTATTTATATACCACTTTGGATTCTTCTTCTGAGGTGTTGAAGAATATGAAGACGGACCTCCAACCTTTGATGAAGGAGATTTATCAACCTTAGTTTCCACAAGGTCTAGGTATACATCTGATGTGTTTTCTGATGTGCAAGCCTCATAAAAAACTACATCTCTACTAATGTGTATCTTCTTTTTCAAGGGATAAATCAAACGATAACCCTTAGAGTGCTCATCATACCCAAGAAGAATACACTTCAATGTCTTCTCATCTAGCTTCTTCCTTTTCTCTTTTGGTATGTGCATGAAAGCTTTACATCCAAAAATGCATAGATGAGAAATGGAGGGTTTCCTACCACTCCATGCTTCCTGTGGATTCATTCCTTGTAGAGCATTTGTGGGTGCCCTATTCAACAGATATACTATTGTGGTGACAACTTCTGCCCAATATAGTTGCTCAAGACTAGCTCCTGTGAGCATGCAACGAACCATTTCCATGATGAAATGATTCCTCCTTTTAGCAACTCCATTTTCCTAAGGAGTATAAGTAGTAGTTAACTATCGTGTGATCCCATTTTATTTCAAGAACTCAGAGAATTATTTAGAGGTGAACTCCCCCCCTCGATATGAGCAAAGGGTCTTTATAGAAGTCTTTGACTCCTTTTCAACAGATTTTTTGAATTGCTGAAAGAATCCAAATGCTTCAGATTTCAGTTGAAGAAATAATACCCACATATTTCATGAGTAATCATCCATGAATAACTAAAAATACCTCTTACCCCCACAACTATTGGGAATTAAAGGACCGCACATATTGATGTGAATAAACTCTAGAGGTTTCTTTGCTCTTGTAGAGCTCCTTTCAAAATGCACTCTATGATGCTTTCCCACCAAGTAGTCAGAGAAAATTAGTAAAGTGGTAGAAATGGAAGGAAGACCTTTTACCATTTCATACTTACTTAACTCAAGTAAGTAATCAGAACTCAAATGTCCATATCTCTTGTGCCATAGGGAAGTTGCCTCCTTTATAGAGACTATCATGGCTACATATCGAGTAGAGATAGCATCTAAGGCAAATAAGCCATGCTTATATGAAGCAGTTGCAATGTTCTTACCCCTCTTGGTAATAGAACAACACTTCTTGCCTCCCTCAACACTAAAGTTCACAACCATATCTTTGTCCAAAATTTGTGTGACTGACAACAAATTATTTGCCAATCTTGGAACATAGAGAACTTTGTCAATCTGACACTTGCCATCAGGAAGAGTGACTAAAATAGTACCTTCTCCCTGAACCTTGTAGGTTTTATCATCAACAATAGTGACAGGTTTTCCCTCTTTGGCCTCAAAAGACTCAAACCATGATTTGTCACTGAGTCATGTGCTTACTAGCTCCAGAATAAATATACCAGATAGGATCCATCTGTTTGGACATTGTGGTAGTCATAAGAACTTTATGGGCTCTCTCAAAATCCATGTTACATTCTTCAACAACAACATTAACTTGTTGTTGGTTCTTTTGTAGTTTGTTTTGGCCTTTCTATTTTGATTGTTTATTCTTATGCCAAAATCTGTTTGTATCATGACCTTCTTTGTCATAGATCTTGCAATATCACTTTTTTTGTTGATGTTGTTGAGTTTCTTTCCATTTTTAATCCTTTTGTGAATTCCCTCCCTTCCGAAAATTACCCTTATTCTAGTTCTGCCCTTTCCTGTTGATGTAGAGGGCAGTGTTAGAAGAATCATCTCACTGTAGTTGGCGTGCCTCCTCCTCTTGAAGCATATTAACCAATTCTACAAAATTAAATTTCCATTACGATACCTAAAGGGAAGTGATCAACACCCGATAAGATTCAGGTAAATATCTCAATACAATTGAGGTAAGGAGCTTGTCATCAACTGGTTCTCCTAAAGAATTCAACTTTGCTTTCAATTCAGACACTCTGCAAAGAAAAAATTCAACTGTCTCCTCCTGCTTCATGCTTAGACTGTGTTATTGAGATTGAAGAAATAGAATAGTGGAATCATTATTTCCCTCATATATAGTATTAAGGGCATCCCATGCCACTTTAATATGTTCACAGTCAACAATATGGGGTTGAACTTCAATAGACAAGGAAAGCAAAATGAGAACTTTTGCTTTGTTGTCTGTCTTGTCAAAGTCTTTTTGAGCAGTAGATGGAGCTGTAGCACCAGTAGCAGATGAAGGTGTTGTTGTTTCTCCAGATACAACATCCCATAAGTCATCCATGACTAGGATTGCATTCATATTATTTTTCCATGGTGTGTAATTAGGACCTTTCAACAACTGATGAGAATTAGTCATTAATTTTACAGACATGGTGAAGGTTCCTTATAACACCAATTGGTCCCCCTTTCGATATACATTTTTCTAGGTTTTTATAACGTACAAAATACCGGCCCTTACGTGAGGGAAACTATAGGTATTTAGAAAGATTAAAAAAAATCACCCGCCCTTACATGAGGGAAACTATAGGTAATTTTTAGAGATCATACGATACGTGGTACTTAAGCAGTACTAAAAGGGAATAGTCTTGTTGATGGCACCTACCATAGAAAGTCTGCAATCCTCATGCATGGGGCATAACTTCCCCTAAACACTTTGGATTTCAGAACTTTTGTTAGGATTTACACCTAAACACAAGAACTATTAGGGTAATGGATGGAGTAAAAAAATGCAAAATGGAAAACTTATCTCTCCCCGACGATTTATAGAGAACAAGCTTAGACATCATTTTGGCAAATATATTAGGCGACGGATACAGTAGTGCAATCACGACAACTTTACCTGTAAGTGTTGGTCGGAGGTATCACAAATACCGAACGCTGTAGTGCAATAAATTACACTGATAGGTTTTAATTATTCCAGGGACTTAGGGAGTGAATTTGATTTTGTTTTAAAATTTTAATGAAGAAGTGCAAAACAAAAAGAAATGCAACCTACAACATAAAAAGTGCCCACAGGAATGACCCACTAGGTGTTGGGCGCAACCGAAAATGCACCTTTACAATAATGCCAAATTTGCTTTTCAAAAAATTACTCAATTTCCCCCTTTGATTTTTGAAAAAAAATACCCCCCTTAAAAAAAAATCTCTTAACAAAGCATTTTTATAATTATTATATAATTTTAAAGTTAAAAAAAAATTAATTTTAATTTATATAGTTTAAAAACTATTAAAAAATAAATTAAAATCAAATTTTAATTTATATAGTTTTAAAACTATGTAAAATAAATTTAAAAAAAAAAATTAATTTAACTAAAAAAAATAATAATTAAAAAAAAACTTTATAATTTTTTTTTTTACCTTTGTTTCAAGCGGGGGGGTCTGCGGGATTGTAATCCATGACCTGAGGGCTCCTTGAGCCTTACCGAATAGTCCACCACCAGGTGGACTAGCGGGCTGATCCGAAAGGATCAGGGACCCCCTCCTATTTGAGGAGGGTCCCAAAAGCCCGTCCCTTGCACGGTCGCCTGACCATGGCTTCCTTCGTGGCTGGCGATGACAACAAGCCATGGCTACCACTGTTGTAGGTGGCGACAAGGTGTCGCCTGCGTCGCACGATGGAAGTCGCATGACGTCGGGGGGGAGGGGTAGTGGTCCAGGGAGTCGCGCAGGAATTACGTAGCATGGGGGGGTGGGAGTCATGCATGGAAAAAACACATGCATGGGAGGGCATGTCGGGGATCCGTGGAAGTGCATGCACAGGAAAAAATGCACAACAAACAATGTGCGTGGGAGTGCATGCATAGAAAAAAAAATTAAAATAATTTTTTTTAAAGTGCTGCGACCTTAGTGCTGTAGCGCTGGAAAAAAAATAAAGAATTTTTTTTCTTCACTTTGTTTTCCAACAATCTTTCGCTACGAAATATTTTCCTCAGACCAGCTCTACAAATATTATTGTCGCCTCCTCTCTCTCTCAGACTTCTGGCTCTGATGCCATGTAGAAGTAAACGAACAACATTCCATTAATTAGAACCCATATAAATAATACATTTGAGAGCCCAGATTAGCTTGTAACCATAGGATCTAATTAACAACTTAGGTCTAAAATAAAATAATAAAAATAAACCAAATATTATATATGCTAACGATAGCGTAACTAACCTAGGTAGTTAACTAACTACCCTATCAACATAGATAAAGTAATAATAAAGAATTACTATAGTAAATCTAACACAACTATCAATAGATACTAATAACCTAAAATGATATTATGCAATTAATATGCACTCATCAATACATAAACAAACTATAAAGAATATGTCTAACCAAGGAGGTTTGTTAAACTACGAATGGAAAAAAACTTACTTTAACTATGTCAATATGATATTTGATTCATTTTCACATTTTTATTATTTTTTATATATATTTTTTCAAAATAAATATAATGTTTCTCTTAATCCAAGTTTCATGTATATTATTCATTAATCATCATGTTACTTTTTTAAATCATGAAAAGGCTACACCACATCTTCAGTCTCATTAAAATAGTCTCCTAAACATGATATGAAAAGTAAAGAAAACCTGAAGTATTGTGTAAAATATTCTACTATTAAAAATTCATTAAGAATACTACTTGTAGATTTTTTTAGGAAGGAAGGATGTAAAGCTAAATCTTGTAGGATATGCATAAAAAATATTAAGAATCTACAAACAAATGTAGAAAAAATTATGTAAGGGTTGTGTTAAGATAACATACAACCTTTTTATTGAGAGGCTCCAAATATTTTTGTGAGGGTAAGGAAAGCTATAGAAAAACTAATATTCTTTTGGATTAATTACTATTGGAGGAAGATTAAAAGTTTCTATTGAATCTACTATTATTTTAAATATTTTTATTTTTTGTTTTATCTTTTAAATGTTTGATTTAATATTAATAATATTTAATTTAAAATTTTTATTGTTATGTATCATATTTTCAATATAAATTTATATTAATTTCTTTTATATTATTTTAAACAATAAAAGTCAATATTTGTATAAAAATTATACAAATATAAAAATTATTTATGATTAATTGTGGTATGAATTTATTTTATGTTAATTTTAAAATTGCATAGTAAAATAAATAATTTATTAATATTTAAATATTATTAGCATTATATAATTGTAATAACATTAAAAAATTATCTAGATAGGGGTCCTATGGAGTTGATGTTTTAACTTATATAATTTTATCAATGAAAATTTTCCATATGCTATGAATTGCAACAATTCATTCTATTAGATCAATCACAATTATTGATCATTTATTTTATTTAATAATAATTATTGTAACTTAAAGTAAATTTACCAAGGTGATGTTAGATTCCCCTCCTTTACGTTTAACTTCAATGATAGAATGGATTATGAACATTCCATAGACAATTATTTTAATCAATTGGACAATCTCTTTTTTATGGTCACCATATCTAATGAAACCAAAAGACCTTCAATATTGACTAGCATACAACAACTAAAAATCCACATTCTCTACGATAATTCCTAAAACACTCTTTTTTTTATATCGATAGATTATGACTCTCTCCAAGCCTAATTTATATTTTAATTTTCATCTCCATCTTCATTAGTTCAACTACTATTATCATTGTAAATGACATCTATCACACTCTATCTATAACATTTAGGCTTGCAGATATGCTTATTTATTGTTATAATGTAGTATATAGGACTTTATAATAAATATTTTTTTAGCTTTTGATGTTATATATTTAAGGAATTGCAGCCAAAAGGACTAAAATAAGCATGCAATATTAATCTATGATAACGGCAATATAATAAGCAAGTAAAAACAAAAATAAACTTTTAAAATATCTCATAAAAAATATATTTAAGAAATATCATGAAAATAGGAAATTCATAAAAAATGTGGAGGTCTAAAATGATCAATGTTTCATACAAGTTCTACATTGTATATACTATTTTACTCAATGCTATCTACCTTATCTATATTATAATATCTAGCTCACTAACTTGTTACTCCTATAAGAATACATATATAATGAGACATAAATTTTGGCCTTCCATATTCATCTGACTCTTCATCTTCCTACTCTTAAGGACTCATGTACATGTGGACACCATGCACATTTACATTATTACACATTCTAATAATACTTGTATATTTATTACATTGCATAAAGTAAATATTGAAACCCTAATCTAAGACAAACTCCTAATCTAAAGATGTACCCATGGTGGTACATTGGCATGTACCAAATAATGTAATATATTCCAACACCTCCATATATTATATTATTTGGGTATTGAAGACTTTAGTATTCAATGCAGTCTTTATATTGTCTTCAATTTAATTTACACTATATGCCTCCTTGGTCAGGTCCATCCTCTTCTTTTTATCTTGACCATTAGAGTTAGTCTTTGTGTTTTCATGATCTATCATGATATGTTCATATTACTACAAGAACATTTTTTCTTTGTCTTCGTCCTTCTAATCACAAGTGTTCTTTAGTATACAATCTTATGAGCAATTGCTTAAAGCATCATGATAAGATATTGAGTTAGAAAAACTTGAAGTATAAATACTACATGAGTGAAATGTCTTCTCTAAGAAGGATTAATTTGTTTTTATCTTTTTCTTTCAGTGATTGAATCAATTTATTTTGCTCAATATTTTTTTCTTTGTAATATTTAAATGTAAGTAATGCCATATATAATACACTCCCAATGTCTAAAGAAATTATAATATCATATTTTTCATTATCAATTGCTTCGATGATTCTATCATGTAAATAATATTCTAGAGTTTTAACATTATCTTCTATGGCTTCACTATAGAATAATTTAAAAGTAATATCTAAGTTTCCTTAAATATTTGTGAGTAAATTCTTGATTCTATTTTTTATGACATTTGTCCTCTCCTTTCTAATGATGTTTTCAATATCATTATCTATTGAATTATTTGAAGTAGATATCTTTTTTCCTCTTTAGTTTTGATTGAATAAGGGAACTTGTAAACCTTACATCTCCTTATATTTTAACTTCTAAATTCTCAGTTGAATATGTGGTTAAATACTGATTTTCAAATCTTATAATCTTGTACTATATATTATTTTCTTGATGTTTGAGGAATGATCAAACAATAGTCAATTCTCTAGGTAGAATTCCTTTTAGATCCATAGTATTTTGAATATAAAAGATAAATTTTGATATAATCAACAAAAGTAATTTTTCAACTTTCAAACAACTCTAGGTTGTGATTCTTATACCTTTCAATTTTAAATAGTAACGTTTCTAAATTTAAAGAATCTAAATTAGTTTTCAATTCCTTATAACTCCCTATTCAGAAAATTAGAAATAAAGGTATTTGCAATTTTAATATTTTAATTCTGGTGCAGAAGTCCGTGACTATTTTTTGCCTTTTTGTACTTATGACTGACTTATACCTCCCAAGTGTCCTCATGGACCTGAAAACCACTAAAGAAACTTACAACCAAAGGAAAAACTATAATTTATTTATTTTTGTTCATGCAAGATTGCTCTTATACCACTAGATGCTCCTGCATCAAACACCTAGGGTAAATTGAGAAGTGACCTTCACTTCTATAGTGTTGGAGGAAAACCGAGACGGTCAACTTCTACCTTATAAAGTGATGAGTAATATTCAACTAGCATGCCTTTCCACTTAACCAGGTATTCTTCATACTATCTATTTCTTGTACTTCATCTATTTTTAGTAATTTGGCCTAAATGGACACATATGGGTTTGAAAATTTACCCCAAGGAGCATGATTGAAAAATAGATCCATTGGTGAAATATTCACCCCAATATCCTGAACGGACTGAGAGATATTAAATTTTTCATGTTGGAAAATATCTCCAATAAGATTTAAAAATAAAATTTGAAGACCTTAGAAGTACCGAAGAAGGATGAAAATTCACCTCAATGACCTTTACATAATTGAGGCACTATATATCTCTTTTTAATATTTCCAACGGTATATTACGGAGGTAAAATGGACCCCCAAGTCAAAAGTTATAGTCCCGGGAAGTTGTGCCAAGCTGTGCCACCGAAATTCAGCTTTGAATATATTTTTGGGTGAAAAATGAAAAATTCAAATTTTAGATGAATATCTTCTTGGGCGGTAAAAGGGGAGTTACACTTTCTAGAATGATCTATGAAAGGGGTAAGAGGGATCACCAAAATGCAGTACGGGAAGACGGATCGTAGCTCTAGCTTGCAGATTTCGAGTCAATTTTGCTTTGTGTTAAAATCGGCCTTGTGGCCGTAGAATTGTAACTTTGATTCTGCAATTCACAGCTTTGTAATTTTTGCTTCTAAAAATTCTATTTCATTGAAATAATATCAGATGTTGTGTTTCTTCTAAATTTTTTATGTGATTTGAGTATTGTGTGTGTTGGGTGGAGTAGCCCTTCATCATTTATACATCCCTTCCCTAGGAGAGTCTTCCTGCCACCATTTCTTCAAGTAAGCTTAAAAATTTGGGTGGGAACACCACATGACATCAAACCTAAAAGGTCATGGTAAGAAAGGGATACTAACTAAAACTTCAAGCTATAAAGGATTATGGTTAGAACCAACCTTGGAAAGGGTATATAGCATTGCATCGCCAAAGATATTGACACTAGAATTGGAGATAAAAATCCTATCTAATCTACTTAAAATAAGACTACTACCCACTCTGCTATTACTCCAAGTAAACTTCATCCCTTCCAAGTATAAATCACGAAGTTTAGCCTTATTAATAAAATCAAAGAAATCATGCAAGCTCCTTTCATCCATTGCATTACCTCCTCGCTTCTCAGACAAGTATAAAGGAGAATTGAAATCTCTGGCTAACACCCATGCTTAATGCTGAAAGATCTACCTCATATTAAGAAGATGAAGCCAAAAATTTTACCTATCTGTATAAGAATTTGGGACTTATTTGTTCGACAACATCCATCTCCTTATAGTTTCTTTGCACCAAAATAGGATATTAATTACACGGTTGGAAGACAAAATAACATGGCCATAAAACTTCAAAGAATACCAAAAGAACAGTAGACCTCTTGCTGAAATAGAAGCTTCATGAGCCATGAATCTCGAGTCTTTCCACACAATATTATGCACTGATTCCCAAAAATAAGCCTCCAATTTTGATTCTTGAATACATAAAAAATCTAGGTATCTCTCCCTCCTTAGGGAAGCTAGCAAACATTTTTTGGAGGAGCTATTGAGCCCTCTTACATTCCAGGAACACACTTTTATTGAAAAAGTTAAAATGAAAGCTACTTCCCTTCCCATCTAGGCTTAGGAGATTTAAAACCAGGGTTATGCATAGTGGCTATTTTCACAAATTTGGCTAATATTCAAAATTTTAAAATTTTGAATTGACTAATATTTAGGGTCGATTAGCCAGAAAATTCTATGTGAAATTTCTTTTTTTGGTTGATTTGCCCTAACTTTATAATAATTTGACCATTTTAAGTTTAAATTTTCAACATTACCCCTAATAATAGTGAACCTTCTAAATGTGTTTCAAAACTATTCACCTGGATATTGAAATAGATTCACCAAATTTTTATAAATATATTTTGGGGCCGATCCCTTATGCATAACCCTGTTTAAAACCATCAAGTTTTAACTGTCTATCTCCATTTCCTTCCTTCACCACAAGAAGGGCATGGCCACCATTGGTAATTGCCTCCTCTGTGGATTTCTTCCTCCCAAATTTATTTTGTGGCCTGCACACATTGTTAGCCATCCCAATATCAATGCGCTTTCTATGATGACTCCTAGTTTTTGGATCTGGTGAACCTTTTTCTAGGTTAAACTTGGGAGATACCACAGGGCTATCCAAGCGAAGTGTTTGGGAAGCACCAAAATCCCTAAGGGAAGAGAATTTTATAACAACCCTAGGAGTCAAGATCTCTAATTCCTTATCCAACTGATTGACCTCAGCCCCTTCATACCCAAGGCACTCAAAAGAATTCTTCAAAGGAGTTCGACCTCTTTCTTCAATGAAATTGAGTGAAGAAAAAATTCTAAATTATTTTAGGATTTCGACCTAGGAACCACCTCATCGACTTGGTCATTACCCAACACAGAATAAATAAGAGCCTCACCACCGATACTCTTACCCGATTGAGAAGAATAATTTCTTTTCCTTTTGAGACCCCTTAGGCCCTTTTGTGCCAAAATTTTTTGTTCTTATTCAGGATCCTCCTGAATCCTGGGATAATGTTGTTCATCGCTTGCAACACCTAATGCACATATAGCTTTAGAGTCTTCTTATGAGGGTAAATATTTTGATGATGACCACCCATACCACACACTAGACAAGCTTCAGGTTTATTTTCATAAATCACATCCTAATTCTAGCTACCGAGGTGCGAGACGAGCTCCACATAACTTGGGAGATCTTTTCAATATCCATCATAATACATATTATGACAAACCACCACCTGGAAGATGAAATAGAATCCTTATCAAAGAAGACAAAGTCCCCAATCAACATCGTCACACCCCAAAAAACACTTTCATACCAAATATATGAAGGAAATTTAGATAAACGAACCTAAACCAAAACCATATTAACCCGCTGCAATATCATATTAAAATCAGGGCCTCACTTTCCAAGGAAAAGGTCGTGTTTACTGAAGAACCATGGGTCTGCCTCTAAAATCCTCCTTGAATCATCTTCATAGGAAAGCCTAATCAGAAAAAAGTTACGGGGAAGAGTAGCAAGGTCGAAAGAGCCACTCAGCCTCCACTTGGACATTACCTATTGATTAAGGATATCTAAGTATGGCCTCCCACCAATGAATTTACCAACTAGATCCCATGATATCTTCTTCAAAAGAGAGTTGATTGTACTATCTAAGTTGCGGATTTGAAAAGACTCCACATTAACTTCACAAGAAGAAAACTCTTCAACGTACTCTAGACTATACACCACCTTAGAATATGAGAGTGAAGGAGAAGAAACCCCCTTCCCACCACCCTAGACCTAATCTTCCCAAGATCCCAGGAGGGGAAAGAATCCGCAACTCAAAACTTACCTGACCATAATGGATCATCTAGATTAATTTTTTTTGCCTCTACATCCACATCTCCATCAAACACACTAGGGTATCACATCTCGCCTTTCACCATTAACTAATTTTAAATTATACATGCCTATACCATTAACGATCCTAAATATATACATTCGTGTCTTATTGATGGGATCTTACATCTAATAAAATATCTTGTTTGAAATTATCTTCTTACAACCTCATTAATATGTGTAAAGTGAGTATAATATTAACAAATTCACAAATAAAATGTATTCCTTGTACTTAGATTTTCATATTATAAATCAAGTCAAAACACATGCAAAAAATATTTATTGAAAGAAACACCACCTTATCCAAAACCAACATAAGTGTTAGTCATTCATTATCTTATTCGACCCCAAAAGTGTCATTATGCATGCTTCCTAACAATTTATGAATGCAAGAAAACAATTTCTTGTTCATCGTGGGTGTTAAAAATATTCCTCCAAAATTCTCTTTATCACTATATATTCTATTTTATTGTCAACATTATAGTTTTACCGTCAGCACCTATAACAAATATCATTGTGATTCATTGGTAATATCATCTAAAATATCACTATCCATTTCACTTAAAGATTTTCACATATTTTCTAGAAATATTTGGTTTCAATTTTTTACATATATTTCCTTTAAATTCTTCTTACAATCTTACATAGACATTTCCATCTAACCAATATAGGATTTTTCCTTCTTAAGGACATAACCTCCTTCATATCCCAAATGAACATGATAATTAGATCCTTCAATTTAACTTTTCCACCCTATTACCAAATATGAAAGCACTTGACCATTAGAAATGCTAGTAAAAATAAATTTCTCTTTACACAATGTTTCTTGACTTCTCAAAACAAGTGGACAATGATATAGGTAATCAAGGTGGCTTTCATCGACAGTAGCTTAAATTCCCATAAATACATATTCAATTTTTCTTCTATATGAAATTTAATTTCGTATAGAATTTTTCATGGTAGACTCACCATTAGATTCTATAAATTAAATAGCCACCATCTATCCCTTATCATTCTTAATTCTTAAAACTATATCCTTTTTTACTCCATGTTTCATTTCCAAAATTATCCTTGAAAGAACTCCTCCTATCTACACACAAGGGTTTAATAAATAATTGATTTGGAAATTTTTTTTTCTAACAAAATTCTACTTCTAATGGTTCACCTCCTCCACCAGTCTTCTTACACGACTACTTATCCAACATCCAAAAATTAGGGGTTAAAACATTATTAATTACATGATCACTAAAGTTGAAAATTATTTGTCTATCATAACAATGTCACTATATTCTTTTATTTTTTTCTTAAGTGTGACTAGCTAGACATTGTAAATAAATTATCTCATACCTCATAATGGTCATGCATTGCTCTTCTTATGTCAAATATAGTGTATTTTTATAACTTGTATTTCACTACTACCTTTTCTCTGCTTATTCATTGACATAATGTAACTTCCATTTAGCTATGCTTATAATATGGATAAAATACACATGGAGATCTATTTTTAAAACTCCTAGGAGTATCACACATTCTTCTTGGGATATGTGTTATTTTATTCCAATATTTAAAATCTTAAAGTGTGTGAAGACCATTTAATTTACAATATTTTCTAAATAACATTAAGTTTTTTCAAATGTCAACTACACTTAAGATTACATATAATTTTATCATACATCAACCAAATGATGACTTTGACAATCGTGCCTACCTAACACATATCTTGATGCATCCATATGCCCTCTTTAATAGCTTGATATCTACCACTTGATTGTTGAGACTCATATTGATCACACATATCAATCATCCTTTTCTTTCAACATAAGTCTCATTTATCAAGGATCTCAATTTCCTCTATAAAATGTTACTTGAATTTTTTCATATAAATTTCTAAATAATATTAGTCTCAAAATTATCTAATTTACATGTTCACCTAACTCCATATTCATCAACATGACCCTTTCTCAACAACCTTGACTAATACATCTCAGTATCACTAGTACCACCCATATTTATTATAGTATTTATCATGCTCATGTCTCTCCTTTTTCTTTTTTGATTGGTTGAAAGTGTTTTGAAAGAGTTCTTGAACCTCTTACAGAGAATACCAAGGAGAAACCAATAGTTTTAACCACTAAAAACAACTACAACATAAAAACCTACGAAAAGAAACCAAACTAGAAATAAAACAGAGACCACAAGGTCAAAAAATGTAAACCAAAAAACCACCAAATCAATCGAGAACTAAATATTCTACCATTTTTTTCTTATTGTCTCCCTCATGGTTGATGGCTTTGAAGTTGTCGTTGTGGCTGACAAAAATTGCTTTAGAAACCCGAATGATGTGTTGAATACTGTGGGAGTGATAAATTTTTGCCAGCATTTCAATAAGAATTTCAAATGGATCACGCTTGGCCCTGACCATTATCTTAGCGTCCTTTATCGATTGATCAAACTGAGGTTCGGTGCTTTCTATCATCATGCATTTGCTCAATTTCGATAACTTGTCCAAGAATTTCCTTTTTGCTGCTACATTCCTGGAAGAGCATCAACTTTTGCTAGAGCTATGACTATTCATGGCTTTGTCCTATGGAGATTTCTCTTCATCATGGAAGATGACTGTGTCATTGAGGGACACACTAGATGCTACTTTTTGGAGAATGTGGTTGAAGATAATCAAAAACAGTGTTTTGTGTTTGGTGTGTGGGGTGGGCCTCTTCCTAACACTTTCGATGGACACATTCATGGATATTTTGAGATACTAGGTGACATTCACCTCTTTGACATCCCTAAGGTGGTTTAGGAAATCCAAGTGAAATCTCCTTAAGGGTTCATCAATTTTTTCCACTATGATATATTGCATCACAAGAACAATGACAATAAACATAAAAAACAAAACAAAACAACAAGAACAACAAAAAACAACACAAAGAACACAAAAACAAAACAAAACAAAAGAACCCACCCACCTTAAAAAACTAAACAAAAAAACAAAGAAGACAAAAGAAAAAAAAATGAACAAAACAATGACCTATCTAGACCCGAAGACTATTAATGCAAGAATCAACAGAGGAAACAAAATAAAGAATAAAATGAGCTAGGGAACTAAAAAAACTGAATGAACCAAAGAGAAACAAAAAAAAATCAAGAAGAAACTAGGTACCTTCAGAACTGGAGCCATCCAAAGAAATGATAGAATGAAGAGCTTCCCTAATTTGAGAAGCCCACCATATAGGAGGGTGGCCATAACAAGTAAGATCACCTTTGTCCAAAGCCCAATTAGCTAAAGCATAGGCACTCTTGTTTTGATCTCTAACCACATGATTGTAATCAACTTTCAAAAATCCCATCAGGATTAACTGAATCTTCTCAATAATTATTTTTATTCTCCAATCCACCTTATGATTCTTAGAAGGAGTCTTCAAGAGATTAATCATAAGTTGAGAGTCGACTCAACTAACACCTTTTCCCATCCAACCTTAGTAGCCTCCCGAAGGCCTCTAAGGATACCATACCCCTCAAGCAAGGTTATTGGAAAGAATACCCAAATTCTTAGCAAAAGTAAAAACCAGGGAGCCATCCGAAAGTCTACCAATTCCTCCCATACTGGCTTTTCCAGGGTTCCCTCTAGAGGCTCCATCAGTATTGACTTTTCCAAAATCCTTAGGAGGAGGTTGCCAATTTCTAGTCCTATCCATATTACTAATACTCACATTCCCTTTAAGTTGGTTGCCCTTAGAAGGTTTAATCTTCAATCTTTGCATCACTTGATCCCATCTTTGGTGGGAGTTTTGGGGGTGATTAAGGAGATGATGGACTGATTCAACTAAGTTGGCTATGGTATTTTGCCAAATATAGTGAATATCCTTCCTATCTTGATTAAAAATTCGGTTGTTCCTTTCATTCCAAATATTCCAAAGAATAATGGTAGAACCCATCCAAACTAACTGCTGATAAAATGATCAACACCCTCTTGATTAGGCCAATCCCTCCAAAGTTGTTCAAAAGTGAAAAAATTGGACCACTGTAAGCCAAGTAAAGTTGCCATTCTCCTCCATAGCTCAAAGGCTAAAGTACACTCAATAAAAAGATGGTTGATATTTTCTACATTCTCTTCACACATTTCGCATCTAAAAGGGCCATGAAAACCATGCTTCATAAGTAGAAAAGTTGTTATTGGTACTAAGGGTACATAATTTTTTAATTTATAATGATGATGATTTTCATGTACTATACATAATACCGTGAATTAAAAAAAGGAGACCGAAGTTCGATGCATACCGAATACTTGAAGACAATTTTAAATAAATTGCATGTTTCAGAGACGACAATGGCATCTCCTTGTAACACTAGTGGGTCAACTTATTTAAAGAATAAATAAAAATACTTTACTCACATTGTCTTTTACTTAATCGCATCTTACAAATTTTCACTTAGAATCAAAGCAATAAAGCATTACATTTATAAGGATCACTCAGAATCGTCAAAAATTGGAGAAACGACAAGAGATGCAATGAATAACCCGAAACGAATTATACCTTTCAAGAGGACTCCTTATAAGTTACAACGGGATTGTAAATAGCATGACGTACATAACTTTAGAGAGGACGAGGGAGACATAACCAAAATGGCAGGGATTCTATCGCAAATAATTGTTTTGTTAGGTTTCGTAATTATAATATTTAGTTCGTATTTAACTTGTAGCTTGTTATACTCTTTAATTGAAGAGGACATCAGAAGAGCATCCCCACAACCACAACATGTAATTGTGAGTCTATTCCCCCAAAATCTGAAAGTCGAATAGCTTGCAGAATGGGAGAAGCACAACCCCAACTAAAAGTCACCAGAATTTCGACAGTCACACCCGCCGTCCCAACTGAGAGGCATCGAATGTTTCTCTCCAACCTCGATCTTTTCTGGTTACCTGTGAACAACCTTGAGGTGCTTTACTTCTACAAGGTCTCGCCGGAAAACGAGATTTTTTCGGTGATGGAGAGGCTTAAAGAAAGCCTATCGTCAGTTCTCGTGTATTTCTATCCACTAGCCGGCCGGTTAGACAAGGGAGAATCCGGTAGAGAAGAAATCAACTGCAACGACGGCGGAGTGGAATTTATCGAAGCATCCATCGACATACCTTTCGACGAAGTGGAAAAGGACAACTATCAGCATAAGTATTTTTTCGAAAGCCTTGTCCGCACGTACGATCCTTTGCACCAGCAAAATTACGATACACCGCTTCTTTCGATACAGTTAAACAGCTTCAATATGCGTTTTACTATATCATTTATGTGTTCGTTTTTTTATGGAGATTGGAAATCTTTTCTGTCAGGTGACGGCCTTTGAGGGAGGCGGGATGTGCATAGGAACCAGGTTTCATCATGCCGTAGTAGACGGAAATTCTAACCGCCATTTCATGCAATCGTGGGCGGAGTGCTGTAGAGGAGTACCCATTTCGAAACCTCCCGAGCACAGGAGAACAGTCTTCAAACGGGAAAACAAGAGCCACCTGCTTATTTCTTACAAGGCCGAAGAAATGGTCCAAGATCGGATTGTGCGGGCAAAGATTTTCAAATTTATACCTGAAGATCTACAGACAGAGAAGAGAGAAGAGATTACCAAAGACGCCGAAAAGCATGAAGAGACTCTCTGGAATTCGTTGGATCACAAAGGGGAACTTGTATACTCAACCTTCTGCTTTACGGAACCAATGATCCGGAAACTGAAACGATGGAGCGGGGCTTCGACGTCGTTTGTTGCGGTCTCTGCGCATTTTTGGAGATGCGTAATAAAAGCGCGAGAGGTGCCAGAGGATGAGCCTGTCAAATTTCTGATGCTTGCTGATTGCAGGAGCCGTGTAAAGCCACCGTTGCCTCCATCTTATTTCGGCAACTGTGTAAGCCCTGGCGTGGCGCAGACGACGCCCAAGGAATTGCTCTGTGAGGAAGGGCTCTGCTTCGCTGCTGGGGTTATTCAGGAGCTTGTCAATTCCTGCACTGCAGAATCCCAGATTAATAATATGCTAGACTGGCTGGAATCTCTGGAACCTGCTGGCAGTGGTCTCGTGCCGATAGTCAACGAATTTTATAGGCATGTCGGAACTAACGTTGTGAACTCTCCCAAATTTCTCGTGTACGATATAGATTACGGGTGGGAGAGGCCATTAAATGTGCAGATTCCATCCATGAGCAGGATCGGATGCATGGTTTTGTTTCCTGCGAGGGATGGAGAACGAAGCATCGCTGTCTCTACTCGTCTTCCCCGATCTCAAATGGACGCCTTGGCTCGTCTTCTCTTCGTGCCAGAAGATTGAAATCTTTTGCTCAAAGCACCTAATCTGCCATCGATTATAAAATAATATTTTTCACCCTGAAGGGGTTAATTTCTATGAGGTATTATTCATATCTAGAAAGCCCTTCGAAGGCAGAGATGTTAGCTGACATTTAAAGAATATGCTATTCCTTTATTTGACATTGTTAAATATTTTGATAAGTTTATTGTATGCTATCCGGGCTCTTCAATGTGGATCATCCTAGTGCAAAAATGTTAAAAAAATATTAAAAATAAAAAGTTATGACATTCTTTTTAACTTAAAGTAATATTGTTTTATAATTATAGTTATTTGATTGGTTTTCAAACGTGTTATCTCTTTTATATAGAACCATTTAATTTTTTTAAGTCTCTTCATACACATTGAATCTTCTTGTGTTATTTACAAAATAAAATTATGTAAGAATTGCATAAATAAGTTATTATAAATTTTCGTTTTAAATATATATAATTATTTTTCATAACATATTAAAATGAAGCTTTTATTCAAAGAAAATAATTATTGATATAAATATTAAATGGTAAGCACAATTTATAAATATTCTTAAAAAATACAACTTATATAAATAAATGATGGATTTTTTTAACAATCTCACTTACATAGCCATGTACACATATCCCACCATCATTTGAACCTTGGTCTCTTAAAATAGAGACCAAATCCCTAGTGATGATTTTATTGGTATTATTACCTTATACGTGAAGAAAGAATTAGAGAATCATCTTACTAACAATTTGGATCATATTGAGTTATGGAAGACTTTCTAGAAGCTAATCAAGATGTCATATAAGTCAATATGTTGGAGATTAAACTTGTTATAAAATACTATAGGTTTTGATTGTATTGAAAAGTACTTTATCATTTGATTATAGAGATATAGTAAAGATACTTATAAAAATAGACCAAATCAAACCAACACACATATATCTATCTATCTATATATATATATATATATATATATATATATAAAAGTAAGGTTCACAAAAATATCTCAATATTCTCTAGTACTTAAGGCATACCCATATTTTGAATTTAATGTCGTTGTAGATGATACCCAAATGATAGTCCAACATCTCATATTTCTAGGTTCACATTTCTAAACCCCATCATTTAGAAATAATATCAATAGTGGTCCCCCCCCTTTCCTATACCCTCACATATATAGAAAAAATTGATCATGGCATAGGGATTATCCTTTAAGGCCTATAACACTTGAATGGGGATGTCATTGACCCAACCCTACATAAGTCCATCTATATAGAATTATTTTAACGTAATGTCTTAGTTCTTAGTTATCACACCTCCATAGTCTAACTAAAGTCATTACCACTCGCCTAGTAATGAGCATGATTACCCAATACTCATCATTTAGGGTACCACCACTTACTATCTTATGAATGATTCCAAAATCCTCATCAATATGGAATACCTGATTCTCACTATTCAAGGTGTATCATTCACATATATGCAGTTATTACATTATTGCAACTCCTCCCAAATTTGTGATTTTATGGTTATTGCATTATTGTAACTCCTATGATTCACAACTACTTGGTTATTACATCACTACAACTCCTAGGATTATGTTATATTCTTAAATCAAGGGTTCTAAAATAGCTCTATATTCTTGCTCCTAGACTCTCAAAACCAAATGATTAGATATAATACATCCAAAAATAACATATCTCCCAAAAGAAAATAAAGTGGTATATTAAACATATTCAAATATAACACATTTGTAAAACTAAAACTTAAATCATTTCAATCATAATACTAGCATTTTAACCTTTTCTTAATAGAAAATGAAATAATGAACCATCATCTAAAATAATGATAATTCATAAACCATGAATGAAAACTAGCACATTATTTCCTTTTGCTCGTAGCTAAACATTCAAGGCATTTTACAAAAATAAGAACATTTGATCTTCCATTCTTGGATCAATATTTATGAATGTCAACGAGGTACTATAAAATATAGTTATTTATTTTAATATAAATTTACATCTTCAAAAAAAACTTCCAAGAATAATATCCTCTTCAAAAAACTTTAATACAATCAATTTCAATGGTTCATAGTTGCATCTTTGCCATCAAAATCTACCTTTGATAAAACATTCCCTCGAACTTGAATAAGAATTTAGGGATCAAGACACTCATGAATTGCATATTTAAGACTAACATGCACTAAGTAATAAAATAATCAATTATGTAAACCATACATTTATGCAAAATAATCCCATACAACACATTGATAGAATTGCATACATCTCTCGAATAAATATTTTTATAACTATACAATATCATCCATTTTAAAATGTAAGCAACATTGAATAATACCTCACTATGGCTATTTCATAATATTTTTTAGCTATCCTTTCCTTATGTTCAAACAATATCCATAAACAAAAAAAGGAAACTATAAATTCTTTCAACATACAATTTTAATATGATTAATATGGCTATTGACTATTAAGTTTAATTTCCAAAAGTAATAATTTTAAATCCATAAATCATCCATTCAAAATTACAAGGAAATAATCCCAAGTCTCTAATTAATATTAAGGAACCTTATAACAAAAAGGTATGATCTAGTTAGAGATAATAATATTCCATATAAACATCACAACTCATATAACCAAAAGTAAATTATAAGGGCTCTTTAACAAATAAATCTCATTTTTTAAAAAGATAAAACAATCATAAAACTCTAATTTGAAACAAGCCAAAACAACACTCTAAATGGACAAAAAGAGCAATATTAATATTGTATTAAAACTCTTAAAGATTTCAAAGGTGAGCAAAGGTCAACCAACATCACTATACATTGTATTACATCTAAGCAGATGCTAAGGAAACATTATGTCATAGGCCAAATATAAACATAAAAAAAATTCATAAAACATATCCAAAGGACCACTAAAGATTTCCTATTATCATCAACACAGACTGTGCAACACAACACTAGGTTACACACACCACCAAACACATAATGCTCTAGAACTTAGCACAATATAGCAAACAACTCTTGGTAAATAAACAAAGCACAATTGCAACTAATGAAATCCAGGTCATACACAACATAAACCAATATATCCTATAAATTATGGCATAACTACCTACTATCCAGCACACATAGAGAGCACAATACATCTAAACATTGGCCTAATATTACTAGAGTTTAGGAATATTTTGGAGCTTCCAAAAACTTCCTCTTTGAGGAGCAATAGACCGACTATTAACAAAAAATAACTTTTCATAATTTCCTAAGACTCTCAACTAGAGGAAAAACCATCTAAAGCTAAAAGTGATTGTCAATATACAAGGAGAAATCTAACAAACCAAAAGCTCAACAAAAACGCAAGCTTAACTACTATCATAAAAAAGTTATTAGAGATCATTCAACCAAAAAATATAAAGCATGTAGAAGTTCTAAGTAAAGAGAATCTATTCTCAAAAGAGACAATGAAGAATTAAAATGGAGTTACCTATCACTACCACCAAATACCATAATATTCTCAGGCATTTCCTTTGCTCTCATTCCACCAGCCTCCTTTCTCTAGTCCATTTTTTTTCCCAAAAGCTACTAATATATCCCTCGTTTCACAATGAATCTACCATTATGAAATAAGAACACCATCATGTAGCATATGTTCAATTGGGTGCATCTTCTTTCTAACTTAAATGTCATGTTCTCACCACCACTCGAAGCACACGTATTAAGTTCTTGGATGTTTCAAACCCAATTCCAACTATGGATGCTAAAGCTTAAATATTTACCTTATTATTAGCATAAGGTAACCTTAGGAAAACACATAAAATATTTATTACTACCTTTTCAGCAAGCATTATAAATATTTTTCCTCAATCTTGCTTACTACTATTATCTTTTCTTAATGTTAAAAGTAACATAAAATTAATTATCATCTAATTAATACTATTATTTAATATTAGTAATTTTCATATTAAATATTTCAAAGTATTAAAAAAACTAACCCTATTGTAAATACTTTATTTATTTGATCCATAACCAAACAATTATATACTTCAAACAATTGCATCAAAAGGTATTTGCAAATAAAGTATGCAACAACATTTTCCTTAAGTAGAAGCCTTTATGATAACTACAATGCTATAACACTCCTACTAAGGATGGCTATTTTTATTATTAGCAATATCTTTTCCAAATTATGAATTCAATCGAATAGTAATGTATTAGATGCACCTATATCAAGGGTTTATATTTACCCTTGAATTTTTAATGAGAGTGTCATCTGTCATTTTCATTTTTCTCTCAACTCTAGTGGTTATACCATAAATCCATTATGAGTGTACCTGGTCTTACAATCAAAACTTTATTAGTAGTACCACATTCTCAAATTAGTTTAATTAAAGCATAAAATACAATTATCAATACATATTGATAGCCTAAAATGAGATTCTGCAATTGATATGCACTCATCAATATATAAACCAAATATAAAGAACACGTCCTATCAAGAAAGGTTGTTACACTACCAATGAAAAAAATCACTTTGACTATGTTAATATGATCTTCAATTCATTTACACATTATTTAATATGTTTTCAAATATATTTTTCGAATAAATATAATGCTTCTCTTAATATAAGTTTCCTATATATTATTCATTAACCATCATGTTACTTTTTTAAATCATGAAAAGGCTACACCACATCATGAATCTTGTTAAAAGAGTCTCCCAAGCATGATATGAAAGGGAAGAAAACCTAAAGCATAGTGTAAAAAAGTGTTCTATTAAAATTCATTAAGAATACTATGTGTAGATTTTATAGGAAGGAAAAATATAAAGCTAAATATTGTAGGATATGTATAAAAAATATTAAGAATATATTAGCAAAGGACATCACACGAGTTGAATGTGAGGAGAGAGAGAGGAGTAAGGAGAGCACACGAGTTTTTAAGCTAAAGCTAAAGTTGAATGCGATGAGAGAGAGGAGTAAGGAGAGCACCCAAGTTTTAAAGCAAGGTGGATAGTGCACAAACCTCAAGAAGGGAAGTAGTGCTCGATTGGTTTTAACTGGGTAGCCAAATAAGGTGGCAAGCATACCCTACGTAAGGCATTGATGTCGAGGAGGTTTCAGGTTTGAGTCATAGCAACAATTATTTTCCTTTTTTTTTATTTTTGGGTAGAAGAGAACATAAATAGATTCCCATTGCACACTTTTGGTTCTAGCTGGTGGGCTAGCCTAGCTAGTACTCTAGCTCACGCTAGAGCATGGGCTCTATGAGGTTTCACATTTGATTCCCCTCGGTGACATAAGTGTTAAGGGAATTATATTTTGTTATCAATTTTAGTTTGGAACTTAGGGAGTCATAAGGGTGTGAGTTAATAAAGATTTATTTTTTCAATTAGGGAGTCGTAAGGGTGTGAGTTAATAAAGTTGTTATTTTGTAAATAGAAATTATAAAGGTGTTCTATAAAGTTTTTATTTTGCAAATAACATAAAGAGAATTTACAAAGGGGATAATTTTTGCAAGTGAGAATAGGAGGTATAAGGTTTATGAAAGGAAAATTAAAATTATTCTACACTTAGGGTTTTGGATGATTATAAGGTACATTAGCGATATTGAAAATTATTTATCTTTTATAAGTAGGAGTTATAAGGTGTTATTGTGGTTTGATTTTTGTTTGAAATTTTTGTATGGTGAAAAGTAAGTTTGAGGGATTGTGATAATTTTTAATGTCATATATTTTGATAACAAAAGGAGAGTCATTGAACATCATTTTCAGATTTCATTAAGCACATCCTTTTAAGAAGAAAGTTAATGCTGATGGTTTGAAAGAGAAATCAACTAACCATTTTTGAAGTGGAACTTTAAAGAGAAAATTCTTTTGAGATAGGCTTTTGAGGGCATATTTTCATCAAAGCAAGTTAAGATGTATGTTGAAATTATTCCTTATCTACGGAGTTTGGTTGAGCAAATATTTCTGAATTATAAGGTAGAGAAATAAGGATTACATATGTGCATTGTTGGAAATATTTGAGCTAGGGTTTGTGAAACAAATTGTGCATCCTTGTTGAAAGAAATTGGAAACACTTGTGTTAGAGTTTATGAACAAATTGTTGAATGAAATTGGAAACACATGTGCTAGGGTTTGTGAAAAAATTATGCTTCATTTTTGAATGAGATTGGAAACACATGTGCTAGGGTTTGCAAATAAATTGTGCTTCATTGTTTGAATGAATTTGTGAATATTTTGAGTATTGGTTTGAGTGACATTGAATGTGGATGAACAAGTATTAAAAAACTAGTTTTTGAAGCAATTTGTGCATTGGGATTAAGTGATATTTGGAAATAACATATTGAAATTATATTATTTTCTATGTGCTCTTGAACAAGAAATTTTGGGTAGAATATGTCTGAGGTACTTTGATCAAAGCATGGGTTATAAGCAAGATTTGAGCATGTATTAATGCAGAGCAGAATAGATTTATTTGAGGTAGATTTGAGCAAGTTTCTTGAGAAGACTTGAAGAAGGTTTGAGGTAGATTTGAGTAAGTCTTGTGAGAAGACTTGAAGCATGTTTGGGGTATATTTAAGCAAGTCTTATGAGAAAACTTGAAGCAGGTTTGAGGTAAAATTGAGCAAGTCTTGTGAGAAGACTTGAAGTAAGTTTGAGACATATTTGTGCATGTAATGTGTGCAAATTTGGGACAAATTTGAAAAATATTTGTGCATGTAGAATGTGCAGAATTGGTATAGATTTAAGACAAATTTATGCATGTAACATGTGCATATTTGGATTAGATTCAAGATAGATTTGTGCATATTTGGATCAGAGTTAGAGTAGAGGTGTGTACCAAGTTTGGATATGAACCAGAGTAAAGGAGAGGAGTATCCTATAGATAGAGTTACATGAACTAGACCAAAAAGGGGATAAATATATCTTCTAGATAGATTTCCATGAACCAGATCATTGGAGACGAGTCTCCTGTGGATAGAGTTCCACAAACTACACTAACAAGGGGATAGAGTTCTCTTGTTGATAGAGTTCCACTAACTAGAACAAAAAGGGGATAGATTTCTCTTATGGATAAATATCCATGAACTAGAGCAAAGAATATGAGTCTCTTGTGGATAGAGTTCCATGAATAAAACCAACAAGGGGATAGATATCTCCTGTGGATAGAATTCCATGAACTAAAGTTAAGGAGATAGAGTTCTCCTATGGATAGAGGTCCATAAACCTAGGCATTGGGGATTAATATCTCCTTTGGATAGAGGTCCATAAACATTGTAATAGGGAATTGGTTTCTAATAGATTTGTTGATAAAATTTTAGAAGAAATATTTTCTCTGTGGATGTAACCCACATTGGGTGAAGTACATTAAATCTATGTCTCTTATTGTGTGTGATTATATGTGCATTGCTTTATTACTACTATTTATTATATTGGTTAACACTGCTTTGGAAATATATTGCAATTGATAACATACGATAATATTATTTGGGAAAGAAAAGTAAAATTTTATCTTATAATGTTCACCCCCCTCTCAGTATAAGCTTGTATTGTTCACTCACTAAAGACCCCTCCCCTCCTTGGTTTATTTCCTGGCTCATATGGAAAAAGCATATCACCCCCAAAGTAAGTTTCTTTTTCTAGCTTTCCATCTAGGATAAGATCCTTATCCTCCTGAACATCCATCATTATGGATTTTCTTTCCCAAATCATTGTTACCTATGTATCCAGGATTGTGAGTCTACCCACCATATCTTTTAGTCTTACCCTTTCTCCCATTCCATCTTGTCATCCCTATTTAGCTATATTGGCATTGCTTGGGTCCCACCTACCTTCCTTAGTGACTTGTGTGTTCAATGGCCCAATCCCTTCAAAGGATGTCATCTCAATTTTTTTGGTCCTTCTATCTTTCCTCATTTCCTATGGGAGGTTTAACACGAGCACAACTCTCATGCTTTCAATGATTCAACACATGATACCCATTATGTGCTTGCCAGAATCATCCATATTATTATAGATAATTTTTCCATCACTTCTAGAGACGGTGATGTTGAACCCCATGTTGAAGATCTATTGGCCTCTTCTCTTAATATTCCTAACTACAATATCCACTCCTATTCATCTAAGGTGGAACAATATCATATCACTTGGTCTCCTCCTTCTACAGGATTTCTTAAGTTAAATTTTGATGGCATCACCAAAGGAAATCTTGGGTCTGTTGGAGCTGGTGGAATTGTTAGAGATCACTCAAGTCATATCATAATAGCCTTTGCAAAAAATTTAGGACATCGATCTAGTCATTTTGCAGAAGCCATGACCCTTCACCAAGGTATTATTCTCCTTTATAGAATGCGATGTTCTGATGTGCTGATTGAAGGTGACTCTAAAAATATCATCCAATATTTTCTCTCAGGATCTTAGTCTATTTCTTGGAACATCACAAATATGATCTCTAATATCAAGTGGCTAATGCAATCCTTCATGAGTGTTACTTTCAACCATGTCTACCGTAAAGGTAATCGTGTGACTGATATCCTTATCAATTTGGGTATTTTTGAGTAATGTCTCATAATGTGGAACTGATATTTTTCTTTGATACTATCATTATCAATAATATTGAGGTTCATGAAGCTCATGAATAGTAATTCTAAGAGGTTTGAGTGCTGGAATCCCACATGGATTAATTCATATTTTCACCATTATTTGTCTAGTCACACTAAGGGAAGGTTCATTACTAGGAGTACTCAACTATCCTTTGATGAGGCAATTACAAATAATAGAGTTTAAGTTGGTCATGGGGTGATCCTTACATGGTGGATACTAACAAAATAGATAAAGTTTGGGGTAGTTTTCCCTGGAGTGAGCGACATGTACAGATATATCACCAACCATTATTCTATCGTTGTGGAGGTTTGTGTGACCTTATGGCTTGACCACGGTTATATGATGATGAATATATGGTGGCCCTCTATTTTTCCTTGTCAGTATTTTGATTTTCCTCCAATTCTATCACAAGTGGCAACCAATGTGGTGTTTTAGTCCCTATTCTTCATCTTCATTGGTGAGGATTTTCTCAATCACCCCACGTTATTTGATCTGTGTGCCTTGAGGTTTGGTAATCACCACCTGGCTACCTCATTTAAATATATGTCAAGCCATAAAAACTATCAGTAGAACACTCCTTCAACAATGTTGATAACCTTTGCCTCTGAATCTAGTGCTTATCCATTGGTTGAAGATTTTTCTTTACCCGAATCTTTCTATGGTTTGGTCCACCCTTACAATTGGATATATAATTCTAATGTCAACCTTTTTGTTTTGATCATTTCTATTGTTTCCACAATCATGCTACATGCATGCATATTCTGTGCTACTGTCTTTCATGGAGTTGGGCTGAAACAAGTTCCCCAATATTTTTAATCATTGCTCATCAGATATTTGATATTTTTTTCCCATTCTATCGTACATTTTCTCTAGTGTGCTCTCCTTCTTATTTATCCCACTAGCTTGACTCTGTTTTAATGGCTGAAGTTAAAAATATCACTCTCCATTTGACTGCCTTGGTCGAGGATATTTTATATGACTATGGCTTGCTAAACTTCCTTGAGCTATTTCAAGGCCATAACCCAGATATGTCCCTCAAATTTATTCATTTTTGGGATGGAGTCCATGTTATTATCTATGGTTTAAGTTTTAGCATCATGATGAATTTTGTTGCTGAAATAATAGGGATTTTGAATGGTGGAGAGATCATGAATCATGAGAAGCACTCACTCTAGGGATATTTAGTCATGTTTAGGGACCATGGTGAATCCCTATCTAGGGATAAATGTGGTGTCATTCGAGACTCTCTCTTGAAAACATAGGATGTGGTTATGAATACTGTCCTACAATATTTCACCTTGGATAATCTTGGTGCTATTCTGTAAAGTTTTCGCCTCTCTTTCCTCAACCATATATGGGAAAATAATACCACTAAAATTTTGAAGTATCTCTTTTAGTCTATTGAGTGGTCGGTTCTCAATTTCATGTGTAGTATTTTCCCTAATTCTACACCAAGGACTATACCTATTGCTTTATCGGTTTATTTTTGAATGAAAAAATAGAAGAGTTGTGGGTGTGGTGGTGGTGGATCATGTGGATGACAATGAGATTACTGGAGGTGGTGATACATATGTATTACCACGTACTAATCAATTACTAGACTTTGATGCAAGGATGGAGGGGAATACAAGCACCATACGCTCCACCAAAGTTAAAACCAATACTGGTAATGATACCTCTTATGACTCTTTATCATTTTAGGTAAAGCAAGAGACTACCCACAAGAAGAACCATCCTCTTGAGGGCACCTCCTCCAAATTGCATCCTCTTTTGAACTCCGAGATTTTATGTTGGTAAAATCTATCTAAAAGAGGCCACCTCTAGGACCTTCACAATATTATAAAGACCCTATGGAGAGTAGCCAAGATGACATCTTATTTACTTTATAAGGCAAAGACCCTCCTGGATGAGTATAAGGATCAATTCGAGATCCTAGAGGAGTTCAAGAGCCTAGTGGGGACTAATGGTCATGATGTTGTAGGTCATACAACTATCTAGGAGTGCCTTTCCTAGATTCCCCTGTGGGGTTTTTTTTAGTTTTTGTCTCTACCGTCTGTGTGTGGTTATGTCTAGTTTTTTCGTCTAGTTTTTTCTTTACTAGTTGCCTCTATGTGGGATTTTTCTTTTGGTGTTTGCACCCATCATCCCTACATGGGTATATGGTTGGTTTCATTTTATTTTTCTTATTTTTGGTATTGTGGAGAAAACTTCTATTTTTGGATATTCTTGGTATTTTCTATGGTCCTTGCGTGGGTATTTGATATGTTCTCTACCTACAAAAGAAGGCTTCTTCTTTTGGTCAGGAGGCCTACATTTTTTGAGTTCCAATTTCACATTCTTTTTGCTTCCATAATGTAAAACGTTACGAGACCTTTTCAAAACCCCTATACCAATCCAAAATAAAATAATCTACCATGAACCCATCAAATATACTAAAATTTATGCAATGGTTCAAGCAAACAAGGGATGTCGTCAACCCAATGAAGGTTAATGAAAGTTTCATATAAGTCAATTCAAGGGTAAAATTTCTAATGAGCACCAATAGGGGTTAACTAGACATAGAGAACCCAAAATCAGTGCAAGGGAGAAATGCAATCATGTTAGTAGAATAGGAATAATTTTTTTAAAAGTTAGCTTAAGGACAACACCAAAAATTAGTCTATTTACTACACTATAGACAAGAAGTAACAACATAGGTATCTCGATGGAGAGTGCCCAAAAAAATATGTCTTGAAAATAAGACAAATGTCTCACACAAAGCAAGTAAGCTAAGTAAAGAGTGTAGGTTCTCAAAGGAGAGCAACATATGTAAGATGCCCTCAACTACATAAACCACCCAAAGGATACTATGACCAGTCTAGATACTAAATGATGATAGCTAAAAGGAAACTATGATTTAAGCAAGCATAAATATTTTTAGAAAAAGTGGAATCGAGTTGTAGGAATTCCATCCTAAAAATATTACTCCCTCCAACTATCATTAGGTAGCTCCTTCATAATCTCCTGGTTTCTTCCTTCATCTCCTTGTATCGTTTAAGAATTCCTCCCTTATTACGGTGAAAAAATCCTCCTCCTGTCCACCGTCCAAATCCCTTCCAAAATAAATTCCATCAACTAAATTGAATGCACTCTTATCCATCCTTGGCGGTTAGCGACAATTTTTTTTTAATATAAACATCTCCTTAAATGTCAAGTCTTCCAAGATATTATACTTATAAATAATTGTATTTCTGCATAGGTGTGAGGAACAAACATTCCTTAGAAAACATAAATATCCTCTCTTTTTTATTATAAATTATAACAAGAAATTATTTATTAACTTAAACATAAAATATTTTGTAATTTAAGTCCATAATAAAATAAAATATTTTTTTTAATTAAATAAAAATATATCTTCAAATAAAATTCATTTATTGAAATGTTTAAATAAAATATTTTTATCATTCAAATTAAAATATCTCTTCAAATAAAAGCCTTTTATTTAAACATTTAAATAAAACCTTTTTATCATTTAAATAAAAATATCTCTTTGAATAAAAGCATTTTATTGAAACAATTAAATAAAACATTTTTATCATTTAAATCAAAAACCTATGCTAATATTATCATGGTGATTTGAATGAATTTTGGTTAATGCATCCTCAATATCCATTAATCCTATTTTTCTGATGGAGTCTCTTAACAAACTATTTTTTTTACACAATAAACAATCAAACAGAACAAACAACCAAACGCATCAAACAAAACGAGATTTTTTTCATTAATCCAATCACCCATATCAATTGAAGAATTTATGATAGCTTCTAGGCTACCAACTTCAGCTTGAGGTGGTTGACCAACTGATGATTATCCCTAAACATCTAAATTGATAATGCATACCTATATGAGGGTAGTCATTCATGTTACCCTGAACTATTTGAATCATCACTTCCCTTTTCAAGTACTTTGTTCCTAGTGGGCGATTCTACCTTTACCATCCACGAATATACCTGATGTTGCACATTGATAACACATTAGCAGTATTGTATTCTTCAAGATAAATCAGTGTAGTTAGTGCAACAATCATTTAAGCATTATAAACAAAGCATCATCAGTGATTCATAAATACATAGTCTATCATCCGAAGAAGATCCTTCCAAGGTGAAGTGTGACATATTGTATAAGTCCATCATCTCATTTTCTTGCATATTATAGTGCTATCATCATACTCTTTTTTGTACAACTATCATCATATACTTATCATAGCTTATATTTTACATCTTATGGTTACATTTCCATTGTGATACATTATTCAAAGCTAATAATAATTATTACTTTTCTATACATATCCTACTTTTTATTATTACTTTATAAACCTTGATAATTTTTTAGAAATCTAATTAATCTTCCTCAAAGTTATATACATATCTTTTGAAATATGTATTAGATTATTATCTTTAAAAATATTTTATCATTATAACTACTAATAAATTTTAACAGCTCTACGTAATTTTTTCCTCCACTAAACATCCAAAAAGTTTACATACAAATCATCACAAAAAATTAAAAAATAATTTATACGGGTGTTTTAATTTTTTAAAACATATAAATATTAATATTTAAAAAGAAAGATTAAATATAAAGTAAATAGATTGTTTTAGCTTATGCAGGAGGACACCTATGTAGTTGAAGTTCTGGTATTTTTTAAAGAAATATAACTTCAAAAATCGCGGTTTTTAAAACACACTCATTTTAAACCAAAAGTATAAAAGTTTTTATTGGTTTAAAGGATGCATGATTTTTTAAATTTATAATGATGATGGTTTTCATGCACATAAGACAGATAAGATACTGAATTAAAAAAAATCGACCGAAGTTCGATGCATACCTAATACATGAAAAGATGCATAATTTTTTAAATTTATAATGATGATGGTTTTCATGCACATAAGACAGATAAGACACTGAATTAAAATAAGCGACCGAAGTTCGATGCATACCTAATACCTGAAAAGATGCATAATTTTTTAAATTTATAATGATGATGGTTTTCATGCACATACGACAGATAAGACATTGAATTAAAAAAAAATCGACCGAAGTTCGATGCATCCCTAATACATGAAGACAATTTTAAATAAGTTGCATTTACGGACGACAATGGCAGTTCCTTGTAGCACCAGTGGGTCAAGTCATTTAAAAATAATTAAATAAACTTTATTTACTTTGTCTTCTACTTGCAATCGCATTTTACAAAATTTCAGTCAGAATCAAAGTAATAAAACTTTAGGTTTATAAGGATCACTCAAATCGACAAAAATTGGAGAAACGACAATAGATGCAAATCAATAACCCTAGCACCAGCTGGTCAAGTTATTTAAAAATAAATAAAAATACTTTATTTACTTTGTCTTGTGCTTGCAATCGCATCTTACAAAAATATCAATCAGAATCAAAGTAATAAAACTTTAGGTTTATAATGATCATTCAAAATCGACAAAAATTGGAGAAACGACAATAGATGCAATCAATAACCCCAAAACGAATTATACCTTTCAAGATCATGAGGAATCGACAAAAATTGGAGGAAGGACAATAGATGCAACCAATAACCCCAAACGAATTATACCTTTACCTTTCAAGAGGATGACGGGTATCTATCATAAGGAACTTTAGGTTAAATAATAATAAGTTAGAATAAAAATTATAAGAACAACATGCTTGAAAAGATTAAGGATGTTGTAAATTCCACTATCGAGAAATAAAGGGCTGTAAATAATATTTACATAACTTTAAAGAGGACGAGTCAGACAAAACCAAAATTGCAAGGAGGACGAGTCAGACAAAACCAAAATTGCAAGGCCTCTCTATCACATATTTATATTCTGTATTTAACTTCAAACTTATTTTATTTTTTTCATTTTCTATAATTGAAGAGGACATCACAAGAGCATTCCCACAACCACAACCACAACGTGTAATCGTGAGTTTCTTCCCCCAAACTCTGAAAGTCTAATCGCTTGCAGAATGGAAGAAGCACAACCCAAAGCAAAAGTCACCAGAATTTCGATAGTCACACCCGCCGTCCCAACTGAGAGTCATCAATTGTTTCTCTCCAACCTTGATCTCTTCTGGTTACCTGTAAACAACGCTCAGATGCTTCTCTTCTACAAGATCTCGCCGGAAAACAAGTTTTCTTCGGTGGTGGAGAGGCTTAAAGAAAGCCTCTCTTCTGTTCTCGTGTATTTCTATCCACTAGCCGGCCGGTTAGACAAGGGAGAGTCCGGTAGAGAGGAAATCAACTGCAACGATGGCGGAGTGGAATTTATCGAAGCGTCCATCGACATACCTTTCGACGAAGTGGAAAAGGACAACTTTCAGCATAAAGATTTTTTTGAAAGCCTCCTCCGCATACACGAGCAAAATTACGATACACCGCTTCTTTCGATACAGGTGAACAGCTTCAATATGCATTTTACTGTATCATTTATGTGTGTCTGTTTTTTTTTTCTTTTTAATGGAGATTGGAAATCTTTTCTGCAGGTGACGGCTTTTGAGGGAGGCGGGATGTGCATAGGAACCACGTTTCATCATGCCGTAACAGACGGAAATTCTTACTGGCATTTCATGAAATCGTGGGCGGAGTGCTGTAGTGGAGTCCCCGTTTCGAAACCTCCCCCCCTTGCTCAGAGGAGATAATGTTATTTAAAAGAGGTTTTAGCCGCTCAGCCATTACCTTTGTGATTATTTTATATATCACATTGCATAAGGCAATAGGTCTATAGTCTGAAATATGGACACCCTTCTCCCCTTTTGGAATTAAAGTGATGAAAGTATGATTTAATGCTTTAAGCATTCTTTTATTACCTCTAGACTCCTCTATAACAACCATTACATCCTCATCCAAGTTATCCCAAAAGGCCTGAAAAAACTCAATTGGAAAGCCATCTGGACCTGGAGTTGGACCTGGAGTTTTTTCGGTGCTCATTCCAAAGACCACATCCTTCAGTTCCTCTTTTTGTAACCAAAAATTCTCAAATTTAAATGGTTTGTGATGTTGCCCTGTCTGAGTCCCTCCTTCCAACAAAATGGGAAAGTGATCTGAAACAGGACCCTCCAAAATCTGAAATTTTGTATTCCATTTTACAAATGCCTCATATGAAACCAAAAAACAGTCTAACTTTACCTTCCCTCCTCTTATTAGTCCAAGTATAGTTGGTTCCAGGGCCTTTGATATCCACTAAGTGCAAATCCTGGACTTGGGCAATCATAAGTTGATCCCCTGGGTCCAAAATTGGGGTTCCCCCTTCTTGATCTCTAGAGGATAATTTAGCATTGAAATCTCCAGCAATAATCCAGTCTAAATCTTCCCTTGAGATTCTCATGTTATGCACAACTTTCCATTGAAGCCGCTGACCATCAAGGTTTTGAGCCCCATAAAAATTTGTGATTAAAACATGTTCAGCTGTGACATTATTCCTAAAATGTGATGTGAGAACACCCCTCCAGGCTAGATGTTCTATTGCAGTCCATTCAAGAGAGTTCCAAAGAGTAACAATCCCCCCTAAGGCACCTTGGGTAGCCACATCCATATGACCAACACCCCTCCAAATTTTGTTAACTGTTTTACACATAAGATCTAACGACATTTTTGTCTCCTGAATAAGCAAAAAATCTGTTTTGCATTTTTCTAAGAGTCTTCAAACAACATATTGATGGGTTCTACTGTTTAAACCCCTAACATTCCATGATTGTATAATCATTAGTTACCTTGAGAGTAGTAAGAATCTATTGGCCTCACCGATCCTCTAGTGATCAGTTTGTCTCCTTGAACTGCTAGCAATTCCTTATTTGATTTTCTACCCACTCCTTGAGAGTTGCCATTCTTTGATCTCTTTTCCACCTGAGTTATCCCTAAAGTTGGCCTTTCTCTATTCTTTTATGCTATTTCCATGCTTACATCCTTAATCATTGGCTACTCTTGGTTATGAACTATCAATGCCCCAACACTCTCTGACTGTGGTAACCCACTGTGGTCAATTACCTGCTCTATGACGGGGGAGAAGAAAGAGGAGCTTGAACGTGGATGTTATTATTTTCACTATTACCATCCAATCCTTCCATGAATTGTTCCTCTTGGTCCACTAGTGTCTTGAATATCTCATACCTATTGGCGGGCTTGAGTTGGGTTTGCTCTTTGCCATCTTTTTTCTTTTGCCTTCTCCTTCTTTTGGGTTGTTCAAAACCATCTCTCTGAGCTTCATTGCCCTCGAAAGTACTAGCTTGTTCTTTGTTTGTTGTTGCCTTACCCTCCTTATAAAGATTTGACATTCCTAGAGGAGCCTCCATTTTTGTGTTCATATTATTTGGGCAAAATCGGGCCAAATATCTGTATTTGTGGCAAACTCTACATCTAAAGGGCAGAGCCTCATAATCCAGCTATTGAATCCATGATAGTCCTGCAAGTTCAAATTCCACCTCTACCAGTAGAGGTAGGCCAAGATCCATTTGCACACATATTCTTGCATAAATAGTTGTGTTCCCTTCTATTGTGTCTTTGGAGACACCCAAATGTCTTCCAATGGAATTACCGATCATCTCCAAAACCTGCTCGCTCCAAAATTCCATTGGAAGTGCATACAGTTGGATCCAGACCGGGACAACAATGGGTTCAATTCGAGGATCGAATCCCACTCTCTAGGGTTGAACAAATAATCCTGTCGGGCCATAATTCCTCTTTTTTGATTCGAAATCCCTATTTCTATCGGCCAGAGAAGAAAAACGAATAATAAAATACCCATTGCTAATAAACCACAAAGAGTACTCACCATGAGGCTCCCAGTTTTGTCAGACCCAAGAGTGCAAAAAATTTAGGGTAGGGCGAAAACCCATGAATATGCAGATAAAATCATGATTGGCTCTGTATAGGACTGTTTCTTCAACCATCCTTGGCTCAATTACAATCTTGGGCTGTGATTCAGACTGTGGCAGGCATCCATTAACTCGATGCGTTGCTGATCTATTTCTCGTAGCTGTAAAGAGCATTTTAAAGGTAGTTCTTTGAGCTTTGTCAATATTGGATGGTGATTTATCTTTTAGCATATCTGCATAAGAGCTATTTCTTCCTAGGATAGGATCCGAAGAAGTCCCCATTGGACCCTCCTGGGGTAGCAATCTTGCCTTCAGATCCATAGTAACCAAAAATCTCTTCAAAAACCCAACAGATGCCCTAGATTTTCCTTAGCTTCTAAAACCCTAGTTCATCACTCCATATCAAAATATTTTTATAATTAGAGTATGCAACAATATTTTCCTTAAGTAGAATGCTTTACGATAGCTACAATGTTATTATCCTCCTACTAAGGATGACAATTTTTATTATTGGTAACCTCTTTAGCCAATTATGCATTCAATCGAATACTAATTTATGAGGTGCACCTATATGAAGGGTTTAATTTTACCCTTGATCTATTGATGAAAGTGTCATCCATAATTTTTATTCTTCTATCAACTCTAGTGGTTATCCCATACCAATCCACTTACGAGTGTACCTGGTCTTGCAACCACAAATTTATCAGCAATACCACATTCTAAAAATAGTTTAATCAAATAATAAAGTGCAACCATCAATACATATTGATAACCTAAAATGAGATTATGCAATTGATTCACACTCATCAATACATAAACCAAGTATAAAAACACATTTTTCCAAGAAGGGCTGTTACACTAGCAACGAAAAATATCACTTTGACTATGTCAATATGATCTTCAATTCATTTCCGCATTCTTTAATATGTTTTAAATATATTTCCCAAATAAATATAATTCTTCTCTTATTATAAGTTTCTTGTATCTTATTCGTTAATCATCTTGTTGCTTTTTTAAATGATGAAAAGGCTACACCACCTCTTCAACCTCATTAAAAGATTATCCTAAGATTTTATAAGAAGGAATAATGTAAAGCTAATCTTGTAGGATATGCATTAAAAACATTAAGAATATATAAATAAATATGGACAAAATTATGTAAGGGTTGTGATAAGATGACATGCAACTTTTTGATTGAGAGGCTCCAGATATTGTTGTGAGGGTAAGGAAAGCTATACAAAAACTAACATTTTTATGTATTAATTACTATTGTAGGAAGATTAAAAGTGTCAATTGAATATACTATTATTTTAAATATTTTCATTGTTGTATTTATGTTTTATATTTTAAAATTATTAATTTAATGTTAATAGTGTTTACTTTAAAATATATAATATAAAATTTTTATTATTAAGTATGATATTTTCAATATAAATGTATATCAATTTTTTTATATTATTTTAAACAACAAAAATCAATATTTGTAAAAACATTTTACAAATATAAAATTATCTATGATTAATTATAATATGAGTTTATTTTTTTTAATTTTAAAATTACATAGTAAAATAAATAATTTATTAATATTGACCTCTTATTAGCAATATATAATTCTAATATAATTACAAAGTGTTTATTTTTAGATTTTATTACGTTATTTGGTACATGCCAATGTACCACCTTGGGTACATAACTAGAATAGGAATTTACTTTAGAGTAAGGTTTGAGTAGTTACTTCAAGCAAGTAATAAATACACAAGTGTCATTATGTGCAATAGTCCACTTGTACATGAGTCATAGGATAGGTAGATGAAGAGTCATGGGTAGAGTAAAGGCCAAGGCACATATCTTCCTATATATATGCCTTTGATTTATAATAATAGAATGAAGCGTGCAATATCCATAGCATGCACTAGTAGAGTTGTAGAGAGATCTCCGCATATTGTATCAAGTTTTAATTTTCATGAAGTTTTAGTAATGGTTATTCCATGAGTATTTTTAGAATTTTCTCATCCTATTTACATGCTCATTAGTTAGCCATTATCATAGATATAATATTTCGTGCTTATTTCAGTATTTGTGGTTACATATTCTTCAATATTATATTTTCAAAAGCTAACATTGGTATCAGAACATACAACAGATCAAAAAAAATAAAAAAAATCCACAAGTGAGATTGAAGAGAAGATCCATAGGAGGTATCATTGAATTTTTGAGAAGACTATAGAAGTTGTAGGATTTTAAGACCATTGGATAAGATTTTAGGAGAAGTTCCTGATAGTGAAAATTTTGGTACAATTATCGTCATCCAATAACAAAACCAATGGAGAAGGATTTGTCAAGAATAATTGGATAGCAGTTGGCCAAGGAAAGGTTCTACAAATTTTAAAGGTTAAAAGCAACACATTAGAATACATTATAGCAATAAAATACACCTTCTAAAATAACATGTTCAAGGTTGGTTTAGAAGGAGTTTGCTATAGAATTTCATATATTTAACGATAATAAGAGGGCAAAATTAATAGTTATAAAATTTTCAGATTTATAGAGAGCAACTTGGATACAATTTGAAGCCACCAAACTATAGTTTCAAGGTAAAAAAGCACATCAAATTAAATATGCAAATTGGTAAATTAATGAGTTGTTTTGGATAGTACAAAAAATCTACAATTTCATCAAAACCAAAGCAATAATTAGGTGATCCAAATCACCAAGAAATCCATCACCAAATGGAGTTCAAAAAGGTACGCATCTTTGGTGCAAAAGGTTCATTATTTGAACAATCACATTTATCTTATTATTAAGTTTTTAAAAGCACCAAGTTCAAGGTTTAAAGTTGTAAGAGGAAAGGTTTTTAGTTTAATTCTTCAAGGAAGTGCAAAATATTACATTTACAAGGTTAAAATCTGCACAAAAAATGTGAATTTAGATACAATTCCTACTATCTATTGAATGGAAAAAAGGCTATATTTAAAAGTAAATATTTGGTACACTAAGCTATATAAAATATATAGTATTTTAATAAATTTAGAAGCTTGAAATCACCATTGGTAAGTTAACCAAGATTTGATCCAGCAAGGATAGATAGTAGAGAGAGTTTCCAAGTAGGAGAAGGCAATATTGAATATGTCATTCACCACATCTAAGATGATAAGTCATCATCTTATAAAAGCAAGGTGAATATTAAAAGCATAGGAGGGAAAGTTAGAAGCATCAAAAGGAAACTCATCTACATGTAGGAAGGAGTTACAATCATTGGGTGAAACTAGATACTTGAATAATCAAACCAATTTGAAATGATATTGCTTTTGAGTAGCCAACATCGAGAGAGTTAAATCAAGTGATCAAGCACTAAACATTGCAACAGTAAAGGAAACATGATAAGTGGAACATGTGGTAATGTAGAGTAACAAAGGTAAGCGCTTGAAGTATTAGTCACTCATCAAGTAAAAATGAATATAAAGTATTTGGATAACTAATACACATTTGAAAGGAATACAGTTTCCCATGGTCACAGCCTTCTGCAGTTGAAAAAGAGAATGTATTTTTAATAAAGAATATATATATCACATCGAAGAAGCCATATAAATAAAGACCAAGTAAAATTGATTTCCACATGGCAGCCTCATATTAGTGAAACCAATAACATCAGGGAGAATTTAAAATTGTTAGGTATAATGGTTATTCTCAAGTGTGACAAAGTACAACAACCTATATTGAGGAAGACCAAATAACATAAAATAAAAAGATTTATCTAGAGAGTTAATAACACCAGGGATACATTATAGTTTGTGTAATGGAGACAACAATATAACACTATATGCAAAATTTTGTTCATTGATATCTTAGCAACACTAAAACTTGGTAGAAGGGAAGATGATATTTCAGGAAGAAGACATACACAAAGGACACAATGTTATCAATATAGTGAAGGAACTAATATTCAAGAGAAAGAACACTAATGACTAGTCATGTTGGCATTGAATAAAAATTAAAGAGCCACAACCAGTGAATGCGTAGCAAGTACATTTCACCTAACATCTTGGAAGTAACACATCATCTACAACTAATTAAAAAATGTATAACCATTACATGTGTGTAGAGAAAGATTCATCATATAACTATTTGATTAAAATAGATGTTATAGAAGCTACCAAGGTCTATATCAGGTGATAAGCATGAATATTACTTACCATTCAAGCAATGCATAAATGATAGCATCAATTTTAAACTCTAATAGTTGTTGCAAGCACTACGAGATCCACATGGATGTCAATGATCTGGCCGCCATAGGAGATAAACTCATAGTCGGGAAACACCATGCGAAATAGCCATTAGGATCCACAACTAAAGAAGTAATTTTAGGATGGTGTCAACCATTACACTTAACCACAACTTTTGCACCCTAGAGCCATGCAACATTATTGGAAGAAATTTATAGGGAACTACTTTATAAAGGTAAAAAAAATCAATTTTTACTTATAACCTTTGCAAAAGCACATTATTGAAATAAAGGTTGAGTTTATTGCATTAGTAAAAAAAAGGAAGAACAATATTAATGAATTAGAAAAAAATCAAAACACGAATTCTATATCCTCAAGTGATATTTCAAAAGAGAAGTAACAGAAAAACAAATATCATAATATTTACAAATATTATTATTTTCTATTTTTTTGAATTAGGGAGATATAAGGAGTACTACATCAAGCTTTAGTTTATTGAAATTTAGAAAATTATACCACTCAGAGTTGAAGATATAGAAAGCAAGACATTGAATTGCTTGAAAGTTGGAAAATCAAATTGAAATTGATCTATTGATTAAATTGAAGGTACCAAAGGAATTAAACTATAAAGTTTTGAAAATTTTAGAACACTATCAAATTGAAAGTGCATTAAATTATCTTTATATTTCTATTTACTAATCCATAGGGAGAAATTAGGTAAAAATTAAAGTATTCAACTCAATAAAACTAAAAAGTATAAACATACTATAAAAATATATTGCACTCAAAATCATTTGGTAGATCGAAGTTCTTTACAAAACCTGACGAATTAAAAATATCTTAGCAAACTTGATTTCTAACTAAAATTACTTAGGAGTTAAAAGGTATTCTACCCACCCAGGTGTTGTAGGTGAGTTGGAGAGGAGAGGGCAATCCTCCAAAGGAGGTCCCAATTTTGAATCTCCACCCTACCAAAAAGTTGAATTGGGTACCCAAAATCCAATTGATAATGTTGGTGCAGGTAGGGCTGGGTGCAACCCCCGGGTGACTTTGACGGTGTAAAACCCCTTGTTCATGTTCTCTTAGACCAAGGTGGCCCCGCAAAGGGTTTTTCACTTTAAAAAAAAGGTATTCTACCTAGAGTATTGGAAAATCAATTACAAGTTTTGTAATTAATCAATTAAGTTTTGTAAATCAGATTTAATATTTACAAATTGATAATGTTGGAGAGATAAGGTCTACTACATCAAATTAGGATATTGATTTTTGTAAATATAGTTTATAAAAATATAAATATTTTATCTATGGAGTCATAAGGTAGCCTACTTCAAAGGAACATGGCAAAGGAAAAGTAAATGAAAAAGAAAATTAGTGATCCAAAAATAGAAACTCAAAAACTAGAACTTCATGAGTTGTCAAAATTAGTTGAAGAAGAAAACATTTTTCTACAAGAAAAACTAAATTACATTGAAGAAGACTTGTGTTTTCAGGGAGAATAAGTTTACATTCAGGATGACTCAGTAGAAGAGACTAAGAAATAGTTGCAACTATTAAAAGGTTGTACACAAAATATGATAGAAAAATTTGAAATTCAAGAGAATACATCAATAAAAGAAAAGAAGGATTTACAATCAATCAAGAGAGAGGCCAAAAATATCAATTTTTCAATGCTAGAAGATTACTTAAATTTAAGAATTGGCAAAGCAAAAACAAACTCAAAAGTTGTTTTCACATTACCTAATGATATAGGAAAAGTAATGTATATAGCATTACTCTCTAATGAATTTTTAAAATACAAGAACAAAAGACAAAAAAACATGATTAAATACTTGAAGAGCGAGTTTATTAATGAAACAAATGCTTTAAACAATAGACTTGTTGATATTACTAGTGAAGTAGAAAAAGGAGAATATTCAGAACTTTAAAAATGCATGCAAAGTATTCTTAAATATGCCAATGATTGTTATGAATATTTTGTCACTGTACCTATTAATCTATGGATAATAATCTACAAAGGAATTATCACTCTTAATATTTCTAATATGAAGAAACAAGAAAAGGTTGAAGAAGTAGGGAATGAAATAGTGATGAAATATGCTTCTAATGATACAAATTATTTAAGGCCCATGATGATATATTCATGTTGCAATACTATAGAATCAAAACCATTGACGATTGATGAATGTTGTGATACTAGTGATCTTCCTCAAAAAGAAAAATATGCAAACCACGATCCTAGTCAACATGAAAAGAAATATTATAATGCAAACAATGACACTAGTGATTTAGAATCCCTAACGAATATAGAAGAACATATTGCAAATATTGATTCTATATGTGATACAAGTTATTTGAATATAGTTCATGATTATTCAAAAAATGCTTATGCTATTAGAATTGATGAAGGCATAGATACAAATGATGATAGAGACAATGATGCACAAAATTATATTGATCATTCTAATGATTGTATTGATCATTTTGAGAAGCATACTAATGGAATTGGACCAAAGATGATGAGATATGAAGATACAAATTTTGAAAATCATAAATAGGGAAGGCAAGAACCAATTGTACTAGAAATCAAATCAAAGTATGAAGACCTTGAATATATTGGTTAGACTAGCAGCAATAAGCAAAGAACTAAGTTTGTAATAAAAAATAGTGACATAAAATTAGTAATAGAGATTGACAAGAATGGTTTCTATGAGGGACAAAATGGTCAAGGGAATTTGGTAGCAAAAAATAGGTATAATAATTGTAATAGATATATGCATAGGATAAAGATATTTTGTAATCTCAATAGTTGTAAAATTTGTGGAAGAGTTAATAATTATCAAATATATTGTTGATACAAATAAAATCATATCCTTAATTGGATATATACAATGACAAGAAACTTCATTAATGGATTTTCTCAAATATGTTTCTCAAGGTATATATAAGCACAATAAAGGTATGAACTTCTTCAACGATAGAATTAGAAGGAGAAGAATAACAATGCCAAAATAATAATATAAATTCAAGAAAAATATGAAGCTCAAGTAGAAGATCAAATCCAAGGTCACTTGAAGAATGAAGACAAATACAAAGATCCATATTGAAGACTAAAGTCTTCAATAACCAAATAATGTAATACAAGGGGATGTTAGAGTATATTATATTATTTGGTATATGCCAATGTACCACCTTGGGTACATAACTAAAATAGGAGTTTATTTTAGAGTAAGGTTTGAGTAGTTACTTCAAGAAAATAATAAATTCACAAGTGTCAAAATGTACAATGATGTAAATAGTCCACATGTACATGACTCATAGGATAGATATATGAAGAGTCATGGGTAGAGTAAAGGCCAAGGAATATGTCTTCCTATATATGCGCCTTTGAGGTAGAAGAAGAGAATGAAGCATGCAATATCCATAGCATGCACTAGTAGAGTAGTAGAGATATCTCCACATATTGTATAAAGATTTCATTTTTGTGAGCTTTCAGTAATGGTTATTCCATAAGTACTTTCAAAATTTTATCATGCTATTTACTAATAGATTTTGAGCTTATATGCTTGATTTATGAATATTATTATATCTTTCATATTGCAATTATATTATTGATCTTGATGGAATATTATTTTGAGTATTCATTCATCAAAATCTAACACAAATACAAAACTCCTCTATCTTGAGATAATCTAGAGGATCGAGTTGTAATAAAACAATATGTATTCAAGGATATGGAAGAATATTTCAATATGATCAAGAAAAGGCTTAAGGAAGTTGTCAATCATCAGAAGAGCTATGTTGATTTGAAAATATAACCTAGATAATTTTCTATGGGAGATAGAGTATTCTTAAGAGTTAAACCCATGAAAAGCACCAATAAGTCTACTAAGTTGGATTCGTGATATGTTGGACCATTTGAAATCATTGATAGGATAAGTCCAATAGCTTACAGACTTGCCTTGTCACCTAGCCTATCAAAACTCCATAACACTTTCCATTTATCCCTACTTGGAATGCATATTGTTGATCCTAATCATGTGTGGGATGTTTCAAATTTATAGATGGTATATCCATCATTCATGAGGTGAGACCAAAGAATATTTTAGAGTTTTTCTTAATTTATGAGAAAACAAACTCTAAAAAAGTGCAAGGTCCAATGGAACCAGTATTTTGAGAAAAGTACCACTTGGAAAAAAGTGGATGAGATGAAAAGACATTTTCCTTACTTGTTTGAATGAAAATGATATGTAATTTATATTGTAAGAAAAATAAAGAGGATTGTGCTTAGTCCAAGGGGGTAGTATCGCATGACCCACCTTGACTATACTCTTTTATGATATGTATTACGTATTCTATGTGATGATTTACTTAGTATTAATTGCATTATGGATGTTTAAATTGCAATTGTTGTTTTTTTTATAATAATTGAGAATATGGCATTGTTGACATTATGCATATTTACAAGACCAAGTATTTTTGTAGGTTGATAAGGAAGTAAAAAATTGAGAATGAGAGATAAAAAAAATAAAAAATGATGGTCAGTTCAACTATACACATATCCAGGGTAGGATATACCTCATATAGTTGCATATCATGTTTGCATATTTGGAGTCAGTTAAGTAAAAGTTGATAACCTAAAAGTTATTGTAATATCTTCTATACATGGTCGACACACTCTTGCTTTGGTTTGTCTATGTTTGATTGATGTTTATCTTTTTCACATATATAATAGGATGCTTTGTGATATAAATATTTTCCTTATTAAAATAACACTTTGCAATAAACCTTTGAAAAATTTCTTGTGTTTGTTTATATTGTTGTATCTAGCAAGAAGGAATCTTAGAAAAAAAAGGCTTTAATAATACTTTGTTGCATTTATTGTGAATCAATGAATTAGTTTTTTAAAATGCTAATGGTTTTAGCATTGGATAAAAGAAAAATTATAAATTTTAAGGTCCTTATTAATTAAATTTAAGGGGAAAAAAACAAATTTAAGGTATTCATTTAACAAAAGTAACCCAAGGCTTTGTCCGGGTTGTTTTTAACCAGAGTAACCCAAGCTATGTTGAATGGGTAATTCGTTCTTTAAAACCCTCAAGTCTATTTTCATCATGATTTTGTTGTTCTATGGAATGTTATGGATGTTTAGAAAATTAAATACGAAGGCTTAGGTACCTTAGTGGGTGTTTGTTTTATTTATATTGACGTGTGAGAAGATATGAAGTTTATGGTATTTCTTTTTATTTATGAATTTGAAGCTTCTAAGTTGGACGTAAGGTTTCAGTGCTTTGGAGTTCTTTTTGTAACTAAAATTTTTAATCATGCCTTACTTTATATTAGTTGAATAAGTTTATTCATTTATTTCTTAAAAGCATTCTTGGGAGTTTTATGTCTTGGAATGGTATAGTTGTAGGTCAAATCTTGGTAGCTTGTTCTTAACTTGGGTAAGCCCTTTTTGGTTTAAATCTAGTTGTTGCATTTTTTTTTAAACAAATAAAGGTATTTATGAATAGATAAGTTAAAGTTTTATTATGAATAGTCTAAAATGAATTTGTTTGTTTCACATTAAATATGACTGTTTTATTATTTTGTTTTAAAAAAATATTTTTTTCTTAAAATTATGTATTTGCACTTGTCATTAATAGAAAAATATTTTTTCTATTAATGACGAGATCTAATATTTTTAGAAAGAATCAAGGATTAGTTGAGCATCTTATTTTATTTCATGAGTAATGAAGCTCTTTAAATTGAAGAAAGACTGGTTTATTTTATTTTCCTTGTTCTCTAAATAACATTTAGGTATTTTTATGATAAAAATATATGACATGCTTTATTTTGTGAAGTTCTTTTATAAAAAGGAGTTTTTTTTATTACTCTTTAGAAAAGGAAACACTTTTATTATTATCAATGTATAACTATGTTATTTTTAAATAGTGAAGTGATTGAATGGTATGAAGACCATTTATTATAAGGACTTTATGGGGTTCCTTATATTTATTGTTTATAACCTGGTTTATTCAAAAAAATCCGTGGAGACCTTTTTTAGAGAAGAAATAATGGGATTTCTTCTTATTATTGATTTTTATTAAAAATAACAAGTAGTAGAAATATAAAGAAATTCTCTACAAGTGTAATGGGAAAGAAATTTTGGTGTAAATATTATATAAATTTCATCGGTATGTTTTTTGGAATGTATATGCATGATATGGAGCTATCTTTATCCCTTACTCCAAACTATCACAATGGAGCTCAAGGAATTTAATGGACAGAGTACTATGGATTGAAGGATTCTATCTTGCTACAACTAGGATTTTATTATGATGTAAATGGAAGATAGAGCAAGAAACATAATATTGAGATATATAAGTTTAATGATATGTATGTCAAACTATATCATTAAGGAAGGTTTTGTTATTAGGGTTCTTTGTCTTGATAGAATTCATGATGAATAATGTAATGTTACTATTGATTGCAAGTCATTGTGAAAGCATAAGTATCTGCTAGATACCATAATATAGAAATGGAATTATTTTATATGAATTGTGAAATGAATTTTAAATAGAGGTATATTTGATATAAATATTTCTCATGAATTAAGTGTCATTTTAGTGAGATGCTTACTACTTTTTATGGATGATTTAATCTTTCTTTAATCAAAATAAAGTAGGTATGATTTGCTTATGTTGATTAGAAAGAAAGAGAGAGAGAGAAAGTCACAATGATTTTTTGTAATTGTTCTATCTTTAGGTTATGAAGGGTTTGGAAAGGGTATGCAATAAATGATCTCGTTGGAATCCTTTTATGAAGAATTCAAACTTGGAAATGTTATGGTTAGGCAACACCCAAGACATTTTACAATGGGTACATCTAGAATTGGAAACTTGAATGCTTCCAAAGACAAGGAGTCTTTAGATGGACACTAATGGTGTAGCTAGAATCTAAATTTCTACTATTCTATTTGTATTTTTTTCTCATTTTGACTAGGAGGGAGTTTCCAAATTTTAAATCTAATGTTCAACGGGAATGTGTTATATTTTCCTTGAGATGTGGGCCTTCTAGTTCTTTTGAATCTCCAAAATCCTAACAAATTTTAGCTTTGGAGATCCTTCCAAAACTCTATGGTCCTTTGTTGGAGGCCTCATCCATTTATGAAAGGTTCTAGGAACCTTGCTTTCCTATTTCACCTTTAACATTTGAGTGAAAATTTGATTTTTGAATCATTTTAGTGATGTCGGTTCTGTTTGGATGGGTAATGACTGTTATTTCCATTCTTGTGTTTGTTTAGGTTTAGAGAGCCTAACAAAACCTAGTGGTCCTATGCTTGAGGCCTGGATCAATCTTTATTGGATGTTGAATCAATTTCTCTTTAGGGTAACAATCCCATTTGTGATTTTCTTTGGTGTGTTTTAAATATCTTTATGGTTTTGTAAAGGTTGGAGACCCTCGCAAAACCTCTATGTAAAAGGTTTGAAGACCCTTCCAAAAACCCTTCTTATACCAAATAAAAATAATAATAAACTATATTAAAAAACAATCCATACAAAATCTAATAACATAATAAAATAAATTTAATAATATATATATCCCAAAATCTTAAATAAAAATTAATCGCTAATTAACCTATTTTATATATTCCTTCCTATATATAAAAATATGATATAAAAATTTATATATACATATAGACACTGGAGAATCATTTGGCCAACCATCTAACAATTTGAACTTTAATCTTCAACATTTTTTTAATACTATGCATACCATTTATGTAAGTAGTTTTTTTCAACATGTATATATGGAATCATTTGCTCAACCATCACAGTTACATTGAATGTAACTGTGATGGTTGAGCAAATGATTCCATATATACATGTTGAAAAAAACTACTTACATAAATGGTATGCATAGTATTAAAAAAATGTTGAAGATTAAAGTTCAAATTGTTAGATGGTTGGGTGAGTGTGGATGAATGTATAAGGGTAGGTGTTCATTAATAATAATAATAATAATAATATTAAACTCGTACAACACGGCTTAAGATTCTTGCTGCTGGATGCTGGCCGTTAAGGATTTTTATTTGTCGTTACCTGATCAGGCTGCCTGCACGGCCATTGGTAAAAAACTCCTACGTTACCGGTTAAGATTCTTGCTGCTTGATGCTGGTCGTTCTTGTCGTTACCTGGGCAATGTCAAGCAGGCCTGCACTTCGACTTATAGAGGGTCATAAACCATAGAGTTTCATATTATGTATTTTGTCTATCTTGTTGTTGGGCAATTTGAAGAATACTCCAATGGAGATGCTTGCGGAGGAGGATCGTTCAACTGATTTGCGCGTCAAGTGGAAGGTGGAAGCCATGGTGCCCATCTGCGCCTTCACCCGAGAAATTCCTCCATCTCTCGCCTCACGACTACCAACCACTGTTGAGAAACATGGTTAACGTATTGCTTGTTCACAATGCCCGGGATGAGGTTTCGGCTGATCCTGCAAAAGTAATTAGGGAGGCGCTGTCAAAGGTGCTGGTCTATTACTATTCGCTCGCTGGAAGACTCAGACAATCTGAGAATGGGAAGATGCTTCATGTGGAGTGCACGGGGGAGGGCGCGCTCTTCATAGAAGCCAGGGCCGACAACGCCTTGTCCGCCCTTGGCAATTTGGACGACATGAAACCTTCGCTTAAAGACCTTCATTTTCAGAGCCCTCCTGATACAAACATTGAGAGCACTTATCTATTAGCTATTCAGGTAACTTTTAGATAAGGAAGGCTTCAAATTTGACAGGTAAATGCCTCGGGATTTTTGGTATTTCTATTTTTGTACCGTACTGTTACAAAATCACTCTACCTATCTGTGTTTCGCATGCATCCTCAGGCATGTTTCTTTTCCCTAAAATAAATCCTTTGAAACTGTTTTATCACTTCGAATGGCAGGTAACTCGTTTCAGATGTGGCGGCTTTGTTTTGGGACTCAGTTTTCACCACAGCATTTGTGACGGACGAGGAATAGTGCAGTTTTTCAACGCCTTTGGGGAGATGGCGAGGGGGCATGCGAAGCCTTCCATAGAACCAATCTGGCGCAGAGATCTGCTCAACCCCAGGCATCCGCCACGCGTTGAATTTCACCACACGCTAATGATTGCAGAGATCCGATGCCACTGCCAGCGCCCGATTCCAGAAACGGAGGAATATATTCGAGCCTCTCTGGTTATAAGCTCCAATGTCATAGAAGAGATGAAACGAGCCGTAATGAAAGAGTGCCAAGAATTACAGTTCACGGCTTTCGAAATATTCGCAGCGTTAGTCTAGCGAGCGAGAACAAAGGTTCTCCAAATTCCAGGTCACCATGGCGTGAAGGTTATATGCGTAGCGGACGGGAGGAAGACATTTAAGCCACCTCTTCCACAAGGATATTATGGCAATGCTACCATTAGTCTATGTGCAGTCACTACTAGCGAGGAGCTGGTCGATGGATCTCTTTTGAACGCGGCTAAGCTTGTAAAGACAGAAAAGCTTTCGTTAACCGACGAATTTTTGAGATCGACCATCGACTTTATGGAGACCAGCCCGTGTGTATACGACGCTTTTTTTTCCCAAGAAAATTTGGTGATTAGCGACTGAAGGTGGCTGGAATTCTACAAAGTAGACTGTGGGTGGGGAGAAGCAGCCAATATGTGCTATGCGGAGTGGAACAAATTCCCCAATGTTAACATCTTTTTGCCCGTGAAGAATGGGGATGGGATAAAGATAGTGGTGTGCATGCTGCAGTCAAAACTGAAATTGCTTGCGTTAGAAATGCAGAGGACGATCAGCGACAACATCGTTCGAGAATTCGAATGGAGCGGCGGAAGCTCTATATTCTCCGAACAACCCTTTGATGAAAACTGCTTTATTTTAGAAGATACAGACCGAAATCGAAAGAGAATCGATTTGTGGAAATAAAAGGATGCAATTACGATCGAACAGTTGAGAAGTTTGCTGCAAAATTGTTCGATGCTATTCATTTAATTATTCTCCGGTGTGACGATCACATTCATCTTGATTTGGTTGTCGTATCTTTCTTTTCTTTGAGGATATTGAAATAGTTGTTTCTACATTTTATTTTATATAAAATTGTTTATTTTAAACTTATATATACAAAATATATGGGTTAAAGTTTAATAATGGTATTCACATTATGTTTATGTTCAGAAAAATTTAACTTAGATTTTCAGTCAAATCCGCGTGATAGAAAAATTTAACTTAGATTTTAAGTCAAATCCCGCCTGATGTGGTTTATTGGGACGCCACTTGCATTATTGGTGATGTGACTCGGTTCAATTCTCATTACTGATGTGTATAATATATACATCTTATATTTTGAAAATTATGTATATATTGTTTAATAAAATTTAAAATTTGATTAAATCCACATTTTAAACCATTTTCATCTAACTAAAATAGTTGGATGTGTTAAAAATTGTGTAGTATATAAAAACTCAGGTCTAAGATATTTTATTGGCCATGGGATTGAGATTTAATTTATGTAATTGTTTAATTTGCAAGGTTCAATTCTATCAATGACATAATAATACAATTATTTTATATCATCCTAATATCCCTTCAATCCCATATACTAATAACTTTATGAGATGTATTATTATTTTATATCATCCTAATATCCCTTCAATCCCATATACTAATAACTTTATGAGATGCGAGTCATGATAGTGTTGGATGTGTTGAAAATTGTATACTACATTAAAACTCAAATATAGGACATTGCATTGCCCATGGGTTTGAAATCTAATTTATGTGAATGTTTAACTCAAAAGGTTCAATTCCATGGATGACAGGATTATACAATTATTTTCTACCATCCTAATATCCATTCAATTCCTCATAACTTTGTGAGGTGTGAGCCATGAGAGTGTTGGATGTATAAAAATTGTATAGTGCATAAAAACTCAAATCTAGGGCATTCCATTGTCCATGGGATTGAAATCTAATTTATGTTAATGTTTAACTCACAAGGTTTAATCTCATGGTTGACATGATCATAAAATATTTTTATACCATCCTAATATTCATTTCAATCCCATATATGATATAACTTTATGAGGTGTGAGCTGTGAGAGTGAAACCAAGGATCATGATGCAAAACTTCTTTATCCTTTCCACTTTTCCAAGACAAATAGATAGCATTATTTATATGTCTCTTGATTGGTAATATGGGATTGGAAAGGTATCGTAAATATCATATTATGACCTTATTATTGTAGTATTTTAACAAACCATATTATGATATTATAACTCAAAATTTTATGTAGATCATTTCATAAGGCTTCAAAATTATACTCCACATTAGGAGCTAATTTTTTACATATTTAATTTCATTTCATTGTTTTATGAAAAAGCTGGTAATATAAATAACACTTATTTATTTTAATATCGTTATTTATATGATTTTATTTGAAATCTATAATTCTAATATTTGAAATCTATATTTCTAAATTGATAGTCCATGTGTTTAATTTTAGTTTCTAGTAAATCCAGACAACTTGCTTAGGGATCAAGCATCCATTACTTGCAAATGGAAAATCTATGCTAAAAAAATCAATAAAAGGAGCTTACATTGATAGCTACCATTCACATTTGTGTATTATTATTTAGTCTATTTATTAAAATTGCTTGTAAGAAATAAAATAGCATGAGTCGATTACTAAAAAATATGGAATTTCAAGGTAAGACCCATAATAAAATATCCTCCTCAAGTTAGATATGAATAATTATAATATACATTATCATAATAAAATTATATAGTCTATTAACCGTTATTGATGCAATCAAGAAAATGGTTCTAGTGAAAGACATAATTTTAAGCAGTTAACTATCAAATTCAACCTCCTAAAATAGTTGTACAGTAATCACACATACAACCAATCATGAGTAAGTCAATACAAGATGATAGTGGCATAAGACGACACTACTTAAGAAAAAAATACCACTAAATATGGTGAGGTGCAAGATCACACTCCTTAATATGGAAAAGTCATTCAATATGACAAGGTCCAATATGATCATATTTCATGATAGTAATGGTCTCAAGATGGAAATACCTAAAATGGTGTCTTTCATGATGACACCAACAAAACATTCATGATGGAAACTCTTACAATGATAATATTGTATGTTAAGACAACAAGACACTAGACAATGCTTCCTTAGATGACTCTCAACATTGAAGACATGCTATGAGATAACATTTTCACTTGGAATTCCTAATTCATGTGGTCTTCATGGTGCTATATCTTCCACTCAAGTGATGTATTTATCTTAATGTGATTTTAATTATTCATTGATTATTTAAGATTTTCTAATTTATTGTACCTCTTTTTTTAAGTCGACACTCAATGTCCAAGATTCCAATTCTAATAGTCAAAGCTACAACCTTACTTAATCTTCTTCTACACATACAAGAATCTCTAATGTGTTATTCTAACAATATAAATATTTATAATTCACACAAAATATGGTATGGATTGAGAGTTATAAATGTATTTATATTATTAATGTTGATATAAACATAGCATAATATAAATGGATATTCAAGGTGATGAATGCAGAGCACTCTATCCTTCTCTCTTTAAGCCTATCATCTTAGGTATCTATTTTACTAACCTATTCTTAGGCCTTCTCCTTTTATTTTTCTATATGCCCATATCATTTTTGCTTCCTCTTTCTTTCCTTATATGCAAGGTTTGGGTGGTTATTCAAATAATTTGCTAACCATTATTAATAATAATTTTCTTATGTAATGGTTGTTCTTATGTCATACTTTTTAGGTAAGTCATGCTTAACAATCTCAAAAGTATTCATCTATATTACCACATCAACTGCTTGGTGTATCCATTTGTCCAAATAGTCATAATATAGTTTATCTCTTATTATTTTAGCCACAATGGAACCTATCATTACCTCTATTTTATACTATTTATTTTCTAGAAATTATACTATCCATTCTTCATTTAGAAAATTAGTTGTGATATCTTTAGTACCACTTATAGATTTTTCATAATAGGGATACAAATTTATCACATTAAAAATTGGCGATATGTCTACTCCTTCTAGGAGTTAAATTTCATAGTCATTTCCTAAAAACCTTTTCAAGACCTTACAAGGTCTAATCTTCTTCCAATTTAGCTTGTTGTAAATTCCATTCAAGTATATTTCCTTTGTAAATTTACCAAAACTAAGTGTCGAACCTAAAATTCTTATGTCCAATGCTTGAGATCAACATGTTACCTATATTTCAAGGTACTCTTCTCGAAATTGTCTTTCACATCCCAATATAAATCCTACGTTAATCAACAAAATCTTCTATTGCAACATTAGATTTCTAAAAATCAATTGTACTCTACAACTCATCTATTCCTCTTGGACAAATTCCATACATAATTTGAAAGGGAATTTTGGTTGTAATTCTATTTACTAATATTTATATGGAAATTATTCTTGTACCAATATGATTTCCCATAACTTTAACTTCCCTCCAAAAAAACACCTCAATAAATTTCCTAGGCTTATATTCAATGCTATGGTTTGTCCATTTGTCTATGGGTGATAAGCTAAACTAAGATTAATTTTTACCCACTTATTCCATAAAGTGTACCAAAAGTGACCTATAAATTTTGTATCTCTATAAAATACAATACTCTTCAGTAAACCATACAATTTTACCACTTCTCTAAAGGAAAATTGATAACGTGAGTAGCATTATTTGATTTCCTACAAGTTATAAAATGTGCCATCTTCATAAACCTATCAACAAAAAAAAACAACTAAATCATTTCCATTTTTTAGGTGATCCAAGGATAAAGTTTATACTTATGTATTCCCATGGTCTTTCTGGTATCAATAATGGCTGATACAATCCAATATTCTACCTTTTTCCTTTCACATATTAATAGACTTGGTAACTCTACATAAATATTTACCCATCCACACCTATTTCTAGCCAATAATAGATTTTAAAAAATTATTTCAAATTTTTATCTATTCTAAAATTTCCATCTAGTCTTCCACTTATTTTTCTCTTATCAAGTTCTCCTTCATTGAGATTTACAGTGTGAATAATTGAATTTTCTTGAATAATAATTCCTCGTGGATAAAATAATCTAGCCATGGTATTATATCTATCACAATAGAGTCATTGCATGTTGCCCAAGCTTTATTGAAGTCCAAATCATCAACATAAAGCTCTTTTATAGTATTAAAACCAACATCTTCAGTACTCATTGCACTCATTAGCAAGTTTTTGTTAGGGTAAAATATGTAGTATATTGCATTATACTACATAGATTATTACATTTACTTTGTACTATTACCATGTAGATATTTATTGTTTCAAATATCTAATGGTAACTAGGTTAAATCCTAAATATCCTAGGTTAAGAGTCCTAAACTAAACACTCTACCTCCTATAGCGCTTGGTTAGCGTGGATGTAGATGATATAGTTTTTTATGCTATTTTGTAACCTATATTAGCATTGGCATTTTACAATGTTAGGCTAATGTTGAATCAATAATCTTTTGATTACAATTGTGGTGCATCTATTTACTTCATTGGTATCTATCGTCGGGTGGCCTAATACAAGCTTCGCTCGTCCCACCTCACCTAGACCTACACGGATCCCAAGGAGACCCTATCCAATGGTCCTACTTGCACCTATTGTCTTCTAGCATGCATATAGAGGACCCAAAAGTATCCGGACACCATATAGCACCTGCGCATCCACTCATGCTCTTGTACGCTCTAACAATGGACCTATAGACTTCCTAGGCATTACGACTAGGCATATTGCACTTGCGAGCCCATGACGATGATTGAAAAGGAGTTACAACATCGACATCAGCCCATGATGATGACCAAAAAGGTATTTCAGTGCCCGCATCTATAGCAAAAATGATTGAAAAGTTGTTTTGGTACCCCCATCTAGCTGAATCGATGACTGGAAAGTCATTTTAACACCCACATTCGATTGAAACCCTATGACTGAGATTAATGATCAACCTGATCCATGCAACCCTCGACTCAGTTTTTGAGACACTAACATGGACACCAACGCTCGCATCTGACGTGGACTTAGGGCTTAGTTGTTGAACAGCCAAATAACTGCCCTAAAATATGCATCGATTTCATTCGAGCCAAATTTTCTAGATGATGCAAGAAGGGCCCAAATTCCAAGCCACTCGAAGGAAGGGGACCTTGGTCGGAGGTCTACCCAGACTACTCCAAAACTCCACTAGGGACATCACATGAAAACATGGATGGTTCTAGGGACTCCACAAATGGTGCCAAATGTCTCTAGAAAAGGAGCATTGGAAAAATAAATTAGAAGAGTCATTCTCATTATTACTACAAAGGACACAAAAAGAGGGACCCTGAAATCTCCTCTTTCTCACATTATCCCAAGTGATGCATTTATTACAAGCTACCAACCAGAGAATTAAGTTACATTTTGGCCAGGAAAATTTTTTCCACACCTTTTTCCACCAAGTGACAGGAATACTCCCATATTTTTGCTTATCAAGAACCTGATAACCATAGGCTACCGAGTAGGTTCCCTTAGGATCATGGTTCCAAGCTAGAATATCTTTACCCCTCAATGAAGAACAAGGCCTCCTCATAATAATAAGAGCAAGAACCTCTTTGTCCTTGGACAGTCCCCCCTAGGGCCATTCTTGCAAATATTTCCACCTATACATATCCATATTTCCAAAAGACTAGATTTTTTAAAGTTCTCCACACGAGACCAGCCTGTTTCCAAGAAAAAAATTCTTAGGGAACATAACCTAGGATATTGATTCAATATAGGAGGATGGCCATCCCAAGAATCCTCCCAAAAAAGAGCATTTGATCCCCGATTGCAAATCTAGAACAAACCCTACTTGATTAAATTAGCTCCTCTTTTTAGAGTGTCCCTATAACTGAACCTTTCCCAACCAAGCTGACTCTAGGGATCTCAGCCTCATAAATACCTCTCAAGTATTTACAAGATAATATTTTAGCCCAAATCTTATCTTGAGAGGTACACCATCTCCAATAAATTTTTGCAGCCAAAGCCTACCCAAAAAGAGTTGTTTATCGCAACCCAAGGCCTCCATTTTGCATCGGCCTACATATAGAATCCCACCTAACCAAACTCCATTTAGATTGATCATATTTTCTAGACCATAAAAACTATCTTGACAAAGCATTCATGTCCTTGATGAAGTGAGAGGGAGCTATTTGTACAAAACATCTATAAATGGGTAAATCTTGAACAACATATTTTAAAAGCAACACTCTACCTGCAGTGGATAACCATCTGAAAGTCGATTGATTCACCTTCCTTCGAAACTTATCAAGCACAGACTAACAAGAAGATCTAGGTAGAGGATGAGATGAAATTGGAATACCAAGATAAATTAAGGGGGGAGTCCCAACCTAGAATCTTAGAATGCGAGAAATCCTGGATTGAATAAGAGGAGGGGTATTGAAGAAGAAAATAGAAGACTTGTCCTCATTAATCAACTTTCCAAAAGCACCAAGATAAATTTCAAGAGACTGTATAATATTTCCAGCTTCCCTAATAGTGGCAACTCCCAAAAAAGCAATATCATCAACAAATTGAAGGTGGGAAAGAGGTGGAAAACTACTATCTCACTTCCACCCCTGAATGAGACCCTACATGACTTGAGACTTGAGAAATCTTCCCAATCCTTCTGCCATAATGATAAAAAAATAAGGAGATAAAGGATCTCCTTGCCTCAATCCCCTTGAGGCCTCAAACAGCTCTGATGGCTAATTATTAACAAGAATAGATAATTATGAAGAAGAAACATAGCTCATCACCCATCCAATCCATTCCTCCTCAAATCCAAAAGTAGCAAGAACTTTCTAAAGAAAGGACCATCTGACCCGATCATAGGGTTTGGCCATATCCAACTTAATGAACATAGTTTTCTCCTTAGAAGTTTCCATCGAGTGAATAGCTTCTGTAGCAATAACAATCCCATCCAAAATTTGTCGGCCAGTAAAAAACCCTCCTTGGTCCTCAAAGATGATTTTGCTCAACCATATCTTCAGCCTCTCAGCAATAATTTTTGTGATGATCTTATACACAACATTGCAAAGAGAAATAGGCTTGAACATATTCAAGGAAGTTGCTCCCTCCTTTTTGGGTATAAGCACCACACAGGTAGCATTTAGGGCCCTTAGCATCTGTTTGTTCTTTTGGGACTCATGGACCACCTCCAAAAGATAAAATTTGATTAAATCCCAAAACTCTTGATAAAAATCAATCGATGATCCATTTGGGCCTGGGGCTTTTCCTTTTTTCATCTTGAATACAACATTTTCCAACTTCTAGATGGAAATTGGACCCATCAAGTGCTCATTCGTCTCTCTAGAAATAATCGCTAGAATATATTTTAGAATAAGCTTTTCATTCTCATCATCTGATAGGGATTCCTCCTTGAAGAGAGAAGAAAAATACCTCTTAGTCTCTTCTAAAATGTCCTTGAAAGAAGAGAGGGGGACACCCTTGAGAATTCACAAGAGAGGTAATCAGGTTACCATTACAACGAGCCTTAACCGATTTATAAAAGAAGGTTGTGTTCCTATCCCCTTCTGGAAGCCAATCTACTCGAGCTTTTTGTTTCCAAAAATTTTCTTCTCTTAGTTTACATTCAACAAGGTCTTTCACAGCCTCAGATTCCTCAACAAAAAGCTCCTTCGTGAAAACCTGATCTCTAATATTCCTTGAAGCTTCTTCCATCCTCCTAAGAGCTGCCATCTTAGCCAAGGAAAGGTTCCCAAAATTCATTCTATTCCATCTCTTCAATTTATGTTTTACAAATTGTAGTCACTTCATAAAGGAATACATAACGGTTCCATGAGGAGGTTTGCCAATGGTCACCAGCCTCACATGTAATCATGAAGCTTAGGATCACGAAGACACATAATATGAAACTTAAAGGAGGTATTTTTAACCCTAACTCCAAATCAGAGAGTTTGATAGGCCAATGATCAGATCCCCTACCCTCTAGAATCATAGATTTAGCACTTCTATTATTACCCATCCAATATATGGATATCAAAAACCTATCTAGTCTCTCTGAGATGGAAGTTTTCCCACACCTTCTATTATGCCAAGTAAATATCCCATTATCTAGATTAATGCCAACCAATTTTAGGGTCTGGATATGAGCACTGAAGATAGAAGAAAAAGGCTCGAGACGGTCCACCCCACCATATTTCTCCTCCAGACAAGTGATAGAGTTGAAGTCTCCAGCCAAAATCCATGGGTACAGAGGAACCAAACTTATCACAAAGCACATGTGCTCCCATAAATTCACTTTACCATTGTAATCAACAGGAGCATACACATTTGTAATTAGGATGGTTTGACTAGATTCATTATCATGCCTAACCATCAAAATAGACCATCTACTAGAAATCCAAGTAAGAGGGGATATCTTAACCGGATCCCATAAACAAGTAATGCCACCATCATATCCACATGCACCAATACACTAGCATTATCCCCTTATCCACAAATTGGGAGAAATATTGAACATGCTATCAATAGCCAATTTAGTCTCCTGAATAAACACCACATCTAGAGAATGCACACGAACCAAATCACAAATCACTTTTTGTCTAGGGATGTTGTTCAACCCCTTACATTCCGTGAGAGGATAATCATTTTTGGGGGTTATAAAAATGGGAGTCCAATGTTATCACCAAGCCTGACTCCACCAAAGTCTCCCCCATTAACTTAATTTTATCCTGGTCCTTCTTTTGACCCACCTTCATATTCTTATTTTAAAAACTTTTTTAAAGTATTTTCTATTGCAATCCCAATATCGTAGGAGTTTTTTAGTCCAAGGATGACTACATCAATGCCTGAGTAGGAGATGGCATAACTAAATTTGTACCACTTTCCAAAATAGTTTCCCTTATAGGGCTAGACCCAACCATGTCCCCTATACTTAGATTCAAAGCCCTTTGTTCTTCATTTAAAACCCCTAGATCGGATTCCTTAAGTTCCCCCTAAAGAAGAGATATTATTTGGCCTTGTTATATTTGCATCAGGTAGCGATGTTTCAGGTATCTCCATGCACTGATCAAGATCATCTAATATTTCAAAATGGTTGAGTAGAGCATCTGGCTAGCTATCATTAAGATCTTTGCTTGCCTTTCGTCCTCTGTTTTGGGCCTTTACCAGAACAAAACCTTCCTTATCTCGTTCCCCTTCCTTTATCTAAACTTTGTCCAGACCGAGAGGGCCCAGGATTTGAAGCCACGGGTGGGAAAAACTTAGGGCATTTTCTTTGTAGGTGGCTATATTCATGGTAAATCCGACAACAAAATGGAAGAGCTTCATAGTGAAGTTTTTTAACCCATGTAGTCGATCCAAATTGTATTTCAATAGAATCTGGAATAGGATTATTTAAGTAAATTTCAACACAAATACGAGCAAAAATTACTTTTTTATCCATTTTCTGTTGTGATGGTCCAACCGGCTTCCCAATATGAAGGGCAATCTTATGCAAGATATCAGTTCTGCAGAATACCAACGAGAGCCATGGAAGTCACATCCATACTGGAACCTGTGATGGCTGCTCCTTTGATGGGTTGAAACCCACATACCAGGGTTTAAGAAAGAGTCCCACTTGGTTATAGAAATAAGGACCTCCTTCAAATGCTTTGTTACGATCTATAATACAAGAGAAAACCACCATAAAATAGTTTTTTGCACTCAGCATCACCTCCACATCGCCTTCAGGATTCCAAGTCTTCCTGACCCAAGCCTCCACAAAGGAGAGAGAAATTTGGAAGCCCAAAAATTTTCCAATAAGGGCATGTTTGGTTAGATACTCCACATCTTCCACCATCTAGTCTAGTTGAACCACTAGAACTAGCCTGGCTTCACATCGTTCCAAAAATCCATTGTTCTTTAACAAGAGGTTCCTGACATGCACTGGAAAATCCTGTTCCTTCCAGCCATTTTCACATGAAAAACATCACGAGCATGCACTCTCCATGCCGGACCCAATGCCATCACAACATTCCTCCAATTTTTTAGACCTCCTCTAGAAGCTATTGCCATCCCTGCAGAGTAGTTTTTCTTCATCAAACCCTAGCAGAGTAGTTTTTTCTCATCAAACCCTAGTAGAGCTCAATACGGGAATATTCGTAGTTATTGCATTTAGTCATCAATTTTAAGCCTTTTTTTAATTGATTTTTTTTCCAATTTTCTTGATTATAAAGAAATTTAATCTTTAAACATATATTTTAGCTTTTTTGAACTTAGAAACATTTAAAATTAAACCAAATTATTTTGCACTAAAAGTTCCATAGACAATTTGTGTTTTCTCCAAATTGGAGATAAAGAGACATAGGAACATTTTTTTTGCAAAATCTAAAGGCCTTCTTCAACACATTTTTGCAATAAAAAGACATAGAAACTCAAATTTCTATTTGCAAAACAAAGAGATTGACAACATTGAGGAAGCACATAGGTCATTTTCTTTGCAACCGAATTTTTCAATTTTGTGATTCGAATTTTTCAATTTTGTAAAAATTAGGGGGAGATAGAAGTCATATTTTGTGATTCTATTTTTTTTACAGCATTGTAAAGAGAAAGGGGGGATATTTCAGAGTAAGAGAGGTGCATTCTTGATTGTACTCAACACCTTTTCTTAAAATTGACTACACTAGGTGCATTTTCGGTTGCATCCGACACCTATAGTGATAAAATTTGGGTTGCTCTCTTTTTTATTATTGCACTAACCATCATGTTTTTTGCAATTAAACAATCATAAAACATTGAAGAGCATTTTAAAAACCCAAACTTCACTAAAATCGTGCTACACCTTGCACAGGTTAAACAAGTCAATTTTCACCCAGGTGTTGTAGGTGAGTTGGAGAGGAGAGGGAAATCCTCCAAGAGAGGTCCCAGGTTCAAATATCCACCCTACCAAAAAGTTGAATTGGGTATCCAAAATCCAATTGATAATGTTGGTGCGGGCAGGATCGGGTGCGACTCCCGGGTGACTTTGACGGTGTAGAACCCCATGTTTTTGGTGCGCAAAGGGTTTTTCGCTTTTAAAAAAAAAAAAAAAAACAAGTCAATTTTCACTCCCCATCAAAGGTCTAAATCCAAAACACCTTGATTCACTCTATTTTTTTGGCTTAATTTCCTCAAAATTTTCATCCCTTGTTAAGGGTGTTAAGGCAGGTGCCATTAAATATCTTAAAGAGCAAATTAAAATATTCCATATACTTTTTTGAGGGTATACTACAAGATATAGTCATCTTAGTCACGTCAATTTGAAACCTTCACCATGGCCATGATAAAAAAGTATCTCAATGAGAGCTAATTACTTAAAGGTTAAAATTATTCTGCCTGGAAAACTAATATGAAAGCTATTTTAACTGTAGAGGAGATGTGGGGAATAGTGAATGGCATTGATTCTAGACCCACATCACCAGGAGCAGATCAGACAACATATGATAAAAAGGATAAAATACTTTCCTTATTGATCTTGCTAGCTATTACTGATGACATACAACCTCATATAAGTGAAGTTAAAAATGGTAAGGAGGCATGGGATGCCTTAGCAACCATTTTTGAAGGAAATAATCAATCAACAATTCTTAACCTTCAAACATAGCTTCATACTCTTTATATGAAATATGGAGAAACAGTAGAGCTATTCCTTTGTAGAGTGGCAGATATAAAAATAAAATTGTAATCCTTAGGAGAAAAAATGGAAGACAAAGTCCTAACCTCTATCATTTTGAGGGCTCTTCTAGACACCTACAGAATGTTGATCACTTCACTACAAGTCTCTCAGAGGACAGTGACTTTTGTAGAGTTTGTAAATATACTTCAAACTGAGGAAGCTAATCAACTCCAAAGAGATGAGGTATCTAAAAATGCACTTTTCTCAAATAAGAAAGGTGGAAAAAAAAAGTGGAATCAACAGAAATGATCTTCTTCTAAAAAAGACAAGGGTAAAGGCAAAGAGACTCAAAAGAAGAAGCAATATTGTAAAAATTGTGATAAAGACACTCATGAAACCAAAATATTTTTGTTTAAGAACAAACCGCCCAATGAACAAGGACAAAAGAAGGGCAAAGGCAAACCAAAGAACAAGAACAAACAACAACAAGGACATGTTGTTGTCGCTGAAGATTCTAGTTTGAACTCTGAACGAGCACACAAAGTGCTCATGACACATACATACTCCCCTCACAAGGATATTGTTTGGTACATAAATTTAGGTTCTAGTAAACATATGACTGGCGATAAGTCCTAATTTGAGATATTTGAGGCTCGAGAAGGTAGACCAGTAACGATTTCTGATGATCAGATCTATCGAGTTTAGAGAGAAGGAAGTATTTTTGTCTCCCTTCCAGATGGAGAATGTAAGATTCAAAAAGTTCTTTATGTAACAAGATTGAAAAATAATCTCTTGTCAATTCCACAAATCCTGGAAAACAACATGAATGCCAATTTCAAAGTGGACCAAGAAAATAAATGTTACACTCAGAAAGGAAAACATATAGCAATAAGTTATTATAAACATGGTTTATTTATCTTAGATGCAATTACCTCCACACATACTACAATGGCAGTAACCAAAAAAGAGGCCACTTATCTATGGCATAAGATATTTGGGCATCTAAGATTAGGGTATTTACTAGAACTCAATAAATATCAAATGGTGAAAGGACTGTCTACTCTTTCATCTACTTTGCGAGTGTGCGTAGATTGCTTGGTAGAAAAGCAACACAAAGTACCTATTGAACCTATCTCCTTCTGATCTAAGGTGCCTTTGGAGTTAGTTCACACATATTTGTGCGGTCCTATGTCTACTACTTATAGAGGAAAAAGGTATTTTCAATTGTTTGTAGATGATCACTCACGAAAAATGTGGGTCTTCTTCTTGTAGTTGAAGTCTGAAGCATTTAACTATTTTTAGCAGTTCAAGAAACTTGTTGAGAAAGAACCAGGATGTTTCGTAAAGACCCTCTATTCATATCGAGGGGGGGATACACATCAAAATAATTTTCCTCATTTTTATAGAAACATGGGATACAAAGACAGTTAAAAACAACCTATTCTCCTCAATAAAATGGAGTTGCTAAGAGAAGAAATCATTCTATTATGGAAATGGTTCAATGTATGCTTAAGGGAGCCAATATTGAGCACAGTAACTGGGCTAAAGTTGTAACAACTGCAATATATCTTCTAAATAGGTCTCCCACAAGGGCTCTTAAAGGTATGACTCCTCAGGAAGCATGGAGTGGAAGGAAACCCTCCATATCTCATCTACGAGCATTAGGGTGTAAGGCTTTTATGCATATACCTAAGGAGAAAAGAAATAAGTTAGGTAAGAAGACCCTACAATATGTTTTTCTTGGATATGATGAATTCTCAAAAGGCTATTGGTTGATAGATCCATTCACCAAGAAAATACATATTAGTAGAGATGTAGTGTTTGATGAAACTTTCACATCTAACACTACATCAGTATACCTAGATGATGAGGAGCAACAACCACTTCCTCCTCCACAACAGAAAAAGCCTCCAAAATGGTATACAAGTACTATGAAAGAATCTAAACTCACTTCACCGCTTGATCTCACTCTTAATCACCCATAGAGATGAAGCATGTCTCGACGGAGAAAGGCAGAAGCATCTACTTCAGTTGATGATATTTGTGCAGATTTTCAAGAGCTTCATATTAATAGATATTTAGAAAGTGGATATGATATAGAAATTGATGAGGATAGGGTTTACATGTCATCATATGATAAAAATGAACCTTCTACAGTTAATGAAGCACTTAGAATACCTTAGTGAAAGGCAATTATGGATGCTGAACATAATTCCATCATGAAGAATAAAACATGGAAGCTGGTGTATTTACCCAAAGGAAAGAAACCCATAGGCTACAAATGGATTTCCAAAGTAAAATATAAGGCAAATGGCACCATAGATAAGCATAAGGCCCATATTGTGGCAAAGGTATATGCTCAAAAGGAAGGCCTTGATTATGAGGAAATATTTGCACCCACTGCAAGGATGACCACCATTCAAGTTCTTTGTGGTATGGTAGCACAATTCGAATATAAATTACATCAGATGGATGTAAAAAGTGCCTTTATAAATGGTGACTTAAAAGAAGAGGTATACATGACTCAACCTCTAGGATTTTTTGAGGAATGCCATGAGCAAAAGGTTTACAAGTTGGTCAAATCATTATACAGGATAAAACAAGCCCCAAGAGCATGGTACATCAAAATTGATATTCACCTACTACAGCATGGATTCAGAAGAAGTCCATCTGATGAAAATCTCTATATCAAGAACACATGTTCTAAAATAGTGATTCTTGTATTATATGTAGATGATATGATCATCACTGGCAATTTAGAGAAATTGATCAATGCCATGAAAGATGACTTGAAAAAATCATTTGATATGAAAGATATAGAACTTATCCACTACTGTCTTGTCCTTGAGATAGAATAGAAGAAGAATCATCTTAGGGTGACTCATAAAAAGTATGCCAAGACTTTAGTAGAAAAATATCGTATGACTAATTGTAAGTCCAAAGCATCATCAATGGAATCGGGGATTTATTTATCACATTATGATGACTCACCATAGGTATATGGCACACTATATAGACAGATGATTGGAAGCCTCATCTATTTGACCAATACTAGACCAGACATTACTTATGCTGTAAACTATATTTCTCGATTCATGCAGGAACCAAAGGTCTCTCATTGAAAGCAGCTAAAAGGGTTCTTCACTACATTTAGGGTAGTGTAGATTATGGTCTAGAGTATAAGAAGAATAACTCATTCTTATTACAAAGTTACACTAACTCTGACTATGCTGGATCCCTAGATGACATAAAATCAACATCAGGATATGTATTTCATCTTGGATATGGTCTTGTATCATGGCATAGTAAGAAGCAAGAGGTGGTTGCTTTATCTTCAATTGAGGTAGAATATCACGTTGCATGTGGAGCTATGTGTGAAGTGATATGGTTAAGTCACATATTGACTACCATGGGCCTACCAAAGAAACTTCCTATTCACATGTTTTACGATAACTCAGGTGTTTTGAACTTGGTAAATAATCTAGTCCATCATGAACGTACAAAGCATATTGACACAGATTGTCATTTCATTCATGGTGAAGATCCTAAACACAAAATCAAGCTCCAATACATTCCCACCGATGAATAGGTTGTTGACATCTTCACAAAGGCACTTGGACGTGTCAAATTTGAATTGTTTCAAAGTAAACTTTGTATATCAAAGTAATGTAATAAAGAGGGGATGTTAGGGTAAAATAGGTAGTATATTGCATTATACTACATAGATTATTACATTTACTTTATACTATTACCATGTAGATGTTTACTGTTTCAAATATCTAATGGTAAGTAGGTTAAATCCTAAATATCCTAGGTTAAGATTCATAAACTAAACACTCTACGTCCTATTGATCTTGATTAGCATGGATGTATATGATATAGTTTTTTAGGCTATTTTATAACCTATATTAGAATTGACATTTTACAATGTTAGGCTAATTTTGAATCAATAATATTTTGATTACAATTGTGGTACATCTATTTACTTTAGTTTCTTCTACTCAGAGTATCAACTATCCTATTTGGACTCTCACTTATATGCTTTTAAACAAATGGCTAAATTTGAAGATACTCTATCAATTTTATGTGTTTGGTTCAATTTTTCTTGGATGATAATTAATTTAAAGCATTATGATCAATTAATAGCATAAATTTATTTAGTAATATGTAATGCCTCTACTTATTTAGTATTTTTTTTTGGTAGAAGAATATATCTAATGGAAAGGCTTGTGTTCCCATAGATCTTGACCAACATTGAATGATTGAGGAGCTATGAAAATTATAGTGGTCAACCTCTGGAGGAAGCTGGTTCCTTTGAAGTCCTAGCTAACTATTCCTAACTATCGAGGGGTAAGGGTACTCAAAGAAATAAAAATGTCTGACCTCCTCCAAATATTGATTGTTGTAGATTTCATAGCTTCCTAATCATTCAATGTTGGTCAAGGTCTATAGGCGCACAAACTTTTCCATTAGATAGATTCTTTGACCAATAGTTTTTACCATGCCTAGTGGGACCCTAGGGTCACTTATTTGGATAATCTAGGATAGGTGATATCCTTTATTATAATATCTCACTAAAATCACCTAGCAACTACTCAAATATAGAAACCTATATTCTATAACCAGTTGCTTTTGAAAGCTAAACAAAACTTGGTGATACTTTGTTTGATCGACAAATTCTATCACCTGGTGACTCCTCATTGAACCCAAATATCATGATCGATTACCTTTGACATAAATAACTTTCTTGGTGACTTTATTGGGGATTGATTGAGGTTCATAATCGATTGTCCTTATGGATTGATCTTAAATATTTATCTCCTAGAGAAATCAAGGTTTAATGAGTAGCCTTGATATCACTACAAGAGAAGTTATATTCATTTGAGGATATTAATTATCATTGATCGTGATTTGTACATGCCCATTATAGTGAGTAACATAGAAAGAAGATGAATAATACCTGAATAATACAAATAATTAAGCATGTAATAAAGACATTAAGTGTCATGTGGCATGTGAGAAGAGGGACATTAATAATATTGGAGGAGCCAAAACATTTTTTGTATGTGTATTAAGTACATTATTGGTAGGAGAAAATAGATACAACACAGAAGAAAATCAAACCACTAAAGACTAAGTTTAATGAGAATCAAGGAGTATTAGATACATTACAATGAAGTAATATTACCTTAAGACTGCACGTTGTAGAGTTAAAGAGCAGCAAGTCAAATATTTACGCATCACATTCAAAAAGGTACAAAATATTTAAATTGAATTAAAAATCTTTGTAAAGATTAAGGAGGTATAAGACAATAATTAATTACACATAAAGCTATTTGAATAATAGGAGAAATAAGGTGATGAATTATAACCTTAGAAGAAGTATTGAATACCATAAAATATATTTGAAGTAAGCAGCATTTTGAAAGGTTTTGGAATTACTTTATTCAATTTTTAAATTCGTATTGCATAAAAATATTTCCAAATAGTTTAAATTGAACAAATAATAATTCCTACATCAAAATAAATATATTATATTTGCAAATACTTTTGTCTTCTAAATTTCCAATTAGGGAGTTATAAGGAATTCAACACCAATTTAAGTTCTTGAAATTTATAAATCATATTATTCAAAAGTGAAATATATAAGAAGCACAACATAGATTTGATGAAAAGTTAGAAAACTTTATTAGTATTTGTCTCTTGCTCAAACTAATGAGACATAAAAAATCTAACTTAATGTTCTTGAAGGTAGAAGAATTTTATCAATTGAAATCACATCAACATTATCTTTAGCTTTCCATTTATTATCAGGGAGACAAAGGGAATTCAACTCAAAGGAAACCTACAAAGCTATGTATTTTATCAAAGCCACACTATAATCAAAATATTTGAGAGATAAAAGGTATTCTATAAATTTTGAGAATTGAAAATTTATTATAAAAATTGATCATATACTCAAAACCAAGTAGCTAAAAGGAATTCTACCTAAAGAGTTAACTATTGTTTGAACATTATCCAAACATTAGGATATGCAAGATATACTACAAGATTCAAAGAATTGAAAATTAATATTTGATCCTACATTCAAAATTTCAAATATGAAAAGATAGGAAGATATAAGGCTTACAACATAATTGCTTGAAATATTGAAAATTGAAAAGTGCCCTTAGACTATCATATGAAGATTGAGGAATAAGGAATCCTATTTCAAAGATTTAAAATATTAAATTAAAAGAAACATGGATGAAATAGTGAAAAATACATTAAATGATGAAGAACAATTTCATGAACTAAAAATATTTTCTTTGTTTTTGAAAGAAATATTTTCTGTGTTTTTGAAAGAAGCAAAATAATTATGTTATCCTCATGAAGTACTTTTCAAAGCTTGGTGGAATCCTCAAAATATAGCTATGCTTATTTCAAAATAATGTTTGATGATACATCTATAATTAATTACTTTTGAATTCTTTCAAAGGATCAAATAAAAGAAATGTGAACATATTACCAATAAATTATTGAATCCTGATGAATACTATTATGATGATAAACTAACCATATTCAAGATATATCACTAGTAAATGTGTAACAAATAAAGAAGAAGAAAAATAGGAAGAGGAAGCATGATAAAAAATAAATGAAGATAGAAGAAAATACTTTCAAGCTAAATCTAGATATCAATTTAGAGGAGATAGATCAAAGTGAAATGAAGGAACAAGATGAAGACCCATATTGAATACTAAAGTCTTCAATAACAAAATAATGTAATACAATTAGGTGTTGGAATATATTACATTATTTGGTACATGATAATGTACCATATTAGGTACATATGTAGATTAATTGTATTATATATCATATAATATGAGAGAATAAGAAGAGAGAATAGCAGAGAAGTATTATAGAGCAATGTAGATACAATGTAGAGCGTGTATGAAATATGAAGTGTTTCAAATCTCCAATTTTTGTATGAAAATACTATTTTCGTGAGCTTTCATTAATGGTAGTTTTATGAGTAGTTGGAGAAGTTTCTTATGTGTTTTACATGCTTAGCATATTGCCATTACCTTATATATAATATTGCATGCTTATTTTAGACCTTGTGGTTGATTTTCATTAAATATATAATGTCAAAAGCTAACTAGAGGTAATTTTGAAAGAGGTTGTGAAAAAGGTGGAAGAAAATATGGATACATGTAAGAGGCTAGGCATGGAAAAGAGGCTGATGGTCTAGGTCACTAATAGTAGTAACCACAAAGATGATAGTGCAATGACACCTACAATAGATAAGAGGAAAGAGAAACATAAAAAATAATGATAAATAGATAGTGGAGGAAGATGAACCTCATCAAGTTATTTTTGGCCATGACAAAGGCCATGTTGTTAGAATTGATAGTGATAATGGTACTTTAGAGTGTGATGAAGGACATTGTGTTGATTATCAAGGTTAGAGTGGTGATGAAGAGCCTGGGTGCTTTAAAAGGTACACCATAGGTATTGGTTCCAAGTTGATGATAATAATGGGGTACGATGGTAAAGGATTAGGATGATATGGGTAAGGTATAAAAATACCCATAATACCAAAGATAAGGGCAATGAATGAAGGCCTTAGGTATGCATGTTTAGTAGGAAGGAGTGAAACTAAATTTATGAAAGGAGAGAGTAGTATATAAAATGAATATTCGAGAGTGGATTGTTACAATTAGTGTGGAAGATTTGGACATGTAGAAACTAGGTGTTGGAAGTTACATCCTTGTGGGAGTTGTGGAGGATGAAGTGTTGGCATTGATAGATTTCCAATAAAGTGCATGCTGATTATGCTTGGATGGAGGTGCCACAATGGGGCAAGGTGAAACCAATGCTAAGTGCATTCTATACAAAGATGTTTGACCCTAAAAATAAGGCCAAGACAAGACAACAAAGTTGGCCTTATGTAGGAAGCTATGTTAGAGTGAAAATAACTTGGAAGAACACTTTAGGAACAAGAGCTTATGAAACATATTTTTACCCAATAAGTATGATGTAGGAGCATCCCAATGACTTACCATAGCGAAAGTTGAACCATCACAAAAATTGAAGGTCAACTACTTGGTTGTTATGTATCTGCTTTAAAAAATTATAAATTAATTTTTTGCATTTGGAAGGGTGGCTAAGAGAGAGAGAAGAATGAGTTAGCAAAATTTTAACCTTGTATTCAAATAAATGAACAGTATTTTTATAAATTAATCACAAGTGGAGGGCACCATTAAAGTGAAGACTGAGAATGAGAATGTTAGATGTAAGAACGGTAGAAATAGTTGTTTATTATCACTTTTGTAATGCAATACCTAATTTCCTTATTGCTACTACATATTGGAATTATGGTATGATTGCACTCATTGTACAAGGGATTTAGGGTTATATAGATAACTTGTGTTAATTGAATAGTTGAGAAGAATGCCAACTCAACCATTAAACAAAGCATAAAGGAAGGGAAAGATAAATTGGAATGTAGAAAAACATACCATAAAAAAGAGAAATTGTACAATTGTATGAAAATGAAATCGTGTAATTAGGGTAGGAATGATCTTACAATAAAACTGCATCATTTTGAAGTGAACATACAAGTGTACAATTGGGAGGCACAATTGTAAACTTAATAGTCATACGATTAAGAGCAATTTGATCCTACAATTTGATAAGAGAATATTGTACAATGATAGATCAAAATTCATACAATTTGGCTTGAATTTGTTCAATGGGTTTGTAGTTTTTTGATACTGCATTGATTGAATGAATACCAAAAGAGTCGTATAGTTGTAAGACATAAATAAACCATATAAAAGCCTAGTTATTGTAGGTGATTCATACAATTGTACGATTAAAAAGAGAATTGTGTAGTTGTACAAATGGAGGGTGTAATTTTGCAATGCTTGCATTGTACAATTACATGAAATTACCAAAGATTGTACAACATTTTAATGTATGATTAGAAGAATCTTGATGTGTAGCAGGAAGTTTACTATTGAAAATGTTCGTTGTTTCATACTACATCATTAAACATATGTATTATGTGATTATATAAAAAACTATATAATTGAAAAACACATTGTACCATTAAAATAACTTTACAACTTCACGATACGATTATAAAATTGAAGGCTTCAAAATCATTATAAGATAACAAAAGCATTATCGTAAAAAGAAAAAAATATGTGACAGTTTATTACAGGGTCAATAATGATGGTGGTTTACATGTACACATGTATAAGACCTTCAATTAAAAAAAAACCTAAGTATGCACCACTTCCATGCGTACCGAATACATGAAAACGATTTTAAATAAATGTGCACCGGTGGCTCAATTTGTATTAAAAATAAATAAAAATGGCTTATGTACTTTGTCTTTTCCTTGTTGCATCTTACAAAATTTCACTCGGAATCAAAATGATAAAATTTTACATTTATAATGATCACTCAGAATCAGCCAACCAAAAAATATTCTCCATTATGTATTTGCTATTTTGGCACTTCCTTGTAGCACGGTGGCTCAACTTATATAAATAAATAAATAAAAATAGTTTATGTATTTTGTCTTTTCCTTGTCGCATCTTACAAAATTTCACTCGGAATCAAAATGATAAAACTTTGCATTTAAAATTATGACTCAGAATCTACCAACCAAAAGATATTCTCCATTACTTATTTTGGCACTACCTTGTAGCACCGGTGGCTCAACTTTATTTAAAAAATAAATAATACTAGTTTATGTACTTTGTCTTTTCCTTATTGCATCTTACAAAATTTCAACTACATTTATAATGATCACTCAAAATCAGCCAACCAAAAAATATTCTCCATTATGTATTTGCTATTTTGGCACTTCCTTGTAGCACCGGTGGCTCAGCTGATATAAAAAAATAAATAAAAATAGTTTATGTACTTTGCATTTTCCTTGTCGCATCTTACAAAATTTCACTCGGAATCAAAATGATAAAACTTTGCATTTATAATGATCACTCAGAATCAGCCAACAAAAAGATATTCTCCATTATTTATTTGCTATTTTGGCACTACCTTGTAGCACCGGTGCCTCAACTTTATATAAAAAATATATAAAAATAGTTTATGTACTTTGTCTTTTCCTTGTTGCATCTTACAAAATTTCTCTCGAAATCAAAATGATAAAACTTTACATTTATAATGATCACTCAGAATCAGCCAAGCAAAAAATATTCTTCATTTTATATTTTGCTATTTTTTTTGTTGATCAGGATTCACGTGAAATAAAACTGTTGTTAAAGATATGTAGAAGACACCTAATCACATCAGAAGTGGAGGCAGGATTCTCATTCAATTATATGATATGACTCATCTATAAGCAAATGCTATCAACATTTCATGATCGCCATATCAAGTAGATTCCATAACTCATAGAGATAAAGACAGACAATGACTACAAACATTAAAATAGTAATTTTTACAAAGATTGCAGAAAATGAAGTGACATGTCATATCTTAATTATATTTTAAAATCTTGTAATATCTTGATAAATTTTTAATAGTGAATAATAAACAGATATTGTCAGACTTGTTAATCACGTGAGACACTGATGCCAAAAAAAAAATACAATATACTTTGACACGTTTAACGCCTTGTAATATCTTAATGCTGACCCTTTAAAACTTTGAAAAAAGCAAAAGAAATAATAGGAGAAATAAGGTGATGAATTATAACCTTAGAAGAAGTATTGAATACCATAAAATATATTTGAAGTAAGCAGCATTTTGAAAGGTTTTGGAATTACTTTATTCAATTTTTAAATTCATATTGCATAAAAATATTTACAAATAGTTTAAATTGAACAAATAATAATTCCTACATCAAAATAAATATATTATATTTGCAAATACTTTTGTCTTCTAAATTTCCAATTAGGGAGTTATAAGGAATTCAACACCAATTTAAGTTCTTGAAATTTATAAATCATATTATTCAAAAATGAAATATATAAGAAGCACAACATAGAGTTGATGAAAAGTTAGAAAACTTTATTAGTATTTGTCTCTTGCTCAAACTAATGAGACATAAAAAATCTAACTTAATGTTCTTGAAGGTAGAAGAATTTTATCAATTGAAATTACATCAACATTATCTTTAGATTTCCATTTTATCTTTAGATTTCCATTTATTATCAGGGAGACAAAGGGAATTCAAATCAAAGGAAACCTACAAAGCTATGTATTTTATCAAAGCCACACTATAATCAAAATATTTGAGAGATAAAAGGTATTCTATAAATTTTGAGAATTGAAAATTTATTATAAAAATTGATCATATACTCAAAACCAAGTAGCTAAAAGGAATTCTACCTAAAGAGTTAACTATTGTTTGAAAATTATCCAAACATTAGGATATACAAGATATACTACAAGATTCAAAGAATTGAAAATTAATATTTGATCCTACGTTCAAAATTTAAAATATGAAAAGATAGGGAGATATAAGGCTTACAACATAATTGCTTGAAATATTGAAAATTGAAAAGTGCCCTTAGACTATCATATGAAGATTGAGGAATAAGGAATCCTATTTCAAAGATTTAAAAGATTAAATTAAAAGAAACATGGATGAAATAGTGAAAAATACATTAAATGATGAAGAACTATTTCATGAACTAAAATTTAATATACAAAACATAATAGATACTTTTTATGGATATAAATATTTGTCTGCTAGTTTAAAAGAAATATTTTCTTTGTTTTTGAAAGAAGAAAAATAATTATGTTATCCTCATGAAGTTCTTTTCAAAGCTTGGTGGAATCCTCAAAATATAGCTATGCTTACTTCAAAAGAATGTTTGATGATACATCTATAATTAGTTACTTTTGAATTCTTTCAAAGGATGAAATAAAAGAAATGTGAACATATTACCAATAAATTACTGAATCCTGATGAATACTATTATGATGATAAACTAACCATATTCAAGATATATCACTAGTAAATTTGTAACAAATAAAGAAGAAGAAAAATAGGAAGAGGAAGCATAATAAAAAATAAATGAAGATAGAAGAAAATACTTTCAAGATAAATCTAGATATCAATTTAGAGGAGATAGATCAAAGTGAAATGAAGGAACAAGATGAAGACCCATATTGAATACTAAAGTCTTCAATAACCAAATAATGTAATACAATGAGGTGTTGGAATATATTACATTATTTGGTACATGATAGTGTACCATATTAGGTACATATGTAGATTAAAAGTGTACCTTAAATTATTTTAAATATTTACTTTATGCAATGTAATAAATGCACAAGTATTGTTAGAATATGCAATGATGTAAATGTCCATTTTTCCTTATATACATAAGTCTAGAGAACAAGAACATGAAGAGTCATAGGAAGATGAAAGGCTAAGAGTCATTATATATAGGCATTTTATATATCATATCATATGAGAGAATAAGAAGAGAGAATAGCAGATAAGTAGTATAGAGCAATGTAGATACAATGTAGAGCGTGTATGAAATATGAAGTGTTTCAAATCTCCAATCTTTGTATGAAAATACTATTTTCGTGAGCTTTCATTAATGGTAGTTTTATGAGTAGTTGGAGAAGTTTCTTATGTGTTTTACATGCTTAGCATATTTTCATTACCTTATATATAATATTGCATGCTTATTTTAGACCTTGTGGTTGATTTTCATTAAATATATAACATCAAAAGCTAACTAGAGGTAATGTTGAAAGAGGTTGTGAAAAATGTGGAAGAAAATATGGATACATGTAAGAGGCTAGGCATGGAAAAGAGGCTGATGGTCTAGGTCACTAATAGTAGTAACCACAAATATGATAGTGCAACGACTCCTATAATAGATAAGAGGAAAGAGAAACATAAAAAATAATGATAAATAGATAGTGGAGGAAGATGAACCTCATCAAGTTATTTTTGGCCATGACAAAGGCCATGTTGTTAGAATTGATAGTGATAATGGTACTTTAGAGTGTGATGAAGGACATTGTGTTGATGATCAAGGTTAGAGTGGTGATGAAGAGCCTGGGTGCTTTAAAAGGTACACCATAGGTATTGGTTCCAAGTTGATGATAATAATGGGGTACGATGGTAAAGGATTAGGATGATATGGGTAAGGTATAAAAATACCCATAATACCAAAGATAAGGGCAATGAATGAAGGCCTTAGGTATGCATGTTTAGTAGGAAGAAGTGAAACTAATTTTATGAAAGGAGAGAGTAGTATATAAAATGAATATTCGAGAGTGGATTGTTACAATTAGTGTGGAATATTTGGACATGTAGAAACTAGGTGTTGGAAGTTACATCCTTGTGGGAGTTGTGGAGGATGAAGTGTTGGCATTGAGAGATTTCCAAAAAAGTGCATGTTGATTATGGTTGGATGGAGGTGCCACAATGGGGCAAGGTGAAACCAATGCTAAGTGCATTCTATACAAAGAGGTTTGACCCTAAAAATAAGGCCAAGACAAGACAACAAAGTTGGCCTTATGTAGGAAGCTAAGTTAGAGTGAAAATAGCTTGGAAGAACACTTCATGAACTAGAGCTTATGAAACATATTTTTACCCAATAATTTTGATGTAGGAGCATCCCAATGACTTACCATAGTGAAAGTTGAACCATCACAAAAATTGAAGGTCAACTACTTGGTTGTTATGTATCTGCTTTAAAAAATTATAAATTAATTTTTTGCATTTGGAAGGGTGGCTAAAAGAGAGAGAAGAATGAGTTGACAAAATTTTAACCTTGTATTCAAATAAATGAATAATATTTTTATAAATTAATCATTAGTCTTTATTGTTTTTGAATGTGTTATATTCAATTTGTTAAATTGTGTACATGTCACTTCTTATATGTCTGGGATCTAAGGAAATTTTGTAGCTTTTGAGCCAAATGTAAAAAAAAAAAGAGTCGAGGGCACCATTAAAGTGAAGGCTGAGAATGAGAATGTTAGATGTAGGAACGGTAGAAATAGTTGTTTATTATCACTTTTGTAATGCAATACCTAATTTCCTTATTGCTACTACATATTGGAATTATGGTATGATTGCACTCATTGTACAAGGGATTTAGGGTTATATAGATAAGAAGGGGTTATATAGATAACTTGTTTTATTTGAATAGTTGAGAAGAATGCCAACTCAACCATTAAACAAAGCATAAAGGAAGGGAAAGATAAATTGGAATGTAGAAAAACATACCATAAAAAAGAGAAATTGTACAATTGTACGAAAATGAAATCGTGCAATTAGGGTAGGAATGATCTTACAATAAAACTCCATCATTTTGAAGTGAACATACAAGTGTACAATTGGGAGGCACAATTGTAAACTTAATAGTCATACGATTAAGAGCAATTTGATCCTACAATTTGATAAGAGAATATTGTACAATGATAGATCAAAATTCATACAATTTGGCTTGAATTTGTTCAATGGGTTTGTAGTTTTTTGATACTGCATTGATTGAATGAAGACCAAAAGAGTCGTACAGTTGTAAGACATAAATAAACCATATAAAAGCCTAGTTATTGTAGGTGATTCATACAATTGTATGATTAAAAAGAGAATTGTGTAGTTGTACAAATGGATGGTGCAATTTTGCAATGCTTGCATTGTACAATTACAAAAAATTACCAAAGATTGTACAACATTTTAATGTATGATTAGAAGAATCTTGATGTGTAGCAGGAAGTTTACTATTGAAAATGTTCATTGTTTCATACTACATCATTAAACATATGTATTATTCGATTATATAAAAAACTATATAATTGAAAAACACATTGTACCATTAAAATAACTTTACAACTTCACGATACGATTATAAAATTGAAGGCTTCAAAATCATTATAAGATAACAAAAGCATTATCGTAAAAAGAAAAAAATATGTGACAGTTTATTACAGGGTCAATAATGATGGTGGTTTACATGTACACATGTACAAGACCTTCAATTAAAAAAAAACCTAAGTATGCACCACTTCCATGCATACCGAATACATGAAAACAATTTTAAATAAATGTGCACCGGTGGCTCAATTTGTATTAAAAATAAATAAAAATGGTTTATGTACTTTGTCTTTTGCTTGTTGCATCTTACAAAATTTCACTCGGAATCAAAATGATAAAATTTTACATTTATAATGATCACTCAGAATCAACCAACCAAAAAATATCTCCATTATGTATTTGCTATTTTGGCACTTCCTTGTAGCACCAGTGGCTCAACTTATATAAATAAATAAATAAAAAATAGTTTATGTACTTTGTCTTTTCCTTGTCGCATCTTACAAAATTTCACTCGGAATCAAAATGATAAAACTTTGCATTTATAATGATCACTCAGAATCAGCCAACCAAAAGATATTTTCCATTATTTATTTGCTATTTTGGCACTACCTTGTAGCACCGGTGGCTCAACTTTATATAAAAAATAAATAATACTAGTTTATGTACTTTGTCTTTTCCTTGTTGCATCTTACAAAATTTCAACTACATTTATAATGATCACTCAGAATCAGCCAACCAAAAAATATTCTCCATTATGTATTTGCTATTTTGGCACTTCTTTGTAGCATCGGTGGCTCAAATTATATAAATAAATAATTAAAAATAGTTTATGTACTTTGTCTTTTCCTTCTCGCATCTTACAAAATTTCACTCGGAATCAAAATGATAAAACTTTGCATTTATAATGATCACTCAGAATCAGCCAACCAAAAGATATTCTCCATTATTTATTTGCTATTTTGGCACTACCTTGTAGCACCGGTGGCTCAACTTTATATAAAAAATAAATAATACTAGTTTATGTACTTTGTCTTTTCCTTGTTGCATCTTACAAAATTTCACTCGGAATCAAAATGATAAAACTTTACATTTATAATGATCACTCAGAATCAGCCAAGAAAAAAATATTCTTCATTTTTTATTTAGCTATTTTGGTTGTTGATGGGGATTCACGTGAAAGAAAACCAATGTTAAAGATATGTAGAAGACACCTGCTCACATCAAAAGTGGAGGCAGGATTCTCATTCAATTAAATTATATGACTCATCTACAAGCAAATGCTATCAACATTTCATGATCGCCATGTCAAGTACATTCCATAACTCATAAAGATAAAGACAGACAATGACTACAAACATTAAAGTAGTAATTTTTACAAAGATTGCAGAAAATGAAGCGACATGTCATATCTTAATTATATTTTAAAATCTTGTAATATCTTGATAAATTTTTAATAGTGAACAATAAACAGATATTGTCAGACTTGTTAATCACGTGAGACACTGATGCCAAAAAAAAAATACAATATACTTTGACACGTTTAACGCCTTGTAATATCTTAATGCTGACCCTTTAATACTTTGAAAAAAGCAAAAGAAATAATAGGAGAAATAAGGTGATGAATTATAACCTTAGAAGAAGTATTGAATACCATAAACTATATTTGAAGTAAGCAACATTTTGAAAGGTTTTGGAATTACTTTATTCAATTTTTAAATTCATATTGCATAAAAATATTTACAAATAGTTTAAATTGAACAAATAATAATTCCTACATCAAAATAAATATATTATATTTGCAAATACTTTTGTCTTCTAAATTTCCAATTAGGGAGTTATAAGGAATTCAACACCAATTTAAGTTCTTGAAATTTATAAATCATATTATTCAAAAGTGAAATATATAAGAAGCACAACATAGAGTTGATGAAAAGTTAGAAAACTTTATTAGTATTTGTCTCTTGCTCAAACTAATGAGACATAAAAAATCTAACTTAATGTTCTTGAAGGTAGAAGAATTTTATCAATTGAAATTACATCAACATTATCTTTAGCTTTCCATTTATTATCAGGGAGACAAAGGAAATTCAACTCAAAGGAAACCTACAAAGCTATGTATTTTATCAAAGCCACACTATAATCAAAATATTTGAGAGATAAAAGGTATTCTATAAATTTTGAGAATTGAAAATTTATTATAAAAATTGATCATATACTCAAAACCAAGTAGCTAAAAGGAATTTTACCTAAAGAGTTAACTATTGTTTGAACATTATCCAAACATTAGGATATACAAGATATACTACAAGATTCAAAGAATTGAAAATTAATATTTGATCCTACGTTCAAAATTTCAAAGATGAAAAGATAGGGAGATATAAGGCTTACAACATAATTGCTTGAAATATTGAAAATTGAAAAGTGCCCTTAGACTATCATATGAAGATTGAGGAATAAGGAATCCTATTTCAAAGATTTAAAAGATTAAATTAAAAGAAGCATGGATGAAATAGTGAAAAATATAGTAAATGATGAAGAACTATTTCATGAACTAAAATTTAATATACAAAACATAATAGATACTTTTGATGGATATAAATATTTTTCTGCTAGTTTAAAAGAAAGATTTTCTTTGTTTTTGAAAGAAGCAAAATAATTATGTTATCCTCATGAAGTACTTTTCAAAGCTTGGTGGAATCCTCAAAATATAGCTATGCTTACTTCAAAAGAATGTTTGATGATACATCTATAATTAATTACTTTTGAATTCTTTCAAAGGATCAAATAAAAGAAATGTGAACATATTACCAATAAATTATTGAATCCTGATGAATACTATTATGATGATAAACTAACCATATTCAAGATATATCACTAGTAAATGTGTAACAAATAAAGAAGAAGAAAAATAGGAAGAGGAAGCATGATAAAAAATAAATGAAGATAGAAAAAAATACTTTCAAGCTAAATCTAGATATCAATTTAGAGGAGATAGGTCAAAGTGAAATGAAGGAACAAGATGAAGACCCATATTGAATACTAAAGTCTTCAATAACCAAATAATGTAATACAATGAGGTGTTGGAATATATTACATTATTTGGTACATGATAATGTACCATATTAGGTACATATGTAGATTAAAAGTGTACCTTAAATTATTTTAAATATTTACTTTATGCAATGTAATAAATGCACAAGTATAATTAGAATATTCAATGATGTAAATGTGCATTTGTCCTTATATACATAAGTCTAGAGAACAAGAACATGAAGAGTCATAGGAAGATGAAAGGCTAAGAGTCATTATATATAGGCGTTTTATATATCATATAATATGAGAGAATAAGAAGAGATAATAGCAGAGAAGTAGTATAGAGCAATGTAGATACAATGTAGAGCGTGTATGAAATATGAAGTGTTTCAAATCTCCAATTTTTGTATGAAAATACTATTTTCGTGAGCTTTCATTAATGGTAGTTTTATGAGTAGTTGGAGAAGTTTCTTATGTTTTTTACATGCTTAGCATATTGCCATTACCTTATATATAATATTGCATGCTTATTTTAGACCTTGTGGTTGATTTTCATTAAATATATAACATCAAAAGCTAACTAGAGGTAATGTTGAAAGAGGTTGTGAAAAATGTGGAAGAAAATATGGATACATGTAAGAGGCTAGGCATGGAAAAGAGGCTGATGGTCTAGGTCACTAATAGTAGTAACCACAAATATGATAGTGCACCATACGTATTGGTTCCAAGTTGATGATAATAATGGAGTACGATGGTAAAGGATTAGGATGATATGGGTAAGGTATAAAAATACCCATAATACCAAAGATAAGGGCAATGAATGAAGGCCTTAGGTATGAATGTTTAGTAGGAAGAAGTGAAACTAAATTTATGAAAGGAGAGAGTAGTATATAAAATGAATATTCGAGAGTGGATTGTTACAATTAGTGTGGAAGATTTGGACATGTAGAAACTAGGTTTTGGAAGTTACATCCTTGTTGGAGTTGTGGAGGATGAAGTGTTGGCTTTGAGAGATTGCCAACAAAGTGCATGTTCATTATGGTTGGATGGAGGTGTCACAATGGGGCAAGGTAAAACCAAAGCTAAATGCATTCTATACAAAGAGGTTTGACCCTAAAAAGAAGGCCAAGACAAGACAACAAAGTTGGCCTTATGTAGGAAGCTAAGTTAGAGTGAAAATAGCTTGGAAGAACACTTCATGAACTAGAGCTTATGAAACATATTTTTTACCCAATAAGTATGATGTAGGAGCATCCCAATGACTTACCATAGCGAAAGTTGAACCATCACAAAAATTGAAGGTCAACTACTTGGTTGTTATGTATCTGCTTTAAAAATTATAAATTATTTTTTTGCATTTGGAAGGGTGGCTAAAGGAGAGAGAAGAATGAGTTAACAAAATTTTAACCTTGTATTCAAATAAATGAACAATATTTTTATAAATTAATCATGAGTATTTATTGTTGTTGAATGTGTTATATTCAATTTGTTAAATTGTGTACGTGTCACTTCTTATATGTGTGGGATCTAAGGAAATTTTGTAGCTCTTGAGCCAAATGTAAAAAAAAAAAAGTCGAGGGCACCATTAAAGTGAAGGCTGAGAATGAGAATGTTAGATGTAGGAATGGTAGAAATAGTTGTTTATTATCACTTTTGTAATGCAATACCTAATTTCCTTATTGCTACTACATATTGGAATTATGGTATGATTGCACTCATTGTACAAGGGATTTAGGGTTATATAGATAACTTGTGTTAATTGAATAGTTGAGAAGAATGCCAACTCAACCATTAAACAAAGCATAAAAGAAGGGAAAGATAAATTGCAATGTATAAAAAACTACCATAAAAAAGAGAAATTCTACAATAGTATGAAAATGAATTCGTGCAATTAGGGTAGGAATGATCTTACAATAAAACTGCATCATTTTGAAGTGAACATAAATGTGTACAATTGGGAGGCACAATTGTAAACTTAATAGTCATACGATTAAGAGCAATTTGATACTACAATTTTATAAGAGAATATTGTACAATGATAGATCAAAATTCATACAATTTGGCTTGAATTTGTTCAATGGGTTTGTAGTTTTTTGATACTGCATTGATTGAATGAAGACCAAAAGAGTCGTACAGTTGTAAGACATAAATAAACCATATAAAAGCCTAGTTATTGTAGGTGATTCATACAATTGTACGATTAAAAAGAGAATTGTGTAGTTGTATAAATGGAGGGTGCAATTTTGCAATGCTCGCATTATACAATTACAAGAAATTACCAAAGATTGTACAACATTTTAATGTATGATTAGAAGAATCTTGATGTGTAGCAGGAAGTTTACTATTGAAAATTTTCGTTGTTTCATACTACATCATTAAACATATGTATTATGCGATTATATAAAAAACTATATAATTGAAAAACACATTGTACCATTAAAATAACTTTACAACGTCACAATACGATTATAAAATTGAAGGCTTCAAAATCATTATAAGATAACAAAAGCATTATCGTAAAAATAAAAAATTATGTGACTGTTTATTACGGGATCAATAATGATGGTGGTTTACATGTACACATGTATAAGACCTTCAATTAAAAAAAAAAAACCTAAGTATGCACCACTTCCATGCATACCGAATACATGAAAAAAAATTTAAATAAATGTGCACCGGTGGCTCAATTTGTATAAAAAATAAATAAAAATGGTTTATGTACTTTTTCTTTTCCTTTTTGCATCTTACAAAATTTCACTCGAAATCAAAATGATAAAATTTTACCTTTATAATGATCACTCGGAATCAGCCATCCAAAATTTATTCTCCATTATTTATTTGCTAATTTGGCACTTCATTGTAGCAACGGTGGCTCAACTTATATAAAAAATAAATAAAAATAGTTTATGTACTTTGTCTTTTTCCTTGTTGCATCTTACAAAATTTCACTCGGAATCAAAATGAGAAAACTTTGCATTTATAACGATCACTCAGAATCAGCCAACCACTAAATATTCTCCATTATTTATTTGCCATTTTGGCACTTCCTTGTAGCACCGGTGGTTCAACTTATATAAAAATAAAATAAAAATAGTTTTATGTACTTTGTCTTTTCCTTGTTGCATCTTACAAAATTTCAACTACATTTATAATGATCACTCATTTATAATTATCACTCAGAATCAGCCAACCAAAAAATATTCTTCATTATGTATTTGCTATTTTGGCACTTCCTTGTAGCACCGGTGGCTCAACTTATATAAATAAATAAATAAAAATAGTTTATGTACTTTGTCTTTTCCTTGTCGCATCTTACAAAATTTCACTCGGAGTCAAAATGATAAAACTTTGCATTTATAATGATCACTCAGAATCAGCCAACCAAAAGATATTCTCCATTATTTATTTGCTATTTTGGCACTACCTTGTAGCACCGGTGGCTCAAATTTATATAAAAAATAAATAATACTAGTTTATGTACTTTGTATTTTCCTTGTTGCATCTTACAAAATTTCACTCGGAATCAAAATGATAAAAATTTACATTTATAACGATCACTCAAAATCAGCCAAGCAAAAAATATTCTTCATTCTTTATTTTGCTATTTTGTTTGTTGATCGGGATTCACGTGAAAGAAAACTGATGTTAAAGATATGTAGAAGACACCTGCTCACATCAGAAGTGGAGGCAGGATTCTCATTCAATTATATGATATGACTCATCTACAAGCAAATGCTATCAACATTTCATGATCGCCATGTCAAGTAGATTCCATAACTCATAGAGATAAAGAGAGACAACGACTACAAACATTAAAGTAGTAATTTTTACAAAGATTGCAGAAAATGAAGCGACATGTCATATCTTAATTATATTTTAAAATCTTGTAATATCTTGATAAATTTTTAATAGTGAACAATAAACAGATATTGTCAGACTTGTTAATCACGTGAGACATCGATGCCAAAAAAAAAAATACAATATACTTTGACACGTTTAACGCCTTGTAATATCTTAATGCGGACCCTTTAATACTTTGAAAAAAGCAAAAGAAATAATAGGATAAATAAGGTGATGAATTATAACCTTAGAAGAAGTATTGAATACAATAAAATATATTTGAAGTAAGCAGCATTTTGAAAGGTTTTGGAATTACTTTATTCAATTTTTAAATTCATATTGCATAAAAATATTTACAAATAGTTTAAATTGAACAAATAATAATTCCTACATCAAAATAAATATATTATATTTGCAAATACTTTTGTCTTCTAAATTTCCAATTAGGGAGTTATAAGGAATTCAACACCAATTTAAGTTCTTGAAATTTATAAATCATATTATTCAAAAGTGAAATATATAAGAAGCACAACATAGAGTTGATGAAAAGTTAGAAAACTTTATTAGTATTTGTCTCTTGCTCAAACTAATAAGACATAAAAAATCTAACTTAATGTTCTTGAAGGTAGAAGAATTTTATCAATTGAAATTACATTAACATTATCTTTAGCTTTCCATTTATTATCAGGGAGACAAAGGGAATTCAACTCAAAGGAAACCTACAAAGCTATGTATTTTATCAAAGCCACACTATAATCAAAATATTTGAGAGATAAAAGGTATTCTATAAATTTTGAGAATTGAAATTTTATTATAAAACTTGATCATATACTCAAAACCAAGTAGCTAAAAGGAATTCTACCTAAAGAGTTAACTATTGTTTGAACATTATCCAGACATTAGGATATACAAGATATACTACAAGATTCAAAGAATTGAAAATTAATATTTGATCCTACGTTCAAAATTTAAAAGATGAAAAGATAGGGAGATATAAGACTTACAACATAATTGCTTGAAATATTGAAAATTGAAAAGTGCCCTTAGACTATCATATGAATATTGAGGACTAAGGAATCCTATTTCAAATATTTAAAAGATTAAATTAAAAGAAACATGGATGAAATAGTGAAAAATACATGAAATTATGAAGAACTATTTCATGAACTAAAATTTAATATACAAAAAATAACAGATACTTTTGATGGATATAAATATTTGTCTGCTAGTTTAAAAGAAAGATTTTCTTTGTTTTTGAAAGAAGCAAAATAATTATGTTATCCTCATGAAGTACTTTTCAAATCTTGGTGGAATCCTCAAAATATAGCTATGCTTACTTCAAAAGAATGTTTGATGATACATCTATAATTAATTACTTTTGAATTCTTTCAAATGATGTAATAAAAGAAATGTGAACATATTACCAATAAATTATTGAATCCTGATGAATACTATTATGATGATAAACTAACCATATTCAAGATATATCACTAGTAAATGTGTAACAAATAAAGAAGAAGAAAAATAGGAAGAGGAAGCATGATAAAAAATAAATGAAGATAGAAGAAAATACTTTCAAGCTAAATCTAGATATCAATTTAGAGGAGATAGATCAAAGTGAAATGAAGGAACAAGATGAAGACCCATATTGAATACTAAAGTCTTCAATAACCAAATAATGTAATACAATGAGGTGTTGAAATATATTGCATTATTTGGTACATGATAATGTACCATATTAGGTACATATGTAGATTAAAAGTGTACCTTAAATTATTTTAAATATTTACTTTATGCAATGTAATAAATGCACAAGTATTGTTAGAATATGCAATGATGTAAATGTGCATTTGTCCTTATATACATAAGTCTAGAGAACAAGAACATGAAGAGTCATAGGAAGATGAAAGGCTAAGAGTCATTATATATAGGCGTTTTATATATCATATAATATGAGAGAATAAGAAGAGAGAATAGCAGAGAAGTAGTATAGAGCAATGTAGATACAATGTAGAGCGTGTATGAAATATGAAGTGTTTCAAATCTCCAATTTTTGTATGAAAATACTATTTTCGTGAGCTTTCTTTAATGGTAGTTTTATGAGTAGTTGGAGAAGTTTCTTATGTGTTTTACATGCTTAGCATATTGCCATTACCTTATTTATAATATTGCATGCTTATTTTAGACCTTGTGGTTGATTTTCATTAAATATATAATTTCAAAAGCTAACTAGAGGTAATGTTGAAAAATTTTGTGAAAAAGGTGGAAGAAAATATGGATACATGTAAGAGGCTAGGCATGGAAAAGAGGCTGATGGTCTAGGTCACTAATAGTAGTAACCACAAAGATGATAGTGCAATGATTCCTACAATAGATAAGAGGAAAGAGAAACATAAAAAATAATGATAAATAGATAGTGGAGGAAGATGAACCTCATCAAGTTATTTTTGGCCATGACAAAGGCCATGTTGTTAGAATTGATAGTGATAATGGTACTTTAGAGTGTGGTGAAGGACATTGTGTTGATGATCAAGGTTAGAGTGGTGATGAAGAGCCCGGGTGCTTTAAAAGGTACACCATATGTATTGGTTCCAAGTTGATCATAATAATGGGGTACGATGGTAAAGTATTAGGATGATATGGATAAGGTATAAAAATACCCATAATACCAAAGATAAGGGCAATGAATGAAGGCCTTAGGTATGCATGTTTAGTAGGAATAAGTGAAACTAAATTTATGAAAGGAGAGAGTAGTATATAAAATGAATATTCAAGAGTGGATTGTTACAATTGGTGTGGAATATTTGGACATGCAGAAACTAGGTTTTGGAAGTTACATCCTTGTGGGAGTTGTGGAGGATGAAGTGTTGGCATTGAGAGATTGCCAACAAAGTGCATGTTGATTATGGTTGGATAGAGGTGTCACAATGGGGCAAGGTGAAACCAATGCTAAGTGCATTCTATACAAAGAGGTTTGACCCTAAAAAGAAGGCCAAGACAAGACAACAAAGTTGGTCTTATGTAGGAACCTAAGTTAGAGTGAAAATAGTTTGGAAGAACACTTCATGAACTAGAGCTTATGAAACATATTTTTTACCCAATAAGTATGATGTAGGAGCATCCCAATGACTTACCATAGCGAAAGTTGAACCATCACAAAAATTGAGGGTCAACTACTTGGTTGTTATGTATCTACTTTAAAAAATTATAAATTATTTTTTTGCATTTGGAAGAGTGGCTAAAAGAGAGAGAAGAATGAGTTAACAAAATTTTAACCTTGTATTCAAATAAATGAACAATATTTTAATAAATTAATCACGAGTCTTTATTGTTGTTGAATGTGTTATATTCAATTTGTTAAATTGTGTACGTATCATTCAAAATCAGCCATCCAAAATTTATTCTCCATTATTTATTTGCTAATTTGGCACTTCCTTGTAGCACCGGTGGCTCAACTTATATAAAAAATAAATAAAAATAGTTTATGTACTTTGTCTTTTTCCTTGTTGCATCTTACAAAATTTCACTTGTAATCAAAATGAGAAAAATTTGCATTTATAACGATCACTCAGAATCAGCCAACCACTAAATATTCTCCATTATTCATTTGCTATTTTGGCACTTCCTTGTAGCACCGGTGGTTCAACTTATAAAAAAATAAAATAAAAATGTTTTATGTACTTTGTGTTTTCCTTGTTGCATCTTACAAAATTTCAACTACATTTATAATGACCACTCATTTATAATTATCACTCAGAATCAGCCAACCAAAAAATATTCTCCATTATGTATTTGCTATTTTGGCACTTCCTTGTAGCACCGGTGGCTCAACTTATATAAAAAAATAAATAAAAATAATTTATGTACTTCGTCTTTTCCTTGTCGCATCTTACAAAATTTCACTCGGAATCAAAATGATAAAACTTTGCATTTATAATGATCACTCAGAATCATCCAACCAAAAGATATTCTCCATTATTTATTTGCTATTTTGGCACTACCTTGTAGCACCGATGGCTCAACTTTATATAAAAATAAATAATACTAGTTTATGTACTTTGTCTTTTCCTTGTTGCATCTTACAAAATTTCACTCGGAATCAAAATGATAAAACTTTGCATTTATAATGATCGCTCAGACTTAGCCAACCAAAATATATTCTCCATTTTTTATTTTGCTATTTTGTTTGTTGATCGAGATTCATGTGAAAGAAAATAGATGTTAAAGATATGTAGAAGGCACCTGCTCAAATCAGAAGTGGAGGCAGGATTCTCATTCAATTATATGATATGACTCATCTACAAGCAAATTCTATCAACATTTCATGATCGTCATGTCAAGTAGATTCCATAACTCATAGAGATAAAGACAGACAACGACTACAAACATTAAAGTAGTAATTTTTACAAAGATTGCATAAAATGAAGCGACATGTCATATCTTAATTATATTTTAAAATCTTGTAATATCTTGATAAATTTTTAACAGTGAACAATAAACAGATATTGTCAGACTTGTTAATCACGTGAGACACCGATGCCAAAAAAAAAATACAATATACTTTGACACATTTAAGGCCTTGTAATATCTTAATGCTGACCCTTTAATACTTTGAAAAAAGCAAAAGAAATAATAGGATAAATAAGGTGATGAATTATAACCTTAGAAGAAGTATTGAATACCATAAAATATATTTGAAGTAAGCATCATTTTGAAAGGTTTTGGAATTACTTTATTCAATTTTTAAATTCATATTGCATAAAAATATTTACAAATAGTTTAAATTGAACAAATAATAATTCCTACATCAAAATAAATATATTATATTTGCAAATACTTTTGTCTTCTAAATTTCCAATTAGGGAGTTATAAGGAATTCAACACCAATTTAAGTTCTTGAAATTTATAAATCATATTATTCAAAAGTGAAATACATAAGAAGCACAACATAGAGTTGATGAAAAGTTAGAAAACTTTATTAGTATTTGTCTCTTGCTCAAACTAATGAGACATAAAAAATCTAACTTAATTTTCTTGAAGGTAGAAGAATTTTATCAATTGAAATCACATCAACATTATCTTTAGATTTCCATTTATTATCAGGGAGACAAAGGGAATTCAACTCAAAGGAAACCTACAAATCTATGTATTTTATCAAAGCCACACTATAATCAAAATATTTGAGAGATAAAAGGTATTCTATAAATTTTGAGAATTGAAAATTTATTATAAAAGTTGATCATATACTCAAAACCAAGTAGCTAAAAGGAATTCTACCTAAAGAGTTAACTATTGTTTGAACATTACCCAAACATTAGGATATACAAGATATACTACAAGATTCAAAGAATTGAAAATTAATATTTGATCCTACGTTCAAAATTTCAAAGATGAAAAGATAGGGAGATATAAGGCTTACAACATAATTGCTTGAAATATTGAAAATTGAAAAGTGCCCTTACACTATCATATGAAGATTGAGGAATAAGGAATCCTATTTCAAATATTTAAAAGATTAAATTAAAAGAAACATGGATGAAATAGTGAAAAATACATGAAATTATGAAGAACTATTTCATGAACTAAAATTTAATATACAAAACATAATAGATACTTTTGATGGATATAAATATTTGTCTGCTAGTTTAAAAGAAAGATTTTCTTTGTTTTTGAAAGAAGCAAAATAATTATGTTATCCTCATGAAGTACTTTTCAAATCTTGGTGGAATCCTCAAAATATAGCTATGCTTACTTCAAAAGAATGTTTGATGATACATCTATAATTAATTACTTTTGAATTCTTTCAAATGATGTAATAAAAGAAATGTGAACATATTACCAATAAATTATTGAATCCTGATGAATACTATTATGATGATAAACTAACCATATTCAAGATATATCACTAGTAAATGTGTAACAAATAAAGAAGAAGAAAAATAGGAAGAGGAAGCATGATAAAAAATAAATGAAGATAGAAGAAAATACTTTCAAGCTAAATCTAGATATCAATTTAGAGGAGATAGATCAAAGTGAAATGAAGGAACAAGATGAAGACCCATATTGAATACTAAAGTCTTCAATAACCAAATAATGTAATACAATGAGGTGTTGAAATATATTGCATTATTTGGTACATGATAATGTACCATATTAGGTACATATGTAGATTAAAAGTGTACCTTAAATTATTTTAAATATTTACTTTATGCAATGTAATAAATGCACAAGTATTGTTAGAATATGCAATGATGTAAATGTGCATTTTTCCTTATATACATAAGTCTAGAGAACAAGAACATGAAGAGTCATAGGAAGATGAAAGGCTAAGAGTCATTATATATAGGCGTTTTATATATCATATAATATGAGAGAATAAGAAGAGAGAATAGCAGAGAAGTAGTATAGAGCAATGTAGATACAATGTAGAGCGTGTATGAAATATGAAGTGTTTCAAATCTCCAATTTTTGTATGAAAATACTATTTTCGTGAGCTTTCTTTAATGGTAGTTTTATGAGTAGTTGGAGAAGTTTCTTATGTGTTTTACATGCTTAGCATATTTCCATTACCTTATATATAATATTGCATGCTTATTTTAGACCTTGTGGTTGATTTTCATTAAATATATAATTTCAAAAGCTAACTAGAGGTAATGTTGAAAAATTTTGTGAAAAAGGTGGAAGAAAATATGGATACATGTAAGAGGCTAGGCATGGAAAAGAGGCTGATGGTCTAGGTCACTAATAGTAGTAACCACAAAGATGATAGTGCAATGATTCCTACAATAGATAAGAGGAAAGAGAAACATAAAAAATAATGATAAATAGATAGTGGAGGAAGATGAACCTCATCAAGTTATTTTTGGCCATGACAAAGGCCATGTTGTTAGAATTGATAGTGATAATGGTACTTTAGAGTGTGATGAAGGACATTGTGTTGATGATCAAGGTTAGAGTGGTGATGAAGAGCCTGGGTGCTTTAAAAGGTACACCATATGTATTGGTTCCAAGTTGATCATAATAATGGGGTACGATGGTAAAGTATTAGGATGATATGGATAAGGTATAAAAATACCCATAATACCAAAGATAAGGGCAATGAATGAAGGCCTTAGGTATGCATGTTTAGTAGGAATAAGTGAAACTAAATTTATGAAAGGAGAGAGTAGTATATAAAATGAATATTCAAGAGTGGATTGTTACAATTGGTGTGGAATATTTGGACATGTAGAAACTAGGTTTTGGAAGTTACATCCTTGTGGGAGTTGTGGAGGATGAAGTGTTGGCATTGAGAGATTGCCAACAAAGTGCATGTTGATTATGGTTGGATAGAGGTGTCACAATGGGGCAAGGTGAAACCAATGCTAAGTGCATTCTATACAAAGAGGTTTGACCCTAAAAAGAAGGCCAAGACAAGACAACAAAGTTGGTCTTATGTAGGAACCTAAGTTAGAGTGAAAATAGTTTGGAAGAACACTTCATGAACTAGAGCTTATGAAACATATTTTTTACCCAATAAGTATGATGTAGGAGCATCCCAATGACTTACCATAGCGAAAGTTGAACCATCACAAAAATTGAGGGTCAACTACTTGGTTGTTATGTATCTACTTTAAAAAATTATAAATTATTTTTTTGCATTTGGAAGGGTGGCTAAAAGAGAGAGAAGAATGAGTTAACAAAATTTTAACCTTGTATTCAAATAAATGAACAATATTTTAATAAATTAATCACGAGTCTTTATTGTTGTTGAATGTGTTATATTCAATTTGTTAAATTGTGTACGTATCATTCAAAATCAGCCATCCAAAATTTATTCTCCATTATTTATTTGCTAATTTGGCACTTCCTTGTAGCACCGGTGGCTCAACTTATATAAAAAATAAATAAAAATAGTTTATGTACTTTGTCTTTTTCCTTGTTGCATCTTACAAAATTTCACTTGTAATCAAAATGAGAAAAATTTGCATTTATAACGATCACTCAGAATCAGCCAACCACTAAATATTCTCCATTATTCATTTGCTATTTTGGCACTTCCTTGTAGCACCGGTGGTTCAACTTATAAAAAAATAAAATAAAAATGTTTTATGTACTTTGTGTTTTCCTTGTTGCATCTTACAAAATTTCAACTACATTTATAATGACCACTCATTTATAATTATCACTCAGAATCAGCCAACCAAAAAATATTCTCCATTATGTATTTGCTATTTTGGCACTTCCTTGTAGCACCGGTGGCTCAACTTATATAAAAAGTTAAATAAAAATAATTTATGTACTTCGTCTTTTCCTTGTCGCATCTTACAAAATTTCACTCGGAATCAAAATTATAAAACTTTGCATTTATAATGATCACTCAGAATCAGCCAACCAAAAGATATTCTCCATTATTTATTTGCTATTTTGGCACTACCTTGTAGCACCGATGGCTAAACTTTATATAAAAATAAATAATACTAGTTTATGTACTTTGTCTTTTCCTTGTTGCATCTTACAAAATTTCACTCAGAATCAAAATGATAAAACTTTGCATTTATAGTGATCGCTCAGACTTAGCCAACCAAAATATATTCTCCATTTTTTATTTTGCTATTTTGTTTGTTGATCGAGATTCATGTGAAAGAAAATAGATGTTAAAGATATGTAGAAGGCACCTGCTCAAATCAGAAGTGGAGGCAGGATTCTCATTCAATTATATGATATGACTCATCTACAAGCAAATTCTATCAACATTTCATGATCGTCATGTCAAGTAGATTCCATAACTCATAGAGATAAAGACAGACAACGACTACAAACATTAAAGTAGTAATTTTTACAAAGATTGCAGAAAATGAAGCGACATGTCATATCTTAATTATATTTTAAAATCTTGTAATATCTTGATAAATTTTTAACAGTGAACAATAAACAGATATTGTCAGACTTGTTAATCACGTGAGACACCGATGCCAAAAAAAAAATACAATATACTTTGACACATTTAAGGCCTTGTAATATCTTAATGCTGACCCTTTAATACTTTGAAAAAAGCAAAAGAAATAATAGGATAAATAAGGTGATGAATTATAACCTTAGAAGAAGTATTGAATACCATAAAATATATTTGAAGTAAGCAGCATTTTGAAAGGTTTTGGAATTACTTTATTCAATTTTTAAATTCATATTGCATAAAAATATTTACAAATAGTTTAAATTGAACAAATAATAATTCCTACATCAAAATAAATATATTATATTTGCAAATACTTTTGTCTTCTAAATTTCCAATTAGGGAGTTATAAGGAATTCAACACCAATTTAAGTTCTTGAAATTTATAAATCATATTATTCAAAAGTGAAATATATAAGAAGCACAACATAGAGTTGATGAAAAGTTAGAAAACTTTATTAGTATTTGTCTCTTGCTCAAACTAATGAGACATAAAAAATCTAACTTAATTTTCTTGAAGGTAGAAGAATTTTATCAATTGAAATCACATCAACATTATCTTTAGCTTTCCATTTATTATCAGGGAGACAAAGGGAATTCAACTCAAAGGAAACCTACAAAGCTATGTATTTTATCAAAGCCACACTATAATCAAAATATTTGAGAGATAAAAGGTATTCTATAAATTTTGAGAATTGAAAATTTATTATAAAAGTTGATCATATACTCAAAACCAAGTAGCTAAAAGGAATTCTACCTAAAGAGTTAACTATTGTTTGAACATTACCCAAACATTAGGATATACAAGATATACTACAAGATTCAAAGAATTGAAAATTAATATTTGATCCTACGTTCAAAATTTCAAAGATGAAAAGATAGGGAGATATAAGGCTTACAACATAATTGCTTGAAATATTGAAAATTGAAAAGTGCCCTTACACTATCATATGAAGATTGAGGAATAAGGAATCCTATTTCAAAGATTTAAAAGATTAAATTTAAAGAAACATGGATGAAATAGTGAAAAATACATTAAGTGATGAAGAACTATTTCATGAACTAAAATTTAATATACAAAACATAATAGATAATTTTGATGGATATAAATATTTGTCTGCTAGTTTAAAAGAAAGATTTTCTTTGTTTTTGAAAGAAGCAAAATAATTATGTTATCCTCATGAAGTACTTTTCAAAGCTTGGTGGAATACTGAAAATATAGCTATGCTTACTTCAAAAGAATGTTTGATGATACATCTATAATTAATTACTTTTGAATTCTTTCAAAGAATGAAATAAAAGAAATGTGAACATATTACCAATAAATTATTGAATCCTGATGAATACTATTATGATGATAAACTAACCATATTCAAGATATATCACTAGTAAATGTGTAACAAATAAATAAGAAGAAAAATAGGAAGAGGAAGAATGATAAAAAATAAATGAAGATAGAAGAAAATACTTTCAAGCTAAATCTAGATATCAATTTAGAGTAGATAGATCAAAGTGAAATGAAGGAACAAGATGAAGACCCATATTGAATACTAAAGTCTTCAATAACCAAATAATGTAATACAATGAGGTGTTGGAATATATTACATTATTTGGTACATGATAATGTACCATATTAGGTACATATGTAGATTAAAAGTGTACCTTAAATTATTTTAAATATTTACTTTATGCAATGTAATAAATGCACAAGTATTGTTAGAATATGCAATGATGTAAATGTGCATTTGTCCTTATATACATAAGTCTAGAGAACAAGAACATGAAGAGTCATAGGAAGATGAAAGGCTAAGATTCATTATATATAGGCATTTTATATATCATATAATATGAGAGAATAAGAAGAGAGAATAGCAGAGAAGTAGTATAGAGCAATGTAGATACAATGTAGAGCGTGTATGAAATATGAAGTGTTTCAAATCTCCAATATTTTTATGAAAATACTATTTTCGTGAGCTTTCTTTAATGGTAGTTGTATGAGTAGTTGGAGAAGTTTCTTATGTGTTTTACATGCTTAGCATATTGCCATTACCTTATATATAATATTGCATGCTTATTTTAGACCTTGTGGTTGATTTTCATTAAATATATAACATCAAAAGCTAACTAGAGTTAATGTTGAAAGAGGTTGTGAAAAAGGTGGAAGAAAATATGGATACATGTAAGAGGCTAGGCATGGAAAAGAGGCTGATGGTCTAGGTCACTAATAGTAGTAACCACAAAGATGATAGTGCAACGATTCCTACAATAGATAAGAGGAAAGAGAAACATAAAAAATAATGATAAATAGATAGTGGAGGAAGATGAACCTCATCAAGTTATTTTTGGCCATGACAAAGGCCATGTTGTTAGAATTGATAGTGATAATGGTACTTTAGAGTGTGATGAAGGACATTGTGTTGATGATCAAGGTTAGAGTGGTGATGAAGAGCCTGGGCGCTTTAAAAGGTACACGATAGGTATTGGTTCCAAGTTGATGATAATAATGGGGTACGATGGTAAAGGATTGGGATGATATGGGTAAGGTATAAAAATACCCATAGTACCAAAGATAAGGGCAATGAATGAAGGCCTTAGGTATGCATGTTTAGTAGGAAGAAGTGAAACTAAATATATGAAAGGAGAGAGTAGTATATAAAATGAATATTCGAGAGTGGATTGTTACAATTGGTGTGGAATATTTGGACATGTAGAAACTAGGTGTTCGAAGTTACATCCTTGTGGGAGTTGTGGAGGATGAAGTGTTGGCATTGAGAGATTGCCAACAAAGTGCATGTTGATTATGGTTGGATGGAGGTGTCACAATGGGGCAAGGTGAAACCAATGCTAAGTGCATTCTATACAAAGAGGTTTGACACTAAAAATAAGGCCAAGACAAGACAACAAAGTTGGCCTTATGTAGGAAGCTAAGTTAGAGTGAAAATATCTTGGAAGAACACTTCATGAACTAGAGCTTATGAAACATATTTTTTACCCAATAAGTATGATGTAGGAGCATCCCAATGACTTACCATAGCGAAAGTTGAACCATCACAAAAATTGAAGGTCAACTACTTGGTTGTTATGTATATGCTTTAAAAAATTATAAATTATTTTTTTGCATTTGGAAGGGTGGCTAAAAGAGAGAGAAGAATGAGTTAACAAAATTTTAACCTTGTATTCAAATAAATGAACAATATTTTTATAAATTAATCACGAGTCTTTATTGTTTTTGAATGTGTTATATTCAATTTGTTAAATTGTGTACGTGTCACTTCTTATATGTGTGGGATCTAAGGAAATTTTGTAGCTCTTGAGCCAAATGTAAAAAAAAAAGAGTGGAGGGCACCATTAAAGTGAAGGCTGAGAATGAGAATGTTAGATGTAGGAATGGTAGAAATAGTTGTTTATTATCACTTTTGTAATGCAATACCTAATTTCCTTATTGCTACTACATATTGGAATTATGGTATGATTGCACTTATTGTACAAGGGATTTAGGGTTATATAGATAACTTGTGTTAATTTAATAGTTGAGAAGAATGCCAACTCAACCATTAAACAAAGCATAAAGGAAGGGAAAGATAAATTGGAATGTAGAAAAACCTACCATAAAAAAGAGAAATTCTACAATTGTATGAAAATGAAATCGTGCAATTAGAGTAGGAATGATCTTACAATAAAACTGCATCATTTTGAAGTGAACATACAAGTGTACAATTGGGAGGCACAATTGTAAACTTAATAGTCATACGATTAAGAGCAATTTGATCCTACAATTTGATAAGAGAATATTGTACAATGATAGATCAAAAGTCATAAAATTTGGCTTGAATTTGTTCAATGGGTTTGTAGTTTTTTGATACTGCATTGATTGAATGGAGACCAAAAGATTCGTACAGTTGTAAGACATAAATAAACCATATAAAAGCCTAGTTATTGTAGGTGATTCATACAATTGTACGATTAAAAAGAGAATTGTGTAGTTGTACAAATGGAGGGTGCAATTTTGCAATGCTTGCATTGTACAATTACAAGAAATTACCAAAGATTGTACAACATTTTAATGTATGATTAGAAGAATCTTGATGTGTAGTAGGAAGTTTACTATTGAAAATGTTCGTTGTTTCATACTACATCATTAAACATATGTATTATGCGATTATATAAAAAACTATATAATTGAAAAACACATTGTACCATTAAAATAACTTTACAACTTCACGATACGATTATAAAATTTAAGGCTTCAAAATAATTATAAGATAACAAAAGCATTATCGTAAAAAGAAAAAATTATGTGACTATTTATTACGGGATCAATAATGATGGTGGTTTACATGTACACATGTATAAGACCTTCAATTAAAAAAAAAAAAACTAAGTATGCACCACTTCCATGCATACCGAATACATGAAAACAATTTTAAATAAATGTGCACCGGTGGCTCAATTTGTATTAAAAATAAATAAAAATGGTTTATGTACTTTGTCTTTTCCTTGTTGCATCTTACAAAATTTCACTCGGAATCAAAATGATAAAATTTTACATTTATAATGATCACTCAAAATCAGCCATCCAAAATTTATTCTCCATTATTTATTTGCTAATTTGGCACTTCCTTGTAGCACCGGTGGCTCAACTTATATAAAAAATAAATAAAAATAGTTTATGTACTTTGTCTTTTTCCTTGTTGCATCTTACAAAATTTCACTTGGAATCAAAATGAGAAAAATTTGCATTTAAAACGATCACTCAGAATCAGCCAACCACTAAATATTCTCCATTATTCATTTGCTATTTTGGCACTTCCTTGTAGCACAGGTGGTTCAACTTATAAAAAAATAAAATAAAAATAGTTTTATGTACTTTGTATTTTCCTTGTTGCATCTTACAAAATTTCAACTACATTTATAATGATCACTCATTTATAATGATCACTCAGAATCAGCCAACCAAAAAATATTCTCCATTATGTATTTGCTATTTTGGCACTTCCTTGTAGCACCGGTGGCTCAACTTATATAAAAAAATAAATAAAAATAGTTTATGTACTTTGTCTTTTCCTAGTCGCATCTTACAAAATTTCACTCGGAATCAAAATGATAAAAAATTGCATTTATAATGATCGCTCAGAATCAGCCAGCCAAAATATATTCTCCATTATTTATTTGCTATTTTGGCACTACCTTGTAGCACCGGTGGCTCAAATTTATATAAAAAATAAATAATACTAGTTTATGTACTTTGTCTTTTCCTTGTTGCATCTTACAAAATTTCTCTTGGAATCAAAATGATAAAACTTTACATTTATAATGATCACTCAGAATCAGCCAAGAAAAAAATATTCTTCATTTTTTATTTTGCTATTTTTTTTGTTGATCGGGATTCATGTGAAATAAAACTGATGTTAAAGATATGTAGAAAACACCTGCTCACATCAGAAGTGGAGGCAGGATTCTCATTCAATTATATGATATGACTCATCTACAAGCAAATGCTATCAACATTTCATGATTGTCATGTCAAGTAGATTCCATAACTCATAGAGATAAAGATAGACAACGACTACAAACATTAAAGTAGTAATTTTTACAAAGATTGCAGAAAATGAACCAACTTGTCATATCTTAATTATATTTTAAAATCTTGTAATATCTTGATAAATTTTTAACAGTGAACAATAAACAGATATTGTCAGACTTGTTAAGCACGTGAGACACTGATGCCAAAAAAAAAAATACAATATACTTTGACACGTTTAACGCCTTGTAATATCTTAATGCTGACCCTTTAATACTTTGAAAAAAGCAAAAGAAATAATAGGAGAAATAAGGTGATGAATTATAACCTTAGAAGAAGTATTGAATACCATAAAATATATTTGAAGTAAGCAGCATTTTGAAAGGTTTTGGAATTACTTTATTCAATTTTTAAATTCATATTGCATAAAGATATTTACAAATAGTTTAAATTGAACAAATAATAATTCCTACATCAAAATAAATATATTATATTTGCAAATACTTTTGTCTTCTAAATTTCCAATTAGGGAGTTATAAGGAATTCAACACCAATTTAAGTTCTTGAAATTTATAAATCATATTATTCAAAAGTGAAATATATAAGAAGCACAACATAGAGTTGATGAAAAGTTAGAAAACTTTATTAGTATTTGTCTCTTGCTCAAACTAATGAGACATAAAAAATCTAACTTAATGTTCTTTAAGGTAGAAGAATTTTATCAATTGAAATCACATCAACATTATCTTTAGCTTTCCATTTATTATCAGGGAGACAAAGGGAATTCAACTCAAAGGAAACCTACAAAGCTATGTATTTTATCAAAGCCACACTATAATCAAAATATTTGAGAGATAAAAGGTATTCTATAAATTTTGAGAATTGAAAATTTATTATAAAACTTGATCATATACTCAAAACCAAGTAGCTAAAAGGAATTCTACCTAAAGAGTTAACTATTGTTTGAACATTATCCAAACATTAGGATATACAAGATATACTACAAGATTCAAAGAATTGAAAATTAATATTTGATCCTACGTTCAAAATTTAAAAGATGAAAAGATAGGGAGATATAAGGCTTACAACATAATTGCTTGAAATATTGAAAATTGAAAAGTGCCCTTAGACTATCATATGAAGATTGAGGAATAAGGAATCCTATTTCAAATATTTAAAAGATTAAATTAAAAGAAACATGGATGAAATAGTGAAAAATACATTAAGTGATGAAGAACTATTTCATGAACTAAAATTTAATATACAAAACATAATAGATACTTTTGATGGATATAAATATTTGTCTGCTAGTTTAAAAGAAAGATTTTCTTTTTTTTTGAAAGAAGCAAAATAATTATGTTATCCTCATGAAGTACTTTTCAAAGCTTGGTGGAATCCTCAAAATATAGCTATGCTTACTTCAAAATAATGTTTGATGATACATCTATAATTAATTACTTTTGAATTCTTTCAAAGGATGAAATAAAAGAAATGTGAACATATTACCAATAAATTATTGAATCCTGATGAATACTATTATGATGATAAACTAACCATATTCAAGATATATCACTAGTAAATGTGTAACAAATAAAGAAGAAGAAAAATAGGAAGAGGAAGCATGATAAAAAATAAATGAAGATAGAAGAAAATACTTTCAAGCTAAATCTAGATATCAATTTAGAGTAGATAGATCAAAGTGAAATGAAGGAACAAGATGAAGACCCATATTGAATACTAAAGTCTTCAATAACCAAATAATGTAATACAATGAGGTGTTGGAATATATTACATTATTTGGTACATGATAATGTACCATATTAGGTACATATATAGATTAAAAGTGTACCTTAAATTATTTTAAATATTTACTTTATGCAATGTAATAAATGCACAAGTATTGTTAGAATATGCAATGATGTAAATGTGCATTTGTCCTTATATACATAAGTCTAGAGAACAAGAACATGAAGAGTCATTGGAAGATGAAAGGATAAGAGTCATTATATATAGGCATTTTATATATCATATAATATGAGAGAATAAGAAGAGAGAATAGCAGAGAAGTAGTATAGAGCAATGTAGATACAATGTAGAGCGTGTATGAAATATGAAGTGTTTCAAATCTCCAATTTTTGTATGAAAATACTATTTTCGTGAGCTTTCTTTAATGGTAGTTTTATGAGTAGTTGGAGAAGTTTCTTATGTGTTTTACATGCTTAGCATATTGCCATTACCTTATATATAATATTGCATGCTTATTTTAGACCTTGTGGTTGATTTTCATTAAATATATAACATCAAAAGCTAACTAGAGGTAATGTTGAAAGAGGTGAAAAAGTTGGAAGAAAATATGGATACATGTAAGAGGCTACGCATGGAAAAGAGGATGATGGTCTAGGTCACTAATAGTAGCAACCACAAATATGATAGTGCAACGATTCCTACAATAGATAAGAGGAAAGAGAAACATAAAAAATAATGATAAATAGATAGTGGAGGAAGATGAACCTCATCAAGTTATTTTTGGCCATGACAAAGGCCATGTTGTTAGAATTGATAGTGATAATGGTACTTTAGAGTTTGATGAAGGACACTGTGTTGATGATCAAGGTTAGAGTGGTGATGAAGAGCCTGGGCGCTTTAAAAGGTACACGATAGGTATTGGTTCCAGGTTGATGATAATAATGGGGTACGATGGTAAAGGATTAGGATGATATGGGTAAGGTATAAAAATACCCATAATACCAAAGATAAGGGCAATGAATGAAGGCCTTAGGTATGCATGTTTAGTAGGAAGAAGTGAAACTAAATTTATGAAAGGAGAGAGTAGTATATAAAATGAATATTCGAGAGTGGATTGTTACAATTGGTGTGGAATATTTGGACATGTAGAAACTAGGTGTTCAAAGTTACATCCTTGTGGGAGTTGTGGAGGATCAAGTGTTGGCATTGAGAGATTGCCAACAAAGTGCATGTTGATTATGGTTGGATGGAGGTGTCACAATGGGGCAAGGTGAAACCAATGCTAAGTGCATTCTATACAAAGAGGTTTGACCCTAAAAAGAAGGCCAAGACAAGACAACAAAGTTGGCCTTATGTAGGAAGCTAAGTTAGAGTGAAAATAGCTTGGAAGAACACTTCATGAACTAGAGCTTATGAAACATATTTTTTACCCAATAAGTATGATGTAGGAGCATCCCAATGACTTACCATAGCGAAAGTTGAACCATCACAAAAATTGAAGGTCAACTATTTGGTTGTTATGTATCTGCTTTAAAAAATTATAAATTATTTATTTGCATTTGGAAGGGTGGCTAAAAGAGAGAGAAGAATGAGTTAACAAAATTTTAACCTTGTATTCAAATAAATGAACAATATTTTTATAAATTAATCATGAGTATTTATTGTTGTTGAATGTGTTATATTCAATTTGTTAAATTGTGTACGTGTCACTTCTTATATGTGTGGGATCTAAGGAAATTTTGTAGCTCTTGAGCCAAATGTAAAAAAAAAAGAGTGGAGGGCACCATTAAAGTGAAGGCTGAGAATGAGAATGTTAGATGTAGGAACGGTAGAAATAGTTGTTTATTATCACTTTTGTAATGCAATACCTAATTTCCTTATTGCTACTACATATTGGAATTATGGTATGATTGCACTTATTGTACAAGGGATTTAGGGTTATATAGATAACTTGTGTTAATTGAATAGTTGAGAAGAATGCCAACTCAACCATTGAACAAAGCATAAAGGAAGAGAAAGATAAATTGGAATGTAGAAAAACCTACCATAAAAAAGAGAAATTCTACAATTGTATGAAAATTAAATCATGCAATTAGGGTAGGAATGATCTTACAATAAAATTGCATCATTTTGAAGTGAACATACAAGTGTACAATTGGGAGGCACAATTGTAAACTTAATAGTCATACGATTAAGAGCAATTTGATCCTACAATTTGATAAGAGAATATTGTACAATGATAGATCAAAAGTCATACAATTTGGCTTGAATTTGTTCAATGGGTTTGTAGTTTTTTGATACTGCATTGATTGAATGGAGACCAAAAGAGTCGTACAGTTGTAAGACATAAATAAACCATATAAAAGCCTAGTTATTGTAGGTTATTCATACAATTGTACGATTAAAAAGAGAATTGTGTAGTTGTACAAATGGAGGGTGCAATTTTGCAATGCTTGCATTGTACAATTACAAGAAATTACCAAAGATTGTACAACATTTTAATGTATGATTAGAAGAATCTTGATGTGTAGCAAGAAGTTTACTATTGAAAATGTTCGTTGTTTCATACTACATCATTAAACATATGTATTATGCGATTATATAAAAAACTATATAATTGAAAAACACATTGTACCATTAAAATAACTTTACAACTTCACGATACGATTATAAAATTTAAGGCTTCAAAATCATTATAAGATAACAAAAGCATTATCGTAAAAAGAAAAAATTATGTGACTATTTATTACGGGATCAATAATGATGGTGGTTTTCATGTACACATGTATAAGACCTTCAATTAAAAAAAAAAAACCTAAGTATGCACCACTTCCATGCATACCGAATACATGAAAACAATTTTAAATAAATGTGCACCGGTGGTTCAATTTGTATTAAAAATAAATAAAAATGGTTTATGTACTTTGTGTTTTCCTTGTTGCATCTTACAAAATTTCACTCGAAATCAAAATGATAAAATTTTACATTTATAATGATCACTCAAAATCAGCCATCCAAAATTTATTCTCCATTATTTATTTGCTAATTTGGCACTTCCTTGTAGCACCGGTGGCTCAACTTATATAAAAAATAAATAAAAATAGTTTATGTACTTTGTCTTTTTCCTTGTTGCATCTTACAAAATTTCACTTGGAATCAAAATGAGAAAACTTTGCATTTAAAACTATCACTCAGAATCAGCCAACCACTAAATATTCTCCATTATTCATTTGCTATTTTGGCACTTCCTTGTAGCACCGGTGGTTCAACTTATAAAAAAATAAAATAAAAATAGTTTTATGTACTTTGTCTTTTCCTTGTTGCATCTTACAAAATTTCAACTACATTTATAATGATCACTCATTTATAATGATCACTCAGAATCAACCAACCAAAAAATATTCTCCATTATGTATTTGCTATTTTGGAACTTCCTTGTAGCACCGGTGGCTCAACATATATAAAAAAATAAATAAAAATAGTTTATGCACTTTGTCTTTTCCTAGTCGCATCTTACAAAATTTCACTCGAAATCAAAATGATAAAAATTTGCATTTATAATGATCGCTCAGAATCAGCCAGCCAAAATATATTCTCCATTATTTATTTGCTATTTTGGCACTACCTTGTAGCACCGGTGGCTCAAATTTATATAAAAAATAAATAATACTAGTTTATGTACTTTGTCGTTTCCTTGTTGCATCTTACAAAATTTCACTTGGAATCAAAATGATAAAACTTTACATTTATAATGATCACTCAAAATCAGCCAAGAAAAAAATATTCTTCATTTTTTATTTTGCTATTTTGTTTGTTGATCGGGATTCATGTGAAAGAAAACTGATGTTAAAGATATGTAGAAAACACCTGCTCACATCAGAAGTGGAGGCAGGATTCTCATTCAATTATATGATATGACTCATCTACAAGCAAATGCTATCAACATTTCATGATCGTCATGTCAAGTAGATTCCATAACTCATAGAGATAAAGACAGACAACGACTACAAACATTAAAGTAGTAATTTTTACAAAGATTGCAGAAAATGAAGCGACTTGTCATATCTTAATTATATTTTAAAATCTTGTAATATATTGATAAATTTTTAACAGTGAACAATAAACAGATATTTTCAGACTTGTTAATCACGTGAGACACTGATGCCAAAAAAAAAATACAATATACTTTGACACGTTTAAGGCCTTGAAATATCTTAATGCTGACCCTTTAATACTTTGAAAAAAGCAAAAGAAATAATAGGAGAAATAAGGTGATGAATTATAACCTTAGAAGAAGTATTGAATACCATAAAATATATTTGAAGTAAGCAGCATTTTGAAAGGTTTTGGAATTACTTTATTCAATTTTTAAATTCATATTGCATAAAGATATTTACAAATAGTTTAAATTGAACAAATAATAATTCCTACATCAAAATAAATATATTATATTTGCAAATACTTTTGTCTTCTAAATTTCCAATTAGGGAGTTATAAGGAATTCAACACCAATTTAAGTTCTTGAAATTTATAAATCATATTATTCAAAAGTGAAATATATAAGAAGCACAACATAGAGTTGATGAAAAGTTAGAAAACTTTATTAGTATTTGTCTCTTGCTCAAACTAATGAGACATAAAAAATCTAACTTAATTTTCTTGAAGGTAGAAGAATTTTATCAATTGAAATCACATCAACATTATCTTTAGCTTTCCATTTATTATCAGGGAGACAAAGGGAATTCAACTCAAAGGAAACCTACAAAGCTATGTATTTTATCAAAGCCACACTATAATCAAAATATTTGAGAGATAAAAGGTATTCTATAAATTTTGAGAATTGAAAATTTATTATAAAAGTTGATCATATACTCAAAACCAAGTAGCTAAAAGTAATTCTACCTAAAGAGTTAACTATTGTTTGAACATTATCCAAAAATTAGGATATACAAGATATACTACAAGATTCAAAGAATTGAAAATTAATATTTGATCCTACGTTCAAAATTTAAAAGATGAAAAGATAGGGAGATATAAGGCTTACAACATAATTGCTTGAAATATTGAAAATTGAAAAGTGCCCTTAGACTATCATATGAAGATTGAGGAATAAGGAATCCTATTTCAAATATTTAAAAGATTAAATTAAAAGAAACATGGATGAAATAGTGAAAAATACATTAAGTGATGAAGAACTATTTCATGAACTAAAATTTAATATACAAAACATAATAGATACTTTTGATGGATATAAATATTTGTCTGCTAGTTTAAAAGAAAGATTTTCTTTGTTTTTGAAAGAAGCAAAATAATTATGTTATCCTCATGAAGTACTTTTCAAAGCTTGGTGGAATCCTCAAAATATAGCTATGCTTACTTCAAAAGAATTTTTGATGATACATCTATAATTAATTACTTTTGAATTCTTTCAAAGAATGAAATAAAAGAAATGTGAACATATTACCAATAAATTATTGAATCCTGATGAATACTATTATGATGATAAACTAACCATATTCAAGATATATCACTAGTAAATGTGTAACAAATAAAGAAGAAAAATAGGAAGAGGAAGCATGATAAAAAATAAATGAAGATAGAAGAAAATACTTTCAAGCTAAATCTAGATATCAATTTAGAGTAGATAGATCAAAGTGAAATGAAGGAACAAGATGAAGACCCATATTGAATACTAAAGTCTTCAATAACCAAATAATGTAATACAATGAGGTGTTGGAATATATTACATTATTTGGTACATGATAATGTACCATATTAGGTACATATGTAGATTAAAAGTGTACCTTAAATTATTTTAAATATTTACTTTATGCAATGTAATAAATGCACAAGTATTGTTAGAATATGCAATGATGTAAATGTGCATTTGTCCTTATATACATAAGTCTAGAGAACAAGAACATGAAGAGTCATAGGAAGATGAAAGGCTAAGAGTCATTATATATAGGCGTTTTATATATCATATAATATGAGAGAATAAGAAGAGAGAATAGCAGAGAAGTAGTATAGAGCAATGTAGATACAATGTAGAGCGTGTATGAAATATGAAGTGTTTCAAATCTCCAATTTTTGTATGAAAATACTATTTTCGTGAGCTTTCTTTAATGGTAGTTTTATGAGTAGTTGGAGAAGTTTCTTATGTGTTTTACATGCTTAGCATATTGCCATTACCTTATATATAATATTGCATGCTTATTTTAGACCTTGTGGTTGATTTTCATTAAATATATAACATCAAAAGCTAACTAGAGGTAATGTTGAAAGAGGTTGTGAAAAATGTGGAAGAAAATATGGATACATGTAAGAGGCTAGGCATGGAAAAGAGGCTGATGGTCTAGGTCACTAATAGTAGTAACCACAAATATGATAGTGCAACGATTCCTACAATAGATAAGAGGAAAGAGAAACATAAAAAATAATGATAAATAGATAGTGGAGGAAGATGAACCTCATCAAGTTATTTTTGGCCATGACAAAGGCCATGTTGTTAGAATTGATAGTGATAATGGTACTTTAGAGTGTGATGAAGTACATTGTGTTGATGATCAAGGTTAGAGTGGTGATGAAGAGCCTGGGTGCTTTAAAAGGTACACCATACATATTGGTTCCAAGTTGATGATAATAATGGGGTACGATGGTAAAGGATTAGGATGATATGGGTAAGGTATAAAAATACCCATAATACCAAAGATAAGGGCAATGAATGAAGGCCTTAGGTATGCATGTTTAGTAGAAAGAAGTGAAACTAAATTTATGAAATGAGAGAGTAGTATATAAAATGAATATTCGAGAGTGGATTGTTACAATTGGTGTGGAATATTTGGACATGTAGAAACTAGGTTTTGGAAGTTACATCCTTGTGGGAGTTGTGGAGGATGAAGTGTTGGCATTGAGAGATTGCCAACAAAGTGCATGTTGATTATGGTTGGATGGAGGTGTCACAATGGGGCAAGGTGAAACCAATGCTAAGTGCATTATATACAAAGAGGTTTGACCCTAAAAAGAAGGCCAAGACAAGACAACAAATTTGGCCTTATGTAGGAAGCTAAGTTAGAGTGAAAATAGCTTGGAAGAACACTTCATGAACTAGAGCTTATGAAACATATTTTTTACCCAATAAGTATGATGTAGGAGCATCCCAATGACTTACCATAGCGAAAGTTGAACCATCACAAAAATTGAAGGTCAACTACTTGGTTGTTATGTATCTGCTTTAAAAAATTATAAATTATTTATTTGCATTTGGAAGGGTGGCTAAAAGAGAAAGAAGAATGAGTTAACAAAATTTTAACCTTGTATTCAAATAAATGAACAATATTTTTATAAATTAATCACGAGTCTTTATTGTTGTTGAATGTGTTATATTCAATTTGTTAAATTGTGTACTTGCCACTTCTTATATGTGTGGGATCTAAGGAAATTTTGTAGCTCTTGAGCCAAATGTAAAAAAAAAAGAGTGGAGGGCACCATTAAAGTGAAGGCTGAGAATGAGAATGTTAGATGTAGGAACGGTAGAAATAGTTGTTTATTATCACATTTGTAATGCAATACATAATTTCCTTATTGCTACTACATATTGGAATTATGGTATGATTGCACTCATTGTACAAGGGATTTAGGGTTATATAGATAACTTGTGTTAATTGAATAGTTGAGAAGAATGCCAACTCAACCATTAAACAAAGCATAAAGGAAGGGAAAGATAAATTGGAATGTAGAAAAACCTACCATAAAAAAGAGAAATTCTACAATTGTATGAAAATGAAATCGTGCAATTAGGGTAGGAATGATCTTACAATAAAACTGCATCATTTTGAAGTGAACATACAAGTGTACAATTGGGAGGCACCATTAAAGTGAAGGCTGAGAATGAGAATGTTAGATGTAGGAACGGTAGAAATAGTTGTTTATTATCACTTTTGTAATGCAATACCTAATTTCCTTATTGCTACTACATATTGGAATTATGGTATGATTGCACTCATTGTACAAGGGATTTAGGGTTATATAGATAACTTGTTTTATTTGAATAGTTGAGAAGAATGCCAACTCAACCATTAAACAAAGCATAAAGGAAGGGAAAGATAAATTGGAATGTAGAAAAACATACCATAAAAAAGAGAAATTGTACAATTGTACGAAAATGAAATCGTGCAATTAGGGTAGGAATGATCTTACAATAAAACTCCATCATTTTGAAGTGAACATACAAGTGTACAATTGGGAGGCACAATTGTAAACTTAATAGTCATACGATTAAGAGCAATTTGATCCTACAATTTGATAAGAGAATATTGTACAATGATAGATCAAAATTCATACAATTTGGCTTGAATTTGTTCAATGGGTTTGTAGTTTTTTGATACTGCATTGATTGAATGAAGACCAAAAGAGTCGTAAAGTTGTAAGACATAAATAAACCATATAAAAGCCTAGTTATTGTAGGTGATTCATACAATTGTATGATTAAAAAGAGAATTGTGTAGTTGTACAAATGGATGGTGCAATTTTGCAATGCTTGCATTGTACAATTACAAAAAATTACCAAAGATTGTACAACATTTTAATGTATGATTAGAAGAATCTTGATGTGTAGCAGGAAGTTTACTATTGAAAATGTTCATTGTTTCATACTACATCATTAAACATATGTATTATTCGATTATATAAAAAACTATATAATTGAAAAACACATTGTACCATTAAAATAACTTTACAACTTCACGATACGATTATAAAATTTAAGGCTTCAAAATCATTATAAGATAACAAAAGCATTATCGTAAAAAGAAAAAAATATGTGACAGTTTATTACAGGGTCAATAATGATGGTGGTTTACATGTACACATGTACAAGACCTTCAATTAAAAAAAAACCTAAGTATGCACCACTTCCATGCATACCGAATACATGAAAACAATTTTAAATAAATGTGCACCGGTGGCTCAATTTGTATTAAAAATAAATAAAAATGGTTTATGTACTTTGTCTTTTGCTTGTTGCATCTTACAAAATTTCACTCGGAATCAAAATGATAAAATTTTACATTTATAATGATCACTCAGAATCAACCAACCAAAAAATATCTCCATTATGTATTTGCTATTTTGGCACTTCCTTGTAGCACCAGTGGCTCAACTTATATAAATAAATAAATAAATAATAGTTTATGTACTTTGTCTTTTCCTTGTCGCATCTTACAAAATTTCACTCGGAATCAAAATGATAAAACTTTGCATTTATAATGATCACTCAGAATCAGCCAACCAAAAGATATTTTCCATTATTTATTTGCTATTTTGGCACTACCTTGTAGCACCGGTGGCTCAACTTTATATAAAAAATAAATAATACTAGTTTATGTACTTTGTCTTTTCCTTGTTGCATCTTACAAAATTTCAACTACATTTATAATGATCACTCAGAATCAGCCAACCAAAAAATATTCTCCATTATGTATTTGCTATTTTGGCACTTATTTGTAGCACCGGTGGCTCAAATTATATAAATAAATAATTAAAAATAGTTTATGTACTTTGTCTTTTCCTTCTCGCATCTTACAAAATTTCACTCGGAATCAAAATGATAAAACTTTGCATTTATAATGATCACTCAGAATCAGCCAACCAAAAGATATTCTCCATTATTTATTTGCTATTTTGGCACTACCTTGTAGCACCGGTGGCTCAACTTTATATAAAAAATAAATAATACTAGTTTATGTACTTTGTCTTTTCCTTGTTGCATCTTACAAAATTTCACTCGGAATCAAAATGATAAAACTTTACATTTATAATGATCACTCAGAATCAGCCAAGAAAAAAATATTCTTCATTTTTTATTTAGCTATTTTGGTTGTTGATGGGGATTCACGTGAAAGAAAACCAATGTTAAAGATATGTAGAAGACACCTGCTCACATCAAAAGTGGAGGCAGGATTCTCATTCAATTAAATTATATGACTCATCTACAAGCAAATGCTATCAACATTTCATGATCGCCATGTCAAGTACATTCCATAACTCATAAAGATAAAGACAGACAATGACTACAAACATTAAAGTAGTAATTTTTACAAAGATTGCAGAAAATGAAGCAACATGTCATATCTTAATTATATTTTAAAATCTTGTAATATCTTGATAAATTTTTAATAGTGAACAATAAACAGATATTGTCAGACTTGTTAATCATGTGAGACACTGATGCCAAAAAAAAAATACAATATACTTTGACACGTTTAACGCCTTGTAATATCTTAATGCTGACCCTTTAATACTTTGAAAAAAGCAAAAGAAATAATAGGAAAAATAAGGTGATGAATTATAACCTTAGAAGAAGTATTGAATACCATAAACTATATTTGAAGTAAGCAACATTTTGAAAGGTTTTGGAATTACTTTATTCAATTTTTAAATTCATATTGCATAAAAATATTTACAAATAGTTTAAATTGAACAAATAATAATTCCTACATCAAAATAAATATATTATATTTGCAAATACTTTTGTCTTCTAAATTTCCAATTAGGGAGTTATAAGGAATTCAACACCAATTTAATTTCTTGAAATTTATAAATCATATTATTCAAAAGTGAAATATATAAGAAGCACAACATAGAGTTGATGAAAAGTTAGAAAACTTTATTAGTATTTGTCTCTTGCTCAAACTAATGAGACATAAAAAATCTAACTTAATGTTCTTGAAGGTAGAAGAATTTTATCAATTGAAATTACATCAACATTATCTTTAGCTTTCCATTTATTATCAGGGAGACAAAGGAAATTCAACTCAAAGGAAACCTACAAAGCTATGTATTTTATCAAAGCCACACTATAATCAAAATATTTGAGAGATAAAAGGTATTCTATAAATTTTGAGAATTGAAAATTTATTATAAAAATTGATCATATACTCAAAACCAAGTAGCTAAAAGGAATTTTACCTAAAGAGTTAACTATTGTTTGAACATTATCCAAACATTAGGATATACAAGATATACTACAAGATTCAAAGAATTGAAAATTAATATTTGATCCTACGTTCAAAATTTCAAAGATGAAAAGATAGGGAGATATAAGGCTTACAACATAATTGCTTGAAATATTGAAAATTGAAAAGTGCCCTTAGACTATCATATGAAGATTGAGGAATAAGGAATCCTATTTCAAAGATTTAAAAGATTAAATTAAAAGAAGCATGGATGAAATAGTGAAAAATATAGTAAATGATGAAGAACTATTTCATGAACTAAAATTTAATATACAAAACATAATAGATACTTTTGATGGATATAAATATTTTTCTGCTAGTTTAAAAGAAAGATTTTCTTTGTTTTTGAAAGAAGCAAAATAATTATGTTATCCTCATGAAGTACTTTTCAAAGCTTGGTGGAATCCTCAAAATATAGCTATGCTTACTTCAAAAGAATGTTTGATGATACATCTATAATTAATTACTTTTGAATTCTTTCAAAGGATCAAATAAAAGAAATGTGAACATATTACCAATAAATTATTGAATCCTGATGAATACTATTATGATGATAAACTAACCATATTCAAGATATATCACTAGTAAATGTGTAACAAATAAAGAAGAAGAAAAATAGGAAGAGGAAGCATGATAAAAAATAAATGAAGATAGAAAAAAATACTTTCAAGCTAAATCTAGATATCAATTTAGAGGAGATAGGTCAAAGTGAAATGAAGGAACAAGATGAAGACCCATATTGAATACTAAAGTCTTCAATAACCAAATAATGTAATACAATGAGGTGTTGGAATATATTACATTATTTGGTACATGATAATGTACCATATTAGGTACATATGTAGATTAAAAGTGTACCTTAAATTATTTTAAATATTTACTTTATGCAATGTAATAAATGCACAAGTATTGTTAGAATATTCAGTGATGTAAATGTGCATTTGTCCTTATATACATAAGTCTAGAGAACAAGAACATGAAGAGTCATAGGAAGATGAAAGGCTAAGAGTCATTATATATAGGCGTTTTATATATCATATAATATGAGAGAATAAGAAGAGATAATAGCAGAGAAGTAGTATAGAGCAATGTAGATACAATGTAGACCGTGTATGAAATATGAAGTGTTTCAAATCTCCAATTTTTGTATGAAAATACTATTTTCGTGAGCTTTCATTAATGGTAGTTTTATGAGTAGTTGGAGAAGTTTCTTATGTTTTTTACATGCTTAGCATATTGCCATTACCTTATATATAATATTGCATGCTTATTTTAGACCTTGTGGTTGATTTTCATTAAATATATAACATCAAAAGCTAACTAGAGGTAATGTTGAAAGAGGTTGTGAAAAATGTGGAAGAAAATATGGATACATGTAAGAGGCTAGGCATGGAAAAGAGGCTGATGGTCTAGGTCACTAATAGTAGTAACCACAAATATGATAGTGCACCATACGTATTGGTTCCAAGTTGATGATAATAATGGAGTACGATGGTAAAGGATTAGGATGATATGGGTAAGGTATAAAAATACCCATAATACCAAAGATAAGGGCAATGAATGAAGGCCTTAGGTATGAATGTTTAGTAGGAAGAAGTGAAACTAAATTTATGAAAGGAGAGAGTAGTATATAAAATGAATATTCGAGAGTGGATTGTTACAATTAGTGTGGAAGATTTGGACATGTAGAAACTAGGTTTTGGAAGTTACATCCTTGTTGGAGTTTTGGAGGATGAAGTGTTGGCTTTGAGAGATTGCCAACAAAGTGCATGTTCATTATGGTTGGATGGAGGTGTCACAATGGGGCAAGGTAAAACCAAAGCTAACTGCATTCTATACAAAGAGGTTTGACCCTAAAAAGAAGGCCAAGACAAGACAACAAAGTTGGCCTTATGTAGGAAGCTAAGTTAGAGTGAAAATAGCTTGGAAGAACACTTCATGAACTAGAGCTTATGAAACATATTTTTTACCCAATAAGTATGATGTAGGAGCATCCCAATGACTTACCATAGCGAAAGTTGAACCATCACAAAAATTGAAGGTCAACTACTTGGTTGTTATGTATCTGCTTTAAAAAATTATAAATTATTTATTTGCATTTGGAAGGGTGGCTAAAAGAGAGAGAAGAATGAGTTAACAAAATTTTAACCTTGTATTCTAATAAATGAACAATATTTTTATAAATTAATCACGAGTCTTTATTGTTGTTGAATGTGTTATATTCAATTTGTTAAATTGTGTACGTGTCACTTCTTATATGTGTGGGATCTAAGGAAATTTTGTAGCTCTTGAGCCAAATGTAAAAAAAAAAGAGTGGAGGGCACCATTAAAGTGAAGACTGAGAATGAGAATGTTAGATGTAGGAACGGTAGAAATAGTTGTTTATTATCACTTTTGTAATGCAATACCTAATTTCCTTATTGCTACTACATATTGGAATTATAGTATGATTGCACTTATTGTACAAGGGATTTAGGGTTATATAGATAACTTGTGTTAATTGAATAGTTGAGAAGAATGCCAACTCAACCATTGAACAAAGCATAAAGGAAGAGAAAGATAAATTGGAATGTAGAAAAACCTACCATAAAAAAGAGAAATTCTACAATTGTATGAAAATTAAATCATGCAATTAGGGTAGGAATGATCTTACAATAAAACTGCATCATTTTGAAGTGAACATACAAGTGTACAATTGGGAGGCACAATTGTAAACTTAATAGTCATACGATTAAGAGCAATTTGATCCTACAATTTGATAAGAGAATATTGTACAATGATAGATCAAAAGTCATACAATTTGGCTTGAATTTGTTCAATGGGTTTGTAGTTTTTTGATACTGCATTGATTGAATGGAGACCAAAAGAGTCGTACAGTTGTAAGACATAAATAAACCATATAAAAGCCTAGTTATTGTAGGTTATTCATACAATTGTACGATTAAAAAGAGAATTGTGTAGTTGTACAAATGGAGGGTGCAATTTTGCAATGCTTGCATTGTACAATTACAAGAAATTACCAAAGATTGTACAACATTTTAATGTATGATTAGAAGAATCTTGATGTGTAGCAAGAAGTTTACTATTGAAAATGTTCGTTGTTTCATACTACATCATTAAACATATGTATTATGCGATTATATAAAAAACTATATAATTGAAAAACACATTGTACCATTAAAATAACTTTACAACTTCACGATACGATTATAAAATTTAAGGCTTCAAAATCATTATAAGATAACAAAAGCATTATCGTAAAAATAAAAAATTATGTGACTATTTATTACGGGATCAATAATGATGGTGGTTTTCATGTACACATGTATAAGACCTTCAATTAAAAAAAAAAAACCTAAGTATGCACCACTTCCATGCATACCGAATACATGAAAACAATTTTAAATAAATGTGCACCGGTGGTTCAATTTGTATTAAAAATAAATAAAAATGGTTTATGTACTTTGTGTTTTCCTTGTTGCATATTACAAAATTTCACTCGAAATCAAAATGATAAAATTTTACATTTATAATGATCACTCAAAATCAGCCATCCAAAATTTATTCTCCATTATTTATTTGCTAATTTGGCACTTCCTTGTAGCACCGGTGGCTCAACTTATATAAAAAATAAATAAAAATAGTTTATGTACTTTGTCTTTTTCCTTGTTGCATCTTACAAAATTTCACTTGGAATCAAAATGAGAAAACTTTGCATTTAAAACTATCACTCAGAATCAGCCAACCACTAAATATTCTCCATTATTCATTTGCTATTTTGGCACTTCCTTGTAGCACCGGTGGTTCAACTTATAAAAAAATAAAATAAAAATAGTTTTATGTACTTTGTCTTTTCCTTGTTGCATCTTACAAAATTTCAACTACATTTATAATGATCACTCATTTATAATGATCACTCAGAATCAGCCAACCAAAAAATATTCTCCATTATGTATTTGCTATTTTGGAACTTCCTTGTAGCACCGGTGGCTCAACATATATAAAAAAATAAATAAAAATAGTTTATGCACTTTGTCTTTTCCTAGTCGCATCTTACAAAATTTCACTCGAAATCAAAATGATAAAAATTTGCATTTATAATGATCGCTCAGAATCAGCCAGCCAAAATATATTCTCCATTATTTATTTGCTATTTTGGCACTACCTTGTAGCACCGGTGGCTCAACTTTATATAAAAAATAAATAATACTAGTTTATGTACTTTGTCGTTTCCTTGTTGCATCTTACAAAATTTCACTTGGAATCAAAATGATAAAACTTTACATTTATAATGATCACTCAAAATCAGCCAAGAAAAAAATATTCTTCATTTTTTATTTTTCTATTTTGTTTGTTGATCGGGATTCATGTGAAAGAAAACTGATGTTAAAGATATGTAGAAAACACCTGCTCACATCAGAAGTGGAGGCAGGATTCTCATTCAATTATATGATATGACTCATCTACAAGCAAATGCTATCAACATTTCATGATCGTCATGTCAAGTAGATTCCATAACTCATAGAGATAAAGACAGACAACGACTACAAACATTAAAGTAGTAATTTTTACAAAGATTGCAGAAAATGAAGCGACTTGTCATATCTTAATTATATTTTAAAATCTTGTAATATATTGATAAATTTTTAACAGTGAACAATAAACAGATATTGTCAGACTTGTTAATCACGTGAGACACTGATGCCAAAAAAAAAAAGTACAATATACTTTGACACGTTTAAGGCCTTGAAATATCTTAATGCTGACCCTTTAATACTTTGAAAAAAACAAAAGAAATAATAGGAGAAATAAGGTAATGAATTATAACCTTAGAAGAAGTATTGAATACCATAAAATATATTTGAAGTAAGCAGCATTTTGAAAGGTTTTGGAATTACTTTATTCAATTTTTAAATTCATATTGCATAAAGATATTTACAAATAGTTTAAATTGAACAAATAATAATTCCTACATCAAAATAAATATATTATATTTGCAAATACTTTTGTCTTCTAAATTTCCAATTAGGGAGTTATAAGGAATTCAACACCAATTTAAGTTCTTGAAATTTATAAATCATATTATTCAAAAGTGAAATATATAAGAAGAACAACATAGAGTTGATGAAAAGTTAGAAAACTTTATTAGTATTTGTCTCTTGCTCAAACTAATGAGACATAAAAAATCTAACTTAATTTTCTTGAAGGTAGAAGAATTTTATCAATTGAAATCACATCAACATTATCTTTAGCTTTCCATTTATTATCAGGGATACAAAGGGAATTCAACTCAAAGGAAACCTACAAAGCTATGTATTTTATCAAAGCCACACTATAATCAAAATATTTGAGAGATAAAAGGTATTCTATAAATTTTGAGAATTGAAAATTTATTATAAAAGTTGATCATATACTCAAAACCAAGTAGCTAAAAGTAATTCTACCTAAAGAGTTAACTATTGTTTGAACATTATCCAAAAATTAGGATATACAAGATATACTACAAGATTCAAAGAATTGAAAATTAATATTTGATCCTACGTTCAAAATTTAAAAGATGAAAAGATAGGGAGATATAAGGCTTACAACATAATTGCTTGAAATATTGAAAATTGAAAAGTGCCCTTAGACTATCATATGAAGATTGAGGAATAAGGAATCCTATTTCAAATATTTAAAAGATTAAATTAAAAGAAACATGGATGAAATAGTGAAAAATACATTAAGTGATGAAGAACTATTTCATGAACTAAAATTTAATATACAAAACATAATAGATACTTTTGATGGATATAAATATTTGTCTGCTAGTTTAAAAGAAAGATTTTCTTTGTTTTTGAAAGAAGCAAAATAATTATGTTATCCTCATGAAGTACTTTTCAAAGCTTGGTGGAATCCTCAAAATATAGCTATGCTTACTTCAAAAGAATGTTTGATGATACATCTATAATTAATTACTTTTGAATTCTTTCAAAGAATGAAATAAAAGAAATGTGAACATATTACCAATAAATTATTGAATCCTGATGAATACTATTATGATGATAAACTAACCATATTCAAGATATATCACTAGTAAATGTGTAACAAATAAAGAAGAAAAATAGGAAGAGGAAGCATGATAAAAAATAAATGAAGATAGAAGAAAATACTTTCAAGCTAAATCTAGATATCAATTTAGAGTAGATAGATCAAAGTGAAATGAAGGAACAAGATGAAGACCCATATTGAATACTAAAGTCTTCAATAACCAAATAATGTAATACAATGAGGTGTTGGAATATATTACATTATTTGGTACATGATAATGTACCATATTAGGTACATATGTAGATTAAAAGTGTACCTTAAATTATTTTAAATATTTACTTTATGCAATGTAATAAATGCACAAGTATTGTTAGAATATGCAATGATGTAAATGTGCATTTGTCCTTATATACATAAGTCTAGAGAACAAGAACATGAAGAGTCATAGGAAGATGAAAGGCTAAGAGTCATTATATATAGGCGTTTTATATATCATATAATATGAGAGAATAAGAAGAGAGAATAGCAGAGAAGTAGTATAGAGCAATGTAGATACAATGTAGAGCGTGTATGAAATATGAAGTGTTTCAAATCTCCAATTTTTGTATGAAAATACTATTTTCGTGAGCTTTCTTTAATGGTAGTTTTATGAGTAGTTGGAGAAGTTTCTTATGTGTTTTACATGCTTAGCATATTGCCATTACCTTATATATAATATTGCATGCTTATTTTAGACCTTGTGGTTGATTTTCATTAAATATATAACATCAAAAGCTAACTAGAGGTAATGTTGAAAGAGGTTGTGAAAAATGTGGAAGAAAATATGGATACATGTAAGAGGCTAGGCATGGAAAAGAGGCTGATGGTCTGGGTCACTAATAGTAGTAACCACAAAGATGATAGTGCAACGATTCCTACAATAGATAAGAGGAAAGAGAAACATAAAAAATAATGATAAATAGATAGTGGAGGAAGATGAACCTCATCAAGTTATTTTTGGCCATGACAAAGGCCATGTTGTTAGAATTGATAGTGATAATGGTACTTTAGAGTGTGATGAAGTACATTGTGTTGATGATCAAGGTTAGAGTGGTGATGAAGAGCCTGGGTGCTTTAAAAGGTACACCATACGTATTGGTTCCAAGTTGATGATAATAATGGGGTACGATGGTAAAGGATTAGGATGATATGGGTAAGGTATAAAAATACCCATAATACCAAAGATAAGGGCAATGAATGAAGGCCTTAGGTATGCATGTTTAGTAGAAAGAAGTGAAACTAAATTTATGAAATGAGAGAGTAGTATATAAAATGAATATTCGAGAGTGGATTGTTACAATTGGTGTGGAATATTTGGACATGTAGAAACTAGGTTTTGGAAGTTACATCCTTGTGGGAGTTGTGGAGGATGAAGTGTTGGCATTGAGAGATTGCCAACAAAGTGCATGTTGATTATGGTTGGATGGAGGTGTCACAATGGGGCAAGGTGAAACCAATGCTAAGTGCACTATATACAAAGAGGTTTGACCCTAAAAAGAAGGCCAAGACAAGACAACAAATTTGGCCTTATGTAGGAAGCTAAGTTAGAGTGAAAATAGCTTGGAAGAACACTTCATGAACTAGAGCTTATGAAACATATTTTTTACCCAATAAGTATGATGTAGGAGCATCCCAATGACTTACCATAGCGAAAGTTGAACCATCACAAAAATTGAAGGTCAACTACTTGGTTGTTATGTATCTGCTTTAAAAAATTATAAATTATTTATTTGCATTTGGAAGGGTGGCTAAAAGAGAAAGAAGAATGAGTTAACAAAATTTTAACCTTGTATTCAAATAAATGAACAATATTTTTATAAATTAATCACGAGTCTTTATTGTTGTTGAATGTGTTATATTCAATTTGTTAAATTGTGTACTTGCCACTTCTTATATGTGTGGGATCTAAGGAAATTTTGTAGCTCTTGAGCCAAATGTAAAAAAAAAAGAGTGGAGGGCACCATTAAAGTGAAGGCTGAGAATGAGAATGTTAGATGTAGGAACGGTAGAAATAGTTTTTTATTATCACATTTGTAATGCAATACATAATTTCCTTATTGCTACTACATATTGGAATTATGGTATGATTGCACTCATTGTACAAGGGATTTAGGGTTATATAGATAACTTGTGTTAATTGAATAGTTGAGAAGAATGCCAACTCAACCATTAAACAAAGCATAAAGGAAGGGAAAGATAAATTGGAATGTAGAAAAACCTACCATAAAAAAGAGAAATTCTACAATTGTATGAAAATGAAATCGTGCAATTAGGGTAGGAATGATCTTACAATAAAACTGCATCATTTTGAAGTGAACATACAAGTGTACAATTGGGAGGCACAATTGTAAACTTAATAGTCATACGATTAAGACGAATTTGATCCTACAATTTGATAAGAGAATATTGTACAATGATAGATCAAAAGTCATACAATTTGGCTTGAATTTGTTCAATGGGTTTGTAGTTTTTTGATACTGCATTGATTGAATGAAGACCAAAAGAGTCGTATAGTTGTAAGACATAAATAAACCATATAAAAGCCTTGTTATTGTAGGTGATTCATAAAATTGTACGATTAAAAAGAGAATTGTGTAGTTGTACAAATGGAGGGTGCAATTTTGGAATGCTTGCATTGTACAATTACAAGAAATTACCAAAGATTGTACAACATTTTAATGTATGATTAGAAGAATCTTGATGTGTAGCAGGAAGTTTACTATTGAAAATGTTCGTTGTTTATACTACATCATTAAACATATGTATTATGCAATTATATAAAAAACTATATAATTGAAAAACACATTGTACCATTAAAATAACTTTACAACTTCACTATACGATTATAAAATTGAAGGCTTCAAAATCATTATAAGATAACAAAAGCATTATCGTAAAAAGAAAAAATTATGTGACAGTTTATTACGGGGTCAATAATGATGGTGGTTTACTTGTACACATGTAGAAGACCTTCAATTAAAAAAAAAACCTAAGTATGCACCACTTCCATGCATACCGAATACATGAAAACAATTTTAAATAAATGTGCACCGGTGGCTCAATTTGTATTAAAAATAAATAAAAATGGTTTATGTACTTTGTCTTTTCCTTGTTGCATCTTACAAAATTTCACTCGGAATCAAAATGATAAAATTTTACATTTATAATGATCACTCAGAATCAGCCATCCAAAATTTATTCTCCATTATTTATTTGCTAATTTTGCACTTCCTTGTAGCACCGGTGGCTCAACTTATATAAAAAATAAATAAAAATAGTTTATGTACTGTGTCTTTTTCCTTGTTGCATATTACAAAATTTCACTCGGAATCAAAATGAGAAAACTTTGCATTTATAACAATCACTCAGAATCAGCCAACCACTAAATATTCTCCATTATTTATTTGCTATTTTGGCACTTCCTTGTAGCACCGGTGGTTCAACTTATATAAAAATAAAATAAAAATAGTTTTATGTACTTTGTCTTTTCCTTGTTGCATCTTACAAAATTTCAACTACATTTATAATGATCACTCATTTATAATGATCACTCAGAATCAGCCAACCAAAAAATATTCTCCATTATGTATTTGCTATTTTGGCACTTCCTTGTAGCACCGGTGGCTCAACTTATATAAAAAAATAAATAAAAATAGTTTATGTACTTTGTCTTTTCCTTGTCGCATCTTACAAAATTTCACTCGAAATCAAAATGATAAAACTTTGCATTTATAATGATCACTCAGAATCAACCAACCAAAAGATATTCTCCATTATTTATTTGCTATTTTGGCACTACCTTGTAGCACCGGTGGCTCAACTTTATATAAAAAATAAATAATACTAGTTTATGTACTTTGTCTTTTCCTTGTTGCATCTTACAAAATTTCACTCGAAATCAAAATGATAAAACTTTACATTTATAATGATCACTCAAAATTAGCCAAGCAAAAAATATTCTTCATTTTTTATTTTGCTATTTTGTTTGTTGATCGGGATTCATGTGAAAGAAAACTGATGTTAAAGATATGTAGAAGACACCTGCTCACATCAGAAGTGGAGGCAGGATTCTCATTCAATTATATGATATGACTCATCTACAAGCAAATACTATCAACATTGCATGATTGCCATGTCAAATAGATTCCATAACTCATAGAGATAAAGACAGACGACGACTACAAACATTAAAGTAGTAATTTTTTCAAAGATCGTAGAAAATGAAACGACATGCCATATCTTAATTATATTTTAAAATCTTGTAATATCTTGATAAATTTTTAATAGTGAATAATAAACAGATATTGTCAGACTTGTTAATCACGTGAGATACTGATGCCAAAAAAAAAAAAAACAAACATGAGACACTGATGCCAAAAAAAAAAAAAAAAAATACAATGTACTTTGACATGTTTAAGGCCTTGTAATATCTTAATGCTGACCCTTTAATACTTTGAAAAAAGCAAAAGAAAATAGACTACCTGGCGGTCAATCAGTCAATGCCAGTCAATTAATCCATATAGACAGAGAGAGCTAGAATCGAGACGATCTAATTACTGTTAGTGTCCGCAACATCGATAATTGGCAGAATGACCAACGATAACGACATTGACTTCTAATAGGTTGCCTCTTGGCACGTTTAAAATTTCTTCGATGATTAACTTCAAACGTTAGTGAAACGAATATCTACCTTTGAGAAAGCTTACCCCCGGAGTCTCCTATATGCTTGTTAAGAACAAAGTTGGAAATAAAAAAAATAAAGATAAACAAAATAATACTAAATTTTAATGAATTTTTTAATGTCTCAAATTTTATTGATAATTAATTAATAAATTATGTTATTAATGAATTATTAATTAATATGTTACATACATTTATACAATATTAATTCTAAAATCCTTGGGGGAGAGAAACCCTAGCTCCCTACGGAGCCAAGAGCAAGAAGTTTTAAACTTTGATCATTGTTGGTTATTGGATGCTGATGTTGGGATGGTATTCTTCTTTTTTGCATTGGTGCACAGTTTGCTCGATAGTGGGATGTGGTTTTGCTTTTCTGATTTAGTGGATGGGTGTTAACCCTAATGTTTTTCTATTAGGAGGGCCTACCTCTTTCTTCTTACCCTTGTTTTGGGGGGGTTGTTTTCAATTGGATGGATCTTAGATTTTAGATCTATTTTTTTTGGAAGCTTGCTTTAATGGGACACAAATTATTCTTAGATTCTATTTGGAGAAGGTGTGGGTAATCTCTCTTTGTATGACATTGACAAGTTTCTCCTCGTGATTTTGGTTTTTTTGGTGGTTTGTCGGGACAATGCCCTTTCAGAAGGGAAAGTTTATTTCTAGCTTCAAATCTGAGCAAGAAGTGGTTGTTTCTTGTTTATTCTATTTGCAATTTTTCCCATTTGGATTAAGAAAGAGTTTCCAAATTTTATATCTAATATTCAGAAATGTATCTTATTTTTCTTTGAGATGTGGACCTTCTAATCTTCAAAATTCTAACATATTCTAGATTTGAAGAACCTTCCAAAATCCTATAATCCTTAATTGGAGGTATGATCCATTTATAAAACATTCTAGGAACCTTGCTTTTTCATTTCACTTTTAGAAAAATCATATTATATTAAATAAATAATACGTAAATAACATGTGGAAAATCAAATCATATTAAGTAATTGGCCAATATTAGGTTTTCTTTAAATAGGTTGATTGGCCGTTGAATGGTTTTGTTGTTGGCTTACCAAAAACTGTCGGCTCATAATACCTATAAATAAATAAATGTTTTTGATAAATATAATTCATTTAGAATTTTGGTTCTTCTCATCCATATCAGTTGATTCATATCATATCAGTTGGTTATCATAGCAAAGTATTGGGTGAAAAGTATCCACTATGGTGTGGTTCAAAATGGAAGGAGAAATTCCCCAGTGAATCTTGGAAAATTTTCTGTCTAGTTTAGGATTGAATCGGCCATTAACTCGTTAGCCTTTCATAGCTGCATAGCATTGCCATCAATTGTGCTTATCCTTGATTTTTAGTTGCTATCACATTGTGGCCCTTGATTCAACGTTGAGCAGTCCAGAATCCCGTAAACGTTGAAGACGTCACCTTTCTCGGTGAGGCAAAGGAGAACCTCGACTCCCTGCTTGTGCCAGCATCCAGTTTTCTGTATTTTGTCTATCTTGTCGGGCAATTTGAAGAATACTCCAATGGAGATGCTTGCGGAGGAGGATCGTTCAACTGATTTGCGCGTCAAGTGGAAGGTGGAAGCCATGGTGCCCCCATGTGCGCCTTCACCCGAGAAATTCCTCCATCTCTCGCCTCACGACTACAACCCACTGTTAGTATTGAGAACCATGATTAACGTATTGCTCGTTTACAATGCCCGGGATGAGGTTTCGGCGGATCCTGCAAAGGTAATTAGGGAGGCGCTGTCAAAGGTTCTGGTCTATTACTATCCGCTCGCTGGAAGACTCAGACAATCTGAGAATGGGAAGAAGCTTCATGTGGAGTGCACGGGGGAGGGCGTGCTCTTCGTAGAAGCCATGGCCGACAACGCCTTGTCCGCCCTTGGCAATTTGGACGACATGAAACCATCGCTTAAACACCTTCATTTTCAGAGCCCTCCTGATACAAACATTGAGAGCACTTATCTACTAGCTATTCAGGTAACTCTTAGATAAGGAAGGCTTCAAATGTGACTGGTAAATGCCTGGGGGTTTTTGGTATTTCTATTTTCGTACCGTCATAAGTGATTGCCATAATTTCTATTTAGTATTTCTATTTTCCTACCATACTGTTACAAAATAAATCCTCAGGCATGTGTCTTTTCCCTAAAATAAATCCTTTGAACATGTTTTATCACTTCGAATGGCAGGTAACTCGTTTCAGATGTGGCGGCTTTGTTTTGGGACTCAGTTTTCACCACAGCATTTGTGACGGACGAGGAATAGTGCAGTTTCTCAACGCCCTTGGGGAGATGGCGCGGGGGAATGCGAAACCGTCCATAGAACCAATCTGGCGCAGAGATCTGCTCAACGCCAGAAATCCGCCACGCGTTGAATTTCACAACACGCTACTGATTGCAGAGACACGATTCCACTGCCAGCGCCCGATTCCAGAAACGGAGGAATATATTCGAGCCTCTCTGGTTATAAGCTCCAATGTCATAGAAGAGATGAAACGAGCCGTAATGAAAGAGTGCCAAGAATTAGAGTTCACGGCTTTCGAAATCGTCGCAGCGTTAGCCTGGCGAGCGAGAACAAAGGTTCTCCAAATTCCAGGTCACCATGGCGTGAAGCTTATCTACGCAGCGGACGCGAGGAAGTCATTTAAGCCGGCGCTTCCACAAGGATATTATGGCAATGCCATCACTTGTCTATGTGCAGTCACTACTAGCGAGGAGCTGGTCGATGGATCTCTTTTGAACGCGGCTAAGCTTGTAAAGACAGAAAAGCTTTCGTTAACCGACGAATTTTTGAGATCGAACATCGACTTGTGGAGACTAGCCCGTGTGTATACGACCCTTTTTTGTCCCAAGAAGATTTGGTGATTAGCGACTGGAGGTCGCTGGGATTCGACAAAGTAGACTGTGGGTGGGGAGAAGCAGCTAATATGTGCTGTGCGCAGTGGAACAAATTCCCCAATGTTAACATCCTTTTGCCCGTGAAGAATGGGGATGGGATAAAGATAGTGGTGTGCATGCCGCCGTCAAAACTGAAATTGCTTGCGTTAGAAATGCAAAGGACGATCAGCGACAACATCGTTCGAGAATTCGAATGGAGCGGCGGAAGCTTTATATTCTCCGAACCCCCTTTGATGGAAGCTGGTAACAGTGTTTCGAAACTCGCAACTCGCCAATAACTCGGCTGCCAAATTTTGGCGAGTACTCGGCAACTCGGCGATAACTCGGGAAAAACTCGGCAATAACTTGGTTTTAAAAAACGAAGAAATTAAAACTTCCCTGTCTGCCTCTCCTGTTTCTCGCCATGGCTCCTCTACCTTTCCCCTACCTCTCCTGTTTCTCCCCATGGCTCCTCTGCCTTTCCCCTGCTTGGCTCCCCTGTTTCTCCCTGCTTCCCTTATTTTTCCGTGGCTCCTCTGTTTTTCCCTGCCTCCCCTGCCTTTGTCCATACGAGTCTTGGCGAGTAATCGCCTGCCTAAATAAACTCACAGCCCTGCTGACCCGCGAGTTTCGCGAGTACTTGCGGGAAACCTGCGAGTTTCGAAACACTGGCTGGTAATATTAGTTATGGACGTAGAAGTATTCCAGAAGATACAGACCGCAGTCGAAAGATAATCGATTTGTGCAAATAAAAGTATGCAATTAAGATCGAAGTTGCCGTCATTATATCTCCTATCTCCGTATCAGAGATGGTTTGGACTCCTTTGGAGCATTGTTTGCAGCAAAATTATTCCATGCCATTCATCTAATTATTCTCCGGTGTTACGAGCACATTCATCTTGATTTGGCTGTTGTACCTAATTCTTAAAATTGGCTGTTTTAACTTTTGTATACAAAATATATGGGTTAAAGTTTAATAATGGTATTATAATTATTTAAAATTATGTTCACAAAAATTTAAACTTAGTTAAAATTTTAATTTTTTTTTATTTATAAGGTGGAATCGGTAGCTGTTACAAATCCGAGCAGGTTGTTTGGCTTTTAAAGCTGTCACAGTATTTTGCGATGTCCACCCCAGAAGCCGCTACACAAAGCCGTTACACATATTTTTGCCAAGTCCTCCTCTATAACCACCATGCCACAATCATTTGAAACCTTTCACGCAACTGAAAGTACCAGGAAAAGGACAAGCGTTCAGTCTAAATTACATAAATCTATATTATTTGATATTAAAAAATAATTTATATAGATTAAAATATTTTACACAATGATATAATAATATTTTATATTTTGAAAACTATGTATATTTTGTTTAATAAATTTTAGAACTTGATTTAATTTGCATTTTTAACCATATAATACTATTTAATCAATATAGTTGGATGTGTTAAAAATTGTGTAGCACATAAAAACTTAGATCTAAGACATTCCATTGTCCATGGGATTGAAATCTAATTTATATAAATGTTTAACTTACAAGGTTTAATCATATGAATGACATGATAATATAATTATTCTATATCATCATAATATTCATTCAATTCTATATACATATAACTTTATGAGATGTGAGTTATAATAGTGTTGGATGTGTTGAAAATTGTATACTACATAAAAACTCAAATCTAGAACATTGCATTTGTAATGATCTTTCTAGTACAACTTTTATTTAGTTTATATACAAAGGAACTGATGTGCATCTCTTTTTAATTATAATGTTTTATTACTTTTGGATTATGGTATTGCTAATGATCTCTATGTTGCATGTATAGGTCCTCAAAAAATAAAAAGGGAAGTAATGGAAGTGCGAAATATCACCACGGTTGGGTATTACCATTAACAGGAATGAAAGAAGCCCTACCAACAATACTCATCAGGGTTCAGGAATACATGGAAGCTCAAATAATTGCATTCATATAGGTGTATTATGAATGTGTGCTTACATTTACCTTGAAATTTTGAATGATATATTGTATATATTTTACCTATATTATATATCTTTTGCTTACCTATAAACCTTTAATGGTAAAGAAAATGTCATGATCATTGGAGATGTTCTCATCAAATTACCTAAAAGTATATATATTGGTTTGTCTATTTTTCAAAAACAACGAAGCTATGCGGTTTGTTAAAATGTTCGATGTGATGTCGCATGTGTCCTCTGACATCTGTCCAATCTGCATTGATCTCTTTCATGCGGGGTTAGGTGATTGGTTAATCTCATCCGTGCGGTAGTAGGTGATTGGGTCCTATTCCTCAGCTATATAAACCATTGTCTTCATTGGCATTTTTTGGGGGTTGAGGGCAAAAGATGATACTGTAGAGCAACAGAAATAGGGCAAATTAAAGGAAGTTAGAGCAGAAATTCATTCAGTACAACAACAATTGTTAGTTTATTGTAACCTACATCCTCTGTAGGCATTTGGTAAATCCTCATTCAAGGATTTTTTGTAACCCTTATGATTAGAAAATAAATTCTATAGGTTTCTCAGATATCTTCGAGGGTTTGTTTAAATTCATCATGTTTTATTCTACTGTGCTTTTCTACACTTGTGTTTGCATTAGATCTTGTGCTCTACATCCAACTTTGTGTTTGGAGGTCGTGAAACCTAATTTGCTCGATCTTTGTCTAAGTCCCAAATTGACTTCAATCGTAGTCTTGGGTTGAAAATTCCCATGGTTGCATAAGTTTGAAAAACTACTGATGAGCACCAAAAATGCTCATTTTATATACACGGTTAAGGAGAATTATCACTGGTTCAATTAGCATATGAGATGTATTTTATATAACTTATGCATATAATTGATAGAAAATCCGGTATTATGCTTGATTGGTGTTTTTAGTGGGAAATGTGTATAAATGTAGGTATTGGTACTAATATGGTGTTTTCCAGTCTACATCCACTTGGACCCGGCATACTTCTGCTTACAGAGACTAAGGCAAGAGAGTAGGCGCCTTCCTCTTCAAGGAAGGCGCCCAACAGAAGTAGGCGCCTTCCTACAACCGAAAGGCGCCCATAGAAGACGAGCGCCTCCCTACAACCGAAAGGCACCAACGGAAGACGAGCGCCTCCCTGCAATCGGAAGGCGCCAACGGAAGAAGAGCGCCTCCCTACAACCGGAAGGCGCCTCCATGCCTTCATACTTTGCAAGATTTACCAAGTCAACTTTGACTGGTTGACCAAGGACTATGGAGGAGGTTGCACGTGAAGACAAAGGAGATCTATTTTAATCCTGCATTTATTAAATAGAATAAAGTGTTTGTTATTATTATCAACCGATTGGCCGGTTGACCTTGTAAAGCTCTTAAAGCATATTATTATTTTTAGGATGCATTAGTTTAGGATTTGTTGTTACGTACACCTAAGGATGTTTATATTTATCCTTCGGGTGAACGAACATACTTTCAAATAGAAGAATAAAATATGAGTAGAATCAATTGTAACTAAATCACATCACGTGATTAAAATAGATCGATTTGTTATTGTAATGAGATCTGGCTGCGCTTTATATAAAGACGCAAGCCAGATGAACAAAGGAGATCAATGATTAATTCTACAGAGAACTTATTTTATTTTATTGTTTAATTAATCAAGAGTGCAACTCCTCTTATTAAAGCAAGCTTTACGTAGCTAGTCGGGCGGACTATCTACGGGAGCTTGGGCCCACTCCCTACAGTAGTCCTCCCCTATTTATTTATGTTCTTTATTTTTTGTAGATTATTTTATTGCTTTAGTTCTTGCTTTATTTAATTTAGGTGTGTGCTTTTATTTTCAGCATTTTTTTCGTTGTATTTTATTTATTTAAATTCTCTGCACTCAGTTTATTTGGTTTGGCTGGAATCCAATTACACAAACCTCCCCACCAAACTAAATAAGGTACAACCAGATTTGTTCCCCAACACTGCAGGCATATATTGTGTGTGACACTCATAAGTTTACGAACTTACCGGATTGATAATTTATGGAAGAGAAATGAATGTTTTTCGGGACATGAATTTCTGCTCACCATTTTGGCGTCGTTGTCGGGGAGTGTCTAAACTGTAGTGTTCTGATTTACAGGTCAGATAAAAAGCTTATTTGAAATTACTTGTAAATATTTTATTTGAGAAGCATGAGTCCACCAAGGAGCTTTTTATAAGGCCAAAAATAGTTGCCGGTAAATTCAAAGCCAAATCCCATAGGCAATTATTTATATATTTTAGCTTCTCAGGTAAACGCGGGAATGAACCTGTTGTACCATAATTAAGTGTAGAAGTAGAAATAAAATGTGTTGTTGAAAAAAAAAAAAATCTGGCATTGAAGGATTTCCATCATGTTCCAAATGGTTTCAAGAAATCAAAAGAAAAAGCAGCAACCCAAGTCTGATTGAAAATTTTTAGGGACGTGTTTTTATATGGAAACCATTGAAAATTTGTGCCTCTAGAAGCTTGGTTTTAAATTAAAAAATTTTATAGGCTTGAAATTTTTGCAACGTATTGGTAAATGTTTTTTTATGATGAAATTAATAATGCAGGGAAAATGACAAAGCATAATTTAAAAAGAACATCTTGTTATGGAGTATGCTCTTCACTTGCGCTTAAGGCGACCTGGTGAATCAGAAACTAGCATGTGTTTTTAACAGACTGCTATGCCATGTTTTCTTCAGGTTGCTAGCTCGCAGATAGTCATTTCCTAGCCTGCACGTTTTGCCATTATGTTAAAAAAGTTTTGTGTTTGAGGCTATGGGGTAAAATACTCTTCTCATGCTGCAGTGCATCAAACTAGTTGATCAAGAATGAGATAAATTTTAGAAGACTAGTTCATATGTAGGCATGGGGGAGACCCCACCTTCATCATTGCCACCAACAACACAAATAAATATTGTCTAAAAAAAAAAAAAGGGAGAAAAACATATCTTCTACTGCAAAGGCTCCAAGTTAAGAGCAAACTAGAGTTTTATTTTGCTACTTGTTGGAAGAGAGTATCCTCTTTCCCGAGGACCAACTTGGTCCAGAAGGGAAATGAGAAATCCCCAACCGATAGCTAAATAAAGAAACATATAAAAAATAGAAGCTTTATTTTTTGTTACTTGTTGGAAGAAAGTATCCTCTTTCCCTAGGACCAGTTTGGTCCAGAAGGGAAATGAGAAATCTCCAACCGATCACTAAATAAAGCAAGCGAGGAGTCCAGAAGTAATCAGAAGATGAAAAAAAAAACAATAAAAAAATAATAAAAAAATAAAAAAAATTAGTTAGTTAGAATTTTATTTTAATGTATTTAGTTTAGATTTTTCTTTTATGTTTTGCAGGACAACATGAAGTGCGAAGTAGACAAATAAGGAGGTGTATGGGAAGATCTCGTGAATTGAGATTCATACGTGGAGTTTGTAATAGCACTATACGAACTGTCTCGTGTACCTGATTGTGTAGCATCCAATCTAGCAGGTGAAAGCTAGCAGAGTTTTGCCTTGGAAACATTGGCACTTGAAGGCAGGCTAAGTAACCCTGATCAAGCGAAAGGCTTCTAGCCCAAGGTGCTTGTGGAATTTGGGGGAAAATTTTGCTGCAAGGTGCATGACTGTTACAACCTGAGTAAATTATGAGCGGAGTCAAAGATGCTACACCACGTACAAGAGAAGAGTGCTGAGACAATGTTCGAGTAACGGTCAACGAGCTCCATTAACCACTACCTCACATTCACAAGAGTGGATCAGACATCGGCATGGGGGAGACCCCATACCATACCAGTAGCTTGGACGAATGTTCAAACATTCGTTGAAAAAAAAAGAAAAAAAAAAGGAAGAAAAAAAAAAGAGAAAGAAAAAGAAAAAAAAGAGAACAAAAAAAGAGAGGGAGGATACGTGAAAAAAAAAAAATGAAGTGAAAGACGCCTTGTTTATCAAGAAGGCACCATACATTGGAGACGCCTTCCGCATCAAGAAGGCACCATACATTGGAGGCGCCTTCCACAGGAAGAAGGCGCTATACATTAGAGGCGCCTTCCGCATGAAGAAGGCGCCATACATTGGAGGCGCCTTCCACAGAAAGAAGGTGCCATACATTAGAGGCGCCTTTCGCATGAAGAAGGCGCCATACATTGGAGGCACCTTTCGCATCAAGAAGGCGTCATACATTGGAGGCGCCTTCCACAGGAATAAGGCGCCACACATTGGAGGCGCCTTCCGCATCAAGAAGGTGCCATACATTGAAGGCGCCTTCCACCAAAAAAAAAAAAAATGCGAATCCTCCTAGTGAAAAAAAAAAAAAAACGCATAGAACATGTCCTGTTTAGCATAAAAATTTTCTTTCTTATTGCTTTGCAGGAAATCATGAACCGAATGCAAGTTGCAGGCATCCTGAGAGCCAGGGCCTAACAGGCACGGAGTCATGACTCCTATTTTACTGCTTTCGTGTGTGCAGTTTTTGTAGGTGTAGTTTCATAGTACACAACCATGAGCATGATCTGTAGGTGGAGCCGGCTTAAACTAGGCCTAACAGATGTGACATTTTGTGCCCTGCAATTAGGAGTGCGGCGAAGCGAAAAAGGCACTTACTAGGAAGAGAGTGCCTACAATCAGCCCAATACAGCAGTGCCTTTTTCCACCTGGAGGAAGGCACCAATAAGCAATTTTCTTCTCCCTTGGATGGGGGTACCTGTTGTTCAGTGTGGGACCTGACGTTTGGAGGGCTGCAGACCTATTGCGTAGAGGGACCTATTGCTGGCGATAAGGGCATCACCAATTTAAGTGGGGGAAGATGCGGGTGAATCAGGACCTCTCGTAAAAAAAAAAAAAAAAAGGAGTTCGAAAGGCTGTTGTCATGAGGACGTGACAAATTTTAGACATGGGGGGAAAGATGCCTTATTGTCGGCGCCTAACTTACTCCTATGAAAAAAAAAAGGTTTGAAAGGCTGTTGTCACGAGGACGTGACAAATTTTAGACATGGGGGGAAAGACGCCTTATTGTCGGCGCCTAACTTACTCCTATGAGAAAAAAAAAAAAACCTTGTGTTGAAATAGCTCCACGATGAAATTCAAATCAAAAGCAAAGTTTTATTTTTGCTGCCCATTGGAAGAGAGTATCCTCTTTCCCGAGGACCAGCCTGGTCCCGAAGGGAAATGAGAAACCTCCAACTGGTAGCTAAATAAAATGGGGGAGGAGTTTGAAAAAAAAAAAATAGATGTCAAATATCTGTTTCCTTCGGAATCAACGCATGGTAAGTAGGCACCTTCCTCTTCAAGGAAGGTGCCAGAAGAAGGTAGGCTCCTTCCTCTTCCATGAAGGCACCAAGAAAATATAAGCGCCTTCCTCTTCCAGGAAGGCACCAATAGAAGGCCAGTGCCTTCCTTTTCCAGGAAGGCACCAAAAGAATGCAAGCGCCTTCCTCTCACCGGAAGGCACCGACAGGAAGGTGCCACAGGAAGGTGCCGACAAGAAGACACCAACAGGAAGGCGCCACTAGAAGGCAAGCGCCTTCCTCTCACAGGAAGGCACCGATAGGAAGGTGCCACTAGAAGGCAAGAGCCTTCCTCATAGGGAAGGCGCCCCTGTTCTTCGCCCATTGACTAGACAAGCACGATGTGGGCAACAAATATTGGTGCAGTTCCAACTCTACGGCATGTAGGTTAATTTGGGGATCGCATCAATGGATGAGAACATCCTACCAATGCCAGCACATACATCTCAGCAATGCACTTGACATATGCCATGAATGATGAAAGAAATATTGTTTTTCTTCACTCCAGAAAACAAAGGAATGTCGTGTTGTTCCAATTATGCATGCAAAAGAAATAATTCAGAGGGGATGTCATTTTGGACGCACACGTGTCAGGTATAAATTTTAATATTCATCCTGTAAATGCATTCGGAGAGAGATACGTCAATGCAGGATTAAAATATTTTTTGTGCTATTGAGAAAAATCTAGGTATTTCAAAGTTTAGAGTCACCAGCTCAGTTGTTGCGGATTGACTCTGTTCTTTGATGTAGAGGATGAAGAAAAAAAAAATTGAAAAAAAAAGAAAAAAAAAAGGGAGAGAGTCAAGATCTGTTCTGTTCATGGCAGAACAGATAAAGATACTTATAAATAAATAAATAAAATCTCCAGGAGCACCAACGTGAAGACATCTCACACCACCAGCATCATATATATCAGATTCTACGAAATTCACCTGGGTATGTACTGATTTTCTTATTAATTATGTGTATAGTTATTTTAAAATCATTTCTATGCTAATACCAGTCGACGCCTCCACAGTTTTTCAAAATCTCCCATTAGAATTCAAATACATGATGTGCCTTGAAAAAAATATATAATTGAAAAAAAAAAAAGAGAGAGGCTATGGCATCTACATGAATAAATTTGGCATCATTTTCATTGCCACCTCATGACAATGGCAACTGGCTTGAGCGAACACATATAAATGATGCTACTCTATACCACAAAGGAGGTTCTGGAGATGTGAAATACGTTTCAAATGTGGGTAAAAGTAGCAGCTGGTGACTGCACTTATTTTAAACCAATTTGGTCTCACCAAATATGACCAATGAGCAACATTGGAGAATGCCAGCATTTATAAAAAAAAAAAAATGCAGTGGTCATTGGCCCTGAACAGTGTGGTCACAATTTAACTATTTGTTCGCAATGATTAGTCAGGATGTGTTTCTGACTTCTGCTGGTGCCGCATCACTCTATGGATGAAGAATAGCAACACTCAATGAAAAAAAAAACACAGTGCTGAATAAAAAAAAATAGTACTGAGAAAAAAGAAAACAGTAGTGCTGAATGGGAAAAAATAGCAGCACTCAACGACAGAGAAACAGAGATGTTGAAGGCCATTAAAATAAAAATAAAAAATAAAAAATATATATATATATATATATCCCAGGGGTTGTTATCACGAAGACATGACAAACTTTTTGGCATGGACAACCTGCGAGAGGGATAACTTCACCTTTTGGTGCCACGAGGGTGTGGCACATGTTAGGCATGGGGGGATGATGAGCACCAAAAATGCTCATTTTATATACACGGTTAAGGAGAATTATCACTGGTTCAATTAGCATATGAGATGTATTTTATATAACTTATGCATATAATTGATAGAAAATCCGGTATTATGCTTGATTGGTGTTTTTAGTGGGAAATGTGTATAAATGTGGGTATTGGTACTAATATGGTGTTTTCCAGTCTACATCCACTTGGACCCGGCATACTTCTGCTTATAGAGACTAAGGCAAGAGAGTAGGCACCTTCCTCTTCAAGGAAGGCGCCCAACAGAAGTAGGCGCCTTCCTACAACCGGAAGGCACCCACAGAAGACGAGCGCCTCCCTACAACCGAAAGGCACCAACGGAAGACGAGCGCCTCCCTGCAACCGGAAGGCGCCAACGGAAGAAGAGCGCCTCCCTACAACCGGAAGGCGCCTCCATGCCTTCATACTTTGCAAGATTTACCAAGTCAACTTTGACTGGTTGACCAAGGACTATGGAGGAGGTTGCACGTGAAGACAAAGGAGATCTATTTTCATGCATTTATTAAATAGAATAAAGTGTTTGTTATTATTATCAACCGATTGGTCAGTTGACCTTGTAAAGCTCTTAAAGCATATTATTATTTTTAGGATGCATTAGTTTAGGATTTGTTGTTACGTACACCTAAGGATGTTTATATTTATCCTTCTGGTGAACGAACATACTTTCAAATAGAAGAATAAAATATGAGTAGAATCAATTGTAACTAAATCACATCACGTGATTAAAATAGACTGATTTGTTATTGTAATGAGATCTGGCTGCGCTTTATATAAAGACGCAGGCCAGATGAACAAAGGAGATCAATGATTAATTCTACAGAGAACTTATTTTATTTTATTGTTTAATTAATCAAGAGTGCAACTCCTCTTATTAAAGCAAGCTTTACGTAGCTAGCCGGGCGGACTATCTGTGGGAGCTTGGGCCCACTCCCTGCAGTAGTCCTCCCCTATTTATTTATGTTCTTTATTTTTTGTAGATTATTTTATTGCTTTAGTTCTTGCTTTATTTAATTTAGGTGTGTGCTTTTATTTTCAGCATTGTATTTTATTTATTTAAATTCTCTGCACTCAGTTTATTTGGTTTGGCTGGAATCCAATTACACAAACCTCCCCACCAAACTAAATAAGGTACAACCAGATTTGTTCCCCAACACTGCAGGCATATACTGTGCGTGACACTCATAAGTTTACGAACTTACCGGATTGATAATTTATGGAAGAGAAATGAATGTTTTTTGGGACATGAATTTCTGCTCACCAACTACTTTGAACAGCAAGTATGATAATCCTTTATTTTCCTTCTTTTTCGTCTAAGTGTTTAGGATAAAATGTTTGACTTCGCCGCGACATCCACCTACGCAGCTCCCATCGTGCAACATAGGACGAAAAGTACTTAGCCAATATTTGGCTAATTCAAGTCAAGCGTGAAGTAACCCGGCTGCACAAATGTGTGGATGTGCAGCCTGACTACATAGTATTGCACATGCACAACCCAACTGCGTAAGTTTGGTGTGCGTAGCTTGACTGTGTAGTCTTGCGCGTGCGCAACCCAACTATGCAAGCTTTGCTTGCATAACCTGATTACGTAGTATTATGCGTGTGTAGCTTTACATCGCAGCTTTCACCTATGATTTCCACTGTCACTGGTATCTACCTTCAACTCCCGATGATTAGAAACTTAAACCTCTTCTCAAATTGGTATCAGAGCTTCAGCACCCTTGATGCAAAGATTGAATCAGAATGGCTTACGATAGCAACCATTTGCTATAGTTGTAGATCTCATGCTTCAATAACAAGAATTACGATTACTAGAGGATCCAGATGAAGATCTTATTTGGACTTCAAGAGCTATGGGAGTTAGTCGAGAATGGCTACCCAAAATCGAAAGATGCAGCAGCACTGGCCACCCTCTCTCAAGAAGACAAGGACCTACTGAAGGAGAACATGAACAAGGACCAAAAGGCCCTCTTCTACATTATGCAAGTGATCGAGGAAACCATCTTCCCATGGATCACATCAGCTACCAAAGCAAAGTAGGCCTAGGAGATTCTGGCCAGCTGGTACCAGGGCACCAATAAGGTGAAGTTGGTGAAGCAACAGATGCACAGGAGAGAGTTCAAGAACCTATAGATGAGTGAATCATATTCCATGAGTGACTTCTTCACCCGAAGGATAAGACATTATCAACCAGATGCGATTGAATGGAGAAATTGTGTAGAGCTAGAGAATCATAGAAAATATTCTTAAAAGTTTACCTACCAAATTTGACTCAGTTGTGATAGCAATCAAAGAGTCGATGGATCTGACAACCCCCTTGAGTGACAAGCTCATGGGTTCATTGCGGACATGAGCAGATGTTGAGCCGATCATCTCATATCTCTCTAGAGTAGGAATTCAAGGCTCAGGTCTCATTTTGAGATAGCGATAGACAAGACTCCCACCAAGACGTCTCTAGTTCTCAAGGAGGAAGAGGTAGAGGCAAACATGGGAGAGGCAACAAGCAATGTGGATTGTCAAACCCTAGTGAGGGAGAGACAAATTACAATTTCCATCAGCAAGGAGGAAGAGGTAGTGCAAAGACCCAATAATCCAGACCTGGTCAGAAGAAGGACATATCAAAGGTCTAGTGCTACTATTGTAAGAAGTTTGGCCATAACATCTCACAGTGTAGAAAATGGATGGCCAAGGAGAACCAAAAGCAGACCCATTACACGGATGAAGCCAGAAATGTGATAGGAGGAAATATGTTGTTGACTTGCAATATTGAGGAGGAGAGCCAAAATAATATCTGGTATTTGGATAGTGGGTGCAAAAATCACATGATAGGGAACAAGGAGATGTTCTCACAACTAGATGAAATAGTCCAATATGAGGTGAATATGGGGAACAACAGCAAGGTTCCTGTGATGGGGAAAGGAAATATCCTCATTCGCACAAGGCACTGTGAACAAAATCAGATCTATGATGTCTATTATATGTCTAGTATGAAGCATAACATACTGAGCATTGGAAAACTCGTGCAAAAGGGGCATACATTCCAGTTCAAATATGAAGTATGCACCATCAGAGATAAGTTGCATCGGCAGATTGCTACGGTGTTCATGATGAAAAATAAAAAAAATTCACTGTAGATTCAAAATGAATCGTTGATATCTCTAAGTGCAGTTGTGAAAGATGCTACATGGCTGTGGCATCTGAGGTTCGATAACCTGAGTTTCAGTGGCCTGAATTTACTACACAAGAAGTAGATGGTGAAGGGTTTACCCCTTATTGAGCAGCAAAGCCAAGTTTGTGAAGGCTTCTTATTCAGAAAACAACATAAGGATCCATTCCCTTCTAGTCAGTCTTAGAGAGCACTTCAACCTTTGGAGCTGGTGCACTCAGAAATTTAAAATCCAATGCATACCAACACGTTTTTCAACAAAAAATACTTCTTGACATTCAGAGATGACTTCAGGCGGAAGACCTAGATTTATCCAATCAAGCTGAAGTCAGAAGTATTTGCCAGATTCAAGGAGTTAAAGTCTCTGGTGGAGAAACAAAGTGGATATCATATCAAGACTCTCAAGACGGATGGCGTAGGTGAATACATCTTCAATGAATTTGATAATTTCTACAAGCAGCATGGAATTGAGAGGCAGCTCACTACTAGATACACGCCATAGCAGAATGGCGTAGCTGAGAGGAAGAATCAGATCATCATGGAGATGGCACGCGACATGATGAAGGCGAAGGTATTACTGCACGATTTTTGGGTAGAGGCTGTAACATGTGTAGTCTACCTGCTAAATAGATGTCCCACTAAAAATGTGCAGGACAAAATCCCTTAGGAGGCTTGGATCAGTCAAAAGCCATGTGTGGCTCATTGATGAGTATTTGAGTGCATTGCATATGCACATGTTCCAAAATAGAAGCGATAGAAACTGTATGATAGAGTGAAGAAGTGTATCTTCATAGGATACAGTGAGTAGGCAAAGGCGTACAGGTTGTACAATCCTATGATAAAAAGTCTCATCATTAGTCGAGACGTGAAGATCTTGGAAGATGAAGCTTGGAACTAGAATTCGAATTTTGGCCAGCCTGAGCCAGTAGTAATGAAGTCTGTTGACTTGTAGGAGGATAGTGTGTAGCCACCTACAACCTCAAGTAGCAGTAGTGGTTCCAGCAATAGCACCGCCTCACCATCTCGATCGCCTCCACTTGGAAGCAAAATCCAAAACCTGGTGATGCCAGCAAAGACAAGGAGCTTGCAAGACATTTACGAGGCAACCCACAACCATGAAGATGAGAAATATTTTAATTTCACATTCTTTACTGAGGTTGATCTAGTGGATTTCAAATATGCAATTCAAAATCAAAAGTGGGTGAATGTGATGGACGAGGAGATTGAAGCCATTGAGAAGAATGATACAGTGCAACTGGAAGATCTTCTAGTAAGGAAGAAGACCATTGGGGTCAAATGGGTGTATAAGATAAAATTAAATACCCAAGGAGAAGTTTACAAGCATAAGACTATATTGGTGGTGAAGAGCTACAAGCAGAAGTTAGACATTGATTACCATGAGGTATATGCACCCGTAGCCTGACTTGACACAGTGAGGATGATCCTAGCACTGGAAGCTCAGAAGGGCTACCAGATGGACGTCAAGTCAGCCTTCCTCAATGAAGTTCTAGAGGAAGAGGTATACATAGACCAGCAATTGGGTTACGAGATTGAAGGCTAGGAGGGCAAAGTCCTGAAACTGAATAAGGCCCTGTATAGTTTGAATTAGACACCCCAGGCTTGGTATAGCCGAATTGACAACTATTTTTAGGATAATGAGTTTGTAAAATGCCCATATGAGCACACCCTGTACAAGAAGACAAATGAAGCAAGAGAGCTCATCATTTTCTGTCTGTATGTGGATGATTTGATTTACATTGGCAACAACATAGCACTTTTTACCCTGTTCAGAAAAACCATGAAGAAGGAGTTTGAGATGACAAACTTAGGGCTGATAAAATACTTCTTAGGCATTGAAGTTGAAAAATTGGTAGATGGAATCTTCATTTTTCAAGGTAAGTATGTGAAGGATGTCCTAAAGTGGTTCAATATGGAGGAAAACAAACCTACCATCACACCTGTTGCCACAGGTTTAACTTAGTAAATTGGATTCTGGTAGGAATGTCGATCCAACTCTATTCAAGCGGCTAGTTGGCAGTCTGATGTATCTGACTGTAACTTGACCAGATATGATGTTTGAATTCAGCTTGATCATCCATTTTATGCAGACTCTAAAGGACACAAACTGGAAAACTAGAAAGCGCATATTACGCTATGTAAATGGGATGCGAAACCATGACCTATTTTATGCCAGATAGGACCAGTTGGGACTGGTGGGCTTCACAGATAGTGACTAGGCTAGTAGCACCGATGATTGGAAGAGTACCTCTAGGTATGCTTTCCATCTTGGATCAGGGGCAGTCTCATGGGCATCCAAGAAGAAAAAAATCATTGTGTTATCCACTGTTGAAGTGAAGTATGTCACTACCACTTCAGCTGTATGCCAGGCAGTTTGGCTACAAAGAGTTATGGATGAATTGAACTATCCTCCGAAAGGTGGGACAACTATTTTTTGTGATAATAATTATGCCATAGCATTGTCGAAGGATCCAATGTTCCATGGCCGGACGAAGCACATTGATATTCGTTATCACTTCATCAGAGAGTTGGTGAAGTTTGATAAAATTCAACTACAGTTTTATAGATCTAAGGAGCAGTTGGCAGAAATTTTCACGAAGCCTTTGAAGGAGGAAGACTTAAGCAAATTGCGAGAGAAGATAGGAGTCAAAGCACTCATGAAATTAGGCTTAAAGGAGGGTGTTAGAAATATTAACCCTAATTTCCCACCCAACTGTGCTCCAAACATGTGCAAAGTCGGACTTCACTCGACAAAAATAATGAAGCTAAGTGATTCGTCAAAATGTCTAATGTGACGTCACACGTGTCCTTTGACATCTGTCTAATCTGTATTGATCTATTTTGTGCAGGGTTAGATGACTGGTTAATCTCATCCATGTGGTAGTAGGTGATTGAGTCCTCTTCCTCAGCTATATAAACAATTGTCTTAACTGGCATTTTGTGGGGGTTACGGGAAAAAGAGGATACTACAGAGCAGTAGAAATAGGGCAGATTAAAAGAAGTTAGAGCATAATTTCATTCAGCATAGCAGCATCTGTTAGTTTATTATAACCTACATTCTCTGTAGGCGTTTGGTAAATCCTCATTCGAGGATTATTTGTAAACCTTGTGATTAGAAAATAAATTCTATAGGTTTCTTGGATATCTTCGAGGGTTTGTTTAAATTCTTCGTGTTTTACTCCGTTGTGCTTTTCTACACTTGTGTTTGCATTAGATATTGTGCTCTACATTCAACTTTGGATTTGGTGGTTGTGAAACCTAATTTGTTCGATCTTTCATCTAAGTCCCAAATTGACTTCAATCACAGTCTTGGGTTGAAAATTCCCGCGGTTGCATAAGTATAAAAAAATACTTTGAACGACAAGTATGATAATCTTTTTTTTTCCTTCTTTTTTTTCTAAGTATTTGGGATAAGACGCCCAATGTCATAGTGACATCCACATGCGCAGCTCCCATCATGCGACATAGGATGAAAAGTACTTAGCCAATATTTGGCTAAGTCAAGTCGGGCATGAAGCAGCCTGACTACACAAATTTATAGGTGCACAACCCGATTGTGCAAGTTTGTCGTGCGTAGCCCGAGTGCGTAGTCTTGCATGTGCACAACCCGACTACACAAGTTTGGCGTATGCAATCCAACTACGTAGTCTTGCACGTGCGCAGCCCGACTGCGCAAGCTTTGCTTGTGCAACCCGACTGTGCAGTCTTGCGCATGCATAGCTTGATGTCACAACTTTCACCTATGATGTCCACTGTCACTGGTATCTACCTTTGACTCCCGACAATTAGAAACTTAAACCTCTTCTCATTATTATGAAAATCAAGAAGCTAAGAGTATATTGTTTGGTGCATTCATTAGTTCATTTTCTTTTTAGAAGGCTGCATTGATTTGCTTAAACTAAGTCACTCTGATCCTTCTGTCGCAAGCTCATTGGAGATAATATAGCAAGCACGCATTGAGAGATTATATTTCATTCAGAATATTTGCCTTGAGACTATTTTAGGAGTAAGTCTATATGGAAAACTTATTTTGTATTGTCACTCAAAAAAGGATAGTATTGGATAATGTAAATTGCTAAACCCGATAATAGGTGGCATGGGATGTATTTAAGAGTGCTAATGACTATTTATTATCATATATTTTATCCTTCCATCTCTTGCAGAGGATTTTTCTCTGATTATATTTTGTTAGACGTCTCTTTTTATGTCTTATAAGTTTGTTTCAAGTAAACATTTAACAAACCTTCAAAGTCGAAGTGTAATCGATGTCGAATTAAAATCAACAAATAGGAGCAAATTTTTAGTGTGGTTGCTTTTAATGATTCAATTAATTAAACATTTGGTGGTTTGAATCAATACAACTAACATCTATAGATAAAACCATTGAGAAGGGCATAAATTAAAATAATCAAACATTGTTATTTTTCTTTTACTGTTGTAATTAGACGGTCAAGTTATTGCATACATTAGTAGAAATCTTATTAGTCATAATGTAAAAAGTTAATAATAGATTTTATCTTACTGAATGCCAAAATGAACATGCTAAAATTATTAATTACAATAGAAACCGAATAGACTTGAAATTTTGCACTTAGTTCATATTTAAATTATCCACTAATATATATATATTAATTAGAATATTCTCATTGGTTCCATGATTTTCTAATTCGAGGCTTAATAAGTTTAAAGGGGATAAAATAAAAAAATGAGAGTTTCTTTTTGTTAACATCATGTCTTATGTCATTCTATTTAAGTAATTTGCCATAAGCATTCTTTATTTTTATAATAGAACAACCCATTTAATTTTTTTTTTTATTTTTGAAAAACATCTTAGAAGGGATGCCACTTCCGGGTAAGATCCAAGGAGGCAGGGGTATCCATTCCATCAAAAACGTCCAGGACTCAAACTTGGGCTACCACCTTTGACATATTCAAGGAGCAAAAAAACACACAAAAATATTTTAAAAATAAAAATAAATAAATAACAATAAAAATAATTAAATTAAATTAAAAACATGTTGTTTGAGTGTGTCAAAAATAAAAGGACAACCAAACACACACACAATAAGATAAAAAAATACAACACGAACCATATAGAAAAAACACAAGAACAACATAACAAAATACAAACATGAAAAAAACAAAAGAACACTACAAAGACAACAAAAAAAAACATGAAAAATAAACACAACCAAAACCTAAAAATTTAAAAAAATAAATAAAAATAAAAAACAACAAACAAGAGACAATAAACAAAAACAAAAAACATAGAAAACACTCACACATAAAAACATGAATTAACTTAAACAAACAAAAACACAAGAACAATAACAAAAATCATAAAAAAATACAAAACAACAAAAACACAAGAACAACAAAAAACAATACAAAGAACACAAAAACAAAACAAAAGAATACACACCTTAATAAAATTAAAAAAAAAAACAAAAAGAAAAAAAATTGAACATAACAATGATCTTTGTAGACCAGAAGAATTTTAAGGCAAGAATCAATAGAGGAAACAAAATAAAGAAAATATTGAGCTAGGGAATGAAAAATCTAATCAAACCAAAGAGAAGCAAAAAAAAAAAAACCAAGAAGAAACTAGGTACCTTAAAAACTAGAGCCATCCAAAGAAATGATAGAAAGAAGAGCTTCTCTAATTTATGAAGCCCACCATCTGGGAGGGTGGCAATAACAAGTAAGATCATCTTTATCCAAAGCCCAATTAACTAAAGCATAAACACTCTTGTTTTGATCTCTGACCACATGATTGTAATCAAATTTCAAAAATCCCATCTGGATTAATTGAATCTTCTCAATAATTATTTTTATTCTCCAATCAACCTTATGATTCTTAGGAGTCTTCAAAATATTAATCATGAGTTGAGAGTCAGACTCAACTAACACCTTTTCCCATCCAACCTTAGTAGCCTCTTGAATGCCTCTGAGGATACCATACCCCTCAGCAAGGTTATTTGAAAGAATTCCCAAATTCTCAGCAGAAGTAAAAACTAGGGAGCCATCTGAAAGTCTACTAATTCTTCCTACATTGGCTTTTCCAGGGTTCCCTCTAGAGGCTCCATCAGTATTGAATTTTCTAAAATCCTTAGGAGGAGGAACAACCCATTTAATTTAATAATAGAATGCATTCATGTTTTAAAGATTATTTTTTGGTTCCTCAAATGTTCATCCTTTAAATAAAGATAATCCTTTATTTTTTGGGGAAAGCTAAAATAGATAGGTTTATTTGATGATGATATGTTTTATCAATTGAGTTTGTTATTTTACTTAATAAGTTGTTTTAGAATGGTTTATTTATCTATTAGTTTAAAGAATTAATATTTTAATTATTGAATTATTATTATTTGACTTAAAAGAATTATCTTTATAAAATCTAAAAGGGTGAGAAATAACATGAAAATGAATACTATATTTTCTCTTTTAATTTAAGTTATACATATGAGCCATATTTAGAAGATGTAGTTAAATTATTTAAATATAAAATCTCTTCAATTTAGATAAAGTGTTTTACTCTTGTTTTTTATGGACTAATGGAAGAAACTATTTAAAACAATGTTGGTAGTAAATATTAAAAGAATAATTTTAGATTATGTAGTACTTTTAAAAATACCTTGAAGTGGGGATAGAAATTTAACCTTTAACTGTGAAATATACAAATTAAAACCAATTCACCCAATGCTATTGTTTTTCATGTATGTAAACAATGAATATTTGAGAACAGTCACTTTCTGACAAAATAGGTTAGAACAAGTGATGAGGGGTGAATGGGAAGTCTCCTCTAGGTCGTTGTATGAGTAGTATGGCGGTGGCCCTTGTTTAAAATTAATAAATACAAAATCTTAGTGGGAGATTTACAACTCCAAGATAATATTACCTAATTTAAGGATCTCGGTAGGAGAATTATAACTCTATTATAATATCACCCAATTGGGGATCTTGGTGGGAGAACCATGACTTCATGATAATATTACAAGAGCTATAACTCCAAAATAAGATTCCATAGTGATTTGGAATGACATAGATCACTATATTATTTACAATTTTGTCAAGGAAACCATGATCAATGCTAGGTGAATGATATATTCGTAACTACCAATGGTGTTAGATATTAATCTAGAAGCATGGTCTCAAGTTAATTACCATAGCATTATATTAACAACCTTACATGTTATTCAATAATAGATAAGTAAAATTTAATATCAAGATTCCACATGTAGGGGATGGGAGTTATTCATCGACCCTCTAGGTATAATGGTCCCTATAGGATAATCCCATATCATGATTTTAGATTCACCACAACAATAGATGAGGAGGATAGGATAATTAAATAGCACATTCTACAATACTCAGTTAGTCTTGTCCATTTGGAAAGCCGACTGCAGTGGTCATAATCCCAAAAGTGGTATCTAATGCTTTATACTGATTACTAATGGGTACAAAATAAATAACCAAAAATAAAAAATTATCCTTGCTAAATCATCTCCCTTGTTTGTTAAGCTTATAAGTGACTTTGTATCGCTACAACCAGTGTATATTTGTTTGGATTGTCCAACCTTTAAGTGGGTTTGATCATTACAACTAGTGTATGTTTAAATAGGTTATCATAGTTGTTATAAAAGTCTAGGTTTTAAAACTACTAGGTCATAGGACCCAAGGATTTCCAAAAAGAACTCTAAACTTATACCAAGAATATATTAAAATTGACATAGATCTTTCATACAAAGAGAAAAATGATGACTTTGCCTCCATAGTCAAATCATTCCAGGGATATATGGAACAACTTATATCTATAATTAAGCTAATAGTGGAGAAAATGGAGCAAAAATTGTTAGAAGTAGAGTATATTACAGCATTTGGGTCATGTACAAGTATCTTCCAAGGTACATACTTAGGACATTAGATTACTTTAGGGGGAAGTTATTTAGTTACTTCATACAATGTAATAAATGCACAAGTATTAATGTGCAAGTTGTATATGTGCAAGTTATCCCTTACACAACTAGGTAGAGTGTTGGCCAAGGAACCTATTTTCCTATATAAGAAAGGTCTCATTATAATACATATATAGAGTCAGGAGACATAGTCAGATAGTGTAGTTTAGATTATAGTACAATTTTGTGTAGTTCACCATCGATTGGTGATGGATATAGTGTAGTTCAGCAACTTTATAAATGGAGTGTTCATTGCCTGCATAGCTTCATTGTATTCTTTTATGTCATTTCTATTTATAGGATATTTTAGTCATCTAGAAAATTTAGTTTCTTTCATATTATTTTACATATTATGATTGGTATCTTATAGTGCTCATTACATAAAAAACTAATAGTGGTATCATATCCACAGTATATCTAGCCATAGTAGGCTAATAGGAAAACCACCATTATTATTAAGCCTAATTTTTTTATCAACCTGATGCACTGCTGGACCAACCACTATCAAAAAATCTCATAAGAGTCTAGGTGGTATAATTAGGGAGAGCCCAAGTAAGGATTGAAAGAAATATCAATTCCAAAAATACTGAGATTACATTTAACTAAAACCTTTTCCATAGAGTTACAAGAAAAACTCGTGAATACTAGGACTCAACATTCAATCCACTAGATTGACAAATCATCTAGTGAAGATCATCTAAGATATCTAGAATTTGCTAACTATTGCCTAAATTTTCTTTTGTTGTAGATTAATTCTCATAGGATTGAGACTCCTCCTACAATAGAAAGCTTGGAGACTCCAAATCTGTTTCCTAAAGATCGACGTTTCTTCATAGTGTAGAGATTAGTTCTTTGTGCAAGAGAATAATACTATAGAAGAAGACTTTTGGTGAAGAGTTGTGGTGAAGTTAGGAGACTGAAAATATCCATTTCTAGATTGAAGAACTTCATAGTTGAATAACAGACCATAGAATCCTTGATACAAAAAAAAATCTATAGAAATCTTGAATAAAATACCATAGAATCCTTGATACAAAAAAAAAAAAAAGCTATAGAAGCCTTGAAGAAAGAAGAAACCATAGAAGTCTTGATACTGAAAATACCATAGAAGCCTTGATATTGAAAAGGCCACAGAAGCCTTGATATTGAAAATGCCACAAAAGTCTTGATACTGAAAAGGCCACAAAAGCCTTGATAATAAAAATTATATATTACAAGGAAATTATTTTATGATTAATTTTGAACTAAATTAATTCCTCTTAATACTAACATTTATGATGTTATAATAAGCTTTGAATCACCTCAACAAAGAATAGAAATATTTAAGATCTACATTTTTAGTTATTTTTTAAACAATAATTTATATAATTATATTACAATAACATCATAATTTATTTTTATTTTATATGTTTAAAATATAAGGTTAAATTATAAATGACATAATTTTTAAGTGGTTAAAAAATATGATTTTATGGGAAAGCCATATTCAAATATTACTAGGGAGTATATGCATAATTAGAAGCTGTAATATTATTATGTGTTTTATAATCATGATGTAATATATATGTTACTTATTTTGATACCATATAACCAATTTAAAAATATAAGTTCCCAAATCTATATAGCAGGGATGCCTAGGTTGTAACATATGTTTGGTGAATAGCATGGTACCCAAATTATAGGAAAATATTCCACATAATAGTGTGAAGAATTGGACAAAAAAATATTTTTTAAATATCAAAGGTTTTGTTTATATTTTTGGCTATTTAAGAGGAGAAAAACCAAAGGTTATATCTTCTGATATTGCACTATTTTTAATATCGTCACACATTCTAGTATTGGAACCTTGTTTTATTGTTTAGAAGATAAAACCATATAAAAATGCATCTATTAGTTATTGTAATTATTTTATTAAATGGAAAAAATTATTACTCATGGAATATTAAAATGGAATCTCTTCATTATAAAGGATTTTGAACATAAATATCAGAAGATGAGTCATGTTTTATTGATACTACTAGTAAATAGAAACTTGTTTAAACAAAGGATGAATCTATAAATGTTATTATATTGTACATGTAATTAAATAATCATCTTACTATTAATTAATATCATATTCAATTATAGGAGATGTTCTACAAGCCAATCAACAAGGTAGATATCACATAAATAAATAGTTTAAAAGCCAAGATTGTTATCCAAATGACTATAGATTTTAAAAGTGTTAAAGAGTATATAAATAATTTTAAGAAGTTATAAGGAGATATCAATATTATTAGTGGTAAAAATAAAAATCCTATCGATTGTGTCAATGTGGTATTTAATAATATTCCCATATAATTTGATCATTTTATCATAATATTTAATATGCTTTGAATGCATTTTTGAAAGGAGCCTAATGGTTATCTTTATACTATTTTCATCTATTTTATTCATGATTAAGATACTTTGAAAAATTATAAAGGCCACACCATAAATTTAAGTGAATGCAAAAGTGATCCCAAGTATAAGATAAAAAATGAGAAGTCAAGTCTTAGTATAAAAAAATATTTAATGAAAATTCAAGATGCTTACTTGTGAATTTTATAAGGGAGGTCACAAAGTTGAATTTTGTAATATATACATCAAAATTTTGAGGAAACTATAAAAATTGTTGATGTGATGGCCTCTTTCTCCATTACCTATGCAGATGATGATGATGAAAGAGAAAAATTCTAGTCAAATGCTCTAATATATTATATCTTTTTTCATATTTATATTTAGAGTAGATTGTAAACTATAGAGAAACAAGGCTTGTGAACAAGCATTATCATTTCTTGTCTAGGTAAAGAGAGTAGCATAATGGCAAGAGAGTTGTGATTGGTAATTATTCTACCTTACATATGTTGGGATATGATGGTGTGACAATCAATTCCTCTACCATAAAGGAAGTTCTTCATGTAATAGTTTTTAGATTTGATATTCACTTTGTTAATGACATAACTCATACTAATAAAATAATAAAATTTTGAATCTATCAATGGGTGGTAAATAATATTGATAATGAATTCAAAGTAGTTTCTTCAATATAATATTATGAGAGAGATAAATCGTATAATATTGGTGAGGCTCCTTATTTTTCTCTTCTAATTAGAAATATGAGAGATATGGTTTAGAAGAGCAGATCAACATGATTACTTTCATAAGAAGGAAATATTATCATGCCTCTTGGTCTTTGGATCTTATCCATAGCAAGACTTGTGGGCCTACGGAAAATCATTTTCTTTCAAGCAATAAGTACTTTCTCACCACTATTGGTGATTTCTCTAGGTTATTATATATTTACATCATCCAATACAAGGATGAATTCTTTGAGAAGTTCAATAATTTTAAGACATTGGTAGAGAATCAAATGGGGAAGAGAACCAAATTCTTATGAATACATGGCAGCAAATAGTTTAATAACCATGCCTTTACTTCGTAGTTGACAATTCATTACACTCTTTAGTTGAATGGAGTGATGAAGGAAAATAATAGGCCCATCTTGGATATGGATTATTATATGATGTATTATAAGAAAATAAAGCTAAAATTTTGGTGTGAAACTTTTACTTACCATATACATTATTAATATATTTTTTGTCTAAGCAATCAAGTGTACATTTGACTATGGGCATTAGATTAGGAGGAATTTTCTTTTTCATACCTTCAAAGATTTGGTTGAATAAAATGGGCTTACATTACTAAGGAAAACTAGAACAAACATCAAGCATATAATCATCGATAAATTCTAGTAGGACATAGTAATAAAGACAAGGCCTATTACTATCATTATGTAGTTGTATTGTATATCATTATATGTTGTAATTTTTAGAATTTCTTTTGCTAATATTCTAGTTCTTCTTAAATATTTTTATTTTTCTCATTTATGTCTTATTAATACTTGAATCTAGTCCTATAGTGTGGATGGTTCTATTTCATCTTTGGATTCCAAAATAGTTGGATCTTGGTGAATATCCTTCCTATCAATTGGCTCTTTTGATATTATGATTTATCCTCCCTCTTAAATTATTCTTCTAAGAAATGTGATCCTCACATATCTTGTTCTATAATGTTGGATGTTTCTCAAATTCCAATTACATGTTATATTATTTAGTTCTTCATATCATTTCTTATGATGTATTTCCATGTAATAAGCTTCCTCCTATATGTCATCCTATTCTCAATTATGTTTGATTTCTTCTTTAAGATTAAATTCCTATTATTTAGTATGGATATAATCAAAATCCTCATCTACATAAGGTTTTACTTACTAAAGTGAATGACTTTATGGATCATACCAGTTATGGAGGCCATAGAGTGTCCCATGTGCGAAGCTATTATGTAGAAAATTTATAATTCTTTCAAGGGGTGTGGTTCCCTTAAATAAATATAAGAATATATTTAGTTGTAAATTAGTCTATTAGTCAAAGTTATGTTGATGGTTAAGTTCAAAAGTACAAAGTGCACCTTATTGATAGGTAGTTTAGTAAAATGAAGGAATTTTACTATTTAAATGATTTCATCCTTGTGGGCCATATTGAATTTGTTCAAATCATTATTTCAATTTTGCATCAATGGAAAGTTCATCAAATGGATATGTAGGGTGATTTCCTTCATGGAGATTTCCAAGGGGATATTTATTATGAAGCAATTATCTATAGTTATTCTATATGGACCTACACCTTGGTATATAATCTAAGGAAGTACATATATACTTCAATAGTATCTTTGTGCCAAGTGTAAGTAAATTTATTATTTTTTAGTTATCATTTTTAATTAGTGTAAGTTGAAGCATAATATTTACATTAAATATCATTATGATTAAATTTTTATAATTATGTAAGTTGGATATTGAAAGTATTTAAATTTGGATATGGAGCTATAGCTTCAATAATCCTTTGATATAATATATTTAGACCTCCTTAATGGATTTTAGAACATTTAAAATATCCATTTTTCATATGTCTCTTTTTCAATTCCTCGGTATACTTTAAATATTTTGCATCAATTTTAGATGGAGGATTAAATCTAAGTTATAATCCCTTTACATTTAGATTGAAGTTGTAGGATAGCTACACTATGTTTATTTATACAAATGCTTATTAATATTTGATAGGAGGTATTTTTTACCTCACTCACACTTGACTTGACATAACATTTTTTATTAGTTATTATTCCAAATAAATGTAGGAACCTCACAAGAGTCAATAGAAAGAGGCTAAAAAGCATTTATGTTACACCAAAGACATATTTTAGATAGAAATTAATTATTCTATCAGAACTCCTATTATTTTGGAGGTATATTTTAATACATATTGGTATGGATATGTTGATGATAAAATATCTAATACTAGTTTTATTTTCCCTTAGTTTGACACATGTATGTTGTTTTAAGAAATACTCTACTATATCATTATATTTCATGAAAGCAAATTATTATAATGATAATGAGGTAACCAAACATATTTAATGGATAATATATTAGAAATATGAGCAAGTTTTATTGTCATTGATGTCCAAGTTTCATCATTAATGTCATCAAGTGGTTTTTCCAAAAGGCAAGGAAATGGTTAAAAGAAATAGGATATAATACTTATTTTAAATATTATATGCCTAAGGAGGCATAATAGTTTGAAGACCCAAGGAAGGAGAAGCAGTTTTAAAAAGAAATAATAATAATATAATATTTTATATTATAATATTTCGAGCCAAATGATAAGGTGAAGAAAATGAGGTCCAAGGAATTAAAAAAAATCATCTATCATTGAAAAGACCCATTGAGCAGTTTGCAAAAAAATTAATTTAATTTATTTAAATTAAAATATTTTAGTCTTTGATTAAAATTTTAATTTAAATAAGTAATGGGTGCCCAAGGTTTTAAATTTAATATTTAAATTTAAATTTGAATTTAAAATTTGAATATGGGCCGACGTGTAAGGACAAAAAGTAGATATATTTATAGGAGAAATAATATTCATTTTTCCTAACATCTGATCACAAGATATTCAAATGTTATGCGAAATATTTCATGCACTGTATTGTTGTGGAAGAAGAAGGAATTCACATTTTAAATATTAAAAGCAAAGACAAGGGTTTAAGTGCAAGCACGTGGGAGAGAAGTCCCACCAACGTCATTATCGTAGGTGGCAGTGGAGGCCAAGCTAGAACGTTGTGAGGGCAAGATCGTGGGTTCGATTCATGTCGTTGTGTTTTGCAAGGGGAAATCATTTTTCATTCATGCTAAAGGTGAGATTAGATAAGGAATAAAATGGAGTTTGTGCACCTTTGGTTTCATATGGGTATGTAGCCCAACTAACAGATGCACTTTGTGCTAAGGTGTTTGGAAAGGCAAGGTCGTGTGTTCGAATTTTGTCGAAGTCATTTTGTTGGGCAAAATAAATTAAAGGTATGTTATACATATTTTAATTTATCCAAAGGTTTTGAAATTTGTGAGGGTTTCTTGAGTTCTAAGAGAAAGTTGTGAGTTTGTTAAGGGAGTTATAAGGTATAGAAAATTAAAATATTTTATTTTTATTTTTGGTGATTAGAATTTAGTTTATAAAGTTGGAGTGATAAGGTATGCAAAGAAAATTGTATTTTGCATTTTGAAATAAAAGCTACATTGTGATAATTATTTTGAGAGGAGAAATAATATGTATAAAGGAAATTATTGTGTATTTCATTATAATGAAATTGTTGACTTATATTTTGTGAGTTTGGATATTATAAGGTGTACTAAGAGATTTGATATTTTGTATGGTAAAATAATTATTGGGAAAATTATTTTATGGAGATCTTGAGATTGGTTGTTGCTATCTAACATTGAAATTGGCCAAGAGGATTCAATTGTGATTAAGACAGGTTTTGAAGATATATCTCCATCAAAAAAAGGTATGAGCACATCTTCCTTGTGAGTGAAATATTGTTGGATTGAATGTTGTGAAATGCAAAGTTGAAGTGAAAAGGATTGTTTGATAAATATTTTTGGAAATGTTTGAGTAAGTGATCATGTGCATGATTTGTGGATGTTTAAAGAATATGAGTATCATTGTTATGTGAGATTGAAGACTATCTTGAGCTAGGGTTTGTAAAATAACATGAGTATCATTGTTATGTGAGATTATAAGAACTATCTTGAGCTAGGGTTTGTGAAAGAGCATGCGTATCATTGTTATGTGAGATTGAAAACTATCTTGAGCTAGGGTTTGTGAAGGAACATGAGTATCATTTTTATGTGAATTTGGAATCATATTTATTTAAGGTTTGAGTTCCATAGTTTAAGTTATTGGAAGCATAGTGAAACACTTGGTTAGAGTTTGTAAGCAAGTTATGTTTCATTGAGTGAATGGTTTGTTGAAGTTGGATGAGCATGATTAATTGAAAGGATTGGAATGATAGTTCAATTTCTATGAAACAACTTGTTCTTTATTTATGAGTTGATTTGAAAAATAATTTGAAAGTAATCAAGTGCTTGATGAGTGTAAAAAATATTGAGTCTCTAGTCATTCTCTATATGTTTCTATGGTTAAACAAGATTATGAGTGAAACTTGTTTATGGTATTGAAGTGGTTTTATGTAATATATTAAGTTGAGTTTTGTATGTAAGTTTGCAATTGATTTGAATAATATTTTGTGAAAGCTTGTGAGAAAAATTGAGTAAGTCCTAGAGTGGACTTAAGGACAGATTTGAGCAAGCTTTTATGAAAGCTTAAGGACATATTTGTGTGAGATTTTGTAGAAGCTTCCAAGTGTATTTAAGGCAAGTCTTGGTGAATACTTATTGATCATATTGGACAAGTTCTAGAAAGGAATTACGAGTAGATTTGAGGTATGTCTTGGTGGATACTTGTTGATAAGATTGAACAAGTTCTAGGAAGGACTTGTGAGCAGATTTGAGGTAAGTATTTGTGAGGACTTGTTGAGATGATTGGAAAATTTCTAGGGAGGACTTGTTGATCAAAGTTGAATGAAGTTTTAGTGAATACTTGAGAGCATATTGAGCAAGTTCTTGAGAAGACTTGTGGATAGATTTGAAGCAAGTCTTTGAGAGTACTTGAGAGCAGAGTTGATTGATTGATTTGTTCAAAATTTGTGGTAAGACTTGAGGTAAATATAAGTAGATTTAATTTGATATTAAATAAATCTTTGTATTAAGGCTTGAGGACAAATTTGAGGATAGATTTATGCTAGATCGAAGGACATTTTTTAGTTCAGATTTGAGATAGAGATTGAGAAGATTTGTGCTAGATCGAAGGACAATGTTTAGTGTATATTTGAGATAGATTATTGAACAAATTTTTTCTAGACCGAAGGATAGTGTTTAGTGCAGATTAGAGATAGACTTGTGAGAATATTTATGCTATATTGAAGGACCATGTTTAGTGCATATTTGAGATAGAGATTGAGCATATTTATGCTAGACCAAAGTATAGTGTTTAGTGTAGATTTGAGATAGACTTGTGAGTATATTTGTGCTAGATCGAAGGATAGTGTTTATTGCAGATTAGAGATAAACTTGTGAGTAAATTTATGCTAGATCGAAGGATAGTGTTTAATATAGATTTGAGATAGAGATTGACCATATTTATGCTAGATTGAAGAATATTGTTTAGTACAAATTTGAGATAGACTTATGAGCAGATTTATGTTAGACCAAATGATAGTTTTTAGTGCATATTATAGATAGACTTGTGAGCAAATTTGTGCTAGATCGAAGGACAGTATTTAGTATAGATTTGAGACAAAGTCGAGAGCAAGCTTTGGAGGTGGCATAGTATAGAATATAGTAGTCTCAAGTGGATATAAATCCATTAGCTAGGGCAGTTAGGACAAAGGTATTTTGATTGATGACATAGTTCTTTTGAGTGAGGAAAGAGGTCTTCTATGGAGAGATATCCATAAGCCAGTGTAGTGGGGGTAGCAGTTTTTCTATAAGATCACCAACCAGAGTAGAGGAGAAAGACTTCTCCTATGGATAGATCTCCATGAATCAGAAAATGGGAATGATTTATCTTGTGGATAGGTTTCCACAAAATTTATTAGGAGATTGGTGTGTCCTTTATACAAATGTCCATAAACTTTGTAATAGGGAAGGATTACCAAGATATTTGTTGTGAAAATTTTAGTGAAATATTTTCTCTATGGAGTAGCCCACATTAGGTGAACCACATTAAATTGTTGTCTCTATTGTGTGTGATGATTTATGAATTGATTTGATTACTTTTATTGATATTACCATTGATATATTACACAATATTGTTTAGGAAAGAAAGTAAAAAGTGGTCTTATACTGGTCACCTCCCTTATCAGTATAAGTTTGTGTTTTTCAATTAGAATCAGAGCGGGTTGCTTCGGAAGAGTTTAATAGCTTGAATAAAAACCTATAAGAACACATATGGATTCTTAGAATGGATCTTCAGGAAATAAGTCACCATTATTTTATGGAAACAATTATGCATTATAGAGTATAAGAATGAATATTTATCTAATATTACAAGGAAATGGTATATGGCAAGTATTTGAAGATGGATACACACCTCTACCTACTCCTCCTACAGATAAATATGATATGCTTATATAACAAAATAATTCAAAGGCAAATAATGTAATCTTCAATGGGTTATGTGAAACAGAGTTTGTAAAAGTTATGCATTACACATCAACACAACAAATTTGGAAAAAATTGAATAAAACATATGAGGGAGATAAAAATATTAATATGGCAAAATTGCTAAATATCAAGACAACATTTGAATACTTGAATATGAAGGATGAAGAAGACATTACCACATATTTACATCATGTGTATGAAGTTGTTAACTCTATGCAATAACATGGGTTTAAAGTTGAAGAATTGAATGTTTTCCAAAATATTTTAAGGTCACTCCGTAAGAGGTATAGTGAAAATGTTTCAGCCATAGAGGAAACAAAATATATTGAAACTTTGACAAGATATGAGTTACATGGAACTCTCACAAATTTTGAGATGATAATAAAAGAGAAGTATATTCCCCATAAAGAAATAGCTTTCAAAGTTACAAAGAAAACAAAGTATAAGAAGTTAGATTCAAGTAATGAGTCATCCTATAATGAAGAAGCAAACTATGCTAGAAGTAACAAGGATTCGATAAAGCACAAATGTATGAAAACAATTAAGTTTTTCAAGTGTGGTAAATATGGTCACTATGCATATGATTTTATAGAAGCTGGAAGTAGCAGTGGTGAAGAGAAAAAGGATCATAAGAATAGGGAAGCAAGAAAATATAGGTATCAAAAGAACATGTATGGATAAGGTAAGCAAGGAAAGAATTTTTCCAAAGACATAAGAATTTTTTTTTATGCAGATAAGATAGGAAAGAGTTCAAGTGATAGTGATGAAATATCCTCAGATAATAAGGAAGAAGAAATTCTATTTTTGGCAGTAGAAAAAGAAGATGTTAAGAAAAAGGTAAAAATGGAATCAATAATTCTCAAGTATTTTAGGTGTGGTAACTTTAGTCATCTTGAAGATCATTGCACAAGGAATGTGTTTAGTTTTAGTGAATATTAATATGAAGATGCTCTTGAAAATCTATAAGAAGAAAGTCTTGTTTAGACAATAGCAGAAGAAGGAAGTGCTCCTAGTGGAAATGAATAAAAAAAAATGAATATAATCTTGAAGATATAAGAGTAGAGAAAGAATCAGAAAATGAAGAGGGAGGAGAAGTTGATCTTAAAGGTGAGCTTATTTTTCTTTTAAGATATTAAGAGAGGAAATAAAGCAAAAATCAAAAATCAAGATTCACTTTTAATAATGTGATGAAGAGAAAGGAAAGCTTATATAAGATCTAACCAAATCAATCGCTAAGACAAGGAGATTTAAAGATAAGTTAGAAGCAAAAGGATTAGAATGTGAAAGATTAGAACATGAGGTAGCTTCACTAAGGAAGGAAGTGAAAGAGTCTAAATACAAGCTACATAGATTTGGGAAAATTTCAAAAATTATGGATAATATTATCAATGCACAAAGATCTTCATCTAACAAAACATGATTTTGTTTTTGAATAAGGACAAGAGAAATAGAGAGAACAAGGAGAGGAATCAATATCAAGTTTCGAAGAGGAGGAAGTTTCAAAAAGAGAAAGTGAAGAAGATTTTAAGACTCATGATGATGAGTTAAACAGTGAAAGCACCAAGGAAAGGAACAATGCAAAAATAAGGAATAAATAGAATAGAAAATATCACAAGGAATAAGAGACTAAGAGACAAATGGGGTTAAGCTAAGATTTATTCAATGTACATTGCTTCTCATGTCATAGGTTTGGTCACAAGGCTATGTAGTTCAGGAGATATGAAAAGAAGGAATACAATTACACTAGGAGAAATGTAAGAAATTGGCATCTCTTTCAAGGGTATTGCTACTCTTGTAATCAATTTGGTCATAAGGCAGTTAATTGCAGGTTTCATGATAGGAATGGATATGGCTTCACCTAGAGGAACTACAAGATAGTTGCACCTTCAAGGAATCACAACATTAAGTTCTATAAGTGCAAAATTTTTGGGTATATGGATAAGTGGTGTAGAGAAAAATTTCTAGAGACAATCAAGAATAAAAACATTCAAAGTAATCTAAAGGTTCAAAGAGGTATGGCTTCAAAAGTATGAAAAATAAAGTTGACAAAATAAAAGAGCATTTTATGTTGGGAGTATAGATAATTCCACCCCAAAATTAACCACCTCAAAGAAATGAGATGGGGGAGGGGCTAAGCTAAGGGTCTTATCTTTAGCCCCAATCCCCAAAGGTGGCCCTTTACCATTGATGACAAAGGGGGAGAGATTTGAGTTAGGGGGAGAGCATTCCATCAGGGGGAGAAGCTTCTAAAAAATAAAAGCAGTTTCCATAGGAAAATGGTTACCATCAATGAAAAAGGGAGAGATTGTTGGAAATATGAGCAAGTTTTGTTGTCACTGATGTCAAGAGGTTAGTGTCCAAGTTTTTTCATCATTAATGTCATCCATTGGTTTTTACAAAAGGTAAGGAAATGGTTTAAATAAATAGAATATAATATTTATTTTAAATATTATATGCCTAAGGAGGACTAATAGTTGATATGAAGGATTTCAATTTCTTCGAAAACTAGAGTCAGGGATAATGATCTCTGAAGTTTGATCTAGTGGGAGATGAGACGTTTTTCGCAGGACTTCCCAAACTTTCGAACTCGTTTTGGCCATATCTCACTCATCCGGACTCGGATTGAGCTAAAATTTTGAGGGTAGATGCCTGAAAACCCTAGAATGTCTCCACCAATTTTCATATCATTTGGAGCAACATAGATCCTAGCACATACCTATGTGTGAATGACATATTTGGAAAGTGGCTATGCGAGGGTTTCATCTGGGTTGAGTGCAAGCAGCTCCAGAGGTTGGTTTTTAGGGCCTTTAGGCCCTAGTGGCCAATATTTTTATGGTTTATGCTCAATATTTTAGCAAGAAATATTGCAGGGGATACAATATGGGTTAGAAATTTATCTTTCAATAGATCATACTATGAACTTGAGTGACAACGGCTTCCAATTTGCTATACAAAAGAAAATTGAAAACCATACCTTTCCACGGCGTCTAGGGCAAGGATTAAAGAGATCATGAAACAAGTTTCAAGCAGTTGATAAAAAAATGGCTCATATCTCAAGTGAATCTGGTGCTAAGGTGCACCCACAAAATAATTCTATTGTGAAAACCCCTATCAAGGGTAAGAATTTTGAAGACTTAGTCCCAAAAATGAATTTTAGGAATGCCCTTCATGGTGGACAGCCTCAGCCCAATGCTAATATCAATATTAGGGCTTCCCATAAACCTCTAAGAATGCCTAGTATTGATCCCAGGAAAACATATTCAGGATGTCTTAAAGTAGTTGATGGAACTCCTATTGTTAAGCTTGATATGGGTAACATTTAGACTGGCATTGAAGATTTGGAAAAAATAGGACTAATTTGTCAGTTCGTGGGTTTTCATCCGATTCTATCTACTTTAAAAGTTTGGGCTACAAAAATCTAGAAAACTAAAGGTGAGTTACAAATCTCTATTTATCCAAATGGTTATTTTCTTGTTTTATTTGCTAATAATGAAGATAGAGAGAAAAATTTTCAAGGGGGTCCTTGGTTTTTTGGAAGGTCAGGGCTTTTCATGAAGCCCTAGCATACTAAATTTAAAGCCGAAGAAGAGATGCCTTCTATAGCTCCTGTGTGGGTTAGATTCTTTGGCCTCCCTATTGAATTTTGGAATCCTACTATTTTTTCTTCAATTGGAAACTCTTTAGGAACTTTTATGATGACTGCTGATTGTACTCAAAATTTTGAACATATTATTTATGCTCGGATTTGTGTTTTAATGGATTTTTAAAAACCCCTACCTAAAAATATCACATTACAATTTGGGGAAGACACTTGGGAGCAAGTAGTGGACTATGAGAACATTCCTTTTCATTGTAGAATTTGCCATGAATATGGTCATTTGGCCGGTGCTTGTCCAAATAAAATTCCTGATCAAAAGAAAGAAGATATAAACTCAGCGAGGTTTCCAAATACCTAAGAAGAAGAACACTAAAAAAAAACCAGTTATGAAGGATCAATCAAAGTCATCTGCTAATATGTTTGAAATCCTTTCCACAAATGATGTCCCAAGTGAGGAAGAGGAAATAATGGAAACTGAAATCTTAGAAACACAATTTAAATATTAAGGGAAGAACTTAGAGACAAACCAAAAAATCAAAAGTTTTCAACAAAAAAAAAAAGGAGAAAATTTACACAAGAAAAACAATATTTCAAATGTCAAAACTTCAAATAATGCAGGTCCCAATATAGACTCCGTTGAACCATCTAGTAAAATTTTGGTTGTGTATGAGCATTCTTCAAGGTTAGAAGCCATCTCGGATTCAATTGGAATAATTCAAGAAACAGGGGAAAAAAATTGAAGATGGATTCTAATCAAAAAGTAGGTCGCAAGACCAATCAATATCATATGGTAAAATAAGGTGAAAAGATTTTAGATGAAGGTAATATTAATGTCCTTCCCAACTTTTTTAGTCCTGGTATTAATGAAGATCATCACTTGGAATATTATAGGACTCAAAGGGAGTCTTTCAAAAAAAAATGAAATTAGAAGAATGATTCAGGTAAATCATCCACATCTTGTTTTCCTTCAAGAAACAAAGATGTCAATGGAGGATATGGACTTAATTGCTAGTAAAATTTAGCCAGCTAGAAAAGTGGTTTCCCTTAGTTCCCAAGGGACTTCGAGTGGCATTGCTTGTCTTTGGGATCCAAAAGAGGTAGTTATTCACCATATGGTTGGCATTTGGGGAGCAACTTGGCCTGATTAGGTACTCATATACAATATATAGTTGGTGAAAAAATCCCTTTGGGAAAAAACCAACTATTAAAATAAGAGAGGCTTGTCTTCATATGGCAAAGATTGTCATCTTTATACAAAAATAAATATGAGTCCCGACAACTTGTACTGATTAGGTACTCATATACAATATATAGTTGGTGAAAAACCCCTTTGGTAGAAACCAACTATTAGAAGAAGTAAGGCTTGTCTTTGTATGGCTAAGACTGTCCTCATAAAACCAATCAATGCAGTTGTATTACTCCAATATTATCTTGAAATTGAAGGTAACATGGAGAAGAAAATGACTTGATGAAGATATCTACAATTTGTTTCCTAGTTGGAATATATTCCAAGTATAAATCCCCATTACGAATATGTTGTCGTATGAGGTGCATGTGTATCTCAATGTGTTTAGTGCACTGATGCTCAAATGGATTGCGTACAATATAAATTATGCTTTGGTTGTCACACCAAATATTTATAGTATTTTCATGGGAGAAACCAAATTCTCTCAAAAAATTTTGAAGCCAAAGAGCTTCTTGACTAGCCAAAACTATTGCCCTGTATTTCGCCTTTATTGATGATAAGGCTACTGCTTGTTGTTTCTTGCATAACCAGGCTATTTGTGAAGAACCAAGGCAAAATACATAGCCTAAGATAGAAAATATGTCTTCTACTGGACCTTCCCAATTTGAATCTATGTAGCCAATGATATCCATGGAGTTTCCCTTATAGAGGAGCCCAAAGTCCATAGTGCCTTGCAAGTAACAGAGGATCCTTTTTGTTGCTTGCCAATGACTAAAATGAGGTTTATGAGAGAATCTAGATATGATTCCAACAACATATGAGATATTTGGACAAGTATGAGTAAGGTATAATAAACATCCTACAAGTTGACGGTATAGAGTTACATCACATAGAGGGGATGAGTGGGAAGTACTAAGATTAATGCCAGATTTAAAGGGGTATGATAAGGTTTGCAATATGTCATTTTAAATATTTGAAGAAGATCTAGAGTGTACTTTTATTGACACAATGAAATTCCTACATATTTTTGACTAATTTGGATCCCAAGGAAATTATGAGCTTTACCTAGATCAACCATTTCAAAATTTTAGAGAGGGAGTCTTTTATAGTATGAATGTGAGTCAAGTTACTACCAGTGAGAAGAAGATCATCAACATATAGAACAAGAATGGTGATATTGCCTTTATTTCACCAAATGTATACTGCGTTATTAGAATCATAATGAGAAAAACTTGCGGAAATAAGGAAGGAGTCCATATTTTCATACCAAGCTCTAGGGGCTTGTTTGAGGTCATAGAGAGACTTTTTTAGCCTACAAACAAGAGAGGAGTCTTGAGTGAAACTAGCAGGTTGTTCCATTAATATTTCTTCTTTTAAGTCCCCATGTAAGAATGCACTTTTTACATTCATTTGATAGACAGACCATTTATGGAAAGCAGCCAAAGCAAGAACCAGTCTAACAGAATCCATTTTAGTAACTGGAGCAAAGGTTTTTGCATAATCAATATCTTCAATTTGAGAAAAATATTTGGCTACTAGATGACATTTTTGTTTTTCTATTTCTCCATGAGGGCCATATTTTATTTTGAATATCCATTTGCAACGAACTAACTTACTTCCTTTAGGTAAGGGAACTAAATCCCAAGTTTTGTTTTTTATCAACGAAGAAAATTCATTTTCCATGGAATCATCCCATTATTTAATACCTGAGGCTTATCTGAAGGATTGAGGATCAGAAGAAATTGACTGACAAACAAGACCAGTGCCTATGGGGTTGTATGATCTTGTGGAAGAAATATTTTAGATGTAGGGAGTAGATTCTTTAAAAATGGTGTGGGTCCATCGTGGCATAGTGGAAGGAGTAGAAGGATTTGAAAGACATTGAGTGGGAGTTATAGGTTCCTCATATTGATTATCAATAACCAAGTTAACTTCAAGAGTTGGCTCTTCATAATATTGAGGTTCTACTATAGGAGAAGGCTCAATGGAGGAAGAGGGGGTTTGAGGATCTTTTTGATGGAATGTTTCATCAAATTGAACATTCATGTGAAGACCTCATGAGTTGAGGGATCAAGAAGCCTGTATGCTTTCAATTCTTCACAATAACTGACAAAGATGAGCAAAATGATTGTCTTATCTAGAGCCTTCCTTTTCTTCTTTGAGATGTGAGCCCAAATGGTACACCCAAAAATATTGAAGTAGGAAACATCTAGTTTTGAGCCAGACCATGCTTCTTTAGGATTTAAATGGTCAAGAGCTTCATGAGGTGTGATATTTTAAATATAATTGGCATAGTTAATATCTTTTGCCCAAAAATTTTTTGGAAGATCTCTTGAATGGATCATACAATATTCCATTTCTTTCAATGTATGGTTTTTCCTTCCTACAATGCCATTTTGTTGAGGATTATGGGAGACAGAATGTTGATGACTGATACCATGACTAGATATAAATATGGAGAACTCATTACTACAGTATTCGCCCATTATCTATGTGAATATTCTTGATTTTGTGAGATGCTTGAATTTCAACTAAGGCTTTAAAAACTTTAAAGTGGGATAGAACATCACTTTTATATTTCATAAAGTGGACCCACAATCTTCTAGAAAAAAATCAATAAAGGTTAGACCATATTTTGCTCCTTTGAAAGAAGGTTATGGGAAAAATATTAAGTCACTATGGATTAAATCTAGAGGGTATGAGGCCTTTAGAGAACTACTTGGGTGGAAAGGATGTTGATGTTGCTTTCCAAGAGCACATCTAGAACAAACTCCATCAGTAGATGTGACTTGGGGTAAACCTGTTACCATATCATGGGTTCTCAAATCCTTTAGATAGTTGTAACTAAGATGACCAAAAATTTCATGCCAAATTTAGATTTCAATATCTCCATGAGCCACAAAATAGAAGGCTCCTTCTGGATTTTGGAAACCATTAAAGTGAAATAGATGAGAGTTATGATCAATATTTCCTTTGGCTATAAGAGAATAGGGATCTTGAAGGTATCTTATCTCAACTCATTTTGGAGAGAAGAGAACAATTTTCCCTTTTCCAGAAGTACAAATATGATAGAAACAGAGGATATTTGTGGTAATTTTTGGTACATATAGAACATTATTTATAGAGCCACCATCAATGGTTATGTCCCCCTTTCCTTTGACAGGGATAAAGGAAGAGTCACCCACTTCTATGCTACAAGTAGAGCTAGAGGATATAGAAGAAAAAGACTTATCTGAAGCAGTCATGTGATGAGTAGCTCCATAATCTAGGACCTAGTAATTAGAGGAAGAATTGGATATTTTTCCTTGAACATTAAAAGTTTTTCCTATTTGCTTTTTATTGTCTATATTTTGATCCTTCATTGTTGTCTCTAGTTGTTGTAATATTTTTGAACATTTGTTTGTAGAGTGACCATTCTTTTTGTAGTGAGCACAAGTTATGGGGGTCTTTTCCTTATTTTTAAACTTTTCTTTAGAAGAGTTGGAGGCTATTAAGGCTTTAGAGGAAGAGATTTCATATCTAGCAAGTTTTGTTTCTTCCCTAGTTAATCTGTCATAGAATTATTCTAAAGAGGGCATTTTAAACGTTGCACCAAGAGCATATTTGGTAGATATAAATTTGGTAATAAAAATTTGAAAAACACCATTTAGCTTAGATAGGATTAGATAAATGCATTCTTCTTCAGTCTTAGTCTTCCCACTGCCTTTGTATTAGGTGAGGACTAATTTGAACTTGGTGAGGAAGTCAATAATACTACTAAAATCTTCAGGAGACAAATATGTTAGTTCTACCTCTAGTTGCATTGATCTCATTTGGTCAACTTTTCCAAATAGGGTTTTTAGTTTCTCCCAACTTTCATGAGGATTTTTACAATATTTAATGTGAAACCACAAACTTTCATGAACATTAGAGCTAATAATACCCATTTTTTTGTGCATATTTCCTTTATGAACAAAAATTTCATATTCTTTCTCAAATTTTGGTTGCTTTTATTCTATCAAATGAGTAAGACCTTTTTGAGAGATAAGATTTAAAATTTTAGGTTTCCAAGTGTGAAAGTTATGAGGGGTGAGAGGTTCAATTGAATTCATCATTTTTACATGAGATAAAAAGTGAAGTTATAACCAATATATTCCCCCATTTTAACATCAATGATTGGATTAATACAATTTATTTTAAATAAATTATGAAGATTTTCAATATAGCAAATCTCAAAATACTTGCCCTAACAAAAGGGAAACTATAAGTATTTTGAGTTTTTTATAATGGTGCTTTAGAATTGCCAAGTCCCTTTATGTTCTTCTCAAAACCTGCCCTAACTTGAGGGAAACTATAAGTAAGGAGAAGAATTAAAGGAATGAAGGCTTGAAATGCAGAGATAGCAACCAGATTTAAATATGGATTACTCAATACTCGCCCTTACTAGAGGGAAACTATAAGTAAGAGAGATATCCAATATGTATATAAGGTTGATGAAGAAAATATATGCCAGACCTTTATACCAATAGTCTCCAAAAACCCGCTCTTACTTGAGGGAAATTGTAAGTGTTTAGAGACAATGATACATGGAACGTAGGCAAATATATTTTGAGGGAAAACTAATTAGATTTGGAAAATTTTATAAAGTTTTCTTTTTAGAGAAGATAGATATATTTAGAACAGAAAAAAAATTCTAAATAAATTAAGTGAAGATATTTATATTTAGAAAAAAAAAAACTTTCTAAAAAATTAAACCAAAACTTTTATGATATAAATGAAAGAAATTTATATGAAATAATTTAATAAATTATAAGTGGAAGAGGATTGTTTTTAGATAATAAATTCTTTATGAAACACCTTTTAATTTAAATGAATTTAAAAGGAAATAACTAAAACTATAAGAAGAGACAACCCCCTTTTAAATAATTTATTAAATATGAAAAAAGAGAAATTATCTAGAAATGAGTTTTGATAAATTGATTAAGTATCTTCTCTACGAAAATAAGAAATTTTTCAAGATAAAAAAACTTATAAATATTATTTACTTTTAAAACAAGTAAATATCATAGAAGAATATAGATAAAAAAATAACAACCCCTTTAAAGATAAGAAACACAAATGTGCAAAAAATTGCACGCACCCCAAAAATTACAATATTGACCCACGATTGCATATAGCCTTATGAGAGAAAAAAAGGCTCTGCCTAAAGGATTCAAAGGAGATTCTTCGAAAGACAAAGAATCGAATCAAATAAATTTTAAAATATTTATCTAGGTGAATTAAAAGAACATTACATGATCTAGCCTCAGAGAGAGATAGGCATCGAGAAAAATAAGATGACTTCTTTAGAACCCTACAACCAAAAAAATAATGGAAAATAACTGGATTGTTCTTTCTTGAACTGGCGGCTCATCGACCTCTGTGGGTGAGAACGCAACAAAGAAGAAGATTTCCATGACGTCGAGGATTCCGCGATGATTTATTTAATAGGTTGGAAGACGCTGTCTACGTGGAACGAACCAAAGAAGAAATGCAATTACAGATAGGGTTTTCTTCGAGTGCAGAGATCATGGGAGGACACTGTGAAGTGCTCCTGATCACTTCTAACGATTCAGCTATACTGCAGAATACGTTAGTAAAATATATTGCTATAATTTAACAAGAACAAGCCATGACTTTGATGATCCAGAGGGGGTAGCAGTGCCTAAGTGTCACTTAGATTTATCTAGTCCTGTAGAACACATTATGAAAAATATGTTCTTTAATTTTAACATAAATAATATGAATCAGTATCCCTGCAGAATACTTTATAAAAAATATAAAGGACAAGCTATGATATCGAATCAAAAACTTGAGAGCTGCAGAACACTTTATAAAAATATATAAAGGACAAGCTATGATATCGAATCAAAAACTAGAGAGAAGCTTATTGATAATGCAATACTGTGCAGGGATTGGAGTTTATAGAACCGATGTTGAGAGAGCGTCAGGAGATTTTTGAGTGAAAAATGATCTTTGAAAGATTTGATCTTGGAGGTATGAAAGATTTGATCTTGGAGGTAAGGGCAGTAATCTTCGGCAGTAGAGAGATGTTTATGGAATGGCGCCAGGGAGATGATCCATGTTTATGGAATGGCGCCACGGAGATGATCCATGTAGCGGTTAGAGAGGAACATCGCAATTTTTGAAAGGAGTTCTGGTTCCTTGGAGACGAAGATCCAAAAAAATCTTTCACATAAATACAACCACCGCTCATAGATATACGTTAAAAGAGATTGGTAAAAAAATTAAACCATGAATATCATGCTAAAATAAAATCGTAATAAATAACGTGATTCTAAATCGAAGTGGGCCCAAAAAAAAACTAAAACTGCAGAGCCTCGAAAAGAGAGGGCTCTAAAATAATTCGAAGAGAGGGAATTTTTTTTTTAAATCAAAGAGCTCTTTCCTTTAAAGAATGGGCTATAATAGCGCCATTCACACAGGTTAAACCTGGTTTTGAAAGTAAAGGTAGAGCTTGATATTTTAAAAACTATCCTCAAGCACGAATTAAACACAGTTTTTTTTTTTTTAATTATTGCAATATACAATGTCAACAAAACAACTTTAAAAAAAATATTGCAACATAAAATTTTCAACAATAAATATTTTTCTAAAAGAATAAAATGTAAACTATGGATGAAAAAAATGAATATTGCATTACTTCAAGTAAGTTCGCCAAAAAAAAATATCCAAATAAAATGAACCAGATCCTAGAAACTTCAAGAGAGAATGCTAGAAAAATCTATCTTACTTTGGTACCATGTTAGAATTTCACAATAATAGATATGCAAAGCATTACACAAAAGATGAATAGAAAAGTAGAACTGGTTGATTTATTCCAAGGATCAACTTTGTATAAATAGCAAAGTTGATCATTGAGATTCGTTGGATTACAACAAATCATCAAACCTGATGAAGACACCACTGAAAGTTCTCCTAACACATGGAGGAGTGGAAAATCATGTGTGTCTCTCCTAGTTGAACTTAAGAGAATATTTACTTATTCTAACAATTCTTACAATAAATAGGAATTCTTCTAATAAGTAATGTATGGACATTACTTCACTTAAATCCTCCTTCTACACCTTGACATACTTTGTAATGCTCAAAATATAAGGTGACTTAATTTTCAAATACTTGGTGCTCTCTTCCTTAGTTTTTGGCTAGAAACTTACCAGTTGCATTTTTGTTTAAAATTATTTATTGTGAAGTGTGGTTGGTATTCCCCTAGACTCTATCATTCTTAGATACTCGTGTTCGCTATAATGTCATTGCTTTGAAATAATTCCTCTTTTGCTCAATCATATTTTGTGAGCTATGAAGCATACTCATGCTTTCTTAGTTTGTCTTTTTTTGCTCACTCAAAAAAATGTTTAGCTATGGAGCACACTTTTTATTTATTAGTTTCTTTCTTTACTAACGCTTAGCATTTTATCACCCATATATCTTTGTTGATTAATGATGCAAGTTCATATGGCTCAAACACTTTAATAATGATCACTCTTGCTATTGTATAATATTTCTTACTACTAGAAAATATTCCTTTTGGTTGGATAACATTTTTCTTTTCTAGCTAAATTTCCTTTTGGTTGGATAACATTCCTCTCATTCAATGTTGGATGGCATGCACTACTTGAATTTTTGTAACATTACCTATTACAACACTCTTATAGCATTGTTATTTTTATCAGTTCCTTAGTGCTAACTTTGTTTAGTATTTGCTTTGATTTTTGTTCTATATTCAGTGATGGTTAGTTTGTTATCTTTTACTTCTATACTGGTATCTTGGACCTCTACCTTTATGTTGGCCTTTTGGGCCACTTCCTTTATGTTGACCTCTTCGACCTTGTATCATTTACTTTGTCACTTTAGGTTCTATCTTCTAATGATGTCCACTTTGGCCACTCCTATTGTGCTTGATTTCTTGAATCACTTAGATCTCTTCAAGGTACTGCTACTCAAGTTTCTTCTTCAACATAGTCTGCTTAGACCTCTTTATTTAATGTGGATTATAAATCCACAAAATATATGTAGATGCTCCTTGCTTTTTGTCTCTAGACTAATATTCTTTGCTTTAAAATAAAACTCTTCAAAAATATATATCAAAGCCAATATTGATATTATTTTAGTCAGACTGATATTTCTAGTTTTCTAAATAACCAAAACTCCTCTATGCCTCTATCTATTTCTATATTTGTACTTATTAGTATAATCCTTCTCTATATACTTTTATATATTGTTGCTTATCTATATTTGTACTCAGTAAGCTTGAATGCTTCTCTATCCTTGGAAGGTTGATGCTTCTCAGTATTCAATGTCTAAAATCTTCTTAAATATCTAGAGTCTAACTCCAATATCTTAAGTTGCACCTAAGAACCAAATATGATTTTCCTCTTTTATAGGGAACCTAATATCAATGTCAATGTCAATATGAATATCCCTGAATTTATTTTGATTTAGATTTCTTGCAATATTTTTTTTTGGTAGATAAGATACTATAGCATTAATACCGGGTTTTACAGGTTGACCCAAAACCTTTTACAAAAATCAGCCCAGGTTTGTTGATGAACATGTCCTTACTAAGGATCCTATATATGTAAAATCTACATACCGCCAAAGCCATTACATCCGGTAAGGCACATAGCCTATTATCAAAAAGAAACTTCCCATACAAAATTTTGGGTATACCCCAAGAAAATACACCTACATCATAATTACAAAAAAATAAACAGACACAAATCCCTTCCTTGAAACAGTGGAGAAACAAAAAGCTGCAGACACACATAGCAAAGTACTGAAAAAAACTCCCACAAGTTCTGTATTGACAGTTACTCTTAATAATTCTTTGGTAATTGATTTCTTTCGTATATGACATGATTTGGGACCACATCCTGTCTTGGCCAATCAGCATTGGATAAGTGAACCTGTTGGCTAGATTTATGGTGGTGGCCATTTGGTGGTCCACGTGGCTCTAGTTTGAAGTCTTATATTATTGTTTCTTTCTTGCCCTTTAATTATAAACCAACCTCAAATTACCAAGATGAATAGGAGCCATGTTATCTAACATGTGACTGTCACCATTAGTCTTTGTGGTATTTCCAAGCAGCATCCACCAAGACTGACAGCTCGGATAATTTTTGTTGTGAGTCCATTTCAAAAAAGAGACAGGAATACTCATAGACTTTGAAATTACAATGCCTTCCGTATTGGTAAATTCGATTATCATTCTTGGCATTCTTGTTGAATAATCTCCTCTACTTCACTCGGGATACCGTGTTTCCATTTGAAAAGTTTGTCACCATCGACACCCAAATTGACCAGCTTATCAGAAACTTTGTTAGCTTCCCGAAAGACATATTGGGATTTTTTGTCCTGTCTTCCCTGGAAAAGGATCCTAGCCTCTTCAACAATTGTTTTAATCCTCCAAGGAGATGTTTTCCAATTATTGAGGAGATTTATAACATGCATAGAGTCTCCTTCTATGATAAAATTGCCTTCTAAGTCTTGAGTCATTTGAAGGCCTCTCCACATAGCTCTAGCTTCAAATTAGTTGTTCGTCATTGTTCCCAAATATTCAAAAAACACAAGTATCATATTCCAATTATGATCTCACACAATTTCATCGGTGCCTACTCTGTTAGGATTTTCCTTAACTGCTCCATCAAAATTAAGCTTAAACGAACCCATAGGAGGTGGGGACCACTTAACATTGAATTTGGGGTTGACTACCCTAGGCACAGACTCATCTAAAAAGGTTAAGCTTAAATATTGAGCAATCATGGTCTCCTGTAGATGAAGTTTACAGCTATCAAATTGGGTAAGGTTCACATTCTCATTGGCAAAGGATAGGATCCTGGCAATGATAGTTTGATAATCATGGATAGACTCATTAAATACTCTATGGTTCCTTTCTAACCACGCCTGCAAAAGATAGTGATTGAGATAAATTTTCCACATGTATCTAAGTCTTTGGCTTGAAAAGGGGCAAGGCCACTAGATGAAAAAATCAAGTATGGTGGCTGGTTTAACCCAAGAAATATTGAAGGTCTAAAAAACCCCACTTAGGATAGTCAAGGAAAAAAGGCACTCAAGGAAAATGTGATAAATGGTCTCCCAATTAGCCCTACATAGATAACAATGATTAGTGATACAAATACCTTTACGCATCATATTATCAATGGTTAGAATTCTTCCTTGGATAACTAGCCATGAAAATACTACAATTTTTGGAATTAAATTTTTTATCCAAACTAAGTCCTTAGAGAAGACAAAATCCTCGTCATCAAGCAGAAGCTTGTAAGCTGATTTAAAAGTGTACTGCTCATTTTTCATAGGAGCCTATGTCACTTGATCTTCCTTGGGTCTCATGGGGATAAACTATTGCCCAAGAATGGTACAAAGATCATTTGATTCCACTTGAAATTCTTGAATCCTCATTTGTTTCCACTTCATTCTGCCTTTGTCCTCAACCATATAATCAGAGAATTTTTTGCCAATGAGTTCTTCCATGACATCTCTGATTCATGATAAGTTAGGATATTGCATTAATTGTTCATCCTTAGCCGACCTGTCATTCCAAAAATGTATCCTCTCACCACTACCTAAAACCCATATTAAACCTTTTTTGATGATTTCCTTACAATTGAGAATTACTTTCCAAAAAGCAGAACCCTTGATTGGAATTGAGACACTTAGAAATTCCATATTTTGAAGATAATTTTGTTTGATGATAGTTGTCCATTCATTTTCTTCACCAGAAATGAGGCACCACACCTGCTTAGCTAGTAAAGCTAAATTTATATGAGCAATTCTCCTCAGACCTAAGCCCCCATTTTCCCTGGGTCTACACACTTTGGTCCATCCTACAAGGTGTATCCTTTTTTCTCCTCTGATCCAGTCCATAAAAATTATTTCTAGAGTTTTTCAAATTTTTGGAAAACCTTCACAAGCGCTTTGAAAACAGAGAGGAAATAGACTGGAATGATATGAAGAGAGGCCTTAGTGAGGGTCAGCTTTCCTGCTTGATATAGAATATGACCTTGCCATCCAACAAGTTTTTTTTTTAATTCTTTCAATAACCCTGTTCCACATTGACTCTCTCGGAGAACCAATGAAAATAGGGAGACCAAGATACGAAGTGGGGAGGTTTGCTATATCACACCCTAAAATTTTTGTAATCCTTCCTTACCTCTGAATGGGGGTGTTCAAGAAATATAACTTACTTTTACTGAAATTAACTTTCTGACCAGCAGCGTCCTCATAGAGTTGTAGGATGTATTTAATTCTTTTGGCCTCAACCACCGATGACTTAGTCAATAGAAGAGTATCATTGATGAATTTTTGGTGAGAAACAACCCTAGTGAGATATGTTGCCTTGGTTCTTGATATTAGCCTTGAACTACAAGAATTTTGTATGGTTCTACCTAAAGCTTCTGCTACAATGATGAATAGCATGGGGCTAATAGAGTCCCCCTGCCAAATTCCTATGCAACTTTAAAAGTAACCAGTAGTGTTCCATTAACCAGAATCAAGAACCATGCTTTATAAATGCATTATTTGATCAAATTAACCCATTGGTGGTCAAAAACAAATTTAAGGAGGACAAAAATTAGAAAGTACCAATTTAGCCTATCAAATGCTTTGTTCATATCAATCTTGAGGGTAAAAATAGACTTTTTAGTCTTATGAGCAGAGTGTAGAGCTTCATGAACTGCTATAACTCCATCCAAAATTGACCTACCCTAGACAAAGCTTCCCTGGCACGGATCTATGATGTGGGGTAGAATATCTCTCATTCTATTTTCAATGGCTTTAGTTAGGATCTTGTAAGAAACATTGCATAGACTGATTGGCCTCAAGTCAGCCATAGATTCAGGGATTTGCTTCTTAGGAATTAGAGAAATAAAAGTAGAGTTGAGACATTTTGGGATATTACTTCTTTCTTGGAATTCTCTAACAGCAAAAATAAAATCCTCACTTATGATGTCCCAAAAATCTTGATAGAAACGAGGGAGAAATCCATCGGGTCCTGGGGCTTTGTCTAGCTCCATGCTAAACAAGGCTTCCTTAATTTCCTCATTAGAAAATGGAGCTAGAATATTAAGGTTTATATCCTCATTTATTATGCTAGGAATGGATTGCAAGAGAATATCTTTGGCCTCCTCATTGCATTATGATTCCTGACCAAGGATAGAATTGAAATAAGTTACTGCCTCCTTTCTGATTTCTGTTAAGTCTTGAGTAATAGAACCATCTGCTTTTTTAAAAAATTTATCTTGTTATTGCTTTTGTTTCTAAGCATGGTGACGTGAAAAAACTTGGAATTTGAATCTCCATATTTTATCCAAAGATCCCTTGATTTTTTCCTCCAATAGATCTCCTCACAAGTCAAAATGTTATGAAACTCTGCTAGTTTTGTTTGTTCTTCTTGCCTAGTAGTTTCATCAGTATCACCATGTTGAATCCTCTGATCAGTTATCTTCAAACTTTCAACAACCTATTTTTTATTTTCAAAGAGGTTCCCAAATACCTCTTTGTTCCAAGTTCAAAGCTTTTCCTTAACAAACTTTAATTTTCCAGCAATTTTAAAAGTTGCACTACCCTTGACAGGCTTCTGCCACCACTGAATTAAGTTATCTCTGAAATTGGAATGTTTGATCCACATAGATTGAAATATGAAATATTTCTTGAAGGACAGAGATTTAGGGATCTCCAACAAAATGTAATTATGACCAGAGGTAATTTTAGGAAGGGCTTGCAGGGTAGAATCACTGAATAGAGTTGTAGCCTCCTTTGATAGAAAAACCTATCAAGCATTTCTTGAATGAGATGACACCCTATCCATCGATTTATCTAGGTATAATTTGCTTCTCTAAGTTTTACATCCATAAACATGTTGGAGTTAACAAAGTCATTGAACTCATCCATGCTCTTGATAGGTGGTCCATTTCCACCCATTTTTTCTGAAGGGTAAAGAGGAGTGTTAAAATCCCCAGCCATAATCCAGGGGATATTATGGAATATTTCACTCAGATTTCCTAAGTATTCCCACAGTAGAGCTCTCCCTTGAATTGAAGTCGGGGTATAAAAATTTTAAAGGATCCATGACCTATTGTTGTTTATTTCCTTAAATAAAACACTAAGAACCTTGTCATATTTCTGAATAATGGTGCCTTCTACTATCCGAGGATCCCACAAAGTCATAAGGCCTCCAGACGCTCCTCTGGATGATTTGCAAACCATCTCCCATTGATTCCAAATTTTTTTTGTTAATTTTTTTGACTGAATCTCATCAGTTTTTTTTCTTGCAACATGATAATAGTTGAATTCATTTGATTTCTTATTGCATTGACTTCCCTGTGTTTGGGTAGGCCATTGAGACCTCTCATGTTCCATGAGAGGAACTTCATTTAGATTGTTTGGGATTTCTTCCTCTCCCCCTCCCTTGAGGGAGTTTTCCTAATTTGTTGTCTTCAGAACCTATAATAACCTGTTGAAACAAGGTTCTCTATTTTCCATTGGCAATGTCATTATCAATTTTAATTTTTTTATGCTCAGCATTTGATATTCTCTCTCTTATTTTTTACTTCTAAAATCTATAAGAGACTTCATAGTGCTCCTGGTTTGTTTAGGACTAAACTGGGGGGAGGCAATTTGTTGTAGAACCAGACTGCCATATTCCTCAGTATAAAGAGTTTCACATATCTCCACCCCTAAATCCAAATCTTCTCCTTTTTTCCTATATTCCCCTAGTCTACGGGGCGACCCATCAGTAGGATTCACCTGGATCCTAGTGATGATGTTAGGGAGATGAGATTTTTTATTTTCCAATGCCTCAACTTTCTTTCTAAGTTCTTCAGCATTAGGGTTTGTCTTTGGGATGCCCACTGGGCTTGAAGTATTTTCAGCATTGGGGTTTAAGGATCCTAACTTGGATGGGGATTCTAGATATCGGGCATTAGGGTTTAGCTTTGTGACGCCCACGGGGCTTACAGTAATTTCAGCATTAGGGTTTGAGGATCCTGACTTGGATGGGGATTCTAGAGAGTCAAAAAGGTTATCTTAAAGGTTCTAGGCTTCCATGTCTTTCGATAATCCTCCTACTCCCATATTGGATAGAATTGAAAATTTATTTGAAACTAGAGTATTGGAACTTACTTGAGTATTTTGGTTGCCAACAACCTGTTGTTTTCCTTTGTCTTGCAATCTTCAATAGTTATTCCCCTCTTCTCTAGAGAATCAAAAAATATGATCAGGATGACTTTGAATGTCCTCAAATTTTTAACTTTCTTCTAAGTTGGATCTCTTTATCAATGTCCAACTATCTTCTAAGTTGGATCTCTAATAAATCTTTGTTGAGTCATAGTATTCACTGGTTTCTTCAACCATGTGTAAAGACCCTAGTATCAAAATTTGGGTGACTAATCCTTATCCCCTCAATATAAAATCAATAAAACCTTTAAAATAGAGGCCAAGTATTCACTACCTTTAAATTGGATAGACTTTAAATCAACTCTCTAAACATTGTATAGAGTTAAATAATGGTGGCTAATAAAACAACTCTATAAAAATGGATAGAGTTAGGTGGTAACTATGGCGCCACTATTGGATTTTAAGCCTTCCCAACATAAAATATCACATGTCCATCAATAAATAAGCCATAATGTTAAAGGTCAAAATATCAAAAATGAAGAGTAGAATAATATATGAGCAATCTAATATGTATATCAAGGTCAATATAATAATGAATTAAAATTCACTTATAATATCAGATATGAATGTAAATGGCCAATGTCATTCATGTACAAGCATGAAAAATACTTACAATATTAATTGCTCAAAATTTGTATAAAACCTTTACTTATCCATATCTTGTTCTTACAATCACATAATAGATCTTTAATACCTATATTATGGTGCATTATCTCTGATGAGGAATAATGTAAGAAATTTTAGGTTAGAATTAGTCTATTAAAATTAGGACTTAGTCTTATTTTTTGCTAATATTAAATTTGTAGAAAATTGTAAAATATGATTTTTATAAGATCATGTTGGATTTAGTCTTAGTACTAGTTGTCCCAATATATTCTAGAAGGATATTGGAATTTAGGAATATAATATGCTATCCCTTGTATGAAATTTTTAGATAAAGCTTATCTTCCCAATTTGTGAATTAGTTCCTCAATCCAAGGAAATGGTTGCTCATTTTGAGGGAAATTGGTTGTAACATGGGCCTATTTAAGCCCTACATATCAAAACAATTGCTATCTTCATTTGGATCCATATTAGTGGTATCAAATAATAGGAGTTGTATATGTTTTGGGTTCCCTTTTGACCTCATGTTGATTTTTTGGTTTTGGGTAATTACCAACCAATGATATCTTACTTTGAAGCTTTTATTGCAATCAATACTTAGTTTGATTTTGGAATTCTAGTTCCCTTAGATTAGATTTAGAATTTACTAGAGTTAGAAGATTTTCTAATATGAGGATAAGAGTGAAATGATGGTGAGGTCATACACTTAGACCACCCTTCATTGATATATGAGCATATGATGGAGAAACAAGCTATCAAGAACCCATCATACCTTATTCCTTCACCTACTTCATCAATAAAGGAGAAGTGGACCTCAAATTATCTTCTATACTAAAAGAAAACCAATATATTTTGATCCTTCTATTGCAAATCCTTTCCCTCTTTCATAAATGTGTTGTTTTCACTTCAAATTTCCTCTATTTAGATTATCATTTGTAATATTTTTATCAATTTCCTCTAACTAATTGGTTGGTTTCCTAATTTAATTTGAGTTTTGCACATGGATGATTTTCTAATGTAATTTGCATTCTGCAATTAAACAAAGGCTTTTGAAAGTCTAAAAAAATTGAAATTTTTTATTTAAAAAATAAAATTAAAAAACCTTCAAGGTTGAATCACCTAAAATGTGTGACCAAGTATTATAACCTATAATAGGTGACCAGTCCATGTCACCTATAGGAGAATTTAACGTCACTCGATATGACATTCCATCACTTTTTGGTGACCTTTAGTTGATGCACATGACCTTGAAAAGGAATAAAATGATCGACAATAGGTGGTCATCGAATTGACCTTCGACACAGTAGGATCATCCCATGGATGAAGGATTTTTGGATGACAAACCATGAGGTAATGCATGGAAATATCTTTGTGCTCAGATCCATTGGTCGAGCATGTGACACATGGCATCTTAAGAGGTAGCTAGGTGAGTTTATTTTTTTATAGACAAAAATTTATTTATCCCACATATATCAGAGAAAAATCTTTGAGGCCTTTAATAAGGGTGACCTCACCCTATTTTTGTAGCTAGTGCATGTTGGTTATGTGATAAGAACTACCTTTCAACACTTACTTCTATTGACCATACACAATTGAATCATTGATTGTTTCCTTCCAGGTTGACCCGATTTGATTGACTTCTATTAACTAGGTTAAAAAATCACTAAATATTTTTATAAGGGGTTAATTTTTTTGCAAAAATGGATAAATTTTTTATTATGCAAAATAATAATTAATAATTCTAAAAAGGGAGAAATAATTTTGTGTTGTTTCTTTTAATTTTCCCTTCCAAGCATTGTAAATTTGCACATTCTTGCAATAATTTGGGAAAAATACTTCATTTTTGTAACTCCCTTTAGGCACAAATTAGGTCCCTTTTATAAATCACACTGCTAGCTTACACAAGTATGGATACCTATCTAGTAAAAAAAAATACCACAATAGCCATAGTAGTTAGCATTTTGGTTGATAAGATCACGAAATTGGCTATCCCTGGTGGTCCTAGTCAAGCCCCTTGACCTTTGATCACAAGAAAAATGTAAGGTAAAAATTTAATATGGGTCCCTTGATATTGAGGTCCTAAATAGTTCGATTATCGACATGGACACATGATTTTCTTATAGCAAAATTCCAAAGGATGAGTGAGTTCCTTTTGCTAGGCTCAAACTTTCTAGTATAGCTAAAGTTTTAGTAATGGTCTACCAAGGAAATAAAGATCACATTGATACTTGGGATGATTTGGTGATATAATTGAAGTATAATTTCTACCTTTAAACTATGTAGAATATATTGTAATAAAATGGCTTCATTTGAATCAAGGATACAACATGAGTATCCAAGAGTACATCTTCCACTTTAATAAATTGAGGATTTTAACTAGTATAAAACACTCTACTACATCCCTAATCACCAAATTCAAAAGTGGATTGTAGGAACCACTTTTTAGGGAGTTGAAATATACCCCTATCACAAATTTTAATGCATTGTTTAATCAAGCATAGCTTACAGAGGAGAAACTTGTAGCTCAATAGAGAGGATCTCGATCTTTGTCGTCTAGAGGAAATACCAAGGCGATAAATCAAAAACAATAAAAAAGTGAAAAAAATATTATACTTCTCATTTTCCATATTCATCTACTTCTTATTCTTCATAATCCAAAAATCCTTCTTCTAAACCTTTATTGGTTTGTACTTTTTTTAAGAAGAAGGGTCATCTTAGGCATCAATGTTATAAGTTGTAAAATTTGAATAACAAATACATGGTTGTAAAGCCTCCAAAAAAGGACCCAAAATATAGCCCCATTGAGGCTATGTGGGAATTAAGATCATATAAGGGACAATTAAACAATGTAAATTTCATGAATACTTCTCAAGGTGACTATAAAAATTTATTTATCATGCAGGATCACCTAAATCATGATTACTTTGTTCATTGTATAATAAACAATGGCTCATATAAGAATCTAATTGTGCGGTTCATTGTTGAAAAATTGAAGTTTTCTATGAGTCCTCATCCTAGTCATTATTATTTAGAATGGAAGGACAACGAAACCTCATCCAAAATTACAAACACTTGCATGATCTCATTTGCCTTTGGTTCAAAATTTGTGGACAAGGTTGTGTGTGATGTTACTCCTATGGATTGTTATGGATTGTTGCTTAGGAGACCTTATCAATACTATAGAAGGACTATCCATTATGGTTACAAAAACACTAATAATTTACTCTTAAATAACAAGGCATATCTAATCAAATGTACATACCACACCACCAATTTCATATTAAGTTGTAGATAAGCATACAAAATGGAAAATCAAGCAAAGGAATTGGAACTCATTTTCAGAAGGCCAACAAATTAAGAAACACAAGCATCAATTCATACACACAAAAGGAATTCTTCACTTGATAAATTTTTGTAATCATATTCCAATGTGTTTAAAGACCCCACAAGGCTCCCTACTAAACGTCATATCAATAATAGGATAGAAATTGTTCCTACAACACATCTTCCTAATGCTCCAATGTATAGGTAATCTATTGTGTAAATGGAGAATATTAAAGAAAAATCCAAGAATTTTTGTCTAAAGGATTTATTAATCCAAGTACTTCTCCTTGTGCATCTCCAATTTTCATGTATTGAATAAGCATGGTACTTGGAGGCTATGTATTACTATCAGAGCATTGAACAAGATCACAATTAAGAACACATATCCACTTCTAGTAATATATGATGTTTTGGATCATCTTCAAGGAGATAAATTCTTTTCCAATATTGATCTAAAAGGTGAGTACCATCAAGTCAAAATTCAGCTTGAATATAATGTTTAGGACCAATTTGGATCTCTTTGAGTGGCTTGTCATGCCTTTTGGTCTTACAAATACTCTAGCAACATTCATGAGATTGAAGAATGAAGTCTTCAAAAATAGTCTGGAAAATTTTGTGATCTACTTAGATGACATTCTTGTATAATTTCCTACTTGGAAGAGTCACTTAGAGCACTTGGAAAATGTTCTCCAAACATTTAAAAAGAACCATTTTATTGCTAACCTCCCTAAGTATTGTTTTTCCCAATATTCCATATCCTACTTTGTATTTGTAATAAATGAATAAGGCATTATAAGTAAACCCAGTCAAGTATGAAGTCCTCCTTAAATGGCATACTCCTAATTCCATTACTGAGTTAAGAAATTTTATTAGACTTACAAATTTCTATCGCAAGTTCATTGAAATATATTCCATTATTATCACTCCCTTGCATCACTTAACCAAAGGTAAAGTTGAGTTTCAATGGACAAAGGATCAATCTCATGACTTTGAGACATTGAAACACAAATAGTGTACAAAACCTATCCTAGTCCTTCTAGATCTTTTCCAACATTTTGAGATAGAGATATATGCATCATAGTTTGCTCTTAGATTCATACTAAATTAGAATGACCATCCAACTCCCTATCATTCTAAGATATTTACAACTACCAATATGAACTATTCCACTTATAATAAAGAGTTGTATACTTTGGTGCAAGCTATCAAGTATTGGAGGTATTATATTTTGGGAAAGGAAAAAATTGTATATATTTATCTCATGCCCCTAAAGTTTATTTAGTCACAAAACAAGGTTGAGGAAGCTTATCACATGAAGTGGGCATATTACTTGCAAAAATTCTACTTCGTAATCAAATACATAAAAGCAAAAAGTAACATAGTGGTAGTTGTTTGAGTCACCTTGCAACAACTCAATCCTTTATAGTAGTTATCACATACCACATAGGTTTCCAAACATGGACAACATAGTATCTTATTGATCTAGATTTTGGAAAATTTTATCAATTTGTGCATCATTCCTCATCAAATATAAGTCCTCTTCAAGATTTATATATTAAGAAAGGATTGCTCTACAATTTGGATAAACTTTGTGTACCTCAATATCATCACCAATTCCTTTTGAAAGAGGCACATTCCATGCTCTATGAGGGATACTTTAGAAAATAAAAAACTCTTCATCATTTGTAGTAGTTCTTCTACTAGTGTCGTATGTATTTTGTAGTTGTTCAAAGTTATCTAATAGGAAATTGGGCCTCAATGTTCCTTTTTCCATTCCTTCTTATCCTTAGGAAAGCATTTCCATGGACTTGTTGAGTGATTTCCTTATGATAATTATATAGCATGATTGTATATTTGTAGTTGCGGATAGATTGAGAAATATTGCTAAGTTTATTCCTTGTTGTATGACTAGTTTTACTCCTAACTTAGCTCAACTCTTCTTCAATGCAATATGACACTCTTTCAGTCTTCCCAACAACATTGTTTTTTTATCGAGACTCACAATTTGTGATATACTTTGGAAATATTTGTAGAAGTTTGGGTAGTATCTCTTAACTTCTCTACTACCTATCATACTCAACTAAATGGACATATAGAAATAGTTCACTACACACTTGTACAAATTTTGAGGATATATCGCCACTCTAGTCTAGCTAAGTGATACTTGAGCCTCACTCATATAAAGCATGCATACAATAGAGCAATTCACAACTCCATCAAAAAATATTCTTTTTAATTGTCTTGGATTCTAGACCTTGGCTCCATATGAGTTACCTTTATCTTTTACCTATCTAGCTACCAAGCACATTCAAAATGATGAAGATAAGACTAACTCGTTCATTTAGCATTTGTAGAGTCTTTAGTCAAAGGTTATTTTTATTCTATTGAAGACTTGGTAGTAGAAAAAGCAATCAATGTATAAAAATTTTCAATTTGGAGATAAAGTTTGACTTTATTTGGATAAGCAATGTTTTTTAGAAAAGTCACATAGTAAGATCAAACCACTTTGCTATGGGTCTTATACCATCCTCCAATAGTTTTTTAATAATACCTTCGACCTTGATCTTCTAGCACATCTTAGAATTCATGACATCATCAATATGGATATCCTCAAGCCATGGAATCAACTCTTGTCATGTTTCATCCTTCTAATGCAGTACCAAATGTTCAGTTTCCCCTCAATATCGACATAATTTTTTATACAAATACTCAATAGATGCTCTGGGGATATACTACTTCATATATTGTAGCCCATCGAGGCCTAATTTCACACTAGTCTTAATGGATTTCTATTGATCAAATGTCTCATAACTTCCCTTATTTTTTAAAGTATTGAATTACAATGCTTATGTTGTTGGGAGGCATGATGGGTAATAATGTTAGAAACTTTAGTTAGGTTTAGTCTATTGAAATTAGGACTTAGTATTATTTTTAGGTAATAAGCAATTTGTGAAAAATTGTAAAACATGGGCTTTATGATCTCATGTTGTATTTATTCTTAGGGTTAGTTGTCCCAATATATTCTAGAGAGATATTAGAAGTTAGGAAGATAAGAGGCTATACCTTGAATGATTATTTTGAATAAATCTTAACTTCTCAATTTGGAAATTGGTTGCTCAATACAAGGAAATTATTGCTCATTTCAAGGGGAATTGGTTGTAAGATGAACCTTTTTAAGCCCTACATTTTAATTCAATTGCTAGCTTAATTTTTTTTTGGTAAGATTAAAAGAGAATAGGGTTTTAACGGGATCCCACAACCACTACAAATAAAGCCACAAAGGTGAGAAAGACAGAACAGAACCTCAGAAGATAGACCAGAGGTAGAAAAAAAGAACTGCAAACACCCATTCCTTAGGGCCCAAAATAAGTGAGAACTGAGATAGTTCTACACCAGCTTATCCAAGCCCTGAGCAACATCAGCAACTAAATACGTTACATTCTCAGATAAATCTAGGGTCGACTTCAAAGAACACCAAATATTACATTGATTGATATCAATAAGTTTTAATTCACAAAAAATAGCATGTTTAAAATCCTCAGGAGCAACCTTCATTTGGATGCATATCAATTGATCTACACCCATTCCACAATTGCTAGCTTTATTTTGATCCATATCAATCACCATAATATACCCATAGTAATATGACTCTTTAGATACTTGACTATTACTCTCTATAGAACAAGTCTCATGACCTTTGGCTTATCATTTTGTCACTTACATACTAGACTCTTCACATTCTTCTTACATGCACACTTGACTCTATGTGACTTGCACACTTCTACATGCACTCCTAATACCAATACATGTGCACATTCTCACTTTACATATTTTCACACTTACATACATGACACTTATGCACATTCCATCAAATAACTCTTGCACTCTAACTTACATGACACTTGTGCATTTCCTACACATTGACACTTATATAAAAGGGAAAATATAAATCATACATCTAAAATATAGACTCAACCCTAATATATTACAAATTTATAATTGCACCATAAAGGTACCATGGGTGTACATTTTCATGTACCAAAAAATGTAATAGTCGTCAACAATTTCCTCCTTCTGAAGAACCCCTTAGAAACAAGGCATACCTCATGCCTATATACTTAACCATTTAAATTATACTTGGTCCTATAGACCTATTTTATCCTCAACAACATTCTTCTATTTTGTAAGAGGAAAAAGATCCCATACATGATTCTTCATGAAAAATTCATACTTAGATAACATGGAATCTTCCTATTGTAGGTGGTCTAGAGGATATTTAGAATTAGCAACCTTTAAGAGTACCATATAAAAAGAGACATTTTAATGTCATTCCATAAAAATAATGGTATGATCATCCTGAAGGAGATTCCAAACCATCTTGGGCATTGTATTTACTGTGGAGAATCTAGGAATATCCAAGAGCAATAATATAGGCTAAGACTAAAGTCCAAATCATATCTAACATCTATCTCAACATCCATTATTATGGTACATGGAAGTGGTGTATCCATCTCATTGTTCCTTAAATCCAAAACTAAATGCATTGGATATGGTGATACTTGATATGGGATCGAATATATAAGCATATGGACTTTATTGGAAGGTGAAGAGGAGGACCAATGGAAATACCACCTATAAAAAAATGTAAAAACATTGGTAGAGTAGTCAAAGAAACAAGGGGATCTTTGGCCAGAATATCAAGAGGAGAAACTAAGAAGGTTATTAGAATAAATTTATCAAAAAATACCTCTCTAAATAACAAACTCATGCCTCAAAGACCATAAACATTATAAGACTTAGAGGTATTTAAGTATCTCAAAAAATGCATTTGTAACTCTTTTATGCCTACTTTCAAATATATTTGGGTATGTGAAACCATGCTAAAGACATGAATATATAAAATTGAGACACATTAGTGAAAGCACGAGATTCCGGTCAAAGGAAACACCAAGTGCGATTGCATTCAAAATTAAGCACGCTTAAGTCCTAGAAATGTAAATTGCATGAAACGGAAAAGAGACACATTGGAAGAGACGCAATCAGATAGAGAAAACACAGCCCTTTCATTAATTTCCTTTGATCTCTGTTACAATGATGCCTCCTCCCTTTTCAGGGGCTAGGAGCGCAAATAGGGTTTGATTACAATCGTTGAATGATTCCTCTTTCCGCGTGCCCACGATTGCAATGGGCGGGCCAAGATGATGCCGCCGCTGATGTCGATGAGTTCTTCGCCTCTGCTGCTTCTCCTACGAACAAAGAAATGACCAAGGCGTCAGTAGCACCTGCTTGCAAATGAAAAGCATTTTCTCTCTAAAACTAACGAAATATGCATTTGAATATTTGCCTGAAACAGTGAATACGGTGAAACCAAATTGCTTCAAAACTTGACGAGAAGGTGAGAAAAGTTACCAAACGGCCACTTCCACTGATGCAGCTGGCCAATCCACCTTAAACCGGAATTCATCCCTGGGCAGGACGAATTCTGACTATAATTCGTCCCTGGGTGGGACGAATTCTTGAGTAGGAGAAACCGACCTGCTTGCTGCTCCAATGTCGGATCCCGGGACACGCAAAACTCCTGCAAACAGGGGGTTAGGTAATTGGGGCCATTTTGGGACGACCCAGATGGTCGGATTTTCCCAATTTGGCCTCCACCCTCGGGAATTTGACCTTGACACCTGCAAGTTAGCGAAACGACAAAGCAATACAAAACATCCTAAAATCTGACCAAAAGTTACAAAATTGCAATTATGGACTAATCAGACCTAGTAACACAGAATGCAATCTAAAAAATAATCTAAAGTGCTCAAAAACTAAAATTAGGACTTGGGAGGTGCGGGGGTGCCCAAGTGGGCCTCCCACCGTTGGCCCTCGATTTTGGAGCCAATCCACCGGGGATGGGCCCAAAACCTTTTAGGATTGGGGGGTCGGCGGATTGGTAGGTTCGGATGTCCATGCGTCGGATTTGAGTAAGGTTCGAGCTTCCAAAGGCCACCCAACAACCTCCCTTGCAAAAGAGATTGGTGGATGTAGGAAGGTGAACAAAGGGGGATGCAAGTGAGTCTTCAATTCGGCAGCACTTCGTTGCTTGAACACTCCTTCAACCTTGTATGTTTTGGGTGAGAAAAGTCCCACCTTTTATAGACCCAAGGGGTCTCTTTTGGGAGGGAAGCACAAATGCCAAGTGTTGGCCATAGGCGCCATGTGGCAGTCTTGTCTTCCCATGAGGGAGGGGAGTCCTCCATTGACTTGAACTTTGATAAATGCTTTTTGTAACAGTCCTCTAACGGCCCCTCTGTCCACTTACACATGCGTGCAAGGCAGGAGCCCTTAGCCGGCTATTACGGGCTGCCACTTGGCACCATTTGCCTTTTTGCCCGTTAAGCTTGGAATTCGTCCCACCCGGGGACGGATTCATAATTCGTCCTGGGGTGGGACGGATTCTATTTTGAATTCTTCCCGGGGTGAGCCGAATGCTGGGCAAAGTGTCCAAGTGTGCCAAATTGCTTCTTGACCTTACAAAATTGCTATGAAAGTGGTTAAGACCACTGTTTAACCTCCGAGGGCTGCCCTGGGGGCTATGTTTGTCAAAGCGATCGGTGTTTGCGGTCACATAATCGGATTGGTGCTGTTTTGGTGTCTACGAGATGCCCCTTTTTGGGAAGCGCTACGGGTGACGCGGTGCTGAGCAAAAATAGATACCCAAAGCACTAATGATTAGGGTTTCTTAGTAACCTAACCAACTTTTGATGCCCCAAGTATGGAAAGGGCATGCATTCTTGAATCCTTGCTTCTACGAGCTAAGGAATTTGATTTCAAGTATTAACCTGTTTTGGTGAGGTGTGACTTGAACTTAGACATTGATGAGTCATGAACAAGTGAAGGGCGTTTTTATCCTCGGGGGGAACCTTGTGTTCATGATTCACGAAATGCCAAGTGTTTGATTGATTTGATTGTTGCTTGTTTACTTGCCCCAAGCGGGGAGCGTGATTGTCTTTGTCAATGATTCTTTGAATGCATGTCGTTTTCCTTAATTGGGTGTGTGATTGTTGGTTGGTGACTAAGTGTGACTACCCCCTCAAGCGACGAATCGATGAGGGAATGACCTTCGTGAGAGAAGCGACGAGTCGCTTGACCCAAGATGACTTGTGCAAGGTTGCCTTTAGAGGGTTTACCGTTAAGCGTGTGCAATTTTTCCAACATATGGACCTATTTTTGGTGGGTGTTAACCCTTTTGGTGATGTCATAATGAGGTGAAATCGTCGAAAACCTATTTCCCGTGGAGCGGTCCGGCTATGATAGCCTTCTTGGGGAACTAGGAGAGCGATAATTTGGACCTCGACATCGATTTTCTTTGCCTAGAGGCTAAGTGCGTGAGCACTTATGCCCGGCAATGTTTTTGTTGTGTTTTTGTTGAATTTTGTACTGTTTTTGTTGTTTTTGTGACACCATTTGGTGATTGAATTGTCGGCAATCCGTCCTCCCGTGGAGCGGTCCGGCTATGGTAGCCTTCTTCGGGAGTAGGATAGTGACAATGCAAACCCCGACATCAATTTTGCTATGCCAAGAGGTTAAGTGCAAGAGCACTTGTGTTTGGCAATGTTTATTGCTTGTTTTGTGTTGCATTTTTTGTTGTTTTGTTGTTTTTTGTGACACCATTTTGGGATTAAATTGTCAAAATCTGTCTTCCTGTGGAGCGGTCCGGCTATGGTAGCCTTCTTAGGGAGTAGGATAGTGATAATTTGTGACCCCGATGTCGATTTTGTATGCCCATGTTGTCAGTTGCATTTGCAATCTGTCGAGCGGTTTTATTGTCTGTTTTTAGTGCATTTTTAGTCATTTTTCTTGATTTTTTTTGTGCTGGCCTGAATTCGTCCCTAGGTGGGACGAATTCCAGCTGGAGAATTCATCCTCGGGTGGGACGAGCGCTGATCAGAGCGCTCGTCCCAGTCAAGGATGAATTCCAGTGCAAAAGGCCTATTTAAGGGCCAAAACTTGATTTTGGGCTCATTTGTGTCATTTTTTCTTGCGATTTTGGAGCTCTGGGAGGAGGAGGTAATTCTGCGAAGCGAAGCGCTGCTGGAATTCTCTCTGCCATCATGAGTGCACAAACTGGTTTGAGCGGCGGAGCCGAGGCGAGACCTGTAAGTGACCCTAGGGTTTATTTTGCTTTAACTTAATGCATTGTTTTTGTGTTGCGCTTTTCAAAACTTTAAGATTTTTTGTGATGTTTTTGTTTAACAACTAAGGTTAGAAACCCTAGAATTGAAAATTTTATCTTTTTCATTTATTTATTTATTATTATTTTTTTTTTTTGTTTGCTTGCAGGTTGTTAGGAGCCGCTACCGTGTACCCGCTGCCTTTACTGAGGCGCGGTTGGCCTTGACTGATGGTGACTGGGAATGGCTTGATGCCCTTGGGCTCAAGCAGGTGGCTCGACTGGAGCCTGTGGTTTCGGATCAGGCCTATCTGACGGCCCTGATCAAGCTTTGGGATCCGCGGACCAATACTTTCCATCTCCCGACAGGGGGATGGTCGTGACTCTTGAGGACGTCTATCGGTTGCTTCGGATTCCGATAGATGGTCTGCCTATTAGGACATCTCCGTTTGATCAGTGGTGCTATACTCACGAGATGTTTTGGGCATGGGGGGAGCTGGGTGTAGCAGACCCAGTGGAGACAGCCGAGGCGGATTGCCAGGCTGGCGGGATTTTGGTTGGCTGGTGGAAGGAGAGGGGGGTGTTAGGAGTGAGGCACGCATTCCTGATGGGCCTCATTTCTAACATTCTTCTCCCTGATTCGTCAGGCGCGAGGTTCCCGTGGAACCTGCTGGATTTGGTGTGGCAGTTGGCAGAGTGCCCGATAGAGGCACCGTTGATCCTGAGATGGGGACAGACTTTGTTGGCGCAGCTTTACGGGGAGCTGTACGGGGTCCGCTGTCGACAGCGGAAGGGTGTCAGTTGCAGCTTTTTGTTGCAGTGCTGGGGTTGGCAACACATAGCTGTTGAGAGGCCTACCGGGTTACCGTGGACGACTCGGGCGGCGATGGAGGATGAGGAGATTGGTTATGCGGCTTTGTGGCGACGGTCTGCAGAGCAGGGGCAGAGTCGGCGATGGGCGAGTGCAGTTGATCACTACATTGATGCTGTTTCGCGGCTCACTCCGGGGGAGGTGTTTTGGCGTCCCTATCGGGACTCGTCCGGCTGGCTTTGAGGCTGGAGAGTGGCTCCGACGGGTACGGAGGGAGCGATGGTTGACTGGGCGGCACGGGACGGAGCATGAGTTCTTTCCGTACCGCCGGGTTACACGATAGTTTGGGGTGCGCCGGGGTTGCTGGTGAGCCCGTTGGCTATCGCCGTCGGGGAGATGAGAGGGATCCGGAGCCACCGGTCCTCGTGCCATTGGGCGAGGAGTCGGATGCGGTTATTGAGGTGTTGGATGTGGATGACGTAGGTACTACCCACTGAGTATGACTCGTGGTGGGTTTTGCGGCCTTTGGAGAGGTGAGGGTCCATTGGGAGGCGCGGAGGCGGCGGTGGAGGATCTTGAGGCGGTAGGGGGTGATTGGGGAGGGCCGTTGGATGATGCGGACATGGTGGATGTGGGAGATGAGGATGTGGACTTGGGTGTTCCGGAGCGGCGGGACATGCGGGATGTGGAGGAGCGGTTGGAGCACTGAGCGAGGCTCTCGTCCCCGCGAGTCCTATGCGTCCGGCGGATACGGAGGGGGTGGGGTCGGATGTAGGCGATGAGGTTGCACGGCTTACAGAGCTGCTACGGATGCGGGATGCGGAGAGGGATCTTCTGCGGGCTCAGTTGGCAGAGCGGGATAGAGTTTTGGCGCAGCGCGATGATGCATTGTCTATCTATCATCGACGGGAGGCCGAGTGGTGTCTGTACCGGATAGACTTGGAGAGGGAGGTCATCCGCCTTGGCGGGCGGCTCCACGAGCCTTCGATCGGCAGATCTTCTCGACGGACGAGGGATAGTCCGGCGAGCGGTCGGCATCATCTCGCCGCGAGCGGTTAGATGAGGGGGTGGTAGTAGGCATGATGCGGGGGCTAGCGGTAGCCGCCTGCCGAGGTCCCGTAGGACCCACACCACGGGGGTAGTTCCCGTCGCACCGATCCTGCGTGATCATGGTGGCCGACGCCTTAGGTTGGGTTTTGGATATGATTGCGGGGTCTGAGGACCTGTTTTGTAGCCTGCGGGCATCTTTTTTGACGATATATATATATATATATATATATCGGTTTTATTTTTGGATTTGTACATGTGATGATGTGATTTTTGTTATGCATGTTTATTTATTTTGATGAATGCGAGATGTTATGATGAATTGAATTGTTTTAGATGTCTATGTGATATGCAAATTGAAATGGATGAATGATATTTGTGATGATTGCACTGTAGGCTGTTTAAGAAAATTTTTATTTATCTGGTTTTTCTTTGCTGTTTTTGTATTTTTTGATGGTATCATAAGGATGATAAGTAGCGCAGATGGTTTTGGGATCAATGTAAGATTTTCGAGATTCAGACAGTTTTAACTCACTATCCATGACTGTACTTTATCTTACAGGACTTTTGAACAAGGTATGAATCGGACCTGTTTTTGACCGAGTTATTTAACATCCCTGTGTGTGCAATTGAGTTCATTTAGTGGTATTTGTTAGGATACCGCCAGTGCAGAATGGGCTTTCAACCGAACCTGTCTTGAGGATCACCTAATTAGCTCCACGAATTCCTTTGTTGTATGTACTAAGATTAATCTGCGGTGTAATCCAGGATGCCATAAGCTAGCTCATCCACATGCAAACATTGATCTGTACGCAAGTTAATGTGACAGATATATCGTCATGCGGGAGGTTTACTTATGTTACCGAGTTGGTATTGAAGCTTGCCTTATGACCTACAGAATGCTGAGAGTTCCAGGGATTCAAGGTCAACTCCCTTCTTTTTTTCAATTGTATTGGGATACTTGCTCTTTTGTAGTGATAAGATCACTGTTTATTTTGATTTATTTTTCTTTTGAGCAAGGGATTGGGGATATGGAGTGATGAAAATCACTTTTGTTTGTGCCTTTTGATGTGTGCACTATAGTTTGTCAAATTTTTGAGTTTTGACATTTTGCAAATTTTTGTGTTTTGCAACTATTGAGAACTTTAGGGATTCTTAGGGAATTGGGTAGGGAGGAAGCTTGTCCTTTTGCCAACTCTCGGCATTCTAGGGGTCATTCGCACGGGGGATGAGCAAGATAACCGTTTCGCTTGTGGTGACCTAGATTATTTTGCGGGTTTCGTCTTTCGTTCACACAATTTTGGGAATTTTAATGTTTTGATTTGTGTTGGGATGTTACGTAACAAGGTGTATTTCAAGTATGACTCTACCTTTGTAAAATCCGTTCGACTTGGTACACTACATGGCTAAAGAGGAAAATGATGACTGAATTACTGAAACTCTTAGTACATTCCCAGACCATTGACTGTAGTGTGGTAAAATTTATGCATGGTGTTTTTGTTGATTTTGATGAATTCGAGTATGCCTAGAATTGAGATGCAAATCTTTGTTGTTTTTGATGATTTTTGTTGTTTTGTTTTTGTTGAATTTATTGATTTGTTTGACCAAGAGATTGCGATAATCCTTGGAGCTTTTTGGGTTGACCAAGAGATTGCGATAATCCTTGGAGCTTTTTGGTGACCAAGAGATTGCGATAATCCTTGGAGCTTTTTGGGTTGACCAAGAGATTGCGATAATCCTTGGAGCTTTTTGGATTGACCAAGAGATTGCGATAATCCTTGGAGCTTTTTGGGTTGACCAAGAGATTGCGATAATCCTTGGAGCTTTTTGGGTGACCAAGAGATTGCGATAATCCTTGGAGCTTTTTGGTTTGACCAAGAGATTGCGATAATCCTTGGAGCTTTTTGTTTGTTTGTTTTTGTTGAATTTTTTTTTTTTTTTTTTTTTTGGTACATGGCTTTCTTAGATATGAAATGGTCGCAAATGACTGATATTCAAGGGTTCTGTTTCCTTGATACCGTCAAGAGAAGCTAGCCTATACGTTCCTGGTCCTATTTTGCTATCAATGACATAAGGACCTAGCCAATTTGCCACGAATTTGTCCCTCATATGGGACGGCAAATTAGAGTTTTGTTGGTTTTCCTTCGAAACCAGATCACCAACCCGAAAGTCTCTTAGGTGAACTTTCATGTTGTAAGCTCTCTTAAGCCGCTCTTGATAGATACGTAAGTGCTCGAGAGCATTAACGCGTCTTTCGTCAAGCAACGTAAGTTGGTCTAACCGGGCCTGCCGTGCAGTGTCATCATCGATGAATTCCTGCATTGATATGCGGAGGGAAGGAATTTCCAACTCGAGAGGCATTACTGCCTCTGAGCCATACACTAGTGAAAACGGAGTTGCCCCAGTGGGCGTCCGAATGCTAGTGCGATAGGCCCAAAGGGCAAGTGGGATTTGTATGTGCCAATCCTTATGACTGTCTGCGACGGTCTTTTTAAGGATGGCGACTAGCGTTTTGTTTGACGCCTCTGCTTGCCCATTTGCTTGCGGATAATAGGGTGTTGAAAAGTCTGTGCTGAATTTTGTACTTTGTGGTTAAAGCACGCACGTCTTTGTTCTTGAATGATGGCCCATTATCCGAGATTATTTTGGATGGAATACCAAAACGACATATGATGTAATGCAAAATGAACTCCGCAATGCGGGGTCCTGTCGTAGAGGTTAACGGAATTGCTTCCACCCATTTGGTAAAATATTATGTGGCCGTTATGATAAACGTGTGACGGCCTGACGATGCAGGGGAGATCTTTCCGATTAGATCGAGGCCCCACTACGAAAATGGCCAAGCGGATGGACTGTCTGTAGGGCATGGGAAGGTGCGTGCATCAGATTGGCATGATGTTGACATTTTACACACCTCTTGACATACGCGCGAGCAATCTCGCTCTAAAGATGGCCAATAATAGCCCATGCGAAGAATGCGCTTTGCAATGGCCATACCACTAAAGTGGCCGCCACATGTACCGTCATGCGCTTGGGTGACTGCCCAAGTGGACTCTTGCTGGTCCAAGCAACGAAGAAGAATTCCGTCGTAGCTGCGACGATACAGAATGTCTCCTATCAAGACATATTTTGCCGCTTTCTGTTTGAATGTTCGTTTTGCGGCTTGCGTCAATCCAAAGGGTAGATTACCTAACTTGAGGTAGTCTCTTATGGGTAAATACCAGTCCTGTTGATCGGATACCTCGACAGTTTGAGCAGCCAATCCCTTTTGGAGTTCTTCCCTAACAAATGCTGATTGGGATAGAACTTGTAAGAATAGCGTTGTGTTGCTATTAATGGGAGTGGGGGAGAATAAAGACCCCCAGTTGGCATGTTTCAGATAGTCTCGGATTCGAAAGAACTTATCCGAAGATGGTTCGATCTGGATCATGTGGATTCCTGGCGTCAAGTCTGAGCTTGCGCGCTCCATCGCGGGTTGCGATAAGGTTTTGACCTGAATGGTTGTTACATCACCGGAAAGGTCTTGCGGGATTAGTGACCCTAAGGAGGCCATTGTGTCCGCAAAATGATTCGATGATCGAGGGAGTGCCTCGATGTCATACCACTCAAGTTTTTCCAGGAATTTATCCACGAGGGCTTTATAGGCCTTCAAGCTGGGCATTTGCATTGATATACCCCTTTGACTTGATTGACGATTAACAGCGAATCGCCAAAGATGTTCAATCTTTTGATGTTCATGGCGATTCTCTGTACGAAGACCTAGGAGCAAGGCTTCATATTCGGCATTGTTGTTGGTGCCTTTGGAAGTTTAATTTAAATGACGGGGGCATTGGAGCGCCCTGCGGTGTGAAGAATACAATTCTGCGCCACCACCTTGCTCGCATTTAGAACCATCAAAAAATAAGGTTATGTCGGCTCGGAGACTCGGGCTCTTCAGAATACGGCGATTACGAGACATGGAAGACCTCATCATCGGGTAGTTCTATGACTGGAGGCTGATCGTCTTCAAGAGGAGCCTCTGCTAGTTGATCGGCTATGACTTGTCCTTTTATAGATTTTTGCCCAATAAACTCAATGTCAAATTCCGTCAACAACATGATCCATTTCGCCGTGCGGCTACTATGATAAGTACGACTCATCATGTATCGCAATGGATTCTCCTTAGACACAACATACTCGTGTTGCTCGGCATGTAGTGGCGTAGCCTTTTGGTAGCAAACACCATTCGCCAGCGAGTTTTTCAACGTATGCATAGTTAAGTTCGTAGCCGGCCGAGGTGCGGCTAAGATAGTAAGTAGCTTTGTTCTTTGTGAAGTTCATTCTTACGGGCTAGCATTGCGCCCGAGTGCCACCTCGATAGCTGAGATGTATAAGTAGAACGGCACACCTGGTCTAGGCGGTGCCAATACTGGCGGCGAAGCCAAGTATTGTTTGATTTCGTCAAAGGCTGACTGGCACTCGTCATCCCAATGAAATGTGACCCCTTTGTGCAATAGTTTGTTCATTGGTCGGCATTTGTCAGATAATTGCGCTATGAAGCGTTTAATCGACGCGACCTTTCCTTGCAGACTTAGAGTCTGCTTGATAGTGGTTGGGGGAGCCATTTCAAGGATTGCCTTGACTTTGTTTGGGTCCACTTCGATGCCTCTTTTGGAGACTATAAAACCCAAGAGTTTTCCAGGATGTGACGCCGAACACGCACTTCTTGGGATTCGATCGACCTTATGCTCTATGAGGCGATCGAGAATCTTGCTTAAGTCACCGAGATGATCTGAGCGCAATATAGACTTGGCTAACAAATCATCCATGTAATCTTCCAAAGTTTTGTGCATGTAATCGTGGAAGATATACGTCATAGCACGTTGGTATGTAGCGCCGGCGTTTTTAAGGCCAAAAGGCATGACCTTATAACAAAATGTCCCCCAAGGCGTTGTGAATGCCGTTTTGAGTTGGTCTTCGGGATTGATACGAATTTGATTGTATCTGAGAAACCGTCCATTAGGGAGAGCATTTCGTGACCTGTTGTAGCGTCTACCAATGCGTCGATGCTTGGCAAGGGGAAATCATCCTTAGGACTCGCTTTGTTTAGGTCTCGAAAGTCGGTGCATATGCGAATCCTCCCGTCGGGCTTCTTGACGGGAACCATGTTGGACAACCATGGCGGATAATCCACGCGAGATGACAAATTGTGCATCCAACGGCTTTTGCAATTCGTCTTTGACCATCAAGGCCCTTTGTTGGGTGCATCTTTCTTAGTTTTTGCTTTCTTGGCTTGATTTTCGGATCAAGCGTTAAATTGTGCATGACTAGCTGCGGGTCTAGTCCTGGCATATCTTTGTATGACCATGCAAAAACTTCCTTCTTCTCTTTGAGAAGGGCAATGTAATCGGCTTGCTCTTCGGGGGAAAGGCTTACCCCCAGCTTGAGAATCCTTGGATTCATTGGATCTGTGCCGATGTCTACGTCAGTCGTCTCTTCGACTGACATGTGAGATCCGTCCTCCAACTGATGTGGAGTTGGGATTAAATGGATATCATCAGCTGAGTTAAGATCTGCGTTTGGGACCTCGGGTCCCTCTTCGGCTTGAAAAATATCTTGAGTTGTCCTTGGGGTAAAATGAAGCATTTCACCGAAAGGCCAGTACTACGATGGTGACAATGGTGAATTGACGCGATCCCGATCAATGGCATCCATGTTTAGATGCAATGACCGTGATGGATCGGTCGGATTGCGGATGGGTGTGGTCAAATCAATGGAGATCATGTGGATGGAATGAATTTGGTCTCCAGAACCACGGGTGTGATGACTTGATTCTTTCAGATGTTCCCTATACTTTGGATCTGGCTCTACGGGAACAGGCACGAATGGATCCTCTCTAGGTGCAAATTCATCTCTATGTGCGAAAAGGAAGGCGGGGTCTTCCCTCGGTACTTGTTGTCCTGATGGGATCTTGAGGTGGACGATGCTCATCTTGAATTTGGAGCCATAGGCCTAACACTTGGTCCCACCTCGTTGGGTCTACGTGCCATTCATGTCCTAACCGTATACCCATTTGTCCCATTAGATCTTCATGGGTTAGAGCGCGGTGATGTCGTCGCGCATGTCTGAGATAGTCCATTTCAGTTTCGTCTTCTGAATCGCTTTCATAGATCCAAAATTGTTCATCCTCTTCGACATCTGTTGCTTCCGACATTGAGGACTCTTCTGTTCCGGTGAATTAATCTGGTCCCATTGCGGTTGTTCCACTCTTAGTGGAGGGACCTGATTCTTTTGAGGCTTGTGTTATTTCATCTGGAACCTCTAAGGGGAACAGTTTCAGAAAAATGTCCGGAAGCCGTTGTTGTTCTCTTTGATGATTGCTCTCTGAACTTTCACCTCTCTCTAGCAAAGGAGAGGGATTATTGTTGTTTCCAGGGGTGTTTGTAGACCATGGGAGATAATCCCCCAATGTGTATTCTGTGTTTGGATTGGCGTACGGGTCTTGTGCCAATCCCCCCATGTTGCCTATTTCTAGGCCTTGCATGTTTTCAACCAAGATGTCTAATGGCAGGGGATGGTTGAACCCTACCCCCGACTTGTCATATGGCATCTGATATCTTGGTTGGCAAAGGATCCGCATCCCTTGCTCATATCTGCCTAGCCCATACCCATGCCAATTGCATTGTTCGAGATATTTTAGGGCAAATTATGGGTTCGACGAGATAATTGATGTTTTCGACAAAAGGTTCTTCATCTGTTTCCTTTTGTTCGCATGGTTGAGAACCATGATCAAGGCCCCCATACACAAAATTCGTTTGGTTCGGTGGGTAGCCTAGAGGGACGATTGTTCCAATGGGAAGGCGAGGTCTTCCCATGTCTTATCTTGACTCCGAGTGTGGGGGTTGCCACAACATTTTGCACTATGTACTCTCCCGGGCCTGTCTTGGCCATCTCAACGGTGATTGTTGATGATTGGGTAGGAGGAAACGGTAGTCCTTCTCGAGTCCATTCCATGTTTGGTTGTTCAGGAATCTTGGTTTCCGTTGCGTTGGGCGCTTCCTCTGTTGATATTGCTGAGATCGTGGGCAACCCCTCTTCTAGAGGCTTAACCTCCTCCATGATTTGCTTTCCCTTGTCCTTCTGTTGGGCCACGATAGGTGGCGTTGATGATGAAGGAGCCGATGATGAAGTCTCACCTGGCTGGGATTTTGCCTTATTTGCCACCAGTGGTGCTGCGGTATCGGACCCTGTTTAGATGGATTTAATTGAAAATCCAAATGCGTTGATGGGAGGGTCGATTGAGGTATGAATTGTACCGCATTGCAATACTTGAAGGGCTCTAAGTCCATTGGGACTACATGTATTTGCCCTTCATAGGCATACTTCAAGCTCTGGTGTGCGATCGAGGGGACACACTTCATGTCCCTGATCCAAGGCCGCCCTAGCAGTATGTTATAAGCCATTTCGCCTTCCAGCACATGGCACAGTGTGGGTATTGACTTTTGTCCTACTTGTATAGGCAGAACAACCGTGCCGACTGTCGAGCAAATTGCATCGTTAAAAGCTCGCCGGTGTGTACGTGGAAGGCTGTGATGTGAGAGGTGGCGAGTTTTAAATGCTTTAACGCTGCGGTGGTTATGATGTTCCTTGGACGAGCCGGTATCTATCGGCACTCTCTTGTACGGGATCCCGTTGACCCGCGCGATAACGTGCGAGGGGTGGATCTGGCATGTCATTCGATATTGTTTTGACCTCGTTTTCTTTGAATGTGATGACCGGCTCCGTACATTGTTTCACATGTCCCACGAAGGCGTTGAAAGAATTAGCTTCGTGGGGTTGTACTTCAATGGCTTTTAAGATGTCCATAAGAGCTTCTCTATGTGGAGCTGATTGTTGAATAAGCTCGTAGATGGACGGCCCTAGCTGACGTGGTCCGCAAACTCTGCGTGAGTTTGGTTCGTATCGTGACCTCAGGTCTAGGCGGAGGTAACTGCGTTGGGCGTTGTTGAGGCTGCGATGTCGACGGAACTTCCCTCGCGGGTACCTCGGGGGCAACTACTGGGTATTTTCTGTTCCTTGTTACAATGCTAATCATTCCCACAAATCCTTGTGCGGGAAGATCTTGTCGCACCTCGTTAATTTGGAGCGGTTTTGTTTGTGCCTCGTGGGCAGGCAAGGGGTCCTTGAATACCCCCATTTGTTGGTTGTTAGGTGCGATGGGGTTGTCCACGACCAATGTTCGATTGTCGATCAAATCCTGGACTAGTTCTTTGAATTTTTGGCACCCATTTAGGTCATGTCCTCTGCATCTATGAAATCTGCAATACAATTCCTCCCTATACCCCCTAGGCTTGGGAACGTTAGGGTCAAAAATTTGGATTTTTTGCGGAGTAACTAGATTTGCCGTTGACAAGCGGTCAAATAAGGAGTCCCTAGACTCCGCATACGAGGTGAATTGTCGCCTAGGGCGACTGCTGACGATCTTGTTCTTGTCTCCTGTTATCTCTTTCGTAAGCGGGAGGCCTTTGCTCAGTAGTTAGCCTTTTGAGGCTGCGTTTCTTGCACAGGAGCGGGGACATTTATCGCAACTTGGTTGATTGCAGCGTGTTGTGGTTGCGTTGTCCCAGTTTTAGTGGTTTTATTCCACTCTTTCTTCTTAGGCTTGGCAATTGCGCCTTCGCCTATCTTAATCTCTTCTATGACTCCGGCTTGCGCCAAAGCTTCTTCTAAGTCTGTCGTATTATCGCAGACAACAATAGACCGAGAGATTGATTTTAAACAACTTTTCGTGAACATTTGCGTGAGGTCCGACATGGGAGGACGGTAGGGTAACTTAGAAAGCAAAGCTCTCCATCGGTTCCCGTACGCTGCCATTGTTTCCTCCTCAAATTGTTTAAGGCTAGCAAGATCACTAAGTGATGCCTTCTTCCTTGTGTTGAAGGCGAAACGTTCAAGAAACGCATCTACTGGCTGATCTAAGCTGCTTATGTTGTGTTTGGGCAGCTGTGTGAACCAATCCGAGGCAGGGCCTGCGAATGTGGTTATGAATGTTCTAAGCAATAATGCGTCATTATCTTGAATGCCGAAGCATTGGCTTAGAAACCGTGTAACATGTTCCTGTGCGTCCTCTTCACCTTTAAAAACTGCCAATTGAGGCAACTTGAAGTGTTCGGGGTAAAGAGGTGTAGGCATTGAGGGATGCACCGGATTATTGCGGAGTAGACGTAATGTGGGTTTTTGATGCCCAGCAGCTTTTGTCTCCACCGACTCTAAACGCTCCAATAGCGCTTGGTATGCATCGGAAGATTTTATTTCTTCCTCTCTTGTTCGCTCTTGTTGCAAGTTACGGTAAACTGGAGGCCTATGGAGGGGTGGCCGAATGGCATCCTTCCTGCCTTGATGAGGAGTTTCAATATATTCCTCTTCTGGTTCATACTCCTCGTAAAATTCTTGAGGAGTCTCAGGGCGAAACCTATGACCCTGATCAAGTTCTTGCTTGAAGGTACCCATCATTGTTTCGGGGAGTTGCCTCCCTCTCGAATCTATGGGGTCTTGGAGGCGGAGCTTGACGAGGTCGTGGAGACTGTCTTGCGCCAACGGATTACGCCTCTCATATTGTTCGGCTCTTTGGATGCGAGGGGTTGGCCCCCTCTCAGGTATTTCATAGCGTAACTCATCCGCTTCGCGTTGCATGCGTTCTTTATCCAAGCGGTATTGATACTCTATCTCTTGCTGACTTTGTTTAAGCCGCATGATTTGGGCTTGACGGGTGGTATATCTGGCGACAGTCGGATCAATTTGATCTACCCTATTTTGTTCGGAAGGTTCAAATGTTCCTCCTATGGGTTTACCTCGGTTTTGATGCTCTAAAATCTCAAGGGGTCGCTTCCCTCTGTCGAGGTAGGCAGTATGTGCTCGAGGTTCTGGCCTCAAGGGGTGATCATGATATCCTGCTGGTGCGGAAATGCAAGGTTCCCGCATTGTTTGTTGCTCTCGAGGAATGCGATGGTTTTCCTCATACTCCCTTTCACGGGTGTAAATGGGATGGGCGGAGTTAGGTCGCCCTATGTAAGGAGCCCTGCGCTCCGGATTTGGTCTCTACGTTATGATGATAGGTAAAGAAGGGACGCCATATCCACGTTGCCCCTCCAAATGGACAGTGTGCCTGTTTAGCGCTTCATCGCGCGGTGGCCACTCATGCCTACCTTCAAGAGGTGATTCTCTATTTATGTCAAGGTCTACATGTAAGGCATCTTCCCGAAAGGGGCTGCTTTGAATAGGCATACCCCACCGAGGATTATGAATTGGATTCTTTTGTAGGTTTGACCTATAAGGCGGTATGACCAAATCCTCAGGACTGAAGTGAAGGCAACTTGCGCCTGCTTTTTGTGTACCTTCCGGAGCTTCTGCCCTTGATTGGGCTTGACTGCGGGTGTACACCATTGCGGTGCTTCTATGCTATCTAAATAAGTTTTTATCTCGTTTTATGATTTTCTCTTTTTTTTTTGTCTACACTAAGCAGAATTAAACACACACATTCACAAAACCGTGATTATCTCTTTTAAGGATTCTTGGTGTGCCCTAGATTGGTTTAGTGCATTTTGATGTTTTGTTTTGTTTTTGTAGGTTTTGTAGAACGTTTAAATGCATCATGTAGGCTCTTATAACTCCAAAAAGGTCGCCCCTTCAATATACCGGCCAGGCCGATATACCAACCTCTCTATATACCCGCCCTTACGAGAGGGAGACTATAGGTACGTGAGAGCAGAAGGTACGTGGTACGTAGGCGGTACGGAAGGGGGATTGTCCTGTTAATGGCACCTACCATAGAAAACTTATCCTCGCGCGCATGGGAATCACCCCGGCTACGCTCGGTCTGTCTTCGTCGGGATTTACGCCTAACAACAGTTGACAATCGGGAAATGGATGCAAATCAAGCCAAGGTGGTGATTAAATCCACCAATGGTCTTGATCAAGGGCTGGGGTCTTACGACCGGCTCCTTGGTTTAAAATTGTTTCGTGATGTGTGTGGGATTCGTTTTATCCAACAAAAATGAAACTAGCATACATGACTTTCCCTAATGCAATGCGAGATTAAATGAAAACAATTAACGAAACGAGAAACAGAGAAGCAGAAAAATATAACGAGAGATCATGAAAATCCCTACCTCTTCTCTGCTGCTCTGTTGTCTCCGAATTTCTGCTACGAAAATCCATGAGACGGGAATTCGTCCCTCCGGGAGGCGAATTGCGGAACGGAATTCGTCCCTCCCGGAGACGAATTTGAATTCGTCTCGAGGTCGGACGAATTGCGAGAAAGGATTCGTCCCGATCGAGAGACGAATAGCGATGCTGCAACAAAAAAAATGTACTGTCAAGCACAAACACAAAACTTTGATCAGTTTCTATGATTTCAAAAACCGAGGAACAAGGTCCCACCGTGATCGCCACTGAAAGCACGAGATTCCGGTCAAAGGAAACACCAAGTGCGATTGCATTCAAAATTAAGCACGCTTAAGTCCTAGAAATGTAAATTGCATGAAACGGAAAAGAGACACATTGGAAGAGACGCAATCAGATAAAGAAAACACAGCCCTTTCATTAATTTCCTTTGATCTCTGTTACAATGATGCCTCCTCCCTTTTCAGGGGCTAGGAGCGCAAATAGGGTTTGATTACAATCGTTGAATGATTCCTCTTTCCGCGTGCCCACGATTGCAATGGGCGGGCCAAGATGATGCCGCCGCTGATGTCGATGAGTTCTTCGCCTCTGCTGCTTCTCCTACGAACAAAGAAATGACCAAGGCGTCAGTAGCACCTGCTTGCAAATGAAAAGCGTTCTCTCTCTAAAACTAACGAAATATGCATATGAATATTTGCCTGAAACAGTGAAAACAGTGAATCCAAATTGCTTCAAAACTTGACGGAAGGTAAGAAAAGTTACCGGAAGGCCATCGCCATTGAGGCGGCTGGCCAATCCACCTTAAGCTGGAATTCGTCCCAGGCGGGACGAATTCGAGCATGATTCGTCCCTGGGTGGGACGAATTCTTGAGTTGGAGAAACCGACCTGTTGCTGCTCCAATGTCGGATCTCGGGACCTGCAAAACTCCTGCAAATAGGGGGTTAGGTAATTGGGGCCATTTTGGGACGACCCAGATGGTCGGATTTTCCCAATTTGGCCTCCACCCTCGGGAATTTGACCTTGACACCTGCAAGTTAGCGAAACGACAAAGCAATACAAAACATCCTAAAATCTGACCAAAAGTTACAAAATTGCAATTATGGACTAATCGGACCTAGTAACACGAGAATGCAATCTAAAAAATAATCTAAAGTGCTCAAAAACTAAAATTAGGACTTGGGAGGTGCGGGGGTGCCCAAGTGGGCCTCCCACCGTTGGCCCTCGATTTTGGAGCCAATCCACCGGGGATGGGCCCAAAAACTTTTAGGATTGGGGGGTCGGCGAGTTGGTTGGTTCAGATGTCCATGCGTCGGATTTGAGTAAGGTTCGAGCTTCCAAAGGCCACCCAACAACCTCCCTTGCAAAAGAGATTGGTGGATGTAGGAAGGTGAACAAAGGGGGATGCAAGTGAGTCTTCAATTCGGCAGCACTTCGTTGCTTGAACACTCCTTCAACTTTGTATGTTTTGGGTGAGAAAAGTCCCACCTTTTATAGACCCAAGGGGTCTCTTTTGGGAGGGAAGCACAAATGCCAAGTGTTGGCCATAGGCGCCATGTGGCAATCTTGTCTTCCCATGAGGGAGGGGAGTCCTCCATTGACTTGAACTTTGATAAATGCTTTTTGTAACAGTCCTCTAACGGCCCCTCTGTCCACTTACACATGCGTGCAAGGCAGGAGCCCTTAGCCGAGCTGTTACGGGCTGCCACTTGGCACCATTTGCCTTTTTGCCCGTTAAGCTTAGAATTCGTCCCACCCAGGGACGGATTCAGAATTAATCCTGGGGTGGGACGGATTCTATTTTGAATTCGTCCCGGGGTGAGGACGAGTGCTGGGCAAAGTGTCCAAGTGTGCCAAATTGCTTCTTGACCTTACAAAATTGCTATGAAAGTGGTTAAGACCACTGTTTAACCTCTGAGGGCTGCCCTGGGGGCTGTGTTTGTCAAAGCGATCAGTGTTTGCAGTCACATAATCGGATTGGTGCTGTTTTGGTGTCTACAATTAGACTTATCACCTATCACCTTTTAATGGTGGTCATATGCTAAACTACTCAAGTAGAGACTCTATTAATTATGTATATTGTACAAGTGATGGATTCACCCAAATATTTGTGCTTCATTCCCGTAGCATGGATTATGCAATGAGCTATTTTCATATTTAAATCATTATTCATTTTAGGTACCTCATGTTTCCATAGAGTATAATGAATAGTCCTTCAAAAGCAAATGAGATGAAGAGTAAAACAAAATATTGCTCATTTACTCACCTCCCCTATATATCCTAAGACACTTGGTCTTTCTTTTTAGTTGATTCTATACTAGTGCTTTGAATAACTTGAATTTTTAAGAGCCTCATTTTTATTATTAATAGTGTACATACATATATACCATGATAATTCATCAGAGAAAATAAGAAGGTACTTTTTCCTAGAAAGATATGGTGTACCCATGGATCCACATATATCACTATTAATGAGCTCTAAGGGTCATGTGGCATGCAAAAGGGCTTTTTATCATATTTTCTAAAAACACATTCCTCACACGCACCATTAGGAGAAACAATATGAGGAAGTCCAATGGACAAATAATTATGACTCATGTACCTTAGTGACCCATATTTAGTATGTACAAGTCTAAGTTTCCATCACTAACTCTAATCATCTACTTGTGCCACCATGGCCACAAAATATTTCTTCCAATAGGAATATGTAGGAGTTGGTATATAACCTAATTTATGCATCTTATATAATTCATCACATTATCAAGAGGTAACTATCTTGAATGCATCATCAATGTCCTTGCTCATCCATAAATCAAGATAAAAATCTAATTTTTTTTTTGTATGGGAAATGTGATAAATATATAAAATATTAGTGCCTACCTTAGAAATGTGAATAACCTCATAAAATCAACATGATATAATACTAGCCTCACCATAAACTACCACCGATAAGGAAAATTCATGTCTAATGAAATTTTACTCTCTCGAATATAGTGTGTTGTAATCTTGTAGAAGGTTTGGTGCTTGGTTATGTTCCTTGTTGCATTTGAATCTACAATCCACTCCTCAAATGAAGTGGATGTCCAATATGTTAAATAAATAGTTATAAAAGCTTATGAGGTTTCACCAACATGATTTTTTTCACCCTCTACATAGAAGAAAGTAACATTGCATTTCTCCTTTTCGCTACTTCCTCAAGCTTATTGATGCAAATCTAGCAAAACTCTTCTTTGTGTAATTCATTATTAAAACACTCGTAGGTTGGATTTTCTCAATCTATTATAGCTTACTATTAGTATCAATACTAATCGCTTATTTTATTGAGTTGTTTGATGATAGGATTAACCTTAAGTCATTGTCTTTGAGCATGATAATAATGAAGATATTTGAAAACTTCATAAATTGAAGGGTGAGGCAGATTTGGAAATTAGCCATGAAGCATCTCAAATTCAACAACTATATCATATATCTTTGACATGTTAAATATACTGTTGAGAAACTCAATGTTCTTCTTTCAAAACTTCTTGTTCCTATCCTATTTCCCTTAGAATGCCTTTAATAATCTAGATATCATATTTAAAATTCATGATCTAACTAATATAATCATTAAAAATATAAAAAGTTAAGGTAGCAAGTTCTGACTCCAATATACTAATTTTTTTGGATTCAACTTAATTATATAGTCCCCTCAAATTTATCAATCAATTGCTTAGAATTTGTAGTGTTGTCAACATGAGTGTCATATACCTTATCAACATGAAGACATATCACACCAAGAGCATCATCCTTCTTACCCCAACATAGTTGTTTTCTGTCTTTATAATTAGTCTACAAAGCCTTCTCATTTACATATTTGAGCAACCCTTTACTTTAGAATAGTTTTTCAATCTTGATATTTCAAGTTGCATAGTTTGGACCATTTAGCAAGGGAACATGTTCACAAATTTCTTACCAAAATATAAAATCCTATGTGTCATAGTGATAAAAAATAACACTAACAATGCAAATATCTTGAAAATCCATGTGATTTAAAATATTGGGCTCAACATGCTTCCATATTAAAAAAATTATGGCACCTAGAAATTTGGTACTAAATTCATACAAAATACCTTCAAAATCATTTGGAAAATAATGTTTCTATACTTATAGTGAATGGGAGATAATGACATTTACTACATGAGTTATTGAGGATGTTCCAAGTGGGATTTGACTATATAATAAATCGATGAATGAGGTGACACCACTTGCCACTACTCCAAATTGAGGGCTACCAACTAGGTTTTAAATTTGCAAGTCATTGGATAGTGTACTTGTAGACACCAAAACAACACCAATCTGATTATGTGATTGCAAACACTGATCGCTTTGACAAACACAGCCCCCAGGGCAGCCCTCAGAGGTTAAACAGTGGTCTTAACCACTTTCATAGCAATTTTGTAAGGTCAAGAAGCAATTTGGCACACTTGGACACTTTGCCCAGTACTCGTCTCACCCCGAGACGAATTAAAAATAGAATTCGTCCCACCCCAGGACAAATTTTGAATCCATCCCTGGGTGGGACGAATTCTAAGCTTAACGGGCAAAAAGGCAAAGGGTGCCAAGTGGCAGCCCAGAACAGTCAGTTAAGGACTCCTGCCTTGCACGCGTGTGTAGGTGGACATAGGGGCCGTTAGAAGAGCGTTACAAAAGGCATTTATCAAAGCTCAAGTCAATGGAGGACTCCCCTCCCTCATGGGAAGACAAGACTGCCACATGGCGCCTATGGCCAACACATGGCATTTGTGCTTCCCTCCCAAAAGATACCCCATGGGTCTATAAAAGGTGGGACTTTTCTCACCCAAAATATACAGGTTGAAGGAGTTTCCAAGCAACGAAGTGCTGCCGAATTGAAGACCCACTTGCATCCCTTTTGGTTCACCTTCCCACATCCACCAATATCTTTTGCAAGGGAGGTTGTTGGGTGGCCTTTGGAAGCTCGAACCTTACCCAAATCCGACGCATGGACACCTGAACCAACCAATTCGCCGACCCCCCAATCCTAAGAGGTTTTGGGCCCATCCCTGGTGGATTGGCTCCAAAATCAAGTGCCAACGGTGGGAGGCCCACTTGGGCACCCCCGCACCTCCCAAGTCCTATTTTTAGTTTTTGAGAATTTTAGATCATTTTTTAGATTGCATTTGGTGTTATTAGGTTTGATTAATCCATAGCTGCAATTTTGTAACTTTTGGTCAGATTTTAGTATGTTTTGTGTTGCTTTGTCGTTTCGCTAACTTGCAGGTGTCAAGGTCAAATTATCGAGGGTGGAGGCAAAATTGGGAAAATCCGACCATCTGGGTCATCCCAAAATGGCCCCAATTACATAACCCCCCTGTTTGTAGGTGTTTTGCAGGTATCGGGATCCGACATTGGAGCAGCAGCAGGTTGGTTTCTTCAACACAGAAGAATTCGTCCCACCCAGGGACGAATTGCAGTCAGAATTCATCCTGACCAGGGACGAATTCCAGTTTAAGGTAGATTGGCCAGCTGTCTCAGTGGCAGTGGCCTTCTGGTAACTTTTTTTTATCTTCTGTCAAGTTTTGAAGCCATTTGGACTCACTGTAATTACTGTTTTAGGCAAATATTTACATGCATATTTCGTTAGTTTTAGAGAGCAAACGCTTTTCATTTGCAGCAGGTGCTACTGACATCTTGGTTATTTCTTTATTCACAGGAGAAGCAGCAGAGGTGAAGAACTCATCGACATCAGTGGTGGCATCTTCTTGGCCTGCCCATTGCAATCGTGGGCACGTAGAAAGAGGAATCATTCAGTGATTGTAATCAAACTCTATTTGCGCTCCTAGCCCCTAAAAGGGGAGGAGACGCCATTGTAACAGAGATCAAATGATATTAATGAAAGGGCTATATTTTCTCTATTCGCTTGTGTCTCTTCCAATGTGTTTCTTTTCCATTTCATGCAATTTACGTTTCTAGGACTTAAGCATATTTAATTTTGAATGCAATCGCACTTGGTGTTTCCTTTGCCCGAAATCTCGTGCTTTCAGTACTAGTAAATTTTACTATGTCATTTATCACGTTCTGTTTTGCTCTATAGTCTATAAATTAATGTATCAGTCATCATTCTTTGATTAACTTTGAAATTTATATTTTTCCAAGGTTTTTGCTAATTATGTGACTATACAATCAATGGTTTTAATGATTTGGTATGTGATATTTTAAACACATATTTATAATCACAATTTAGTTCTTTATCCAACATATTAGCCTTTGATATTTCAACCCTTGTCATGCATTATATGCCACACCAATAATTTTCATGTCATATAGCATATGATATTCCATATCGTCAACTACCATATTATCATAGAGTACCATATCATCAAGATATGTCACATCAATATTGGTCTATGAAAATATGATGATATCATTATTAAATGCCATGTCATTAAAGTATGTCACATCAGATATATATATATATGTGTGTGTGTGTGTGTGTGTGTGTGTGTGTGTGTACATTGCCACATTAGCATGGGTGTTTATATCATTATTGTCTTAAAATTGATAGATTTATTTGAACTCAAGATCTTTAATTCTTAATGCCTTGAGAGCTGCTCCCTAGCCCCTTAATATGGGTGTCTTTAAATACTATCTAGGCACCCCCTCTAGGTGATATATGGGATTGGTCCCTTTTAGCTTTCATATGTGTCTATATTTACATGTGTTCTCATGATTCTTGATGACATCATGATTATGCAACCCATCCTATTTGTTGCATGTGCCCTTACCATTGTGTGAGGAATATTCTATACAATACTCCCTTTTAAAATTTCAAAAAATTTAGAAAAGAGGGAAATGAAAAATGTCTTTGAAGTAGGGAAATAGGCACATGTTGGTGAAATGAAGAAATGTGTTGAACTATGACCCATCTAAATTTTTATAAAAATTCTACATATGATAAATGATTATTGTTATCTATCATATTTTTTCCTACACGACCTTTGTTTCAAATATAACCAATTAGGATTTCCTCTCATGCCAATATAGTGAAAATGTTGTAATATCATTTTAGCAACTTTTCTAAGTGATCATAGGTCTTTATCATGTATGGAAGCCTATGCATGAATTTATTAACATTTAAGTTTTATAAAAAAATTTCCATCCTCTTTTTTTCTACTTCAAAAATAGCCATGTAGATTGTCTTCTCTTCAATGCTACTATTAGATATAAAATGCTAGAAGAGAAAATGAAATGAATTTTTTAAAAATTTAGTATAAGAAAAATATGTTTTACAAAAAAACTTGAAAAACATAATCCTAAAACTAGGGCATCCATATGTTTAGTTATAAACAAAAAAGATATTAGATTAAGTGTAAAGAGAGGAACAAAGAATGACATAGGCTATGACATATCTATATATATACATATACCTATGTCTCACTAAATATATATGTATATATATATATGAATGCTGGATATGTCAAGATCCTTCCAGAGCCTCCCCTGCATACTTTTCTGGTTAAGGATTGGAGAAATATTTGGCATTCCAAAGGGTGGCTGAAAGTTAACTTTTTTTCCTGGTAGTTCATGCACAATGGAATTCTCACTTTTGATAATCTTAGATGTAAAGGAGTCATCGGCCCTTCCCAATGTGTTTTATGCTACAAGAGCGAGGAAATAGTTGACCACTTGATGTTTGAGTGCTCTTTCACGCGCCAGATCTAGAAGAGATGGTTTTCATGTTTTAAAATTCAACTTAATAGTGACTTGAACCGAATTAATATATGGGAAATATGGAAGAGGGGTAGATTTAAATCTAAAGCTTTTCGTCTTGGTTGGGAGCTTGGATTAAACTTCATTTGGTGGCAAGTGTGGTTGGAGAGAAATGCTAGAATCTTTAGAGAAACTTTTTCTTCGTTAGATGGAGTTTGGCAGGTCATTTGGAGTAAAGTCACTGAAACTGTGGCCATCTATGATAAAGAGGAAACTTAGGTGGCTGTTGGGGCAATGGAAGAAGGACTTGAAGTGCAATAGGAACATATCAGAGCTAGTTGGAAACCACCCCTAGCAGGTTGGATTAAAATTAATACTGATGGTGTTGCAAAAGGCAACTTGGGTAGAGATGGAATTGGAGTGGTTTGCCATAATCATGTTGGAGCAGTGCTTTATTGGGAACTGCAAGTCTTGGGAAGAGCTACAAACAATGAAGCAGAATCCATAGCTATCAAATTTGCTTCTATTTGGGCAGTTAAACAGGGCCATAGGAGGATAATACTCGAATCAGATTCTCAAATAATGGTCGGAGCTCTAGATTGCATGAGGAGCTTTTCCTTGAAATCCTGGAGGTTGAGAATTCTTGTCAATCAAATTAAGGAAATATGGAGGCAATTAGATGATGTGGTTCCAGTCTACGTGAGTAGAGATTTAAACAAAGCGGCTGACTTCCTGGCTAAGATTGGTGCTAAGAAGGAGGTTGGGGTTTAGTTGCATAGTGACATGGCTACTAAGGATGAGGTGATTAGGCAGGGTCTTGAAAGGTCCGTGATCTAATGATCAAGAAAAAATCAAAGGGTGGAATGGTGTCGCGATCTCACGACATGTTGCTGCATCACGGCCAAGGGAGGAAAGTTGTCGTGATTTCATGATATTTTGTTTCATCACGGCCAAAGGAGGATAGTTGTCACGATATCACGACATGTTGTTTGGTCGTGGTCACTGGTGGAAAGGTGTCGTGATATCATGACATTTTGTTTCGTCACATCCAAGGGAGGATAGTTGTCACAATTTTACGACATGTTGCTTGGTCGCGACCTTGGGAGGAAAGGATAGTTATCACGATTTCATGACATGGTGCTTGGTCACGGCCAAGGGAGGAAGGGTGTCATGATATCATGACATGTTGCTTGGTCATGGCCAAGGAAGGAAAGGCATCGTGATATCATGACATGTTGCTTGATCGCAGCCAAGGGAGGAAAGATGTCACGATTTTGAGACTTGTTTCTTGGTCGTGGTCAATGGAGAAAAGATGTCATGATATCGCGACATGTTGCTTGGTCATGGCTGAAAGCGAGAATGTGTCACGATATCATGACATGTTGCTTCATCGTGGCCGAAAGAGAAAAAGTGTCGTGATATCGTGACATGTTGCTTTGTTGCACTTTTTCCTTCTCGACCACGATGAAGCAACATGTCGCGATATCACGACATGTAAAAAGTGTCACGATATCGTGACATGTAAAAAGTATTGTGATATCACGACATGTGGCTTTGTTGCGGTCGAAAGAGAAAAAGTGTCGCGATATCACGACATGTTGCTTCGTTACGATCGAAAGAGAAAAAGTGTCGCGATATCGTGACATGTTGCTTCGTTGTGGCCGAAATAGAAAAAGTGTCATGATATCGCAACATGTTGCTTTGTCACGGCAGAGAAAGAAAAAGTGTCGCAATATCGCGACATGTTGCTTCATTGTGGCTGACAGAGAAAAAGTGTCGTGATATCGCGACATGTTGCTTTGTCGTGGTAGAGAAAGAAAAAGTGTCACGATATCGCAACAGGTTGCTTCATTACGACCGAGAAAGAAAAAGTGTCGCGATATGTTGCTTCGTCATGAAAAAAGGTGGCAACGATGTCGTGATTTCGTGACATGTTGCAACGTTGCTGCCTGAGGAGAAAAAGTGTCACAATTTTGTGACATGTTGCTTTGCTGTGGCCAAAGGACGAAAAAGTGTCACGATATCATGACATATTGCATTGTCATGGACAGAAGAGGAAAAAGTGTCGCGATATCATGACATGTTGCATTGTCGCACCCAAAGGAAAAAAGTGTCGCGATATCGCGACATGTTGCATTTTCACGACCAAAGGAGAAGAGGGCAAGAGGGTCATAATTTCGTAACAAGTTGCATCTACAGACCAATCTGACAACCCTAGTTGCTAGTTAATGGTTTAGGAGATTTGGACCCATTGCAAATATTCCTTACTTTTGTAAGCTGGTGTTCTCTTTGATGTCGGATGGGAAATTTCCCTTCCCAATTTGTAATTGATCTTTGTTTTAATACAAATTTTTTCAAAATTTTCAAAAAAAAAAACTATTTGGAATTTTTTCAAAATTTTCAATGGAATAACCATCCCCAACCATGCAATGAAGGCCTTTATGCACATTCACCCGAATACCAACTATGTTGGACCAAAAACCAGAACCTACCAGGAGAGCTTAGGATTTCAGGAAAATTATTGCCACCACCAAGATACTTAGCCTTCACAATCCTAACCCAACTAACATTGTCATCCTAACTTCCATGATTGTTTTGCAATCAAGGCTCTGTTCAACGTTCTTAGCCTTCTCAAACCAAAGCCTCCTTATCTCGTACTGAAAACTTGATCTCATACCACTAGGTGGAATATCTTCTTCTTTTTAGCCCCTAACCACAAGAACCACTAGATTTGCTCTAACTTATTGATAAATTTCTTCAAATTTTTGAACAAGGAGAGGAACTACACCATGATGATTTGTAAGTGGCTTTGACCAATAAAATATTCCTTTCTTGACATAAGTGGCATCTTTCCACCCTGCTAATTTCTTTTGAACTCTTTCAACTATTGAATCCCATATCGATGGTTTCGATGCACATTTGAACAATGGTATAGCAAGGTAAACTGAGGTAAGGGAACCAATGTTGCACCCTAGAATATCTACTATATTCCTCTATCTATCAACTAGGGTGTGAAAGAAAAAATAGACCTTTTTTGAAATTCACCTTCTGACCTGCTGTATTCTCAAAATACACCAAAATTGATTTAACCGATTTAGCCTAAGGGATTGATACCATAAAGGAAAGAAAAGTGTCATGAGTGAATTGGTGATGGGATATGTGATCTATCGATTTGGATTGCTTTAAAACTTGAATAACTTGATTAGCTTTAATGGAGCAACCCAATGCCTCAGCCATAAGAATAAAAAGGTAGGGCGATAAAGGGTCTCCCTAATGCAGATCTCTATTTCTATGAAAGTAACCCACCAGAAATCTATTAATAATTACTGAAAACATGGTTGAAGATATATAGGATTTAATCAGTAGCAATCAACCAAGGATGTCCTTAGTATGACCAATTTTATTTTTGGAGATCCTAATTATGTAAAGACAATAGAGGAAATGTCTTTCATTCTACATATACTTAGGAAGAATACAAATAACATATTGGTACTTGATTTTAGTGACTTCATAGCTTGAAAAAATTATGAAGGGATAGTAAAATTTGAAGGAAATCAACAATTCAAGTGTTCTTTATTTTTAGTTTACCTTATTCTATACTAGAATAACTAAAATTTTGAGCATTTATATTTAGAAAAATAACATGAAAAAGGTGAAGGAAATATTATAACAACTTACACAAAGATCCTATACCTCCACTCCCCTTATTTTATATTTTAAAATAAATTATTCATCCCAACTATAAAAAAATTTAAAGGAGAAAGGCCTTAATGAATATTAGATGAAACTATTGATTCTAAAAACAAAAATAAAGGGGATTTATAATTTCTTGGAAGAAATAACTCTAATCTAAATTTTCTATTTCAAGGTTACTATCTTCCTTCTACAAGCATATGTAAATAACATGGTAGCATGCATGAAGATCTTAAGGCAAGTATATTTGATAGATTCCACCTATGCAAGTGGATAAAACAAATTGAGATTTTATAAAACCCTATTCTAACTAGGACCAATAACCCAGGAAAAAAAGAAAAGTGGCTAAAGAATTGGAAACAAGGCCAAAGTAGTGGGTTGGAGATCCTGGAGGATACATGGAATTATGACCTAGATAAAAAATTTGTAGCATGGTTGAATGATGCCTACATATCTAGGACATTTGAGAATGAATCAAGACAATACCTAGAAAAATATAGAAGTAGGAAGGATCTCTTCCATTACTAAAAGAGAAGGCTTTCCTGTAGAGAGAACCCTAATAGAAAAAATATAAAAATTTCTATGAAAAATAAAAGACATGACCCTACAGTAATATGTTAGAATATATTTAATGTGTACTTTGTCTTATTAGGTTACACAAATTGATCCAATTAGGGTTATGGAGATCATGACACTTGTCATTATCTCATAACCTCATATAGGATATTATGCCTATATATGTACCCCATTTTAAATCAATGCAATAAAATTACATTTCAGTCCCAACATTTTGTATCACAGTAGGCTGCCTTATAGGTTTGAGGGGGATTCCCTTGTGGAAATTCCCTCTTATTTTTTTCCCATTTTTTCAAACTTGGGAGTATTCTCTTCATCCTTCGATGGATCAAAAACCAGACATTTGATGGAAAAATCCATGGCTTCCTATTTTTTTAGGGTTATTTATTGGGTTACTAGGAGATCTACCATGGGTATTAAATATGAAGAGGAGCAATTTTTTTATTTTTTATTTTTTGTGAATGCTGCAACCAGCTCGTGTATAGGCGGAAGCCATAACAACCTAATTTCATCATGTTATTTTTACTTTGATCTGTGGATACAGATCCTTCTATAGATCATGGAGCCCAACATGCTTGTTGTTGTGCTTCAAACATATTTTATGGTAGAAGGCCCATGAAGGTTTTTTTCATCTAAAAATAGAGCTTTGATTCTAAAATGTCAAGCAGATGGACCTATTTAGTTTTTCATCCTATAGTAAGGCACCATAGTGCTCCCCAACCATAGCTCAATAAAGAGCATAACTCTAAAGATATCTACAAAAACTTATTCCAAAAGTAATGCATAAATAAAAAACTTATAATAAATAATACCACATAATGCACATATAACACATGAGATTTACCCTGGTTCACCCGATATGAACTACTCCAGTAAAATAAGAGCCATACCTCCTTGATATTATTATTCACTTCGTTGCCCGAAAATGGGACATTGCAATAAATATAAAGGAAACTCTTCCAACCCTAAAACTCTACGTGGTATTAAATACAATGGGCACAACACTATGGGCTAAACCACCCACACCCACAAACCACCCACCAACTATGGGAATCCCAAAAGTTGCTCCGCTCCGTAAATCACTCCAAAAAAAGGGGGAAAATTTGTTATTCTTTGTAAAACAACTATTATTCTCTGTAAAACAAAAAAAATAGGATCATAGATTAAAATTTCTAAAGAGAAATAGAGTACCTACTGTAGGAAAATGCTCATCTAAAAATATACCCATCGGGTGGTTCATGCAGGAAACGAGCCATCGGTTCGGGTGAATGGTCGATCCGGCTTGCGATCCGGGTGGAACTGGAAGACCGGTATTCGATCCCAGCAGAAATTATATGTCGACCATTAAACTGTGATTATATGTCGATCGAGTCGAAATTATATGTCGATCGAGTGGAATAAGCTACCGGATAATGGTCCGGGTGGAATATGCAGTCTGATAGACGACCTGGTTGAAACTAGTTTTCCAAGTGGAACATGTAGATTGACTACCAATCCTGGTGAAAATAACATCCAGTCGTCATACCGAGTGGAGAACTATGTCATGTCGATCCATGTACGAAACTCAAATTTGAGTATAGTTTTGATCCAAATCAATTGGTTTCTGCACAACACTGAAGTTTGGTGGAATCTGCAACAGATCAAATTGTTTGAGTTCTTCTTTTCACTTTAGAGTTTTACTTTTTGAATGTTATAAATGAAAACTATCTTTGGATTATTACTTATATATAGTGGTATAGTTAACGAATTTTGTGGGATAATTTTAAAATTTTAAAATTTTTTGGCAAAAATGCTCCACGACTTAGGTAGGAGTGTTGACGAATTAAAAAAAATACCTAATACTATTATCAACGCATGACAAATCGGCACTTCAAATTTTTTTTATCCTAAAAATATTATGCAAAATGGCCGACATCCAGGGTCCCCCAAAATCGCAAATCGACATTTTTGAAATTACTAATATTCGCCCAATTTGTGAATATTCATCGCTAAGCAAAACACTGACAGTGTTGCTTTGTAGTATACCAATGCATAGGAGACCCATTGATAGTTTTTCAGTATTTTGAACCTATGCACCGTCGTAGAAGCTATTGATGATATGGTTGTAGTAGATGACCCATGATCCTCTATGGCCATTCCATGGCCCCCTAGCCATCTATGATCCATTGTGCAACCCACTTCTATAGAACACTCCTCTTTGAAGACAACAAAATCAACTTGTGTGACCATTCATAATGAAGGGTAAGATATGGTGGGCCATATTGAGGTGTGATTTTTTCCAATCACAAAAACCAATCAACTACTTAGAATTTGAATTCTCTCTTGCAAATAAAGTGATATTTCTTCAAGGTTCTCACTTAATTTTTTATGTATCGTGTATATGTGTAAATATGTGCTTGAAAAAATCTATGTGGTTTACAAATAACTGTTAACAAGGGGCCTGGAAAATTAGGTAAATGATTTCACATGCATCATACATAGCATACCTTTCATAACAATTTAGATCAATGATGAAATAAAATTTATTTTATAACATTAGAATACACGATATTTATTTCATCTATACACTCCACTATCTCAAAAGAATACCTTTATATGAGTGTATCTAAAAATAATTTAGCATTTCTATAATTTAAATTTTAATTAAATTTTGCAAAATCAAAGTTAATGAAAGTTGATTGAAATTAATAAACCTTTGAATGCAATAATATATTATAAACTCAATTCTAAAGGTCTATTGGATAAATAAAATTATTCGTTCAACCTCTTATAAAGTTATATATAAAAAATCAAAAGGATGAACAAAATGTACCAATATCTTACCCAATTTATAAGATTCCAAAACCATAAAGGTTTAGGGCTTAATTTAAAATTAATTCATAAACTTTGATTTTATAATAAAGTAAATTTTATAAATCAAATTTTCTTATACTATTTATCCTTTTGAAATATTTATGAGATTAAATATTTCAATTGTAAATATAATTTCCAATAAGAAATTTGGATTTTTGGAATGAATAAACATTACATTAGGCTGAAATCCAAATTTATATTTTTGAAAGATATCAGTTCCAATATCTCAACCTTATAAATTAAGGGAGATGGAGAGATTCAAGACAGTCATTTATCTTTAATAATTTATTAATTCAAATATTAATTGAATTCATATTTGAATAATGAATTAATATATAACTTAGTTATATGATTTTAACTATATAAAAATCAACTAGGCTAATCATGTGTAATTTTCAATAGAAATAAACATATAAGGTTCATAAAATAATTCTTTCTCAGATTATTCACACAGATAGTTCAAAGATTTTAAAACCAAACTAACTATCTACCAAATGCATACAATATAATAGTAAAGGCAATCTTCAATGAACTTTATTAAAAATGATTATCCTTAATCATATTTTCAACATTTGAATACAGAAAACCACATATTCAAATTCCAAATGACATAAAATAATTTTCAAATATTACAATTATGCTCCTATTCTCTGCTTATTCCACATCCCCTGTAGTGCTTTTCTCTAACTTTTCTTTTGCTTCTTCAAACTTTCTCCTTCACCTATACCAAATATCTTACCCCCTCTTTTGGATATTGATGGCTCTTTCATAGCTTAGAAATTCAGTTTTTTCAAACTGGTTTCATCCATTCACTTTTCAGCTTATCATTTTGTTCCACAACAACTTTATATAACGACCATTCATTCCTCTGTTTGCTAATCCATTGTGAAGATATTAAGGTTATCCTTGATACTTTTAATTATTGTGTTGTATGTATTAAATCATATATTTTATTTTACCACATCATTAAACACCATGACCTGCGGAGAAATACCAATACCTCTTTTGTCATATTTTATATGTTTTTTTCCTTCTATAAGAATACTACCTTTTTTGCAATGCTATATCCATGGCACACATTGCACAAGACCACCTTTGACTATCAGCATACGATTTTAATATCTGCTCAGCACTACGTGTTCCATGATTTTGTCCATATATATGTAAAAGCATAGCATGATAATTACCCTCAGAAAATCCTACCAGATCAAAATCACCATTTTCTCCATCTGCATTCACCTGCACCTTGCTTCCATTCTATCCCAATATCAATCTGTCACTTCGTCCATCATAGGTATTGTTGTCGAATGTTGTGTCTTTCATCATACCATTAGGGCTAGACACTACCAAAGAACATCTCTTCCATTGCAAATAAATTCCAAGTACAATGAATAACCCATCACGTAGCCATCACTGTTAGCCTTACTAGTTTATTGCTTTCTTAGGTATACCACCACTCCCTCTAAAATCCACAACTTTCTCTCAATATATATGTCTCTATTTCCCTATTCCATCAAATTACTGAAAGCTATTATTATTAATAGGGAATTTAACACACATCCACCACACAAGTCCAAAAAAAAATTGTCATTTGAATTGTCATACATATTCTTTAGTATTCACCATACATCCATCATAATTTTGATAACGAAATTTTCCTTTATCAGTGTCTGTATTCTTCAATGCGACCAAGAAAACCTGTGAATACTGTGTCTATTTGATATTTATGCCTGCACAATTTAAAACCAGTATTTGAACTATTGGTGTCTACTATGGAAACCCCTCGACCATTGTGTCCGTATATATCCACCTAAAATCATGCGGACATTATTTTTTGTCACATGCGTGTGTCCCTTGCATTACGACCACTACGATTTTTGATATCCTGGTGACCACGATATTTGACATTTGTGGCAATGGTGTTATTTTATATTATGGTAATATATGAATTTTGGGTGCTCTCACTATTTTAGATTGAACCTCTGCTCATCACCATGTTGATGTATACTCATCATCGGGAGAATTTGAATACAATACTATTCCACTTGACTATGGCTCATGATTAATGATATTATGCAAATAAAATTTTCTCTTAATAATATGATATCATGGCAGTCCTCATACAATATTGACTATTCTCACCTTGCCAAGTTTTATAATCTACGATGCTATCAATTGTACTTGGATTAACAGATGTCGTTATCACCTGTATCCCTCTAACAATGTCAAACTCATCCATTGTGTTATTTCAAATCCTATGCTGGGCCATCTTCGGGTATATCGTTCATGGTATGATCATGTGACCATATCAAATATACATATGCTCTATCTTTACCTGTGTTTAGTAACTAGGATTTTCGACGTCCTGGCGATTGCATTTTTTGGTGTGCAACGGTTGTATTTTCTGGTGTGTGGTGACCATGATTTCAGCATATGATAATTGCATTCTCCAGTAGGCTTCTTCATTACTATGATTTCCTGCATCTTGGAAATGCAACACGAATGACACAATATGCATCGGATTCCAACATTGGGCCATATCATCCGTTTGTCACTTAAAATCATAACTATGTTTACATCGTGCTGCCTAAACTGACTTGTATTTCCACCTCATAAGTGGGGTCCATCGTGGGATAACACACCTACTTTCCAAATCCTATTTTAGCTTGCAATATCGATGTAAAATAGAAAACTGACCTTTCGCCTCTGTACTTATCATCTTTCAATATTTCAACAATCTCACTTCATCCCACATGCAATTGAATTAGACCCCATCAATATTTATAATTGCAAGTTTGCATAGAAACACTTGGCTCAATCATGAGTCTTCAAGAACCTCAATATTAGCATCGGACCACTCTGAAGCCTTGTTTCATAAACCGTACCCTTTAATGGTTCACCTTGCTTTAAAAGCATGTTTACCTCCACATGCTTTTTGGAAACTATGCATGCTTACCCACCTTTGATATCTACACAAACATTACCCTTTGTCAAAATATTATAACTTACTGCCATAAATAGTAATATGATGGAGAATTTCTAATAATCACATTCTATGCCTGCTTAGAATCTATACAAAACATACACAAAATTAAATCTTATAATATGATGAAAATAAAGCATAACATATTGTAGGAAAAATACACAACATAAAATGAAATTAAAATTAAACACCAACTATTACATAATAATATAATACAAGAACTAACAAACAAATAAAACAAAATAACATACAACTCTTATACTCACACAACCAAAACCATACAAGAACAAAAATAAAAACAAAAACAAACATTGAATTATGAGACAACATTGGAAACCATATGAAAATGGACATCTTGAAATCCATATGATAACGACAGTCAGCAACAAGTGAAAATAAGATTTGAAACAACTTTTCAAGTTTCAAGTAGGTCCCCAGTTTTTGGGGTTGTTGTGAAGGAGTCGCAACAAATGGAAACTCTGTTGGTAAATGTCCCTAGATATTTCAGACTAAAAAAAAAACCCAAACTCTGAAAACCATCAAAACCCCAATATTAGAATCATAAGCATAAGTGATATCCATATAATGAGAATAGATCAATTTGACATGAACTACCAGAATTATCAACATCAAATCAGTGTGTACAAAATGATTTATTCCTTATCTTCTAAAATCATTTAGCATTTGATTGCTAGTTTCACATTTCGGGCTATGAACAATTTCTCTTTGAAGGAAAACCTCCACCCGATTCTCTTCAGGTATTGTTGTACTACCAGCCGAGTGTTTATAGCTCTGGTAGAGATTGTATGAAACTCCCAGATATTAAGTGGATGTTGTGTTTCCTTTATTCTAGACATTGCTTCACTGTCAGTCGAGCGTCTATAGCTCCGGTGAAGATTATCTAGTTCTTAGTAATAGATTTGACTTTATTTCCAACTGTATTCATCATTTCATTTTTTTCTCTCATTTTTTATCTCTTATTTTTTTATTTCTCATTTTTTATCTCTCATTTTTTATTTCTCATCAATTTTATTTTTTTTATATGATAGAATGGTACTTTGCAACAAATCCACCGGCCACCTGGGTTAGATATCAGGTAAGGCTGAAAGAGTATATAAAATATTCACCTTAATTTGCAAAATCGACAACTTCATGCATCCAGAATTTCAAACGACATTATTTAAGGTGTTTGTGATACTCGTGGAGCTTTTGCAACACAATTCCAATGTTTCATATTTCCTTATCTTAGTTCTCATTCATGAAGACATAAACTAACATCTCATTTTTCTTTTTCTCTAGGTTTCACAGGTTTTCAAAATAGGTAATTTCATCCTATATAATATAGGATCAAACATAAACTAATATCTCATTTTTCATTTTCTCCAGGTTTCATAGGTTTTCAAAATAGGTAATTTCATCCTATACAGTCCAGGATCGACACCAAACAGAACCAACAAGTGACTAGAAAATCATTTCTACCTTACTTTTAAAAAAAACACTAAAACTTTATTAAAGACAAACATCATCATAAAACTCCCAAAATTTGGCAAGGCCAATTTATTGTTATACTAAACAAAAACACCACCAAAATATAATAGAAACTCAACAAACAAAACATAAAAATAAACATCACCAACTAACAAAATAAAAAAAATAACTAACTAACAAACTCACAAAACAACAAGCTATACAAAAGATAAGATTGTAAAACCAAAATTACAAAGTTGATAAAATGAGTGAACCCACTTCCTTAACCTTCACAACATTGATAATAGAACAAATAACAAAATATTACAAAACCACAACTTATGTACAAACATAGAAACAAGAAAACAAAATCCAAAAGACCATTTACAAAAATATACATTACGTACAAGATAATACAAAATTTCTACCATAATTTCTGTGGATACCAGACATGATAGGCACACCTTAAAATATATATATCATGATTTGTATTCGAAGCTTTACATAGATCCAACCAAAATAATATTAAGTCAAACAATGCAATCTTCATTTTACCTTTCACACCCCACTGATTTGATTCAAGTTGATAAGCAATTCCATGTTTAAGATTTGATTCCTTAAACTTAAAATTGAAAATATGATTTTCAATTATCTTTTGTTTATTCAATGCAGTGTGAATTTCAAACCTTAATTCATCACTCTGATTTAAATTTTCATTTTCACAAGCATATAGAATTTATTTCAAATAAGAAGTTATTTCTGAAAGTTTTAAAGCAAGATCATCATCTATATTTTTATGCCAATCATATTCATGCAAGAATTTGCAAGAATCTAGGATATTTATAAAATAAGAATCGTTATAGTTTTGTATCCTAGATTGAATTATCAACTGTTGATGAACTTGGTTCAATGATTCAATAATATCTTCTTTTTCATTTAGCAATACAATTCTATTGATAGTGGGAATAAGAATCCATTCTATTATTCATAAACCTCTAATGACATCTTATCATAAATAATAGAAAAATACAATAAATGATTATGCAAAAATTTACCTGATTCTTGAATGCTTGAATACAAAAGATAAGATTATACCTATTGTACAGTTTCATTTACCACTACTTGATGAGCCATTATAGTATTTTATTTTTCTTCATGATATTTATCATCATCATCATCATTTTGTATTCCTTCATAAATGACCATTTCTTCTCTTTCTATTGCAACAAGATGTTCTACAAACTCATGTTCAAAATGATCAAATTTTTTAATCTGTTCTATTTTTGAAATTGGCATGTCATTTTCTGATTGCGTAGGAATTGCAAAATCTTCTTTTAAAATAGAAGTCTCAACATCTTGCATATCAGGTGCAACAAAAATTTTTATTAGTAGAAGTGTGAGAAAATAATGATTCACCATACATACCCCATCCATTATAATAACTATATTCTAAAGGTAAGGGGTGATATTTTATCATGTCTTTAGAAAACATGTGATTCTTTGACTGTACAGGACTTGTAGGCTCTTCATGTAAGATATCAATTTTAGCATCCTGCATATCAAATGAAGAAAAAATATTAATAGGTATAAAAGAAAAACATTCATCATATCTTCCCTAACCATTATAAAATTTATCTTCTATAGTTAAAGGGTGAGGTTCAACCATATATTTTGTGTAAACTTCAAATTGGTCTATAATTTCCTTTTCAAATTCACCTTTATCAATCACCTGAGATGAATACCTACTAATTTCTTGTTGTATGAGCATTGTATAATCCTTAAATGACACAATACTTTCAATTTCCTGCACATCATTTAAGATAAGAACTTCTTTGGAAATTGTGAATAAAATGAATAATTCTTCTTCATGATCTAAAATAATAAAATCATTATATTTCTGAAGCACTTGGTGGCATTCCATATTTTCTTTCATACCATATTTATATTCATTTTCAGATTCACCTTCTTCATTAAAGAATTCATATTCAATTTCAAACAATTCATCTTCCTCAAGCAATAAGATTTTAGGATCAATCATTTGAACCATCATCATCGAGGTATTATTTTCTTGTAATCCCTTGCAATCTTCAATGAAATCACATCTATGATCATTAAATTCTTAACTTTACCTGTTTGAACATCACACTCATTATCCTCCTGAAACAAATGATAAAAATCTATCATTTATTCTATATATTATTCAAATTCATTTTCAAATTCACTTTATTTAATTTCAAAAAATTCATCTTTCTCAAATTCATCCTCCTCAATTTCAAAGAATTCATCTTCCTTAGATTCATACTTTGGTAAGACAAAGGTTTCTTCAATGGGATCATTTCTTGTATTTTATTTTATAAGATCATCCCAATCCTCTTTTGTGAATAATGGCTCTAAGTCAGTTTCTACTTTTTGATCAACTTGTTCATCACAATGTTCATTGATGGGTATTGAATCTGAAACCTACACCCCATTCTCAACATCTAAGGTAGTTGTGACATCTAAACTATCAATCTCAACCTAACTCATTTGTGATCTTTGATTATGAGTTTTAGGTCTAATTCTGTATAGTTGTTCCATATTAACACCTTGAGATATCAATTGTTGTTCAAATGTTACTGCCTCATTGTAAGATCTAAGCAATGATGTAATTTTAAGACCTTTCAAAAATATAGCAGTAACATGATCTAAGGTCCCCATGTATATTTGAGTAGCTCTATCTTTTAAAATAATATAATGTGTTCCCACCTTGGTATACAACCTATGGAATTTATCATTAAATGATCTTATGGATTTGTTAAATTTTTTATGAATGGAGACAAATTGATTTAACATCATAACTTGGTCATCCAACTTTCTAAAATTTTTAAGAAATGCTTTTTCTAATTTAACCCAAGAAGTAGCAGACCTTACAGGTAATTATATGTACCACTTAAGCGCAGCATCATCCAATGGGTATGAAAATAATCTGCAAGAAACATCTCCTTGCATGAGTTGCAAATGACTTAACGCACTCTTGTATCTCTAAATCTGGTCCTTGGATTGATCCACATCATACCTAAATCTAGTTAAAAAAACTTTTACAGCTTCAGGAATTTGATGAATAGGCATGTTTAAACGTGCTATAATAATCACCTATCCAAGAAGCCATCATTTCCTTTACTGAAGTAGGTGATGCCATTAGTTAAATTTAAAGAACACAATTTTAATGTCAATATTATTAGTCAAAGATATATATTTTGCAAATAAGCATAAAATGACTAATAATTAATCAAAAGATATGCATCGATTAAACTTTGGTATTAAATAACATCATTCAATTTGTATTTTTTTTTAAACTACGATTTGAATGACTATGAATAGAATATTTACCTTTCATTCCCTCCTTCTAGCGCTAATTTGTTGAGGTGTGATTTTTTCCAATCACAAAAACCACTCGACAACTTAGAATTTGAATTCTCTCTTGCAAATAAAGTGATATTTCTTCAAGGTTCTCACTTAATGTTTTATGTATCGTGTATATGTGTAAATACATGCTTGAAAAAACTCTTTGGTTTGCAAATTACTGTTAACAAGGGGCCTGAGAAATTAGGTAAATAATTTCACATGCATCATACATAGCATACCTTTCATACCAATTTAGTCCAATGATGAAATAAAATATGTTTTATAACATTAGAATACATGAGATTTATTTCATCTATACACTTCACTATCTCAAAAGAATGCCTTTATATGAGTGTATCTAAAAAGGAATTTATCATTTCTATAATTTAAATTTCAATTAACTTTTTTAAAATTAAATTTAATGAAAGTTGATTGAAATTAATAAATATTTGAATGTAATAATGCATTATAAACTCAATTCTAAAGGTCTATTGGATAAATAAAATTATGTGTTCAACCTCTTATAAAGTTATATATAAAATATAAAAAGGGTGAAAAAATGTACCAATGTCTTGCCCAATTTATAAGGTTCCAAAAACTTATACATGATAAAGTTTTGGGCTTAATTTAAAATTAATTCATAAACTTTGATTTTATAATAAAGTAAAGTTTATAAATCAAATTTCTTTATACTATTTACCCTTTTTGAAATAAGAAATGTGGATTTTCGGTTGAAATCCAAATTTATATTTCTGAAAGATATCAGTTCCAACATCTCAACCTTATAAATTAAGGGAGATATTCAGAACAGTCATTTATCTTTATTAATTTATTAATTCAAATATTAGTTTAATTAATATTTGAATAATGAATTAATATATAACCTAGTTATATGATTTTAACTTTATAAAAATCAACTGTTCTTATCATTTGTAATTTTCAATAGAAATAAACTGTGAAAACATATAAGATTCAGAAAATAATTCTTTCTCGAATTATTCACATAGTGAGACTGTTCACAGATTTTAAAACCAAATTAAATATCTACCAAATGCGTACAATATAATATTAGTGAGACTGTTCACAGATTTTAAAACCAAATTAACTATCTACCAAATGCGTACAATATAATATTAAGTAAGGGCAATCTTCAATGGACTTTATTAAAAACGATTATCCTGAATCATATTTTTAATATTTAAATACAGAAAACCACATATTCAAATTCCAAATGACACAAAACAATCTTCAAATATTACAATTATGCTCCTATTCTCTGCTTATTCCACATCTCCTGTAGTGCTTTTCTCTAACTTTGCTTTGGCTTATTCAAACTTTCTCCTTCACTTGTACCAAAGATCCGACCCCCTCTTTGGATATTGATGGCTCTTTTATAGCTTAGAAATTTAGCTTTTTCAAATTGGTTTCATCCGTTCACTTTTCAGTTTATCATTTCGTTCCACAACAACTTTATATAACGGCCATTCATTCCTCTGTTTGCTAATCCATTGTGAAGATATTATGGTCGTCCTTGACACTTTTAATTATTGTGTTGTATGTATAAATCATATATTTTATTTTACCACATCATTAAACACCATGACCTGGGGCCTCTCCGTACCATAGACTTGGCTTCATATGTATGAATACCAATACCTCTTTCGTCATATTTTATAGGATGTTTTCTTTCTCTAAGCTTACTACCTTGTTCGCAATGCTATATCCATGGCACACATTTCACAAGATCACCTTTGACTATCAATATACGACTTTAATATCTGCTCAACGCTTCGTGTTCCATGATTCTGTCCATATCAATGTAAAAACATAGCATGATAATTACCCTCAGAAAACCTGCCAGATCAAAATCACCATTTGCCCCATCTGCATTCGCTTGGGCCTTGCTTCCATTCTATCTCAACATCAATCCGTCACTTCGTCCATCACAGATACTGTTGTCGAATGCTGCATCTTTCATCATGCCATTAGGGCTAGACACTACTAAAGAACATCTCTTCTATTGCGAACGAATTCCAAGCACAACGGCCATTTTGCTTGAAAGCTATGCTTATCAATAAGGAATTTAACATATAAGAATCACTTAAACCCAAACAAATTTCGTCATTGAAATTTTCATGCATATTCTTTAGTATTCACCATCGATCCGTCATAATTTCGATAATCAAATTCCTCTTTCTCAGCGTCTGTATTCTTCAATGCGACCAAGAAAACCTGTGAATACAGTGTCTATTTGATATCTTTGCCTGCGTGATTTGCAACGAGTATTCGAACTGCTGGTGTCTACTATGGAAACCCCTCGACCATTGCGTCCGTCTATATCCACCTGAAATCATGCGAAAATTATTTTCTGTCACATGCGTGCGTCCCTTGCATTACAGCCACTACAATTTTTGATATCCTGGTGACCACGATCTTTGACATCTGTGGCAATGGTGTTATTATGTATTATGGTAATCTGTGAATTTCGGATGCTCTCACTATTTCAGATTGAACCTCTGTTCATCACCGCTTTGTTGTATTTTCAATTTGAATACAATATTATTCCATTTTTTTATTTGTGGAAAACATCTAAAAAAATACGTAAAACCCAAAACTTGATTGGCTCATGACTAACATTCTCTCGTAATAATATGATGTCATAGCAATCCTCATACAATATTGACTATCTACGATGCTATCAATTGTAGTTGGATTAACAGATGCCGTTATCACCTGTATCCCTCTAACGGTGTCAAACTCCTCCATTGTGTTACTTCAAATCCTGTGCTGGGCCATCGTCGGGCATATTGTGCATGGTATGATCATGTGACCATCTCAACTCTACATCTGCTTTATGTTTGCCTGCGTTCAGTAACTACGATATTCGCTGTCCTGGCGACTGTATTTTTTGGTGTGCAACGGCTGTATTTTCCGGTGTGTGGCGACCGTGATTTCCAGCATACGGCGATGGCGTTCTCCAGCAAGCGTCTTGATGACTATGATTTCCCGCATCTTGGCAATGCAACACGAATGACGCAATGTGCACCGGATTCCAACATTGGGCCATATCATCCGTCTATCACTTAAAATCATACCTATGTTTACATCGGGCCGCCTAAACTGACTTTTATGTCCACCTCGGGTCCACCGTGGGAGAACACACCTGCTTTCCAAACCCTATTTTAGCCTGCAACATCGATGTAAAATGGAAAACTGGCCTTCCGCCTCTGTAGTTATCTTCTTTCAATATTTCAACAATTTCACTTCATCCCACATGCACATGCAACTGAATTAGACCCATCAATATTTATAATCGCAAGTTTGCAGAGAAACACTTGGCTCAATCATGAGTCATCGGGAACCTCAATCTTAGCGTCGGACCACTTTGAAGCCTTGTTTCATAACCCGTGCCCTAATGGTTCACCTTGCTTTAAAATCATGTCTGCCTCCACAACATTCTATGCCTGCTTAGAATTTATACAAAACATACACAAAATTAAATCTTATAATATGATGAAAATAAAGCATAACATATTGTAAGACAAAATATACAACGTAAAATCAAATTAAAAACAAACACCAACTATTACATAATAATATAATGCAAGAACTAACAAACAAATAAAACAAAATAACATACAACTCTTATACCGACACAACCAATCATATGAAAATGGACATCTTGACTTCCACATGATAATGGCGGTCAACAAAAACTGAGATTTAAAACAACTTTTTAAATTTTTGTTAGAAATATTAATCCAGATTTCACGCCTTCGTCCAATTGCGCTTCGAACTTGGGTGAAGCCGCACTGCGCTCGTACAGTCGGATATCCTGGTAAATTTTTTTGACTTGACATCACACGTGCCTTCTGATAGATGTGATGTCTGATAGATCCGATCGCCGCATAAGTTAATGTCAGTTCGACGATTGGTCAAAAACCCTAGTTCAAGGTCTTTTAGAACCTGTCAAATGATAACCTCTATCTTCCTCTCCCCGCGGCTATATAAGGCAATTCAGGTCTTCATACAAGGAGGAAAGTGGAGGAATTTTGGAGAAACAGGCAAGAGAAAAGCAGTCATTCGCAGAGCAGCAGAAAATATCATTTCAGTGAGCAGTGTAGCTCATATGTTTAATGTCCGAGCAGTAGACTCGACATTTATTTTCCCTCTTAGTTTATCCTATAGCTTTAGTCTGCAGATGTTAGTTTTTCCTTAGTTGAGGACTTTTGTAACCCTCGTCTTATAAGAATAATTTTTTTTGTTGTTTAAGGCATCTGTAGGGTTTACAGTTATCTCTGTCTACATAAAATCTGTTGTTGTTCTTTGTTACAATCTCCTCGAAGCGATTTTTTCCCCACAACTCTTGGCAAGTCATTCAAGCCATCGCTGTAGCTGCGCAAGCCTCAGGACAACATAATTTTGCAAGGCAAAATTTCCTTAAGTTTGGAGCTGTCCACCCGACTGCGTAGTGCAGTCAAACTTCGCTATCTTTGACTAGCGCAGTCAGGCGTTGACCACCTCCTCCCCAACTGCGCACTTTATTCCATGCGTAGCCTGATTGCGCATATTTTTTATGTGCAACCCGACTGTGCACATTATTCAATGCGTAGCTTGACTACGCAAGTTTAACTTGTTCAGCCTGACTGTGCAGGAGTTTGGGAGCGCAACCCGAGTTTGGGAGCACAACCTGATTTCAGGTGCACCACCCGACTTCGGGCCCCCCCCTTCGCCCTGCGCTCCTCGATGACTGCCATCAAAACAAAAAAAAATAAAAACTTCAAATTGGTATCAGAGCCACTGATCCCTTGATGCAGAGAATGAAGCAGAATGGATTCTAGCAGCAACAACTTGCAGTTGCAGATCTCGTGCTTCAACAAGAAGAATTATGATTACTGGAGCATCCAAATGAAGATCTTGTTCGGATCTCAGGAGCTATGGGAGTTAGTCGAGAATGGCTACCCAAAATCGACAGATGCAGCAGCATTGGTCGCCCTCTCTCAAGCAGACAAGGACCTGTTGAAAGAGAACATGAAGAAGGACCAGAAGGCCCTCTTCTACATCATGCAAGTGGTCGAGGAGTCCATATTCTCGCAGATCGCATCAGCCACCAAGGAAAAGTAGGCCTAGGAGAATCTGGCCAACTCATACTATGGCACCGACAAGGTAAAGTTGGTGAAGCTGTAGATGCTCAGGAGGGAGTTTGAAAATAAATAGATGAGTGATTATGAGTCCATGACTGACTTCTTCACCCGGATTATGGATATTATAAACCAGATGCGATTGAACAGAGAAATCATGTAGAGCCAGAGAATCATGGAAAAAATTCTTAGAAGTCTGCTTGCCAAGTTTGACTCAATTGTGATAGTAATCGAAGAGTCGAGGGATCTGACTACCCTTTTGATAGACGAGCTCATGGGTTCTCTACAGAAACATGAGTAGAGGCTGAGTTGTTTGTCTTAGACCTCTCTAGAGCAAGCATTCAAAGCTCACATCTCATTTCAAGACAACGACAGACAATATTCCTACCATTGTGCCTCTAGTTTTCATGGAGAAAAAGGCAAAATCAGGCATGGGAAAGATAACAAGCAAGGAGGATGGTCAAACCCTAGTGAGGAAGAGACCAACTATAATTTCCATCAGCAAGGTGGAAGAGGCAACTAAAAAAATTAGCAAGCTAGATCTGGTCAGAAGGACATGTCAAATGTCCAGTGCTATTACTGCAAGAATTTCAGCCATTACATATCACAGTGTAGAAAACGGATGGCCAAGGAGAACAAAAAATAGACCTATTACATGGATGAAACCAGAAATGTGGTAGGAGAAAATGTGTTGCTGACTTACAAAATTGAGGAGGAGTACTAGAAGAATGTCTGGTATTTAGACAACGGATGTAGCAACCACATGATGGGGAACAAGGAAATGTTCTCACAACTAGATGAAACAATCTAGTCTGAGGTGAATATGGGGAACAACAGCAAGGTTCCCATAATGGGGAAAGGAAATATCCTCATCCGCACCAGGCACGATGAACGAAAGCAGATTTGTGATGTCTACTATGTGCCTAGCCTGATGTACAACCTACTGAGTGTTGGACAACTCGTGTAGAAGGGGCATACAATCTAGTTCAAAGACAGAGCTTACACCATCAGAGACAAGTCACATGGGAAAATTGCAACTGTGTCCATGACAAAGAATAAAATGTTTCCACTAGAGATTCAAAATGAATCATTGATGTCTTTGAGTGCAGTTGTGAAATATGCTACCTGGTTGTGGCATCTTAAATTTCGTCACCTAAAATTCAATGGCCTAAATAAACTGCACAAGAAGCAGATGGTGAAGGATTTACCCCTAATAGAGCATAAAAATCAAGTTTGTGAGGGTTGCTTAGTCGATAAACAACATAGGGATTCGTTCCCTTTCGGTCAGTCTTGGAGAGCATCACAACCACTAGAGCTGGTGCACTTAGACATTTGTGGTCTTATATAGACCAGCATGTTTGCTGATAACAAATACTTATTAACGTTCATAGATAACTTCATTTGGAAGACTTGGTTCTATGTCATCAAGCTGAAGTCAGAAGCATTTTCCAGATTCAAGGAGTTCAAGGCTCTGGTGAAGAAATAGAGCAGATATCAGATCAAGACTCTCAAGACAGATGGTAGAGGTGAATACATCTCCAACGAATTCCACAACTACTACAAGCAGTATGGAATTCAAAGGCATTTCACTACCAGATACACACCACAGCAGAACGGTGTAGCTAAGAGGAATAACCAGACCATCATGGAGATGACCCGAAGCATGATGAAGATGAAGGGATTGCCACATGAATTTTGGGCATAAGTTGTAACATGTGCAGTCTACCTTCCGAATAGATGTCCCACCAAAAGCTTGAAGGACAAAATCCCTTAGGAGGCCTGGAGCGATGTGAAGCCAAGTGTGGCTCACTTGCGTGTGTTTGGGTGCATTGCATATACACATGTTCCAGAAGAAAAGCTACAGAAGTTGGATGATAGAGCTAAGAAGTGCATTTTCATAGGGTACAGTGAGTAGGTGAAGGCATATAGGTTGTACAACCTTGTGACGAAGAAGCTCATCATCAGTCGTGATGTGAAGTTTCTTGAAGATTAAGTCTGGAACTAGAAGCTAGAGACTGGCCAATCAGAGCCAACAGTAGTAGAGTCTGTTGACTTGAAAGAAGGTAGTGTGCAGCCACCTATAGCCTCCAATAGTAGCAGCAATGCCAGTAGTAGCATAGCCACTCCATCTCGATCACTTCCACATGCAATTAGAATCCAGAACCTGGTGACGCCAACAAAGACAAGGAGCTTGCAAGAAATCTATGAGGCAACCAAAACCCATGTAGATGAAGAGTATTCTAAATTTGCATTCTTTACTGAATTTGATCCAGTAGAGTTTCAAGACGCAAGTCAAAATCAGAAGTGGGTGCAGGCTATGGATGAGGGGATTGAAGCCATTGAAAATAATGATACATGGCAACTAACAGATCTTCCAATAGGGAAGAATACCATTGGGGTCAAGTGGGTGTATAATACAAAGTTCAACGCCCAAGGAGACATTGACAAGCATAAGGCCAGACTAGTGGTAAAGGGCTACAAGCAGAAGTCAAGCATCGATTACCATGAGGTATATGTGCCTGTAGCCCAACTTGACATAGTTAGGATGATCCTGGCATTGACAATCCAACAGGGTTGGAAGGTGTACCAAATGGATGTCAAGTTAGCCTTCCTCAATGGAGTTTTGGAGGAAGAGGTCTACATAGACCAGCCACCAGGTTATAAAATTGAAGGCTAGGAGGGCAAATTCCTGAAGCTGAAGAAGGCCCTATACGATTTGAAGCAGGTGCCCTAGGCTTGGTACAACCAGATTGATAGTTATTTTCAGGAAAATGGGTTTGTAAAATGCTGATATGAGCACACCCTGTACATGAAGATAAATGATGCAGGTGAGCTCATAATAATTTTCCTGTATGTGGATAACCTAATTTACACTGCCAACAACACAACACTATTTTCCAAGTTCATAAGTCATGAAGAAGGAGTTCGAGATGCAAGACTTAGGGCTGATGAAGTATTTTATCGACATTGAAGTTGACCAATTAACATATGGCATCTTCATTTCTCAGGGTAAGTATGCGAAGGATGCCCTGAAGTGGTTCAAGATGGAGGACAACAAACCTGCCATCATACTTGTAGCCATTTTTGAAGCTGAGCAAGCTGGATTCAGGGAGGAATGTAGATCCAACCCTGTTCAAGAGGCCAGTTGATAGTTTGATGTATTTAACTACAAATCGGCCAGATTTGATGTTCAAAGTCAGTCTGATCAGTCATTTTATGGAGACTCCAAAGTACACGCACTGGCAAGCAGGTAAGAGGATCTTGTGCTATGTCAATGGGACGTGGAACAATGGCCTATTTTATGCCAAATAGGACCAGTTGAAATTGGTGGGCTTCATAAATAGTGACTGGGCTAGCAACACCGATAATTGGAAGAGCACCTTCGGGTATGATTTCCATCTCGGATCAGGGGTAGTCTCATGGGCGTCCAAGAAGCAACCCGTCATTATGTTGTCCATAGTTGAAGCAGAATATGTCATCGCCACGTCAGCCGCATGCCAGGTAGTTTGGCAGTGAAGAGTTCTGAGTGAACTGAACTATCCTTCAAAAGGCGCGACAACAATTTTTTGTGATAACAATTCAATCATTACACTGTCAAAGGATCCCGTGTTCCATGGCCGAACGAAGCACATCAATATTTTCTATCACTTCATCAGAGAGTTGGTGAAGTCCAAAGAAACTCAACTGTAATTTTGCAGATCCGAGTAGTTGGAAGATATTTTCATGAAGACTTTGAAGTAGGAAGACTTCAGCAGATTGCAAGAGTAGCTTGGAGTCAAAGTGCTCATGAAATCAGGCTTAAAGGAGGGTGTTAGAAATATTAGTCTAGATTTCACGCCTTTGCCCAATTGCACTCCGAACTTGGGTGAAGCTGGACTGCGCTCGCGCAGTCGAGCATCTTGGCAAAATTTTTTGACTTGATGTCGCACATGCCTTCTGATAGATGTGACGTCTGACAGATCCGATCAACATATAAGTTAATGCCAGTTTGATGATTGGTCAAAAATCCTAGTTCAGGGTCTATCAGAACCTATCAGAGGATAACCTCTATCTTCCTCTCCCTATGGCTATATAAGGCAGTTCGGGTCTTCAGACAAAGAGGAGAGTGGAGGAATTTTGGAGAAATAGGCAAGAGAAAAGTAGTCATTCGTAGAGCAACAAATGAGATCATTTCAGTGAGCAGTGTAGCTCATCTGTTTAATGTCTGAGTAGTAGAATCGACATTTGTTTTCCCTCTCACTTTATATTGTAGCTTTAGTTTGTAGATGTTAGTTTTTCCTCAATTGAGGACTTTTGTAACCCTTGTCTTATAAGAATAACTTTTTTTGTTGTTTAAGGCATCTGTAGGGTTTATGGTTATCTCTGTCTACATAAAATCTATTGTTCTTTTTTACAATCACCCTCGAAGCGATTTTCACCCCACAACTCTTGCCAAGCCATTCAAGCCATCGTTGTGGCCGCACAAGCCTCAGGACAACAAAATTTCGTAAGGCAAAATTTCCCTAAGTGTGGAGTTGTCCACCCGATTGTGCAACACAATCGGACTTCACTGCCTTTGACCAGCGTAGTCGGGTGTTGACCACCTCCTCCCTGACTATGCACTTTATTCTGTGCGTAGCTTGACTATGCATATTTTTTGTGCACAACCCGACTATGCACATTATTACGTGCGCAACCTGACTATGCAAGTTTTACTTGTGCAACCTAACTAGGTAGGAGTTCGGGAGTGCAACCTAAGTTCAGAAGCACAATCTGACTTCGAAAGCGCGACCCGACTTCGAGAGCGCAACTCGACTTCGGGTGCACCACCCGACATCAGGAGCGTAGCCCGACTTTGGGACCCCCCTTTGCCCTGCGCTCCCCGACAACTGCCATCAAAACAAAAAAAAATAAAAACTTAAATTTCAAGCGGGTCCTCAATTTTTAGGGTTGTTGTGAAGGAGTCACAACAGACCCATATATATCTAGAGTATGCAGAAGATCTAAATGGACAAAAATGCATCCAATAAGCTACTAGACTTCACATCAACTACTATTTTTCCTGTTAGATCTTAATTTATCTCAAAGGATTTCATATCTGTAATGATCTATGTAAGTCCAAGGTAGAGAAACTTTTGTTGCCAACCATGCATTTTGTGAGCTTCGTGGGAGCCACCAAAAAAGTCAAACCCATAACATTGAAATGCTAAAGACATAGGAGATGTTTATATTTGATGGTCAACCAATGACCATTGATGCAAGGTGCTACCTCATGGACCTGTTAAATGTAGTGTTCGATCCACTTAGCAATTTTGGTAGGAAATTTTTTTGATGGTGTCATGCCATGAGAGGTTACTAGTTTCTATATAACCAAGAGGAGGTTTCTTCGGGATAATAGCGGTAAGTGTGGTAGTTTTAGTTTATGACACTACAAATTTGTTGGTATTGAGGTTTTAGTTTGCAGCACTGTAAACCTAGTGATGATGTCAAAGATTAATAGAATTTGAATTTATTATTTTGCATGAGTTGCATCCGCGATTGGGCCTAGTATTCATTTGAGCGGAGACATGGAGGAAAGAGTTTATATTTCAATGATCAAGGAAACATATATTTTTTGGTATACCAAGGACATTATTCTCCATCCAAGGCCTGACACACTTGGTATTTCTCCTACTAGGATTTGAAGTTGGTGGTGACTAGCAATCCCCTACCAGTGAACTTGTAGATATGACACCATGTGGCCCTATTGTCATTAATATTTTTCACCTAAAGAATTACCACGGGGTCAAATTCACAAGCGAATTGAAAAATAAAATTTTAAACCCCGTGTTTGTTATCACTTTTGACTTTCAACAATCCACCTAGAATGAGGAGGTGGATCCTATGACTAATTAAAACATCATGGTTGTGAAGGTTCATGATGATGTAGCCATGATGTTTTTGTTTATAGTTGAAGGTATTAGAAGAAGTGGAACTTATGAATATGGAATTTGTGTTTAGAATACACCAGGTCAAAGATATTGTTAGAGGTTGATAAGTGACAACGTGGACATTGGGAGGTAGTCTACTCCCACATGCACAAGCTGAGCAATGATGAACACATACATTCATGGACACCACACTAATGTACATGGAAAATAATACATATTTCCTTCCTTAAATACCTATTCAGATATGATTGAGAGTCAATAGAGGTAATCAATCACACTATTGCAACAATATTGATATTGATATGTTGAATTCATTGATATTGATATGTTGAATTCTGGTGTATTTTGGCTAATTTATGGCATAGTTGATTTCATTATAAAATCTTATTTTTCTTAGGCCTATCTGTTAGTGGACTACAGTAGTATAACAACTTGTCAAAAGTTTGGATGTGAGGTGATGTGCTAATAATGACCCATTGTTGACTATGTGGGAGATCGACAACCATGTGTCCTGAATATAATTTAAATATTGTAATCTCCATGTCTAATGGCTTCCATATACCACTTTTATTTTGCTCTTAGGTACGATTATTGTATTTCCCTCATATGGTCAACAATGATTTTAAAAATACCATTTAAACTTCATAGTCCATAATGCACAATTAATGTGGTTGATAATATGGCCTTATTGGCCATTTTTTATTGTTTTTCCACATGGAGAGTGGAAGTCCCATCCATATAATTTCCTTTGTGATGGAAAATTGAAAACTATTTCCGCTAGAGTGTGATGGTAGAAATATTCCAAGAGAATATTCTATGATGCCAAGAATATTCTAGATTCTTGATGTGAAGACATGTTTGTCCCACGTATGAAGGCTCTATTAACACCCAAATATAGGATTTTTTATACTCATTGAAAATATTTATCTAAGTCAGACACAATGGTGGTGTCCACTTTACATAGATTGATTCATGTAGGGTGTAGGGAAATGGAGATCATGACACTTTTCATGATCTCATAACCTCATATAGGCTCTTATGCCTATTTATATGTACCTCATTTCCAATAAATATAATAACAATACATACCAACATAATAATCACTACATTTAATTAGAACAAGAATAACACTCTATTGTTGGAACCATGGTTGGAGCTGGAAGCTTGAATTTTAAAATTCTAAGGGTAGGAAGATTTTTTTAGGAGGATATGGTAATGGCGGGGGATCTGCATATGGGGATGAAATTGAAGGGGCCATACTTCAAGATGATACTGAATAATTGTGCTCCCATGATCCCCTTGACAAAGAGATTTAAGTCACGGAGTCAAGGAGGAACTTCCATCAACTATCTCAAATGTTGAAATGGTGTCCTTTGCAGAGATATTATGGAATGGTCCCAAGGCTAATGTTCCCCTCCATAGGAGAACCTTATTTCCCTTGTCCCTAATAGATGTTATTTGTTCCTTCCTAAAATTATAATGACCAACTATGTTTCCTTGGATTCCATGTCGTTGGTGGGAAAATTCATAGGTGGGAGACCGAACATGAAATCAATTACAAAATAAGCATAATAAAAAATGGAAGACTCTTGAAAGCATGGAACTAGTTGCCCTCTCCATGGTTTTCTTTCTTATCGTATTCAATAATCCTAAATATTCGTATTGCATCCTAACTGGCCATCATTGGTTTTTTGGATGAAGAAGTTTATTTCTTAGATATATGGGTGGAGGACTTCAATCCTAAGACTGAAAGCATCAATTTGGCACAAATATGGGTTTATATCCTAAATATCCCAAATCAATTTTGGCATGAATAAATCTTAGTAGGAATTGTACATTCCATTGGATGTTTGGTTGCCATTGATCTAGCAACCAAAGATAGATCCTGAATTGTTGATACTCGTCTTTGCATCAATGCCAATTTGGAATCTATGCTCCCTATGCACATTAATATGATCTATGGTTTCTATAGAAGATGCCAATATATTGAGTACGATAATAAAACAATATTTTGTGTTGAATGTCACACTCAAGGCCATATCAGGGTCCAATGCCCAAAGCTCAAATTGTCTAAGAAAGCAAATAATAAGGATGCGGGCTAGTAGGCTAAGAACAATCCAACATTTTGTGTTGAATGTCACACTCAAGGCCATATCAGGGTCCAATGTACAAAGCTCAAACTATCCAAGAAAGTAAATAAGGAAACAGGCTAGTAGGCTAAGCCATTAGGAGGCGACCAAAAATTTGGATCCCCCCAAAAAATATCTTTTTAAACCAACTCAGTGATGTAGGAGCATCCCAGGGAAAACAAAAAATGTTTCAAGGAGAAAAAGTTTCATGATATCGTGATAGGAAAAGTGTCACGATATCGCGACATGTCGCATTATCGTGACTCAGGTAGGAGAGAGAGGGCGCAGAGCCACAAATGTCACGTTATTGCGACTCAAAAAGGAGATAGAAGGCACCGAGAAAAATGTGTCACGATATCATGACATGTCACATTATCGCGACTCAAAAAGGAGAGAGGAGGCACAAAGCAAAAAGTGTCGTGATGTCGCGATAAGAAAAAGTGTCACAAAATCGTGACCAAAAGATGGAAGAAGATGCAAGGGAGGAGAAGAGTCACGATATAGTGACATGTCACGTTATCACGACAAAAGGACGAAGTAGGGTGCAGGAGTGAGAAATGTCGTGATTTCGTGACATGTCACAAAATCGTGATCGAAGCAGGGGAAAGAAGGCGTTCGAGGAAAATGTCACGATTTCACGACATGTCGCAAAATCGTGACCAAAAGCAAGTAGAAAGGGGCCAGAGGAGAAAATGTCACGATTTTGTGACATGTCACGAAATTGTGAAAGCAAGCAAGCAGAAGGGGCCGGAGGAGAAAATGTCACGATTTCGTGACATGTCTCGAAATCGTGATAGAAAGCAAGCGGGAAGGCCCAGAGGGGGAAAATGTCACGATTTCATGACAGGTCATGAAATCGTGACCAAAAGAGAACCAAAAGGGACGAAGGAGAAATATGTCACGATTTTGTGACATGTTGCGAAATCACGACCAAAGAAGCAGAAAGGAGGCAAGGGAGAAAACTATCGCGAAATCGCAACATGTTGCGATTTTGCGACCCAAGAAGCAAAGAGAGAGCAGAGGACAAAAGATGTCGTGATATCGTGACATGTCATGATTTCATGATCGAAAGGGAGAAGAAGAGCCAAAAAGGATAAATGTCGTGATATCACGACATGTTGTGATTTCACAATCGAAAAGGAGAAGAGCCAGAGAGGAGAAATGTCATGATATCGTGACATGTCGTGATTTCATGACCGAAAAGGAGAAGAAGAGCCGGAGAGGAGAAATTGTTGCAAGTGTGAATAGGGTTTCTCCATAAGTGGCTTAGAAAAATCTCTTTTCTAGTCCTAAGTGTGAAAATTATCAAGTTTTTTCGACAATATTTGTCGGCAACTTTGTCCCTATTCTCCCTAACTCCCCTCCTATTTCTTCTCCTATATTCCCTCCTCTATATTCTCCTTATTCCTCCACGTCTTCCATTCCCCTTATCTCTCCAACTCCTTTCCATTTATTCCTCCAACCTCCTTATCCCTCCACGCTTCCTTTCCTCTATTCTCTCCCTTCTAAGTTATGCACTATATAATGTGCATTGTCAAATTAATGTAAGGTTGAGGGTGCAATTTAATAAATAAATTATTTTTTCTGTTGTGTTAATTTCTTTTTTTGTTTGTTTCGTGTTGTCATAGTTTGCACTCGGTCGATCACTGGTATCAGAGCCGAGGTGAATCTAGTAGGGCACGGTTCCTGAGGCAGGTGTCAGGAACGAAGGTCGAGGCATCGCCAGCAAGGCTCAGATCCTGAGGTGGATCATGAGCAGGTTTGGGCATGGATCTCGAGACAAATTGTGAGCAGATGTCAGGTAGACATCAGGCTTGACACACATTCTGAGGTGACACATGGCAGCAGACGGCTCGACATGAATCCCAAGGCAACACATAGATTGAGGTGGCTGACGTGGCGATGCTGAGGTGGCAGTTGACGACATGCAAATCGAAGCAACTGAGGTGGCAGTTGACGTGGTGGCATGTGATTGGTTAAAATTTTGCCACCTGGCGGATTTGCATTGGTCGACATTTAGCTGATGTGACGGTTTGTGATTGGAGGTAGTGGCGGCAAAAGAGCGGGATTTGACTGCCCGAAGACAGTCGATTATCCTTGTGTGCCTTTGGGTATAAAAATCCCACCTGCGCCTCCGTGCAGTGCATGTGGGATAAACCAAGGCAAAAAAAAATTTTGTAAAAATTTTCACCGCCCGTCTTGAAGATTACCCCGAGTGTCTTTTACGACACGTCCAAGGGGCGTGGTGCAGCGGACAGGGCGGTCCGCTAGCGGGGAGACGACCCGGGGTCGAATCCCGTCGGAAGCATAAAATAATTTTTTTTTTTTATTTTGCCACCCGAAAAGAAGGTAAAAGGGAGGTCATTCCCTTTGAGTCCAGCGCAGCCGCGTGGTGCAGCGGCTAAAACCGCCCGCCGGTGTTTGGGAGGTCGCGGGTTCGATTTCGCCCGCTTGGAAAAGGTAAAAAAAAAAAAAAATTTAAAGGTTTTAATTTTATATTTAAGTTTTTTAAATTATTTAATAATTTTAAATTATATTTTTTAAAATTATCTTTTTAATAATTTATTTAAAAGGTAATTTAAAAAATATAAAAATTTATTAATTTTTTTTAAAATACTTTATAAAAATTAAAAAAAAAAAAACCTTGTTTGATGAGCATTTGAAAAAGGAGAAATAATGTGCCCTTGAAATGTTAGATGATCCGGTCAGTGGGGTGCTATAATGCACTTCTCTCGATTTTGAGAAGAGAGACACCGGAATCCTTTGATGAAAGGGTTCAACGATCAGGTCTCCATACAGTCTTTTGTCAGCTGGAAAATTAGGTGATTGCTCATCTGAGGAAACCGGATTCAAGGTACGAGGGAGATTCTAAAGACAACATATTCGGACAAAGGATTGAAGAGTCCGAGACCGTGGAAGTTGTACCAGAGGACCAAGCAAGTGCCAGTCATACACTTGGTGTACTGGTAGCAGAATCAAGTGAGAGCTATACACCATGCTCTCCTGAACCAGAAGAAGAAGAAGAAGATCCAGAGGAAGTGGATCCTGAAGAACCTAAGGTCATAGTCATCAGCAACAGTTCCAAAGCAGAACCTGAATGTTCTAAAAAGGTGAGATTTGATTTGAATCATTAATCTCTTTGTACTGCTTTATATTGCTTGTTTGCTTCAAATAAAGTTTGTTTTCTAAAATGGCATCCAATACTAGTCTACCAAATATTGAATTCAATGGAGGAGACCATGAGTATTGGTAAATTAAAATGAAAACTCTTTTTATAAGAAAAGGTTTATGGGATGTAGTCGAAGAGGGCTATACTGAACCTACTGTTGCTAAATGGGCAACTTTCTCTAATGCTGATAAAAAGGCTAAAAAATAAGCGCAAAAAAACAATGCTTTTGCCCTTTATCACATACATGCTACCCTAGATAAAAGTATCTTCCCTAGGGTTGCCTCTTATGTAATTGCACAAGATGCCTGGAATGCCCTAAAAGAAAGTTATCGAGGTAGTGACCAAGTAAAGCAGGTAAAGCTGCAAACATTAAAACGAGATTTTTAAAATCTCAGGATGCAAGAAAATGAAAAAGTGGGAGATTACTGCATGCGAGTGAAATTCGTAGTTGATAAAATGGTCATACTGGGGGAAGATATTAAGCCAGAGGTTATGGTGAAGAAAGTGTTGAGAATACTTCTTCCTAAATGGAATTTAGTTGCAATAATTATTGAAGAATCCAAAGACTTAACCTCATTATCTTTTGATGCCCTAACTGGTTCACTTCTCTCACATGAAGAGAGGTTACAAGAAACTCCTACCACCAGTTATGGAGGAGATGATAAAGCTTTTGCCCCACATGTAGGAAGAGGTAGAGGCCGTGGTAGAGGACAACAAAGAGGTAGAGAAAGGAATAATCAAAGAGTAGGAACTCCTAATAGATGAGGATCATCCAATAGAGGAGGAAATCATAATAGAGGAGGACAACAGTAAAATAGAGGGAAACAATCAGGAAAAGGAAAAGGAGGAGATAAATCAAAACAAGTTTGCTACAATTGTGGCAAACCTGTCCATTATGCTCGATATTGTTGGTCAAAGTCTTTGCAAGGGAGCAGCAGCAACCAGAGCAGTCAGTTTGGAAATTTTGGAGAAGAGGAAGAGTCCACAAATCTCTTTCTTTCATATGGCCAGACAGAGCAAAATATGAATGATACATGGATTTTGGACACTGGGTGTTCAAATCACATGAGTTCCAAAGAAGAACTCTTTGCTACTTTAGACTCATACAAATCCAGCATGTGATTGGGAGATGACAAATCATTGGCAGTTGAAGGCATTGGAGCCATGGATGTTCCAACGAAAGAAGGCATCAAGCAAGTAAGTGATATCTATTACACACCCCATCTTCAACACAATATTTTAAGTGTTGGTCAAATGCTAGAAAAGAATTACAAGTTTATTTTTGATGAGGGTAAATGCACCATTTTTTACAAGAACAATAGTAATAGAATCATTACACAAGTGCCAATGTCAAAGAATAGATTATTCCCTTTAAATTTTGGCCAACCATGAGGAAATAAGTTAGCAAATGTTGCTATTACCAATCCAAGTGTTCTATGGCACTTGAGATATGGTCATTTGAATTCAGCAAGTTTGAAAATGCTAACTTCACAAGCAATGGTAACTGGACTTCCCAAAATTCAAGATAGTAAGGAAGTCTATGAAGGGTGTGCCTTGGGCAAGCATGCCAGATTGAAATTTCCTCATGGACAAGCATGGTGGGCCAGCTATCCACTCTAGTTAGTGCATTCAGACATCTGTGGTCCGATGCAGACCAAGAGTCTAGGTAACCACTCTTACTTCCTACTTTTTATTGATGATTGCACAAGAATGTGTTGGATATATTTTTTGAAGCATAAGGATGAAGCATTTGCATGCTTTGTTGATTTTAAAGCAAAATTTGAAAGTGAGAGTGGATATTCTGTAAAATGTCTTAGATTAGATAAAGGAGGAGAATACTCCTCTAATCAGTTTTTGAATTTTTGTAAACATCATGGCATCAAGAGGCAGTTCACAATCGCCTACACTCCACAACAAAATGGTGTAGCAGAAATGAAGAATCACACCATTGTGGAGATGGCAAGATCAATGCTTCAAACAAAGCATTTGAGTAATTCATATTGGGGAGATGCAACAAGGACTAGTGTTCACATATTGAACAGAAGTCCTACTTCAAGTTCGAAAGGGAAGACACCTTACCAAGCCTGGTATGGTAAGAAACAAAATGTGAAGTATTTCAGAGTATTTGGTTCATTGGCATATGCTCACATTCCTGATGAGCTGAGAAAGAAGCTTGATCCAAAGAGTCAAGCAAGCATTTTTGTAGGATACTGTGAAAACACAAAAGATTATAGACTCTACAATCCTACGACTCAAAAGATAATGATTTCAAGGGATGTGATTTTTTATGGAGGGGGAGAATGGGGTAAGCCCCAAATATTCAGTGATGTTGAAGCCACTGATATAGTTGCTCAACAAGTGCAACCGCATATACCACAGAAAGGAAAGTAGTCTCCACCCACTCATCCTCCAAGTCCATCTTCTGATTCAACTTCTTCACCAAGTCCTTCTCCACAGTGATAAGTAAGTTCCTCACCAATGGACATTGATTCTCCATCCAAAGGTAAGAGAACTCTACAGTATCATCCATCATATCAGATGTTGGATAAATTTTTTTCAAGAAGATACACTAGGAGTCAAGCTAGTGAAATGGAATTTGTTTTACACAGATTAGAAAGTATGCACTTGTATGGTGATGATGACTCCCAGTAGGAACCTAGGGGAGATCAAGTTAACTATGCTTTGTTAACTAGTGCACAGCTTGAACCTTCTAGTTATGAGAAGGCATGTACTCAAAAAATATGGCAAGATGCCATGAAAGAGGAGATAACCTCTATAAAAAACAACGACACTTGGGAGCTCGTGAAGCTTCCTAAAGGAAATAAATGTGTTGGCTGTAAATGGATCTTCAAGACCAAGTTTAATGCTGATGGAAGCATTGAGAGGCACAAGGCAAGATTAGTAGCAAAGGTTTTTACTCATAAATATGGAATTGATTATGAAGAGACTTTTGCTCCTGTAGCCATACAGGAGACTATCAGAACAGTTCTTGCCTTAGCTGAACACAAAGGATGGAAAGTCCAACACATGGATGTAAAGAGTGCATTTCTCAATGGTTACTTGAAAAAATAAGTGTAGATTGAGCAACCATAGGGATTTTAAGAGCAAGGTAAGGAACACCTTGTTTACAGATTGAAAAAGGCACTCTATGGTCTTAAATAGGCACCAAGAGCTTGGTACTCACACATTGATGGGTACTTCAAATATTATGGGTTCATCAGGAGCAAAAATGAACCCACACTCTACTACCTAAAGCAAGGTAATGACATCCTCATAGTTTGCTTGTATGTGGATGATCTCATTTTTATGGGTAGTAATGAAAAAATGAATATGGAGTTCAAAAACTCCATGATGATGCAGTTTGAGATGAAGGATCTTGGCTTAATGCACTACTACCTTGGAATGGAAGTTCATTAGTCAGATACAGGGATCTTCATCTGTCAACATAAGTATGCTCAGGATATGATCATGAAGTTTTCTATGGAGCATTGCAAACCAGTTGCAACTCCAGTTGGACATGGGATCCAATTAAGCAAAGATGATGGAGCACCAAAAGTTGATGTGACCACTTTTAGAAGCATGGTTGGGAGTTTGATGTTTCTCACCAACACCAGACCAGATATTCAGTATGTTGTATCTCTTGTTTCTAGATTTATGGCTAACCCATATGAGCTGCATTTGTAGGCAGCTAAAATAATTTTGAGATATGTGAAAGGTACATTGGATTTTGGAATCCAGTACCATAAATGTGACACTATCAAGCTTGTAGGTTTCAGCGATAGTGATTGGGGTAGCAATATTGATGACAGGAAGTCAACATCAAGAAACTATTTTAGTCTTGGATCAGGACTAATAACTTGGAGTTCCAAAAAGCAGATAGTAGTAGCACTATCTTCAACAGAAGCTGAGTATATAGCAGTTACTTATGCAAGTACTCAAGCCTTGTGGCTAAGGAAAGTACTAGAAGAGATTGGAGAACAACAAAGTGGTCCGACCAGAATCTACTGCGACAACATCAGTGCCATTTGGTTGGCATATAATCCTATCCACCATAGCAGAACGAAGCATTTTGATATGAAGTACCACTTCATAAGAGATATGGTGGAACATGAAATTGTTGAGCTTCAATATTGTCACACTTTGGAGAACGTCACGGACATCTTCACCAACGCGATGACTAAAGCTCAATTTGTAAAGCTGAGAGACTGTGTAGTCAGTTCTCTCAACTTTAAGGGGGAGAATGTTGCAAGTGTGAATAGGGTTTCTCCATAAGTGGCTTAGAAAAATCTCTTTTCTAGTCCTAAGTGTGAAAACTCTCAAGTTTTGTCGGCAAGATTTGTCGGCAACTTTTTCCCTATTCTCCCTAACTCCCCTCCTATTTCTTCTCCTATATTCCCTCCTCTATCTTCTCCTTATTCCTCCACGTCTTCCATTCCCCTTATCTCTCCAACTCCTTTCCCTTTATTCCTCCAACCTCCTTATCCCTCCACGCTTCCTTTCCTCTATTATCTCCCTTCTAAGTTATGCACTATATAATGTGCATTATCAAATTAATGTAAGGTTGAGGGTGCAATTTAATAAATAAATTATTTTTTCTGGTGCATTAATTTATTTTTTTGTTTGTTTCGTGTTGTCATAGTTTGCACTCGGTCGATCAGAAATGTCGCGATATCACGACACGACCCAAAGGAGAGAAATGCAGCAAGGAGGAAAGATGTCATGATATCGTGACATGTCGTGATATCATGACAAACTGCTGGTCCATGATTCGAAAAAGCACGCATTTCTAGATGGTGTTTCTTGAGGTGATCAGAGGCCTCATCAATGCAGGATTTCTTGCCCGATAAGTTAGCTGAGCATGGTGGCCACTCGAAGGCTACGCCCAAAGGTCAGAGAGGTCAGATGGCTCATCAATATGTGTTTCCATGGATGACCCGGTGATAGTTGCCAGTAAAGGATAAAAGGAGGTGAAAGTTATAGTCAGGGGTGGAGGAGCCGAGTTTTGGGATTGGAAGATTGTATTCTTCCTGGGAGCATAGGTAGATCGCCGAACGTGAGGCAGTTTGCATACTGTTGAGAAAACTACGCCTGCAGGCTAGTGTTGTAAAGAAAACTAAGCCTGTGGGCTAGTATTGTAATTTCTTTGAAGTTAATGAATGAAGTTTGATTTCGGTGAAGAAAATAGAAGTGTGAAACTTTTGAAATTTGACCCCCCGCATTAGTGGTATCAGAGCAGGAGTTTCTGAGTGTGTGAGCAGATCGTCGAAAGTGAGATAGCTTGCACCAAGATCTATGGAAGGGTTGTGAGAAGAAAGTGAAGCAAGATGCCTCCATGAAGAAACCGTGGTGGTGGAAGAAACATGGTGCCAGCGGAGGATTTCAGAGCTTTGCAGAGGCAATTTTAGGCCCTGCAAGAGGATCTGCATAGAGGACTTGAACCCCAAGGGGAGGAAGGAAGTGAAGATGAGGTGGACGAAGAAGAGGACCAGTTTGAGGAAGAGGAAGAGGCTGTAGACTCTATGCAAGCCAGGTTGTACAGGGCCATCTCTTAGATTGGGAAGAAACAAAATATGGAGGTTGCTACGTATTCTAGAAATCTTGATCCAGAGGAACTGATTGACTGGATCAATGATTTGGAAGAATACTTTGAGTATGAAGATATTGAAGACCCTAATAGGGTCAAGTTTGCTAAAACCAAGCTGAAGGGTCATGCCAGCATATGGTGGAAAGGAGTGTAGTTGGAAAGAAATAGAAGAGGAAAGGAGAGAATAACCAGGTGGGATAGAATGCTGGAAAAATTAAAGAGGCAGTTCATCCCAGCTGACTATGAGATGGACCTACTGAAGAAAATGCAAGGTTTGAAGTAGGCTAGCAAGTTTGTTAAATAATACACAAAGGAGTTTTACAAGATTGTATAGAACTGGCCATTCAAAGGCTAACAAGGAGAAGGTGGCCCGTTACATCAATGGGTTGAGAACCAGTATTCAAGAAGAGTTGAGTCTGGTTAGGATTAGCACCATTGAGGATGCTTACCAGTTTGCTCTGAAGGTTGAAGAGAAGCTGAGCAAAAGGTTTGAGGGTAAGCAAAGAGGGAGAGGTCATGGAGAAAGAACTGGTGGAAGGACCAATGGAGAAAGAATAGATGGAGGAAGAGGTGAGAAGAAAGAAGAGGCTAGCAGCAGCCAGGATCAAAAGGGAGATAATGATTACAGATTTCATAATCAGAACAATGGCTACCAAAGAGGAAGAGGTAGATATGGAAGAGGAGGATTTCATGGAACCTGTTTCCTTTATGGGGAAGGACATCGGTCATACGAGTGTCCACAACACCGAGAAAGGACGAATAAGAGGCCTGAGGGTCCTGCCAGAGCTGTTGTAGCAGATGAAAGAGCTGAATCAAAACATTATGAGGAGGCAAAGAGAGGAGAAGTGATGTTCAAAAGGAGAACCTTGTTGAATTAAGAGAAGCAATCAGACCAGAGGAGAAGCCTGTTCCACACAAGGTGCAGAAGTTTAGGTAAAGTCTATAATGTTATGATAGACAATGGTAGTACTCATAACTTGGTCTCAGAAGAAATGGTTACCAAGTTACAGTTAAAAAGGAGGAGACACCCGCATCCATATCGGATTGCGTGGTTATAGAAGGACCATAGGACGTTGGTCAGTGAGCAATGCTCGATGAAGTTCAATATTGGGAACTATTGTGATGAGGTCCTGTGTGACATCCTACCCATGGATGCTTGCCATTTGCTGTTGGTAAGGCCATGGCAGTTTGATCGGTGTGTAGTGCATAATGGTCGTGCCAACACCTATTCAGTGACAAAGAATGGAGTGTGCCATAAGCTGAAGCCCTTGAAGGAGGTGGAAGAAAATATATGTAGCAGCACGAGAATATTTTTGCTGAAGGGGATGGATGAAAGGAGGTTTCTGACAACAATGAGAGTGGAGGTTGAAGAGGTTAAGCATTTTGCAATCTGTGATAAGGTGACAAAATAGTATAGAAGTGAAGGTCACTTCTGAATCCAACCCAGTTGTCTGATGCAGGAGCATCCCAGGGAAAACAAAAAATGCTGCAAGGAGAAAAAGTGTCACGATATCGCGATAGGAAAAGTGTCACGATATCGCGACATGTCACATTATCATGACTCAGGTAGGAGAGAGAGGGCACAGAGCTAGAAATTTCACGTTATCATGACTCAAAAAGGAGAGAGAAGGCATCGAGAAAAAAGTGTCACGATATCGTGACATGCCACATTATCGTGACTCAAAAAGGAGAGAGGAGGCGCAGAGCAAAAAGTGTCATGATATCGCGACAGGAAAAAGTGTCACGAAATCGTGACCAGAAGATGAAAGAAGATGCAATGGAGGAGAAGTGTTGCGATATCGTGACAAAAGGACGAAGCAGGGCACAGGAGTGAGAAATGTCATGATTTCACGACAACCGAAGCAGGGGAAAGAAGGCGTCCGAGGAAAATGTCACGATTTCATGACATGTCATGAAATCATGACCAAAAGCAGGCGAAAAGGGGCCAGAGGAGAAAATGTCACGATTTCACGACATGTCACAAAATCATGACAGTAAGCAAGCAGAAGGGGCCAGAGGATAAAATGTCGTGATTTGACGACATGTCGTAAAATCGTGACAGAAAGCAAGCGGGAAGGCCCAGAGGGGGAAAATGTCACGATTTCATGACAGGTCATGAAATCATGACCAAAAGAGAACCGGAAGGGACGAAGGAGAAATATGTCACGATTTCACGACATGTCGTGAAATCGCGACCAAAGAAGCAGAAAGGAGGCAAGGGAGAAAACTGTCGCAAAATCACGACATGTCATGATTTCGTGACCCAAGAAGCAAAGAGATAGCAGAGGACAAAAGATGTCATGATTTCATGACCGAAAGGGAGAAGAAGAGTCGGAGAGGAGAAATTTCATGATATCGCGACATGTCACGATTTCATGACTGAAAAGGAGAAGAAGAGTTAGAGAGAAGAAATGTCATGATATATTGACATGTCACGATTTTGTGATTGAAAAGGAGAATAAGAGCCAAAGAGGAGAAATGTCATGATATCACGACATGTCACGATATCGCAACCCGAAGGAGAGAAATGCAGCAAGGAGGAAAGATGTTGCGATATCGCGACAAACTGCTGGTCCATGATTTGAAAAAGCATGCATTTCTAGACGGTGTTCCCCGAGGCAATCAGAGGCCTCATCAATGTGGGATTTATTGCCCGATAAGTTAGCTGAGCATGGCGGCCACTCGAAGGCTACGCCCAGAGGTCAAATAGGTCAGACGGATCATCAATGCGTGTTTTCACGGATGACCCGGTGATAGTTGCCAATAAAGGATAAAAGGAGGTGAAAGTTACAGTTAGGGGTGGAGGAGCCGAGTTTTGGGATTGGATGATTGTATTATTCTTGGGAGCATAGGCAGATCACTGAACGTGAGGCATCTTGCATACTGTTGAGAAAACTATGCCTGCGGGCTAGTGTTGTAAAGAAAATTAAGCCTGTAGGCTAGTATTGTAATTTCTTTGAAGTTAATGAATGAAGTTTGATTTCGGTGAAGAAAATAGAAGTGTGAAACTTTTGAAATTTCCCCCCCCCCATCACTCAAAGTACTGTCAAGTAGTCCCACCATCCCTCCTCTACTCAATCAGTTTCTACTCATCATACAAAAGCTACTCATAGTCTTCCTAAATGTCAATCCCATGTAGATCTCACCAAAGGAAAGCAAGTGGTAACTCCTTCACAACAAACTACCTAGAAAAAGGTATGTTCCTTGTTTGCATACCCAAATCATTTTAGTATCCTTTGAGATGAATATTTTTGAATTTTATGATAGTGATGATTTTATTTTTTCTGAATCTATCCCTTTTTACCATGGCCATCATTCATAAACTCACTCATCAACTAGATCAAGGCCTTATTTTCATCTCCCTCACCAAGCTATCCCCAAATATCCACCCATTAATCCTAAAGTTTGCATCTTTAGCCATACCAGGGATCTCCTTCCCATTGAAGGATTCATATTTAAACAAACTAGTAGTTTCAAAAAATCTTCCATCAATATTGGAAGTGATAAAAAAGAGTAAGACCCTCAAATTTCAAGCAAATGAGAAATGCCATTGAAGATAAAATCATAAATTTTACTTACACAACCCTTCTCTCAGAATTTTTTGCTCAGGCACAAGATGAATAAAAAATAACCAAATACTCCCTATAGTAAAGCAAAGGGGGGATGAAATATTCTAACAAAATTCTAAAATAAAATTCCTCTCATGGAATGTGAGAGGCCTCAATGGTCATTCCAAGAAAAAAATGGTTGCTACCATGAGGAAGGAAGTAAATCCTGCTATTTTTATTATGTAGGAAACCAAACTTGATGGTTCTTCTACTAAAAATATTGCTAGAGTTATATGGAAGAGTAGTGAATTTATTGCAAGTCTGGATCAGGGTTCATCAGGTGAACTTCTACGTCTTTGGGACCCATCCAAAGTAAGAATACTTGTCTCTTCATATGATAGAATCATAAATGATATTTTTTTCAGTAAAGGCACTAATGCTTGTTGGATCCTCTCAAATATTTATGCCCCCAACACCCCTCATGGAAGAGTAAACTTATGGAACACTCTAAGTAAAATGATATCCATATTTACCAACCATCATTGGATCCTTGCAAGTGAAATCAATTCCCCTTTGTGCCCATATGATAAAAGTAGAGGAAATATAATATCCCCCAAAAATTATTAAGATTTTATTGAGTTTGTTGATAGCAATGAATTGATGGATGTTCAGTTCAAGGGCACTAAATACACATGGAGAAACAAGAGGATTGGAACTCAACACATCCAACTCAGGCTTGATAGGCTTCTACTCTCCATGGATGTTATTCCTTTCCTAGGATATGCTTCCCTTCAATATCTACCTAAAATAGGATAGACAACAATCCTTTAGTCTTTGAGGGTCTCAGACCTCCTATCTTAAAAATCCTCTTTTGTTTTGATCTTATGTGGATTCAACACCCTAAAAACTGGGAGCAAATATCTTAATGGTGGACACAAAGCTTTTCAGGATCACCCATTGTTCAAATTGACAAAATGTTTTGACTCATCAAGAACAATATCAAGGTGTGGAATAAAGAATATTTTTGTAATATTTTTTAGAACAAGCAGATTATCAAGGAAATATTGCAAATCATTGAAGATCAAATATAGTAAGGGTAGGGTGAGAACCAAATCAAAATTGAAGAAAGGTAATTGTTGGCTGACTATCATAACATTCTTGCAAAGGAGGAAATATTTTGGAGACAAAGGTCTTGAACCCTTTGGCTCAAGGAAGGGGATGCTAACACCAAATTATTTCATGCATCAACCTTGAAGCAAAGAAGCTCCAATAAAATTAAGAATTTAGTTATGAATTATGGTTCACTTACATCCTACATTCATGAGATATGGATGAATTTGTTAATCATTTTGAATCTATATTTGGCTTTCAACATCTTTGTAGTGCCTGATCTTGTGAGTCTCTACTCCATCATATTCCTAATCTTGTCAGTCTTAAAATGAATTATCAGCACATAAAATCTTTTTCTCATGATGATATTAAACAAGTGCTCTTCTCCATGCAACCCAACAAATACCTAGGACCTAATGGTATTTTCTCTTAATTCTTCCAAACTTTTTAGGACACTGTGGGTGTAGAAATATGTAGCACCATCTAGGATGTTCAACTATCAAAAGTCATCCCAAATTATGTGAATTCAACTTTACTTACCCTTGTTTGCAAAGGTATTATGTGCAAATCTATGTCTGACTTCCAGCCTATAAGTCTTTGTAATGTGCTCTATAAAATCATAACCAAAGTCTTAGCCAACAAAATTAAATATTTTCTCCCTTCCATAATTAATCCTTGCCAAGGTAACATTGTTCAAGGAAGAAACATAACTAATGGAGTTATTACAATCCATGAGCTCTTTCATTTTATCTCTCGAAGCAAAAAACCTATTTTTCCTTAATTTTGATATGAACAAAGCTTTTGATAGAGTTTCTTGGAATGTTTTTTGACGTCCTTAAAAATTTTGACTTTCATCATGAGTGGATTAGCCTCATTAAAGCTTGCATCACCATAGCACGGTTCTTTGTCATTGTCAATGGGTCTGTTGTTGGATACTTTTCAAGTGCCAGAGTTCTAAGACAAGGTGATCCATTATATCCCATGCTATTTATTATCCTTAATGAGTCCTTGGTCTAATATCTTAAAGCTTGGAGTGCCTATGGAGCTATTTTAGGTATCACAATTGCTTCATCCCTAATGCCAGTCACACAGGAGTAGTTTTTCAATGATATCATTATTGTAACCATTGCTTCCATTGTTGAAGCTAAAACCATCAAAATTATCCTCAACCTTTATGAAGAGGTCATAGGCCAAAAGGTTAACTTTATCAAGAGAAAGATTTATTTTATAAATACCCCTATAGCTTAATAGGCTAAAATTATCTAAATCCTAGAATGTTCTATAGCTGATCTCCCTTCTTCTTACCTTGGCCTTCCTCTTTCATAGATATTTCTAGTGAAATCATGTGAATAATGTTATGGAAAAAATCTAAAAAAAGTTAGTTGGGTGGGAGGGAGCACTCCTTAGTCAAGCAGCTAAAGCTACTCTAGTCCTAGCCTACCTCTAGGACATCCTTGTTTATTTTTTATCTAGATTTAAATCCATTGCAACTGTTTGATCTAAAATTGGATAGATCCAAAAAATATTTTTATGGTTAAGAAACGAAATTACGAGAAGGTTCCCTTTAGTTTCCTAGAATAAAGTCTGCACTAGTAAAGTTCAAGGAAACCTTGCTTTCAAAAGGATCAAGAAGATGAATATGGCCCTCATTGCAAAGCAAGCTTGGAAAATATTTACTAATGCTAATATTGAATGGGTCTTCATAGTTAAAAGGAAATATCTCTAGCACCATACCTTCATGGATGAAGGAGTTCCAATGCCTGGGTTAGACTTTTTATTTTTGTTATCCAATCCAAACCCATCATCCAAAAAAGAATCATATGACAACTTGGTGATGGTCAAACTATTGATTTTTGGAAGGATCCATGGGCTTGTGATCACCCTCTCACTGATCATATCTTTGATAGAAAAATTTTCAAATTCATATCTTATACTCAAAGTCATTCTCTATGGAAATCCATTTCTACTGCCCTTATCAATAGAGAAATTTCACAAGCAGCTCAATCCATGGTTCACCTATACCAATTAATATTATTGATTGTAAAATCTACCAAGTCCAAGAAATATATAATGTGACACTTAGTATAAATTTATTAAGTACACATTAGATAAAGTTGCTTATGTTCCAAAGATAGCAAATAACCTAATTTCAGTATCACAATTATTGGATAAAGGAAAAATAGTAGAATTCAAATTCATCAATGGTAGTAAGAAATATCGTATCAAAATACTAAAAAAAATTGAAGCCCTTAGGTCCTAAAAATATTGTATATTTTCTTTAAATGTGATAATATGTTTTTAGAAACAATGAGATCAACTTGTATGAAAGAACAATATAAAAAAAAAAAAATACTTGAACAAAAAATTATCTTGGAAAAAAACAAGATAGGATATCAACAAATAGCACTCTACTTGAAAGGATGATAAATTTTTTGAAAAAATTATTCATTGATATACTACAAAATAAAGACATATAATCTTTATCATAGGGCTACTTTAAAATATGTTCTAAATCATAAATGGTATATGGAAGTTTACACAATAATTATTTGAGTAGTATTAGTGAGAGATGGTGTTTAAATTGATGATGATTTTAGCCTAAAACATATTAAGATGGAAAATATTTATCATAACAATAAAAATAATGATACCAGTCATGGACTACATTATTATGATGACTTACTCAAAAGTATGATAGGTACAGGTAACATCTACTATCAGTATTGTGACAAAAATAGGTAAATATTGAATGAAGACAAAGATGAAGATCTAAAAATATTTTAGAAGGACAATAAGTGATCAAGAAGACCAAAAAAAATGAATACAAAGGATATTCTTACCAAATAATGTAATATATGGGGTGTTGGAAGTATTACATTATTTGGTACCTTGCAAAAATATTGCAATTTGTATGTTAATATTTTTTGGCATACCAAGGACATTATTCTCCATCCATGGCCTGACACACTTGGCATTTCTCCTACTAGGATTTGAAGTTGGTGGTGACCAGCAATCCCCTACCAGTGCACCTGTAGATCTGACACCATGTGGCCCTATTGTCATTAATATTTTTCACCTAAAGAATTACCATGGGGTCGAATTCACAAGTGAATTGAAAAATAAAATTTTAAACCCCGTGTTTGTTATCACTTTTGACTTTCAACAATCCACCTAGAACGAGGAGGTGGATCCTATGACTAATTAAAACATCATGGTTGTGAAATTTTATGATGATGTAGCCATGATGTTTTTGTTTATAGTTGAAGGTATTAGAAGAAGTGGCACTTACGAATATGGACTTTGTGTTTAGAATACACCAGGTCAAAGATATTGTTAGAGGCTGATAAGTGACAACGTGAACATTGGGAGGTAGTTTACTCCCACATGCACAAGCTGAGCAATGATAAGCACATACATTCATGGACACCACACTGATGTACATGAAAAATAATACATATTTCCTGCCTTAAATACCTATTCAAATCTGATTGAGAGTCAATAGAGGGAATCAATCACACTATTGCAACAATATTGATATTGATGTGTTGAATTCATTGATATTGATATGTTGAATTCTGGTGCATTTTGGCTAATTTATGGCATAGTTGATTTCATTATAAAATCTTATTTTTCTTAGGCCTATCTGTCAATGGACTACAATAATATAACAACTTGTCAGCAGTTTGGGTGTGATGTGATGTGCTAATGATGACCCATTGTTGACTACATGGGAGGTGGACAACCATGTGTCCCGAATATAATTTAAATATTGTAATTTCCATGTCTAATGGCCTCCATATACCACTTTTATTTTTCTCTTAGGGACGATTATTGTATTTCCATCATATGGTCAACAATGATTTTAAAAATACCATTTAAACTTCATAGTCCATAATACACAATTAATGTGGTTGATAATATGGCCTTATTGGCCATTTTTTATTTTTTTTCCACATGGAGAGTGGAAGTCCCACATGATCCATATAATTTCCTTTGTGATGGAAAATTGAAAACTATTTCTGCTAGAGTGTGATGGTAGAAATATTCTAGGAGAATATTCTCTAATTCCAAGAATATTCTATATTCTTGATGTGAAGACATTTTTTTCCCACGTATGAAGGCTATATTAACACCCAAATATAGGTTTGTTTATACTCATTGAAAATATTTATCTAAGTCAGATATAGGCATAAGAGCCTATATGAGGTTATGAGATCATGAAAAGTGTCATGATCTCCATTTTCCTACATGGATTGATTCATTTAGGTTGTAGGAAAATGGAGATCATGACACTTTTCATGATCTCATAACCTCATATAGGCTCTTATGCCTATATATATGTACCTCATTTCCAATAAATATAATAATAATACATACCAACATAATAATCACTACCTTTAGTTAGAACAAGAATAACACTCTATTGTTGGAACCATGGTTGGAGATGGAAGCATGAATTTTGAAATTTCTAAGGGCAGGAAGATTTTTTTAGGACGATTTGGTAATGGCGGGGGATCTGCATATGGGGATGAAATTGAAGGGACCATCCTTCAAGATGATACTGAATAATCCTGGTCCCATGATCCCCCTGACAAAGATATTTAAGTCACAGAGTCAAGGAGGAACTTCCATCAACTATCTCAAATGTTGAAATGGTGTCCTTTGTGGAGATATGATGGAATGGTCCCAAGGATAATGTTCTCATCCATAGGAGAACCTTATTTCCCTTGTCTCTAATAGATGTTATTTGTTCCTTCCTAAAATTATAATGACCAACTATGTTTCCTTGGATTCCATGTCGTTGGTGGGCAAATTCATAGGTGGGAGACCGAACATGAAATCAATTCAAAAATAAGCATACTAAAAAATGGAAGAATATTGAAAGAATGGAACTATTTGCCCTCTCCATGCTTTTATTTCTTATCATATTCAATAATCCTAAATATTCCTATCGCATCCTAACTGACTATCCTTGGTTTTTTGGATGAATAAGTTTATTTCTTATATATATGGGTGGAGGACTTCAATCCTAAGACCGAAAGCATCAATTTGGCACAAATATGGGTTTATCTCATAAATATCCCAAATCAATTTTGGCATGAATAAATATTAGTAGGAATTGTACATTCCATTGGATATTTGGTTGCCATTGATCCAGCAACCAAAGATAGATCCTGAATTGTTGATACTCGTCTTTGCATCAATGTCAATTTGGAATCTATGCTCCCTATGCACATTAATATGATCTATGGTTTCTATAGAAGATGCCAATCTATTGAGTATGAGAATAAATCAATATTTTGTGTTGAATTTCATACTCAAGGCCATATCAGGGTCCAATGCCCAAAGGTCAAACTGTCTAAGAAATCAAATAAGAAGGATGTAGGCTAGTAGGCTAAGAACAATCCAACATTTTGTGTTGAATGTCACACTCAAGGCCATATCAGGTTCCAATGTACAAAGATCAAAATATCCAAGAAAGTAAATAAGGAGACAGACTAGTAGGCTAAGCCATCAGGAGGCCACCAAAAATTTAGATCCCCCTAAAAAAACTCTTTTTTAACCAACTCAGAGTACTGTCAAGCAGTCCCACCATCCCTCCTCTGCTCAATTAGTTTCTACTCATTATACAAAATCTACTCACGGTATTCCTAAAGTTCAATCCCATGTAGATCTCACCAAAAGAAAGCAAGTGGTAACTCCTTCACAACAAACTACCTAGGAAAAGGTATGTTCCTTGTTTGCATACCCAGATAATTTTAGTATCCTTTGAGATGAATATTTTTGAATTTGATGATAGAGATGATTTTATTTTTTTTAAATCCATCCCTTTTTACCATGGCCATCATTCATAAACTCACTCATCGACTAGATTGAGGCCTTATTTTCATCTCCCTAACCAAGCTATCCCCAAATATCCACCCATTAATCCTAAAGTTTGCATCCCTAGCCATCCCAGGGATCTCCTTCCCCTTGAAGGATTCATCTTTAAACAAACTAGTAGTTTCAAAAAATCTTCCATCAATATTGGAAGTGATAAAAAAGGGTAACACCCTCAAATTTGAAGCAAAGGAGAAAGTCCATTGAAGATAAAATCATAAATTGTACTTAGACAACCCTTCTTTCAGAAATTTTTGCTCAGGCACAAGATGAAGGAAAAATAACCAAATCCTACCTATAGTAAAGCAAATGGGGGATGAAATATTCTAACAAAATTCTAAAATAAAATTCCTCTCATGGAATGTGAGAGGCCTCAATGGTCATGCCAAGAAAAAAATGGTTGCTACCATGTGGAAGGAAGTAAAGCCTACTATTTTTATTATGTAGGAAACCAAACTTTATGGTTCTACTAAAAATATTGCTAGAGTTATATGGAAGAGTAGTGAATTTATTGCAAGTCTGGATCAGGGTTCATCAGGTGAACTTCTATGTCTTTGGGGCCCATCCAAAGTAAGAATACTTGTCCCTTCATATGATAGAATCATAAATGATATTTTTTTCAGTAAAGGCACTAATGTTTGTTGGATCCTCTCAAATATTTATGCCCCCAAAACCCCTCATGGAAGAGTAAACTTATGGAACACTCTAAGTAAAATGATATCCATATTTACCAACCATCCTTGGATCCTTGCAAGTGAAATCAATTCCCCTTTGTGCCCATATGATAAAAGTAGAGGAAATATCATATCCCCCAAAAATTATGAATATTTTATTGAGTTCGTTGATAGCAATGAATTGATGGATGTTCAGTTCAAGGGAACTAAATACACATGGAGCAACAAGAGGATTGGAACTCAACACATCCAACTCAGGCTTGATAGGCTTCTACTCTCCAAGGATGTTATTCCTTTCCTAGGATATGCTTCCCTTCAATATCTACTTGAAATAGGATTAGACAAAAATACTTTAGTCTTTGAGGGTCTTAGATCTCCTATCTTCAAAATCCTCTTTTATTTCGAGGTTATGTGGATTCAACACCCTGAACACTGGGAGCAAATCTCTTAATGGTGGACACAAATTTCAGGATCACCCATTGTTCAAATTGCCAAAATGATTTGACTCATCAAGAACAATATCAAGGTGTGGAATAAAGAAGATTTTGGTAATATTTTTTAGAACAAATAGATTATCAAGGAAATATTGCAGATCATTGAAGATCAAATATAGTAAGGGTAGGGTAAGAACCAAATCAGAATTGAAGAAAGGTAATTGTTGGCTGACTATCATAACATTCTTGCAAAGGAGGAAATATTTTGGAGACAAATGTCTTGAACCCTTTGGCTCAAGGAAGGGGACGCTAACACCAAATTATTTCATGCATCAACCTTGAAGCAAAGAAGCTCCAATAAAATTAAGAATTTAGTTATGAATGATGGTTCACTTACATCCTGCATTCATGAGATATGGATGAAGTTGTTAATAATTTTGAATCTATATTTGGCTTTCAACATCTTGGCAGTGCCTGATCTTGTGAGTCTCTACTCCATCATATTCTCAACCTTGTCAGCCTCAAAATGAATTATCAGCTTATAAAATATTTTTCTCATGATGATATTAAACAAGTGCTCTTCTCCATGCAACCCAACAAATACCTAGGACCTAATGGCTTTTTCTCTTAATTCTTCCAAAATTTTTAGGACACTGTGGGTGTAGAAATATGTAACGCCATCTAGGATGTTAAACTATCATAAGTCATCCCAAATGATGTGAATTCAACTTTACTTACCCTTTTTTGCAAAGGTATTATGTGCAAATCTATGTCTGACTTCCAGCCTATAAGTCTTTGTAATGTGCTCTATAAAATCATAACCAAAGTCATAGCAAACAAAATTAAATATTTTCTCCCTTCCATAATTAATCCTTGCCAAGGTAACATTGTTCAAGGAAGAACCATAACTAATTGAGTTATTACAATCCATGAGCTCTTACATTTTATCTCTCGAAGCAAAAAACCTAATTTTCCTTAATTTTGATATGAACAAAGCTTTTGATAGAGTTTCTTGGAATGTTTTTTTATGTCCTTCAAAATTTTGACTTTCATCATGAGTGGATTAACCTCATTAAATCTTGCATCACCATAGCATGGTTCTCTGTCATTGTCAATGGGTCTGTTGCTGGATACTTTTCAAGTGCTAGAGTTCTAAGACAAGGTGATCCCTCATATCCCATGCTATTTATTATCATTAATGAGTCCTTGGTCCAATATATTAAAGCTTCCAGTGCCTATGGAGCTATTTTAGGTATCACAATTGCTTCATCCCTAATGCTAGTCATACAGGAGTAGTTTGTCAATGATATCATTATTGTAACCATTGCTTCCATTGTTGAAGCTAAAACCATCAAACTTATCCTCAACCTTTATGAAGAGGTCATAGGCCAAAAGGTTAACTTTATCAAGAGAAATATTTATTTTATAAATACCCCTATAGCTTAAAGGCTAAAATTATCTAAATCCTAGAATGTTCTATAGCTGATCTCCATTCTTCTTACCTTGGCCTTCCTCTTTCATAGACAATTCTAGTGACATCATGTGAATAATTTTATGGAAAAAATCTAAAAAAAGTTAGTTGGGTGGGAGGGAGCACTCCTTAGTCAAGTAGGTAAAGCTACTCTAGTCCTAGCCTACCTCTAGGACATCCTTGTTTATTTTTTATCTAGATTTAAATCCTTCGTAACTATTTGATCTAAAATTGGATAGATCCAAAAAAAAAATTTATGGTCAAGAAATGACATTAAGAGAAGGTTCCCTTTAGTTGCCTAGAATAAAGTCTGCACTAGTAAAGTTCAAGGAAACCTTGCTTTCAAAAGGATCAAGAAGATGAATATGGCCCTCATTGCAAAGCAAGCTTGGAAAATATTTACTAATGCTAAAATTTAATGGGTCTCCATAGTTAAAAGGAAATATCTCTAGCACCATACCTTCACAGATGAAGGAGTTCCAATGTTTGGGTTAGCTTTTTTATTTTTTTTATCCAATCCAAACCCATCATCCAAAAAAGGATCATATGACAACTTGGTGATGGTCAAACTATTGATTTTTGGAAGGATCCGTGGGCTTGTGATCACCCTCTCACTGATCATATCTTTGATAGAAAATTTTTCAAATTCATATCTTATGCTCAAAGTCATTATTTATGGAAATCCATTTCTACTGCCGTTATCAATAGAGAAATTTCACAAGCAACTCAATTCATGGTTCACCTATACCAATTAATATTATTGATGATAAAATCTACCAAGTCCAAGAAATATATAATGTGATACTTAGTATAAATTTCTGAGATACACATTAGATAAAGTTGCTTATGTTCCAAAGATAGCAAATAACCTAATTTTAGTATCACAATTATTGGATAAAGGAAAAATAGTAGAATTCAAATTCATCAATGGTAGTAAGAAATATCGTATCAAAATACTAAAAAAAATTGAAGCCCTTAGGTCCTAAAAATATTGTATATTTTCTTTAAATGTGATAACATGTTTTTAGAAACAATGAGATCAACTTGTATGGAAGAACAATATAAAAAAAAAAAAATTACTTGAACAAAAAATTATCTTGCCAAAAAACAAGATAGGATATCAACAAATAGCACTATACTTGAAAGGATGATAAATTTTTTTAAAAAATTATTCATTGATATACTACAAAAGAAATTCATATACTATTTATCATAGGGCTACTTTATAATATGTTCTAAATCATAAATGGTATATGGAAGTTTACACAATAAATATTTGAGTAGTATTAGTGAGAGATGGTGTTTAAATTGATGATGATTTTAGCCTAAAACATATTAAGATGGAAAATATTGATCATAACAATGACAATAATGATATCAGTCATGGACTACATTATTATGATGACTTGCTCAAAAGTATGATAGGTATAGGTAACATCTACTATCAGTATTGGTACAAAAATAGGTAAATCTTGAATGAATACAAATATGAAGATCTAAAAATATTTTAGAAGGACAATAAGTGATCAAGAAGACCAAAAAAAATTAATACAAAGGATATTCTTACCAAATAATATAATATAGGGGGTGTTGGAAGTATTACATTATTTGGTACCTTGCAAAAATATTGCAAGTTGTATGTTAATATTTTAAAGTTATGTAAATATTTGAGTATCATATTTGTATGTAGTTTGTAAATATGTAGTGTGAAAAAAATCTTGTAAATATTTATCTTTTAGTGTGTGTAATCATTAGAGGTTTGTTATTTTATGAAGTCAATAAAATATATTTCTATTATCAAAAATATGAAAAGTCATATATCTTAGGTGTTTGAGGAGATGAATAGTTTGGTGAACATAGAAAGGTCAAGAGTTTTAGTAATATTAAAAGTCTTATATCTGATATGTATATGTTGAATATAAAGCATTGTAATGTGTGTATAGAACAAGATCTGCAATATATTATCTAACACATTTCACTATCTTAACTTGTGGGTCTACTAGAAAATGCTCAAATGTACCTATAACAAGAAGGTATGATCCTACTATATATATTCATCAATACTATTATTTATGAGTTTGTTATTGAATGTATTTTATTGTGTGAATATTTAATATTGATATATTATGAGATCCTATCAGTACAGTTTTTATTTTCTAACACATTTCACTTATCTTAGCCAATTAAAATTACTTGATCAAAAGTGTATCCACATCATAGATAACATGTGGGTTTACTAGCAAATGCTCAAATGTACCTATAACAATAAGGTATGATCCTATTCCTTTGAGGTTAGTGATTTTGTTCTTAAAGATAATCATGAGAACACCATTGTCAAAACTAAGCTCAAAGGTAATTTTTAGCCCAATTGTCTAGGTCAATTCATCATAAGTATTAAATTTGGTTTAAGTACCTACCAAATTACAATGCTTGATAGAAAAATAAAATTAGAAAACAAATGAACCTAATGCATCTCAGAAGGTAATACATTTGATTCTTCATTGGTTTTCTATTGCTTCTTGTTTGCATCTTGCTATTCAAAAACAAATTAAGTGTAACTTGTTGGATATTGTAAACCAATTATCTAATAACTAGGAATTATTATCCATTGCACTTCTTATATCAAGTATGAGTGCTTTTTTGTATCTTGTATTTCATTACTACTTTGTTTTTTCTTGTTCTTTGATATAATTTCACTTCCATTTAGTTATGTTTCGAATATAGATAGAAGACTCTTGGATATATCTTCCCAAAACTTCTAAGATTACCATAAATTCCTTTGGGGATATGCATTATTTTTATTCCAATGTTCAAAACCTTAAAGTGTGTAAAGGGTAATTTTTTACAACATTATTTAAATGGCATTAAGTCCTTTCAAAATTCAATATTTACTTAAGCTTATATACAATTTTGTCATACATCAACTAGATGATAACTTTGTCAATCTTGTCTACCTCACACATATCTTGATGCATGCATGTGTCGTGCTTGACAACTTGATAAATCCTATTGATCACACATATTGATCATCCTTTCCATTCAACTTGAGTCTCGTTTAACAAGGATCATAATCATCCCTACAAAATGTTACTTGTACTTTTCATATGAATTCCTAGCTAATGTTAGTCTCAAAACTCTTCAAGTTACACATTCACCTAGATTCATATTCATGAACATTATCCTTTTCCAAAAACCTTGAATAATACATCAAAGTACCATTAGTATCACCCATATTATTTATATTATTTATTATGCTCATGTGTCTCTCCTCTTTAGTTAACACAATCTATTTATTTGTCTTAGTATTAGAAAAATCATTGAGATGATCATCTATCATATAACTACTACTTTTCTCTCTAGTTATCATTATTTTAATGACTTTAATAAGGTTTTATTAAGTCTACATAACCCTCCTTGTGGTTATATACGTATATTTTAAAATATCTACGAAATTTTTTCATCTTCAAAGATATTCATCATAATAGCTATTAATAAATTTTGACAAATGTAAAACAAAACTCTATATAATGTTTTCTTATAAAATATCTTTTTCAACCGTTTAAAATATTTAATGTGTAAATCATCATTCATATATATATATATATTACAATAACTTCCAATTTTATAAAAATATACAAAATTTAATGCATTGCTTATTTTAAAAATAAAAAACCATATAAAATTATTAAATATGTATAAAGAAAGATAAAAAAGAAATAAATTATCATATCAAACCATATAAAATTATTAAATATGTATAAAGAAAGATCAGAAAGATATAAATTATCAGATCTTCTCCCCTAATTTGTTATTGATTTCTGTTTTTGAAGGATGTATAATTTTAGATTTATAATGATTATGGTTTGCATGTATATAAGAACCTGAATTTAAAAAGGAGATCGAAGTATGCACTACTTCGATGCATACCTAGTACATCTAGACAGTTTTAAATAAATTGCATTTTTGATGGACGGCAATGGCGCTTCCTTGTACAAGTGGGTCAACTTATATTAAAAATAAATGAAGGCAATGGCGCATCCTTGTACAAGTGGGTCAACTTATTTTAAAAATAAATAAAAATACTTCATATAGTTTGTCTTTTCCTTGCAATCGCTTTTTTCCAGAAACAGCATTCGCATCTTCCAGAATTTCTACATCGACAAAGTAATAAAACTTTATGTTTATATCTAGTTTATATCGACGATTCATTTCGAGTCGTTTTATTAAAGCCAGTAGAAATTAGAAAAGCAGCATTCGCATCTTCCAGAATTTCTACATCGACAAAGTAATAAAACTTTATATTTATATCTAGTTTATATCGAGGATTCATTTCGGGTCGTTTTATTAAAGCCAGCAGAAATTAGAAAAGCAACTTCAAAAGATTTTAAAATAAGTAAAAGATTAAATTTATAACAATCACTCAGAATCGTCAAACATTAGAAACATTAGCAAAACGACGAAAAATGCAATCAATAACCCTCAACGGAAAAACGACGAGAGATGCAATCAATAACCCAATAACCTCGAAAGAATTATAGATCCCGTTCCTGCTACAACATCACTAATAGTAGGAAACATAACCTCAACAAAATAGTTTTTAAATAAATAAATAATTTTTTTGAATTTTGGTTTTTAAAAGGTTTAAGGTTTAAATTATAATATAAATAGAAGGTTTAAAATTCAAACCTTGACCTAAAAGATAAATGTATGTTCATAAAAAAATTTATGAATAAATAAAAATTAAACTTAAAAAAAAAAAAAAACCAAACCAATTAAATTTTCGATTTTAAGGAAAGTGTCCAATACACCTCCAGTTTTCAACCTAACCTATTGTCAAAGTTAAAATTCATATGCCCGTTCATAACCACATATCAATCCCAATAGGCCCTCACTTCTGCTCTCGTCGATAGACTCGAACAAGAGAAAAAACAGGATTCATAAGATTGTAATCTGAAACATCGAGGATATCACAAGAGCATTCCCACAACCACATCCCTTAATCGTTACTTCCCCCAAAATCTGAAAGGCTAGTCGCTTGCAGAATGGAAGAAGCACAACCCCAAGTAAGAGTCACCAGAATTTCAACACTCACACCCGACGTCCCAACTGAGAGGCATCCACTGTTTCTCTCCAACCTTGATCTTTTCTGGTTGCCTGTCAACAACGTTCAGAGGCTTCTCTTCTACAAAATCTCGCCGGAAAACGACTATTCTTTAATAGTAGAGAGCCTCAAGAAAAGCCTCTCTGCAGTTTTGGTGTATTTCTACCCTTTGGCGGGCCGGTTAGAGAAGGGAGAATCCGGTACAGTAGAAGTCGATTGCAACGATTGCGGTGTGGAATTCATCGAAGCGTCAATCGATATACCGTTGGACGACGTGATGAAGGAAAATTTTCAGCACAAGCCCTTTTTCGAAAGCCTCGTTCGCATGGCCCACCCTTTCGAAAACAACGAGAATCACAACACACCGCTTCTCTCGGTACAGGTATGTCGCTTCAACATTCATTTTTCTTTCAAAACAAACTAGCTATCATTTTTTTTGGGTTTTATAGCGAAATTGGTAATGTAGGTTACGGCTTTTGAAGTGGGAGGAATTTGCATAGGAACCACGCTTCACCACGTGATAGGAGACGGAAATTCCTTTTGGCGTTTTATGAAATCGTGGGCAGAGTGCAACAGAGGCATCCCAGTTTCGAAACCTTCGGAACACAGGAGAACGGTCTTCAAACGAGAGCAGAAGAGCCCCGTGCCCGTTGCTTACAAGGTCCACGAGATTTCCAACGAGCGGATTAAGGGGGCGCAGATTTACAAGTTCACACTGGATGATTCACAGCCGAAGAACGACGAAGGATTTAGCGCCGGGGATTCCGACGAGCAAAAAGAGAATATCCAGAAGTGGCTGGGTCTTAAAACAAAACTTGTCTACTCAACGTTCCATTTCACGGAGGAGACAATCGGAGAATTGAAGGAGCGAGCCCGGGCTTCGAGTTCTTTCGTCGCAGTGGCCGCGCAATTCTGGAGATGCTTAATAAAAGCGCGCGAGGTGCCGGAGGAAGAGCTTGTTTGTTTTGGACTGCTTGCGGATTGTAGAGGACGGATGAATCCTCCTTTGCCTCCAACTTATTTTGGGAACTGCTTATCTGTGGGTACTGTGCAGATTACGGCGAAGAAATTGGTAAGTGAGGACGTGGGCTTTGCTGCCGGTCTTATCCAGGAACTCGTCAATTCTTGCGCAACCGAAGAGCAGGCTAATAATATGATAGAATGGATGGAATGGCTGGAGTCTCCACAAAACGCTCTTCCGGTTATGTTCAAAGAATTCGTCGGGCGTTTCGGCACAAACGTGGTGAGTTCGCATAGATTTCCGGTATACGAGGTCGATTACGGGTGGGGAAAGCCGTTGAATGTGCAGGCTGCGTCCATGAATGAAATTGGCGTTATGGTTTTGTTTTGTGGAAGGGATGAAAGAGGAAGCATCGTTGTCTCCACTCGCCTCCCCCAACATCAGATGGAAATGTTTAATCGGATTATTTTCATGTGAAGGGCCTGGATTCATTCATCCAGAAAATACTGTTCTCGCTAGTATTTTGAATTTTTTTTTTCCTGTTCTCGCTAGTACTTTGAATTTTTTATTTAAGTTTCGTTTTTTTTAGAGTTGAATAATTAGGTCCAAGACATTTTGATTGTTTTCAAAAAGATTCTCAAGTTTCTAAACAGCCACCTTTTATTTAAGTTTTGATTGCTTTCAAAAAGATTCTCAAGTTTCGTAAGTCTCCTGTATCTATATGCTGTATTGTTTGTTGATCGGGATTCATGTGAAAGAACATTAAATAAAACTGATGTTAGAGATAAGGTAGAAGACACCTGCCGTGAATAGTTGAAAACAGACAAAATAAAAAAGACAGGTGAAAATAGATAAACTCTAATTCACTGTTTATTAGCATTTGCAGTCTCACAGTAAGGTTGTTACAAGGCTGTCACAATGCAATATATGAGTCTAACACAACACAACAAAGCTAGGTGTTACAATGTAATGCCTAAAAATAGGGCATTGAAATTGTTACACAGTCAAATTACAGTTCCTACACCAAATAGAGTTTTCTCCCTCTTTGTCTTTGTCCAACAACAAAACATTACAAAGAAAATTGGATAACTGTTGCATATCTTCAAGCCTATCTTGGAGTAACAACCTCTGTCATTGCAGCCTGCAAATGTGGGCTTTGCCACTACAGTCTGAAACCTTTGCCATTGCAACCTACAAAGGTAAGCTCTAACTTCTACCATTACAACCTGAAACCTTTGCTATTATAGCCTGCAAATGGGGGCTCTAAGTTTTGGGGCTCTGAGTTTTGCTACTACAATCTAGTGGTGGTGTTAGTGGTGAAGATGGAGATAGAGTAGTACTACCATCAGAAGTAGACGAGGTATTCTCATCCAATTATATAGTATAGTTATCTGGTAGAATGGAAGGATCATCATTTCCACTTGCCTTCCCAACACCACATGGAAGTTTTAACTCGGATTATCTTTGCCTAAAATAGCGTACTGGATTCCTTTGTGCAAAAGTACCCTTATCGCCCCATAATTTGTACCTTTTGCTTTCTCGTTTTGGTGATAGTTGAATAACTAGTTCAAGAAGAAACAAATGTATGGATTATGAAGGTATTCTCATCCAAACTTAAATGGAGTAGTTTTTTGATCATCTATCTAAAAAGTTATCAACTAATGACTCCTCGACCTTACCGCTAGGCATGAACGCCATCAAAGATGATGAAAAATATTTGAGCAAATTCTAAGTATTTATCAAATGAGTAACTATGACATTCAATACAAGGATTTCTAGCTTATATACTTGAGGCATTAAATTAAATATAATTCTCTTGCTTATCCAGTTAACCCATGATGTGTCATAATTTATTTTAAATTCATTTAGTATTTATCATGCACAAGTGGTTATACAAAAGATGAATTTGGAAAGCAATATCTTAATTTTTACTTAAATAGAAATTATGACTTTCAACTCGAGCATGTGTTTTATTTGACTATACAGTGAGCATATGAAGCACTAGCAAATACAATTACATATTTTAATAGAAATAACATTACATAAGGCTTCATTCCTTATTTTAGGTTCAATACTACACACACCTACTACCTATGACAAGACGATTCTCATTACAATATTTGGTTTGAACACAACAAGTCTCAAGTATTCATTTCCTATGATTCTATTCCAGCGCTCAATCTCAGGCCAAGTAAGACTATATTTGACCACTACATAGATTTTGACCTTCTTTCTACAAGAGCTACACAATAACGTTCCTTGCCACAACTTTCAGTAGAGTATTCTCCACATCCGCTTAGCTTGACATCATTTACCTCCATCCGGTCAATAGACCATTCAGGGAAGGGTTGGAGTCATCGCCAAGGATCAAATACAGCTCCAATAACATGAGCATACAGATTTAATATGCATAAATACCATTATTCTATCAAAGGTAGTACACAAGAAAACTATTAGTCTTCCTTTATTGAGATTTGAATAAGGGTTATGTCAAATGTTTACCTTTATTGCAAAATTCCTACTTACACCAGGTAAAAATTCATGAAACCTACCATCATTATCCAGAGGTGTTTCCCAGTTCCCAAATAGGTGCAAGTTCTAATTTTGCTCTTTTAATTTTTCCCAAAAGAATAGTGAGATTCTCACACAACACACAACACCTCACGGATTTCAATACAAGACTCACAACTATACAAAAATATGACAACATAATATTTCATAGTAATGCATTGATTCAAATATTGTCAACACAAAATACCATGTTGTTTACTTTTAAAACTCTACAATACTTTTTGTAATACAATGTAATTCTATGACGTAACAGGGTTACACCTATAGCTTTAATATTTCTTTCATTTTATCTCTGATAACTTAGCTACACGATAATATTGTACACAAAAATATTTAAACTAGTATGACAGTGTTACACTAGCAGTCGCTCTGGTTTTATTCACCATAAAATCACACTAGTGTAGAAAAAAATTACACAACAAAACATCTACAAACATGTTAGTAAAATACCAACAATCTCATTCTTTACGTATACTATCTATTAACACAATAACAAACAATGTTTTACACACTAAAATAGACATGTTGTACATAATAGGTAAGCATAGAGATCACATACGAATAATGAGAAGATACCAAGCACTAACCTATTTTCTCACGCTTCTAAAATCATTGATCATTGTTTCCCAATCCCTTCTATCTTGTTTCTCCCGTTATCCTTCTCCACTTTCTCTTTTTTTTCCCAACTCTTTTTTTCCCCTCAAAGATATGTGAAGGATTCACTCTTTGTTCTTTTTTTCCCTCCATGCATAGCACCAAATGATGCCAAGCCTTCCACTTCTATGTTGTACACTTACCAAGTAATCATTACCATTAAACCATATACAATATTTTGCAACAATATGGAGAGTGCATTCATCATGGATGTTTTTAAAACAAACTTTGATTGTGCCAACTATTTAATTTTTCCTGTAATATCCTTGCAAAACTATTTGCGTAGTAGTGTAAATCATATTTTCACATTTTTTAAAATAAAATAACATTATTAAGATTACGACACATCTTCCTACATTTCAAAGTAATGTAATAATGTTATTTGTTAATATTTCATTACATGGTAATCCTACCTATCATAATAAATTCACATATAAATAAAATATCATTTTAAATAATAAACTCTTACACCATAGCAAGCAACCATACACACATACATTTCCAAACTAGTGGCTCCCATCATCATCGCCACTTAAAACAAAATTTCATGTTTCTTGCCATACCAACAATATTTAAATCAAATAAACACAAACAAAGATGCAAAATACAATGCACCTAAATGCATGCAAGTGCGAGTTTCCATGTACTCATGAGCCAAATCATCACTTCCTGTCTCACCCTTTTCCTTAACTTTTTTATGTTCATTGCCATTAATGGTCATGATGACAAAAGTGTCATTGTCAAAGTGCCACCAGTGCTATTACCTCAGAGTGCTTTTGACTATTATGCACATAAATCAAAAAAATTGATTTTTTTTCCCTCTTAAGCCACCCACCATTAATGAATTGGATGCCAAAACTTTTATCTATAGATGGAACAAGAATCTGTAAATACAAAAATTGACATTCTCATATTCTTCCATTAATGGCTTCTTGATCTCCTTATAAATGCTCACCATATCCAATCTTGTCATATTTAATGGAATACTTCCCCTAGGAAGCCATGGATTTTTACTAAACCAACACTTCAGGTGAGCATTTTACCAAGAGTATTAGAGTAATGAAATTATGTCAAAATCTCTCTAGAATCATAGATATTTATCATTTTACATGACAAGATTATGCTAAAATCTTACCATATTTTTACAAAGGCTAATTTTGCAAGTATTCAAGCTCCCTCCAAGCATTATTTCAAGCATCCAAGCAATCAAATCTTCAAGCTTTCTTTAAGTAATCTCAAGCATCAAACCCATAAGATCAAAGCATTCAAGTGCCAACAACAATCAAGCTAGCATGCTTCTAACGAGCTTCCACCAAAAAGAGGAAAATAACCTTGTATCTTAGGTTGTGCTCTTTTCTCTTATTTGTTTTTTGGCTCTTTCTAACCCTATAGCTTTAAAATTTTATCTTGTTGCATTTAGAACTAATCTTGCATCTTGCATTTGCATTTAGCTAGCATCTCATGTTATCATTTAGAATTCATTTTAAGTAAGTAATTGTATATTTTCCTATTATTTAACAAGGTGTTTGTACTCCCAAGCCAAAGATCCTCATCATAGTCATCATAATATCAAATTATATTGCATTTAATCTTTGTTGTTATGCTCTTGGAAGTGAATGTGTCGCTAGACTATAGGTCAATGGTGCTATTACTCTCTATTTTATATACAGTGAAAGTGTTAGAACCCATAAAAGTGTTGGCCATGCTTTGGCAAACTTGTGGATTTTTCACCACAAGGTATTTATTTCGTGCATTCTACCATTTTATCATTTTTTTTTATCTTGATAGGGGCCTAGTTGTTGTCCAAGTGAGTCAACTATCCTTTGATAGCATAGATAGAACCCACTATCATTGATGTTGTCTTTTTCTATCTCTTGTGTAGGTTAAGCAATAGCATCAATGATGCTTTTGCAAACTAGCAATGCTTTTGCCATTATGGGAAAATAGATTTTTTTGCCCACAATCTTGGTTATTTAAGCATCTAAGCATCTAGGACCTAGATTTTATTTGTTGTTTGCTTAAACTAGGTTTTGTTTTCTATTTATTAGCAAAATAGACAATAAAGAAAGAAAGAACTAGTTTAGTCTTAATCATATATAGGACGGACTTAATCTCTAAGCTTTAGCATTTAATCAAAATCACATATAACTACATCTTTGGACTTGCTTATTACATATTTTTGTACCCTTACCTTTAAAAAATAAATCATTATTTTATTCCTTATCAAAATAAAAAAACATTTTAGCTTTAAACTTTAATTTTTACATTAAAATTATATTATAATTAAACTTAAAAAAATTATTTTAAGAGAAATATTAATATTCTTTTAACTAATCTACTAAACATAAAATATACGCAAAGATTAATAATCTTTTAACTAATCTACTAAACATAAAATATACACAAACTGTTCTTAATCTCAAAGTGAGAAAGAAAACTAAAAATATATCGTAAAGAGGTTCTCAAGACACCTCTCTTTTACCCTGATCACAAAACTAAAACAGATGAACAACACACTCTGTTAAAGTTATCAACGCTTGCAAATACAACCACTAACACACCTCTTGAAATAAACCCTGCTTGTGAATAAAACACTCACTTAGAAACCTTCCAACAAATTTCTTTTAAGAATGACAACTCATAAACCAACCATTTCACTATTCTATATAATTAAAAGGACCATTATTATTACTTTAGGCAATCACATATTTCTTAGTAATAACATCAACATATAATTTCTATGCTGGAAGCAATCCATTTACTACAAACCTTTCTTGGACCTAAACTATTGCTTAATAACACAAACAAATTTACATGGTTTAATCCTTCAACCTTTATATCTCCGCACAACATCAATCCTATATGCAAAATGCTAGTCAGAATGTCACAATAAAAATTATGAATGTTCTTGTTGATCTCAACCTTCTATAAAAACTAATAATTGCATTATTCCCGCCATGTGGGCGCATTTTCTATAAAGATCTGATACACTTTTTTAGGAGGTTTGAATGTTCTCGGAATGACTTGCTTTGTTAAGCCGCAAGTTTTGCCGGCTGGCTCTACGTCTTGACATGTTGGATGCGACATATTTTGCGTCCTTGTTGTTTATAATAAAAACTAAAAGTATCCGTTAAGCGGAAAGAAAATAAACCATTAGTGTCTATTTTAAAGCTTTATTTTATAAGCTTAATATGCTATTTATAAGCCTTTACTTCGACACATTAATTATGTTACGCTTTTCTAAAACTGTTACTTCAATATAAAAGTAATGTTTCGACGTTTTAATTTTTAAAACTTTAATTTGAGGCAGAAAGTTTTATATATAGATATTAGAGTAGAAACTAATAGATTTGCAATAAGAATTTGTATGTTGATTTAACGAATAACATATCCCACATTGGTTGAAACTCCTAGCAGTAATTTTAAAAAGGACAAAAGAAGCAGAGTTGTGGAGCGAGGAGGCCTCTCTTAATGTTACAGTATTACTTGATGGGCGAAAACTAACGAGCTGGCCTCCTTTAATGTTGTTATGTTATGGTGCCTGAACGATACTAAACGATATATGATGCAGCCGCAGTCGAGTGATGACAAACCTGCAACGGCAGTCTCGGACAGTGGCAATGTTTCCTCGTTGCGTTACCTATAAAACTCATTTACAACTTACAATACGAGTTCCTCAACACAGCCAAGAATTCCATAAAACAAATTGATCACTAAAAAAAATTGATATTTTTTTTGGTTACATAAATGAATTGGTTACAACTTCGACTTTTAGTAATTGCAAAGAAAGGGTTCAAACCATCAATTACTACTTCCAACAAACCTTCCTCTCGTTAACGTTAACCCGACCTGAGATGGGAACCACCGGTTACACAGGGTTTGCTAATGCATCACTCACATCAGAAGAGTCGAATCAAACTACTGCCTATGCTGAGCTGAAAGCGCCGTCTTACATTAAATGAAACTCTCCTCTTCTCTTTTCCCCTTTCTCTTCATCTTTATTGAATTTTATTTTTTTTTTAACTGAATGAAACTCTCTTCGTCTCTATTGAAAATTCTTCTCTTCTCCTGAAAATTCTACTCTTATATTTTACAAATTTATCATGATAAAAAAAGAGTTTTTTTAATTATTCAAATATAAGTTTGCCTATATATATTACTGAAACATGGCAAAGGTAGGTTAAAGCTGGCATAATGCGGGAATGTGGATAAATAACATTATTATTTATTTTTTATAACCATATATTATCATATTGCATATTATAAATTAATATTAATAAACTATAATTAAAAATAATAATAGATAAAGTAAAATAAATCAAATATAAATTAAGTAGAGATAATAGAAACTATGCTTAATTGTATAGGTATTTGAGTAGATTTATAAATTTATTATATGGCATAGTCGAATACTCTAATATGTCCGTTGTATGCTTGTTAGGTGGTAATTACATGATAAAATTATATTTTTTTCTGATAAAAAAATATTAAAGTAATATTACGAGGAGAAGGGAATATGGATGCCGAAGGAGTGTGGAGAACCAAAAAATTGAAAAAAAAAAAAAAACTAGATTTGAAACTGTGACAACTAGAATATGCTAGAGGATGTCTAGCAAGCAACAAACCTAAACAACATAGATTCGAGATAAAAAATAATAAAAAAAACAAAACAAATAAAATATAAATAATTTAGATTGAAATCTTATCTTTACGGATTAATTTTTTAAAATAACACCTATACAGGCAATGGTAAAATCTTGTTCGTTTCTAAAGAAGGGTGTATTAATAACTTCGCCTGAACAACCTCATAGAGGATTACGACAAGCTAAATCTTGTTCTTCTTTTCTAAGGATGTATTTATAAAAAGAATAGAAGAATCTACGTAAACAGGTTGAATGTAAACTTGAAATTAATTAATATTTAATTAAATATTAGTTTAATTGATTTTAATTAGTCAAAATCAAATTTCAAATCTATCGTAGGAGTTTCTGCCCTGTAGTTTCTGCCTTGCAATTTTAAGGAGGTTGCCCTGGCACTGTTTTGCAGCACATCCGGAGCTGGGACGGATTCCCTATAGCAAAATCTGCGCTCTATTTCCTTGGGCGCAGATCGAATCAACAGTCGCCCTAGTTTTATCATAGTCAACGAGAGAAGGAAACAATTCGAGTCTATTCTGGATGCAGCTGTTTGATGCTAGATAGCCCTGGAGGATGAAATGTTCCTTGGCACCCTATTCATCGCCCGGTTTTGACACGCTACCTCTACACATCAGCTGTCGTTGCCATGTTCGAAGCTATCCCTATATGTGTTAGAAAAATTAACCCAGATTTCACGCCTCCGCCAGACTGCGCTCCGAATTTGGGCGAAGCCGGACTGCGCTCCGAAGTTGGGGATCCCGGAAAAAAGGTCTGACATGACGCCGCACCTACCCTCTGACAGATGTGACGTCTGACAGCTCCGATCGCCCCAGAAGTTAATGCCAGTTCGGCGATTTAATGTTAGTGCGGCGATTGGTCAGAAACCCTAGTTGAGGGCCTGTCAGAACCTGTCAGAGGATAAGCCCTATCCTCCTCTTCCCGCGGCTATATAAGGCGTCTCGGGTATTTCAGACGAAAGTGAAGCAGAGGAGAAGCAGAGGAGAAGCAGAGTGCAAGAAGCAGAGGGCAGAGAGCAGAGAGGAGTTAGGAGAAGAAGAGTGTCTCAGGGAGCAGTGTGGTTCAGTTGATTAATGTCCGAGCAGCCGACTCGACATTTTGTCTGTTAGTTTATCCTACAATGTAGCCTACAGATGTTGTTATTTCCTTAGTGGAGGACCTCTGTAACCCCCGTTTCATATAAATAAAGTTTGTCGTTTGTGTTAGGCATCTTTAGGGTTTGCAGTTTGTTGTTCTCTGTTCTGGCGTTTCTCTCCTCTCTTACGGGTGTTGCCAAGCCAGGCAAACCCAGCGGCAGCCGCGCAAGACAAAGAAGTCGAAGGCCAAAGTTGGCCAAGTCTGAAGCGGCTTTCCAAGTTTGCTGTCGAAGTCCGAGTGCGCCCGAGATCCGAGCGTAGCCCGAGTGCGCCAGTGAAGCTTGTCCGCCTGCGCTGAGCAAAGTTTGTCAGCCAGCGAAGTTCACACTTCGTTGTCAACTTCCCTTCTGCGTTCGATGAAGTTCATGATCTGGCGAAGTTCGTACTTCATGCGAAGTCTGCACTTCGCCAGTTTTTCTAGCGCAGTTCACACTGCGCGCGAAGTCCGCACTTCGCCAGTTTTTCCAGCGCAGTCCACACTGCGCGCGACGTCCGCAAGAAATAGAAATTTGAAATATTTCTTCAAATTGGTATTAGAGCTGATTGTGCCATGACGCGGAGATAGAAGATGGATTCCAAAAAGAATTCCCTACAGTTGCAGATCCCACGATTTAATGATAAGAACTACGATTACTGGAGCATCCAGATGAAGATCCTGTTCGGATCTCAGGAGCTATGGGAGTTAGTCAAGAACAGCTACCCAGAATCGGCAGATGCAGTAGCACTAGCCGCCCTCTCTCAAGTAGACAAGGATCTGTTGAAAGAGCACAAGAAGAAGGACTAGAAGGCCCTCTTCTACATCATGCAAGCGGTTGAGGAGACCATCTTCCATGGATTACATCAGCCACCAAGGCCAAGCAGGCCTGGGAAACCCTAGCAAGTTTGTATCAGGGAACCGACAAAGTGAAGTTGGTGAAACTACAGATGCTCAGGAGAGATTTTGAGAATCTGTAGATGAGCAAGTCTGAGTCGATGAGCGACTTCTTCACCCAGACGATGAACATTTCAACCAGATGCAGTTGAACGGAGAAAATGTGTAGAGCCAAAGAATCGTGGAGAAGATTCTCAGAAGTCTGCCTGCCAAGTTTGACTCAGTTGTGATAGTAATCGAAGAGTCGAGGGATTTGAACACCCTTTCAACAAACGAACTCATGGGTTCCCTGCAAACCCATGAACAGAGGCTGAGCCGCTCAACTCAGTCTTCTTTGGAGCAAGCCTTCAAAGCGCAAGTCTCAGTTTGAGACAACAACAGACAAGACTCCCACCACAGTGCTTCTAGTTCTCAAGAAGGAAGAGGCAGAAGCAGGCATGGGAGAAGTAACAAGCAAGGAGGGAGATCAAACCCTCATGACACTGAGCCAAGTTGCAACTTTTATCAGCAAGAAGGAAGAGGCACTGGAAGAAATCAGCAAGGAGGCTCTCAGCAGAAGGACATGTCAAAGGTCCAATGCTACTATTGTAGTAAGTTCGGCCATTATGCCTCACAGTGCAGGAAGAATATGGTGAACAAGAATCAGCAGCAAGCCCATTATACGGAGGAACCTAGAAATGCGGTAGGAGGAAATGTACTGCTAACTTGCAGTATTGAAGAGGAGAGCAAGAAAAACATCTGGTATCTTGACAGTGGTTGCAGCAACCACATGACTGGAAACAGAGAAATTTTCTCACAACTGGATGAAATAGTCCAGTCTTAAGTCAAGATGGGGAACAAAAGCAAAGTTCCTATGATGGGGAAAGGAAAGATCCTCATCCACACCCGACACAATGAAAGTAAAACAATTCAAGATGTTTTTTATGTGCCTGGGTTGAAGCATAATCTGCTAAGTTTTGGATAGCTTGTGCAGAAGGGGCACACTGTACTATTCAAATACGGTGTCTATTCCATTAGAGACAAAGTTCATGGAAAAATCGCAACAGTGTCCATGACGAAAAACAAAATGTTTCCACTACAGATTTAGAATGAATCATTGATGTCTCTAAGTGCAGTTGAGAAAGATGCTACCTAGCTGTGGCATCTCATATTTGGTCACCTGAGCTTTAGTGGCCTGAATCAACTGCACAAGATGCAAATGGTGAAGGGTTTACCCCTTATTAAGCAACCGAACCAAGTGTGTGAAGGTTGCCTAGTCGAAAAGCAACACAGGGATGCATTCCCTGTAGGACAGTCTTGGAGAGCATCATGGCCATTAGAGCTGGTGCACTCAGACATTTGCGGTCCAATGCAGACCACCACATTTGCCGACAACAAATACTTCTTGATTTTTATAGATGACTTCAGTCGGAAGACTTGGATTTATGCCATCAAGCTGAAGTCAGAAGCATTTTCCAGTTTCAAGGAGTTCAAGGCTCTGGTGGAGAAATAGAGAGGATATCAGATCAAGATTCTCAGGACAGATGGTGGAGGTGAATACATCTCCAATGAATTCCATAACTACTGTAAGCAACATGGAATTCAAAGGCAGTTCACTGCTAGATACATGCCACAGCAGAATGGTGTAGCTGAGAGGAAGAACCGAACCATCATGGAGATGGCACAAAGCATGATGAAGGCGAAGGGATTATCGCATGAATTTTGGGCAGAGGCTGTAACATGTGCAGTCTACTTGTTGAACAGATGTCCCACCAAAAGTGTGAAGGACAAAATCCCTCAGGAGGCCTAGAGCGGAGTGAAGCCAAGTGTGGCTCACTTGCGTGTGTTTGGGTGCATTGCATATGCACATGTTCCAGAAGAGAAACGGTAGAAGCTAGATGATAGAGCTGAGAAGTGCATTTTCATAGGGTACAGTGAACAAGCGAAGGCATATAGGCTATACAACCCTGTGACGAAGAAGCTCATCATTAGCCGTGATGTGAAGTTTCTTGAAGATCAATCCTGGAACAAGAAGTCGAAGACTGGCTAGTCAGATCCAGCAGTATTACAGTCTGTTGACTTGGAAGAAGGAAGTCTACAACCACCTGCAACTTCCAGTAGCAACAGCGGTGCCAGTAGTAGCACAGCCACTCCATCTTAGTCACCTCCACTCGTAAGTAGAATCCAGAACCTGGTGATGCCAGCGAAGACAAGGAGCTTACGAGAAATCTACGAGGCAACCCAAACCCACATAGATGAAGAGTACTCTAACTTTGCATTCTTTAGTAAATTTGATCCAGTAGAGTTCGAATATGCAAGTCAGAATCAGAAGTGGGTGCATGCGATGGATGAGGAGATAACAGCCATTGAAAAGAATGAAACATGGTAGCTGACAGATCTTCCAGCAGGGAAGAAGACCATTGGGGTCAAATGGGTGTATAAGACAAAGTTCAACACCCAAGGAGACATTGACAAGCACAAAGCCAGACTGGTGGTGAAGGGTTACAAGAAGAATTCAGGCATAAATTACCATGAGGTATATGCGCCTGTAGCCTAACTTGACACAGTCAGGATGATCCTAGCACTCACAGCCCAACAAGGTTGGAAGATGTACTAGATAGATGTCAAGTCAGCCTTCCTCAATGGAGTGTTGGAGGAAGAGGTCTACATAGACCAGCCACCAGGTTACAAAATTGAAGGCCAGGAGGGCAAAGTCCTGAAGCTAAAAAAAGCCCTATACGGTCTGAAGCAGGCGCCCCGAGCTTGGTACAGCCGAATTGACAGCTATTTTCAAGAAAATGGGTTTGTCAAATGCCCATATGAACAAACCCTATACATGAAGACAAATGAAGCAGGTGAGCTCATTATCGTCTGCCTGTATGTGGACGATTTAATTTATACTGGCAACAACAATGTACTATTCGACCAGTTCAGAACGACCATGAAGAAGGAGTTCGAGATGATGGACTTAGGGTTGATGAAGTATTTTCTCGGCATTGAAGTTGACCAATCGGCAGATGGCATCTTCATTTCTCAGGGCAAGTATGCGAAGGATGTCCTGAAGCGATTCAAGATGGAGGATAGTAAACCTGCCATCAGACCTGTAGCCATAGGTTTAAAGCTGAGCAAATTGGATTCAGGGAGGAATGTCAACCCAACCCTGTTCAAGAGGCTAGTTGGCAGTCTAATGTATTTAACTGCAACTCGACCAGATCTGATGTTCAGAGTTAGTCTGATCAGTCATTTCATGGATACTTCGAAGGACACGCACTGGCAAGCAGGCAAGAGGATCTTGCGCTATGTCAACAGGACATGAAACCATGGCCTATTTTACGCCAAATAGGACTAGCTAGAACTGGTTGGCTTCACAAATAGTGACTGGGCTGGCAGCATCGACGATCGAAAGAGCACCTTCGGGTATGCTTTCCATATCAAATTAGGGGCAGTCTCATGGGCATCCAAGAAACAACCCATCGTTGCGTTGTCCACAGCCAAAGCAGAATATGTCGCTGCCACCTCAGCCGCATGACAGGCAGTTTGGCTGCGAAGAGTTCTAAGTGAACTAAAATTTCCTTCAGAAGGTGCAACAACAATTTTTTGTGATAACAATTCGGCCATCGCACTGTCAAAGGATCTCATGTTCCATGGTCGAACAAAGCACACAGACATCCGATATCATTTCATCAGAGAGCTGGTGAAATTTGATGAAGTACAACTACAGTTTTGTAGGTCCAAGGAGTAGCTGGCTGACATCTTCATGAAGCCTTTGAAGGAGGAAGACTTCAGTAGATTGCGAGAGCAGCTTGGAGTCAAAGCGCTCGTGAAATCAAGCTTAAAGGAGGGTGTTAGAAAAATTAACCCAGATAACACGCCTTCGCCAGACTGCACTCGTGTAGTTGGGGATCCTGACAAAAAGGTCTCACATGACGTCGCACCTACCGTCTGATAGATGTGAGGTCTGATAGCTCCGATCGCCCCAGAAGTTAATGCTAGTTTGGTGATTTAATGCTAGTAAGGCGATTGGTCAGAAACCCTAGTTGACGGCCTGTTAGAACCTGTTAGAGGATAAGCCTTATCCTCCTCTTCTCGAGGCTATATAAGGCATCTTGGGTATTTCAGAAAGAAGGTGAAGCAGAGGTGAAGCAGAGGAGAAGCAGAGGAGAAGCAGAGTGCAAGAAGCAGAGTGCAAGAAGCAGAGGGCAGAGAGCAGAGAGGAGTCAAGAGAAGAAGAGTATCTCAATGAGTAGTGTGGCTCAGCTGATTAATGTTCGAGCAGCCGACTCGACATTTTGTCTGTTAGTTTATCCTGCAGCGTAGCCTGCAGATGTTGTTATTTCCTCAGTGGAGGACCTCTGTAACCCCTGTTTCATATAAATAAAGTTTGTCATTTGTGTTAGGCATATTTAGGGTTTGTAGTTTGTTTTTCTCTATTTCGGTGTTTCTCTCCTCTCTTACGGGTGTTGCCAAGCCAGGCAAACCCAGCGGCAGCCACGCAATACAAAGAAGTCAAAGGCCAAAGTTGGCCGAGTCTAAAGTGGCTTTCCAAGTTCACTGTCGAAGTCCGACTGCGCCCGAGATCCGAGCGCAGCCCGAGTGCACCAGCGAAGCTTGTCCGCCTGCGCTGAGCGAAGTTCGTCAGCCAGCGAAGTTCACACTTCGCTGTTGACTTCCCTCCTACGTTCGGCAAAGTTTGTGATCCGATGAAGTTTGTACTTCGTGCAAAGTCTGCACTTCGCTAGTTTTTCCAGTGCAGTCCGCACTGCGCGCAAAGTCCACACTTCGCCAGCTTTTCCAGCGTAGTCCGCACTGCGCGCGAAGTCTGCACTTTGCCAGTTTTTCCAACGTAGTCTACACTGCGCACGACGTTCGTGAGAAATAGAAATTTGAAATATTTCTTCAATATGGAACTAATGCCTAAAACATGACCTCAGTATCTGTTCACCAACTGTATTGTGTCCTGGAATTGCACTTATTTGCTTACCTATTCACCATTGGCCGATGTCAGTCGTCAATGTGTAGCATGGTCAAATTGTGCACAAACCGTGTTACTCATTGTGTTAACATGCTTTTTACTTCCCTTATTGCATTTCATAATGTGGGGGATGCGTAATATTTTAAACCAGTAAAATATTTCAAAAGTTTATTTTTGAAACATCCTCTATAAGGGATTAGATGAAATAATTCAAATATATATATATATATATATATATATATATATATATATATATATATATATATATATATATATATATATTTGTAAAGTGAGGTCCATATTGTAACACATCCAACTAAGCATATTCCCTTAAAAGAGAGGAAATCTTCCACTCAATAGCTCATTGGAAGGAAAAATTGTACTCAACTTTTTACTGTCCGAGGGATATTGTCATTTTTTATATTTTGAGGCACTTTCATTTTCTAGAGTATATTCTTATATAAATTCGTTGAAAAACTTATTTCGAGATTGGAAGTGATATTTTTGACTTTTGTAATCATTTAATATATGTAATTGTTATTTGAAAGTTGATCTTGCAAAATGGAGTGCATTTATGGTAGTTTCCAATGCTCGGCAGCAAAAATAGTGATCTCCTAGCTAATTAGGTAAAGCATCCTAGTTAATTGGTGAATCAGCCTCCCTAGCATACATTAAAAGAGCTATTGCAAATTTGCAAACAAAAAAAAATGACACTACTGGCTAATATAGTTAGTAATTTGGTTGATAAAGTTAATAACATGCAAATGCAACCTCCATCACCTCGGGTCTACACTCTTGACACCTGTTCTCATATCAAATATGATGTTAAAATCTATGATGGGTCTAGGAATCCTAAAGTTTTGAATAGTTGGATTTTAGACATGGAAACTTGGTTTGCTTATAATCAAATCCCTGATGATGAGAAAGTTTCATTTACTATGTGGTAAATTTTAGAAGTTGTCATGGAGCGAAAAACTCAAAAAAATCACATCACCACTTGGATCAGTTGGTCATTTTACCTTTGACATCAATGACAACCAATATACTCAAAATTTCCAACAATCTCCCCCTTTGTCATTGATGGCAACCCTTTCTAAAAATTCCTTTTCCTACCACTGGATTCCAAATCTGCTCCCCCGAGGAACTGCTCCCCCTGACTGAATGCTCTCCCCCTTACTCAAATATCTTCTCCCCCTTTGACATCAATGGCAAAGGGAGTCCTTTGGGGCTAAATATAAGACTCTTAGCTCAGCCCCCTCCCCACCTCCTCTCCTTGAGGTGATTAATTTTGGGGTGGGAGTAAGACTACTCCCAATTTCCTTCTAAGATACTCAAAATTTTCCTTTGGCAATGGCTTAGTAAATATGTCCGCAAGTTGTTCCTTTGTAGTAACATACTCCAATTTGACTTGCTTATCCATCACCTGTTCTCTCAAAAAATGATATTTGATCGGAATGTGCTTGGTCCTTGAGTGCATTACTGGATTCTTTGAAATGTTTATGGCACTTGTATTATCACATAGTATGGATATGGGATGATCATGCTCTATCTTGAAGTCCTTTAAAGTTTACTTCATCCATAACACTTGTGTACAACAAGCAACCACTGCAATGTACTCTACCTCTATTGTGGATAAGGATATTGATGCTTGTTTCTTGCTTAGCCAAGAGACTAAACAATCTCCAAGAAAGAATGCTCCTCCACTTGTGCTTTTTTTATCATCAATACTGCCTACCCAATATGCATCTGTATATGCTATGAGAGTGAAATTATCACTTCTGGGATACCAGAGTCCAAAATCCATAGTTCCTTTTAAATACCTGAGAATTCTCTTTACTGCCAGTACATGTGTTTCCTTTGGTGTTGCTTGAAATCTTGCCACTAGTCCCACTGCTTGCATTATATCTGGTCTTGTAGCTGTGACATATAGTAAGCTACCAATCATAGATCTATACAATGTCTGATTTGCCTCAGGAGATTCATCATCTTTACTCAACTTGCATCCTGTAACCATGGGGGTACTCACTGGTTTGCAATCCTCTAATTTGAATTTCTTCAACATTTCTTTTATATACTTGGTTTGTGAGAGAAATACACCCTTCTTTGATTGTGAAATCTGTAGTCCAAGGAAGAAGGACAACTCACCAAGCATTGACATTTCAAATTCATTTTGCATACTCTTTGCAAATTTTTGACACATCTTATCATTATTACCTCCAAAAATGATATCATCCACATAGACAACCACAATTAATAAGTCATTTCCTTCATTTTTGATGTATAAATTACTGTCAACTATTCCTTTTTTGAAACCCTATTCTTGAAGATACTTATCCAACCTTGAATACCAAGCTCTAGGAGCTTGCTTTAGTCCATAAAGAGCCTTCTTTAATCTGCATACATAATCTGGCTTATCAGTTAGGTTGAACCCCTCGGGTTGCTCAATGTAGACCTCTTCTTCCAAGATGCCATTGAGAAAAGCTGATTTTACATCCATTTGATATACTTTGAAGTTTTTGAAACTTGAGAAAGCTAAAAATATCCTTATGGCCTCAAGTCGTGCAACAGGAGCAAATGTTTCATCAAAATCAATCCCTTCAACCTGTGCATAACCTTTGCATACCAGTCTTGCTTTATTCTTGACTACCTGACCATCTTCATTTAACTTATTTCTGTAAACCCATTTAGTGCCAATTACATTCTTGTCTTTTGGTCATGGGACAAGTTCCCAAGTCTCACTTTTTTCTATTTGATCCAACTCCTCATCCATTGCCTTGACCCAAAATTTATCTTCTCTTGCCTCATTGAAATCCTTGGGCTCAATTTTAGACAACAAAGAAATATTTGCATGTTCACTTGTTCCTATTATCTTTCTCCTTGTTTGTCTTTCATCTGGATTTCCAATAATCAGATCTCTTGGATGATTCTTTTGCACATACCTAGATGGAGTCTTAGGTGGTGTTCTTTGTGTTTCATCTTCTTCTGATTCTTCACCTATTTCTTCTTGGCAACTTTCTCCTTCTTGATATACAATTTCTTGAGTTGGTTCTTTTGACCCTGTCTATTCATCAACTATCACATTTATACTTTCCATAATTGTATGTGTCCTCTTATTATAGCATTTATAGGCTTTGCTCTTAGTGGAATACCCAAGGAAGATGCCCTCATCACACCTTGAGTCAAACTTACCCAAATTTTTCTCTTCCCGTCTAATGTAGCATTTACTTCCAAAATTTTTGAAATACTTCATAGTAGCTGGTCTTCCCTTCCAAAGCTCATATGGAGTTTTATGATGATTTACTCTTACCTGAGCTCTATTGATGATATAGATAGTTGTATGAACTACCTCTCTCCAAAACCCATCTAAAATCTTGGATTCATTTAGCATAGCTCTGGCCATATTCTCAATAGTTCTATTTTTCCTTTCAACTACTCCATTTTGTTGTGGGGTCCTTGTTGCTGAATATTCTCTTTTGATCCCATGTTGTTCACAAAATTCTATGAATTCACCTGAAGTAAATTCTCCTCCTCTATCTGATCTTAGACACTTTATCCTTTTACCTATTTCATTTTCTACTAACTCTTTGAATACCTTGAACTTCTCAAAGGCTTCTGACTTTTCTTTTAAGAAAGCTACCCAAGTCATTCTGGAGAAATCATCTATAAATAGCATGAAGTAACTTTCACCTTGTAAACTCTTTGTCCTTGTAGGACCACATAAATCAGTGTGAACTAGTTTCAATGGTTCAGATGAAGTAAATTCTTTCGACTTGAAACTTGTTCTTGTTTGCTTTCCATGCTGACATTGTGCACAAATTGTGCTTTGTGGTCTTTTTATCTTGGGTAAATCTTTGACTGCCTATTTGTTTCTTATTTTCACTATGTTGTCAAAGTTTAGATGACCCATTCTTCTATGCCATAACCAACTCTCATCCTCTTGTGATAAGAAATACTTTTCTCCCTTAATTTCACTTAGTATGTAGAGATTATTTGTAGTTCTACTAGCATCTGCAATGAGCTTTCCTATTTTAGATTTTTTGATCTCACATCTATTTGGATGAAAAGTGATCGTGTGCCCTTGATCACAAAGTTGACTTACACTTAGTAAATTGTGCCTCAATCCCTTAACATACAATACATTTTCTGTCTTTGATTTTCCATTATCTAAACTCAAAGTCCCTTTCCCAATAATTTTTGTTGAACCATTGTCACCAAATTTTATTGATCCTCCATTGATTTCTTTAAGTACAAGAAATTTACTTTTATCACCTATCATATGACTTGAACAACCACTATCAAGAAACCATTGATTTCTCTTATCTTGTACATGAAGAGTTGTTTGTACCAACATTGACTTCTCCTTTTCTTTCTCTTTTCTCTCTTTCCAATCTATTGAGGTTGTATTCTTTTGAACCTTCTGATCCTTCTTCTTTTTGCTTGATTCAGGAAATATTATTTTACACCATTTGGCCTTGTGCCCAAAGTTATTGCATTTGTAATAGATGATATTGTTATTCATGAGAGGTGCAAATGAATTGAAATTTCTATCAACATTATTTCTCACATAAATAATGCAATGTATAACTCTATGACCATATTTGTTACATGAAAAATAATAGCCATGGAAGAAATTTTGTAACCTGTTAGATTGCCTTGAATAATATGGTCGCATGCTTCTTCCTTTGTTGTTTTTGTAATTGACTTTTGTCCATGAAGCTTCTCTATTTTCTTCCTTCTTGATGCTTTTGCCTTTCAATGCATTAGCATAGGTCATGGGCTCTTCTTCTTTTGATATCTTTGTTCCTTTGGAGCTTGACTCCTCTTTCTATTTCCCTAACTTTATATCTTGTTGTAACTTATCTTTAGTCTTTTCAACTTCCTTTCTTAGAGAGACAATTTCATATTCCAACCCTTCACATTCTAACTCTTTTGCCTTCAATTATTCTACCATATCCTATTCAATTTTCCTTCCCTCTTCAACTTTTACCTTGAGCTCTATGAGATTTTGTAGAAGTTTCATCTTTGCTTCCTCATCCTCTTGGATTTGAGCCTTCAAACTTGAATTCTTCCTTCTAACTTTTTCCAAGTTTCTAAGAGCAGTAATAAATTCCTCTTTTATGTCGATCATGGCTTCTTCTCCATTTTTTGAGGTCATGTATGTTCTTGTGGGATCTTCCTTCAAGTTGTTAGGCTTTTCATGAAGGAACCCACTCTGATACCAATTGAAGAACATAAGCTTATACTAAGAGGGGGTGAATAGTATAAGATAAAACTTTTTACTTTTCAATCCAAATGATAACAACAATAATATCAAAGTAGTAAACAATGCACACATCATCACACACATGAGAGACATGATTTAACATGGTTCACCCAATGTGGGTTACATCCATGGAGAAAATATTCCTTATAAATTTTCTCAATGAATATTTTGGGAATCAAATCCCTATTACAATGTTTATGGACCTCTGTCCAAAGGAGACACCAATCCCCTATGCTCAAGTTTGTGGATCTCTATCCATAGGAGACCTCTGTCCCCACTACTCTAGTTTATGGATCTCTTTCCATAGGAGAACTCTATCCCCTCTACTCTAGTTTGTGGATCTCTCTCCATAGGAGAACTCTATCCCCTCTACTCTGCTCAACTCTGATCAAATATACTCACAACTCTAATCCAATATACTCACAATATTGATCCAATCTACTCACAACACTATCTTAAACCTGCTCACAAGTCTACCTCAAACCTGCTCACAAGTCTACCTCTAACCTACTCACAAGTCTGATCCAATCTACTCACAACACTATCTTAAACCTGCTCTCTATCTCTACTCAATTATGCTCTAATACATGCTCATAACTTCTCATAACACATGCTCAAAAATATTTCACAAAGATGCAAAAACTTATCTTCAAACCTAGCACAAGTAGTTCACAATCTCTAGCACAAATGTCTCAATCTCTTTCAACAATAGAAGCACAATCTTGTTCTCAAACTCTATCCCAAATGTTTCCAAAACCATTCAACAATGAAGTACAAACCCTAACTCAAATATTTTCAACAATGCTTACCAAACAACCCTTTTATCTCCACCTTATGTTTCAGAAACATTTACTCAACAAAACACCTTAAATAAGGAATGATGTGCCCATACCTCTTAATTTTCTCTTATGGAGATATGTCTTCAAAAACCTGTCTCACAAACAACTGATTTTTCTAGTGCCACTTCAAGGGTTAGATAGCAAAATACTTTCTCAAACCATCCACATGAACTTCCTTCTCAAAAAGATATGCTCAATGAAATCTGAAATTGATGTTCAATAATTCTTCTCTTGTTCTCAAAAGATAGGGCATTAATAATTATCAAAGACCTTCAAACTCACTTTCACCATACAAATATTACAATAAAATATCAAACCACTATAACACCTTATTACTCCTATTCTTGCATGCAAAACATATCCTTTTCATTTATGCACTTTTCTAAAAAATAAAACTATATAAAGCACTCTCAAATTTTATTAAATTACACCCTTATAACTCCCTAAGTGCAAATTCAAATTTTATAAACTTAACCCTTATGACTCCCTAATAGCAAAAATCATGCATCATTAATTTCAACCCTTATGGCACTCTAAACAACTCCTAACCCTTATGACTCCCTAATAGCAAGCAAAAATTTATTAAAAATAATCCTTATGACTCCCAAAATTAAACAAAGGTTTTATAAAAAAATTTCCCTTACCAACTTGCTACCATGGGGATTTGAATGTGCGACCTCACGGAGCCCATGCTCTAGCACTTGCTAGAGCACCATGTGGGCTAACTGCCCACACAAGACCTCAAGGCACTTAACTTCCCTTTAAAATATCACCACTGAACAAACTGTTGTTGCACAAAATAAAATACGAACAACCTATCACTACCACATCTCGAACTCAAGACCTCCTCCGTGCTACTCCTTATGTGGGGTTCGCCTACCAACTGAGCTACCCGCTCGGTTGGAACCAAAGGCCTGCACTCTCCTTATTAACTTTTGTGCACTATCTAAAAAGAAAATGTGCGTCCTCTTTACCCTCGTGCCGCCTTGCTCGAAGATCATGCACTGCGATTTAATAAGGATTTCGATGGCTTAGAAATTTTGAATGCCAACCATAATTTTTTTTCACCATGCACCAAATGATTTTTGGTTCCATTTTATATATGCACTTCGACTTAGGAAAACAACATTGATGCTTTACCACCTTAGGAGAGTATTTAAATTTTGGCACCCATTTAAATTTAAATAATATTATTATAATATTTAAACTTTTAATTTAAATATTATAATTAATCCTTTTAACCCTTTGTCTTTTGCCTTGGAAACTTCCTCAACTTTGCATTTAATTGAACCTTTTTCAAAGGAGCTTTGTCTACCTTGTCTTCCTTTTTCAATGGAGGTATTTGCCTTGCAATTTTAATATTTCAACCTAGAAGATGATTTTCAATCATTTTACTTTTGACATCAATGACAACCAAAATACTCAAAATTTCCAACAACATGAGTATTAAATGATATTGGGAATAAAATTGCAAGTGTTTGAGATTATAATTGTACATTGCTTTGAGTAAAATTGGAGTGAAAATGTGTAAAGGTTATAGAAAAGTTCTATGAAGTAAATTTTTGCATGACTGTGATTAATATTGAGAGCAGATTTGCAAGGGTTATATACTATTTTTATGAAGTAAACTTTTGCGTTAGTTTGATTGGTTTTGTAAGAACATAAGAAGGTCAATTATCAAGTGCTAGACTAGAGTTATTTTGCGAATGAAAATCAATGTGAAACATGTGAAAGAGATAGACTTAATGAATGTGAGAAGAACATATTTATTGTTTATAATGCACATCATTCTCTGTATGTTCATGAAGAAAATGAATTTTGGATAGAATATGTCTGAATTACTTCATTTAAAGAAAGCACTTGGGAAAGATATATGAAACTATTTATATGCAAGAATTGGGAATATTTAAGCAATTTTTGTGAGTGTATTTGAGAAAACCTAGTGAGAAGGTTAGGAGTAGAATTGAGTAGGTTTTGTGAGCTAGTTTGAGTAAGCCTTGTGAGTAGTCTTGGAGTAAATTTGAGCAGGTTTTGTGAGCTAGATTGAATAGTTTTTATGTGTAATTTTTGAGCAGTTATTTGAGTAGATTTGGTGAAGCATATTTGAGCAAGCCTTGTGACCAAGCTTGGAGTAGATTTGATAAGGTTTGAGTAATTATTTAAGTATATTTTGTGAGCTAGAATGAGCAGGATTTATGAGTAGGTTTAAGTAGTAATAGTGAGCATATTTGAGCAGTTTTGGTAAGTAAATTGGAGAAAAATTTATGAGCAAGCTTGGGGAAGACTTGAGCAGAGTTGGGAGCAGGTTTTGGAGTATATTTAATAAATCATTGTGTAAAGGATTGGAGTATATTTGAGAAGAGTGAATTGATTTATCCTACGGATAGAGGTTGACAAACCAGAGCAAAAGGGATTGGTGTCTCTTGTGGATAGAGGTACACAAAATAAAACAAAGGAGATTGATGTCTCCTATGGATAATGGTCCAGAAACTTGAGCATATAATGGAATACAATAGGGATTTGAAAGTCAATTTCTCCACTTGAGAAAGATCAGGGAAGTCAAAGGGTTTCAACCAGAGACAACTATTAAACACTTCAATAAAATCATAAAATTTAGTTCCAAAGAAATGATCAGTAATTGGTTTTAGATCAATAAAATTTGAGCATGATTCTAATGGGGAGCCAAAGACCCAAGGGTATATCTAGAATTCAATGTATTGAACATATCCTAAAAGCCATCTTAAAACTTTACAGATATCAGGATGACTTTTTATCAAACTAGACCAAAAAGTGGAACTCTAAGGGTCACATTTGGCCTTCACAATTTTAACCCACTAACGTACACCATAATTCTTTGCAACATAGACTTGACCAATAGAACTTTTTTGGATTAACATAAAGGGCACCCTTCCAACCTACTAGCTTCTTCTAAACCCTTTCAATGATTACATACCAAAAAAATAGTTTAGAAGCTCCTTTGAACAAGGGAATTATGAGATATGTCAAATGAAGGGATCCAATGTTACACCCTAGAGTCTCAACAATCCTTATATATATAGCTAGGGGAGTGTTGAAGAAGAAAAGTTATATTTTTCTAAAATTCATTTTTTGACCAATTGTAGTTTCAAAATCCACTAGAATTGACTTGATTGCTTTGGAATAAGGAATAAATTCTAGAAAAGAAAGTAGGGTTTTATCTATAAATTAATGATGAGATATAGGGCTGATCGATCAGGACGACCTCAAACCTTCAATAATCAGATTAGCTTTGATAGTCCTTTCAAGCACCGCTACCAATAATATAAAGATATAAGATGACAAGAGGTCTCCCTAGTGAATCTTGTAGTAGCTATGAAAATAGCCCATTGGAAATATGTTGATAATAAAAAATAACCTTACTGAGGAAATACAGGACTTCACCTGAGCAAAACCAAATCAATTGAGAACTCTAAAAAGAATATCCTAAGCCACCCTATCATATTCCCTATTTATATCTAATTTAAGAAGGGTCTCCAACCTACCACTTTTGTGAGATGAATGTATGATATCATGAATTGCTATAATACCATCTAGAATCTATCTCCCAATAACAAAACCACTATGAGGAGAGTCAATGACAACTGAGAGTAAATTTTTTAGCCTGTTAGCCATTGTTTTGGTCAATATTTTAAAGATCATATTACAAATATTGATTGTTCTAAATTCCTTAAATAATTTAGTTCTCGATGAATTTTGGATTAAGACTAGGAATATATAATTGATATCTACTAGGATGAAATTCGATCTTTGAAATTATTTGATCGCATCATATATGTTAGGTCCTAGGATATGCTAGAATTGCTAAAAAAAATAGGAGAAAAATTGTTAGGCCTTAGAGCTTTTAGGTCTCCCATAGAGAAAATAGCCTTTCTGATTTAGTCATCCAGAAATGTGTCGTAAAGAATCTTATTCATGTCCTTAGAAATCAAATTTGGAATGTTACTAAGAAATTGGTCCTTGGCTTGCAAGTTTTTGGGAATTGAAGAACCAAGAAGATTTTTTAATAAATCAATATTTGATTCTCTTATTTCATTGATATCCATAGTAACCTCATTGTTTACCTTTAAAAATTTCTTGATTCTATTATGAATTTTGTGCCTCAACGTAGAAGAATGAAAGAATTTTATGTTCTGATCTTCTTCTTTAATCCATAAAGACCTTGATGTTTTTACCACATAATTTCTTCCTCTACCAATATATTATGCAGATAAGAAAGAATGCATATTTCTCTATATCACACTTCCTCTACTAAAGTTATGTTTGCATAGATGGCATCCACTTATTTGATTTGCTCATAAAGCTCTTTTTTCCTAAGATTAATTATACCAAAGATATTTTTGTTTCAAGCCTTCAGATTAGCCTTAATAAATATTAGTTTGAAAATTATTTGAGCAATAGGGTGACTTGAGAAGATCTTATCCCACCATTCGTTGATTCTAGCCTCTAACTTTGGTTGCTATAACCACATGGTCACAAATATGAAAAGCCTAAAAAAGAAAGATGGATTTTGAACTTTCTATAAAATTAGATGATTGTGGTCAAAGGCTAATTTTGGGAGAGATTTCAATGTTGCATCACCAAAAAAGGGAATCCCTTCTTTGAAAATTAAAACTCTATCAAATGGTGATTACTCCAAGTGAATTTGGATCCTTTTAGCTCAATATCCATTAACTATTGAGAATTTACAAATGAAGCAAAATCCTCCATACTATTATAGATTGTAGATCCACATTTTTTATTGAAAGGATATAAAGGGTTATTGAAATCACCTACTAAAATCCAAGCTTCCCCTCTGAATATTTCTCTCATAGTTCTTAGAGAGTCCCAAAGAACTAATCAATGCTGGGGAGAATTAGGAGCATAAATATTCGAAGTAATCCATTTAAAACCTGAATATTTGGAAGAAAATAAAATATTGATTACTCTATCTAAAATATAAAGGGTCAAACCTTCAATAGCATTGGGATCCCACATGCATAGATACAAAAATTAAATAAACAAAAATAAACTAATTTTAAATAATTCTAAGGTTTCCTTCATTCTCTTCGTGCAACATAATACATTATATTTATATTGAGGGGAGGAAGGTGGTTAGAGAAGAATGAGGAAGGGAGGTGGCATGGAGGGATAAGGGAAAGGAAAGGAGAGATAATGGGTGAGATAAAGGGTAAGATAATAGGGAGGAAAGGGGAATACAAGAGAATAGGGATAGGAGAGAATATAGTGAGAGGAAAAGTATATAAAAAATAAAATCTTACCGACAATTAAACCCTATCAACAAACACCATTGTTTTCACACTAAGCCTAGAAAAACCAAATAGTTCTAGGCCTTAACCCTCTTCACATTTGCAACATTATCCCCATTAAAATTGAGAGGAATGACAACACAGTATCTTAGCTTTATAAATTGAGCTTTAGCCATTCCTTTGGTGAAAATATCTGCAACATTCTCCAAAGTGCGGTAAAATTTAAGCTCAATAATTTCATGTTCGACCATATCCCATATGAAGTGGTACTTCATATCAAAATGCTTTGTTCTACTATGGTGGATCATATTTTATGCCAACTAAATGAAACTGATGTTGTCATAGTAGATTTCGGTCGGACCACTTTGCTGCTCTCCAATCTCTTCCAGCACTTTTCTTAGCCACAAGGCTTGAGTACTAGCATAGGTAACTGCTATATACTCAGCTTCTATAGAAGAAAAAGCTACAACAATTTGATTTTTAGAAATCCATGTTATTAGTCCTGATCCTAGACAAAAATAGTTCCCTGAAGTTGATTTTATTTTATCAATGTTGCTGCCCCAATCACTATCACTGAAGCCTACAAGCTTTATAGTGTTACATTTATGGTACTGGATTCCAAAATCCAATGTGCATTTCACATATCTAAAAATTATTTTAGCTGCCTGCAAATGCAGCTCAAATGGGCTAGCCATAAATTGAGAGACAAGAGAAACATCATACTGAATATCAGGTTTGGTGTTGGTGAGAAACATTAAACTCCCAACCATGCTTCTAAAACTAGTCACATCAACTTTTGGTGCTCCATCATCTTTGCTTAATTGAATACCATGTCCAAATGGAGTTGCAACTGGTTTGCAATGCTCCATAGCAAACTTCTTGATCATGTCCCGAGCATACTTATATTGATATATGAATATCCCTGTATCTAACTGATGAACCTCCATTCCAAGGAAGTAGTGCATTAAGCCAATATCCTTCATCTCAAACTGCTTCATCATGGAGCGCTTGAACTCCATATTCACTTTTCTATTACTAGCCATGAATATGAGATCATCCACATATAAGCAAACTATGAGGATGTCATTACCTTACTTCAGGTAGTAAAGAGTGGGTTCATTTCTACTTCTGGTAAACCCAAAAAAATTTGAAGTACCCATCAATGCGAGAGTACCAAGCTCATGATGCCTTCTTGAGGCCATAGAGTGCCCTTTTTAGTGTGTAAACAAGGTGCTCCTTACCTTGCTCTTGAAATCCTTGTGGTTGCTCAACATACACTTCCTCTATCAAGTACCCATTGAAAAAGGCACTTTTCACATCCATGTGTTGGAATTTTCATCCCTTGTGTGCAGCTAAAGCAAGAACTGTTCTGATGGTCTCCTGTCGAGCTACAGGAGAAAATTTCTCTTCATAGTCAATACCATACTTATGTGTAAATCCTTTTGCAACCAATCTTGATTTATGCCTTTCAATGCTTCCATCAACATTGAATTTGGTCTTGAAGACCCATTTACATCCAACACACTTTTTTCCTTTAGGAAGATCAACCAACTCCCAAGTATAATTGTTTTTTATAGAGGTTATCTCCTCTTTCATGGCATCTTGCCATATCTTCTGAGTACAATCCTTCTCATAACTAGAAGGTTCAAGCTATGCACTAGTTAACAAGGCATACTTAACTACATCTCCTCGAGGTTCTTGGGAGTCATCATCTTCATACAAATGCATATTTTCAAGTCTTTGCAAAACTGAACCCATTTCACTTGCTTGACTTCTAGTATATCATATTTGAAAATTTGTATCCAACATCTGATAAGATGGATGATGTTGGAGAGTTCTCTTACCTCTAGATGGAGAATAAATATCCATTGGTGAGGAACTGACTGATATTTTTGGAGGACTTGGTGAAGATGAAGATGAACTGGAAGTCAAATGTCTGCTTGGGCTTGGAGGAGGGGACTTCTTGATTTTTTGTGGCATCTGTTGAATTTTTGAAGAACCTACATCATGAGATTCAGCACCACTGTAAATTTGGGGATTTTCCCATTCTCCCTCTTCATTAAATATTACATCCCTGGAAAGTATTATCTTTTGAGTCCTAGGATTGTAGAGTCTGTAAGCTTTTGTGTTCTCACAGTACCCTACAAAAATGCATGCTTGACTCTTAGGATTGAGCTTCTTCCTCTGTTCATCAAGAATGTGTGATTACGCTAGTGAACCAAACACTCTAAAATGCTTGACATTTTGTTTCTTACCATACCATGCTTGGTAAGAAGTTTTCCCTTTCAAACTTGAAGTAGGGCTCCTATTCAAAATATACACATTGGTCTTGGCTACATCTTCCCAATACATATTGCTTAAACGCTTCATCTGAAGCATAGATCTTGCAATATATACAATGGTCCAGTTTTTCCTTTCAGACTGGCCATTATGTTGTGGAGTATAGGCAGTAGTGAACTACCTCTTTATTCCATGTTTTTTACAAAAATTCAAAAATTTGTTAGAGTATTCTCCTCCTTTATCTGATCTGAGAAACTTAACAAAATATCCACTCTCATTTTCAAATCTTGTTTTAAAATCTACAAATCAATCAAATGCTTCATCTTTATGATTCAAAAAATATATCCAGCACATTCTTGAAAAATCATCAATGAAAATAAGAAAGTATGAGTTGTTACCAATGCTCTTGGTCTGCATTGGACAAAAAATGTTCGAATGCACTAGCTGGAGTGGATAATTGGCCCGCCATGATTGTCCATGAGGAAATTTGGTTCTAGAGTGCTTGCCCAAGGCACAACCTTCACATACTCCCTTATTGTCCTGAACTTTAGGAAGTCCAGTCACCATTGCTTGAGAGGTTAACATCTTCAAACTAGCTAAATTCAGATAACCGTATCTCAAGTGCCACAACACACTTGGATTTGAAACAGCAACATTTTCTAATTGATCTCCCCCTAGTTGACCAAAATTTAAAGGGAATAACCTGTTCTTTGTCATTAGAACTTGAGTAATGATTCTATCACTATTAATTTTATCAAAAATGATACATTTACCCTCATAAAATAGCAAATTATAACTTTTCTCCACCATTTGACCAACACTCAAAATATTATGCTGGAGATGAGTGGTATAATAAATATCATTCATCTGTTTAATGCCTTCTTTCGTTGGAACCTCCATGGCTCCAATGCCTTCAACCGCCAATGACATGTCATCCCCCAACTTGATGTTGGATTTATAGGAAGAATCCATGGTAGCAAAGAGTTCTTCTTTACCACTCATATGATTTGAACACCCAGTGTTCAAAATCCAGGTATCATTCAGGTTCTGATCTGACTGGCCATATGAGAGAAAGAGATTTGAGGTCCCTTCCTCTTCTCCAAAATTGCTATACTGACTGCTCTGACTGCTGCTCTCTTGAGAATATTTTTACCAACAATCACGAGCAAAGTGGCCAAGTTTACCACAATTGTAGAAAGCTTGTTTTGACTTGTCACTTCCTTTTCCTCATCTTGGATGCTTCCCTTTGTTTTTTTGTCCACCTCTATTCTGACCTCCACCTCTGTTTGAATATCCCCCTCTGTTAGGAGTTCCACCTCATGGAATATTCCTACCTCTACCTCTATGATGACCTCTACCACAACCTCTACCTTGTCCTTTTCCTTCTTGTGAAGCGAAGGCTTTGTCATCGCCTCCATGGCTAGTGGAAGAAGATTCCTACAATCTCTCTTCATGTGAAAGAAGATGATCAATTAGTGCAGTCAAATATTTTGACTCTTCAATAATGATTTCTACATAATTCCACTTAGGAAGAAGTGTTTGCAACACTTCATTCACCACAACTTCTAGTTTAATTTCTTCACCTAGAGTGACCATTTTATCTACTATGAATTTTACTCGCACGCAGTAGTCTCTGACTTTCTCATTCTCTTGCATTCTGAGATTTTCAAAATCTCTTTTTAGAGTTTGAAGCCTCACCTACTTATCTTGATATCTCCCTTGAAAAATTTCCTTTAAAGCATTCCAGGCATCTTGAGCTATTACACAGGATGCTAAGCTAGGAAATATGCTTTTATCTAGGGCTTCTTGCAAATGATACAGGGCAGAGGAATTATTTTTTTGTGCTTCTTTCCTAGAGTTTCTATCAGCAGCACTTAAAGCAGTCCAGTCAGTAGGAGAGGGTTTTGTGTAACCCTCTTCAACTACATCCCATAGAACTTTGCCTATTAACAAAGTTTTCATATTTATTGACCAGTATTCATAATCACTACCATTGGATTCTGGAATTGAAATATTTGAATTTGAAACCGATTTGACTAAAAATATGAAGTACAAAGCAATTACAAGTTCAAATCAAATCTAGATTTCTTAACTCTCTCACTGATTTCTTCTTCTTCTTGTGGATTGTCTAGTATTGGAGGTCCAAAATTGTCTGCAATGGAATCCTTGATGTCATTGATGAAAACTATTTTAGGCATTGCTTTTGGCTCGGCTTGTGCTGGCTCAGGATTTGGAGAGCATGGGGTATAACTTTCACTGGATTGTTGCTCTGGCTCAGCTGGAGAGTAGCTATCACTCAATTGATCTACATGTGTGGCTTCAATTGTATTGAACTCCTCCACTCGTTGTCTGAAAATATTTTCTTCTGAGTTAGCCTCGTAACCAAAATTTGGATTCCTTTAGTGGGCTATAATAGCATTTTGTAACTGACTGAACACAATGTGCAATCTATTTCTCTAAACTCATTCATCAAATGATTCGGTAGTCTCTCTTTGTAGTAGAGAGCATAAAGCATGGTAGCACTCGGTATACCTGATCATCTACTCATCAATGCAAAATAAAATTTCATTAGAGCTTCTGACGTTAAAATTTTCACCCTTTTATAGCCACTGAGGCTATTACAAAATATTTTAGCCTTGAACAGGGTTCCAAGGGGCAGCATCCCTTTTAATGCCTTCTTTTGTTGGAACCTCCATGGCTCCAATGCCTTCAACCGCCAATGACATGTCGTCCCCCAACTTGATGCTGGATTTATAGGAAGAATCCATGGTAGCAAAGAGTTCTTCTTTACCACTCATATGATTTGAACACCCAGTGTTCAAAATCCAGGTATCATTCAGGTTCTGATATGACTGGCCATATGAGAGAAAGAGATTTGAGGTCCCTTCCTCTTCTCCAAAATTGCTATACTTTCTGCTCTGACTGCTGCTCTCTTGAGAATATTTTGACCAACAATCACGAGCAAAGTGGCCAAGTTTACCACAATTGTAGCAAGCTTGTTTTGACTTGTCACTTCCTTTTCCTCATCCTAGATGCTTCCCTTTGTTTTGTTGTCCACCTCTATTCTGACCTCCACCTCTGTTTGAAGATCCCCATCTGTTAGGAGTTCCACCTCATGGAATATTCCTACATCTACCTCTATGATGACCTCTACCACAACCTCTACCTTGTCCTTTTCCTTCTTGTGAAGCGAAGGCTTTGTCATCGCCTCCATGGCTAGTGGAAGAAGATTCCTACAATCTCTCTTCATGTGAAAGAAGATGATCAATTAGTGCAGTCAAATATTTTGACTCTTCAATAATGATTTCTACATGATTCCACTTAGGAAGAAGTGTTTGCAACACTTCATTCACCACAACTTCTAGTTTAATTTCTTCACCTAGAGTGACCATTTTATCTACTATGAATTTTACTCGCACGCAGTAGTCTCTGACTTTATCATTCTCTTGCATTCTGAGATTTTCAAAATCTCTTTTTAGAGTTTGAAGCCTCACCTACTTATCTTGATCACTCCCTTGAAAAATTTCCTTTAAAGCATTCCAGGCATCTTGAGCTATTACACAGGATGCTAAGCTAGGAAATATGCTTTTATCTAGGGCTTCTTGCAAATGATACAGGGCAGAGGAATTATTTTTTTGGGCTTCTTTCCTAGAGTTTTTATCAGCAGCACTTAAAGCAGTCCAGTAAGTAGGAGAGGGTTCTGTGTAACCCTCTTCAACTACATCCCATAGAACTTTGCCTATTAACAAAGTTTTCATATTTATTGACCAGTATTCATAATCACTACCATTGGATTCTGGAATTGAAATATTTGAATTTGAAACTGATTTGACTAAAAATATGAAGTACAAAGCAATTACAAGTTCAAATCAAATCTAGATTTCTTAACTCTCTCATTGATTTCTTCTTCTTCTTGTGGATTGTCTAGTATTGGAGGTCCAAAATTGTCTGCAATGGAATCCTTGATGTCATTGATGAAAACTATTTTAAGCATTGTTGTTGGCTCGGCTTGTGTTGGCTCAGGATTTGGAGAGCATGGGGTATAACTTTCATAGGATTGTTGCTCTGGCTCATCTGGAGAGTAGCTATCACTCGATTGATCTACATGTGTGGCTTCAATTGTATTGAACTCCTCCACTCGTTGTCTGAAAATATTTTCTTCTGAGTTAGCCTCGTAACCAAAATTTGGATTCCTTTAGTGGGCTATAATAGCATTTTGTAACTGACTGAACACAATGTGCAATCTATTTCTCTGAACTCATTCATCAAATGATTCGGTAGTCTCTCTTTGTAGTAGAGAGCATAAAGCATGGTAGCACTCGGTATACCTGATCATCTACTCATCAATGCAAAATAAAATTTCATTAGAGCTTCTGACGTTAAAATTTTCACCCTTTTATAGCCACTGAGGCTATTACAAAATATTTTAGCCTTGAACAGGGTTCCAAGGCGCAGCGTCCCTTTTAATGCCTTCTTTTGTTGGAACCTCCATGGCTCCAATGCCTTCAACTGCCAATGACATGTCGTCCCCCAACTTGATGCTGGATTTATAGGAAGAATCCATGGTAGCAAAGAGTTCTTCTTTACCACTCATATGATTTGAACACCCAGTGTTCAAAATCTAGGTATCATTCAGGTTCTGATCTGACTGGCCATATGAGAGAAAGAGATTTGAGGTCCCTTCCTCTTCTCCAAAATTGCTATACTGACTGCTCTGACTGCTGCTCTCTTGAGAATATTTTGACCAACAATCACGAGCAAAGTGGCCAAGTTTACCACAATTGTAGCAAGCTTGTTTTGACTTGTCACTTCCTTTTCCTCATCCTGGATGCTTCCCTTTGTTTTGTTGTCCACCTCTATTCTGACCTCCACCTCTGTTTGAAGATCCCCTTCTGTTAGGAGTTCCACCTCATGGAATATTCCCACCTCTACCTCTATGATGACCTCTACCACAACCTCTACCTTGTCCTTTTCCTTCTTGTGAAATGAATGCTTTGTCATCGCCTCCATGGCTAGTGGAAGAAGATTCCTACAATCTCTCTTCATGTGAAAGAAGATGATCTATTAGTGCAGTCAAATATTTTGACTCTTCAATAATGATTTCTACATGATTCCACTTAGGAAGAAGTGTTTGCAACACTACATTCACCACAACTTCTATTTTAATTTCTTCACCTAGAGTGACCATTTTATCTACTATGAATTTTACTCGCACGCAGTAGTCTCTGACTTTCTCATTCTCTTGCATTTTGAGATTTTCAAAATCTCTTTTTAGAGTTTGAAGCCTTACTTACTTATCTTGATCACTCCCTTGAAAACTTTCCTTTAAAGCATTCCAGGCATCTTGAGCTATTACACAGGATGCTAAGCTAGGAAATATGCTTTTATCTAGGGCTTCTTGCAAATGATACAGGGCAGAGGAATTATTTTTTTGTGCTTCTTTCCTAGAGTTTCTATCAGTAGCACTTAAAGTAGTCCAGTCAGTAGGAGAGAGTTCTGTGTAACCCTCTTGAACTACATCCCATAGAACTTTGCCTATTAACAAAGTTTTCATATTTATTGACCAATATTCATAATCACTACCATTGGATTCTGGAATTGAAATATTTGAATTTGAAATCGATTTGACTAAAAATATGAAGTACAAAGCAATTACAAGTTCAAATCAAATCTAGATTTCTTAACTCTCTCACTGATTTCTTCTTCTTCTTGTGGATTGTCTAGTATTGGAGGTCCAAAATTGTCTGCAATGGAATCCTTGATGTCATTGATGAAAACTATTTTAGGCATTGTTGTTGGCTCGGCTTGTGCTGGCTCAGGATTTGGAGAGCATGGGGTATAACTTTCACTGGATTGTTGCTCTGGCTCAGCTGGAGAGTAGCTATCACTCGATTGATCTACATGTGTGGCTTCAATTGTATTGAACTCCTCCACTCGTTGTCTAAAAATATTTTCTTCTGAGTTAGCCTCGTAACCAAAATTTGGATTCCTTTAGTGGGCTATAATAGCATTTTGTAACTGACTGAACACAATGTGCAATCTATTTCTCTAAACTCATTCATCAAATGATTCGGTAGTCTCTCTTTGTAGTAGAGAGCATAAAGCATGGTAGCACTCGGTATACCTGATCATCTACTCATCAATGCAAAATAAAATTTCATTAGAGCTTCTAACGTTAAAATTTTCACCCTTTTATAGCCACTGAGGCTATTACAAAATATTTTAGCCTTGAACAGGGTTCCAAGGGGCAGCGTCCCTAGCGTGCTAAACGGGCACTCCGGAAGGCTTCCCAAAACTTTTATGCTCCCCATTTTTACAAATATTTCCCTTTTAAAGTTTTTAAAAAATCAAGCTTTTCAAGCCCCTTGGGCGATTTACAATTTGCCATAAAGTCTCTAAAGTTTTCAATTAAATTTTTATAAAGCCTTTTTTAAAACAAATTAATTTAATAATAAATTATGCTTAAAAAATTATATAAAATTTTTGAATAATTTAAAAAGCATATATTAATTATTAAATTAATTATTAAGACTTTAAAAAAAATAAATGAAATTTAACAAAAAAAACATTTTTTTAAGTCGCCAAGCGCCCGCGGCCTCCTTTGGAAGTAACTTGGTGCACACACACCTTTACCTTCAATCAAGCACGATAACAAAAAAATAACTTTTGTCAGATTTTGACCCAACGGGATTCGAACTAGGCACCTCAGGCTAGCAATGCGATCACCTTTGCCACTTTGGCTATTTCCATAGATGTGCTAATAACATCAAATAAATTCTTATTAAACATGATGATTTTATTTTTATTTTTAAAAATGAATCCTTTTATCCCACATGCACTAGGATAATAGCACATAGGGTTTTATTAATGCGAACAGTCACATTTAATGTCGATTGCCTTTGGGCAATTGTTGCTCATTCCTTTCGCAAAATAAATCACCAAATCAGCTATGCAAACCAATAGCAAATTGCCACCTTGGCTACACTTGACACATCACTATCACACGCGCCATGTCACCATCTACTTAGCTCTGTCAGCTCAGCTCCTCGAGCTATGTGCCCTCCATGTCGACCTCAAAATTCATGCTCTATCTTGAATCTCATCGATTCACGTGCTACCTTGGCTCTGATACCAGTGACAGGTGGTGGGTGATTAAAAATTAAATAAACAAAATTAAACTAATTTTAAGTTTCCTTCATTCTCTTCATGCAACATAATACATTGTATTTATATTGAGGGGAGGAAGGTGGTTAGAGAAGGAGTAAGGGAGGTGGCGTGGAGGGATAAGGGAAAGGAAAGGAGAGATAAGGGGCGAGATAAAGGGTAAGATAATAGGGAGCAAAAGGGAATACAATAGAATAGGGAAAGGAGAGAACATAGGGAGAGGACAAGTATATAAAAAAGAAAATATTGTCGATAATTAAACCCTATCGACAAACACCATTGTTTTCACACCGAGCCTAGAAAAACCAAATAGTTCTAGGCCTTAACCCTCTTCACATTTACAACATAGAAGAACCCTGAGGATCCATTTATTGAATTTACTATAAAATTGGCTTCTCTCCAATTGTTTTTCTTAACTACTTTAGCACTCCTACTATCCATTTTTTTTCCTAAACAAGCATAATTTCTGGTTTGTATTTGTGCCCTATAGAGGCCAAAGCTCCCTGCTTAGCAATCCCATTTAGACCTCTGATATTCCATGATAGGATCTTCATTTACAATATTTGGAGTGATTACCCCCCTTAGGACAGAAAGGGGATTGATAGAATGAATCTATTTTAAGATGTTTACCTTTTGACTCTTTTTCCTTCTCAAACTTCAGCTAACTTTACAATCATCTTTAATGTCTATTTTTACCTCTCAATTCCTTTGAGACTTATTTGAGGGTTTTCCAAACTTCCTGGAAACTCCAACATCAATTTGACCTTTTTGAAGGCTCCTTGTTTTAGGGCGTGAAAACTTGGATTTTGACGATCTCTTTCGCAATAATTTTCTATGAATAAAATGATACCTTAATCAGACCCTAAGCTCATTCCTCCTCCTTGAGATTCCCTTTCTGAAGAGTTAATACAAAGAAAGGAATTTTAAAGTAACTCCCGAGGAATGTGAATTTTAGTAACTCAATATTCGTGGATAGCAAGATCAGGTATGGAGCTAGACACGTTATTCATGATTGGTATTCCTAGGTTGTTGATGTTAATCTCCAAAACCTCTTCTACAACCCTATTTTCTAATTTAGGAGGTTCTTGGATAAAACTAGAAGTCACAATCGAGATCAAAATGGATTTCAAACTATGACCTTGAACCTTAGAATTCAACTTTTTTCTAACCCAATTCTTCTTTGGAGGATCTTTCCTATTTTAGATGTTATTTAGACACAAATGATGAGGGTGTCTAAACCTCTTACACACCAAACACCTAATGGATCTATTTTTATAAACAATAGGTTGGGTCCAATAGCCATGCTTAGAAATGAGATCAGTGTGGCCCGATAACTCTGCTTGAGGATATATCATTACACACATCCTACCAAAAATCATTTTGGAGTTAGCCCTAGTAGTAAATCCAATTAGGACTAAGTCCCCAATTGCCTTAGCTATACCCCTCAAGATATCCTCATGGTAGAGGTGGAAAAGCAAATCAGGAAGACTCATCTAGAGAGGAACCAAGTTAATCCTTTGAGTCCTAGGATTAAAATTGGGAATCCACTTATGTAGGAAAAGCCCCATTTTCCCAAGGAACCAAGAGCCCCTTCCCAAGATCCTCTTCGAGTCTTCTTCACAGTTAAGCTTTATTTAGAAAAAAGTATTTGAGGCCACAATAATATCCAAGGATCCTTTTGGTTTCCATCTAACCAGAGCCCATCTTCTAATGGTATCAATGTCGAAATTGCCCCCAAGAATTTTTCCAACCAAGTTCCACGAACTTTCCTCCATGGTGACTACCACAAGCTCCTCAGAGATGATTAGCTTATCCCCGAAGGGAGATAGGTCAAACATGATACTAGAGTTATGATAACCAAAGCCTCTAATGGTAACCTCAACAAAGGAACATGCACCTGGATTAAGAAAGGACCCAAAACTTGGGTATCCACCTGTAAAGCCGAAACACACTTTCCCATGAGCCTCGGAGCTTGGAGACTTATTATCGAGGATGACCACCTCAATTGTAGGGACCTCAAAAGCAAACCTCCCTTGAGATTCAACCTACTTCCATCCTCCCTCAGACCAAGTGTAGAAACAAACTGACACTTGTAAACTGAACTCCTTTCGGCTTCCTTGCCCGCCAAAGACTACAAATTGTTAGCTGACCCATCGAGCACCCCCTTGCCACTCACCACCTACCCTATCTCGCCCTCACCCAATTCAAAATCTTTGATTCTCATCTTAATCAATTAATATTAAAATAAATTATTGACATTTTCATCTACCATTATAATTACTACTTTTATCTCTTGTTTATTATTATTTTAAAGACGTTAATAAAGTTTCTTAAGTCTAACTAGCCCTCCTTATGATTATATACACATATTTTAAATATCCATCGAATTATCATTTTTTAAAATGCTCCATAGTTATAACTACTAATAAATTCTCACATAAAACAAAAGCTTTATATAAAATTTTCTCTAACTTCATTTAAAAAAAAAAAACCATTCAACCATCCAAAATGTTTATTATATAAATCATCATAAAAATGTAAAACTAATTTATATAACAACAACTATTTTTATAAAAATATACAAATCTTAAAAAATACATAAAATTATTCAATACTAAAAATAATCATTAAAAATAATCAAAATGATGCAAGCACATTATTGTTTTCAACAATAGAATCGGCTCTTCTTCCTCATTTACAGTATGAAACACAATTTCAATTCAAAGTACAAAAGTTGTTCTTGGTTCTTATTTTTCTTTATTAGGAGGATTTCCTGGCACATATGAGGCTTTGATGGGCTATGCTAATAAAAAATTATTCATGTTTGAAAAGTTAATGCATACAAATTTTTATATGTAGATTTGTAATTCACAGATGCATGCTGGTTTCTCCAACTTACATACTTTACAACATTATTTTCCTTTGCTATGTGGAAGTTTATGTTATCGTCTACACATCATTCACATTATTTAAAATTGTACACGATACCGTTCTGGGTCGCACGTAGCATTTTCAAAGGAAAATAATCAAAGGCTCAAGATTCCTGCAACCACCATGCTCAGATAACCATATTCAGAAAAGAACAAGAGATGAAAAATAAATTAGACCTTAGACCAAGATTGGCACCCATGTTTATCCAAATAATATTTATTTTAGCATTGATAATGAAATTGAATTTGTGTATATTCGAAACATCACCTCAAAAATTGTATCAATCAATTACAGACAATGAGTTCAATGAATTATTAGACCGATTCAGCAATATTTCATTGAACGCATTGGGGTTACTGAATCGGTCCAATAATTTATTTTCTGGCCTCGTGGATTTGACTTTAGATTTTAGGTGAATATATACAAATTCAATCTCATTATCAATGTTAAAATTAATATTATCTGCATAAACATGGGTCTCAATCTTGATCTAAAGTCTAATTTATTTTTCATCTCTTGTTCTTTTCTGACTATGGTTATCTGAGCATGGTGGTTGTAGGAATCTTGAGGCTTTAATTTTTTTCCTTTGAAAATGATACGTGCGAACGAGAACGATATCGTCTACAATTTCAAATACTGTGAATAATGCGTAGATGACAAAATAATCTTCCTCATCGCAAAGGAAAATAATGTTGCAACGTATGTAAGTTGGACACATCTAGATATAAAAATACAAATCTACATATAAAAATTTATAAATACAAATATGCGTGCATCTGTGAAATACAAATCTACATATAAAATATAAACAATTTCTTATCATCAAAGCAAAGCATTCTAATAATAGTTAAATTAAAAGCACCTTCTCTTTTTTTATTACATCATAAATTAAATAAAATATTTATTTAATTAATTATAAGATTAAAATAAATATTATATACTTATTGAAGCATAACATATTTTATATCTTTTCATTAAAAACCTAAATTTTAACTACTTGATTTTATATTATATATTTAAAATCTTTTCTACGGATGCATGATGATGATTCGCATGTACATAATACCACTTCCATGCATACTTAATACATGATTGCAAATTTAAATAAATTGCGGGAGGGCAATGGCACTTCCTCGTAGGACCAGCCAGTCAAACTATATTAAAAATAAATAAAAATACTTTATGTACTATGTCTTTTCCTTGTAATCTCATCTTACAATGTCTCACTCAGAATCAATGTATATTTATAATGACCACTCAGAATCAGCCCACGAAAAAGATTCCCCTTTTACTTATTAGGCGGATGACTCATTACATTGAAAAATAACAAGTTTCTTCCTTACCTTCTATATATGCCAAGATATTATAAAAACACTTATTAGTCTATTGAACATTATTCCTAATTTATTTTAGATTAATATAACATTTTAAATATTTGAACATTATTCCTACTTTAATTTAGATTAATATAACATTTTAAATATTTGCGTCGTCCTGCATGCTTTTAACATTGCAAAAGCTTTGTAGATAGCCTAAAACGACGAAGGATTACATGGAAAATAAATAAATATTATTTATCATTAAAAATTTTATATTTTAATGTATGAAGAAGTTCGATATCATAAGTTCAAGCTTAAAACGACGAAGGATTACATGGTAAATAAATAAATATTATTTATGATTAAAAATTTTATATTTTAACATATGAAGAAGTTCGATATCATAAGTTCAAGCTTTAATCTTACAAGTGAGACTTAATCTATGTGAATTATGGGGAGTACAATTGTTTTAAGGTTTCAATCCTATTTTGCGTCCATGAAAGTAGGTTTTAGTAGTTGCGAAGTATTATCCTAAAAAAATAGAGTTGTTATTTTTTATTTGAAAGGTAATATTGTCGAAAATATCTTATATTTTTAAATTAAATAAAAATAAAAATTACGTTTACTCTCTCTAGTGATGGATTCTAGTGATGGATTTTAGTTTATAATGAGGTGACAATACCTCACTTTTGGTCAAATACCTATCATTTATAAATGTTATGCCACAATGTTTGTCCACACTGGATCGTAATACTTCTATATGGACAAGGTGCCTTACTGCTAGATTAAAATTTTGGATTATACTATAAAACTCTTCACTCCCTTTGTTCTAGAGTTAAACTTAGGTGAAATGGTGTGATGTAGTAAAAATCATGGACCATAATTTTGAGTTAAAGAAGATCAAGAAAGAATGTAATTTAGAAATAGTATAACATAGAATATAAAACATGGAAACATAACAAATTAGAACATAAAAATATAAGTCAAAATAATAGATTGATTTTATTGTTTGAAAATTAAACTACAATGAAAGCAATCTTTAAAAAGAGTTGTGAGGCTGTAAAATTGCATCATTTACTCATACGACTTATACTCATGGGTGCATCTCTCTTTATACATCATTTTTGGTGTATTTGAAACCCATCATATTGAATATGGAAGGTTCCCTACATGTAAATGTGGTTCACCTTCCATGAGGTATAAAGTGCATATTATATGAAATTATATAAATATGACTTGTCACTTTGTGTTTTGTCTTCTATTAATGTGTCATATTGGCAAAATATGCATTTTGGCTATTAATATCTAAAAATACATATTCAAAATTTTTGGGCATAAAGTCATTGATCAATAGGTCACATATGTGGACGATTCGTCCCTCATTGAAAAGAAACGGTACCCATTGTGTTAGTTTTGGTCATGATGTGTGGAATGGTTTCTTTATTTGATTTTTTGTGGTCCATTACCTTTATTGGCAAAGTTTTCCTATCCTGAACACTTTATACATCTAAATGGATTTCATTCAAGTTGTCCATATATCAATAAATTGATTATCCTCCTTGAGTGCTAAATTGTATGGATTGAGTTCTTCAATGTCCCTACTATTCTACTACTATAGATGCATGCAACAAAGGTAGATGATAGGCCTTGAAAACTTCAACACTGAAGAATAGATGTGAACCAAGATAAGATGAAAATTCAATACAAAATAATTCTCTACCACTTTCTTAGTGATGGTGTATGACCTATAGATAAGAGATATGATATTCTTATGGGGTCTTATAAGTCTCTCTTTCTAAAATTGTAAGCATACATTATCTCCATTCTTGAAAATGTGGGACCTAATATTAGTCTTGGTATTGCTTATGTTTCTAATTGTTTTCTCCAAGAGGTTGAATCTATTGTTGGATATGTTCAATCTATTACACAAACTATACTAGATCTTTTTTTTATCTTTTTCCATGAGCAAGTAATCCATGACATGCACAAAGAAATCTACATTATTGTGTCCAAAGGGTTGGAACCCAAAATCCATATAAAATAGACTATATTTGATGTAGATATGTAGAGCTTAGTTGCACCCATGTAGAATAAAGGATATGTTCTCATCTCATATGTGTGGATGCCTAGAATTGTGTATTCAAAGAATATATATAATCATTCAATTTACAACTTCTATGAGGATGGAAGGCTATAGATGTGGTCACCTTGGTGTCCATAATGCTTTATAGGATGGGATAGAAATGCTCAAAATATATTATCTTTGTTAGAGACAAGGGAATTTAGAAATTAAAATATGATCTACACATGTTTTTAATAGAGCTCAGTAGTCTCCTTAGCTAAAATTGATTTCTTAAATGGAATCATAAAAGCTATTTTGTAAAAGTGATCAATTACTACAAAAACATAATCATTACAATGCTTCAATGTGGTAAAACATGAGATAATATCCATGGAGACATATTTACAAGGTTTGGATGACATTGGCAATGGAGTATATAGTCCTTACTCTTTTTTTGTTGGTTTGAAAAAAATGAATGGGGTATAGGACTTGATGCACCTCTCAAAATTATTCCTTAGTTTGGGTTAGTGAAGTACTTTTGAATAATTACGAACCTTTTCTCCATCCCAAAATTGACCCACTACATTGTTGAAGTGTGCTTCCTAAATTACCTTTACAGACTCTCTACTTGGTACATAAATATATCTCATATTTTAGAGAAGGCTATATTTTAAATAGAAAATATGATCATGCTTACCCATATGAATATTTTGGAAGTATTTGCAAAATAAAAATCTACTTTGTACAAGGTGGACCAATTGGAATTTTCATACCCATCAGAATCAAGAATGGTGATGAATACTATCATTGGATGTTGATTCAAATAATATGTTGACTTAACACTTCTTGATGAAGTGAAACTATTACAAATATATGATCATTATCTAATGTCTTTTATTATTTAGCTTATTTTATTTCTAAATGAAATTCAAGGATATATTATCATATCAATGATGTTTTTTTTATCCAAGATCTATTCCTTATAGTATAGGCAATTGGATACCCATTGTGGGTGAGAATAGCTCCCAATGCCTATTTTGACGTATCTATATTTTACCAAAATATATTTTTGTAGATCACATAGAAAGAATGTAAGAGTTGAGTATAATTGATCCTTCAACATTTTAAATTTTATCTTTTGTGTATATTCCTAATGGAACTTGGATCTGATAGGTCTTTTGGGCACTTGGTTTAATGGCCAAGCAAAATGTAAGAACCCCAATAAAAATATTTTAGAAAATTTTACAAGACCACTCAAAAGTCTATAAATCTTTGTTAGAGTCTTTAGGGTAGTCTAATATCTAATTACCTAAATATTCCTGGAATCAACATCAACTTCTTTGTCAATAATGTACCTGATATATTGAATCTTTGTCATGTCAAATGAGCACATCTCTAAAATTATCTTCAATGAAAATAGCTATTAAACATGTTATATATGCACAATATTTTTGGAGGAAAAAAAGCTCATAAAGAATTTTGGGAGGATCAAAAGTAGAAGAATAATTTTTCTTCCCTCAATTATTTCCCTTTTTCCCTTACTTTTTCCCTCTTCTCTTTTATCTTGATTGACTAATTGTTTAACCAATCGACATATTCATGGGTGGGTGCCAACCTGGTACACCGTGGCCCAACCTCAGCTACCATTTTTCCCCTTATTTCTCCCTTCTCATTTCCCTTATTTTATTATTTTCTCTTCGTCCTAATTAGTTTCTATTCAATTATTCATAAGTGGGCTATGGCTACATTCAAAGGATACCATATGGATGTTCAACATCCTTCAATTGTGTGTCAATTCAACACTACATAGCCAAGAAAGGCTAATATAGCCTTGCCATGAGTTTGATAACACATGATTGATCATATAAATCCATAGTGCAAGCCATGAGTTGTAGAAGATTGCAATGCAAATAGGATGTAAGAGAATTGCCAAAAAAATTAAAATAAAGTCCTAAGGTTGTAAAATTATCCAATAACAAACAATATTCAAACCCTATAGTGCTAGAAAATACCAAAGAACCACGTGGGATCGCGATAAAATAACACATGTGGTGTTTTCATGTTTTAAAATTTTCTAACAATATTCAGCTATAAATTTGTGATTTCGATGATTTCCTAGTGAAAATCAAGATTTTGATGCATAAACATTAGTTACCCGTTATCCTTATCCACTTTATACCATTTGTTTTATGTTTTTGGCACGTATTCATAATTCCAACCACTTTTGATAGTATTCAATAAAATATGGTGGCTTTCAACAAAAAACTCATGGTTTTCGGTGCCAAACGTCATTTCTGGCATGATTCACAGTTTCATGGAGATTTTTGGAGAGTCTCTACATTTCAAGAACCTTTTGTCGATGTAATTTTTTTGGTTTCCCGGTGATGTCAATATTTTTTGTGGTTTGATCAGGATTTCGATGACTAAATTCCTTTTCTGGTAAAGTTCCCCCATTTGAAGTGTAGTTTCAACTTTTGATGATGATTTTCAGATCCTGGTAAGCTACCTCTGGCGCTTTACAATTTTTGGTTCCTTTCCATTAGGGTGTAGTTTTTGACAGGTTTTGGTGGCATTGACAAAGAACAGGAAAGAAACTCATGTTTAATTTTAACTACAATTTTAGTCCCATATTGTTATTTTTGTGGAACAAGGACAACTTGTAAGTGCCATCACACACTAAAAAAAAATAACTACCTTTTTATGGTTACATTCACCTCATGTGCTCATGGCCAGAGGATGCTTTTGTGCCATTGAGGTGGAGACTATATGATTGTAGACCCATAGTTGACCCGATGGCTCAGTGCTAACCTATGAGTTGATTTTTGACATGTGGAGGCTTCAAAATTTTGGTTGAGGTTCTTTGAATTGCTATGGTAATTATCCTACATATGCTATGTAGGGAGGATATTGCTCCTTCAAACCTCCCCTGTGCATATAAGTGAGCGATGAGCTACTCATTCCATATCCACATTGTCTTGTGCGTGCAGGTGCACTACTATTTGACACCACTCCTGACCATGATCATTGGAAAATTTGAAATGCCAATGGTGACTGTTTGAAAATTTTCAAATTATTGCAATTGATCACCAATTGCCATTGACCAGTTTAAAACCTATTTTTTTCCCACTCGCACCAATTTTTTTCTTTCCTTCTATTTTCAACAATTTGAATTTTTGCACCAAAGGCGATTTTAAAAAAAAAATCAATATTTTGTTGAAAATATGAGCAAGTTTTGTTGTCATTGATGACAAGATATTGATGTCCAAGTTTCATCATCATTAATGTCATCAGATGGTTTTTACACAAGGTAAGGAAGAGGTTCAAAGGAATAGGATATAATATTTATTTTAAACATTATATGCCTAAAAATACCTAAACAGATTAAAGATCCAAGGAATGAGGAGCAAGTTAAAAGAAAATAATAATATTATAATATTTAATATTATAATATTTCGAGTTATAGGTTGGTTTGAATAAAAAATAAGGCCGAGTTATCAAAATTTAAATCCTCCAAAGAACCCATTTTGCATATTTTGAAGACTATGGTTTAAATTATTTAAATTTAAATATTTTAACCATAGGTTAAAATTTAAATTTAAATAATTAATTAAGGCACCAAAAGGTTAAATAATTAAATTCAAATTTTCTAAGTTCACCGACGTGTTGGACAATATGGCAAATGATATAAAAGGGGGTAAGTTTCATATTAAAAAATTACCAATCCAAATTCTAAATGCCCAAATTTTAAAATAGTGTGCTGCATTCGTTAAAGGAAAGAGAAAAAGATTCACATGTGTTAAGGTTTAGAGGGAAGACGTGGCAATAAAGAGAAGGAGGGTGCCATCAAAGTATCAAAGTGCTTGGTAGTGCAATTGGCAGCCGACGGCTACGTTAGAACATTTACAAACGTGAGGTCATGAGTTCGATCAACGCGATCGACTTTTGCAAAGGGAGAAGCTTTTTTTTGCATTGAGTCAGATGAGGATGAATGTATAAGGGAATTTGGAGAGGCGAGGTCGGGTTTTCAAATCTCGCCAAGGTTTTTGGTTGGGTAGAATAAAAGGTATGCGCTCACATTTTAATTTTCCAAGGCTTTGATAATTCAAAAATTGCATAGTGTGGAAATTAAAAACATTTTAATTTGCCCAAGGTTTTGATAATTCAAAAATTGCATAGTGGGAAAAATAAAAGGTAGTTTGTGAGTTATTTAGGAAGATATAAAATATTATAAAATTAAATATTTTATTTTAATTTCGGTGGTTAGAATTTATAAAGTAGGAGTGATAAGGTATGCAAGGAATATCATTTTTTATTTTTTTTTGTGGAAAACATCCCAAAAGGGATGCCACTTTCGGGTAAGACCCAAGGAGGCAGGGGTATCCATTCCACCAAAAATGCCTAGGACTCGGACCTGGCCTACCACCTTTGACATACTCAAGGAGCAAACAAACACACAAAACCAATTTAAAAATAAGTAAATAACAACAAAAATAATAAAATAAAATAAAAAACATGCTCCTTGAGTGTGTCAAAAACAAAAGCACAACCAAACACGCACAATAAGATAAAAGAAACCACAACACAAACCACATAGAAAAACACAAGAACCACATAACAAAACACAAACAAGACAAAAACAACAGAACACTACAAAGACATAACCCAAAAAAACATGAAAAATAAACACAACCAAAACCTAAAAAATTAAAAAAATAAAATAAAAATAAAAATAAAAAACAACCAACAACGAGACAATAAACAAAAACAAAAAACATAGAAAACACTCACACATAAAAACACGAAATAACACAAACAAAGAGAAACCCAAGAACAAGAACGAAAAAAACACAAGAACAATAACAAAAAACATAAAAAAAAAAAAACAACAAAAACACAAGAACAACAAAAAACAACACAAAGAACACAAAAACAAAACAAAACAAAACAAAGAACCCACCCACCTTAAAAAACTAAACAAAAAAAACAAAAAAAAAAAGAAAAAAAAAATGAACAAAACAATGACCTATCTAGACCAGAAGACTATTAAGGCAAGAATCAACAGAGGAAACAAAATAAAGAATAGAATGAGCTAGGGAACTAAAAAAAACTGAATGAACCAAAGAGAAGCAAAAAAAAAAACAAGAAGAAACTAGGTACCTTCAGAACTAGAGCCATCCAAAGAAATGATAGAAAGAAGAGCTTCCCTAATTTGAGAAGCCCACCATATAGGAGGGTGGCCATAACAAGTAAGATCACCTTTGTCCAAAGCCCAATTAGCTAAAGCATCAGCACTCTTGTTTTGATCTCTAACCACATGATTGTAATCAACTTTCAAAAATCCCATCTGGATTAACTGAATCTTCTCAATAATTCTTTTTATTCTCCAATCCACCTTATGATTCTTAGGAGTCTTCAAGAGATTAATCATAAGTTGAGAGTCAGACTCAACTAACACCTTTTCCCATCCAACCTTAGTAGCCTCCTGAAGGCCTCTGAGGATACCATACCCCTCAGCAAGGTTATTGGAAAGAATACCCAAATTCTCGGCAAAAGTAAAAACCAGGGAGCCATCTGAAAGTCTACCAATTCCTCCCACACTGGCTTTTCCTGGGTTCCCTCTAGAGGCTCCATCGGTATTGACTTTTCCAAAATCCTTAGGAGGAGGTTGCCAATTTCTAGTCCTATCCATCTTACTAATACTCACATTCCCTTTAAGTTGGTTGCCCTTAGAAGGTTTAATCTTCAATATTTGCATCACTTGATCCCATCTTTGGTGGGAGTTTTGGGGGTGATTAAGGAGTTGATGGACTGATTCAACTAAGTTGGCTATGGTCTTTTGCCAAATATAGTGAATATCCTTCCTATCTTGATTAAAAATTTGGTTGTTCCTTTCATTCCAAATATTCCAAAGAAGAATGGTAGAACCCATCCAAACTAACTGCCTAATAAAATGATCAACACCCTCTTGATTAGGCCAATCCCTCCAAAGTTGTTCAAAAGTAAAAAAATTGGACCACTGTAAGCCAAGTAAAGTGGCCATTCTCCTCCATAGCTCAGAGGCTAAAGTACACTCAATAAAAATATGGTTGATATTTTCTACATTCTCTTCACACATTTCACATCTAAAAGGGCCATGAAAACCATGCTTCATAAGTTGCTCACCAGTAAGCACCCTACGATGCAATAAAAGCCAATTAAAGAACCTCACCTTAGGCCAGAGCTTTTGAGCCCACAATCAAGAAAATATGTCAGAAGAATGGTTGGGATTATTATGGCATAAGGTCAAATAACCTTGAGCAACTGAATACTCACCCTTAGTAGTGTTGTTCCATCCAAAACAATCTTTTTCATGGGACCAAGAGAGGGATCTCATATGAAGGATGCCTTGGATATCTTGTCTTTGCCTTTATGGGATTTGAATAGGCCAGTCCTCAATAGGGATCCAATATCTACCAACCTTTGAATTACCGGTATGGTACCGACAGTAATTAGCCACCTTTATCCAATTAGCTCGGTGAAGCTCCTCCATCCAAGGCCTCCAATCGGGAAACTGAGTTATCAAAGGCTTGTGACCATCCCAAGAATCTGTCCAAAAATTTGCATGTTGACCATTATGAATGATCCAAAATAATTTTTTCTTTATCAAATCCTCACCAGTCTTAAGAACTGCTAAAATGGGAGAACCTTTGGTAGGAAGTTGATAGCGAACAAGGTCTTCGGGACTTTTGTTCTCAGCATATTTAGCCCAGAGATTATTGGCCCAAAGAGCATTGGGGTTATGCAACATCCTCCAATATAATTTAGCAGCTAAAGCTTTGTTGTTATTAATTGAAGACCGGAATCCTAACCCCCCTTCACTCTTAGGAAGACATAAAGTATCCCATTTCACCAAGGCCCATTTTCTTTTCTCCTTAGTACCACTCCAAAGGAAATGATGACTGATTTGATCCAATTCTCGAAGAACAACCTTTGGGATATTCAAAATGGAAGAAACATAAATAGGAATAGCTTGAAGGACTGATTTTACCAAGGTGATTCTACCCCCAGGAAGAAAGCCACTTGTTGGTCCACTTTCCAATTTTCTTCTTGACTTTGTCCAACAACCAATTCCAATATTTATTTTTCTGCCTTTGAATATTTATGGGAATACCTAAATAAGTGATTGGAAGAGAGGTCTTCTTATATCTTAATTTATCCAAGACCATGGATTCTTGTCTAGCAGAGCAGTGAAAGAAAATAACTTTAGATTTGTCTTCATTGATCAACTGCCTAGTAGCCTTAGAAAAATAGCTAATGATTTGCTTAATATTAGAAGCTTCCTTAACTGTAGCTTTACCTAAAAGAGTAGAGTCATCCACAAATTGAAGATGAGAGATAGGTCTAGCTCCATGAGCAATGGTAACTCCCTCAAGGGTTTTTTTTTCCCTCTTTTTGGTTATAGTCCTACCCAAGCATTCAACAAGAATGATGAATAAATAAGGGGATAGCGGGTCACCTTGCCTAATACCTCTGGAAGCTAGGAAAGACTGAGAAGGCCTACCATTGATAAGAACTAAGTAGGAAACTGAAGAGATACATCCCATAATCCAATCCATCCAATCCTTAGAGAAACCAAATTGCCTCAAAACTTTGATAAGGAAGTGCCAATCCACTCTGTCATAAGCTTTGGATAAGTCTAACCGAATGAACATGGAAGGAGAATTTTGCATATCCATGGAATGGATGGCTTCTTGAGCAAGAACTATCTCATCTACTATTTGACGTCCTTCCACATAACCCCCTTGCTCTGGGGAAATAATCTTATGCAAAAGAGGCTTCAACCTTTCTGCCATGATTTTAGTAATGATTTTGAGAAGAACATTACATAAAGCAATAGGTCTAAAAGCTGAGATATGATCAACCTCTTGAGCTTTTGGAACAAGAGTAATATAAGTTTTATTGATAACCTTCAAAATTTCTTTGGCTTTCCTGGCTTCTTCCACCACCTCTAATAAATCAACATGAAGGATATCCCAGAACTCTTGGTAGAACTCAATAGGAAAACCATAGGGACATAGGGTTTTCCCTTTTTGCATTTTAAAAACTACTTGTTGAAGCTCATTGATAGTAACAGGAGCAGTCAAAATAGAGTTCTCCTCGGAAGTGATAAGAGAAGGGATTGCTTGAAGAACATTATGTTGAGAAGTTGAGTCAAGAGGAGTAGCAGCAAAAATATTGGAAAAGTAATCAACAACAATAGAGTTCATGCCATCCCAAGTATAAACAACATCTCCAGAATCTGATTTTAAGGAAGAAATAAAGTTGTGAGATCTTCGAGCTAGAAGAGATTTGTGGAAGAAATTTGTGTTTCGATCTCCTTCTTTGAGCCATTGAATTCTAGATTTTTGCTTCCATAAGATTTCTTCTCTTTTTTCCCATTCCTCTAGCTGAGTTGTGAGTTTAATTTCATCTGCACTTCTCTTCTCTGTGAGGCCATCTAAATGGATTTTCTTATTCAAATTTTCAAGATGAGCAATAACTTCATGTTTTTTTTATGAACATCCCCAAACTCTTTCCAGTTCCAAGTCTTGATTTTGGATTTAATGTATTGCAGTATTTTGGCAAAATAGAACATCTTAGTCCCATGCCTAGGTTTACCTTCCTTCCACCATTGTTGCACACGAGGTCTGAAGGAAATGTCTCTAAGCCACATTAATTGAAAACGAAAAGGAGAGAAACTCACATTGGTTTTCCACATTTCCACCATGATTGGCCAATGATCCGAACCAACATTATTAAGAGTCTTCACTTTAGGAATGTGACCATGGATTAAGAAATTTTCAGAGAGCAAAAACCTATCCAATCTCTCCATTATACAAGCTAAGCCTTGCCTTCTATTAGACCAAGTCATAAGGCCATTATCTGGTTGGATATCCACAAGATGGAGGTTTGCAATATATTCGCTCATGAGGTCGAGTGCTTTTGTCCAAATTTCTATTTCCCCCCTTTTCTCATCCAGAGAGAGGATGGTATTGAAATCTCCTCCGATCAAGATCCAAGCTTTAGGAAAATGAGAGATAATATGAGTAATATCCTTCCACTGTCTTCTTTTTTCCTCCAAAGAAGTCGGAGCATAAACAGTGATGCAGAGCATAATCTGGTTGGAATGTCTACTTTGAATAGCTATAGCCAACAAACCCCAACTGCCAACCATATGGTGAATAACTACCTCTTTTGGGTCCCAAAGACAAGCAATGCCACCCGAAGTCCCTTGGGAACCGAGGGAAACCACTTTTCCAGCTGGCCAAATTTTACTGGCAATTAAGTCCATATCCTCCATTGACATCTTTGTTTCTTGAAGGAAAACAAGATGTGGATGATTTATCTGAATCATTCTTCTAATTTCATTTTGTTTTGAAAGACTCCCTTTGAGTCCTCTAATATTCCAAGTGATGATCTTCATTAATACCAGGGCTAAAAAAGTTGGGAAGGGCATTAATCTTACCTTCCTCTACAAGATTTTCACCTTCTTTTACCATATGATATTGATTGGTCTTGCGACCTACTTTTTTATTAGAATCCATCTTCAATTTTTTTCCCTGTTTCTTGACTTATTCCAATTGAATCTGAGATGGCTTCTAACCTTGAAGAATGCTCGTACACAACCAAAATTTTACTAGATGGTTCAATGGAGTCTATATTGGGACCTGCATTATTTGAAGTTTTGACATTTGAAATATTGTTTTTCTTGTGTAAATTTTCTCCTTTTTTTTCTGTTGAAAACCTTTGATTTGTTGGTTTGTCTCCGAGTTCTTCCCTTCATATTTAAATTGTGTTTCTAAGATTTTAGTTTCCATTATTTCCTCTTCCTCACTTGGGACATCATTTGTGGAAAGGATTTCAAACATATTAGCGAGATGACTTTGATTGATCCTTCATAACTGGTTTTTTCTGAGTGTTCTTCTTCTTAGGTATTTGGAAACTCGTTGAGTTTATATCTTCTTTCTTTTGATCAGGAATTTTATTTGGGCAAGCACTGGCCAAATGACCATATTCATGGCAAATTCTACAATGAAAAGGAATGTTCTCATAGTCCACTACTTGCTCCCAAGTGTCTTCCCCAAATTGTAATGTGATATTTTTAGGTAGGGGTTTGTCAAAATCCATTAAAACACAAATCCGAGCATAAATAATATGTTCAAAATTTTGAGTACAATCAGCAGTCATCATAAAAGTTCCTAAAGAGTTTCCAATTGAAGAAAAAATAGTAGGATTCCAAAATTCAATAGGGAGGCCAAAGAGTCTAACCCACACGGGAGCTATAGAAGGCATCTCTTCTTCGGATTTAAATTTAGTATGCCAGGGCTTCATGAAAAGCCCTGCCCTTCCAAAAAACCAAGGACCCCCTTGAAAAGTTTTCTCTCTATCTTCATTATTAGCAAATAAAACAAGAAAATAACCATTTGGATAAATAGAGATTTGTAACTCACCTTTAGTTTTCCAGGTTTTTGCAGCCCAGACTTTGAAAGCAGATAGACTCGGACGAAAACCCACGAACCGACAAATTAGTCCTCTTTTTTCCAAATCTTCAATGCCAGTCTGAATGTTACCCATATCAAGCTTAACAATAGGAGTTCCATCAGCTGCTTTAAGACATCCTGACTCCATTTTCTTGGGATCAATCTTAGGCATTCTTAGAGGTTTATGGGAAGCCCTAATATTGATATTAGCATTGGTGCTGAGGCTGTCCACCATGAAGGGCATCCCTAAAATTCATTTTTGGGACTGAGTCTTCAAAATTCTTACCCTTGACAGGGGTTTTCATAGTAGAATTATTTTGTGGGTGCACCTTAGCACCAGATTCACTTGAGATATGAGCCATTTTTTGATCAACTACTTGAAACTTGTTTTGTGATCTCTTTAATCCTTGCCCTAGACGCCGTGGAAAGGTATGGTTTTCACTTTTCTTTTGTGCAGCAAATTGGAAGTCGTTGTCACTCAAGTTCACAGTATGATCTATTGAAAGACAAATTTCTAACCCATATTGTATCCCCTGCAACATTTCTTGCTAAAATATTGAGCATAAACCACAAAAATATTGGCCGCTAGGGCCCGAAGGCCCTAAAAACCAACCTCTGGAGCTGCTTGCACTCAACCCAGATGAAACCCTCGCATAGCCGCTTGCCAAATATATCGTTCACACATAGGGATGCGCTAGGATCTGTGTTGCTCCAAATGATATGAAAATTGGTGGAGACGTTCTAGGGTTTTTCAGGCATCTACCCTCAAAATTTCAGCTCAATACGAGTCCGGATGAGTGAGATATGGCCGAAACGAGTTCGGCAGTTTGGGCAGTCCTGCGAAAAACGTCTAATCAAAATCGTTCTTTATTTTTATTTGAATATCTAGGACAATAATATAAAGGTGAGGCTCACTTCTTCCTCCAAAACATTATGATTACTCGTGTGATTGAAATCATAATATTTAATGTCTATCATTTTGTGTTTTGAAATAAAGTTACATTGAGATAATTATTTTGAAGTTTGGAGATTATAAGGTGTACTTAAGATTTAATATTTCTGAATGATGAAATAATTTTAAGGGAGATAATTGAGAGAATGATTTTTTTTTATCTAACCATTTAGGTTGGCAAAGAGGTTGATTGTGATTGATACATGTTTTGAGGTCAAATATCCATAAAACAAAAGCTATGGGTATATGATCCTTGTGAGTGAAATATTGTTTTGTTGAATGTTGTAAAGTGCAAGTTGGAGTGAAAAGGATTATTTGATAAGCATTGTTGGACATATTTGAGTGAGTTTTAAGGTGAATTATTAGGGTTTGTGAAAGATCATGAGTATCATTCTTATGTGAAGTTGAGAATTATTTTGAGTTAGGGTTTGTGAAAGATCATGAGTATAATTGTTATGTGAGATTGGATTTATCTTGAGTCAACATTTGAGTTCCATGGTGTGATTTGTTGGAAGCATTGTGAAATACTTGTTTAGGTTTTATAAGCAAGCTTTGTGTCATTGAGTGAATGGTTGGTTGAATTTTATGAGAATTATTGATTGAATGCATAGGAGTGATAGTTCATGTTCTGTGAAACAAATTGTTCTTTATTCTAAATTGATTTGAGAGAGAGTTTGAAAGTGATTGAGTGTTTTGTGAGAGTGAAACATATTGAGTCTCTAACCACTCTCTCTATGCTTATATGGTGTAAACAAGCTTATGTGTGAAACTTGTTTGTGTGATTGAATAGGTTTTATTAAAGATATTTAGTTGAGTTATGTATGCAATTTTGTAATTGATTTGAAAAAGATTTTGTGAAAACTAGTGGGAAGATTTGAGTATGTCCTAGAGGGGACTTAAATAAAAATTTGTGGAAGCTTTTGTGAAAGTTTAAGGACATATTTGTGTGATATTTTGTGGAAGATTACAAGCATATTTGAGGTAAGTCTTGGTGAAGACTTGTTGAGAATATTGGAAAAGTTCTAGTGAGGACTTGTTGATCAGATTTGAGGTAAGTCTTGGTAAAGACTTGTTGAGAAGATTGGAAAAGTTATAGAGAGGACTTGTTGAGCAGATTTGACGTAAGTCTTGGTGAAGAATTGTTGAGCATATTAGACAAGTTCTTGAAAGGACTTATGGGAAGATTTGAAGTATTTATTGGTGAAGACTTGTTGAGTAGACTGGACAAGTTCTAGAGAGGAATTATTGAGAAGATTTGAGGCAAGTCTTGGTGAAGACTTATTGAGTAGTTTGGACAAGTTCTTGAAATGACTTGTGGATAGATTTTAGGTAATTCTTTGTGAAGACATGAGAGCATAGTTGATTGATTGATTTGTTCAAGCTTTGAGTTAAGGCTTGGAGCAGATCTAGCAGAGTTGACTTGTGATTGGATCAAGATTTGTGTTAAGGCTTGAGGATAAATTTGAGACAAATATTGAGCAAATTTATGCTAGACCGAAGGACTATGTTTAGTGCAAATTTGAGAAAAATATTGAGAAAATTTGTGCTAGATCGAATGATTGTGTTTAGTGCATATTTGAGATAGATATTGAGCAAATATGTGTTATACCGAAGGACTATGTTTAGTGCATATTTGATATAGATATTGAGTAGATTTGACTGAAGGACTATGTTTAGTGCATATTTGAGATAGATATTGAGCAGAGCTGAAAGTAAGCTTTAGCGGTTACAGAGCAAAGGATAGTAGTCTGTAGTGGATAGATATACATTAGCCAGAGCAGTGAGGACAAAGGTATTCTGAGTGAGGAAAGGAGTCTTTAGTGGAGAGAGATCCACAAGCCAGTGTAGTAGAGGAATTAGTCTTCTAGAGGATCACCAGCTAGAGCATAGGTGAAGGAGTTCTCTTATGGATAGAGATCCATAAACCAACTAAGAATATTGGTGTCTCCTATGGATAGGTATCCATGAACTTTATTAGAGGATTAGTGTATACTTTGGATAGTTGTCCATAAAAATTATAATAGAGAAGGATTCCTAAGATACTTGTTGAGAAAATTTTAGTGGAAGATTTTCTCTATGGAGTAGCCCACATTGGGTGAACCACATTAAATTTTTGTCTCTATTGTGTGTGGTGATTTATGCATTGCTTTGATTACTATTGTTGATATTGCCATTGATATATTGCATAATATTATTTGGGAAAGAAAAGTAAAAAGTGGTCTTATACTGTTTACCCCCCTCTCAATATAAGCTTGTATTCTTCAATTGGTATCAAATTGGGTTCCTTCAGAAGAGTTTAACATATTGAAGGAAAATATCACAAGAATACAAATGGATTCTTAGAATGGATCTTTAGGTAATATGACACCATTGTTCGATTGGAATAATTATGCACTTTGGAGTGTAAGAATGGAGATTCACCTAATGGTACTAGGGAATGAAATATGGCAAGAAGTTGAGGATGGATACATACCACCAACTACTCCACCTCCAGATAAATATGGTAATATCCTACAACTAAATAATTCAAAGGCAATGAATGGGATTTTAAAAGGTTTGCATGAAACAGATTCAAGAAGATTTAATTTCAAGCTCCAAGAAAGAAGAAACTTTAGAAGAAGAGAGTGTAAGATAGAGTGAGACTTATGAGATTGAGTTGGAAAATAGAAAGTTAAAAAAAGAAAAGAACAATACACAAAAGAGGAACATATGGAATAGGAAATAGCACAAGGTAGAAGATACTAAGAGACCAACGGGATCAAGGCAAGGTTTCTTCAATGGACGTTGCTTGTCATGTCATAGTTTTGGGCACAAGGCTACCCAATGCAGGACACATGAAAGACAAGAATATGGAAATTTTAGAAATAAGAATATATTCCAAGGGTATTGCTAATCTTGTAATTAGTTTGGTCATAAGGCAGTAAATTACAGGGATCATGATAGAAATTGATATGGCTTCACCAGGATAAAGTTAAATACAATTACACATTCAAGGAATAACAACAATAAGTGTTATAAGTGTAATAATTATGGGTATATAGCCAAGTGGTGTAGAGCAGAATTTCTAGAGACAAGCAGGAATAGGAACATTCAGAGGAATCAAAAGGATCAGTTAAGCCATAAGGTGGACAAAGATAAATATCAGTGTATGCTAGGAGTAGAGATACTCCCACCCCAAAATTAACCACCTCAAGAGAGGAGGTGGGGGAGGGGTTAAGCCAAGAATATCATTCTTAGCCCCAAGCCCCAAAGGTGGCCCTTTGTCATTGATGTCAAAGGGGGAGAGATTTGAGTTAGGCAGAGAGCATTCAGTTAGGAGGAGCAGTTTCTCAAGGGGAGTTGAACTGAAAGAGGTAAAGGAAATGATAAAAGGAAAGTGGGTTGCCATCAATGACAAAGGGGAATATTGTTAGAAATATGAGCAAGTTTTTTTTCATTGATGTCCAAGTTTCATCATCATTAATGTCATTAGATGGTTTTTCCATAAGGGAAGGAAGAGGTTCAGAGGAATAGGATATAATATTTATTTTAAATATTATATGCCTAAAAAGCCCTAAAAATATTAAAGATCCAAGGAAGGAGGACCAGATTAAAAGGAAATAATAATATTATAATATTTAATATTGTAATATTCCGGGTTATAGGTTGGTTTGAAGAAAAAAGAAGACCAAGGAGTTATCAATTTTTAAATCCTCCAAAGAACCCATTTGGAAGATTTTTAAGACTATGGTTTGAATTATTTAAATTTAAATATCTTAACCATAGGTTAAAATTTAAAAGGTGCTAGAAGGTTAAATAATTAAATTCGAATTAAATTTGAATTTCCTAAGTTCGTCGACATATTGGACAATATGAAAAATGATATAAAAGGGTTTAAGTTTCATATAAAAAATTATCCATGCAAATTCTAAATACCCAAAGTTTAAAATTGTGCACTGCATTCGTTAAAGGAAGGAGAAAAAAATTCACATGTGTTAAGGTTTAGAGGGAATATGTGGCAATAAACAGAAGGGGAGCGCCATCTAAGTCTTAAAGTGCTCGGTCGTACAAGTGGCAGCCGAGGGCTACGTTAGGATGTTTGTGAGCATGAGGTTGTGGGTTCGATCCACATGATCGAATTTTGCAAAGGTAGAAGCTTTTATTTATGCTGATTTGAAGGAAGATAAAGGCATAAGGGAGGATGTGCATTCTTATTATTCTATGATGACACGTAGCCCAAGCAATGGATGTGAAATTCCCAAAGGAATTTGGAGAGGTGAGGTCAGGTTTTCGAATCTTGCCAAAGGTTTTTGGTTGGGCAGAATAAAAGGTATGTGCTCACATTTTAATTTGCCAAGGCTTTGATAATTCAGAAATTGCATAGAATGGAAATTAAAAATATTTTAATTTGCCCAAGGTTTTGATAATTTGAAAACTACATAGTCAGAAAATTAAAAGGTGGTTTGTGAGTTATTGAGGGAGATATAAGGGATTATAAAATTAAATATTTTATTTTAATTTTGGTGGTTATAATTTATAAAGTAGGAGTGATAATATATGCAAGGAATATCATTTTGTATTTTGAAATAAAGTTTCATTGTGATAATTGTTTTGAAGTTTGGAGATTATAAGGTGTACTTAAGATTTAATATTTCTAATGATGAAATGATTTTGAGGGAAGTATTTTTGTTATCTAACCATTGAGGTTGGCAAAGATGTTGATTGTGATTGAGATAGGTTTTGAGGTCAAATATCCATCAAACAAAAGGTATGGGCATATCATCCTTGTGAGTGAAATATTGTTTTGTTGAATGTTGTAAACTACAAGTTGGAGTGAAAAGGATTGTTTGATAACCATTGTTGGAAATATTTGAGTGAGTTTTAAGGTGCATGATTAGGGTCTATGAAATATAATGAGTATCTTTGTTATGTGAATCATTTTCATGTGAATTTTATAACTATCTTGAGTTAGGTTTTGTGAAATATCATGAGTATCATTGTTATGTGAAATTGGATTCATCTTGAGTCAAGGTTTGAGTTCCATAGTGTGAGTTGTTGGAAGCATTGTGAAACACTTTTTTAGAATTTATAAGCAAGATTTGTTTCATTGAGTGAATGGTTGGTTGAAGTTGATGAACATTATTTATTGAATGCATTGGAGTGATAGTTCAAGTTCTGTGAAACAAATTGTTCTTTATTCTAAATTTATTTGAGAGAGAGTTTGAAAGTGATTGAGTGTTTTGTGAAAGTGAAATATATTGAGTCTCTAACCATTCTCTATATGTTTTTGTGGGTTAAACAAGATTATGTGTGAAACTTGTTTGTATGATTGTAGAAGTTTTCTAAAAGAGATTTAGTTGAGTTATGTATGCAAGTTTACAATTGATTTGAATAAGGTTTTGTGAAAACTAGTGGGCAGAATTGAGTAAGTCCTAGAGGGGACTTAAGGATAGAGTTGTGGAAGATTTTGTGAAAGCTTAAGGAAAAATTTATGTGAGCTTTTGTGGAAGCTTACAAGTATATTTGAGGTAAGTCTTGGTGAAGACTTGTTGAGCATATTGGACAAGTTCTAGAGAGGACTTGTTGAGCAGATTTGAGGTAAGTCTTGGTGAAGACTTATTGAGAATATTGGACAAGTTCTAGAGAGGACTTTCTAAGGATATTTGAGGTAATTATTGGTGAATACTTGTTGAGAATATTGGAAAAGTTCTTTAAAGGAGTTATGGGTAGATTTTAGGTAAGTCTTGGTGAAGACTTGTTGAGCAAATTCGATAAGTTCTTGAAAATACTTATGGGTAGATTTGAGGCAAGTCTTGGTGAATACTTGAGCAGATTGGACAAGTTCTAGAGAGGACTTGTTGAGAAGATTTGAGGTAAGTCTTGGTAAAGACTTCTTGAGCAGATTGGATAAGTTATTGAAATGACTTGTGGATAGATTTGAGGTAAGTCTTTGTGAAGACTCGAGAGCTGAGTTGATTGATTGATTTGTTCAAGCTTTGATTTAAGGCTTGGAGAAGATCTACCAGAGTTGATTTGTGATTGGATTAAGGCTTGAGGATATATTTGAGATAAATATTGAGAAGATTTGTGCTAGACCAAAGGACTGTGGTTAGTGTAGATTTGAGACAAATATTGAGAAAATTTATGCTAGATCGAAGGACTGGTTTAGTGCATATTTGAGATAGAGATTGAGAAAAAAATTTCTAGACCGAAGGAATGTGTTTAGTGTATATTTGAGATAGATATTGAGAAGATTTGTGCTAGACCAAAAGACTATGTTTATTATAGATTTGAGACTGATATTGAGTAGAGCTAAGAGTAATATTTGGACGAGGAGAGCAGATATAGAGATCGAAAAACCAGCTAAGGAGATTGGTGTATCCTATGGATAGGTATCCATGAACTTGATTAGAGGATTTATGTATCCTTTGGATAGTTTTCCATAAACATTGTAATAGGGAATGATTCCCAAGAGATTTTTTGAGAAAATTTTAGTGGAATATTTTCTCCGTGGACTAGCCCACATTGGGTGAACCACATTAAATTGGTGTCTCTATTGTGTGTGGTTATTTTTGCATTGCTTTGATTACTACTATTGATTGCCATTGATATATTGCATACTATGGTTTGGGAAATAAAAGTAAAAAGTGGTCTGATATTGCTCACCCCCCTATCAGTATAAGCTTGTCTTCTTTATTTTCATCTCAAATTCAATTTTTTTTACCTCCATCAATCTTATTTTTGCAATTCTAAGGGTTAATTATCTAAATTTTAGTGTTACTTTTTCATTTATCACATCAAATTGAAGGGTAATTTTAGGTAATTGGCATCCTTTGATGTAATTTTGTAAAAATACCTCTAATAGCCATTTTTTGTAAATTCAAAGACAACTTTTTTTATTTCATTATTAGGAGTTTAGAAATTATCCTATGCAATTGCATAGATAGTTCTTGCAACTACATTAGAATCCTCATAGTCTGGCATATACACGTCATAAAATGGCTTCTAGTATCCAAACAAACAAGGCAAATCTTACCACTACAATATATTTTTTGGTAGATAAAGTGAATGACATTATTGTACAATTATCTCCTTCTAATGTCAAAATATACAACAAATTTTCCAACAAGGCAAAAATGTGAGGTCAAATTGTATGATGGATCAAGGGATATTGATGTCTTGTCTACTTGGATTCTAGATTTGGAGACTTGGTTCTCCTATGCAAAAGTCCCTATGGATGAACAAGTTGCTTTTGCCATAGTCAAACTCATAGGCTTAGCAAAAGTTTTGATTGTAGAAAGACAAAGCCAAAATTCTACCATGTCTTGGAAAGAACTAATCCAAATTTTGAAGAACATCTTTTTTCCACCAAACTATCAAAGTGACCTCATGACCAAGTGGTTTGGGTTGAGGCAAGCCTACAATATGTCAACTGAAGAATACATTTTCCAATTCAATAGGCTAAGGGTTCTTCATGGTGTAAAATATTTAGAAGAGAATTTTATTAACAAATTTACTCATGGATTGTAAGATCAAATTTTTTGGAAAATCAAATTTAATGATTTCCTCACTTTGCATGTGGCATTGAAACGTGCCATTCTACCAAAGAATAAAGTTTATGCCTCTCATAGATATCAACCTTCACAAGAAAGTATTTCGAAAGGTGTAAATCAACATCAAAAGGTGATAAACTTTTATCATTCTTATTCCTCTAATTCTTCTTCTCCTATAACTTCACATAAAGCACATTCTTCTTATTCAACATTGTATTGTGAATTTTATAAAAATAATGGTCATTCAAAATCTAGATGTTTTACATTTGAAATAATTATAAATAAGAAGTCCTTACTCGTATAATCTGCACATGAGGACCCATATGATGGTCTCATTATGACTACAGGGACATAAGAAGAATATATTTATTTGAAGGGTAAACTAAATAAATTTACCCTCATGTCAAAAATATTTGCACAAGGGGATCGTGACCATTTTTTTGTCACTCAATCCCACCTTATTCATAAATTTTATATGGATTGTATTATAAATAATGAATCACATAAAAATATCATTACGAGGACTATTTTTGAGAATTTGATGCTTCCCATGAAGCCTTATCCTCAACCCTATGCACTTGGGTGGAAGGATGTAGACTCTACATCCAACAACACACAAACTTGGACTTTATCTTTTGGTTTTCATGACAAGTTTATGGATAAGGTATAGTGTGATATCATTGACATGGATTGTTATGGTTTGTTAAGCCCTATCAATTTGATAGGAATGTGGTGTATCATGCTAAAAAGAAAACATGTACCTTGGACTTGCATGATAAAATATATTTGATACAAAGCATTACACCCACATCAAATTTGATGCTAATTTGTAGGTAAGATCACAAGACATTACCTCAAGCACATGTATTCGATCCTACTTGTATAAGTACCATATGAGATAAATAACAAGCACCTCCAAAGACTCATGATAAATAATATTAACTTACAAAATTTGTACAATCATAAGAGCTCATGGTTAAGGAAGCCATCACTCTGACTTATTATAAAGATACCAACCATTCCATTTACATCATTCCTGGTACATCCATGGATACACAACCACTTTATCCATAGAAGTTGCCTTTAGCATTGCCCTCTTCCATCATTGCACATACGAAGACGGAGCAAGATAAGGTAACTTACTTCATACAACACTAATAGAGCCTTCAGGTCAAGATAACATAGGACTCATAGAAGACTCAATAGAAGTAGTTGAGAATGATGGGTAAGCATTGTAGTCCTCATCCATTTCAATTTGGAGATAGAGTTTTGCTTCCCTTGGACAAGCAATGCTTTCTAGAGATGCTATATCAAAACTCTCGTTTGGCACATGAACCTATCATTAGCTCTACAACAATAGTGGAATATGACCCTCAACTTTCAATCATTTCAAATAGAGTTTTCAACATGAAAACACATCACACTTGATAGGGTTCTTACACTTCTTACCTTATTTTTCGTTGTGGTCACTTTCCACATTTAGCTCACTATATCTCTCACCATCATATGGCTCATGAATTTCCACATTTATTGAGAGCATTGGGGTCCCATGCTTCTATGGTTGGGAGTATTTTTGAGGATATTATTGTACCTTAGGCTTAATTATAAGCCTAAGATATTATTATTACTTATTTCTTGCATTGCATTACGTGAGGTATGGTATGCCGATGTTGGATACAATTTTTTAGTTGTTAGGATGCATGGTTAGGTTGTTAGAGATATATTTTATCTTCTAGTAGTTAGTTTTTTTTTGACATCCATGTTTGATAGGTGGTTTTTCTTGCATATCTTTTAGTTACAAGTAGTTGGTCTTGCATGGCAAATTTTTACAACCATTTTAACGTACATGATTCGTTGCATGTATTATATACTCACTGTAGATAATGGAATAAATAGCTTAGCATTTCATATTTCTATATCAATTGGTTCCTTAAACTTGACCTAGAGGTATCTTGTAATTAGGCATAATACCTCATCATACCAACCATTTTTTATAATTGGAGTGTATTCTATTTTTCTTTAGTAATATAATTTGGTGTGCATGAGCACCCTCTTATTTCATGTATCTCAAATACCTTAAATGGTTTATGATTCATATCAATTATGGTTTTCTTGTTGAATATGTATTCCTTCCATTATATACATGCTTGGACAAAGATATAGAGGTCTTTGTCATATGTTAAGTAATTTCAAACTACTTCATTATCTTGTTGAGATAGGTAATTGGCTTCCCATTATGTGTTAAAATAGCTCCCAATGATTATATTTATGTATAAATATTTTCCTCAAGAAGTTATTATATATCACATATAAAAAGTGTATGAGTTGAGCATAATTTGTCATTCAACTTCTTAAATTGTATTATGTTGTGCATATCCCTAATAGAAATTATATTTTATAGCTATTTTGGTCACTTTTTTTTAATACCAAGAAGAATGTATGAACCTCAATAAAAGTATTTTAGAGATTTACAAGACCCCAAAAGCTACAATGCTTTATTATAGAAATGAACTTCAAGGGTCTATGATTCATATCGATGATGGTTTTCTAGTCAAAGATATATTCCTTCTACTATATGCATGACTAGACAAAAATATGGGCATCTTTGTAATATGTGAAGTATTTTTTAAATACTTCATTGAATATTTTGTTAATATAGTAAATTGGATGCCGATGATGGTGATAATAGCTCCTAATGCCTATTCTGATGTATCAATATTTGCCTCAAAAAATTATTGCAGATCACCAAGGAAAAGTGTAAGAGTTGAGCATAATTGATCCTTCAACTTCTTAAATTCTATTTATCATCTATCTCCCCAATGGAACTTGGATTTGATAGCTCTTTTTATCACTTTGTTTAATGGCCAAGTAGAATGTAAGAATCCCAATAATTTATTTTTAGAGAAATTTACAATACCACCCAAAAAGCTATAAATATTTGTCTAAGTCTTTAGGATAGTCTAATATCTAATTACCTAAAGCTTCTCAAGATCAACATGGACTCATTTGTCAAAAATTTACCTAAGGTATTGAATTTTTGACATGCCAAATGAGCACTTCTCTAAATTAGAATATTGCTTATCTTCAAAGAAAAATAGCTTTTAAACATGATACATATGCTCCTTCTATGTATCACTATAGATAAGAATTACATATAAGTAGGTTACCACAAATTAGGTTGCGTAGGCATAAAATATATCATTCGTGATCCTTATGAATATGGTAGGTGCATTGGTCAAGCGAAAATGAATAACCAACTAATTAAATAAACCTTTTTTTAGTGTTAGAGTATATGGTGTTTAAGCTTCACTTGAGGTCAAAACTAAAATTGTATTATATTATTTTTAAATTCCTTTAGGGTCCTTATACATCTTGTAGAGGTGAATATTTTATAATATTTTATTATTTACCATAAATATTGGTTCTCTAAACTTAACCTAGAGGTATCTTGTAATTGGGCGTATATACCTCGTCATACTAATCATTAATTACAATTGGAATGTATTCTATTTTCATTTAGTAAAATAATTTGCTGTCCATGAGCACCCTATTATTTCATGTGCATTTCTTTTTGTGAGAAATTTTCAACATTTTTAGGTAATGTGGCGATTTTATTCATTTCTATAAAATTAGGTAAAATCATATGGTATTAGAGTAGTTTTCAATCTCTATTACTAAACTTTTTGTATTTAATAATATAGAATCTATGACACCTCATAAGGGAAAATTTGTTTGGAGCAAATAAAAGATAATTTTATCAGTTTTTGATTATTTGTGATAATTTTTTATTCGAAAATCCCTAGATAGAATTTGATTGTAAGGATCTCATTTGTTTCAAAAAATTTACTCCAATATAAGTATTAAATGCTAGTTTTCTTGTTCCTCTATTAACACCTAATCTAATTTCTTTATTTTTAATGTCTAACCATATGGATGCCCTAGTTACAAGATTAAGTTTTTCAAGGTTTTTTTAAAACCTCAATTTTCTTTTACTAACTTTTAAAAACTACCCATTTCCTTTTCTCGTCTAGCATTTTATGTCTAATTGTAGCATTTATGAGAATATTATTTGCATGACTATTGTGGAAGTAGAAAAAAATAGGTTGGACACTTTTTTATAAAACTTAGATGTCAATGAAGTTGTGCATATACTTCAATGCATGGTAAATACCTATGATCACTTGGAAAAGCTGTTAAAATAATATGAAATTGTTTTGGCTATATTGGTATAAGAAGATATCCTGATTGGTTATGATTTAAAATAGGTTACTTAGGGAAAATTAGGATAGATAACAATAAATTTTCAATATTTTAGGATTATTTACAAAACTTTAGACTGGGGCCATAGTTCATCATTTTTCTATTTCACTTGTAGATGCCTATTTTCTTATTAAAAACCTTTGTCCATTTTCCCTATTTCTATATATTTAGAAATGTAAAAATAAAATATTCTATAGAATATTCCTCACACAATGGGAAGTGGCACATGTGACCAATAACATGATGTTGGAGGTATTACATTATTTGGTTCATTTGTAAATATTTATATTACAGAGTAAATTTGATATTTGAGTCTATATATGTATCAAGTTCTTAAGTGTGAGTATATGTCAAGTAAATAAGTGTGGAGTTATATGTGAGGTATCTTGTTCGTAATTATGAGTTATATAAGTGAAGTGTCAAGTTTAGAAGTAGGGAGTTATGTGCAATCATAAGATAATTTGTATTAATATGTGAGATTTATTATGTAAAGAGAAAAATATGAAGAGTCCGTTCTCCTATGAGTTTGAGGATAACAAATGTCAAGAGTCATGTAGTATGAATAGTTTCATGTATCTATATATTGAAGAGAAATTCATGTAATAGGAAACTCGAGGAAGCATTGCATTTATGTGTTGATTTAGTAATTTCAAAAAAAAAATTAATGAGTTTTATGTTCATTGGTGTTCATTTGATATAATCCATGTTATTGAGCTGATATATGATCTTGAAAAATATTTTATCTATGATATTAGGATGATTTTACTAATAGTTGTATCAAATATTCCTTGGTGAGAGTCATGTTAGATGTCCAAGAAAGAAGGAGAACAATGTGGAAAGAGAAAGGTGAAGAGAGGAATATTATAAGGGAAGAATAATATCATTAAGATAAAGGTGAAGAATATTTTATCAAAAGAATAGTGAAGATTAGATAACTGGTGGATTGGAAATAAGCTATGTTGAAGGAGACATGTGTAGGTTTCAAAGTGATAGTAGGTGCCTAAAGAAACATTGTGATGGTGAACAATATTGGGAGTGGAAGAATTATTGAAGATAGAGAATATTATAGAGGGCATGTGAGTGCAAGTCCATAGATAGCTAGTGCCTACATTAGAGCACTACAAGCAACATTGTTTAGTGGTAAATATTCAAAAATTGGATGAATATTAGCATTTTTAAAAATACCAATTTGCAATTTTGGGGGACAATGGACATTGGCCATTTTTACTAAAATTTCCAAATCAAAAATTTGAAGTATCGATTCACCGTGCATTGATAATAGTATTAGGTATTTTTTAAATTCGTCGACACTCTCACCTAAGTCATGGAGCATTTTTGCCAATTTTTTTAAATTTTTAAATTATCCCACCAAATTCGCTAACTATACCACTATATATAAGTAACAAGCCAGAGATTTGTTGTAGATTCCATCAAACTTCAATGTTGTGTAGAAACCAATCGATTCAGATCAAAACTATAATCAAACTTTGGAGTTCTATACATGGATTGACATAACATAGTTCACCACTGAGCATGATGAGTGAATTTTATATCCACCTGGATTGGTAGTCGGTCTACTTGTTCCACCCGAACATCTAGTTCCAACCAGGTCATCTACAGGACTACATATTCCACCCAGACCATTAGCTGATAAGCTTATTCCACCCAGATTGGTTATCGAACTTCCTGTTAATCACAGTTCGATGATTGACATATAATTTCTCCTTGGATCAAGTACCAGTCTTCTAGTTCCACTCAGACCACAAGCTGAATTGACCGTTCACTTGGACCGACCACCCGTTTCCTGCATGAACCGCCCGATGGGTCTCTTTTAAGATAGATCTTTTCCTACAATAGGTACTCTATTTATATTTAGAAATTTGAATCTATGATCCTATGTTTTTTGGTTTTATAAAGAATAATAGTTGTAGCACTTGTAATAATAAAATCTATTTTTTTATCATCTAATTTTTGGTTTTTCTTTAGTTATGTTTTTATCATTTACTGAAAATAAATCAATGCTCTGTTCTCCAATTTTCCTTCTATTTTATATCTATATTAAAACTCTTTGACTCTCTATTTCCATTAAGATCCTCTCTTTTTTTACAATATTTTTAAATAGGTAAATATTGTGGTTCTCTATGGACAAAGTGATGCTCTACTTTTTGTCCACTTTGTACTAGAATTTTATATTTTTCAACATTTTGTATCTCTAATTAAATTGTATTTCAAAAATTCATATTCTTGTTCCTGTTCTTGTTGTCATCCATGTTCATGTTCTTGTTCTTATTCATGTTCATGTTCCTATTCTTGTTCATACCTGGTTTTGGAATGTCTGCTCTACACCACTTCGTTGTGTGACCATCAATATTGCACTTATAACACTTAATGTTATTATTATTTGGAGGTGTAATTTTCTTAGTGAAGCCATATCCTCTTCTTTCATGAACCCTACAATTCATTGCCTTGTGATCAAACTGATTACATGAGTAGCAATACCCATGAAATAGTTATTTGTTTCTGTATTCCAGTATTTCATGTACCTGCACTGTGAAGCCATGTGCCCAAAACTGTGACATGAAAAACATATTCCATTGAAGAAACCTTTCCTAGAACCTATTGATCTCTTAGTATCTTCTACCTGTTTCCTGTTCCATTTGTTCCTTACTTGTGCATTATTCCTTTCCTTTTTGAACTTTCTATTGTCCAACTTCTCCTTAGAAGTGTCACTCTCTTTTACTTAATTCTTTTGACTCTTCTTATTTTATGGTGTTTGAGCTTGAATGTCCTTTTTCTGTTTCTTGTTTCCCTTGTTCTTATTTAGAACTAAGTCCTGTTATGGTGATTGATGACCTTTGTGCATTGATAATCCTATCCAAATTCTTTGAATTTTCCTCAAACTTGTGTAGCTTGTCCTTGGAATATTTTACTTCTATCCTTAGTGAAACTATCTCATGCTATAATCTTTCACACTAGATATTTTGTCTTCAATTTTTGACCATACCTTCTTCAATTTTTCTTGTCTCTTCAAATTTTATTTTGAAGTTTTTGAGTTCATGTAAAAACATTGCTTTTGCTTTTTCTTGTTCTTGAGCTTGAACCCTTAATATTGAGTTCTCCATTTTTAATTATTCAAGAGTAATCATAAACCTTTCACATTCTATCTCTTTTACCTTTGAATGTTTAATCATACCTTCTTCAACTCTTCTTGCTTTTTCAACCTTATCTCTCAAGTCAGATATATCCTGTAGAAACTTTGTCTTACATTTCTCATCTTCTTATATTTGAGCCTTCAATTCTAAATTCTCTCTTTTCAATTCAATAAGTTCCTTAAGAGTGGCTTCCTCATTTTCTTTTTTTGAATCTTCCTCTTCTTCAATTTCTTCTATTGTCCAAAGTGGAGTTTCTTCTTGATACCTGCTTCGACTATTCCTGTTACCTTTTTATGACTCATTCTTTAGAACTTTAAATCTGAGATAATCATATTCATATTCACTGCTATCAAACCTATTGCAATAACTTGCATCATGATCGATTTTACCATAGAAAAAACACTATTCATCTTCTTGTGAACAATAAGTTGCATGATGACCTGTCTTCCCACATCTGGTACAAAAATTTATCAGTTTGAATATTTCTCCATTACTTGATTCATCTCTTGAATCTATTTCCATTTGTCCTCCCAACACAACAATATTAAACTCATATTCCTTTTCTTTCATGACCATAGGTGTTATTTTCTTCTTTTGTCTCATGCTTATACTCTTGCATTTCTTTGTCATTTGTGTTCTTGTAAGATCTTCCTTCAAGTTTTTAAACCTTTTTTGAAGGAACCAGCTATGATACCAATTGAAGAACACAAGATTATACTAAGAGGGGGGTGAACAGTATAAGACCACTTTTTACTTTTTTTCCCAAACAATATTAATCAATATAATCAATGACAATATCAATAGAAATAACCAAAGTAATGCATAAATCATCACACACAATAGAGACACCAATTTAACATGGTTCACCCAAAGATGGCTACTTCCACAGAGAAAATATTTCACTAAATTTTCTCAATCAATCTCTTGGGAATCCTTCCCAATTACAATGTTTATGGACCTCTGTCCAAAGGATATGTTGATCCCCTAAATTTGGTTTATGTATCTCTATCCACAGGAGAACTCCTTCTCCTATACTTTGGTTGGTGATCTTCTAGAAGACACTCCCTCCACTGCATTGACTAGTGGATCTCTCTCCACTTGAATACTCTTATCCACACTCAAAAGTCCTATCTTCAATGTCCTGGCTGATGGATCTCTATCCACTAGAGACTATTTCCTCTCTACTCTATCACCTCCAAAGTTCTGTCTCAATGCTATACTAAACACAGTACAGTCGGTCTAGCACAACTCTATTTAGCTCTTGCACTAAACAAAGTTCAGTCGATCTAGCACAAGTCCGCTCAAATTTGTGCTAAACATAGTCTATTTGGTCTATCACAAATCTGCTCAATAGGTCCACTCAAAACCTACTCAAATATGCTCAACACATCTACTCAGAACCTATCCAAATTTTCTCAACAAGTCAACAAAAAACCTGCATAACTCTGCTCAACAGGTCAACTCATAACCTGCTCAAATCTGCTCAATAGGTCCACTCAGAACCTATCCAAATCTTCTCAATAGGTTCACATAGAACCTATCCAAATCTGTTCAATAATTCCTCTATAGGACTTGCTCAAATATGTACTTTAATATTCCACAAAAGCTCACACAAAATCAGCCTACAAGTCTTCTCAAAGACTTACCTCAAATATGCTTAACAAGTCCACACAGAACATGTCCAATATCATAGAAACATAAAGAGAATTGTTAGAGACTCAATATGTTCTATAATAAATACTCAATCACTTTATTAACTCAATCTCATAGAAGCATAAAAAGAATTGTTAGAGACTCAATATGTTCTATTCTCAATACTCAATCACTTTCTCAACTCAATCTCATAGAAGCATAAAGAGAATTGTTAGAGACTCAATATGTTCTATTCTCAAAAACTCAATCACTTTCTCAACTCAATATCATAGAAGCATAAAAAGAATTGTTAGAGACTCAATGTGTTCTATTCTCAAAAACTCAATCACAATGCAAATCGAAATATCGAATAGTTTGTTTTATGGAACTTGAACAACCACTTCATACATCCACTTGACTAGGCCCAATAAACTATACTCAACCAATCACTCAAGAAACAACTCTTGCTCATAAACCCTAGTCCAAGCATGTATTATCCAACTCAAAATATTTCCAACAATGCTCAACAACAAATCTCACATAACAATGATACTCATGATATTTTCAAACCCTAGTTCAAGTTCTTTTCATAACAACTCACTTCAACAACCATGCTCATTATACAAATTTTTAATCACAACTCTCAATTTTAGAAAACCTTGAAGCATTAACTCAAACACTTCACTCAACCAATGATCTCAACAACAATGCTAATAAAAAAGGTTTTAATCTCAACTCGCAAATCAGAAAACCTTGAAGCAATAACTCAACCACTTTTGAAAATAAACCATAATCAAGTCCTTTTCACTCCAAACTTAATTTTCAATAAAGCCAATCAATCAACTCAATCAAAGAAGAAATAACCCATACATTTTGAATGTCAAGGATTTGATCTCACAAATTTGCCACACTCACAAATTTCTATTTTCCAATCTCAATAAGGGTTATAAAACTTCAATAAAAATCACAATGCAAACTATAAATTTAAATACACCTTATTAATCCAAATTAATTTTAAAATCCACCAAAGTATTTTTAGAAGAAACCCTTATAAAAAATAATAGCCAACAAGTCTTAAAATAAATCTCAATTAAGCCTTTATTATAACTCCTTATACCTCCTAAAACATAACTCTCAAAACAACAATTTATAAATTATAGAACTCAAATAATCATCAACACTTCACCTTCAAAAATAAATCACCACAACCTTTATTTAATAAATTTTATTAAAAATTAATAAACTTTAGAACAACCTTATCACTCCAACCTTAGGGCATAAATCATAAAATTTTAATTAAAAAATCGTACCTACGTCAAGGGGTTTCGACCCCATGACTTTCCCTCATCGCGAGTGCCTTAGTTGCGGCTAATATTGCCACACAAGCTACATGCTCATTCACAAATGGGGAAGCACCAAGTGCTTCCTCTTTGTGCTTCTCCTTCCCCATGTTTAACAAAAAAGTTCACCTTGGGTGCTTCCACAACACTACCACCAAAAAACCACTTTGTGAGAATTGAATGCATGATTTTCGTGCTCTCAATGCCTTCACGCTCTCCAAGATGCCACTAGGCTACATTGCCTAATGTGAATTGGGGGGTGGCATATCTCCATTTTATCCTCAACTTCCTTTGCCAAATGTTTTAAACCACATAAGCTCATTTTCGCATATGTCACATAAATTTCATTCAAGCAAGGATTATTAATGAAAAACTTTGGGAAGATATTTATATTGCCCTCCTCCTTTGTCTAGGACATCGGTGATTTGATTTGAATGCATAACGTCGGAACTCTAAGACTTCAAAAGCCTTAGTAAAACCCAACCTTTGGGTTTTTAATCTCTAAAAACCTTGCGCTCGAATATATTTTAATTTTCTAAAACCCAACCTTAGGATTTTAATCAAATGAACTTTATCCTTTAAAATCTAATTATATTATAATTAAAAATTATAATATTTAATTATATTTTTACCACTTTCGTAAAAATTATAATATTTTTAATTGGTATGAAACTAAATAGTGTGGGAAGCAGGATCATTTTTTATATTGAATTGCTTTTTGATTGTAAGGTAGAAAACCCACAATAGACTTAATTTATATATTTGTTCGATGATGCCTTATTATCATATTTGGATTGCATTTAAATACCTAGTCTAATAGTTGTAAGAGTGAAGGTTTGTGACCCTATAATATAATTAATAAATAATATAAGTATTAGGACATGTTAGGAAGGTCCTAACATGCCACCCCCCTTAAAGGAGCTTTATCCTCAAAGCTGGAAATTTGGAAATTGCTGCTGGATATCTTGAAAATTTTCCCACGTTGTGTCTTCTAAAGGTAGACCTTTCCAATGGATTAAAACTTTCGTGATATCGCGAGTACAAAGGTGACGAGAGCGGCGATCCAAGATAGCTTCTGGCTCGACTAGAAGTACTCCATCATCGGAGAATTCATAGAGAGTGGTTTGTGTCATGGTATGGGCTCCAACTACGAGATTAAGGCAAGATACATGAAATACGGGGTGAAGTTTGGAAGAGGGAGGAAGCTCTAGTTTATAAGCAACGGTCCCAATATGTTGGAGAACTTTATACGACCCGTAAAATTTGGGTTCTAACTTCTGAGAACCTTTTTGTTTAAGAGAGGATTGACGGTAAGGTTGGAGACATAAGAAAACCATATCATCCTCGTGGAAACTACATTCGATTCTATGTTGATCGGTTTGCTGCTTCATGTGATGTTTGGTGGTGTGTAGGTTTTCTTTTAGGATCCGTAGTATGTCATCTTTATTAGCAAGATTTGTTTCCACCGCATGGAATTTTGTAGTCCCTAGAATATAGGAAGTGAGGGATCGTTGTTTTTGACCATATAGTGCTTCATAAGGAGTCATTTTGATGGACGTATGGTATGAAGTGTTATACCACCATTCCGCTAGTGAAAGCCACTTTACCCAATGGAGTGTTTGAGTAGAAAAAAAACATCAAAGGTATGTTTCTAAGCATTTATTTACAACTTTTGTTTGGCCATCAGTTTGAGGATGGTAAGCGGAGCTCATACGAAGTTGAGTACCTTGTAATTTGAACAATTCCTTCCAAAAGGTTCTAGTGAAAGTTGGGTCGCATTCACTAACAATTTTGGAGGGCATACCATGTAATTTAAATATATTATTTAGGAAGAGGTGGGCTATAGTGCTAGCGGTATAAGTATGAGCCATGAAACAAAAATGGGCATATTTAGATAAACGATCAACAACTACAAAAATGGTTGTTTTTCCTCCTAATTTTGGTAATCCTTTAATAAAGTCCATAGACATATCTGCCCATGTTTTGGTGGGTATAGGAAGAGGTTTAAGTAATCATGGAATAACAAGGGTCTCCCACTTTTGTCTTTGGCAAACTTCACATTCTTTTACAAAGTTTTTGATGTAATTTTTCATTCCTACCCAATAGAAGGAGGTAGTGGCTCTTTTATAGGTTTTTAAGAACCATGAGTGGCCTGCAGTGGGTGAGGTATGTAACTCATGAAGAAGTTTTTCATGATAATTTGAATTGGGGGTGAGGACCATCCTCCCTTTGTATCTTAATATATTGTCCTTCCAAGTGTATGGAGGTTTGCTACTAGGATTATGTTGAAGTTGTTGAATTAAAGCATGGATAGTAGGATCATTTATCCATTCTTCATGCACCTCATATACCCATTTAGGAATAAGGGAGGAAAGAGCATGGACTTGAGGCATATCTTCAAATTTTCTAGAAAGTGCATCGGCTGCCATGTTGTCCTTTCCATTTTTATATGTAATTTCATAATCATAGCCAAGAAGTTTAGTAACCCATTTTTGTTGTTCCAGGGTATTAGTCCTTTGTTCCAAAAAATACTTCAAACTATGATGGTCAGTGCGTATAATGAAATGTTGGCAAATAAGGTAAGGCCTCCAATGTTGAATAGTATGGACAATCACCAACATCTCTTTTTCATACGTAGAGCGATCTGAATTCTTAGGAGAAAATGCTTTTCTTATAAAAGCTAGAGGCCTTTCATCCTGCACAAGTACGGATCTCATTCCTATTCCTAAAGCGTCACTTTCAATGACGAACGGTTTAGAAAAGTTGGGCATGGCTAGAACAGGGGTGGTACACATTGCATTTTTCATTTCCATAAAGGCCTCATCTGCTTTAGGCGACCATTTGAAAGCATTTTTCTTAAGTAATGATGTTAGAGGAGCAACGATTTTACTATAATTTTGGACAAATTTTCTATAATATCCCGTTAGTCCAAGAAACCCATGTAGAGCTTTTAAGGTTTTTGGAATAGGCCAATTTTTCACCTCCTCGATTTTGGAAGGATCTACCATAACTCCTTCCTTTGAGACAATATGCCCTAAGTATTCAATTTCTTGTTTTCCAAAGGAACACTTTGATCTTTTTGCATAAAGTTGATTTTCCTTCAAGATTTGGAACGCTTGTCTAACATGGTCCAAATGTTCTTCCCATGTTTTGCTATAAATAAAAATTTCATCAAAGAAAACTAATATAAATTTATGAATAAAAGGGTGAAATACCTTATTCATTAGAATTTGAAAGGTAGAAGGAGCATTGGTTAGGCCAAATGGCATCACCAAGAATTCGTAGTGCCCTTCGTGAGTGCGAAAGGCCGTCTTAGGAATATCCTTTTCATTGACTTGTATTTGGTGGTAGCCTAACTATAAGTCTAACCTGTAAAAATAAGCTACCCCATGGAGTTCATATAATAGCTCTTCTATGACCGAAATAGGAAATTTATCTTTGATGGTCATTTTATTAAGCGCTCGAAAATTGACATATAAATGCCATGAGCCATCCTTTTTTCTAACTAAAATAATTGGAGAGGAGTAAGGGCTTTTTCTAGGTCTAATGAATCCTGCCTTAAGAAGCTCTTGTACTAATTTCTCTATTTCATTCTTTTGGAGGTATGGATAACGATAATGTCTAATATTAGGAGGTTGATGCCCTAGAAATAGTGGAATAGTGTGATCGTGACTTTGTTGTGGAGGTAGTCCTTTTGGTTCATTGAATACCGCCTTATGGTGGTCTAAAATATTTTGTAACTCTGGTGTTTCGTCTTCTTTGTGACTAGGTTGAATTGAAAATAACTGGGTGACCATTCCTTTGTTTCCTTTTCGGATAATTTTCTCCATTCTATAAGAGCTGACGATTTGGGAAGGTCCTGATTTCAGGCCTTGGATAATATAGGTTTGGTTCTTTATTGTGCATTTCATCCATAGTTCATCAAACTCCCATTGGACTACGCCCAAGGTTAGTAACCATTGTACGCCTACGACAATGTCGCACCCACCTAGGGGTAGGATGTACATGTCGCCTTTCATGTTATAAACCCCCATAGTTAGTTTTATATTTCTGCATTTTTCTTTGCATGCAATTTTTTCGTCGTTTCTAATCATCACTTCGAAGTTATTGCAAGGGTATATAAAACAATTTGCTTGTTTAGCCACCTTTGGATCGATAAAATTGTGCGTGCTACCATAATATAGGAGCACGGTAATGTTTTGTTTGTTAAAATACCCTTTTACTCGCATTGTTTGAGGGGTAGAAAATCCTGCAAGGGTGTTGAAGGAAACCTTTGGTGCATTTTCTTCGTCACTTTCAAGTGTGTTGGATAATACCTCTACTTCGAGTTTAGGTTCCTCTTCAGTAGAATTCCCTTCCTCTGTGGCATCTAGAATATATAATTTCCATGAGGCACATTTATGATTTCTATCAAATTTCTCATCACAATGGTAGCAAAGACCCTTAGCTTGTCTTTCCTTCATTTCCTCGAAACTCAGACACTTAATTGGTAGAGCGGGGTTAATTTTGGGGGTTGTGTAGGAGTTTTGGGTTCATCCATTTTACATTGGTTTGGTTTTGGTATAAGTTTTTGATGGTTTCCCCCAAGTTGGTTTTGTGAACCGATTTCGTGCCTTGATTTTGTCCTCCATTAATTTCACCAAGACGATGGTCTCTAACATGTTTGTAGGGTTATACATTTGCACCTCTATTAGAATTTCTTCTTTTAATCCGCTGACAAAATATTCTTGAAAGAAGACAATGTTTAATATGGATGTTCGATTAGCTAGCCTTTCAAATTTTTCTTGGTATTCGCTTATCGAAGTGGTTTGGCATAATTTAGTGAGGGCCCCTGTAAAGCTTTGAAACTTGCTAGGGCTGAATCGCACTAATAGATTCTGTGTAAAGGTTGACCACATCAGAGTACCATTAGTTTTCTCAAACCATTGGTACCATTGCATGGCATCGTTTTCCAAGTGAAAGGAGGCGATATGCACTTTTTGCATTTTTGAAATTTTATTTAGTGAGAAATATTGCTCTGCTTAGTAGATCCAATTTGTAGGGTCTCCTCCTTCAAATTTTGGGAAGTCTAATTTGGTCGTCCATGGTAGAATGGAAGTTTGTGGACCTCCTAACATTGCTTGGTTTGATGACCCGTGGTTGGGTGAATTTGCATTTTTTGTTGCCTGATTTTGATTGATGGCATCAATTTTAACATCCATTGCAAATATTTTCTCAAAGAGTTCTCTTGTGTTACGAGTATTTTCCTCTCTTTCCTGTTGAAATTCTCCAGCGAGCATTTCGTGTTTCTCATGAATGGAATCTAGTGATCGTCGTCCTTCGGCCATTACAGTTGATGTAGGTAACAATCAATATTACTTGGTACAGGTGAGCAAAATATAAAAAAAATAATTTTATTTTTTTTCCTTTGCGTTTCGGATGTCAAAAACTTTGATGCTGCATTGAATATTTTAGCTTTTTCAAAATAGCCACCAGTCACCACGTGAAATTTTGAGCAATTTGCGTGTAAGACAACTTAATTCGTACCTTAAGAGAAGGTTTAAATTTTTGCGAGGATTTTGACACAGATCCGTGAAGCGTGAATGCTATTTGCATCCTCGCGAATGTTGACTGGCTGAAATGTGCGGTGGGAAAAATTTTTAATGGTGAATTTGCTCCTTGATCTAGCTATGATCCAGATGGTATGAAACTAAATAGTGTGGGAAGCAGGATCATTTTTTATATTGAATCACTTTTTTATTGTAAGGTAGAAAACCCACAATAGACTTAATTTATATATTTGTTCGATGATGCCTTATTATCATATTTGGATTGCATTTAAATACCTAGTCTAATAGTTGTAAGAGTGAAGGGTTGTGACCCTAGAATATAATTAATAAATAATATAAGTATTAGGACATGTTAGTAGGGTCCTAACATTAACCTTCCAATTCTTTGGATGAATTGCTTCCATGGAAAAAACCTCTTTCTGATCTAATATTTGTGGGTGTAAAATAAAATATTTTAACCCATTATAAACTTCCATTAAACTTTGCACTCGAACTGAAGAAGAACTCTCACTAGCATATTGACATCAATGACAACTTTAGCTTAGGGACTCAAAATTTCCAACAACACTCCCAAAAATATTCTAAACTTTAGTCACTTCTCTTCAAGTGTTAAACAAAAACATATCCTTTGATGAATTGGTTAGCATACTCCAATAATATGAAATATAAAATCTAGCCAAATATGAAATGATAATTAATGCTCTTATGTTAAATAAAAATGTGTCAAATGATACCACTACATCATCCTAGTGTCAACATCAACAAAGAAAAAAATATTTTCATATATGTAATAAGGAAGGTCGTACCACAAGTTATTGTAGATATATAATTCACTACAAAAAGGTCTATGTTTTAAGCCTCTCATGGTCATCGGTCCTTGTATGCGTGCATTTTTTAACCAAAAAAATATTATTAGTTATTTTAAATTGTTATTCTAATTAATTAAAATTCAAGTATAACACATGATTTTGTAGAAATGCCATAATTTTTTTCAAAAGATGATATAAGTATAAAAAAATAAATAATTAGTTTTAAAAATGACTAAACACAATATAAATAAATGTACAAAATGATATATAATATTAACATCTAAATTTTTTGCATCCAAGGGTATAATTATCTTAGACAACATATGATAATAAAATTCTTGATAGATATGTGAGAAGACATTATCACTAAAACAATGTATTTGAAAATGGTTTAATGTCAATATGAATCAAAATTAACAAACATGGACATGATGTGATTTTGTTGAAATACGAAGGTCACATTTCTATTCTTTCAATTTTAACATAATATCAAAATCTAAATATCACCATTAAGATACGAAATTCATAAGGTTAATACCTATAATTATCCAAAATTTATTAATTTTTTACTTCTAAAAACTTAGCTCTATTAATAAAAATTGGTAAGTAGGAGGTAGGAAAATGAGCTCTGGCGATTTTTTCCTCTGAACTAGGGTTTTTGGAACTTCGAAGAATCTTGGGCATCAGCTAGATTGCAGAAGCGCCTTCGGGGTACGGTGGTTCTGAAGGTTAGATCGGTGCCCCAGGAGGGTCCAATGGGGACTTCTTCGACTCCTTTTCCAGGGAGTACTAGCTCCTACGCATACTTGTTTAAAGAAAACTCCTCTCCAAAAAACATCGAAGCTCATAAAATGGCATACAAAATGCTCTTCATGGCTGCTAGGAACAGTTTGGCAGCACCTCGTGTGAATGGATGTTTGTCGCAGGTCGAAACTAGGCCAAAAATTGTCATTGAGCCAAGTATGGTTGAAGAATCAATCATCTACAGAGCTAATCACGATCTAATCTGCAAGTTCATGGGAATATGCCCTTCCCTGACTTTTTTGCACTCCTGGATCCACCAAAACTGGGAGCCTCATGGTGAGTATTCATTGTGGTTTATAAGCAATGGATATTTTATTATTAGCTTTTCATCTTTGGCCGATAGAAATAAGGCTTTCGAGTCAGAGAAGAAAATTCATGGCCCGACAGGGCTATTTGTTCAGCCATGGAGAGTAGGATTCGATCCCCGTGTTGAACCTACTACTGTCCCAGTTTGGATCCGACTATATGCTCTCCCAATGGAATTCTGGAGTGAGCAGGTGTTGGCAAGGATTGGCAATTCTATTGGAAGACATTTGGGTGTTGCCAGAGACACACTTGAAGGGAGCATGGCGGTGTATGCAAGAATATGTGTGGAGATGGATCTCAACTAGCCTTTGTCGACAGAGATGGAAATTGAACTGGCAGGTCTCTCCTGGATTCAACAATTGGACTATGAGGCCCTACCCTTTAGATGTAGGGTTTGTCACAAACATGGACATTTGGCCCGTTTCTACCCTATTAATATGAATGCTAAAATGGAGGCCTCTTTAGGAGTGCCAAACCTACCTAAAGAGGATAAGGCAACACTTAACAAAGATTCTAATAGGACCGTTCAGTGCTAGGAATATCAGAGAGAGGGTTTTGAACAACCCAAAAGAAAAAGATGGACAAAGAAAAAAGAGGGAAAGGAGCAATCCCATCTCAGACCTGCCAATAGGTATGAGATATTTAAGTCACTGGTTGACATGGAGGAACAATTTATGGAGGGCATGGAGGGTAGTAAGGAAACTTCTAATATTCCCGGGCAACTCCCTCTCTCTTCTCCTCCTGTCATACAACAGGTAGTCGAACTCTGTGAGGTATCACAACCAGTGTGCTCAGGTGCTTTGGTAGTGCATAACCAGGAGCAGACAGTATCTCAGGATGTCAGCATGGGAATACCAGAGAAAAATAGGGAAAGGCCAACTCTGGGGATAACCCAGGTAGAAAAAAGATCAAAAAATAGCAATTCTCAGGGAGTAGGTAGAAGATCCAATAAGGAGTTGCTAGCAGCCCAAGGAGACAAATTGATCACGGGAGGATCGGTGAGGACAATAGACTCTTATTGCTCCCAGGGTAACCAATGATTATACAATCATGGAATGTGAGGGGTTTAAATAGTATAACCCATCAATCTGCTGTTCGAAGACTTTTAGAGAATCGTAATACTAATTTTTTGCTTTTACAGGAGACTAAGATGTCTTTAGATCTTATGTCCAAAATAATCAACATAATTTGGAGGGGTGCTGGTCATATGGATGTGGCTGCCCAAGGTGCCTCAGGGGGGATTGTTACTTTGTGGAACTCTCTTGAATGGTCTACAATAGAACATCTTGCCTGGAGGGGGGTTCTCACTTCTCTTTTTAGGAATAATGTCACTACGGAACATGTTCTAATCACAAACTTTTATGGGTCTCAAAACCTAGATGGTCAGAGGTGACAGTGGAAGGTTGTGCATAACATGCGAACCTCAAGGGAAGATTTAGACTGGATTATAGCGGGGGACTTTAACGCTAAATTATCTTCTAGAGACCAGGAGGGGGGAACACCATTTTTTGACCCAGGGGACCGCTTCATGATTGCCCAAGTCCAGGCTTTGCGCTTGGTGGACATTAAATGTCCTGGCATTAACTACACTTGGACTAATAAAATGCGGGAGCCACATAGTAGGAAGGTTAAGCTAGATCATTTTCTGGTTTCAGAGGAGGCATTTGTAAAATGGAATATAAATTTTTAGATTTTAGAAGGCCCAGTTTTTTATCACTGTCCCATTCTATTGGAAGGCGGGACTAGGATGGGGCAACACCACAAACCTTTTAGATTTGAGAATTTTTGGCTTCAGAAAGAAGAACTTCGGGAGAAAATTCCATAGTGGTGGGAAGAAGGCCGCCCAGCTTATGGGAGAGCAATGTTCAGAATCCACAAACAACTACAATATGTCAAAGCTCAGTTGAAGTGTTGGAGGCGTGCTAATAAAACCGACTTCCAGGCCCAAAGAGCTCCATTGGTGGCCAGATGGGATGAGGTCCAAAAATAGTTCAGAGAAGGAGTAATTACAGACCAGCTCAAAGCCGAGGATGACGCCTTGCGTATAGCGATTGAGGACATTGACAACCAGGAGGAGACCTATTGGAAGCAGAGAGCAAGAACCACCTGGTTATTAGAAGGGGATAGAAATACAAAATTCTTTCATCGGACTGCTTGTGCTCGAAGATAGATGAATAATATGGAGGCCCTTCAAGATGAGAATGGTCATTCCTTTGATACACTTCTAGGTATACATTCCCATGCTATGGATTATTTTTCTAAGCTTTTTAAGGAAAGTGTGGTACAAGATGTAGAGGCCCAAAATGAAGTTATTTCTGTCATACCTGCTGTTATTTTTGAGGATGAAAATTAGGCCCTCCTCAAACCCATTGATAGAGATGAATTGAAAACTGTGGTCTTTGGAATGAGCACTGGTAAAACTCCTGGTCCAGATGGTTTCCCAATTGAGTTTTTTCAGGATTTCTAGGACTACTTAGAGGAAGATGTTAGGGATGTTGTAGAAGAGTCCAGAGAAAATAAGAGAATGCTTAAAGCTATAAACCACACTTTCATTACCTTAATTCCAAAAGGGGAGGAGGGGGTTCATATTTTAGATTATAGGCCTATTGCCTTATGTAATGTGTTGTACAAAATAATCACAAGGGTAATGGTTGAGCGCCTAAAACCTCTTCTTCACAACATTGTCTCCTCTGAGCAAGGGGGTTTTGTTGAGGGTCGACATATTCTGGACGGGGTGGTTGTGGCCCAGGAAGCAATCCATTCAATGCACACTTCTGGGAATAAAGGGATGTTCATAAAATTGGACATGTCAAAGGCTTATGATAGGGTTGAATGGAGCTTCCTGGCTAAAATGATGGCAGCCTTTGGTTTCTCTCAGGACTAGATAGAGTGGGTCATGAGCTGTGTCTCTACCCCGACTTACTCTATTCTAATCAAGGGCCTTCCTTCGCAACCTTTTGGAGCTTCTCGAGGTCTAGGCTAGGGGGATCCATGTTCTCCTTATCTTTTTCTCATTTTTGCTAAAGGTCTTGGCAAACTTTTCTTGAGGAGAAGACAACAAGGTAGATTATTGGGTATCAGGGTGGGTGACGAAGTTTTAATGCACCTGCAGTTTGTGGATGACACTGGTTTGATGGGAGTGGCCAGCTTTAGGGAAGCAAGAATGATTAGGGATACTCTTATTTTCTACCTCAGGGCTACTCAATAGGTCATTAATGACAAGAAATCCAAAGTGGTCTTTTTTAATCTGGAGCAAAGGCTTCAAAACAAAATTTTAGAAATCTTGGGATTCACTAGGACTTCTCTCCCAGTGGTTTACTTGGGGGTCCCCTTGCACTTTAAGAAGCTAAAATTAGACACATGGAGGAATCTATTGGAGTGTATCAAGGATAGAATTAATCACTGGTCTCACAAGTGGTTAAGTTATGGTGGCAGATTAACGTTCTTACAGTCAGTCATTCAAGCCATGCCAATTTACAAATTCTCTATCCTGGCTGCCCCGTTTACAATATGGAAAGAGTTGGACAGGATGGCTAGAAATTTTTTGTGGGAAGGAGCAAAGGGAGAGAGAAAGTGGGCCTTAGTGGGCTGGGACAAAGTTACCTAGCCCAAGGTTAAAGGAGGTCTGGGTTTGAGAAAATCCAAGCTAAATAATAAAGCTTTGGCTGGAAAGTTGTACTAGAGATGGATCTCCCAACCCACCTCCCTTTTCAGTAGAATCCTAACTAGCAAATACCTAGGATAGGCCAACCCAATCGATGTTGCTCGCATCCCCCTGGATGGTCCTGGGTCCCTAGTTTGGCAGGCTCTCAAGGTAGGGTCTCAGGTTGTCAAAGACCGCTTATTTTGGAAAGTGGGAAGAGGGGAGAAGGCTCGTTTCTGGACAGATTCTTGGGATCAGTTCCCACCCATCATTGCTGAATTTCTAGAATTACTACCAATAAAAGTAGCCATTGAAGCCAAGGGATGGATCCGTATTGAAATTTATTTCACAACTACTCAGCTGGGGGAGTGTAAATTTAAGCAGTTCAAGAAGTTGGATGAGTGGCCCATTCCAATCCCTCCGGATTTGTTGCCTATCATGACTAAAATTCTGATAGAAATATTTCTTATAGGGGGAGACGTGGAGGATGAATTAGCCTGGGGCTTTGGGAGTCATGGCATCTATACAATAAATGATGGATATGACAGCATTCTCCCAGAGCCCCCCCTCACACTTTTTAGGTTGAGGACTGGAGGAAAATCTGGCACTCTAAAGGCTGGCCGAAAGTTAACTTTTTTTCCTGGCAGTGCATGCACAATGGAATCCTCACTTTTGATAATCTCAGATCAAAAGGTATCATCGGCCCTTCTCAATGTGTACTTTGCTACAAGAGCGAGGAAACTGTTGACCATTTGTTGTTTGGTTGCCCTTTCACCCGACAGATTTGGTTGCGTTGGTTTGCTTACTTTAAAACTCAAGTAAGTGGTGACCTGAACCGGATGAATATCTGGGCAAAATGGTAGAAAGGTAGATTCAAATCTAAAACTCTTCATTTTGGATGGGAGCTTGGCTTAAGCTTTATCTGGTGGCAAGTATGGCTGGAAAGAAATGCCAAAATTTTTAGAGAAACTTTCACTACTCTAGACGGGGTTTGGCAGACCATTTGGAGCAAGGTTATCGAAACTGTGGTTGTTCATGCTGAGGAGGAAGCCCAAATTGGCACTGGAGCTTTAGAAGAATGCCCCGAACTACAAGAGGGATAGGACAAAAAATTTTGGAAACCTCCCCCTGAAGGTTGGATTAAAATCAATACTGATGGAGCTGCAAAAGGCAATCCGGGTAGAGCCAAAATTGGAGTGGTGTGCCAAAACCATGCTAGGACTGTGCTCTATTGGGAATTGTAAGGCCTAGGTAGATCCACTAACAATGAAGCTGAATCCATTGCCATCAAGTCTGCTTCTATTTTGGCAGTGAAACATGGCCACCACAGGATTATTCTTGAATCAGAATCACAAATAATGGTTGGAGCTCTTGACTGCATGCGGAAATTTGATCTAAAAGCTTGGAGGTTGAGGGCTCTTGTTACCCAAATTAAAGAATTATGGAAGGAATTGGAGGACGTGATCCCAGTTTATGTGAGTAGATATTTGAACAAAGTGGTTGACTTTCTGGCTAAGATGGGTGCGAAAAAGGAGGTTGGAGTTCAGTTGCACAGTGACATGGATATTGAGGATGAGGTGATTAGACAGGGTCTGGAAAGGTCCCTGAGCCATTGATCAAAGATAATGCAAAGGGAGGAAAGTTGCACCGTCGTGGTCGCTGGAGGAAAGTTGTCGTGATATCGCGACATGTTGTGTCATCGCGGTCGCTGGAGGATAGTTGTCGCGATATCATGACATGTTGCGTTGTCACGGTCACTGGAGGAAAGTTGTCATGATATTGCGACATGTTGCACCATCGCCATCACTGGAGGAAATTTATCATGATATCATGACATGTTGCACCGTCACGGTCACTGGTGGAAAGTTGTCGCGATATCGCGACATGTTGCACCATCGCGATCACTAGTGGAAATTTGTCGCGATATCGCGACATGTTGCACCGTCGCGATCGCTGGTGGAAAGTTGTCGCGATATCATGACATGTTGCGCCATCATGACCACTGGAGGAAAGTTTTCATGATATCGCGACATGTTGCACCGTCACGGTCGCTGGAGGAAAGTTGTCATGATATCGCAACATGTTGCGCCGTCGCGGTTGATGGAGGAAAGTTGTCGTGATATCGTGACATGTTGCACCGTCGCGGTCGCTGGAGGAAAGTTGTCGCGATATCACGACATGTCGCTTCATCGCGGCCATTGGAGGAAAGTTGTCGCGATATCGTGACATGTCGCTTCATCGCGGCCAAGGGAGGAAAGGTGTCGTGATATCGCGACATGTTGCTTCGTCACGGCCTAGGGAGGAAAGGTGTCGCGATATCGCGACATGTTGCTTTTTCATGGCTAAAGGAGAAAAGGTGTCGCGATATCATGACATGTTGCTTTTTCGCGGCCAAGGGAGAAAAGGTGTCGCGAAATCGCGACATGTTGCTTTTTCATGGCCAAAGGAGAAAAGGTGTCGCGATTTCGTGACATGTTGCATTTTCATGACCAAAGGAGAAATGGTGTCGCGATATCACGACATGTTGCTTTTTCGCGGCCAAAGGAGAAAAGGTGTCGCGATATCGTGACATGTTGCTTCATCGCGATCGAGAGAGAAAATGTGTCGCGATATCGTGACATGTTGCACTTTCGTGCCCAAAGGAGAAAAGTGTCGCGATTTCATGACTTGTCGAATTTTCACGGCCAAAGGAGGAAAATGTCGCGATATTGCGACATGTTGCTTTTTCGTGGCCAAAGGGGAAAGGTGTCATGATTTCGTGATAGGTTGCATGTTTGCGGCCTAAGGAGAAGTATAGTGTCGCGATTTGGTGACAATCTGCATCAACTGTCCATGCCGACCCCCTGCTAGCTAGTTAATGGTTCAGGAGATTTGGCTCCATTGCAAATCTTCTTCTACTTCTGTAAGCTTGTGTTCTCTCTGATTTCGGATGGGAAGAGTCTCTTCCCATATTGTAATTGTTCTTTGTTTTAATACAAGTTTTTTCAAAATTTTCAAAAAAAAAAACTTAGCTCTATTAGAGATTTTTTTGAAATCATAAAGATAGATTAGTTGAATATGTCTCCACTATCACTCAAGAATTAGATAATTGAAGTCTTCTTTGTAAAATATTTTTATTAAAGTTAAAATAATGAATGCTTATTGTATGTTAAAAATTTGTATTCTCCATTAGAATATCATATTACCTTATTATTCCTTCATCGGGACTAATGTATCTATATAAAAATAATAATCTACATAAAAATTCTATGTATCCAATCATATTATAAAATTTTATAAGGTTTTGCAAGGACTATCACATAATTTCACCAATAAGATGAAAAGGGGAAATAAATATCGCTTATATTCAAGTGTGGTCATTTTCATAAAGAATAAATAAAGTGGCATTGCACCTAGTCTACTAGCTACATATAGGGGGTGAGGGTTAATATATGAGTGGAAAGAATATTGATTATCATATGTCTAACATGTGTCTTTTATTTAATGAGGAGAGGAAATAAAATGAAATCCTTTCTTGCCAGTATTATTCATGTTTTTCAAGATCATCCATCATTCATTCTATGATTCATAACTATTGTGAAGCACGATTCTATTTCTATGGTATAACCTTTTTCCAATGGTCAACATGTGTGACTTCCACCTTGTCATTGAGTGTGATAGTTCTCTACCCATTTCCTAGTGAGAGTGTTCATATCATGCCTATAGAATCTGATGTGAGAGCATCCAACCTATAAATTTTATTAAATAATTATTAGTGAATTATTTGGATAAGTACCATATTTTATTATAATCGAAGAACAAAAGGGAGAAATGGTGCATACATAGAAGAATAAGAGAAAAGAGATGACAAGCCTAGAAGGATAATTAGAAATAAAGGAGAGAACATATAAAGAGCATGCATGAATATTTGAGAGTTAATAAGTATCCCCAAAGGACAAAGTCGAGTAACACAGCCTAGTAGAAATTGCACTGAATCTATAATACCATCAAAAGCTAGAACCTATATGGAAAAGCAACTCCCATGTTACTGAATGGTAAGTTGTTTAGTAACAATGTTAGAGTATTAATTGATAGTGGAGCTATAGATAGTTTTATTTCCACTAGTATTATTGGGGATATACTATAAAGACCTAGATTTTTGGCATAAGGGTGGAAATTTGAGTATGGGTCTAGATAGACTTACCCAATGGATCAATGCTTGCCTACAACTAAGATCATCTTACCCAATGGATCTACTATTTGTAACTTATATGTAGCACCACTACATGACTTTGATATTATCCTAGGAATGGATTTTTTAAAGGCTCATAAAGCTCTAATAAACTTCCAAGAAATATGGATGGACTATATTGATAAAGGTAAGAGGAGGATAAGGGTTCAAAGAGAGTGTATTTTGTACCACAATCATTGTTACCTATGCAACTTAGGAAATCAATCAAGAGATGTGGAATGTTGTATGTAGTTAATATAAATGGTAAGAAGGGTGACAATGGAGATGCATAAATGTTTAAGAAACATTCAATTTTGTATGAATTTAAGGATGTGTTGGGAGAAATTCTTACACCCTTAAAAGATTTGACACACTGTAAGACTTTATTGATCCAATCAACACTATGGACTCTGGCGATCCACATCTTTGACTCAATAAAATATTATGACAAGACTCTGGATAGACTGAGGAAGGTAAGGAAACCCTAGAGGTGATACTACAATATTTATTTTATGCTCATGCTCATCCAAATTTGTAAAAATGAAATAAAACTACAACATAAAAGTTGACCAAGCTTCTAAGTAACTCCCAAATAATGCTTCAATCAGTAGATTAGTGCCTTATCAATTAGGTAATTGTATTTTATTAATTTCCATATTTTTGTGAGTTCCATAAATGACATATTACTAAATTATTTGCAAATATTACTTTCCTACATATTATAGTGTCATTAGTTCATAGTTATCATAGATTTCTTATCTCACATACCATGGTTGCATTTCTTTTACTACTATCCCATAAAAAGCTATCAATGGTATCATACCCATGGCAGATCAGATAGGAATAGGGAGATCCACAAGTGATATTGAGAGTAGATAGCAAATATCAGTTCCAAAAAATTTGACATTGTATTTAGCTAGAGTATTTCTATAGGGTTACAAAACAACTCGTGAAGACTAGGACTCAATGTTCATTCCACTAGATTGAAAAATCAAGTAGTGAAGATTGATCATATCTAGATTTAGTGTTTCTTCCATTTACAACCCTAATACTTTGTTGCAGGGAAAGGAGATTCAATAGGGATGACTATATGAGTCTAGAATTAAAATAAAAAATAAAAAATCATATTCCACTCTAATCCATTTTTAGTATGTATGTAAAATTGTAAATGAATTATGTTAATGGATTCATATATTTATAGGACTATAGGAGAATACAAAGTGTAATTGTAGATTGAGCAAGAGCATCATTCTAGTGTGTGAAATATAGTTAGAATAGAGTTGGCATTCAAAGAAAGAACTCAATATTATTTCAGTAAGAACTAAGACATTATTTATGTGAGGGAATGATAATTGTTGAAGTAGAAACATTGTTAAATATAAATATGGAAATTGAGGTTATTCAAGTGAGGAACATGTGATTATCATTCATCTAAAATTAAGAGTGTTTTTCAAATACAACACTATTAGGTGAAGAACTAATATTAATTTGAGTGAAGGTTTATAGCACCATTCAGTGGGAAAATTGTTGGTCAGAGAATCTATCTAACAAAAATGTTTGTGCACCCACAAATCTTGACCACCATTGAAATATCGAGGAGTTGTGAAAACTACAACGATCAATATCCAAGGGATGTTGGTTCTTTGAAGTCCTAGCTAACTATTCCAAAATGTGGGTGGGAGAAAGGGTGCTGAAAGAAATAAAAGAATATAAAGCCAAAAATTACAGTGGTACATATTAAGCAACATCAAGACATATGTAAAACCAAGGATCATGCAACTAAACAACCAACTACCTAACAGACCAACTAGTTTTGCAATCAATTATAGAACATTGAATTTTAATATATTGTATCTTATGAGACCACCAATTCTAGATAAGTGAATGAACACAACACAAATCTAGGATTCAGAATAAACACCATAAAAATTTCAACATGCTTAGATTATAAAGAAGCAGTCATCCATAAATACATGATCTACAAATGAGTTGAACCAAAGGTCAAACAATAGTCACTTTATAACCAGTTGTAAAAGCTTACATTTAATTTTATCAATCCGAGGGTAATCAAGGTTAGATTTAAAAAGTAGAAATCCAGTATAGATTGTATCATGGGGTTTAATTCTAATCTTAATTCATATCTCTTTTAGTTTTAGGTTTTGCACAAAAATAGTAAACATAAATTAAATTGTGCAGGAATGAAAATAAAATACAATTTATGATTTATGCAGTAAATATGATAATTACCTATTGATGATTTTATCTATTTATGAGGATAACTAATAGTAATTACCTACTGATTAGTTGATCTATTGTTGAGTGCAGTTATTTTTAATTATCTATTTTGACTTTATGTTTTATGAAAACGCAATTTAATTTATTCTAAGTTTAATTAACTATTTCTAACCTATTGTAGGGGCGAGAGATTAGGGATTGGTTTTAGGAGTGGGCCCTACCTCCTAGAGGACAATGTAAGTATTTATCCTCTAAACTACTTTGTATCAGTAACTAAGATGCATAACTACTACTAACATTATTCTATTCTATGAATGTAAGACAATTGCAATTACAGCTACATAAAAGAAATCAAGCAGTAAATATAAATGACATAGTTCCCATTTGTGAAAAATGAAGTGTTGCTTTTATTTTTGGAAATTCAAACGTACATGCTAGCGCATTTCTTTAGAAATTTTATAGACACATTAAACATTCGATATTTTTGCCTTTTATTATTCAGCATTAGATTATTGGACATTAAACATTTTCAAAGGTCTCCCTATGTAGTATATATTGTGACTTGGAAAATTCTAAGTAATATTCTTCCATGTATTTTTCAATGTGGAGTTGTGGACTTGATAATGTGACAACTATGCACTAATGAAAATAACCTAAAATAATCACTCACAACTTAGACATATTTTACATAAAATACACACATTTGTCAAATTAACTGCATCCACCTTTTAACTAATAAATCACAGAAATAAGCAGAAATAGATAACTTAAAATATATTATAATCACAAATTAAATATAAAAATGAGACAACTTGCTACATAAAATATATGCCAAATAAATACTCATAATTTTACTCCAAACTAAGAGATATGCATGTCCTCATGCATGTGGATAAAATGAGACAAACAAAATATTACAAATATTACATATATATCAGATGTCATCATCCAGATCTTTGGAAATAACTGAAATATTAAAATCAATCAAGATTTACATTATCTTCAGAAATTCATTTGCAAGTTCATGAAATAGGACATCACAATTATTTTTCAAGAATAAGCAAATAGGTTATCAAATATTATCTTTCAAAAATCATTGGTAACAACACTAATAAACAAATATTTTCATAGATTTTTAAATATAAGCCAATATATTACAATACAACACAGTTCCCAATTAGATTTATGCAATTGAAATTAGAATAGTCCAGGTTGTCACAAATAATTCCTATGACTCAAAAACTATCAAGTAGATCAAAAAATAATAATTTTTGGAATTTCTTGTAATAGAAGTAATTTCATTAATAAATGCAGAACATATGATCATCTACAAAAAAATATATTATTTTACAATTGGTTTTAGGGAATAGTTCTTACAAGAGCACAATAACATAACAATTATTAGTACAAAAATGAGTTCTCCAAATTATTTCACTGCAATAATTATGCTAAAATTATGGTCATAAAACATCAAGCACTGCATATATGAACAAGTTCAAATATAAAATACTATTTACAGTATTATTTCAAAGATATATATATGTCACAATAATATCTATAGATATAAAACATTAAACATTTTACAAATAATAATAATTTTTTTATTTTATTATTATTATTATTATTAAGCAAAAAACCCCTTACGGGGTCGCCTTTTTCTAAGAGACCACGAACAGGGGGTTCTACATTGTTAAAGTCAATCAAAAGTCGCACCCGACCCTGCCTGCACCAACAATATCAATTAGATTTTGGATACCCAATTCAAATTTTTGGTAGGGTGGATATTTGAACCTGGGACCTCCCTTGGAGGATTGCCCTCTCCTCTCCAACTCTCCTACAACACCTGGGTACGAATAATAATAATATATAAAATATTAAGTCTAAAAATCATAAAAATATTTTGGTAGTTTATCAATTTATCTGACTCATGACTGTTGGGTGGAGATTCTTGATGATGGAGGTCTTGGTGGTGATAATTTCCTTTCGTATTTCACCTTTTGTACCTACTCTTTGTCCTTCTGCTCACCAACCAGTGTTTCGACCATGACTGTTATGATATGTTCAACCTCGAGGGAATCCTCTCCCTGCATTTTATCTTGCATCTAAGAAGGTGGATTTTTCTCAACTGATATAACTATGTTATTTATTATTACATTAATATCTGGAAGCATCTCGACATTTAAGACAAGATTCTCAAGTGCAGTTCCCATTTTGGTGGAAGGATCCGACCTTTTTGTTTGATTTTGTAGTGTTAGACTTGCGAACTATTGGGAGATTTCTTGCTCAAGAAACTTGGAAACATCAAAGGGCTTGGTGGTGTAGGTTGCTTTGCTAAAATTAACAGACTTTTTCTTCTTTCTACCAGTGGTAGAGATTTTATTGGGAGAAGCATCGATAGGTGGTGATCGGTTGACATAATCAACAGGTTTTGTCATCTTATCCATTGAGAGTTGCTTGATCATGTCTATCTAGAGGACAAGGGCTTGTTGGACCACTTTTGAATGCTTTGTGAAATCCTCCCTTAGTTTATCAATTTTTATTTGTAAAATAGTATTTTATACCCGAAGGTGATATAGAGTTTCAAAAACTATTTTAGGTGTGGGTAAGTTAGATTTATGCCCTGATATAGCTCCTTTATCATGAGTTTCAGGAATGTGTTTTTGATGCTAGTTTTTTTATGCAGGCTAGGTTGTTTTAATAGTTTTTATGGGTTAGCATTTATGTTTTGGGAACTCAAATTCCTCCTCCTGACTATCTGACTCATGATCTTCCTCAAACAAACTTTCTTCTTCAAGCTCATTTTCGGTAGACATAGAGTATTCTGGTAGGTTAGACTTTTCGACTATTATGTTCTAGGCTACTTTTAATTCATGTGTTTTTTTCAAGACTATTGATTTGATAAGGCCATGGTGTGCAATTAAATACAGTTTAGGTTTTTATTTGGAACTTTTAGGCTGAACATGAACAATGGTAGATTTTGGAGACTGAAAAATAAAATATAGTAGATTTATGACACAATCATTATTTTTCAATAATTTCAATTTTATCAACCTTCGGATATGGTAGGCTGCACAGGTAGACATTCGACCTTCCAAGGTTAAAAACTTAATCATTATGATGGCTTCTTTCTACCACATGATAGGAAGTGAAGAAGTAGCGACACCCTTAATCCATCCCTCTTTATCTCGAATAATAGTGCATTTTTCACAAAATTTTCCTACTATTTGGGTGACGCTTTTAGAGGGGTTTTTATAATACGGTAGCCCTACTTCTGGTAAACCTAGTACTTTAGAAATAACACTTGGGCTTAGGTCAAACTAGATACCTCTGACTTAGGTGGTCATCTTTGTAAGGTTACAGTTTAAAATGAATTATTTGGCAACCCACTAGTCGTGCCCTATGAATTCATGAGAACATCCCACCACCTAGCTCTTTGGAACAATTATTTTATAGAATAACTAGGATTTTGTGTTTCGACAGTTGGGGGTTTGCTTCGTTTCTACAACATGGAACGGGATATGGCTTTAGGGTAATGGGTAGATAGAAATTTGGTAAGAAATTTCAAAATTTATTTTGAGTAGCTGAGATACCTACAAAAAGTATTTCAACCACATAGAAAAAAAAAATCATCTTACAATTTTTGCAAAATAGAATAATTTATTAATTCTTTAAGCGATTATGCAAAATTTGAATTTTTCATAAAATATTTATAGGTTCCTTTTATCAACATAAATAGTTTTAATTCTGGCCTAACCTTCTGCATAACTTCTAAAAAATATTTGTTAATTGCATATGTAGTAGAATGATTAAGGAATTAAAATATATGATCTGTGACTAAAAAAAATATTGAAATAGTAAAAAAGTTACCTATCACTCTCACTGTTTGCCTTGCTAAAATTTCGTCACCCCACGATGTTATTTTTTGAAATCTCTTTCTTGCCCATGTTTCCTCTTACAATTCTGAGTTTCAATCTTACTTTACTTGTAAAATATGTAGCATTTTAGCCTTGTTTCAATTTGTAGAGGATTTTCAATGGTTTTACATGACCTTCTATAGAAGGAAAATAATATTTAGGGTTTTATTTTCCTTTGCATGGATTTTTATCCATGCAAAGGTTCTAAACCATCTGATTACCCTTATCCAATAATAGTGATCACTTAACCCTCATAGACGGTAGCGATCGGTTGATCTTAATCGATGGTAAAAAATATCACAACTTAATGAATTGTGTTCATCAATTTTAATTTAATTAATGGTTCAAGGTTTAAATCCATGTCACTATTGCATTATTGGACAGTAAAAACATGCCTCGCCAATCATATCCATCTATCGTTGTCATGGCAAATTTTCTAGACTCATCGTGAGTTTCTTCCCTTCCATCACAATATTCCATTCACAATTTGATCGACAACTAACATTGTCCATCCGTGGTGTCTCTTGTGATTGGCACAAGAGTCCACTTGTCATTCATTGGCATAGGATCTTGGGTGGTTGATCTTCCTTTGGCACAAAACTTACCTACCACCTTGCATGGTGAGGGTGGAATATTCATTGCCAAGTGTTATAATACCTTTTGATCACCCCAATGACTATAATAATAATATTTTAATTGTTTACTGTGTCTATGGCATATATTTTATCCTCCAATGTGTCACTAATCCACATTGTCTTCTTACCCATGTTTTATCCACGTGATTTCGATGCCTACATTTTACGACCAATATTTATTGGTCCACATCCTAGCTTATTTGCTTTTGCATGCACATGTTCCAATAGACCATCGTCTTTGAAACTTCTATTTTTAGTCCTTGAGAACATCTACACTTTCAAGAGGGAGTTTACAAATTAGTGGCACATGGTACCATTTTGGGTGTACACATCATAAGAGGGCTTCTCATTTACACCTTCATGGACACACTTTAAAAAGGGTTCCATTAATATATATTTTTTATTTTGTTGCCTTTTATTCTTCCTAAAATATTATTACCACATTTTCCTTATAATATTTTTTGACACACCTTAATTACTCTTTTATTTTTTTTGAATTGCCACGTGTCTCTTATACCTAGGCCAATTTAAATATTAAAAGTTAAGACCTTTTTATGATATGCATTACGGATAATGTCTATGGATGGCACTTACAAAATATTAATACGAAATATTATTATAGAAGATTGTTACAAAATATTGTTATAGAAAATTATTATAGAAGATATCTATAGAAAATTTTTATGAAAGATATCTACAGAAGACATCTATAGAATACCCCTACAAAATACATCTTTAAAAGACACCTACTAAAGACATCTATTGAATACTTCTACAGAAGACAACTATAAAAGACTTCTACAAAAGACTCCTACGGAAGACATCTATAAAAGATATCTATGGAAAACATCTATAGAAGATAGCTATATAAGACATCTACAAAAACATTAGTTGTTAAAGTTGAGAAAATACTTTACCTATTTCTTTCCCCCAAAATTGTATTGTGAACTCCGTATGCCTTTGTTTACCCCCCAAATTGTAATTTTGGATATATAGCCAAAATAATATGAAGGGTGTTTTATTCATATTGGTGGATAGTATAATAATGAGTGTTATCGGTGGAGGTTTATTATAATTTTTGTGATTGTGCTTATTTACTTTCATTAAGGAGTATTCAAGTGAAAGAAAAATAATGATTATAAAGCTTGGTATCAGTCATCAATGTAAGAAAAAATAGATTTATATCAAAGGATTAGGATATTTTTAATCACTTAAAAAAAATTAAATAGATACTCTTATATTATGATGGCTTTTGCTAAGAGATACAAATTTTGAGAGATACAAGCCATATTTTTGTAGGAGAAAATGAACTATAGTACTTCAATAGGAATTTGCTTCTAACTTTTGCCTGCTTATGGTATTCTAGAGTTATTTCTCAAAGACTTCAAACATCCTAGTGATTTTAAACAAAGTCTTCTATTCATTTCGTAAATCAATATGGTGTTAAATTTATCCTAATGTTTTCAAGCCTCTCAAGGACCAACTGTGTGTGCAATGAGTATTCATTTTCCATTATGAATAAGGATTGAGTAAAACAAGGGTCGCCTATTCCAAAAAGCTAGCTTATCTATGAGCATCCATAGGTCTTGTACAGACTTAGTGCTACTTGCATAAGGATACCTTATTTCTAGGTGGGTTTCATTCAACCCATTGTTGTAATGAGGATCACCCCATGGTTTTTGAGATACTAAGAATTCTAGGGATTCAAGATCTTTTACCCTTATTTTGGCTTTTCTCTTTTTTTCATAGGATACTTGTTCATTTTGAGAGGGAGCAAGGGATTGTAATTTATTTTTGGTATTTTTGTTTATTTTTAGAGGAAGCAAGAAGATATTTTTTGGGATACTTGCTAAATTATATGGGGAGAAAGGGATTTTGTTTTTGAAGGATGAAGGATGAGCTTGTCCTTTTGCCAATTCATTAGTACTCTAGGCCATGCACATAGATGGATAAGCAAGGGAAACTATTCACTTTATGACGATAGTTACTCATGAGTTAATCTCTCCAAATCTCACAATATTTTTATATCTTCAAATGTGCGTAGTCCAAGAATTTTCTTGAAAGACTAGGGATAACGTACAACATCAAAAGATTGCTTGACTTTCAATGAAAATTTTCTCAAAACACTAGTGTTGTTTCAGTAATGGAATAACACCTAGATTTTATCTAGCAAACAAGGTATTATGCAACATATGATAGAATTTTTCCTACAATTTCTTTTAAATAAATATCCTTTTGGGCTATTTTTGAAACATTGATTCTGAAAATTGATGAAAATAAGATAGAAATACTACAAATATAGAAACTTCATGATGAAACAAAGGAAGCATAATCTTTTTTTTTTCAATGTTTTTTATGTGTGAGATAAGTTTTTATTCAATAGTGGTTGATTGCAGTTCAGATATGTACTTCAATTCAGCTTGCTGCTTAAGGTGGTGTATGAATTCCTCCTTAGATAATGGCTTTGTATAAAGTTTAAGCCTATGCCCATTTACTAGTAGTTTTCTTGTTGAATCATCTATAGGCTTAAGCTTGACTATACCATTTCTGAATATCTCTTTAAATTCATAGGTTCCTAGCCATATTATCCTTAATTTACCTTGAAAGTCTTGGTAACGAGAGTCAAACAACAAGGCCCAGTATCCTGATTGGAATGTATGTGGTACAATGTGTTTATCATGCCATTTATTTCATTATTGTTGGGTTATTTCAATTCTATGTAATACCTCTAGTCTCCTTTCATCCAAAATGTTTAACTTTTCCAATCTAGATTTATGTGCTTTGTCCAAATTCATGTCAAGTTGTACCATTGTACGAAGAGTTTCTATCTCAAACTCGATGGGCATGATAGCTTATTTTCCATAGACCATTTCATAAGGTGATAATTTTGTGGTAGTTTTCCAAGTTATGTTGTATGCCCATACAACGTTTTTCAATATCTCAGCCTAATAACTCCTATTAACAGTTACAATTTGTGTAATGATCTTTTCAAGTCCTCTGTTTGTAACATCTACTTATCCATTGGCTTAAGGGTGATATGGTTAGGTTTTCCTATGTTTTATTTAATATATGTCAAAAAAATATTCAATTATTTTCAAGATCAATTGGGTTCCATGATCTAAAACAAATTTTCTAGGTGCTCCAAAGCATTGCATAATCTTTCCATAAAGAAAATCAGCTACTGATTCAGCTTGTGCTTGTGATAAAGCTTTAACTTCAAACCACTTAGTAACATAATATGTATACACAATTATGTGTTTATTACCTTCTCTTGGAGGGTATATTGTTTCAAAAAATTCAATTCCACATTTCTCGAATGGTTCAAACATTATCTGCGGAACCAAATACATCTCCATTGAAGGGGTAGGCTTGCTAGCTCTATGACAAGCATCACATCTATCAATAAATTTATGGACATATCTATTCTTGGTAGGACAAAATAACTAGTTTTAAGTATCTTACTAACTATCCCTTGGGTGGCATAATGGCCTCCACACGGTTCTTCATGTTCTGCACAAATTAATATGGTCTTTAATTAGTTGATTGAGCACATTTATCTTGAGAAAAGTACCATACTTATTCTAGAAGCTTGGTGCACCCTGATACTTGAGGTTGCTTGCAATATCATTCATTTTCATAGCTTACTTTTTAATTATGGCCAATGCTTCTCATATTAGGTCAATGAGATCAGTCATTTAGTAAATTCGATGAACCAAAAATATCTAATCGTTGATATCTAAGCATTTTTTTGAACATTTATGCTTCTTGAAACTTGGTTGTTAGGATGTCATATGCCCTTGTCATTTCCTTTATGGCCTTTGTAGACACAATATCAATTTATTTTAGCTTCTCATAGAAATAAGGAAAAGTTGCCATACTTTTTTCTTTTATCTTTTCCCAGTAGCAGGCCCAAATTTATCTCAATGAATATTTGGAAATTGTTTAGGTGAGTGGCTTGGCCTTTTCCTATTCTAATTCATTATTTTCCACAAGTAGGATTTTCTCTTATTAACCTAGATTGTCTTTTAGCTCGTAGAGAGCTACATTCTATTACTCACCCATATTTGAGCTACAAAATAAACTTCTTCTACCTCTTCAATGTCAAGTTCCTTTATGGTAGCTTTAACAATGGAGATGTATTTGCAGTTTTCAATTTTGTGATTCTTATCACAAATTTTACAACAAGTAGCAATGTTGAGAATTTTTGTAATGTTGAGAGGACATTCTACAGGTTGTGCTTTTTCCTATATCTGTGATAGTAGATTTATTCAATGTTCTATTCTTTTGGCTCCCTATCCATTAAATCCAAATATGTAGTCAAGATACTTAAAAAATCAGTTTTTAAACTTTCCAACATATTTTCAATTTTCGCTCTTGTCACTCCTCCTGTAGATGTATACTTATTACTCCTTAGAGGTTTTTTTCTTGAATAGTTTTTGCAAAGGTTTACAATTTATTAAAACATCATAAGATAAATATCTCCTTTTGCCATAAGGTTCATAACCTCAAGGACATATTCTTTTAGTCCTTTTAGAAATATTTCTTTTAAGATTTCTTCATTGAGGTCTATATTTACTCTAGACCCAAAAAATAGAAATATCTCAAAGTAGTCCTGCAATGATTCTTCTTCTTCATTTTTTCATGCGGAATAGATCAAATTTCTTATCCCTAACTCTATAGTAATATAGATATCATTCAAGGAATAGCTCTTTTAATCCATGTTCTCCATCCCATTGATTACAAATATTTTCTCCTAGACCCATGAACCATCTTAAAGCTACATCTTTTAGATTAGAGGGAATCAACCTTAGCTTTTGTTCATCGATGGTGCAAAAGTAATATTGGTACACCATGTTAAATTTGAAAAGAAAAGCATTCAGATCTTCGTGTGGTTTCCCATGGAAGGTGGGCAATACAGAAACATAGACTCAATTAGGTTCTCTTATTGTCCCATTTATGTGTAATATTGGGAAGGCAAATATCTTTCTTTGTCCATTTCTTCTTTGGTCTCTATTTTGCTTTTGTCCATCCCCCATTTGGTTCTCTTCTACTTCTCCCTGCCCACTTTGCTGGTCATCCATAACTGAATGTAAGATTTTAAAAATTGGACTAGGTATGGATTCAAATAAAATAGAAGAACAATCTATGTGATTGTCAAATTTTGGTTCTAGTAATAAATATGATTTGGGATCTTGTTCTAGGATTTCAACTTCATTGGTTTATGTTGTTGTAAATTATTCTTGAAAGCATAAGGATACGGAAACAATAAGGAAAATGCCAAGTACAATGCTTTTAAAACCAAACTTAATGCTAAAAGCCTATATATTAAAAAATGCATAAAAAGAAAGGACATAGATGAATCGACACAAGATAAAAGCAATATGTAATACGGACCTCTTTATTGATATGCTTTTAGATTTGTATTACAATACGTCACCTTATTTTTTAGGGGATAGGAGTGTCAAATATGTTTCTTTATCACATCCATGGATAGCAATCCTTCTTCCGCATGCCCACATGTAAGATGGGCGGAGCAAAATGTCGCCACCGCTTGTGTATATGATTTTTGACTCCTTCCTGTTCCTCTAATGTCGAAGACCTGTGTTCAAGAAAACAGAAAATATTAGTAGCACCTGCAGATAGAATAAAACATGTATTTCCCAAGGCCTCATCGTTAGTATATGCATGAAAATATTAAACCAATAACCAAAAAATATCATAATGACCTGAAATTTTTATAGAAGCATTAATATGTTACCAAGAAGCCACTTGCAAAAGGAATAGTCGGGGAAATTCCTCGTATATTTGTATTCGCTCCGGGGCGGGATGAATAAACCCGCAACAAATTGTTAGAAAGCACCCTCTTCAATGTCCTATCCAGAAAGCTCCAAATGATCTGCAATGTTGGGGTTAGCTAATTGGGGGTATTTTGGGATGACCCAGATGGTCATATTTCTCCAATTTTGCTTATATCACCCATAATATGATGGTGCTATCTGCATGTTAGTAAAAGCAGGAAATAATAAAAGCATAACCAAAACTTGTCAGAATGAAGTGAAATTTAAACTACAACCTATTTAAACAACCTATAATAAGATGCAAAAGAAAAATCAGAGAAATATAGCACATATTTCTATTCACTCTGGGGTGGGGTGTTTAGAACTGCGACAGTTTGTGGGGTACCTGGGGGCAGGACGCCCACCATTTGGGACTCTGTTTTGGCACCAATCCACTTGGAATGGGTCCAAAACCTATTATGGGGTGTTTTTGGAAAATTTTGTGGAATATTGTGGCCAAATGTTTGGGTTTGGGCTTAGATTTGCGCTTCCAATAACCACCCTATGACCTCCCTTCAACAAGAGATCAAGGATGTGAAAGGTGCGAAATCAAAAGGTATGTGTGTGGATGTAAAATGGAAGCACTTCATTGCTCAAAATGCTACCTTTCTCTCCTTCTTTTGTGTGAGAAGACTCACCAATTTATAGACCTAGGGTCTTTTTGTTTGAATGCGCATGCGAGGGCGCCACTGGAGTTGCATGTCCTATTTTGGGAAAAAGATCATTCCCTGATTTAGAATCTCCTTGCATGAGGCCTCAAAAAATCAAAGACATGCATGACTGATGTCTCTCTCCTTGATTTGAAGTCGTTCCTTGCAATTGCATGGCTTGAAGCTGCAGTTAACTGGCAGACCTGTCGAGGTTTGACTTTTTTTTCCAATAAAACCTTCTATTCGCCTCACCCTGGGGTGAATGCTGATAATTGTCCCTGGGTGGGACGAACACCAGTTTGTATTCATCCCAGGGTGGGACGAGTAGAGAGCAAGGTGCCAAAAAGGTGCCAAATTGACCCTTGACCTTTGAAACTACTTTTGGGAGAGGTTAGGACCACTGTTTAACCTCTGGGGGCTGCCCTTGGGGCTATGTGTGTCAATGCAATCAGCGCTTGTTGTCACATAATCGGATTGGTGCTGTTTTGGTGTTTACAGATGCCTCTTTTTGGGATGCATTGTGCAAGGCGCAGCACTGAGAAAAAATAGATAACTAAAGCACTAATGATTAGGGTTTCTCAGTAACCTAACCAACTCTTGATGCCCCAAGTATGGAAAGGGCATGCATTCTTGAATCCTTGCTTCTGACAAGCTAAGGAACTAAATTCAAGTGTTAATATTTTTCGGTGAGGTGTTACTTGAGCTTGGACATTGATCAGTCATGAATAGGAAAAGGGTGCAACATTTTGTCTGTGGGAACCTTGAGTTCATGATTCACTAATGCCAAGTGTTTTATCAGCTTGTGATTATTGCTTGTTTGCTGCCCCAAGCAGGGGCATGATTTTCTTTGCCAATGATCCTTTGAATGTGTGTCATTTCCATGATCGGGTGTGTTTTTGTTGATTGGTGACTAAGTGTGACTACCCCCTCAACCGATGAATTGATTAGGGAATGACCAACATGAGAAAAGTGACGAGTCACTTGACCCAAGATGACTTAAGTAAGGGTGCGTTCAGTTGTTTACCGTTGAATGCGTAAGCAGTTTCAGAACATTCTGACCTATTTTTGGTGGGTTTCAACCCATTTTTTGATGCATTTTTGAGCTAAAATTGGCAAAAATCCGTCCTCCCATGGAGCGATCCGGCTATGGTAGCCTTCTTAGGGAGTATGATAGTGAAAATTTGTAACCCCAACATCTGTTTTGGATTCCAAGAATGTTAGGTGCAAATGCGCCTTCGTTCGGCAATGTTATTGCTATTTTTGGTTGGGTGGGGACCCATTTTGCGATGCTGTTTGGGGATGAAATTATCAAAAATTTGTCCTCCTGTGGAGCGGTCCGGCTATGGTAGCCTTCTAAAGGAGTAGGATAGTGAGGATTTGTGACCCTGACATCTGTTCTGCATGCCCAGAATGTCAAGTGCAAAAGCACTCTCCTTGGACACTGTTATTGCTTGTTTTTGGTGTAGTTTGTGTAGTTTTTGTTTTTTTTTTATGATGATATATATACAGAAAACTTTCTATGTGTTTATGCACTTGTGATGGTTTGATTTTATGCACATGTATTTACATAGATGTATGCATGTGTTATTATGAATGCGATGTTGCTAATTATATGATGTATGCATATGGAATGAATGAAATGAGTTTTTGATAACTTGTCGATGGCACCATAGACTGTACAAAATTTACTAGCTTTCTGTACGTATGGGATGGCTTTTTGGAATGACTTTGAATGTGAAAACTTTGTTTTTGCATTTTTCATATTATCTTATGGTGATGTACGTAATGAAATGTTCCAGTTGTTTTAAAATGTAGTTAAGCTTTTTTGAGATTCAGATATATTAACTAACTAGCCAAAACTATACATTTATCTCGCAAGACTTTTGAACAAGGAATAATTCATACTAGATTGTGACCAAGTTATTTTACACCCCTGTGTGTGCAATTGAGTTCTTTTATGTGGTATTTTTCAATATTGCGCCAGTGCCAGATAAGTTGTCAACCAAACCTGTACTAAGGATAACCTAAGTAGCTCCACTAACTTCGTTGTTGTATTCAATAATATTAATCCATGGGACAATCTAAGGTACCATAAGCTAGCTCATCCACATGCAAACATTGGTCTGCTCACATGAAAATCTAATGTGATAAACATATCATCATGCGTTTAGGGTACCGCCATTGCTAGGTAGGTTGTCCACCAAACCCGAAATGAGGATCACCTAGATGGTTTTCGAATGCTGAGAATTCCAGGGATTCAAGTTTAGACTTTTTATTGGCTCAATGTGTGAGGATACTTGCTCGTATACATGGTGATGAAAACAACTGTTTATTTTTCTCTTTGTTTTTATTTTTGAGCAAGGATTTTGAAGAGTGGTGATAATCACTATTATTTAAGTTTGAATTTGAGGTTCGTAAGGTTGAACTTATAGGTTTTTTGGCTTATGAATGACCTTAATCCTTTTGGCCTTGGGGATGACTACCAATCCTATTCAGGGACGTGTAGTATGAATCCTTACGACTTTGGGAACCAAAGGGGATTATGGATATTATGAAGTAAGGGCATTGATATTTTAGGCTTTGGGGATGACTACCCATCCTTGTCAGGGGCATGTAGTACGAATCCTTATGACTTTGGAGACCAAAGGTGATTGGGAGATGATCGTGATGATGGCTTGTTGGGATTTTGTTTTTGAATGGTCATTGATCTGTTTAGGCCTTGGGGATGACTACCCATCCTTGGAAGGGATGTATAGTACGAATACTTACAACCTTAGGGACAAATGGTAATGGGGATTTTTTTTAGTGGTGAAAACCACTATTTAGTAGGGGGAATTGATGTGGAAGAACGTGTCCTTTTGTCAATTCTCAGCACTCTTGAAACATTCGCACAGCGGGATGAACAGGTTAATCTTTCACCTATGGTATCCTATACTGCTTTGTAGGTGTCTCTTGTGTGCACACAACTTGGGAATTATTTTATGTGTTTTAACTTGTGTAGGGATGTTACGTAACAAGGCTTGATCCAAGTAAAACTTTCCCTTGTAAAATTTGTTTAACTTTATACAATTTTTGGCTAGAAATTTAAAGATAGTTGAATGATGAAAACCCTACATACATTAGGATGCAACTGACTATGCGAACAATGGGGATAGTGTTATTTAGGATGTACGTGTGTATCAAAATGTATGGACTGTGGAAAATTAAGGAATTATCGAGCAATTACAGTCTATGGTGCTTTTGACATGTATAACCTAACAATTATGCAATGTATGGATGTGATGCCTAATGCAACCTATATTTTTGTATTTTGATTTTTATGAGTATGCATGGAATTGAAATGCAATTTTTTTTTGTTATTTTGATGATTTTATTGTTTTTGCGTGTTTTTGAATATTTGTTTTGACCAAGAGGTTATGGTAACCATTGGAGCTTTTGGTTTGACCAAAGGGTTTATTGATACCTTTAGGGCGTTTTTGGGGTTGACCAAGCGATTATGGGAATCCTTGGATATTTTGGTTTGACCAAAGGGTTTATTGATACCTTTGCGGCGTTTGGGTTGACCAAGCGATTGTGAGAATCCTTGGAGCTTTTGGTTTGACCAAAGGGTTTATAGATACCTTTGGGGCATTTTTTGGGTTGACCAAGTGATTGTGGGAATCCTTGGAGCTTTTGGTTTGACCAAAGGGTTTATGGATACCTTTGGGGCATTTATGGGGTTGACCAAGCGATTATGGGAATCCTTGGAGCTTTTTGGGTTGACCAAGCGATTGTGGGAATCCTTGGAGCTTTTGGGCATGTCTTTGTATGACCATGCAAAAACCTTCTTCTCTTTGAGAAGGGCAATGTAGTCGGCTTGCTCTTTGGGGGATAAACTTACCCCCAGCTTGATGATTTGCAAATTTATTGGATCTGAGTCGATGTCTATGTTAGTCATCTCCTTGACCGACATGTGGGACCCGTCCTCCAATTGGTGTGGAGTTGGGATCAAGTGGATATCATTTGTTGAGTTGAGATCGTCATTTGGAATGTCAGATTCCTCTTCAGCATGGAAGACATCCTGAGTCTATCCAGGGGTGAAATGGAACATCCCACCACAAGGCTAGTACTCTGATGGGGATGGCGGTGTGTCAGTGTAATCCCTGTCTATAGCATCTAGGTATAAATGCAATGACCGTGTTGGTTCGACTAGATTATGGATGGAGGCGATTAAATCAACGAAGATCATGTTGATGAAATGATTTTGGTCTCCATTACTATGGGTGTGGCTGCTCAGACATCCTATATGATCTTTGTGCTCTGAATCTGGATTTGGAGGTATTGGCATGAATGGATTGGCCCTATGTGCGGATAAGAGAACAAGGTCTGCCCTAGGTACTGATGGCTCTATAGGGTCACCAGGCGAAATATGTTCTCTATATACCTGGAGTGGCAGGTGTAGTAATTGCTATAATTGTGTCTGGTTGAGGTGCCACCTATGTCTTGGCCCTATATGTAGTTGTTTAAACATGTCATCTATGTCTAAGGGATATTGTTGCTATCGCTTATGATTGAGATAGGCCATCTTAGTTTCATCTTCATAATCACTATCCAAGATCCAAAGGCCTTCATTGGCTCCAACAGCTATTTGCGACATATGAGGCTCATCTTGCTCGAGCAAATTAATGTGTTCCCATCGAGGTTGTTTCACTCTCTATGGAGGGATTTGATTCTCTTGAGGTGGCATATGCTCAATTGGAGCATTCAAATGGAACATTGTCAGGAAGCTCTCCTAATAATCATCCATGGGATGCACTTGTGAATGATTGCTATCAGATTCGAAAGGATCCCAAGGTGCTACCTCGTACTCTGACTCATCTTTCGAAGACCCTTCTAGGTCTTGTCCATATCCCTCTTGTACGTGAGTCCTCGAACTGTCTCCCTTTTCGATCGAAGGGAAAGGGTTGTTAAGGTCAACAAGGTTGTTTGTTCGTAATGGGAGATAATCCCCCAATGTATAAGTTGTGTTAGGATTGGCATATGGATCTAATGCCAACCCATCCTTGTTGCCTATCCCTAGGCCTTGCATATGCTTGTCATAGGCTTGCTAGCTCTATGACAAGCATCACATCTATCAATAAATTTATGGACATATCTATTCTTGGTAGGACAAAAGTAACTAGTTTTAAGTATCTTACTAACTATCCCTTGGGTGGCATAATGGCCTCCACACGGTTCTTCATGTTCTGCACAAATTAATATGGTCTTTAATTAGTTGATTGAGCACATTTATCTTGAGAAAAGTACCATACTTATTCTAGAAGCTTGGTGCACCCTGATACTTGAGGTTGCTTGCAATATCATTCATTTTCATAGCTTACTTTTTAATTATGGCCAATGCTTCTCATATTAGGTCAATGAGATCAGTCATTTAGTAAATTCGATGAACCAAAAATATCTAATCGTTGATATCTAAGCATTTTTTTGAACATTTATGCTTCTTGAAACTTGGTTGTTAGGATGTCATATGCCCTTGTCATTTCCTTTATGGCCTTTGTAGACACAATATCAATTTATTTTAGCTTCTCATAGAAATAAGGAAAAGTTGCCATACTTTTTTCTTTTATCTTTTCCCAGTAGCAGGCCCAAATTTATCTCAATGAATATTTGGAAATTGTTTAGGTGAGTGGCTTGGCCTTTTCCTATTCTAATTCATTATTTTCCACAAGTAGGATTTTCTCTTATTAACCTAGATTGTCTTTTAGCTCGTAGAGAGCTACATTCTATTACTCACCCATATTTGAGCTACAAAATAAACTTCTTCTACCTCTTCAATGTCAAGTTCCTTTATGGTAGCTTTAACAATGGAGATGTATTTGCAGTTTTCAATTTTGTGATTCTTATCACAAATTTTACAACAAGTAGCAATGTTGAGAATTTTTGTAATGTTGAGAGGACATTCTACAGGTTGTGCTTTTTCCTATATCTGTGATAGTAGATTTATTCAATGTTCTATTCTTTTGGCTCCCTATCCATTAAATCCAAATATGTAGTCAAGATACTTAAAAAATCAGTTTTTAAACTTTCCAACATATTTTCAATTTTCGCTCTTGTCACTCCTCCTGTAGATGTATACTTATTACTCCTTAGAGGTTTTTTTCTTGAATAGTTTTTGCAAAGGTTTACAATTTATTAAAACATCATAAGATAAATATCTCCTTTTGCCATAAGGTTCATAACCTCAAGGACATATTCTTTTAGTCCTTTTAGAAATATTTCTTTTAAGATTTCTTCATTGAGGTCTATATTTACTCTAGACCCAAAAAATAGAAATATCTCAAAGTAGTCCTGCAATGATTCTTCTTCTTCATTTTTTCATGCGGAATAGATCAAATTTCTTATCCCTAACTCTATAGTAATATAGATATCATTCAAGGAATAGCTCTTTTAATCCATGTTCTCCATCCCATTGATTACAAATATTTTCTCCTAGACCCATGAACCATCTTAAAGCTACATCTTTTAGATTAGAGGGAATCAACCTTAGCTTTTGTTCATCGATGGTGCAAAAGTAATATTGGTACACCATGTTAAATTTGAAAAGAAAAGCATTCAGATCTTCGTGTGGTTTCCCATGGAAGGTGGGCAATACAGAAACATAGACTCAATTAGGTTCTCTTATTGTCCCATTTATGTGTAATATTGGGAAGGCAAATATCTTTCTTTGTCCATTTCTTCTTTGGTCTCTATTTTGCTTTTGTCCATCCCCCATTTGGTTCTCTTCTACTTCTCCCTGCCCACTTTGCTGGTCATCCATAACTGAATGTAAGATTTTAAAAATTGGACTAGGTATGGATTCAAATAAAATAGAAGAACAATCTATGTGATTGTCAAATTTTGGTTCTAGTAATAAATATGATTTGGGATCTTGTTCTAGGATTTCAACTTCATTGGTTTATGTTGTTGTAAATTATTCTTGAAAGCATAAGGATACGGAAACAATAAGGAAAATGCCAAGTACAATGCTTTTAAAACCAAACTTAATGCTAAAAGCCTATATATTAAAAAATGCATAAAAAGAAAGGACATAGATGAATCGACACAAGATAAAAGCAATATGTAATACGGACCTCTTTATTGATATGCTTTTAGATTTGTATTACAATACGTCACCTTATTTTTTAGGGGATAGGAGTGTCAAATATGTTTCTTTATCACATCCATGGATAGCAATCCTTCTTCTGCATGCCCACATGTAAGATGGGCGGAGCAAAATGTCGCCACCGCTTGTGTATATGATTTTTGACTCCTTCCTGTTCCTCTAATGTCGAAGACCTGTGTTCAAGAAAACAGAAAATATTAGTAGCACCTGCAGATAGAATAAAACATGTATTTCCCAAGGCCTACTGTTAGTATATGCATGAAAATATTAAACCAATAACCAAAAAATATCATAATGACCTGAAATTTTGATAGAAGCATTAATATGTTACCAAGAAGCCACTGCAAAAGGAATAGTCAGGAAATTCCTCGTATATTTGTATTCGCTCCGGGGCGGGATGAATAAACCTGCAACAAATTGTTAGAAAGCACCCTCTTCAATGTCCTATCCAGAAAGCTCCAAATGATCTGCAATGTTGGGGTTAGCTAATTGGGGGTATTTTGGGATGACCCAGATGGTCATATTTCTCCAATTTTGCTTATATCACCCATAATATGATGGTGCTATCTGCATGTTAGTAAAAGCAGGAAATAATAAAAGCATAACCAAAACTTGTCAGAATGAAGTGAAATTTAAACTACAACCTATTTAAACAACCTATAATAAGATGCAAAAGAAAAATCAGAGAAATATAGCACATATTTCTATTCACTCTGGGGTGGGGTGTTTAGAACTGCGACGATTTGTAGGGTACCGGAGGCGGGGACGCCCACCATTTGGGACTCTGTTTTGGCACCAATCCACTTGGAATGGGTCCAAAACCTATTATGGGGTGTTTTTGGAAAATTTTGTGGAATATTGTGGCCAAATGTTTGGGTTTGGGCTTAGATTTACGCTTCCAATAACCACCCTATGACATCCCTTCAACAAGAGATCAAGGATGTGAAAGGTGCGAAATCAAAAGGTATGTGTGTGGATGTAAAATGGAAGCACTTCATTGCTCAAAATGCTACCTTTCTCTCCTTCTTTTGTGTGAGAAGACTCACCAATTTATAGACCTAGGGTCTTTTTGTTTGAATGCGCATGCGAGGGCGCCACTGGAGTTGCATGTCCTATTTTGGGAAAAAGATCATTCCCTGATTTAGAATCTCCTTGCATGAGGCCTCAAAAAATCAAAGACATGCATGACTGATGTCTCTCTCCTTGATTTGAAGTCGTTCCTTGCAATTGCATGGCTTGAAGCTGCAGTTAACTGGCAGACCTGTCGAGGTTTGACTTTTTTTTCCAATAAAACCTTCTATTCGCCTCACCCTGGGGTGAATGCTGATAATTGTCCCTGGGTGGGACGAACACCAGTTTGTATTCATCCCAGGGTGGGACGAGTAGAGAGCAAGGTGCCAAAAAGGTGCCAAATTGACCCTTGACCTTTGAAACTACTTTTGGGAGAGGTTAGGACCACTGTTTAACCTCTGGGGGCTGCCCTTGGGGCTATGTGTGTCAATGCAATCAGCGCTTGTCACATAATCGGATTGGTGCTGTTTTGGTGTTTACAGATGCCTCTTTTTGGGATGCATTGTGCAAGGCGCAGCACTGAGAAAAAATAGATAACTAAAGCACTAATGATTAGGGTTTCTCAGTAACCTAACCAACTCTTGATGCCCCAAGTATGGAAAGGGCATGCATTCTTGAATCCTTGCTTCTGACAAGCTAAGGAACTAAATTCAAGTGTTAATATTTTTCGGTGAGGTGTTACTTGAGCTTGGACATTGATCAGTCATGAATAGGAAAAGGGTGCAACATTTTGTCTGTGGGAACCTTGAGTTCATGATTCACTAATGCCAAGTGTTTTATCGGCTTGTGATTATTGCTTGTTTGCTGCCCCTAGCCAGGGGCATGATTTTCTTTGCCAATGATCCTTTGAATGTGTGTCATTTCCATGATCGGGTGTGTTTTTGTTGATTGGTGACTAAGTGTGACTACCCCCTCAACCGATGAATTGATTAGGGAATGACCAACATGAGAAAAGTGACGAGTCACTTGACCCAAGATGACTTAAGTAAGGGTGCGTTCGGTTGTTTACCGTTGAATGCGTAAGCAGTTTGGAACATTCTGACCTATTTTTGGTGGGTTTCAACCCATTTTTTGATGCATTTTTGAGCTAAAATTGGCAAAAATCCGTCCTCCCATGGAGCAGTCCGGCTATGGTAGCCTTCTTAGGGAGTATGATAGTGAAAATTTGTAACCCCAACATCTGTTTTGGATTCCAAGAATGTTAGGTGCAAATGCGCCTTCGTTCGGCAATGTTATTGCTATTTTTGGTTGGGTGGGGACCCATTTTGCGATGCTGTTTGGGGATGAAATTATCAAAAATTTGTCCTCCTGTGGAGCGGTCCGGCTATGGTAGCCTTCTAAAGGAGTAGGATAGTGAGGATTTGTGACCCTGACATCTGTTCTGCATGCCCAGAATGTCAAGTGCAAAAGCACTCTCCTTGGACACTGTTATTGCTTGTTTTTGGTGTAGTTTGTGTAGTTTTTGTTTTTTTTTTATGATGATATATATACAGAAAACTTTCTATGTGTTTATGCACTTGTGATGGTTTGATTTTATGCACATGTATTTACATAGATGTATGCATGTGTTATTATGAATGCGATGTTGCTAATTATATGATGTATGCATATGGAATGAATGAAATGAGTTTTTGATAACTTGTCGATGGCACCATAGACTCGTACAAAATTTACTAGCTTTCTGTATGTATGGGATGTCTTTGTGGAATGACTTTGCATGTAAGAACTTTGTTTTTGCATTTTTCATATTATCTAATGGTGATGTACGTAATGAAATGTTCCAGCTTGTTTTAAAATGTAGTTAAGCTTTTTTGAGATTCGGATATATTAACTAACTAGCCAAAACTATACATTTATCTCGCAAGACTTTTGAACAAGGAATAATTCATACTAGATTGTGACCAAGTTATTTTACACCCCTGTGTGTGCAATTGAGTTCTTTTATGTGGTATTTTTCAATATTGCGCCAGTGCCAGATAAGTTGTCAACCAAACCTGTACTAAGGATAACCTAAGTAGCTCCACTAACTTCGTTGTTGTATTCAATAATATTAATCCATGGGACAATCTAAGGTACCATAAGCTAGCTCATCCACATGCAAACATTGGTCTCGCTCACATGAAAATCTAATGTGATAAACATATCATCATGCGTTTAGGGTACCGCCATTGCTAGGTAGGTTGTCCACCAAACCCGAAATGAGGATCACCTAGATGGTTTTCGAATGCCGAGAATTCCGAGGATTCAAGTTTAGACTTTTTATTGGCTCAATGTGTGAGGATACTTGCTCGTATACATGGTGATGAAAACAACTGTTTATTTTTCTCTTTGTTTTTATTTTTGAGCAAGGATTTTGAAGAGTGGTGATAATCACTATTATTTAAGTTTGAATTTGAGGTTCGTAAGGTTGAACTTATAGGTTTTTTGGCTTATGAATGACCTTAATCCTTTTGGCCTTGGGGATGACTACCAATCCTATTCAGGGACGTGTAGTATGAATCCTTACGACTTTGGGAACCAAAGGGGATTATGGATATTATGAAGTAAGGGCATTGATATTTTAGGCTTTGGGGATGACTACCCATCCTTGTCAGGGGCATGTAGTACGAATCCTTATGACTTTGGAGACCAAAGGTGATTGGGAGATGATCGTGATGATGGCTTGTTGGGATTTTGTTTTTGAATGGTCATTGATCTGTTTAGGCCTTGGGGATGACTACCCATCCTTGGAAGGGATGTATAGTACGAATACTTACAACCTTAGGGACAAATGGTAATGGGGATTTTTTTTAGTGGTGAAAACCACTATTTAGTAGGGGGAATTGATGTGGAAGAACGTGTCCTTTTGTCAATTCTCAGCACTCTTGAAACATTCGCACAGCGGGATGAACAGGTTAATCTTTCACCTATGGTATCCTATACTGCTTTGTAGGTGTCTCTTGTGTGCACACAACTTGGGAATTATTTTATGTGTTTTAACTTGTGTAGGGATGTTACGTAACAAGGCTTGATCCAAGTAAAACTTTCCCTTGTAAAATTTGTTTAACTTTATACAGTTTTTGGCTAGAAATTTAAAGATAGTTGAATGATGAAAACCCTACATACATTAGGATGCAACTGACTATGCGAACAATGGGGATAGTGTTATTTAGGATGTACGTGTGTATCAAAATGTATGGACTGTGGAAAATTAAGGAATTATCGAGCAATTACAGTCTATGGTGCTTTTGACATGTATAACCTAACAATTATGCAATGTATGGATGTGATGCCTAATGCAACCTATATTTTTGTATTTTGATTTTTATGAGTATGCATGGAATTGAAATGCAATTTTTTTTTGTTATTTTGATGATTTTATTGTTTTTGCGTGTTTTTGAATATTTGTTTTGACCAAGAGGTTATGGTAACCATTGGAGCTTTTGGTTTGACCAAAGGGTTTATTGATACCTTTAGGGCGTTTTGGGGTTGACCAAGCGATTATGGGAATCCTTGGATATTTTGGTTTGACCAAAGGGTTTATTGATACCTTTGCGGCGTTTGGGTTGACCAAGCGATTGTGAGAATCCTTGGAGCTTTTGGTTTGACCAAAGGGTTTATAGATACCTTTGGGGCATTTTTTGGGTTGACCAAGTGATTGTGGGAATCCTTGGAGCTTTTGGTTTGACCAAAGGGTTTATGGATACCTTTGGGGCATTTATGGGGTTGACCAAGCGATTATGGGAATCCTTGGAGCTTTTTGGGTTGACCAAGCGATTGTGGGAATCCTTGGAGCTTTTGGGCATGTCTTTGTATGACCATGCAAAAACCTTCTTCTCTTTGAGAAGGGCAATGTAGTCGGCTTGCTCTTTGGGGGATAAACTTACCCCCAGCTTGATGATTTGCAAATTTATTGGATCTGAGTCGATGTCTATGTTAGTCATCTCCTTGACCGACATGTGGGACCCGTCCTCCAATTGGTGTGGAGTTGGGATCAAGTGGATATCATTTGTTGAGTTGAGATCGTCATTTGGAATGTCAGATTCCTCTTCAGCATGGAAGACATCCTGAGTCTATCCAGGGGTGAAATGGAACATCCCACCACAAGGCTAGTACTCTGATGGGGATGGCGGTGTGTCAGTGTAATCCCTGTCTATAGCATCTAGGTATAAATGCAATGACCGTGTTGGTTCGACTAGATTATGGATGGAGGCGATTAAATCAACGAAGATCATGTTGATGAAATGATTTTGGTCTCCATTACTATGGGTGTGGCTGCTCAGACATCCTAGATGATCTTTGTGCTCCAAATCAGGCTTTGGAGGTATTGGCATGAATGGATTGGCCCTATGTGCGGATAAGAGAACAAGGTCTGCCCTAGGTACTGATGGCTCTATAGGGTCACCAGGCGAAATATGTTCTCTATATACCTGGAGTGGCAGGTGTAGTAATTGCTATAATTGTGTCTGGTTGAGGTGCCACCTATGTCTTGGCCCTATATGTAGTTGTTTAAACATGTCATCTATGTCTAAGGGATATTGTTGCTATCGCTTATGATTGAGATAGGCCATCTTAGTTTCATCTTCATAATCACTATCCAAGATCCAAAGGCCTTCATTGGCTCCAACAGCTATTTGCGACATATGAGGCTCATCTTGCTCGAGCAAATTAATGTGTTCCCATCGAGGTTGTTTCACTCTCTATGGAGGGATTTGATTCTTTTGAGGTGGCATATGCTCAATTGGAGCATTCAAATGGAACATTGTCAGGAAGCTCTCCTAATAATCATCCATGGGATGCACTTGTGAATGATTGCTATCGGATTCGAAAGGATCCCAAGGTGCTACCTCGTACTCTGACTAATCTTTCGAAGACCCTTCTAGGTCTTGTCCATATCCCTCTTGTACGTGAGTCCTCGAACTGTCTCCCTTTTCGATCGAAGGGAAAGGGTTGTTAAGGTCAACAAGGTTGTTTGTTCGTAATGGGAGATAATCCCCCAATGTATAAGTTGTGTTAGGATTGGCATATGGATCTAATGCCAACCCATCCTTGTTGCCTATCCCTAGGCCTTGCATATGCTTGTCATAGGCTTGCTAGCTCTATGACAAGCATCACATCTATCAATAAATTTATGGACATATCTATTCTTGGTAGGACAAAAGTAACTAGTTTTAAGTATCTTACTAACTATCCCTTGGGTGGCATAATGGCCTCCACACGGTTCTTCATGTTCTGCACAAATTAATATGGTCTTTAATTAGTTGATTGAGCACATTTATCTTGAGAAAAGTACCATACTTATTCTAGAAGCTTGGTGCACCCTGATACTTGAGGTTGCTTGCAATATCATTCATTTTCATAGCTTACTTTTTAATTATGGCCAATGCTTCTCATATTAGGTCAATGAGATCAGTCATTTAGTAAATTCGATGAACCAAAAATATCTAATCGTTGATATCTAAGCATTTTTTTGAACATTTATGCTTCTTGAAACTTGGTTGTTAGGATGTCATATGCCCTTGTCATTTCCTTTATGGCCTTTGTAGACACAATATCAATTTATTTTAGCTTCTCATAGAAATAAGGAAAAGTTGCCATACTTTTTTCTTTTATCTTTTCCCAGTAGCAGGCCCAAATTTATCTCAATGAATATTTGGAAATTGTTTAGGTGAGTGGCTTGGCCTTTTCCTATTCTAATTCATTATTTTCCACAAGTAGGATTTTCTCTTATTAACCTAGATTGTCTTTTAGCTCGTAGAGAGCTACATTCTATTACTCACCCATATTTGAGCTACAAAATAAACTTCTTCTACCTCTTCAATGTCAAGTTCCTTTATGGTAGCTTTAACAATGGAGATGTATTTGCAGTTTTCAATTTTGTGATTCTTATCACAAATTTTACAACAAGTAGCAATGTTGAGAATTTTTGTAATGTTGAGAGGACATTCTACAGGTTGTGCTTTTTCCTATATCTGTGATAGTAGATTTATTCAATGTTCTATTCTTTTGGCTCCCTATCCATTAAATCCAAATATGTAGTCAAGATACTTAAAAAATCAGTTTTTAAACTTTCCAACATATTTTCAATTTTCGCTCTTGTCACTCCTCCTGTAGATGTATACTTATTACTCCTTAGAGGTTTTTTTCTTGAATAGTTTTTGCAAAGGTTTACAATTTATTAAAACATCATAAGATAAATATCTCCTTTTGCCATAAGGTTCATAACCTCAAGGACATATTCTTTTAGTCCTTTTAGAAATATTTCTTTTAAGATTTCTTCATTGAGGTCTATATTTACTCTAGACCCAAAAAATAGAAATATCTCAAAGTAGTCCTGCAATGATTCTTCTTCTTCATTTTTTCATGCGGAATAGATCAAATTTCTTATCCCTAACTCTATAGTAATATAGATATCATTCAAGGAATAGCTCTTTTAATCCATGTTCTCCATCCCATTGATTACAAATATTTTCTCCTAGACCCATGAACCATCTTAAAGCTACATCTTTTAGATTAGAGGGAATCAACCTTAGCTTTTGTTCATCGATGGTGCAAAAGTAATATTGGTACACCATGTTAAATTTGAAAAGAAAAGCATTCAGATCTTCGTGTGGTTTCCCATGGAAGGTGGGCAATACAGAAACATAGACTCAATTAGGTTCTCTTATTGTCCCATTTATGTGTAATATTGGGAAGGCAAATATCTTTCTTTGTCCATTTCTTCTTTGGTCTCTATTTTGCTTTTGTCCATCCCCCATTTGGTTCTCTTCTACTTCTCCCTGCCCACTTTGCTGGTCATCCATAACTGAATGTAAGATTTTAAAAATTGGACTAGGTATGGATTCAAATAAAATAGAAGAACAATCTATGTGATTGTCAAATTTTGGTTCTAGTAATAAATATGATTTGGGATCTTGTTCTAGGATTTCAACTTCATTGGTTTATGTTGTTGTAAATTATTCTTGAAAGCACGAGGATACGGAAACAAAAAGGAAAATGCCAAGTACGATGCGTGTAAAACCAAACTTAACGCTAAAAGCCTATGTATTGAAAAATGCATAAAAGGAAAGAACATAGACGAATCGACACAAGATAAAAGCAATATGGAATATGGCCCTCTTTATTGATATGCTTTTAAAGTCGTGTTACAATACGTCTCCTTCCTTTTTAGGGGATAGGAGCGTCAAATATGTTTCTTATCACATCCATGGATAGCAATCCTTCTTTCGCGTGCCCACATGTAAGATGGGCGGACCAAAATGTCACCGCCACTTGTGTATATGATTGTTGACTCCTTCCTGCTCCTCTGATGTCGAAGACCTACGTTCAAGGAAACAGAAAAGATTAGTAGCACCTGCAGATAGAATAAAACATGTATTTCCCAAGGCCTACTGTTAGTGTATGCATGAAAATATTAAACCGATAACCAAATAATATCAGAACGACCTAAAAATTTGATAGAAGCATGAATATGTTACCAAGAAGCCACTGCAAAAGGAACAGTCAAGAAATTCCTCACATATTTGTATTCGCTCTGGGGCGGGACGAATAAACCTGCAATAAATTGTTAGAAAGCACCCTCTTCAATGTCCTATCTAGAAAGCTCCAAATGACCTGCAAAGTTGGGGTTAGCTAATTGGGGGTATTTTGGGATGACCCAGATGGTCATATTTCTCCAATTTGGCCTCTATCACCCATATTTTGATGGTGCCATCTGCAAGTTAGTAAAGGCGGGAAATGATAAAAGCATGATCAAAACTTGTCAGAATGAAGTGAAATTTAAACTACAACCTATTTAAATAACCTAGAATAAGATGCAAAAGAAAAATCAGAGAAATATACCACATATTTCTATTCACTCTGGGGTGGGGCGTTTAGAACTGCGACAGTTTGGGGGCGCCCGGGGGCAGGACGCCCACCGTTTGGGACTCTGTTTCGGCACCAATCCACTTGGGATGGGTCCAAAACCTCTTATGGGGTGTTGTCGACAAATTTTGTGGAATATTGTGGCCAAATGTTCGGGTTTGGGCTTAGATTTGCACTTCCAATAACCACCCAATGACCTCCCTTTCGAACAAGAGATTAAGGATGTGAAAGGCACAAATCAAAAGGTATGTGTGTGGATGTAAAATGGCAGCACTTCGTTGCTCAAAATGCTACCTCTCTCTCTTTATTTTGGGTGAGAAGACTCACCAATTTATAGACCTAGGGTCTCTCTGTTTGAATTGCGCATGCGAGGGCGCCACTTGAGTTGCATGTCCTATTTTGAGAGAAAAGATTATTCCCTGATTTAGAGTCTCCTTGCATGAGGCCTCTAAAATCAAAGACATGCATGACTGAAGTCTCTCTCCTTGATTTGAAGTCATTCCTCACAATTGCATGGCCTGAAGCTTCAGTTAACTGGCGGACTTGTCGAGGTTTGACTTTTTGCCAGTCAAACTTTCTATTCGCCTCACCCTGGGGCGAATGCTGATAATCGTCCCCGGGTGGGACGAATGCCATTTGTATTCGTCCCGGGGTGGGACGAGTAGAGAGCAAGGTGCCAAAAAGGTGCCAAATTGACCTTTGACCTTCCAAACTACTTTTGGGAGTGGTTAGGACCACTGTTTAACCTCTGGGGGCTGCCCTAGGGGCTATGTGTGTCAATGCGATCAGCGCTTGTTGTCACATAATCGGATTGGTGCTGTTTTGGTGTCTACAGATGCCCCTTTTTGGGAAGCATTGTGCAAGGCACAGCACCGAGCAAAAATAGATAACCAAAGCACTAATGATTAGGGTTTCTCAGTAACCTAACCAACTCTTGATGCCCCAAGTATGGAAAGGGCACGCATTCTTGAATCCTTGCTTCTGACGAGCTAAGGAACTTAATTCAAGTGTTAACCTTGTTCGGTGAGGTGTTACTTGAGCTTGGACATTGATCAGTCATGAATAGGCAAAGGGCACAACCTTTTGTCTGTGGGAACCTTGAGTTCATGATTCATGAATGCCAAGTGTTTGATCAGCTTGTGATTATTGCTTGTTTGCTGCCCCAAGCAAGGGCATGATTGTCTTTGTCAATGATCCTTTGAATGCGTGTCATTTCCTTGATTGGGTATGTTTTTGTTGATTGGTGACTAAGTGTGACTACCCCCTCAAGCGACGAATCGATGAGGGAATGACCGACATGAGAAAAGTGACGAGTCACTTGACCCAAGATGACTTAGGTAAGGGTGCCTTCAGTTGTTTACCGTTGAATGCGTAAGCAGTTTCTGAACATTCTGACCTATTTTTGGTGGGTTTTAACCCTTTTTGTGACGCATTTTGGAGCTAAAATTGTCAAAAATCCATCCTCCCATGGAGCGGTCCGGCTATGGTAGCCTTCTTAGGGAGTAGGATAGTGACAATTTGTAACCCCAACATCTATTTTGGATGCCAAGAATGTCAGGCGCAAATGCGCCTTCGTTCGGCAATGTTATTGCTATTTTTGGTTGGGTTTTGACCCATTTTGTTGATGTGTTTGGGGATGAAATTCTTAAAAATCCGTCCTCCCGTGGAGCGGTCCGGCTATGGTAGCCTTCTTAGGGAGTAGGATAGTGAGGATTTGTGACCCCGACATCTATTTTGCATGCCCGAAATGTCAAGTGCAAAAGCACTCTCATTGGACAATTTTATTGCTTGTTTTTGGTGCATTTTGTGTAGTTTTTGTTTTTGAAATTGTTGTTCATTTTATTTTTTTGTTTATGCACATTTATTTATGATGATGTATGCATGTGGTATTATGAATGCGATGTTTCTAATTATATGATGTATGCATATGGAATGAATGAAATGAGTTGTTGATAACTTGTCGATGGCACCATAGACTGTACAAGATTGACTGGCTTGTTGTACTTATGGGATGGCTTTGTGGAATGACTTTGCATGTGAGAACTTTGTTTTTGTATTTTTTATATTTTCTGATGGTGATGTATGTAATGAAATGTACCAGTTGTTTTAAAATGTAGTTAAGCTTTTTCGAGATTCAGATATTTTAACTAACTAGCCAAAACTGTACATTTATCTCGCAAGACTTTTGAACAAGGTATAAATCAGACTTGAGTTTGACCAAGTTATTTCACATCCCTGTGTGTGCAATTGAGTTCATTTATGTGGTATTTGTCAGGATACCGCCAGTGCTGAGATAGGCTATCAACCAAACCTGTACTGAGGATCACCTAATTAGCTCCACTAACTCCGTTGTTGTATTTAGTAAGATTAATCCATGGGACAATCTAAGGTACCATAAGCTAGCTCATCCACATGCAAACATTGGTCTGCTCACATGCAAAGCTAATGTGATAGACATATCGTCATGCATTTAGGATACCGCCATTGCCAGGTAGGTTGTCCACCAAACCCGTAATGAGGATCACCTAGATGGTTTTCGAATGCTGAGAATTCTAGGGATTCAAGTTCAGGCTTTTTATTTGCTCAATGTTTTAGGATACTTGCTCGTATACATAGTGATGAAAATCACTGTTTATTTTTCTCTTTTGTTTTTCTTTTTGAGCAAGGATTTTGAATAGTGGTGATAACCACTGTTATTTGATTTTGCATTTTGAGCTTCGTAAGGTTGAGCTTGTAGGTTTTTGGCTTATGAATGACCTTGATCCTTTTGGCCTTGGGGATGACTACCCATCCTGTTCAGGGACGTGTAGTACGAATCCTTACGACTTTGGGAACCAAAGGGGATTATGGAGATTATGAAGTAAGGGCATTGATATTTTAGGCCTTGGGGATGACTACCCATCCTTGTCAGGGGCGTGTAGTACGAATCCTTACGACTTTGGAGACCAAAGGTGATTTGGAGATGATCGTGATGATGGCTTGTTGGGATTTTGTTTTTGAATGGTCATTGATCCTTTTAGGCCTTGGGGATGACTACCCATCCTTGGCAGGGATGTGTAGTATGAATCCTTACAACTTTAGGGACCAATGGTGATTGGGATTTTTGGTAGTGGTGAAAACCATTGTTTATTAGGGGGAATTGATGGGGAAGAGCTTGTCCTTTTGTCAATTCTCAAGCACTCTTGAACCATTCGCACAGGGGGATGAATAGGCTAATCTTTCACCTATGGTACCCTAGACTGCTTTGTAGGTTTCTCTTGCATTCACACAACTTAGGAATTATTTTATGTGTTTTAACTTGTGTAGGGATGTTACGTAACGAGGCTTGACCCAAGTAAAACTTTCCCTTGTAAAATCTGTTTAACTTTGTACAGTTTTTGGCTAGAAATTTAAAGACAATTGAATGACGAAAACCCTATATACATTAGGAGACAACTGACTATGCTAACAATGGGGATGGTGTTATTCAGGATGTATGTGTTTATAAAATGGATTGAATGTGGAAAATGAAGGAATTGCCGAGCAATTACAGTCTATGGTGCTTGTGACATGTATGATCTAACAAATATGCAATGTATGGATGTGATGCCTAATGCAACTTATATTTTTGTATTTTGATTTTTATGAGTATGCATGGAATTGAGATGCAATTTTTTTTGTTATTTTTGATGATTTTATTGTTTTTGTTTGTTTTTGAATATTTATTTTGACCAAGCGGTTATGGTAACCCTTGGAGCTTTTGGTTTGACCAAAGGGTTTATGGATACCTTTGGGGCATTTTTGGGGTTGACCAAGCGATTGTGGGAATCCTTGGAGCTTTTGGTTTGACCAAAGGGTTTATGGATACCTTTGGGGCATTTTTGGGTTGACCAAGCGATTGTGGGAATCCTTGGAGCTTTTGGTTTGACCAAAGGGTTTATGGATACCTTTGGGGCATTTTTGGGTTGACCAAGCGATTGTGGGAATCCTTGGAGCTTTTGGTTTGACCAAAGGGTTTATGGATACCTTTGGGGCATTTTGGGGTTGACCAAGAAATTACAGGGAAATCCTTGGAGCTTTTGGGTTGACCAAGCGATTGTGGGAATCCTTGGAGCTTTTGGGCATGTCTTTGTATGACCATGCAAAAACCTCCTTCTCTTTGAGAAGGGCAATGTAGTCGGCTTGCTCTTTGGGGGATAGACTTACCCCTAGCTTGATGATTTGCAAATTTATTGGATCTGAGTCGATGTCTACGTCAGTCGTCTCCTCGACCGACATGTGGGATCCATCCTCCAACTGGTGTGGAGTTGGGATCAAGTGGATATCATTTGCTGAATTTAGATCATCGTTCGGAACGTCAGGTTCCTCTTCAAAATGGAAGACATCCTGAGTCTGTCTTGGGGTGAAATGGAACATCCCATCACAAGGCCAGTACTCTGATGGGGATGGTGGTGTGTCAGTGCGATCCCAGTCTATAGCATCTAGGTCTAGATGCAATGACCATGTTGGGTCGGCTGGATTATGGATGGGGGTGGTTAAATCAATGGAGATCATGTTGATGAAATGATTTTGGTCTCCATTACCATGGGTGTGGTTGCTCGGACATCCTAGATGATCTTTGTGCTCCGGATCTGGCTTTGGGGTATTGGCACAAATGGATCGGCCCTATGTGCGGATAAGAGGATAGGGTCTGCCCTAGGTACTGATGGCTCTATAGGGTCTCCAGGCGGAAGATGTTCTCTGTATACCTAGAGTGGCGGGTGCAGTAATTGCTATAACTACGCCTGGTTGAGGTGCCACCTATGCCTTGGCCCTATGTGTAATTGTTCAAACATGTCATCTATGTCCAAGGGATATTGTTGTTATCGCATATGATTGAGATAGGCCATCTCAGTTTCATCTTCATAATCACTATCGGGAGATCCAAAGGCCTTCGTTGGCTCCAACAGCTGTTTGCGACATATGAGGCTCATCTTGCTCGAGCAAATTAATGTGGTCCCATCGGGGTTGTTCCGCTCTCTACGGGGGGACTTGATTCTCTTGAGGTGGCATATGCTCAATTGGAGCATCCAAAGGGAACATTGTCAGGAAGCTCTCCTGATAATCATCCATGGGATGCACTTGTGAATGATTGCTATCAGATTCGAAAGGATCCCAAGGTGCTACCTCGTACTCCGACTCATCTTTCGAAGACCCTTCTTGGTCTTGTCCATATCCCTCTTGTAGGTGAGTCCTCGAATTTTCTCCCTTTTCGACCGAAGGGAAAGGGTTGTTAAGGTCAACAAGGTTGTTTGTTAGTAATGGGAGATAATCCCCCAATGTATATGTTGTGTTAGGATTGGCATATGGATCTAATGCCAACCCATCCTTGTTGCCTATCCCTAGGCCTTGCATGTTCTCTACCAAGATGTCCAGGGGCAAGGGGTGGTTGAACCCTACTCCTGACTTGTCATAAGGCATTTGATATCTTGGTTGGCAAAGAACACGCACTCCTTGCTCATACCTGCCCAACCCATATCCATGCCAATTGCATTGGCCAAGATATCTCAATGCAAATTCTGGGTTGGACAAATAGTTGACATCCTCAACAAAGGGCTCTTCATCTTCGTCTTCTTGCATGTAAGGTTCAACGCCATTATCCAGGCCCCCATAAACAAAGTTTGTCTGATTGGGTGGGTAGCCTAGAGGAACCACAGAGCCGATGGGGAGTCGAGGTCTCCCCATGTCCTGCATGGACTCAAGTGTGGGTGTTGCTACAATGTTTCTCACTAGATACTCCCCTAGGCCCGTGTTGGCCATCTCAACGGTGATCGTTGGCGGTTGAGGGGGAGCGAATGGGAGTCCTTCCTGAGTCCACTCCATGTAGGGTGAACTAGGCATCTCGACTTCCATTCTGCTAGGCATCTCTTCGGTAGAGATGGTTGAGACTAGGGGTGGTTCCTCTTCTAGGGGTTTCTTTCCCTTGTCCTTTGGTGTGGCCACCGTAGGTGGCATCGTTGTTGAAGGACCAGATGAGGAAGATGGACCCGGCTAGGGATTTGATGGACTTGTCAATGGGGATGCCTATGGAATCGGACCCTGTTTAGATGGATTCAACTAAAAATCCAAATGCGTTGATGGAAGGGTCGATTGCGGCATGAATTGCACCGTATTGCAGTACTTGAAGGGCTCTAAGTCTACCGGGACTACATGCACCTATCCTTCAAATGTGTACTTTAAGCACTGATGAGCTATAGAAGGGACACACTTCATGTCCCTGATCCAAGGCCGCCCCAACAAGATATTATAGGCCATCTCACCTTCCAAGATGTGGCACAATGTATGAATAGTCTTTTGTCCCACTTGGATGGGTAGGACAATTGTGCCAACCGTCGAGCATATTGCATCATTGAATGCTCGAAGAGTATAGGTGGAGGCCACGATGTGAGATGTCGACAACTTTAGATGTTTCAATGCTACTGTTGTGATGATATTACTGGATGAGCCAGTGTCCACCAACACTCTCTTATACGGAATCCCATTGACCCATGCAATGACGTGCAGGGGTGGATCCGCCACATCACCAGTCACTGATTTCAATTCATCTTCTCTAAAGGTGATGACTGGTTCTGTACATTGTTTTACATGTCCCACAAAGTTGTTGAAAGAGTTTGCTTCATGGGGTTGCAGCTCGATGGCTTTTAATATCTCCATTAGAGCCTCCCGATGGGGTGCTGATTGTTGAATGAGCTCGTATATGGAGAGCCTAGCCGACGTGGTCCTTAGACTTTGGGTAAGTCTAGTCCGAATCGTGGCCACTGGTCTAGGTGGGGGAAGTTGCGTAGGGTGTTGTTGAGGTTGTGACGTCGATGGAACCTCTCTTGTGGCTATCGCGAGGGCAGCTCCTGGGTACCTCTTGTTCCTAGTCACTATGCTTATCATCCCTACATACCCCTGCATGGGGCAATTCTGTTGCACCTCATTGACTTGAAGGGGTTTTGCTTGCGCATCATGGGCAGGCAAGGGGTCTCTGAAGACTCCCATATGTTGGTTGTTTGGCGCTACGGGGTTGTCCACTGCCAATGTCTTATTGTCAATTAGGTCTTGCACCAAGCCTTTAAACTTCCAACATGCATTAAGGTCATGTCCCTTCCATCTGTGGAACCTACAGTACAAGTCCTCTCTGTACCCCTTAGGCTTTGGTGCATTGGGGTCTATGGTTTGAATCTCTGGCAAGTTGATCAAGTTTGCCACTGACAAGCGGTCAAATAGGGAGTCCCTGGACTCTGTGTAAGGTGTAAATTGTCACCTAGGGTGACGCTACTGATTTTGTTCTTGCCTCTGATTTTCTCTATCATAATTGTTAGGAGGCACCGCTTGATAGTTAGCCTTTTGAGGTTGTGTTGCTTGTGCAAGGCTTAGGGACGTTGATAGCAACCTGATTGACCATAGCGGGTTTCTGTTGCATGGTCCCTATTTTGGTGTTCTTAGTCCATTCTTTCTTCTTAGGCTTGGCAATCTCGCCATCCTGTATCTTGATCTCCTCAATGATTCTGGCTTGCGCCAGAGCTTCCTCAAGAGTGGCATATTGTTGTAGCTGCAATAGCATGGAGATCGATCTCAAATAGCTCTTTGAGAACATTTGGGTTAGGTCGGACATGGGAGGGAGGTAGGGCAGCTTTGAAAGCAACGTCCTCCACCGGTTCCCATATGCCACCATGGTCTCTTCCTCATACTGCTTGAGGCTAGCTAGGTCACTTAGTGATGCCTTTTTCTTGGTGTTGAAGGCGAAGCGTTCGAGGAACGCGTCCACTAGCTGATCCAAGTTACTGATGCTATGTTTTGGTAATTGAGTGAACCAATCCGAGGCAGGGCCTACGAATGTGGTTATAAATGTTCTTAGCAACAAAGCATCATTGTCCTGAATGCCAAAGCATTGGCTCAGGAATCTAGTCACATGCTCTTGGGCATCCTCCTCCCCTCTAAAGAGTGCCAACTGGGGTAGTTTAAAGTGTTCAGGGTATGGAGGTGTCGACACTGACGGATGCACAGGGTGACTATGGAGTTGGCGTAAAGTGGGCTTTTGGGGCCCATAAGTCTTGATCTCCATAGACTCTAAGCGCTCTAGCAACGCTTTATATGCATCGAAAGATTTAATTTCTTCCTCCTTAGTTTGCTCCCATTGTGGGTTGGGGGGAACTTGAGGCCTATGGAGGGGTGGCTGGATAGCAGCCCCTCTGCCTTGATAGGGCATTTCAGCCCACTCTTCTTCTTGTTCATACTCCTCATAGGCTTCTTGAGGAGTTTTTGGACGAGACCTATAACCATGGGTGGGTCCCTTCAGGGGGGTGCCCATCATTGTTCCTAGGAGTGGCCTCCCGCTCAGGTCTAGGAGGTCTCGGAGGTAGCACTTGGTAAGGTCATGGGGACCTGTCTCGCACCAAGGGGTTGTGCCTCTCATACACTTCTACTTTATGTGCGTGAGGGGTTGGGACCTTCTCAGGCACAGTGTTATGAAGCAATTCGGTTGCTGACGTTGAATGCGCTCTTTGTTAAGGCGATACAGATGCTCTAACTATTGTTGATCTTGCCTGAGCTACATGATTTGCGCTTGGCGGGCGGCATGTCTGGCAAATGCCAAGTCAATTTGTTCCACCGTCTCATGTTTAGGAAGCCTAGATGCCTCTCCTACATGTCTATCTCGGTCATGGTGATCCGAGACCCCTATGGGTTGCTTTCCTCTATCGAGGTTAGCGGCATTCACCTGAGGCACTGGCCTCAATGGGTGATCTCGATATATAGCAGGTGCGGAGGTGCATCGCTCCCACGTAGTGTACTACTCTTGAGGAACGTGGTGGTCTTCCTCATACTCCCTTTCGTATGTGTGAAGGGTGTGGGGAGAATTGTCTTGCCCTACCTGGAGAGCCCTGTGCTCTGGATTTTGTCTAATGTTTCTAATAGTAATAAGGGGTAAAGGAGGGATGACGAAATCATGTGGCCCCTCCTTATGGACCCTATGTTGCTCTAGCACTTCATCACTAGGCCACTCATAACGAGCTTCTAAGGGAGGCCTCCTTTCTATGTTGAGTGCCACGTGTAGGTTCTCCTCTTGAAAGGATCTATGTTGAGTGGGGGTGCCCCTCAAAGAGGTGCCTCTATAGTCCTGTTCTGTGGTGGCATGATGTGGACTATCTTGTGGGTCAGGCCACCAAGGCGGGATGACCAAGTCCTCAGGACTATATCGGAGGTGACTTGTCCCCCTTTGTGCACTCTCTACAGCGTCTGCCCGTGATTGGGCTCGGCTACGGGTGTACACCATGGTGATGCTTACCTAAAGATGCGTAGATTTTTATCTTCTTTTATGATTTTTATGCTACACTAAATAGAAGAGAAACACACACAAAGCAATGATTATCTCTTTTAAAGATTAAAAGTGTGCCCTAAAATCTGGTTTAGTGTGTTTTGATTTTTTTTTGTTTTGAAAGCTTTTGTAAAGAACGTTTAAATGCAATATGATGGCTCTTATGACTCCCAAAAATGGTCGCCCCTTCGATATACCATTGCCAGACCGATATACCAACCTCTCTATATACCCGCCCTTACGTGAGGGAAACTATTGGTACGTGAGAGCGAGATGGTACGTGGAACATAGGCGGTACGAAAGGGGAATCACTCTGTTTATGACACCTACCATAGAAGACTTATCCTCATGCACTGGGAATCACCCCAGCTACACTTGGTCAGCTTTCGTCAGGATTTACGTCTAGCAACAATCGCGATCGGGGTTATGTATGCAATATCTCAAGCCAAGGTGGTGATGAAATCCACCGTTGGTCTTGCTCAAGGGTTGGGGTTTTACGACCAACTCCTTGTTGTTTTAAATTACCACGTGGTGTGTGGGGTTCTTTTTAAGTTGCATAAATGAAGGAAACAAGCATTCAAACTCTCCTATGCAAGCAAATAACTAGAGAACAAAAAATAGAAAGCAAAAAATTGACAGAAGGTGTTTAAGACCCCTACCTCTTCTCTGCCCAAATCGGATGTCTCTGAATTTCTGCCCTAAAATTGCATAGAGAGCTATTCATCCTGGGGTGAGATGAATAATAGATCTGTATTCGTTCTAGGGTAGGACGAATTCCTATTCATCCCTGGGTAAGATGAATTCCAGCTCTGTACTCATCACAGACTGAAACGAACAACAATCCAACGTTTGAAAACTTGGTACCTGTAAGCAAAAACAAGCAACTTTTAATCAAAAATTTAATCTTAAAATCAAGGGATAGAGGTCCCACCATGATCGCCACTGAAAGCATGAGGATACGAAAACAAAAAGGAAAATGCTAAGTACGATGCTTGTAAAACCAAACTTAACGCTAAAAGCCTATATATTGAAAAATGCATGAAAGGAAAGGACATAGACGAATCGACACAAGATAAAAGCAATATGGAATACGGCCCTCTTTATTGATATGCTTTTAAAGTCATGTTACAATACGTCTCCTTCCTTTTTAGGGGATAGGAGCATCAAATATGTTTCTTATCACATCCATGGATAGCAATCCTTCTTCCGCGTGCCCACATGTAATATGGGCGGACCAAAATGTCACCACCGCTTGTGTATATGATTTTTGACTCCTTCCTTCTCCTCTGATGTTGAAGACCTACATTCAAGGAAATAGAAAATATTAGTAGCACCTGCAGATAGAATAAAACATGTATTTCCCAAGGCCTACTGTTAGTGTATGCATGAAAATATTAAACCGATAACCAAATAATATCAGAACGACCTAAAAATTTGACAGAAGCATGAATATGTTACCAGGAAGCCACTACAAAAGGAACAGTCAGGAAATTCCTCACAGATTTGTATTCGCTCCGGGCGGGACGAATAAACCTGCAACAAATTGTCAGAAAGCACCCTCTTCAATGTCCTATCTAGAAAGCTCCAAATGACCTACAAAGTTGGGGTTAGCTAATTGGGGGTATTTTGGGAAGACCCAGATGGTCATATTTCTCCAATTTGGCCTCTATCACCCAGATTTTGATGATGCCATCTGCAGGTTAGTAAAGGCAGGAAATGATAAAAGCATGGTCAAAACTTGCTCAGAATGAAGTGAAATTTAAACTACAACCTATTTAAATAACCTAGAATAAGATGCAAAAGAAAAATCAGAGAAATCTACCACATATTTCTATTCACTCCGGGGTGGGGCGTTTAGAACTGCGACAGTTTGGGGGGCGCCCGGGGGCAGGACGCCCACCGTTTGGGACTCTGTTTCGGCACCAATCCACTTGGGATGGGTCCAAAACCTCTTATGGGGTGTTGTCGACAAATTTTGTGGAATATTGTGGCCAAATGTTCGGGTTTGGGCTCCAGATTTGCGCTTCCAATAATCACCCTATGACCTCCCTTTAACAAGAGATCAAGGATGTGAAAGGCACAAATCAAAAGGTATGTGTGTGGATGTAAAATGGCAGCACTTCATTGCTCAAAATGCTACCTCTCTCTCCTATATTTTGGGTGAGAAGACTCACCAATTTATAGACCTAGGGTCTCTCTGTTTGAATTGCGCATGCGAGGGCGCCACTTGAGTTGCATGTCCTATTTTGAGAGAAAATATTATTCCCTGATTTAGAGTCTCCTTGCATGAGGCCTCCAAAATCAAAGACATGCATGACTGAAGTCTCTCTCCTTGATTTGAAGCCATTCCTCGCAATTGCATGGCCTGAAGCTACAGTTAACTGGCGGACTTGTCGAGGTTTGACTTTTTGCCAGTCAAACCTGCTATTCGCCTCACCCTAGGGCGAATGCTGATATTCGTCCCTGGGTGGGACGAATGCCAGTTTGTATTCATCCCAGGGTGGGACGAGTAGAGAGCAAGGTGCCAAAAAGGTGCCAAATTGACCCTTGACCTTCCAAACTACTTTTGGGAGTGGTTAGGACCACTGTTTAACCTCTAGGGGCTGCCCTAGGGGCTGTGTGTGTCAATGCGATCAGCGCTTGTTGTCACATAATCGGATTGGTGCTGTTTTGGTGTCTACAATTCTAATTTATAAATTTCAGGCTACCTGCTAAATTCTCTTTGGAAATTTCCATCCGATTTGTTGATCTTTATAAATCTTCCCTTAGAGTCTCTAGGCCTGCTCATGAATTTTCTATGCTCTCTTGTTTTTCCAACAAGTCTAATCTTTCTTGAATAATTTATGAATATCATTGATTGGATCAATTTGTTTTGCTTTCATGAATTGTTCCTCTTAAAAATTAAAGTTGTCTTTCAATAATTGAATCAATTGAACAAGAAAATCTTGTGTTGGAATGGGGTCAGGATTTTTAAATTGTAACTCACAGCGTAAATCTTGACACAACTCCCTAAAGTGCACAACTTTAGGTATTTTATGATATTTCTTGCTATATTCTAGAGCTACTTCTCTATTTTCTATTTCTACAAGAAAGTTGTGAATGATGAGGGAGTCTTCAAAATATTGATTTCAAGGGTAAATTGTTGGATTTACTGTTGGTCTTCTATGCCAAAGCCAAATCTCATAACTCTTTCCAAGATCTAGATAAGATGAATGGTAGTTTAGCCCTAGATATTTTGCTATGTCAATCCTTTTAATTTCCTTTAGTTCATCTTATTTTTATTTGATAATGTAAATGCGTTCATATAGATACTCCAACTCCTTACTAAATGTTCTATTTCTTTTCTCAAAAATAAGGTTAACTTATTGTTTTATCAGTAGTTCTCTAAGGTTTATAAGTGTAGACAGATTCATACAGTTTTCCACCATCTAGCGACTTATATTTTATTCTCTTTTCACTATCTTTGGTTTTGGTTTTGTTTGAATTTTGATTTTGATTTTCTATATTAATCCTACTTTTGTCATGTTTAGATATAAATCACAACAAATGAATTTATAACTATCCTTAATACAATAGGAAAAATTGAAATAAAAATTTCACAACAATCTTAATGTTTTTCTAAAATTAGGTGCGACTCATGTTCCTATGAATTTTTATACAGCCAATCTTAGAAAACTAGGAGTAATATGAAATATTGCTAAAAAAGTAAAAATTAACAATCCTTAATTTTTTCTAAAATTATGTGCAACTCACGTTCCTACAAATATTTATACATCCAATCTTAGCACATTAGGAGTAAAAGGAAATATTGCTAGAAAAGTAAAATTAACTAGAAATAAAAGGTTATACTATTACTATTTGTGTGATTGTTTACGAGGGTTTCACTATGGTTGTGTCACTCAACCATACCTACTTCCTACTTCTTACAGGTCCTACATATTCAGGGGTATTTCACTATGACTATGCCACTCAGCCATACCTACTTCCTATTTTATCATAGGTACTAAGCCAAACTAAACAATAATAACCACCCAAAGCTAGAAAATTTACAAAAATTGAAATTTGCAGGAAATAACATTTTTAACTAAGAAAATAGTCAAACTAATTCTTCAAGAGAAATGAACCTGGAAATGTTGAATGAATGGGATTGTTAGGAACATATCATGCCACTATGACTCATATACATGCAAAGGACTCATACGTACCTCTTTCCACATACAAGTAAGCCTCACCTTTTTGTACTGCCAAACAATTTTTTTGATTAACCATTATGACGCTACTCTCCATAGCAATTAGTTGATTGAGCACATTTATCTTGAGAAAAGTACCACACTTATTCAAGAATCTTGGTGTATCCTGAGCCTTGAGGTTGCTTGCAATATCATTTATTTTTGTAGCTTCATTTTTAATGATGACCAATGATTCTCATATTAGGTCAATGAGATCAGTAATTTAGTAAATTTGATGAACCAAAAATATCCAATCTTTGATATCTAAGTATTATTTTGAACATTTGTTCTTCTTGAAACTTGGTTGTTAGGATGTCATATACCTTTGTTGTTTCCTTAATGGACTCTATAAACACAATGCCAATTCATTTTAGCTTCTCATAGAAAGAAGTAAACATTTCCATACTTGTTCCTTTTATCTTTCCCCAATAGCAGGACCAAATTTGTCTCAACCAATCTCTAGAAACTATTGAGGTGAGTGGCTTGGCCTTTTCCTATTGTAATTCATTATTTGCCACAAGTAGGGTATTCTGTTGTTCCCCTAGCTTATCTTTCATCTCAAAGAGAGTTCTATTCTACTACTCCTTCTATTCTTGTATATTTTGTAGCTCAGCCTTTAGCTGGTTGACTTGCTCATATTTCAATCGAAACTCTTTTATATAATGGGATTTATCAAGGGTATTATTTAGATCAAGAATATCTTTTTTGAGGGCCTTCTTTTCCAAATTTTCTTCCATGAGATTGGCATTAAAGGTTCCTATTTTATTTTGAGCAGTTGCTAGGTCCTTTTCTACTACTTTTTCTTGTAGTAGTAATGTGTCTATTTCTGTGTGAATGGCCCAAGTAGTCTTTACTTTTGATATTATGAAGATACTTATTCTATTTCTTTGTACCCTATTATTTTGGTCTTATCTAAGATATGGGATTCTTCAATTTTGGTTTGACTATCACCTTGATTCTGTCATATTTAATGTAATCGAGTGTATCAACGCCCATGGTAGTGGTCTCCTTTTCTTTCACTTTCTCTCCATCCCTATTAATTCTCCTCTGCCAACTAGATAGTATCAAATATTGATGGAAGTGGTGATAGAGTAGAAACATGTAGGACAAGGGTCAACAAAAAGGTTGGTATTGGAGTGAAAGGATAAGACATGATAATTTTATAGGTGATATCTTGTGTAGTTCGCTCCTTCTGTGATTCAAGTGGAGGGGTGAAAAATGAAGGCTGTATAGGGAACTATTGAATAGCGAAAGGTTCTAAAAATGAAGTGGAATCTAAGAATGATGAAGTAATGGATAATACAAGAGGTTTTTGAGAGATAGGGTATTGGTCAAAGGGGGAAATGTGTTCTTCTATCTCAATTTTTATAGTTGTAGGGATAATTTCTAAGAGTGGTTGGGACTTGAGGGGTGACGAGCCTAGGATTTATATAGAGGGAAGACTTGAATGATCATGTGGTCCTAGAGATGAACTTGTATCTTGTGCTTTCCACTCTAGCTTATCCTTTTGTACCAATCCAACTACTTTCATTTCCACTTGTTTAATATTTACTTGGTTTACCTTTGCCTCCATATACTGCAACTCCTACATCTTTAATCTTTACATATTTTCATCTCCTATTGTAACTCTTGCATATTTTTGATTTACCTCTCTTTTTATTCCTTTAGTCTTTGTTAATTGCTAGTTGGAAGCCTTGTCAGAGGATTCCAAACTCAAACAATGTTTTTATTTCTTAGTAGAATTGGAACTTTACCCAAAAAACTTTTGAAAATATTCTGAAGGGGATTTTGTTATTTTAGGTTTTCCTGACCCTTTGATATGTAGTCTAGGTGGATTTTGGTGCAATAATTATTCTTCCACTTCTTCACATCCTAATGCTTGAGTCACTAATGCTTGTTGTAGGGATTCTATATCAAATTCTTACTCTCCTTCATATGCTATATCTTCAACAATTCAAAACTTGAGTACTTTGGGGAACAAATCTTTCTGATGTTTGCTCATCCAACTGATATGGTAAATATCATAGTTGTTGTTAAACAAATTATATATACCACTGGGCTTGGTTTTCTTAATCATGTTACATTCACAATGCATTATCCACCATTGCTCAACTTTTTTTTCTTCTAGCCTTTATCCTCCATAACAATATCAAACAACTATAGATCCAACAAGTGGTCTTAATTCCTTTATGGGTCAAACTCTCACTCATATATGTAACACTTTCTCCATTTTGGACTTTATTACATCTCTAAATAGTTAATTGGTGCCACTTGTTCTTTTGGAATATTCTTAAACTTTTAAATTTTTGGTGATGGTAAGTGCTTGAATATGAATATGTTAGTGTTTACATTCAACTTTTTGGTCAATATACCTATAGTATCATAATTCCATATGTCTGTAACTACTAGCACTTTTAGTGGAGATATATTTGCCTCTAGGTATTGGTATTATTGTGGCTCTCGTGGACATAATTATATGTTTAATATTGACCAGGATCCTGAATAATTGTGCCTTCTTTTTTACCTACCCCAGGGTTTGTTCTACCACATATACATATCTACAGTACTCTAGGTCAAATACCCAGTCAGTGACATAGTATGGAAATATATACGAGAATTTATAGAAACCATATGTCCTAATGATGGTACTCTATTCCACAAAATATCAATCTCTTGTTTCTCACAGTTTCCTCCTTATATAGGTGCAGAACCTTCCATAGATTATTGCTAATGTGGGTCCTAAAATTTCTTTTTTTAATTCGAGGTATATAGAGCTATCTCAGAGAACATGGTTCCAGTACATTACTAGGAAATCCTTACCCTCCTTACCTATTTTTTGAAGAAAAATATTGTACCTATTTTTAAATGTCATGTAGTAGAAAATAGCCAAACCACATATGAGGAGTATGTGAACACATTGCACTTTTTAACTTTTAATGATTTCAATTGGTATTGAATGTTGATCGCCAAAATTTATGCCCATACAAGTGTGATGAACGTGAAAGCCTGCATTACCGTATTGTTCATACCCATATGATACAGGTATACTAAAACATTATGAGTATAACCAACATGCACAAAATAGACCATACCTCATTATAGAATTCAACCAGCTTTCTAGTCTTATTCATATAATTATCCAATAACTTCCCTCTAACTTGAACAAGCCAGTGTGGACCTAGGGTATTTTACAAATATGTTCTTTCCTCTTCCAAGTAAACTTCCTTCATATTAATGTATGGGTTTTCATCTACTACAAATTTTATTCATATGAACTCTCTATTGATAGTAAAAAACAACTTAAAATTACAGTCACAGACTATGGATGTGTTGGGATCGTAGAATTTTGCTATCATGTGTATAATTTTTGGGTATGGATGTACCCCTTCAAAAAAAAATATGCTCATGTTTGAGTATTAGGCTGCACTAGATGGGTCCATTGTAGAAAATATCTTTACCTTTTCCTCATAGCTGATTCTACTAGTTTTTATTTTGGGCCAAATTGTAAATAACAGGTCCTAGATGCCTACCAACTTGTCTTTCAGCTCACTAATGTATTTTTATACAATAGCACTCTTCCTAATCCGCCCAATTATTCTTACATAACTTCTAATTTTGCTTTTGAAACTAGTCTATCATTGATTCTCTACAACTCCTATAATACTTTTCCTTTGTAGTCTACACTCTAGAATGTGGTGGAAGGAATCATGTCTAGTGTAAGGCCCATGAATTTATAGTGTCCAGGTAGATATTTCAATGGTTAGGAAAAATTCAAGTCTTCATGGGATATATTGCATGTGTTGAGGATTTCTTAATGGAATAATTGTCTCTTTTGAGAGGTCTAACAAGTTTGACTAGGAATATTGCCATCATCCCATTCTGGATAATTGTAATATGATAACTGATATGTACTAGCCACTCAATTTTTATATCCTCATCATATTTTAATTAGAGTTGCACAATTTTGTGAACCTATGATTTTCTAGCAAATCTCAAGAGGATCACCAATCATCGATGCATTAATTTTTCACATTGTATTTGGTAGGTTAACCCCCAATGAATTTGAAGCAATTGTATTGGGCAGGTTTTTGAGTATCGTTATTGTGATAATTGATTGAGGGATGTGTCATGGAATTCAATCATTCTTCAGATATTTTATCTAATGAATTAGTGGATATATGGAGGAAGGATGCGTAGCCCAAGACACCATATCTTGCTAATACCTTTTTTGAGCATGTATTTTAGGTAGGGTCAGTTTCTTGAGGCAAGGACAAAATTTTAACTTTTTACATAATGCACAGGTGTCATATTCCATATATATAAGTAGGACACCGCTTATCCTAAGCATAATGCTTGATATGTTGACCATCTATTAGAATGAATAGTAAACCACCATACAACTGACACAAATGAAAGGTATTTAACCTTTTCCTCTACTTTATTATGTACTATTGAGTGGAATATGCTGGAAATATGTACTATTGAGTGGAAATTTTCTTCTACTTTATTATGTACTATTCAAAAACTTCTCCTATATTTGTGCTTACAAAGAGCAGAAATCCTGCAGTGTTTGCATTAAAAATAGAAAAATGATGTCCTTGTTACCATGTATTTCCAGCATATTCCCAAAATATTCCACCTTCATTTTAGTATTTTTATTTATTTTTAAAATCCTCGAAGAAACTTTTCCTTTCCAAATTTTCACTTCCTCATTCCTCTATTTGGTTTTCTTACATTTCCTCTTCCTTATTTTACCTCATTTGTATTTTTTAACGCTTTCATAATGAAATAAAATAGGAAATGTATTTGCCTCCATATTTGGAAGCTGTTACATTGCTACCTAACATGACAACATCGATTGAAAACCTTTCTCATTGTTATTATATGAATTAATTCTCCTCTGCTACATCTATATTAAAATTTTATTCATTTATTTGAATGACCTCTTGCTAGCCATCCCCAACCAACATAAGACTATCAATTCACTCTTTAATAATAAAACCATTAAATTCAATGGAACGAGCCACAAACCTCATTCATAATGCCAACCATGTGAAAAAATGAATAATGCATTGGTTTATGATAGTGTCATATCATCGGTCCTCTACTAATTTGTAATCACAATAATGATGTAAGTGAATGCTAGCATCCTATAATTTTCAATGTGCTTTGACATCGATGTTACTATATATTTATTCCCTTAATGCTGCAATGTGTTCTTATGGATGTGATTGTTCCTATAAAAGCTCTCTCCATGCATCTAAATGCGGGCCTAATCAGATTGATGGAACATAGCTATCTAGCCATTGTGGGCCTGTTGTCACTACTACATAATAGTTAGATTCCACAAACTTTCAGATTGGAACGGACTCGCTCTTCCCTGTTGGATGTCTAGCACACAATACTCCCATGAATCACATATCCTCATCATGAAAATATTATCACTTTTTCTTAGAACCCATTTATTGTCTTAATCCATACTGTGAAACCACCATGAGTTCTAAAGGCTATCTAGGAAATATGGAAATGCAACTAATTGTCTAAAGTTTAACATTTTTGAACCTCTGCATCATGATGCAGGCTGCACTTAAGTTTTCCCCACCATCATCCTGGTCAACACATTTAATGGGTTATGCATAAGGGGTTAGCCCTGAAATATATTTATAAAATCAAGGTGAATTATCTTAGAATCTTGGAAAAATTTGTAGAAGTATACATGGTGAATTGCATTTATTTATCTCCAAAAAATTTCAAACCATGGCGAATCAATTGAAAAATATTTCTAGAGGTGTAGGTTGGTTGCAGAGGGTTTGAATTAGTCATTTTTAGATGGTTTTTTAGGATTTTACTATGTTTTTTGTGTAGATCTCATCGAGCTAGGTGGTTTTAAAAAAAAATTGAAAATAGAGCTCCGTATCAAAATTTATGCCTCCTAGAAGTTTCCCTGCAAAAGTGCACCTCTGCAGCCGATCGTCATGTGTGCAACCGATCGGTTGTAGAGGTGCACTTTTGTAGGGAAACTTCTATGAGGCATAAATTTTGATCTAGAGCTCCATTTTCAAATTTTTTTAAACCACCTATATCGATGATATCTACACAAAAACATATTAAAATCCTCAAAAAACCATTTTAAACCGATCGACATGTCTGCAATTGATCGGTTACAAAGATGTCAGTCAGTTTTAGACATGTCAATCGGTTTCAGATGGTTTTTTGAGGATTTTAATAATTTTTTTTGAGGATTTTGATAAGTTTTTTGAGTAAATATCTTCGAGATGTGGTTATAAAAAAAATTGAAAATAGAGCTTTGGATCTAAAGTTATACCTCCTAGAATATTCCCTACAAAAGTGTACCTCTACAACCGATTGGCTACACACATGACGATCAAATGCACACATGACGATCAGCTGCAAGCATGACAATCATCATGCTTGCATCTGATCATCATGTATTTAACCAGTCATCATGTGTGCATCCAGTCATCATGTGTGCAGTCGATCAGTTGTAGAGGTGCACTTTTGTAGGGAAACTTCTAGGAGGCATAAATTTTGATCCGGAGCTCTATTTTCATTTTTTTTTTTTTAACCATCCAGATCTATGAGATATACTCAAAATACATATTAAAATCCTCAAAAAAAATCTAAAACTGATCGAAATATCTACAATCGATCGATTGTAGACGTAACAGTCGGTTGCAGACATGTCGATCAATTTCAAATATTTTTTTGAGGATTTTAAAAATGTTTTGAGTAGATCTCATTGAGCTAGGTGGTTTTAAAAAAAAGAATTGAAAATAAATCTCCCGATCAAAATTTATACCTCCTAGAAGTTTGCCTACAAAAGTGCACCTTTGCAACCGTTTGGTTGCACACATGATGATCGGTTGCACACATGACAATTGACTTGAAGAATGATGATCATCATGCCTGCAACTAATTGTCATACCTACAACCAATTGTCATGCATTCAATTGAATCAATTGTAGAGGTGCTCTTTTGCAGGGAACCTTCTAGGAGCTCTGGATGATCAGTTGTAGAGGTGTATCAATCGACCTAAGTCAATTCATTGCAAAGTTGCAACTGATCGACTTATGTTGATTGATACATCTCTACAATCGATCAACTTAGGCTTATTGACACCTTTGCAAACCGATCAAATTATATTGAGAAGCACTCCTCTACAACCTTGTCAAGTTTGTGGGACCGATCGGTGTCTTTCGATTGATAATACCCTACAACCAATCGAAAAATATGTCGACTAACAATAGGTTTTTCATTGTTTCAGAGCTATTTTTGAGTTAGATTATTTTAGATGTATGTTTATCGCTACCCCCTACAGTATATATATAGGTAGTATATGAGGCGAATTGGGTGGGAAAAACAAAATCATTTATAATTTGAAGGCGATTTGGGTGGGAAAAATAAAATCATTTATAGTTTGAGGTCGATGAATTAAAATAAAAATAGGTTAATTATTATCAACGATGAGTGAATTTACCCCAAAAAAACTTCCACCCCCTAAATTTTGGGCGAATGGGCCCCTATGAAATGATCCAAAATTATCCAATTTAAAAATTTGAAAATCCTAAATAGAGTCAATTTACGATATTTCACGCTTATTCATAACCCTGATCTATTTTATATGTTGTGTTTCAAATGTCCTCATCATGCGTTTCACTTTCAAATCTGACTTTTTCTCTGACATCCTACCATTGGATTTTTGCCTACAAATATCGTGTTCTATATAAGCTTACCTTTTCGTCATGTCTATCCTGGTCCAATGCATCTAGCTGGTCTATCTTGATAATACATTATGACCAATGATACTCGAATCTGTGGGTATGTTTCAGTGCCTTTGAATCATCTAAGTCCATTAAACATAATACTCTCCATATCACACCATTGATTGGTCCTAGTCACCATGTCATAAAGTGGACTCCTACCAAGTAATCCACGTCAACTCTAGTATTCACCACTTGGGTAGCTTGCATCTCCGTCTAGCTGTCTGTCAATCCATGTCGAATCTTATGCTTATCTCAAATTGTTGCTCTCCCAACTATATATGTATCTATGAACTCACATGCTCCTCCATGAAGTTTAGAACCATAAAAAATCATGTGTAAAAGAGTGGATGCCACATGTTTGATGCCTTATGACTGCCTGTCCTACAAGTTCTATGTCAAACCATGTGTCATATTTTATTCTCTCCTTCATCGAACACATGATTATCAAATGTATTTCCACCCAAATCACCCCCACATGGGTCCACATTTATGCATCCAATATGTGTACTCCTCGTCGATATTCATCCATGTCACAACATTGCTTTGTAATCTCTAGCCTCCCATTGTAATACGTTGTCCATGGAGTTGATTGAGTCCACATCTATGTGGGAGCCCTTAGTATCGATGTCACATGACCATCCACGATGTCTAAATTCTATGATAATATTATTGTTTCTAGATCATAATCCCTATACCATTCACATATTCCTCTACATCGTTCGCCTGAGATCATTGGCATTGTGCCCAAGCCATGTCATCAGTACCTGTTAGAATATTCTAATGTGCACTATACCTACTTTTGAAAATTATCATTTTCATTGACACTTGTCATATATGCTCATGCCTATATATTGTAACCTACTTCATGTATAATATATTTCATCAGTTTTATTTCTAATATTTGGTATTAGAGCTCTAGGATTTCCCTGCCCTATGAGCTTGAGGGGGGATTTCCCTTATGGAAATCCCTCCCTCATTTTTTTCTCTCACTTTTCCCCATTTTTTTGGATACTGAGGAAGTATGCTCTCCATTCTTTTATGGATGGATCCGAAACTAGAAGTTGAAAAATTAATGGTTGAGTTTTCTCTATGCATCCATCCATAGAAGTAGTTTCTCCACAGAGCAACGAAAAACAGGATACCCTGGTTTGATGTTATTTTTTTATTTTTTATTTTGCAAGTCCATCTAAGTCACAGATCTTCACCAGAGAGGAAGGTAGATGCTAACTATTCGATATTCAACACCAGAAAATTGTTGTCTGTGATGGAGATACATCATGGTGGCGTTTGTCCTAGAAGCCAAACAATATTCTCACCAGCTTGTGCGGTGCTGTCATAGCAACACAAATGAGAACGAAGTCGGAGGAACATTTTTTCTTAGGAAACAGATCTTGAACTCTCTATCGCTATACTTTTTGCCGTTAAACTTCTTGTGTGAATGGCCTCTTATTTTTTATTTGAAACCCATATGCACCAATACTAAAGAGAGCGAAGGAGAACACATTTTTTGTTGCAGACCTGAATGGTCCACATTAAGGAATAATTTTGTGTTGATATCAGACTATTCATGTTATAGATGTTTTTTATAGCTCCTGGATTGCTATGGCAACCATGGCTAATTTGACGCAATTCCCATGCACTCTTCGGCCAACATCATCATCGATGAGGAAATATTGTGGGGATTGGGTGTCTATGACTGAGAGACTCCACTATTGCATCGACAAGTTTATTGCACAACTCGTAAGTTTGTATATGCTTGTGGATCATAAGTTTGTAATGCTACATCATGGGAAAATTGTTCCAGCAAGTGGACGGGTGAGCCGTTGTTTGGTGTTGTACTACCAGTTTGATGATGGACCGTCGCAAGAAGCCTTAAGCCACATGAAGGAGCAAATTTTATGTCATGATTTTTTATGATCCACTGGTAGATGATTTTTCAATGTAGAATCGGTGTGTTGTGGAGTTGTGTGATGTGTGGCAGACCTGCTTGTGAAGTTGGCATCGTTGACAGCAAGAATTCTCATCGTTATTTGGTGGGAGAGGAAAATAACTACCATGGATGTTTGCATCTGTTCTATGGTCCCACTAGGAAATATCACAATACCTTTTGATTAAATTTTACTGAGCGTTGTTTAGTGTTCCACATTCACCACAGATAGAGATCACATATAGCACATATTTCATATTTATAGATCTTAGATTGGTGCTGGTAATGGGTGCAACAGAAGTGTGTTTGAGTCCTTTTGGTGTTTGGGATACGGTATCAATTTTAATATCTGCTTATGTGTTTGAGCTATAGCACATCTATTATTTTTTCAATACGATTTTCAGTGTCGATGGGCCCCACTTGTTTGATTCCAAACTCTTGAGAGGGAATATCTATGATGTAGCCTATTTTTTTGTGCTTCACCAACTATTCATTTTGTACATTTTGATGAATTTTTTCCATGGAAATACAGCCCGCAATGCTGGAAACCCTAGATTGAGGTATCATTCTATGGGAAGGTCCTAGGAACACAAGAAGGTAACAATGGATGCATGGTGTAGTTTGCAGGGCCCATGTACGACTAAATAGAGGAAGACATATGGAACGGGAACGTTGTTGTACCATTATGTTATCAACAGAGCGACTGCATTTTAGAATTTATGTTCGAATCTTGTGTTCGGTTGACACCGCGGTGGACTACATAAGAAGAGATTTTAAATTTTTATTTTTTTTAGTGATTTGCATCCGCACCAGTTTATCCATTGGGTTTGTTCAAAGTCACCGACGAGCACCACCAACGTGGACCTCGATCGGATGAAAACTTGGGTTGTTTAAGAGTGAGAAGAGTGTATGATTCAGGTGAATCTAGCTATTGGTCGACTATGCCAAAGTAGCAGCGATCAACTTTGTCAGGCTCCCATTGTAGTTATTTCATTGAATGGATGAATTGTTTTTTCCTTTAGTGTAGTAGGACTGAACAAATTTAACGTCATGATATGGCGTATACAAACTCTATGGCTTTGGCATTTCACACAACACTCTCATTCGACACCATGTTGTTGTTCAACACGAACAAGGAGGTGGTTATTTTTTCAAGGATCCACCTAAGCAGTGGAGTGTTTTCATGTTTTAGGCTACTCTGAAAACACATGTTGATTTAGTCGTCCAGATGCACACTGCAAAAGATTGCCATGATTGGACAAAGGACCCGCAGTTTGAGTGGTCCATTATTGTACTTGTGTTGTGGTTGTTTACCGATCTTGTAAGTGATATATGGAGCGGATTTTTGTTTTCCTACGAAAGCGATGTGAAGGGGGTGTTTTTATCGAGGTTTCTCTTAAAATGTGTGTGGGCCTTTTCTAGTTTTACTTGTTCACATGATAGTAACTACTCATTATAGTGGTCCAATAGAGGACTACAAAAATGCACTCATAATGTATCCGTACAAGCATAACATGGGGGCATTTCATTTAAAAGGATTTTTTTTTAAAAGAGCATAGTTTATAAAGTGGTGGGGATCACATTGATTTTATATTGTATGAGGGAAAGAGAGCCCATGAGTATTGGCTGATAGTATGTCCTAAAATCATTTTTTCAAATTGTATGGGGGTTTATGAATATCTTTTAATACCATTATAATATTTCGATGCACATTCTAGAATACTTTTTAATATGCCTCTTTGCTACTTAGAGAGACAAGTTGTTTTTCCCAAAGATCAAGGACCCTTGGAAAATGGAACATAGGGGTATTTATAGTCGTCAAAAATATTTTTCACGATGAACACATTGGTGATGTCCATTTGTAATTTGAGGCTGTTTCATTTGAGTTTTTTGCCCTCAAATTTGTATACCTTGGAGTGCACTTTCGATTGTACTCGACACTCCCAAGGTAAATTTATATGTGATCCTTGTACCTATTCACCTTCTCTATAGACCTGGTAGACATAGTGGCTGGTTACCCATGCTTTCCAATAGGATGATATGGTCACAATAAGGACACTTACTCTAGGGACTACAGACATAGACACCCTAGACTCTATCCGAGGTCTTTTTCGGATCAACTTCTAAATACTATAGATGAAGACACTTCAGAATATTATATTCTCTTCTTTCTTCTTCTCCTCCATATTTGGCTTCTATGGCTCATTTATATTGTATTTCATGGCTCATTTTTCTATTGTATTAAGGTGCATTTTCGGCAGAGACCGACACCTTCTAGATTGAGTTCACCATGAGGGGGGATGATATTCATGGTGAATCTAGTCAGTGACCTATGAGAGGCAACATACCTAGAGGATGACTTACAGAGACAATAGACCTAGAAGTGGCTAACCCTGAGGCACACAGGATGACCCTAAGGTACTTAGACGACTGACCCAGAAGCAATAGATCCAAGGAAGTGGCTGAAATTGTGGTAACAGACCGAGATGTATACACCATTGATCTAGAATTATTCATAGTTGGATAGCCAAGCACAAAAAGCATGAGGCTATACCAAATCAACAATAAATGAGGATGATAGATTTATTTTAGAGAAGTCAACATTAAGGGGGAATGTTACCTAATGTTGACTTGTTTTTTTCTATAGTTAGGATAGTGCACATTAAGGGGGAATATTAGAATATTCTAATGTGCACTATACCTACTTTTTGACACTTGTCATTTTCATTGACACTTGTCATATAGGCTCATGCCTATATATTGTAACCTACTTCATGTATAATATATCTCATCAATTTTATTTCTAATAGTACCATCCACTTTATAGCTAGATTAGCCTCTACCTTGGTGACATGCAGTACTACGTATCCACCTCATCCAATTATTGCTTGTCCAATAGTCTTCTCACTAATATCACCAACTGGATCACCAAGTAGGTGTCACATGGCTGGCTAATTGTCCCATTTTTTTATGTCTTCACCATGTGCTTCCAATGTGACCATGTAAGCCCTGTTAGTAGCCCAAGTCATCTGCCAGGTTGGTGCATCCTAGTCCTAGTCGTTCGCCAAGTCATCTTAAGTGCCATTAGAAAATATTCATGGAGTGCGCACATCGATGGTCTCAGAATCGTCCCTTTGGTATGATGTTACTGCACATAAAATATATCCCACAATTAATAGGCTTAACCATATATGAAAAGGAAATATCATCTAAAATTTTATTGAACATCATTTCATTTTATTTTGTTTTTCTTTACACATGTATATACTTGTTGGCAATTTTGCCACATTGTTTTTGTTGCTACTGTTAATATAAAAAAATGCATGAATTGTAGAGATACTAATTCTTCTATTTGTCCCTTCATGCACTTTGAAGGAGAAAATGTAAAAATCTCTATAAGTTTTGTGTTAGAGCAAGGTAAATGTAAGATGTCGCGATATCGCTACATGTCGCGATATTGCAACGTGTTGCAGTTTCGCGAGTCCAAATGCAAAATTCGGCAAAGTATAAAAAATGTCACGATATCGCGACATGTAGCATTTTCGTGACCTGTCGCGTTATCGCGATCAAAATAGTCAACGATAGCAAGGGGGTAAAATCGTCGCGATATCACGACGTGTTGGATTTTTGTGGTCAATGCAGTCAATAGAGGCACTAAAATGAAAGTTGTCGCGATATCGCGACGTGTTGCAAAATTGTGACTTGCGGTGGCCATGGAGCAGAGTGATAGAAAATGTCATGAAATCATAACATAATTGAGCAAAGGGCAATGTCAATGAAACCCGTCGCGATATCGCGACAGAAAAGCAGAGAGGGAGCAAATGGAGAAAAACGTTGCGATATCGCGACATTTTTGAGGACGAGGCCAAGTAAGAGAAACTTGTCGCGATATCGCGACATGAAGCGATAATGATGAAGAAGGCAAGAAAATGTCACGATTTCGCTACATATTTGACTGGAAGGGCAAAGTGCAGATAATTGTCACGATTTCGTGACATGTTCCATTTTCGCGAGGCGGAAAGTAGAAAAAAGGAGAACATAGAAACCTGTCACGATTTCAAGACATGTTGAAGATGAAAGAACCAAATGGAAAAAATGTCCCATTTTCGTCACTTGTTGCATTCTCACAGGTTGAAAGATGAACTGTACAAGACATCGAGAAAGTGTTGTGATTTCGTGACATGTCGCATTTTCATGACCTGTCGTGTTTTCACGGGTAAGAAAGAGGCAAAGACAGCACAAGAGAAACATGTCGCGATATCGCAACATGTCGCATTTTCGTGACCTGTCTCGTTTTCGTGACCGAAGCAACAACAAATGCCTGATACAATTATGTTGCATTTTTCTTTAAGATTGCATAGGAAAACGTGCAGAGGAGATAAGAATCAATTAAATTCTCTCCAACGGTTTTTAGATCATGGTCAAAGAAGCGGTTCCAAGATTAAATTTTGCTGATTACCGAGGTGTGCAAGATGGAAGAACCTAAAGCAGTTTTCGATGTCGCTAGAATTAAATACACCTCCGATATTCAAAGCGTCTATTCATGATCTCTTACAACTTTCAGCTTCCCTTGATAATGGTCATTGGATGAAGAGATATGGCTCCTCGTTTCTATTTCATTCTTAATTGTAATCCATTAAAAGCAGGGACTTTCATTTCTTCGAGGCAGATTAAGGGGATTGTTCTTCGAAATATGCTTCATGTATTAAATGTTATAATATGAAAGAAAGAGGAGAGACCTCTATAAATACCAATGTAAAGCTCAAGCAAACGGAGGAGGATCTTGTTGCTGAAATTGAAATAGAAATCCTAGATGCAATTGCTTCCATTCTTAGTGTCTTCTAGAATTTGTGATCTAATTTGTTGTGTATGTTTGGATTTATGTTTGATTTACTTCTATGTAGTCCAATGTAATATCAGTTGAATTCTGCTATGTTGAATTTGGTTGTATTAGCATGTGAATGTTTGAAGTTTATTTGGAAGCAAACTCATGCCTAATGCGTGATCTAACTTTTGTATATGTGTTCTAAGAGTCAGTTGTTGCTGAGCTTTAGGATCTAGTTGAAGTTATTTTTGTTCGATATTATTTTCCCCATTAACGATTAGCTTCTACTATATTTACATCTCTTTTAGTTATTTCCCATTTCTTTCCACATTTTCCCATTTCTTTCCTGTATCTCTAGTCTTGAAATCAGTTTAGATTAGTGTGGGAACCAGCCCTCTCTGGAGATTGGTCCAGGAGACATTTCTTTCTCTTGACCTTTCAATTTTGGCCAGGTCTAGGGCGCATAGATGTAGAAAATCCTTGCTTGTGGCAGATTCGTGACCAACAATACTATTATATATATTATTTTTTATATTATTATTGCATACAATTTATTTATTTATTTATTTTATTTAAATTTAAATTCAATTCAATCAAAATAATAAGGAAAACATTAACCTTGACATTTAAAATTTAAAACCTTAACAAATTAAATCTATAAACTTAACCCAAACTACTAAACATCAAACAATAAAGAAAGAAGACACTACACAACCTTGAACCTTGGAACCTGTAAAACAAGCACTCAAAGAAAATCAAAATCCTCTTAACTCCAAAATTTAAGGTGGATCCCCAAAATTTGGGGCTAGTTGTGCAATAGCCACAACAAATGGCAACTCTACTGAGAAATGCTCCTGAGCACTTCAGGTGAAGAACCTATTTTTAAAAATAAACAAACCAAAGATAAAAAATACAAACCATATAGCAACATACAATGAAGACAGTGGGAGATAACTTCAACTAGAAACACATGAATCATTTGTTCTCTCTTAATGTGTGTGAAAGTGACTTTATTTTGCATGCTTAAAAACATCCAAAATCCATCAACTGATTAGCATTAATCTATGAGGTCTTTCTCCCAATAAGAATTTTATAGACAAAGCCCTACTGCTAGTCAGGTGTCCATAGCCTTGATAGGGTTTATCTAAATTACCCTTGTGTTTAATTGATGTTTTATGTATTATTTCCTTTTTTGAGCAAGTTGTATCTAGACAGGACCCTACTACTAGTCAAGCATATATAACCTTAGTATATTTTATCAAATCTTAGTGACTAATTTTAATTTTTTTTCCTTTTCCTACTTGTTTTTTTATAGCTTTGCAAATATTTATGCATCACATGGGTATTTGAAGCTAGAGATGGAGTATATTAGATTTTTGCCTTAATTTGCAAACCAAAATGACTTCATCCTTCAAGATTTTAAATCATGCCCCTTAATATGATGTGTTCATATGTAGCTTTGGAAAAATGTTTTAGTATTCCAAAATTCACTATCTTAGTCCCAAAAATCTAGGAGAGGTTAATAAAAAATTTCATCTCCTTTTCCTCGATCCACGTGACATATAATTCACCTTTCATGACTAAGGAAAACAAAAAATGGTCAAGAATACATTAGTAGTGACCACGAAATATCACCTCAAACAGAGAGACCAACCTCAAGATGTACAAATCACAAACCAAAAATTAGAAATAAATCAACACTTAACCCAATGTAAACCAAGAAGAAAGCAAAACAAAACCAAAAATCAAGGACCAAATGCAAAAACCACAAAACCGAACAAAGACATGAAAACCAAAACTATATAGAAATATATATACTATGGTACAAGATGGTGCCCAAAATTTCAAGCATCACTTTCCTAGACTCCAAACTTGATTTCTATCACAAATGAATTTTTTTTTTCCATAATAGGCATACAAAATTTTATGGGCAACATCCCACAATAATATTACACCTACAAGCACAAAATCCTTCAATTTGCCTCTCTCACCCCACCATATTGATTTAGTTTCATCAGTAATCCCATGGTGAAGCTTTAATTCATGAATGTTATAAAACAATGATTGATTTTCAATTGTTCCTTGTTCATTCATTAAAATGAATATTTCACCATTCAATTCCTCATTTAGAATTAAAGTCTCCTTTTCAAATTTAAGGTCTTGCAAGTAGGAACCGAATTCTAAAAAATTCAAAGCCAATTCATTTTCCATGTATTTAGGCCAATCATGCTTATGTAACAATTTGCAAGCATCTAGGATATTTACTAAATAAGAATCATTATAAGCTTTTATCCTAGATTCAATTTTTAAGTTTTGATGAACTTGATTAAACAACTCACGCATATCTACTTCTATTTCATTTGCCAAAGCAATAATATAAGAGATATGAGTAGAAATCAATTCTATTTCTTTATTAACCTCTAATGGCATTTCATCATACACAACATTTTAATCCAATGAATGATTATATAGATTTTCACCTGAAGCTTGGATGCTTAGACACAAAAGGATAGATTATACCTTTTGTACATTTTCATTTATAAAAACTTGGTGATCCATTATAATATTTTCTTCTTTTTCATGGGCTTCATCATCATCTTCATGTAGTATTTCTTCTTCATCTATGACCTGTTTATCAAAAACACCAAAATTAGGCACCTAATTAAAAATATGTCCACTCTTTTCAAACCATAAGTCTTGTCTATATAGGGGTGGGTCAACTAGTATATCTCCATGATAAATAAACTGAGTTTCTTTGAATAAAGCCACATTTTTATCACTGGGTTCCAATTCCTTGTTGACCATTCATAGTATTCCTTCCTCAGAATATTCAATATAATCATGTGGATTCACATCCAAGTTTGATGTATTCTTCATATCAATGGGAGTTCCATCAATAGAGGTGTGAAAAGCCAATGATTCTTCATATATTCCCCAACCATTATAATAATGGCTATTTAAACCTATGGGACGAAAATCTATCGCATCTTCCTCGTAATTTTCAATCTCTTCAAGAAACTCTTCTTCGAATTCTTCCTAGTCATTATTTTGACGATGTTGAAGAGTTTGATCATTAATTTTTATCATCTTATCCAAGTTTATGGAAGGTCTTGATTTGTCAAATATTTCAACACTAGTCCACTCTAGGACCCCTCCATTGTCTGAAAGAATATCACTTTTAGTATATTTGACCTTTGTATCATGAGGATGATTTTTAGAATTATCAAGATATGCATATTAAGGAATTTGTTCCTATGATTGAACGACACTTGTTTTAAGTTGGAGAACTAGCCTTTGCAACTTGTCCTGCATATGAGGTGAAGCTAGTGCTTCATTAGAAAGAGTGGCAAAGTCCTCCCATTTATTCCACCAACAATAATCATCTTCTAAAACCAGGGTGTGATGTTCAACCACTTCTTCACATTCTTTAAATTCAACCATAGTTTACTTTTCAAACTCACCTTCATCCATATTTGGTGATTCAAGAGTTTTTTTTGTGGGATAAATTATTGTATTCTGCTTTCTATGATTGTCCCAATCCTCTTTTGTGAATAATTACTCTAAGAATTTTATTTCTAAAGGGTCATTATTTGGAACATGTTGGCTTTATTTCTCAACCACTTCAACCATTTCATTTAATTCTATGGAAGGTCCTGATCTATCACATGTTTCAATACTTGTTAGATTTAGGATCCCTCCATTAACTAAAATCATATTATTGTGAAAGTCATTGAAATTTATCTTAGGAACATGATTTGATAGATGATCAATATGGGTACTCTGAAATTGATTCACACTTAATAATGATGGTTGATTTTGAATGGTAGGTTGATGTGCACAAATTGTTGGGTGGGTAAGGGAGGTATTAAATGGTTGAAGATTATAGGATCCAAAACCCACACCATAATTTTGATAACTCAATTGTTGCTCAATTGTCATTGCTTGAGTATAATCTTGGGACAAAGATGTGATTTGAGGCATCCCTCGCAAATATGTGGAAGTGAATGGGTCAAGAGCATTGAGGTATACTTGGACAACTGCTCCTTCTAGAAGAAAATAAGGTACCACCAGTTGAGAGTATAGCCCGTGGAACCTTTTGGTGAATGAATTCAAATTTTTACTTGTTCCTATATGAATAGTGACAAACTGATTGTATATGAGTATTGGATCAACTATTTTTTTTTTTGAATTGATTGAGAAACATTGCCTCTAGTTGAGCCCAAGAAGTGATCAACCCTAAAGCTAAATTAGTAAACCAATCATATGTAACTTTGTCCAAGGTGTAAGGTAATATTTTACAAGCAACATCATCATACCAAACCATTAAATGATTCACGTAGATTTTTAATGCTTGAATATGTTCTTTTTTGGGCCTTGTCCCATTAGACACAGATAAAGGAAGATATATGTCAAAACCGATGGGTAAACTATGTTGAACTCTAGGTATGTTCAAAGGGTTGCCTATCATCCATGGTGCAAACATGGCAATTAGTGAACCTTAAAAAATACAACTTTAATACATATTTTATTACTCAGAGAAATATCTTGTAAAGAAGCATGAAATGACTAATAATTCTCAAATTTTTACATATAAACCATCATGTATATCTACCAAAATATATGCATCAATTAAACCATGACATTAGAGAACATCCTCCAATTTACAAAAAGGTTAGCATCAATAAATGATCAATTAAAAAAATTTAAAATCAATGAATATGATCAACAAAACCTCATTAGTCATGGCCAATGTCTTCAAATAAATATTTCAAGTAAACATGAACAATTTAGCATCTAAATAGCAATAAATTAAACCAATTTAGGCCCTCCTTCTAGCGCCAAAATATTGAGTGCTAAAGGAGGCCAAAGATAATAGTCAATAGGACATGAAACATTTAGCAATTCGTAACCTTATTATTACACCAAATCACATTATTCATTGTATGAACAATTCAAAAGCATTAAATCAATAAATACCAATTCATGCCCTCCTTCTAGCACTAATTATGTTGAGTGGAAATTTTTCCCAATTGCAAAATCACCATCATAGTCAGGGTTTTGATTATAAAATCCTCTTTTGCAAAGAAATAAATATTTCTCCAAGGTTTCTTTTAGTTAATGTGCATTTGTAATCTTGTGAATATGTGTCAAATAAGTGTTAGGAATACCTTAGCGATTTGCAAGTAACTGTTAACAAGGGGCCTGTGTTGGTTTATTTTATTATGCTATGCTAGTGATTGTAAATTAAACTTAAAAGAAAATAAAAATGTGATTGGTCCTCATATGACCACGATGTAAATGCCTTAGTTCATTTTATCTTTAAGTATTTTAGATAGATTTTATCTTCTTTTGGTTAAGCATATTTTAAACAAGTTTTATCTTGCATTATTAAACCCTACTTTGAGCATGAAATAAAGATTAAAATTTATCTCTAAATGTGAACCTTAAATGATGATTGGATTCATTTAATGTTTATTTGACCTTGAAAATAAATATAGCCTTTGATATAATATATAAATTACCTCTATTTAATGAAATTAGATTTTTCATAAACAGAAGTCAATCTATTGATTTAAAATAATGGCCTTTTGAAATGCCATATAAATCAATCCCTTTCAATAAAATTGTAATTTTCATTAAGAAGAGTTAATTTATTGCTTGCAAAATAAACATGCAAGGCTTAACATTTGATTTACCTTTGAAATGTGAAATTAAGTAAGATTCGAAATTATAAAATGCCTGTAAAAACATCAACTTTAAAATTGTTCTAAATTGAGGGTTAAAGCTTGTTCTTCACACCCATGCATTTATTTTTGGACTTTTATTTTTATTTTATTTTAATGGTCTTAGTTTTAAAAAAACTGCAAAAAATAAATTAAAACTATTGGAAATAGAAATAGAATGTAGAAAATACCGAAAATAAATCACTATTAGTTTCCATGCTATACTATCCTATCCTACAAAACCAGATATAATGAGAAGTTTTGAATATAAAGTTAGTTTAACTGGAATTGTACTCACACAGTCCAAACTAAAACAAGTGTGAGCTTCTAAGGAATATAATAATGAATATAATAAACATCGTCTAAAACCACTAACATATGCGGGGGAAAATAAACATTAAAGCATTTTATTCAAAAACGTATCCTCTGTTCGTGCTTACAAAGTGCAGAAATCTGCAGTGTTTGCATTAAAAACAAAAAATGATGTCCGTGTTACCACGTATTTCCAACATCTTTCCAAAATATCCTGCCTTCATTCTGATATTTACCTTTGTTTTTAACCTTGAAGAAACTTTTTCTTTCCAGCTTTTTGCTTCCTCATTCTTCTGTTTGATTTTCTTACATTTCCTCTTCCTTGTTTTACCTCATTTCGATTTCTTGATGCTTTCATAATAAAATAAACTGGGAAATTCATTTGCCTCCATATTTGGCAGCCATTACATTACTACCTAACAAGATAGCATCGATTGAAAAGCTTCCTCATTGTTATTATATAAATTAACGCTCCTCCGCTACTATCTCTTTTAAAAAATTATTACGTCTATAGGCATCCTAGGAAGGTCAGCCACGCCGTAAACAATATTAATATTTTATTAAAAAAATCAACATTAAAAAATTATCCATCGACATTAAGGGTTACGGTGTGGATTTAAAATATTTATAAAATATTTAAACTATTTAAACTAAAATGGTGTCCAAATTCTTTATATATAATGGTGCTCTTGCCCAAATTTTATATATCTCTATAAACTATTTAAACTAAAATGATGCCTATCTATCACACCCCCAAGAAATGAGATAGACTCCCCTCCTCGAAATTAATAACTCTCAGCGTTTATAAATATATATATATTTTTTATATATCTAAGTTAGTTCATTTATTGGAATGACCTATTATTAGCCGTCGTCGACCAGCACACGACTAACAATTCACTCTTTAATAATAAAATCATTAAAATTCAATGGAACGAGCCACATACCTCATTCATAATGCCAACCATGTGAACGAACGAATAATGCATTGGTTTATATGACAACGTCGCGTCATCGGTCCTCTACAAATTCGTAACAACAATAATGATGTAAGTGAATAGTAGCATCCTATAATTTTAAATGTGTTTTTGACTTTGATGCTACTATATCATTATTCCCCTAAGGCCACAAAGTGTTCTCGTGGCCATGACTATTCCTATAAAGGCACTCTCCCAACACCTAGATGCGGGCCTGATCAGATTGATGGAACATAGTTTTTTGGCCGCTATGGGCCTCCTTTCATTACTACAAAATAGTTAGACTCTATAAACCGCCCACTTGGAATGGCCTCATCCTTCCCTATCATATTTCGAGTGCATAATAATCCTGTGAATCACCTACCCTCACCATGAAAAATATTATCACTTTTGTTTAGAACCCATTCGTTGTCTTAATCCATGCTGTGAAAACCACTGTGAGTTCTAAAGGCTAACTGTAAAATATGGAAATGTAGCTAATTATCTAATTTTTAATATTTTTGAACCTCTACATCATAATATAGCCTGCACCTAGGTTTTCCACACCATCGTCCTAGTGTTCCAAAGGTCCTCATCATGCATTTTAGTTTCAAATCTGACTTGTTCTCTGACATCGTACCATTGGATTTCTACCTACAACTACCACATTCTGTCTATGCTTACTTTACCACCAGGTCCATCTTGGTATAATGCATCTAGTAGGTCTATATTGATAAAGCGTTGCGATCAATGATGCCCGAGTCTGTGGCTACGTTTGAGTGTCTTCGGGTCATCTAAGTCCATTAAATATAATACTCTCCACATTGCACCATTGATTGGTCCTAGTTGCCATATCATCAAATGGGCCCCTACCACGTAATCCACCTCATCTCTAGTCTTCACCGCCTGGGTAGCCTACGTCCATGTCTATCTATCGATACATGTTGAATCATGTGCTTACCTCAAACCGTTGCTCTCCCAACTGTATTTTCATTGATCGCAAATACAGTTGGGATCAATGGTGTTGTACCCAAGCCATGTCATTAGTGTCATCCACTTCATAGCAAGCTTGGCTTCTACTCTGATGACATGCAATCCTATGTATCCACCTCGTCCAACTGCTACTTATCCAGTAGTCTTATGACCAATATCGCCAACTGGATCACCACATAGGTGTCATATGGCTGGCCAACTATCCCCTTTTTTTTTTATGTCTTCACTGTGTGCTTCCGACGTGACCAGTAAGCCCTATTAGTATCCCAAGTCATCCGTCAGGTTGGTGTGTCCCATTCATTGTCATTCGCTAATTCATCCTAAGTGTCGTTGGTAAATCTTCATGGAGTGCATGCATCGATGGTCTCGAACTCATCCCTTTGGGCCGATGTTACTGCACATAAAAGATATCCCACGGTTAATAGGCTGAACCATATATGAAAAGGAAATATCATCTAAAATATTAGTGAACATCATTTCACTTTATTTTGTTTTGATTTACACATATATATTATTTTTTAAAATTATTATTATTATATATATTTTTGTTTTTTTATTTATTTAATTTTTAATTTAAATTTAAATTCAAGTCAATCAAAATAAAATGTTTTAACTATTAGAAATCAAAATAAGAAGGAAAACATTAACCTTGACATTTAAAATTTAAAACATAAACAAATTAAATTTATAAACTTAACCAAAACTACTAAACATCAAACAATAAAGAAAGAAGACACTGCACAACCCTGAACCTTGGAACCTGTAAAACAAGCACTCAAAGACAATCAAAATCCTTAGAACTCCAAAATTTAAGGTGGGTCCAAAAAATTTGGGGTTAATTATGCAATAGCCACAACATGTACAAGCCAAAACACCTGGAATCAAATATTTCATGTACCCTAGTTTTGTTGTATCCAAGTCCTATTTGAGCATTAGATTACCTTCCTCAAATGTCATCGTCATTGTTTCCTATTCAAACCATTGTTTGACATTATCTTGGGATGGAAGGCATAATTATATGCTTTTTGCTATCCTTCTTATAATTGAACAAGTTCTAAAATTATCATCCCTAAAGGGTGTAAATCCTCTGGGCTGGTATCTTTGATGGACTTCAATGCCAAAATTTCTAAATTTATTGGTAATATGACCTCTCTTCTATAAACCTAGGAAAAGGGTGATGTCTTCAAAGCCTTTTCAATTTTATTCGATTAGCCCACAAGGCTTGATCTAGTAGTGGATGCCAACTTCCAGGGTTATTTTCAATATTACTCTTGACGATATTTAGAAATTTTTTGTTGGTGAATTCTACTAGGCCATTTCCTTGAGGATAGTAGTTAAAATAAGCATTCCAGCATATTAAGTAATTTCCTTGCAATGTCTAAAGTGTTTGCCCTTATGAAATATATTGCATTATCTGAGACTATGGTGGAAAAAATTTTGAATCTGGTGATTAGTCTCTCAAGAAATTCAATCACTATATATTTCGAAGGATGCTTGGTAGCTTCTTGTTTCATTAGAGCTTCTATTTTAGGATTTACTTATTTTTTTTTCTATTGGAATGGCTTTGCATCTGGTAATAGCTCCATAGTGTGTTGGATCATTTCATTGTCATATACCTTGAGGTCATCATATGTCCAACCTATAACATTATTGAATTTCTTGCACAACTCCACGGTATGGTTAACCTCCTATTTTGAACAACACATACCAATGATGATATCTTTTTCAGGCTTAATTTACACTTCTTTATAACTCTTGTTGTCAACCTTTATCCTATGAGCAGTTGGTCTATCACTATTTTCAAATAGGTTTCCAAAGTTATCAACCCCTTGAGGATATGATTACCTTTTAGTTGCATGATATTTTCTTGTTCATCATCTAGCTCTCCTTCAAACGATTGACTACCCATACAATTCATTTCTTGAATTGAGAAATCAACTATCTGCTCATCATTTTTGAATGCTTGCCAAATTATGTCCTTATCAAGGATGGAGGGTCTATAAATAACCTCTACTATCATGGGTACATGGATGATATTAGTCACTATGTAGGACCTGACTCCCAAGGAACCTAGTATATCAACTTGAGTATTCTTTTCTCTAGGAATGGCCTTGAAATTTAAGGCTTCAAAGGACTCGAGTAGATTCCATACCTAGTTTCTATATACCTTTAGGTAATGTTGTTTGCTACTACATTTATTTATGACTTGATTAACCACCACTTCAAAATCACCAAATATTTGTACTTGCTTGATTACCATTTTTTAGTTTTTCTTAATCCTATACATAGTGCTTCATATTCTGTTGCATTATTTGTGCAGTTCCATATGATTCAACATGAGAAGTTTAATCCTTTTCAATCAGTGATACTAATACTATTCCCACCCTGGTGCCATTTTTACATCTAGTGCCTTAAAAGAATAGATTCCATATTTGATATTGGTCAGTAAGTTCACTTACCAAGGTTGTACTTTTAACCTTTTCAGGCCTCATAATTGAGTACGTGCTTATCCCTGTTTCAATCATGGCATTAAAATCCTCCATGGATAATTAATTTGCTTGTGGATTATTCAGTACTTCTTCCATTAAGTTATTTCTTTGTTGCTTAGGTTCATTGCATTCGTTTGTGGTTCTTCCCAAGCCTCTCTACGTGATATGAGGATGGCTTCTCAGAGAAAATATTAACTCTTTTTCCTTTGAATGGCACCTCCATATGGTAATAATCAAGATACAAATAAGCACCCAACTTAGTAGTAAATTTGCTTGTCAGGCACATTCTGAAATAGGGTTCTAATTCCACCACTACAATTTCTTGAATGATAATGATTTGAGGGGTTCTATGCAACTTCATGGTGATATCTTTAATTACTCCAACTATATTCATAGGTGTGTCATCCAATTGTAGCACTTTGGGACTGCTTCTTATGTATTCCATACCCATTATTTCATCAACTACTTTGGACAAAACAATCGTAGATACTCTAGAGTCAATCATACAATTATGTACCATCCATCCTTCCATATGTAAGGAAAAATAAAAATGAGGTGGCTTGTTCTTCTTAGATATTAAAGTGGGGTGGCCTTGAGCTATATTTAGCTTTGCATGTTGCTTCCCTTGAATCTTGATTGATTTAAGAGAGGATTGCATAAGATCTATTTTTTTGAGGATGAGGAGCGCATCATACATATTGATTTTGGATGGAGTTTTCTTTAACTCTTCTACAATATTGAAACCAGAAGATTACAGTTGTTTCCTCGGCTCTTTTATAGGTTCCTCATATTTATCTTTATAATATTGGACAACTTCTATCCTCTGATGTTTAGTCATGGAAGGATATCTTAGTTTATCTCTAGCCTACTCCCTTCCTTCACCTTGCTTAGTATCCTTTTGTTGCTATTGTACTATCTTTTGCACTAGGGCAAGTAGAGGTATATCATTCTTTGGAGTATCCTTTGGTTAAAAAGATACCTTGAAAGGGTCCAAAATTATAAGATCAACAGATAGATATTTCTTCTCATATATCGTATGAGACTCCACTTTCTCTACGACTGGTACCATGAAATTGTAATCATTTGCTTCCTTCATCATATTCACTTACCCTTTCTATGCATTCTCTACTTTTTCAATTGTAATTTTTTAATGTAGTATTGATGCATTATGCATGTTCTTTCCCCATGTGGATCATTTTAGGTTGAGCACTAGTAAGTGGACTCAGATCCTTAGGAGGAAGGTTCTTCCTCTTGATTGGTATACATGGCCATATATTTTTTAAGGGGCTTGCTAGTGGAGGTAGCTTGATCTTTTTTGATAGACAAAAACCTTCATGGTAGAAATTTTCTCTCAGTCTCTCATCTCTTAAAGGTTGTAACTTCATTCATGAGGTTCTTAAAAGCTGCTATCATTTCCTAGAGGGTAACTATTTGGATTTTCAGGGTGGGTAGTGCTAGTACAATAGCAGATGCCAGGATTAGTAGGACTACAGGTATAGCAGGTAGTGTTTGTGGACTCAAAGTAGGTAGCCATGATGGAAAAATGATCAATGGAGTATTGATAGATGGTCATGAGTGTCATGGAGCCAAAACCAGTGGATGCTATTGATGGAATTCTAGATATATATGTATCACAAACTCTAGAGGTAGTCTCACTATAGAAATCATGTCCTTTTATGCTTTTAGTGCTTCTTGAAATACCTCTAATAATTTGCATGCATTGGATTTCCTTATGTACATCCCTAGATCAAAGTGAAAGACTATTAAATAGTAATGCATTACTTGTTGATTAGTTGCATGCAGTCCTTGTGGTACTCTCTTCCATGTTTAGCTAAATTTGATGTTGAAGTCTAATATATACTCTTATGGGTTACTTTAGATTCTAGTAAACTATATCAATAGAGAGAAGGGATTTGTTTATTCATTGAATTCTTCTATCAATTTGCTAGTGAATCCATTCCATATTTTTATAGTAAGATCCAACAAGATTCTATACCAATAAGACATATTTCCTTTCAATGACATTACCAGTAGCCTTATCATGACATCCTCACCTTGGATATTATGCATGACAGCTATTGATTCCACATCTTAACAATACACGTACATCATTTTGCCAGTGTTATCATATGTCAGAAGCGCTTTCAAGGCAGCCTAAGAAATAGGATTATAGACCAGTAAATTTAGAGGTCTAGTATGATTCTAGATTGGGTAAGTCTAAGCATTCTAATTTGGATTTACAAAACGTTTTGTTGGTGCAAGAGGATGGATTATAGAATTGGGATTGGTAGCAATGGAAGTAGCTACATTGGTTAGATCTACAACTACAACTAGAGAGGATGTTGAAATAGGTGGACAAATTGAATGAATTCTAAAGTTTAAATTGTAGTTCTAAGAATTCAATCAATTCTTCTAATTTTCTTATTGCTTTTCTTGTGATAATATATCTAAAAATATATGTAAGACAATTTGATAAAATATGGATATGCAAGTATTTTATAGGTATTGATAGATGGAGTTGTTAGGTGATTAATAAAAATAGGAAGAAGAGGACCAGAGGAGTTTTAGACTTCATTCATTTCAAGGTAGTTGGATCTACATCATCTATAGTCAACCATTAAAGGTAAGCAAATTGGGTGCAATCAGGTTCATTGATTGAACATAAAAATTGGATTATTATTAGAATTATTAAGGCACCTTATTTGAATTAAAAGTTACCAAAAGGAAATTTGCATTACAGTCTTTAAAACTATAAAAAGAAAAATTTATTTTTAAGATTCGCACATTAGGAGTTGATTATATTTCAGAGTTACAATCAACTACCTATCTTATATTTTAAAGAGATAAATGAGACAATATCATACAATTGTGTTTGTAGTGAAATTTGCAAGAGTTCATTCCAAATTATGCTTGAAATGTTGCAATGGAATTTTTAAGTGTATTTTTGAGAAATTAGTGGAGCAATAAGGTGAGATTATTGTTACCGTTAAAAGTGCACCTATTAAGCACCATACTAGTTGATTTTTTTTATTCTTAATTAGTTTGTGTTGTTTAAAAACACAAAAACTATATAAAAAAGAGAATTTGAAGCACTTTTGTGGCCAAAAGAAGCCACTATTACAAGCATAAAGGTGGAGCAGAAATCCACCATTGAATTCATTGAAGGAGGCCTAAAATTGAGACCTTAGAAGTATCAAGATTCAATGAGAAAGTAAGGGTTTCATTTTAGTACAAAGTGCAAGAATACTTATTCAAAAACAACATTTCATTAGCTTGGATTGATTATCATCCAAGGAAGAAGAAGCAAGAAGTATTAAATAAAAAATTCTTTATTTTGGTGCAAGATTTTTCTATTAAAAAAGGTACCACTTTTGTTCCTTTTAAAGGATAAAAGTATTACTATTTACAGGGGGGCAGTAAGGACATTACATCTAGTAGATTTTTGGCAAGATGAAGGAGCCACCAAAGAGCTCACAAGTTCAATAATTGAGGTGTTTAAAAGCACCATTTTCCTCTATTAAATCCATCCCTATAAGCAACACGTCACCTACAATAGTGGAGCCATTGAAAGAAGGTATTATATATTATATTTACATAGAAATAAAGGGTAGCATTCAGTGATAATTTATCTATGTAAAAGTTAAAAAAAAAGAGCCACATATTGGTTGTTACAGACAACGCTATCTTTAACACATTAAAAATGGCACAAATGAGTATTGGAACATGCTATAAAATCTGAAAATAGGTAAAGTGAAAGGAGCTATACCTAATGTGTTCATTGAAGCAAACATCCACAGAAAAAGGAGCTCAAAATTGGGCCATAGAATCATGGAGCAATCCAACTATAATCATCCATCATCCTCACCAAGCCAAAATTCAAAAGGAAACTTGCATATCAAGAAATATAGCAAGCTCACGAAGTATGTAAAGATAAAGGAAGAATTAGGGTTGCAAGATCATATTTGAAGCATTATAAAAATGATTACATGCACAATATTTGAGTGTCACTTGGCACAAATTCTTTAATATTTTCAATGTTCATGAAGACCCAAGCGCTCACCTAAAAGGGAGTTACATATGTTTGGAAGGAGTCAAGAATATTTGGAGGTTACCACACAACTCATCATTGTCAAAGTTATGTTGAAGATACCTACCTTGTAACACTTTCAGTGACACTTGTCACAAAGCCCATCCTACTTAAGATACCTATCTTAGAGAACAAAATATAATGAAGAAGAATGTAGTAGAACGAAGCTATAACAAAGTCAAGCATTGAGGATCACTTGAATGAAAAGGCCAAATCAAGCCATACACCACTCAAAGGTGTAAGAGAAGCATTTAAGATGTTGTCATAGAACCAACAGAATAAATCTTGTATTCGAAGGAGCTCTATCATACTCAAAGCACATTTCAAGGGATTTTCAGTGCCATATGTGAAAGAGAAGCAACCCCAACCTTAGAGAAAGCTAACATTGGTCAAAGATGGCTTTGACTACTCATGAGCACTATGCTCCACAAAGATACTAATTAACCATCACACAAAATTGAAGGATTATTAAGGTACATGTTTATTTTATCATTTGCTTGCTTTAAACCTAAGGTTTTTGGAGTTATAAGGGTACATTTCATCTACTATTGCAATATTTAATATTAATAATTTATGAAGAAAGAATATTTTAGAATTGTTAATATTTGCAAAAGGATACCAAAGAGAAATAAGGGTTACTACTAAATTTTAAATTATTTACAAATATTATTTTCTAATCTTTTGAAATTTGGGAGTTATAAGGAATACAACATCAAATTTAGGAATTGAAAATTAAAAAACATTAAAATCAACCAAAAGGGATATTTAAGAGGTTTATTAAAATTTTCAAAGGTTGGAATTTTTATAATAGTGTTGTCCCAAAACACTTAAATAAGGTAAACTTACTCCAACATCAAAACCTCTTCAAAAATTGAAATAGTGCTTAGTTCAATAGGAGTTATAAGAAGATAGAAAAGTTGATTTTTGTGTTTACAAAATTTCATAAACTCAAAAATTGAACTACAATTTACAAAAAGCACTATATCCTATCCAAAACATCATAGGGAGTCATAAGGAATTCTAGAAAACTTGGTAATATTAGCATCCATAAAAAATTATCAAGCATTGAATTCATTCACTATTGATTATTTTTATATATACTCAGAAGAAAGCAAGCATATGACTGAGAATATTCATTTGTTCATATCTTTAAAAAATGTGAATGAGAACCCAGTTGTTGTAGCAGACAACAAGACATATGAAGTAAAATAAATTGGAAATATTTTGATAAATCTAGGAAATGAAAAAGGAATAATAAAAAATGTACTATGTGTTCTAGGATTGACTACTAATCTTATTTTTATTTCTCAAATCATGGGTCAAAACATAACCATTGAGTTCATAGTTTTCAATGGAAAAAACAATATCACATATCTAGGTAAGGAAAGAGGATAGCATCGGTTTCCTACAAAAATGGTCTATTTTTTCTAGACACTACTACTCACTCAACACTTTCAGTCAAATATTCAGATCTATGGCACAAGCATCTAGGACATACAAGTGAAACTTCAATAAAGGAATTATTCAAGTATCAAACAGTTGAAGGATTACCCAACTTATCTCTAGAGACTAATGTATGTCCAAAATGTTTAGCAGGAAAACAACATAGAATTCCTTTCGAACTCCATCAACATAGATCTCAACAACCTCTAGAGGTAATATATATATATATATATATATATATATATATATATATATATATATATATATATATATATATATATATTTATTTATTTATTTATTTATTTATTTATTTATTTATTTATTTATTTATTTATTTATTTATTTATTTATTTATTTATTTATTTATGTGGGCCACTGTGAGTTGATGGTGTTGGAGGATATAAATACTTTCAGTTATTTGTAGATCATCACACTAGGAAAATGTGGGTATACTTCATGAAATACAAGTCAGATGCATATAGTCATTTCAAATAGTTCAAGCTCAAAGTAGAAAAATAATTAGGAAAGACTATAAAAGCACTTCATTTAGACATAGGAGGAGAATTTATTTCTAAAGAGTTCGAATCATTTTTGGAAGAAAATAGAATTAAATGACAACTTACTACAACATATTCACCTCAAAAAAATACAATTTTAGAAAGAAGAAACAATTCAATAATAAAAATGATTAGGTGTATGTTGAAAGAGGTACAACTTGATCAAAAATATTGGGTAGAATCATTACAAACAATAGTCTACATATAAAATAGGCTACCTACAAGAGTACTCAAACATATTACACTAGAAGAAGTATGGTTAGGAAAAAATCCCAACATAGAAAATTTAAAAATCTTTGGATGTAAAGCCTATATGCATATTCCAAAATAAATAAGAACTAAAGTAGAAGACAAAACCATGGTAGGGATATTCATTAGTTATGATAATGAATTTGCAGGATACATAATACTAGATCCATCTACAAAGAAGGTCAACATTAGTAGAGATGTAGTCTTTGATGAAAAGGTCAAAGTTGACACAAAGAAATTCAATGGTGACATAAAAGTTCTTCTAGATCTATTCGAAGAGGATACAATAAGTGAAGAGTCATAATCAAAAGAACAAGGCATAAAAACTCCTAGAAGAGAACCAATATGGCTCAGAGAAGCTAATCTAGAAAAGATGCTAGATCTTGCTACTATAAGTCATAAAACTCATAGAATAACTAGAACGAATAGAGGAATGTTGTGTAATATAGCAGAATCAACATCAACACTACAGAAACTAAACGATTAACATTGGAAAGCAACCATGGAATCTATATATATATCACTACAAAAGAATAAAACATGTAATCTAGTAGAATTACCCCTAGGAAATAGGGTAGTAGGATGTAAATGGGTTTACAAAGTCAAATACAAAGCAGATGGAACACTAGATAAATACAAGACTCTTTTAGTAGCCAAAGGATATACTCAAATAGAAGGAATAGACTATGAAGAAACATTTGCACCGATAGTTAGGATGACTACTATTGAAAAATTCTACACACTAGTAGAACATCAGGATTGGAAACTTTATCAAATGGATATAAAAGTATCTTTATTAATGGTGACTTAAAAGAAGAAGTCTATATGTCACAACTAGAAGGCTTTATTAGTCAAGGACAGTAAGATAAGGTGTGCAAATTAATTAAACCTTTATATGATTTATAACAAACTCCCAAATCCTAGAATATAAAGATCAACAATCATCTACTACATCATAACTTCAAAATAAGTTCATCGAATCCTAGTTTATATGTGAAGAAAATTAGAAATGAAATATTGATCCTCATAGTATATGTTTATGACATTGTGATTATTGGAAGCTCAAAAAAATTAATAAGAGATATCAAAAAGGATCTAGAAAAGGTATTTAAGATGACAAATCTAGGGATAATGAGTTACTACATTGATTTAGAGATTTATCAAGGAGAGGATAAAATAGTAATCACTCAATAAAAATATGCAAAAGCCATTATATAAAATATAGAATGACATAATATAAGCCCAAAGATACACCAATGGAACAAGAGATTCAACTATCCAAAAATGATGAAACACCATTGTTTTTAGTGATAGTATATCATCGGTTAATTGGAATTCTTCTATACAAATAACTGACCAAACATTACTTTTGTAGTAAATTATATGTCGTGGTTCATGCAAGAACCAAGGGAAAGTCATCGAAAAGCTACAAAAAGGCTATCACAATATATCAAGAAGATTGTTGACTATGGATTAACCTATTTAAAGGATGTCAAAGGATTTTGTTTATAGGGATACTCAAATTCAGACTATGTTGGATATATTGATGATAGAAAATATACTTCAGGATATGTCTTCTATCTCATATTAGTACTCATATCTTAGCACAACAAGAAACAAAATATAGTAGCATAGTCATCAATCGAAGCAAAATATCGAGCATTAAGAGATACAACCTGTGAAGCTCTATGGCTACAATACATACTAGTCGACATGGGAATTAAACAAACTCCGACCTTGATATTCTGTGATAATCAAGGAGTATTGAACCTGATCAAGAATCCTATCATACATGAAATGACAAAGAATATTGAAACACAATGTCATTTCATCAGAGAACACTTTTAGATAAACATATCATCCTTGAGTATGTGTCTACAAAGGATCAGTTAGCAGACATCTTTACAAAAGAACTTGAAAATATCAAATTTCAAAAATTCAGAGGTCATCTATGCAATTCAAGATAATTTCATATCAAATAACGTAATACAAGGGGGTATTAGAACATATTACATCATTTGGGTATGAAATATTAATTTAAGGGGAAGTTACCTATATACTACATGCAATATAATTAATGCACAAGTGTCATTGTGCAAGTTGTAAATGTGCAAGGTGTCCCTTTGTACAACTAGTTAGAGTGTTGGCCAAGGAATCCATATTCCTATATAAATGACCCCATAGCCCCATTTAGATTGTATCACTCGCTATTCATATAATGAGATGCTCTACTATTATGATATCTATCTTGTGATATAATAAAATGTTGCTAAAGCCATCAATAGTAATTGATAGAGACAAGCAAGATAGCTTTCATTAACACTAGCTTAAAGTCTCATAAATACATCTTCAAATTCTATTCCAAAATTAAATTTTATTTACAAATTTTCATGATAAACTAATCATTAGATTCAATAAATTTAATAACCAACATCTATCCTTCTCATCCTTAATTCTCAATACTATCTCTTTTTTGTTTTATACTCCATTTTCAAACACATTATTGGAAACTCTCCTCTACGTACACAAAGATTTTATAAATAATTGATTCTAACATTTTAGTTTTCTAAAAAAAATCCTACTTCTAGAAGAGGTACTACTCTTCTAACACTACTACTAATCTAATAAACAAATTAAATTTCTTAAAAATATTTTACATTTTTATAAAATATACATTATTTTCTTTCAATAATCATGGAAGAACGATCAAACATAATGTAAGCACGTTGTTTTCAACAATTCAATCGGGTTTTCGCCCTAATTCAAAGCACAAAAGTTGTTTACGGATGCGTCATTTTATAATTTATAATGACGATGGTTTGCATGTACATGAGACCTTGAATTAAAAAATGAAACCGAAGTATGCATCACTTACACGCATACCTAACACATCAAGACAATTTTAAATAAATTTAATTTTCCAAGGACGGCAAGCGCGCACTTGTAGCACCAGTTTGATCAACTTTGCAACTTTGCATGTACTTCTTCTTAAGGATCGTGTAGTTGATAAGGTTTTGGTCTTTTTTTTAGAAGGTCCAAGGTTCAAATCACGGTAGGGGATAGGTTGGATGGTAGCTGTCGAGGGACTGCCATCAGTTAGATGCCCTCGAGGGTTGGGATCCACCCAACGAGCTAAAGATTTTTAGAGACAGCCCATTCATGGAGTTACCAATTTATTTGTGAATAAAAGAAATTAAACTAAAAATAAATAAAAATACTTAATTGACTTTGTCTTGCAATGACATCTTACAAAATTTTAACCCAATGAATTTAGAGTTTTTAGAGACAGCCCATTCATGGAGTTACCAGTTTCCTTCTGAATTAAATAAATTAAATTAAAAATAAATAAAAATACTTAATTGACTTTGTCTTGCAATGACATCTTACAAAATTTTAACCCAATGAATTTAGAGTTTTTAGAGACAGCCCATTCATGGAGTTACCAGTTTCCTTCTGAATTAAAAAAATTAAATTAAAAATAAATAAAAATACTTAATTGACTTTGTTTTGCAGTGACATCTTACAAAATTTTACTCAAAATAAAAGTAATAATTTTTTTTTGTTTTTTTAATATTAAAAGAAAAAAAAAAAAAAAAAATTGAAAGGAACCACAACCTTTTACAAAAGTGACAGCAAAACAGAACAAATACTACAAACAAAGAACCCACTAACCCAAGAAAAATCAACGAATTGACCAATAATAAAACTTTAAATTTATAACAATCAATCAGAATGCAATCAATAACCGCCAAACGAATTAAAATTGCCTCCCCTCAAAGTTAAAATTCATTTGACCTGAGATACAGCTATGTAGGACCACAGGCAGGCCCTCACTTCCTTTTATTCTAGCCGTCTCGGTTCTCTCCTACACACCCAAACAGGAAAAAAAAAAAGGATTCATAAGAGTGCAATCTGAAACATTGCCGGAAGACATCACAAGAGCATTCTCACAGCGTGAGTTTCTCCCTCCAAAATCTGAAAGTCTAATCGCTTACAGAATGGAAGAAGCACAACCCCAAGCACAAGTCACCAGAATTTCAACAGTCACACCCGCCGTTCCAACTGAAAGGTATCGATTGTTTCTCTCCAACCTTGATCTTTTCTGGTTACCTGTAAACAACGTTCAGGTGCTTCTCTTCTACAAAATCTCGCCGGAAAACGAGTTTTCTTTGGTGGTGGACAGGCTTAAAGAAAGCCTGTCGTCAGTTCTCGTGTATTTCTATCCATTAGCTGGCCGCTTAGACAAGGGAGAATCCGGTAGAGAAGAAATCAACTGCAACGACGGCGGAGTGGAATTTATCGAAGCATCCATCGACATACCTTTCGACGAAGTGGAAAAGGACAAGTTTCAGCATAAGTCTTTTTTCGAAAGCCTCGTCCGCATGGCCCATCCTTTGCACCAGCAAAATCACGATACACCGCTTCTTTCGATACAGGTAAACAGCTTCAATATGCATTTTAGTATATCATTTATGTGTTTGTTATTTGTATGGAAATTGGAAATCTTTTGTGCAGGTGACGGCTTTTGAGGGAGGCGGGATGTGCATAGGAACCACCCTTCATCACGTGATAGCAGACGGAAATTCCTTCTGGCATTTCATGGTATCGTGGGCGGAGTGCTGCAGAGGCGTCCCCATTTCGAAACCTCCCGAGCATAGGAGAACGGTGTTCAAACGAGAACACAAGAGCCCGTACCCCTTTCTTTCAAGGCCCAAGAAATGGTCGGCGGTGGGATTGCGGGGGCAAAGATTTTCAAGTTTAGACCAGAAAATTTACAGCCAGAGAAGAGAGATGAGGTTAACACCGAAAACGCCGGAAAGCATGAAGAGACTCTCCGGAAATGGCTGGATCACAAAGGGGAACTTGTATACTCAACCTTCTGCTTCACCGAACCAATGACCCGTCAACTGAAACGACGGATCGGGGCTTCGTCGTCGTTTGTTGCGGTCTCTGCGCATTTTTGGAGGTGCGTGATAAAAGCGCGGGGGGTGCCAGAGGAAGAGCCGGTCAATTTTCTGATGCTTGCTGATTGCAGGAGCCGTGTAAAGCCGGCGTTGCCTCCATCTTATTTCGGCAACTGTTTATATGCTGGCGTGGCGCAGACTACAGCGAATGAATTGCTCTGTGAGGAAGGCCTCTCCTTCGCTGCTGGGGTTATACAGGAGCTTGTCAATTCCTGCACTGAAGAATCGGAGATTAATAATATGGTAGACTGGCTGGAATCTCTGGAATCTGCTGACACGGGTTTCGTGTCGATAGCCAATGAATTTACAAGGCATGTCGGAACTAACGTTGTGAGCTCTCCCGGGTTTCCCGTGTACGATATAGATTACGGGTGGGGGAGGCCATTGAATGTGCAGGCTGCATCCATGAACGAGATCGGAGGCATGGTTTTGTTTCCTGCGAGGGATGGAGAAGGAAGCATCGTTGTCTCTACTCGTCTTCCCCGATCTCAAATGGACGTCTTAGTTCGTCTTCTCTGCGTGCCAGAAGATTGAAATCTTTTGCTCCCAGCACCTGATCTGCCATGGATTATACAATAATCTTATAATCTTTATTTAAGTTCTATGACGTATGTATAATACCTGTCTCTTTCAAAGAATCTTTTATTTCACAGATACTACATAATCCTTAAATATATTATTGCAGTTAAATATTTATTTGTATTATTTTTATTTTTTCATTATTTTATATTAATTCAATCTTTAATATTTATGTTTAATAAATTTACAATGTAAAGATTTATTTTTTTGAACTATTAAAATAAAGTGACGTTAGAATGATTAATAAGCTTACTAGAAAGAAAATAATATAGCGAGACGTGCCAAACGTTATGGTTGACACATGAATTAAAAAATATTTTAATTTATTTTATTATAACTATACTATCATGGCACTTAATAAAATTATAATAGAATGGCATTTGGTGTAATGACAGTTGCCTATTATTATCATATGTGGTTATTAGGTTGATTCCTCTTGTGTTTGTTCGAAGTTATTATCATCTATGTGGTTGTGAGGTCGATTCCTCTTGTGTATGTTCCAAGTTATTATCATCTATGTTGTTTTGAGGTCGATTCCTCCTGTGTTTGTTCGAAGTTATTATCATCTATGTAGTTGTGAGGTCGATTACTCTTGTGTTTGTTCGAAGTTATTATCATTTATGTAGTTGTGAGGTCGATTCCTCTTGTATAGGAGCGTTGACATTTGTAAATATTTGTAAACGATGTTCAATATAAAAAAAAAATTATAATAAAAAATAATAATAGACAAACCTAGATAAAAAATAAGTAAATACTAAATCAATGAGCAAAGATAATAAAAACTATGCCTATTGTATAGATAGTATAGTAGTTTTATAAGTTTATTATATAGAATTGTTGAATACTTTAATAAGTTTATTCTATACTTGCGAGGTAGCTAATTAGATGAAAAAAATTATACTCTTTATTTATAATAAAAAAAAATGGTATGATATTGTTTTTAATTTTAATTAATATTATTTTATAATTATAAAATTTTATTTGTATATAAAAACATTTTTTTTAAATAAATTATGTTATTATTATTATTATTTTGTTATACATGGAAATCGGCAATGATATGGGTAAGTTTTAAATCTGAAAATTTATCACTATAACATTTTTATTATAAGTGGATTTAGAGCACTTTTTCGACCAAGCTTAGGTAAAAAATACAGTCCTTTATTTTTTACAATAATTTATTACGTTAAAAACTTTCTACTAGAGGTTTTAAAATATTGTAGTGGATTTATCGTTATTGGCTAAGCTAGATAGATCATAAAATATCTAGTGAAGTAAGGAGCAATTGTGCTCAAATACCCAGGCCTCAAACAATACCCATATACAAAATTGAGCTCCCACATATCTTTAGTTTTTTAAGAGACCGCTTAGGATTAGGAGAAACTTTTATCCATTAGAAAGTCGTTTGACCTTGTATTATCCATGTACACCAGATATATCATCCAAAAATATTGTATTCTCGTACTTTTAGAGAGGTAGGTAGTGTGCTCAAGGGTATGTGTGGAATCCTCCTTGGATAGTGGCCTAAAATACTGGTTAGAGCACTATCGTTTATCGTGCTCAAGGGTCTATGGGTATTATATACTCCTTGGATTAGAATACTTGGTTCTATTCTACCTGCAAACAAAAAAATCTTGTCTATGTTAAACTTGCAACCACAAATTTTCTCACAAAAATTGGGTATACACAAGAGACTTCCCTATCATGAAACAAATTGTATGCACAAAGGAAAATATTGGTGAATTAAATAGAAACAATCAAGGTAGATTCTACAAGTATCTTATTTTAGAAACAATCAAGGTATATTCTACAAGTATCTTATTTTAGAAACAATCGGGTCAGGATTGTTAGTTAACTGTAATAATTATCTATAACAATTAGTAATTATAAAGTTGTTAGTGATAGAAAAAAGTAATCATAGAGTGAATATTTTTATATGGTAGTAATAGTTATCTATAACAATCAATAATTACATAGTTGTCAATGACAATAAAATAGACACTATCAATGCAAGAAACTTCAAAGTCAATAACTGAAGAGTGTTAATACCCATAGTGTAGATGACAATACAACATAAATATTGGTCAATAGTGAGAATAAATAGGGTAGAGTTGGTAGTTATAGAACCTAACTTTTAAACCCAACTTCTAAAGAAAAACTTACCACACTAGTAGACTCATCAAAACATCAAAAAAAAAAAAATTGGGGTGTCCAAAACTAGTGTTGTGGGATATAGCTCAATATGATTATATTTTTTAGCTAATCAATTTGATATATATCACCCAAGCACTTTTTTGGATTTCTTACTAAAAATAGTAACACTTGAAATTACACTTCTATTTTTAGTAATTTAGTGGAAGTTGTTCAAATCACTCCAAAATCACTAGAGCTACTTGTGGATACCAAAAAGAGAATGAGAAAGCCCACTCCTTGGTAGAAATAGGAGCCAAAATTTAATTTCCCTATGAAAAAAATAAATTTTGTGAAGGATGACAAACTCTTTAAGAAATGCATACTTGACCTCCAAGACCAATTTTGAAGAATTATTCATAGAGCATCAAGACACAATTAAGAATTACCCAAAGGTATTTGAGCATGATGATATTGAATCTCCCAGTCATGGAAAAGGTATCCATAAGGACAAAAGGAAGAACTTCAATTTTTCCTTGACAAAAATACTTCTTTTGAGATGCCCAAAATATAATTTTCTAAGTTTAATGGCAAGGATGCATATGGGTGGTAATGTCATGCAGATAAATTTTTTAAAATTCACAATGTCCCAAAATATTTGTGGATCCCTATGAAATCTTTTAAATTTGAATTTGAATTCTTACAATGGTATCAATGGATACAACACATCATTCATGATCCTTCTTGGGAAGATTTTGAGTCTCGATTACTCACTCATTTTGGCCCTAGTGAGTATGATGACTTAAAGGAACATTGACAAAATTAAGACAAGCATCTCTAGTTCGTGATTACTAGACACAATTTGATAAATTGTCTAATAGGACAAAGGGGTTGAATGAAGCATTTTTTTGAGTTGTTTTATCAATGGCTTGAAATATGATCTCAAGGCCGAGGTTAAGATGATCAAACCATAAAATATAATGTAGGCCATGGGATTGGCATGGTTAGACAAAGATAAATCTTTTGCTTAATGACATGCATCTAAATTTCCACAAATCAAATCCTCCTTTCCTTTAAATTAACACCCAATAATGAAAATAAATTTGTACCCCACAAACACATGATCACAGAAGAAATGGATGGTTGGTATGCCCAAAAATAAATCTGTACCATTGTGTTACAATTATGAATAAAAATATGTTCAAGGGCATAAATGCACCCCAAAAAAGCTATTTTTGATAGATTTACAGGACCTTGTAACTAGTGAACAAAGTGATGGCAAAACAAAACCATCATAAAACCCACCTCAATATGAAGACACAACACAAAAAAAATATATCCAAAAAAAATTCCCATATCCTTGAAAGAATTACTACTCCACAGACCATGAAAGTTGTAGGTTTTTTCAAAGGCCAATGTCTTACAATCCTCATTAATCTAGGAAGAACCCATAAATTTTTTGATTCCTGAATTACCGAGCAGGCCAACTATTACATACATACATGCAACTCCTTTGGGGTTATGGTGGCAAATAGAGGGATATTGTCATGCAACGAAAAAATATCATAATGTTAAGTTGAAAATAGGGGATTATGAGATCAAAATAGATATGTTTGCTCCTCAATTAAGGGGATGTTATATTGTATTAAGAGCTTTATATATAGGTACTTTGAGAACCATAACATATAAATTGGTTGAGTTATAAATGTATTTTTCACATAATAGTCGGTTTTATACCCTTTATGGGTCACAAGCAGAGCCTCCTCAAGTTATCAGCTCAAAATGTATAGATAACTTTAAAAAATATTCTCATGGTGTAATTGCTCAAATATTCACAATCCAACAAACTTATTTATTAGAGAACCAAGTTTTAGAAGATTTACAACTCATTCTGATAAAGCATGATATAGTTTTATGGATATAATAAATTTACTATCACATTACTCCATGATCATGCCATTCCATTGATACCTAGCAGTGACACCTAACTGCAAACCTTACCAATACCCCATGTTCTTAAGCTAGAAATAGAGAAGTTCGTATAGAAGTTGTTAAAATCTAGAGTCATTTGATATAGTAGCAATCCTTACTCTTCTCCTATCTTACTGGTTTAAAAAAATATGGGTCTTGGTGGTTGTGTATAGATTTTTGTGAGATCAATAAGCTCACTATTAAGAATAAATTTGCTTTTCTAGTGGTAGATGAATTACTATATGAGTTGCATGGAGCTGTATTTTTATCCAAATTAAATATTCACATAGGTTACCATAAGATAAGGCTCAAGGATGAGGATATCCCCAAAATGAAATTCTACACTCATGAGAGCCATTATGAATTTTTGGTTATGCCATTTGGCCTAACAAATGTAACTTCCACATTTCAAAGCCTCATGAACAACATTTTATGCCCTCTCCTTCATAAATTTATTTTAGTTTTCTTTGATGATATTTAGTTTATAGTTTCTCTTGGGAATAGCACCTCCTCCATGTCGACCAAACTTTACAACTTTTGGCACAACATCAACTTTATGCTAAGAGGTCCATGTGTTCTTTTGGGTTGACTAAAATAGAGTATTTAGGACACATTGTCACCAAATATGGAGTTAAAATTAACCCTAAGAATGTTTAATCCATTCAAGAGTGGTCAAAACCTCACACTCTCAAATGTCTTCATGGATTTTTAGAGCTCAGAAGTTATTACCACAAATTTGTCAACAACTATGATAAAATTACTACTCCTTTAGTGGCCATGTTAAAAAATAATTGGTTTACTTTGATGGATCTAGCTGAGTAGACTTTCCTTGATATGAAGCATGCTATGAAAACCACTCCAGTATTAGTAAGACCTAAGTTTTTCAAGCCCTTTCTAATTGAAAGTGATGCTTTATGCAATGACATTAGAGCTATGTTGATGTAGGAAGGGCACCTCTTGGATTTAACTAGTAAAGCTCTCTCAAGCCAAAATCTAGGTAAATCAACTTATGCTAAAGAGATGCTAAAAATTTTACATATGGTTACTCATTGAGGATCTTATCTCATTGGGCATCATTTATCCATTAAAACCAATCATCAAAATCTCAAATATTTCCTAGAGCAATTGGTTGCCATCGTAAATAATAAAAGTGGATCTCTAAGCTCATGGGATATGACTATGATATTACCTATAAAGAGGCAAGGATACCATTGTGGTGGATGCCTTCTCTTGCCAATTTTATGATCAAAGTATGCTATGTGATGTTTCTTCACCCATACCACAATGGAAAAATTCTCTTTGTGAGGATTACTGAAGGACTTAGGATTGCAAACTTTGGTTATTTTCCCTCAAAAAAATCCTACCTTATGAGAATGAACAAACACGAACAAAACCATCCAAGGAGTTAAATAACAATAGAAAAAAATTACTTTAATAATGCCATCCAAAGGGCAGAAATTACAATGTCAGATTGTCCAATCTTGGATCCATGATCTATGATACCAGACTCCCCTCGGTAATCTCTATTCCCCTATTAATAACTTCCCAAAGAATGTTCTGGTAAGTGTAACTCCTTTTCTTGCCTTTCATTTTCCTACGAGGAAAATATTCATTTGAAAATTTTAGTTTCATTTTCCCGCCCAGGAAAATATTCACTTAAACCTTGAATTTTTAACATATGGGTTTAAACATATGTGTCTAAACACATGGATCTAAAAATATGGGTCTAAACATATATTTCTAAACACACACACACACACACACACACACACACACACACACACACAATATATATATATATATATATATATATATATATATTTAAACACATGGGTCTAAACATATATATTATTTATTTTTATTTTATTTATTTTTGGTGATGCAAGATTGCCCTTACACCATTGGATGCTCCTGCATCAGACACCCAGGGTAAGTTTGATAAGTGATCTCACTTATTTGGTTTTGGAGGAAAACCAAGGCGATCAACATTGGACTTGGATAACCAAGTCGTATCTTCTACAGGCCTTCCCTTTAATTTCACCAGATATCCTTCATATTGTCTGTTTCTTGTACTTCGATCGATACAGGATCCAAGATTTTCTCTATCTCTTCTATCACTAGAGTTGATGCCAAAACACTCCACAACTCTGCAATTGGTTCCTTAGAACTGTCACCTTCTTGATACTCTACCAAATCAAAAATATTGAACACAGATGATATGTTCAATCCACTCGGCAACTCCACATCATATGCATTTCCTAAATTTTTTTTTTGTATGATCCTACATGGTCCAAACTTCTTCATTTTCATCTTGTTATATGTTTTAGCAGGAAACATCTCCTTTCTCAGGTGCACCATGAATTCATCACCAACCTGGAACTCCTTAAACCTCATTTCCTAATCAGCATTTATCTTGTACTGAGTGTTCATCTTATTGATGTGCTATTTTACTTCATGCAAATCCTTTATATGCTCTACAAATTTCTCATCTTTAGCACTATTCTTTTCTTCCATGTCCAACTTCCTCAACTCAAAAGCATTTCTTGGACTACTCCCATATACAATCTGGAATGGTGATTTACTAGTACTCCTATTGACAAGAGTCATCCTATGGGTAACCTTGTTTGGAAAACTAGCTCCTGGTATCAAATCAATATGATGGCTAATCTTTCTTATGGGTGGCAAACCCTCTGGCATAATATCAGATATAATATCTAAGAAGTCTTCCAACAGACTTGAGATTTCTATAGGGACATATTTGCTTGGTTCTTCCCTAACTCTAGGAATTAATGCATATCACACATGCTCATGCTTCAAATCATCTAGAAATTTCCTACCATCAAACAAACAAATTATGGCACTATTACATACCTTTTCATCCATCTCCTTCAGTGGCTTTAGTTTATGGTGCACTCCTTACTTTTTTAGGGAGTAAGTTTTGGCATGTCCATCATGGACTGCACGATGATCAAACTACCATGGTCTTCCTAATAGTATATGGCAAGCATCCATAGGTAGGATATCACATAGAACCTCATCCTTGTATCTCCTAATATTAAACTTCACTAAGCATTGTTTATTGACCAATGTCCTATGGTCCTTATGCAACCACACAATATGGTATAGATGTGGGTGTCTCCTCATATCTAGTTGTAACTTAGGAACCATTTCTTTAGAGACCAAGTTATTAGTACTGTAATTATCTATAATAACATTACATAACTTACCTAAAAATTTACACCTTTTTTGAAACATGTTCTTACTTTGGTCTGGTTCCTTCTCCTCATTCAACAAGGTTCTCCTTGTGACCATAAATTCTCCTCTCTCTACCTCCTTAGAGTGCTTTGATTCAACTCATTCATATGCAATAGCAACTCTAGCATTACCCATTGGCATCCTATTTGGTTTCTCTTGGTTTTGTGGACACTCATATGCTCAATGTCCTTCTCCATTGTTGAAGCAAGTTCCACGAAACCCTCTTCCTCCATTTCCTCAGCCAGATCTTCCTCTTTCTCTTGGGTAGTTATTGTTCTAACTACAGGATCTGTAAGAATTATCTCTCTTCTGGTCCTGACCACTTCTAGCTTCTTCTTTCTTCTCACATCGTCCTCCATCTATTCTTCCACAAGTTATTTCTCCATGACCTCTTCCTTTTTGCTTACCATCAAACCTTATGTTCAGCTTCTCTTTAAATTTTAGAGAAAATTGGTAAGCATCCTCAATGGTGCTCATCCTAACTAGACTCAACTCTTCTTGAATACTAGTTCTCAACCCATGGATGTAACGGGATACCTTCTCTTGTTATCCTCAGAATGGTTTTTTTAGATCAAGATCTTATAGAACTCCTAGGTGTATTCTTTGATATACTTTTTTGAATTTCTTAAACTTTACATTTTATTTAGTAGATCCAACTCATAATCTACCAGAATAAACTGCCTCTTCAAATTTTTCACTATTCATTCCCATATGGTGATCCTCTCTTTTCTCCTTCTATTTATATCAAGTTGTACTCCTTTCCACTAGATTCTAGCATGACCCTTTAGTTTGGTCTTAGCAAACTTGACCCGATCAGGATCTTCCACCTCTTCATATTCAAAATATTCTTCCAGGTCATTGATCTAGTCAATCAACTCCTCTGGGTTAATATTTCCTGAGTATGTGGAAACCTCCATCTTTAGCCTCTTCCCAATCTAGTATATGGCTTTGGACAACCTCGCTTTGGTAGGATCTACTGCCTCTTCTTCTTCCTTAAATTGGTCTTCCTCTTATTCGGTTTCATATTCACTTTTTCCTTTCTTCTTATGTCAAACCCTCCATGCAACTCTTCTTGTAATACCTAGACTTGCCTCTGCAAAGCTCAAAAATTCTCTGTTGGTACTACAGTATTACAAGAAACACCTTGGTTCCTTCATGGGGGCATCTTGTTCCGGCTTCTCCAAACCCAAACCACAGATCCTGGTGTAAATTACCTCATGTTTAGTGATCTTCTTACACACTCAGGAACTCCTGCTCTGATACCACTTGATGAGGGTGAACAAACACAAAAAAATCATCCAAGTTAAATCACAATAAAAATAATTATTTAATAATGTCATCCAAAGGGCAAAAATTATAATACGATATCGTTCAATATTGGAACCATGATCTATGATACCAGACTCCCCTCAGTAATATCTATTCCCCTTATTAATAACTTCCCAAAGAATGTTCTCGTAAGTGTAATTCCTTTTCTTGCCTTTCATTTTCCCACCAAGAAAATATTCATTTGAAATTTTTAATTTTAATTTCTTGCCCTTGAATCTTGAATTTTTAACATATGGTTCTAAATATATATATATATATATATATATATATATATTATTTATTTTTATTTTATTGTTTTTTGGTGATGCAAGATTACCTTACACCATTGGATGCTCCTGCATCACTACCTCATTTCTAGGAAACACTTGGGATAAAAAATATTTATGTTATCTCCAATGTCTTGTTGTTCCTCACACGTCTCCAATCCAGGAATTCCTTTTGAAGGAAATGAATGCTTCACCCACTGTAAGCCATTCTAGGTTCCTCAAAACATATGAAAGGATTAAGCATACATTTTTTTGAAAGGGTATGAAGGACATTAAAAATTCTATGAGAGCATGTAACATTTGTGAGTGGATGAGAGGCAAAAAAATTCATTCTGTGAGAACTCTTCAGACCTTACCTTTTCTTGAATATGTCTAGATAGATATTTCATAGAAATTATTGAAGGATTACCTAAATATAAAGTTAAATCAATTATTTTCATGGTAGTGGATCATTACTTGAAGTATGCTCATTTTCCCCCTCTTCCATCCTTACACAACCTCCATAATCAGCCAAAATTTTCTTGGTTTTATCTTGTACCTTCACGGCATGTCAACATCCATTGTGTCTAATTGTGACCCTACCTTCACTAGTAATTTTTGACAAGAATTGTTTAAGTTGTAGGGAACTTTTCTCAAAATAAGTTTATCTTATCATATATGTTGTTTGTGAGATTGTTAATTTTACAATTACTTTTTTGTTTTTTAATATTCTATTGTTTGATGTATTTTTGTTTTATTTATAGTATTTGTGTGAGTAATTTTATTTTAGTTATAGATTCCTAGCATGACAACAAAATATTAATAAGTAGTTTCTTGACCAAATTATAGAAAAAACATGTCATATGGAAGTTTCAAATAATGAAGAGCAATTTGATTCTCAAATTTTAAACGGTTGTGGCAACTTTTTTTTGTTATTTAAGTGGAAAACATCCAAAGGCCATATTTTCCATATATATAAGCATGTCAAACTTTTTTTTTTACATCTACCAAAAAGAAAAAATATTATCTCTTCTCACATAAGATCTACAAATTCTATTCTTTTATTAACAAAGAAAAATGATGTAAGATCTACAAATTCTATTGTTTTATTAACAAGGTAAAATGATGTAAGATCTACACGAACAGATTATTATAAATTTTTCTTTTAAATAGATGAAATTATTTATCATGGAAGATCAACATGAGAACCCTTATTTAAAAAAAATATTAATATAAATACTAAATAGTAAACCACGCTTTATAAATATCTTTAAAAAATAAAAAACTTATGAAAATAATAATGAATTTCTTATAAATATATTTCCAAAATAAAAACTTGTGCAAATAATGATGAATTTCTTCATATGATTACCTTGCACCTGGACACAGAGTTAGATAATCCTCTTAGCAATTTGGATCCTATTAAGTTAAAGGAGACTAACTAGAAGATAATTAACAAGATAGATTTCAGTATGTTGGAAGTTAAAGTTATTATAGTATTGAAAAGTACATCATTTTAAAAGGTTATAAGGCTATAACAAAACTACCAATTTAAAAAAATCATTTTGACTATGTCAATATAATCTTCATTTCCAGTTGTAACATTCTTTAATATGTTTTTAAGTGTATTTTTCAAAAAAATTTAATACCTTTCTTAATATAATTTTCATGTATATTATTCATTAATCACCATTTAAATGAAAAGGCTACGTCACATCTTCAGTCTCATTAACGCATTCTCCTAAACATTAAATGAAAAAGGAAAGAAAAGCTAAACCTTGTAGGATATAAATAAAATTATGAAGGATCTGTAAACGAAGGTGGAAAAAATTACGTAAGGGTTATTCTAAGATGACATACAACTTTTTGATTGAAACGCTCCAAATGTAGTTGTAAGGGTAAGGGAATCTTAAAAAAAACTAACATGTTAGTGGATTAATTAGTCTTAGAGGAAGATTAAAGGCTTCAATTGAAGCTACTACGTTCTTATATTTTAATTATTTTCATCGTTGTAATTTTTTTTATTTTATGTTTTTGTTTTTGATAATTATATTTTAATGTCAAAATTTTTTACTTTAAAATATGGAATCTGATATTTTCAATAAAATGTTATATTAAACTATTTTTTATATTATTTTTAATAATTAGAATTAAAATTTATAAATATTATGTAAATATAAAATTAATTATGATTAATTATAATGTTAATTTATTTTATGTTAATTATTAATTATGACATAAAATAAATTTCTTATTAATATTGGTTTGATAAGGGTGACAGAGGTCCAAGGTCAAATCTCGTGTAAACACTTGTTCCTTCCTAGTGTTTTCAGCAGTGTAACAAGTTTAAAATGACTGTAGCATGGTGGTTATAGGGATGGACTCCGCAAAGAACTGAGTGGTAGCTTTTGGGATGGATAACGCAGAATATTTTGACAGCCATAAAAAAACAGATCAACGTACCCGGATTTGTGGTGGCTATGAACTCTATCCACCATGTAAATTCAAAACATAAAAAATAATATGTAATTTTAATAAACATTAGAGTGTGTTATTAACTATCTCTCATTATTTAGAGAGAGGGGTCCTTCTATGGAATTGAAGTTTTAACTTATATATTTTTATGAGTAATAAAATTTTCTATATACAAATTACAGACATTCATTTTATGAGATCAACCACAATTAATTATCATTAATTTTATTTAATAATAATAATTAGTATAAAATAAATATATTAAAGTGATGTTGACTTTTTCTCCCTCGCTTTCAACTTTAAAAATAGAATGGATTATGAACTTTCCATAGACAATTATTTTAATCAATTAAACAATCTCTTGTGCTTGGTGATGACCTCCAATGAAACTAGAGGGCTCTCAATCCTGATTATCATCCAATAATTATATTTATACATCCTCTACTATCATCCAATAATTATATTTCTACATCCTCTACTATTATACAATAATTATATTTTTACATCCTCAATGATGATGTTAAAAACACTCATTTTTTTTATGCCCATAGATTATGAATCTATCAAGTCTAATCTACACTATTGGTCTTAATTTCCATCTTCATCATTCCAAGTACTATTACAATTGTAAGATACCAATCACACTTAATTTTTAACAACTAGGCTTAGGAATATGCTTATAATTGTTAAAATGTACTATATAGCTATTTACAAGAGAATTTTATAAAAACCTAGCATGTAGGCAATCTAGGCAACATAAGATTTTATGTTAGGCAATCTTAGTATACACTATAAAATTATCCCTGATATTGTTTTCTTTGCCTTGATATAAGTATTTTAAGTACATTTCTTTAGGTAATCTAGGTAACATGAGCTTTTATGTTATTCTTCATTTCTTCTTCTTTTTTGTGTTTAGTTGGAATATATATTTATTGTAATTTTATTTTATTAGTATTTTTGATAGATTTGTATCTTAGATTTTTTTTCTTTTGGTAACATGGTTGGCACATATGTTTTTATAGCTATTACCATTATTTCTTTGATTAGACACTTAAAACGATGTAAGAATTTCTATAGTGAAAACTATCATTGTTTATCTTTTTAATAGGGATTATCATATTTTTCCTTGTAATGATTGTTATTAAATATGTGTTAACTTGACATGGAAAATATTCTTAACAAATATTATGAATAGATCTAATTCCTTTCAAAAAAAGAAAAATTTAAAAAGTAATATGCTTAAGATATGATCATCCTAATAATAATTTGAATTTAAATTCTAAATATATTAAATTTATTGCAAATGATGTGGGAGCATTTGAACATACATAAAATCCTATATCAACAAATTAAAAATGAAAGGTATAATAATTATAAGATAATCAATAATAATAACACTAACAATAATAATAATTGTTGTCATACAAGTAATTAATTCTATACAAATGATCATTGTCATGCAAGTGTGTCATGAAAATTGTTTCTACCGTACAAATAATTGTTGTCATACAAGTACACTCATACAAGTGATGATATTTCCATATAATTGTTGTTGTCATACAAGTACTACTATCAAGTGGTGGTGAGAACAAAATAATAAATAAATGTATAAATTTTTGAGAACTAATGGACAATGAAGGGGCATGAATTTTAGCCTTCATGATTCCATCATATTTTCCATTGAAGAAAAACACAAATATGATGCATTGCTACAATTTTTTAGAGAACCAATGAAAATAAATTTTATGATATATTATTAATTTTTATTAATCTTCTAGTTTTTTAGTTCGTCTTAAATTATTTGGTTGCTATAAAATGTAGTATTTCATTAGACCTTATCCCATGGACTACATCATTAGATATTAGAGTAGGTTTTTCATAGGTCTATAATATGTGCTATAGATGATATGGCACACTAAGGAAGAGGAAGATAATGTGGTCTTATGCCTTAAAAGTAGGCATAGTATATAAATCGAGGGTAATTATATCTAGACTAAATGAAATTGAGATTACATAAAGGAGTGGTGCTTGTATTGAAGATATTAATGATAATGAAGTGGAGGATATAGATCACTCAATTGAAGGGTAAGGAAAATAACTAGAGTAGTGATTGAAGAAATATCTAGCATGAGAAGTAAGCCAATGTTGGAGACCCCATGCTTCAATTGAAGTTTGAATTTGAATGACCTCATATATTTGACTATAGATATGGAGGAATGCTTTGAATTTGAATCAATTAAAGTCCCTAAGAAGATAAAGTTTTTTTGTACTAAGATAGAAGAGCATGCATCTTTATGGTGGGATAAATATCCAAATAGAGAGGAAGAGAAAAAGAAATGAAGTGATCAAGACTTGGTATAGAATGGTTATGAAATTTAAGGCCATTTTCCTTTCATCATATTATCAGATAGGCCTTTTCAAGAAGTTGTAAAATCTAAATCAAAAGGAAATGAATGTGTACTAGATAAAGGAGATTTATAACCTCACCATTTGGATTGGTCATATATATGATAATGAAGAAAATATTTTGAGGTATGTTAATGAACTTCACATATATAATAAACATGAACTTGGTATGATTAGATTGAGGTCTAAGGAAGAAGCATATCAATGTAATTTGAAATTGAAGGAGAAATTGTCTTGAAGGTAACAAAATAATTCTAGAGAAAAAGGATGAGCCAATAGTAGAAGAGGATGGTAGAATCAAGGAGTATAAGATCATAATTTTCAAAGTAAAATAGCCAAAATATTAGAGAAAGTAGATATTTCTTAAGAGAAAGGGATAGAGTATTCCCAAAAACTTGCTTTAGTTGTAAAGAAGTCAATCATTAGGAATTTGAACATCTAATAGTAAAATAGGAAAATGTTAAAGGAAATGAATCTATGAACCATATTGCACAAGTTGATGAAGAAAGTATTACCTCGTCAAATTGCATAGAGTAACTAGAACAAGGAGAATCTCCCATGATGAAGAAAGTTTTATTAAAACTAGCCAAAGAGAAGCATGAACTGATGCAAAGAAGAAGTTTTTTTAGAACCATATTCAAATTAGGACGCAAGTGTTGCAAATTCATTATGGACAATAAGAGCACAAATAATTTGGTGTCCACAAAGATGGTACAAACTCTTGGGTTGTAGAGTATTAAACATCCCAATTGGTACAAGATCTCATGGTTACAAAAATTACATATAAGTCTAGTAAGTGAATAATGTATGGTATGCTTTCAAATTGGTTTTTAAAAATATGATATACTATGTGATATTATGCCTATGGATCCTTGTCATATTTTATTGGTAATGCCGTGGTATTTTTATGTAAAGGTAGTGCATGATGGTAGGAGGAACACTTATACTATTTTGAAGGATGGTAAGAGGTACACATTAATTCCATTGAAGAACAAAGGAGAAGAGAATGATTTTTTGGAGGAATTTATAGATATTATTTTAAATAATTGTCATATGGATTGTCACCTATGAGGAGGATAAGTCATCACATAGATTTAATTTCTAGATTGAGATTACCTCATAAGCCATATTTTATGGTGACACCTATAGAGAATAAGGAGAAAAATGGGTATCAACATTGCTAAAGATGAATAAATTTTCAAATAAGAGAGGATAATGTTAAGGAAATAGATAAAGAGTGAAGAAGAAAACCTTTGTATTAGAAAAGAGCCTTTTACCAATAATAAGAAGCATAAATAAAAATAATTGCTTGCCAACATTTAAAGAAAAATGAAAATATTTATAAAGATATTAAGTTTTAAATAAATGAAGTGGAAGAGTTATGAAGAAAATATGAGGATTTAGAGAGGCATTACTAGGAAAGAGAGATAACTCTAGAAATACAAGCAAAAAGAAATGCATTTCACCATTACATAAAAGAAGTCATTATCTAAAGAATTATATGAAATGGAGTTAAAAAGGAAGAGGCTTCATAGAGAAAAGTAGGAAATTACTACAACCAAATAATGGATGGAGGGAGAGTGCTATAAGAAGAAAAAAAATACTAAAGAACTTCAAATCCAAAAAGAGAAATCGAAGGAATATTGAGAATAAATACACAATGAAATAAAAGAATTACAGGGACAATTTGGTTAGTTAGATAAATTAAAAATAAATAAAAAAATACAAAAGGTAGCTTGAATATTTCCAAACAATAAATGTCATAGGTTGATGTGAATGACTATGAAGGTATTTCTATGGAATATTTTTATAGGTATGGTGTTTCTTAGGCAACAATTCAACAAAGTGTTTTTGTTCTAAAATATATATTGGGGAATCACTTACATGTATTTTAGATAGTCTTACCCCATTTTCATGGCTATAAAGTTATGCTTCACAAATTTTTAAATAGTCCTTTGGGAACTGAGTTATTCAAATATAAGAAATTAAAACATTAGCAAATTAGGTTTTCAAAAGAGTACTTGAAGTAGGGGTTGATCTTGTAAATTTTGGTTCAAATAACATTGATTATGTAGGTTCAAAACCAAATTGAAATGGTTAACATATGGTTATACCTTGTTCTTTATACCTCCTATAAATATCACTAAGTGTTAGTCATCTTCTTTTCCTATTAATAGACTTCATGCTTATGAAAAAAGTATATTAAGAAATTTTAAAATATCATATTGCAAAATGGGTGTTGCAGAGTCATACAATATGAGGGAACCTTGTCGTAATGATTCTAAATTAAGAGGAGAAGAGGAAAACTATAACAATTCATATTCTTCTTGAAAATGAATAGGAAAGAAAAGAATAATGTGAAAATGGTAAGAGAATTGTATTGTCTGTAAAGAATAGGTATCAATGATATTTTTGTAAAGGAACAACTAAAGAAGAAATGTAGATGAATGCTTCCAAGGTTGTTGAGTATGAAATATCAATTGAGGATTTTACAGATTTTTCATGAACTTTTCTTCATGAAACATTTTGTCTCGCCCAACATGTATGATACAAGAACATTGACAATTTTGCATCAACCACTTTAAAAAAATAAACAATAATAATAAAAAGATAATAAATAATAGTAATAATAATTGTTTTTGTAAAATTTTTGTGGTCCCTTTCAAAACCCCTTATTATAATTCAATAATAATAATAATAATTGTTTACATACAAGTAATTACTACCACACAAATGATTTTTATCATACATGTAATTACTATGAAAGGAATGGAGGAATTTTTTACCTTGATTCATCACAAATAATTCATGGACATTCATCTCAAAGGTTTCAGATTTACCTAGGGAAATTAGAGGTTAGGGGATCAACACATTCAAATCATATTAGACAGGATGCTTATTCCAAAGAGGCGGTCATATTTTTTGGAGACATGACCTTGAACACTCTCCCTAAAGTGGTGTTTGACCACAATACTTTGCTATTGGAAAAAGGGCCTCTATCTTCGTTCTTTCCCAAATCATTCAGGTTTGAAACCATGTGGTTCTCACATCTAAAGCTAGAGAACTGCATCAAGGAGTGGTGGTCCTCATATTTTATAGATACACCCATCAAGAAGGTGACATCCAAACTCAGGTTTATAAAGAATAATCTCAAATGCTAGAACAAATAAGTTTGTATAGATATCTTCAAACACAAAATGGAGCTCAAAAACCATTTATAGGCTATCCAATATTTTATCAAGGAGAAATTTTGTTTGAAGTGGGTAAATCCATAGAGTTGAAAACCTTAGTTGATCTTCACAATATCTTTATAAAGAAATAATTGTTTTGGAGATAAAAATATAGATCCCTTTGGCTCAAAGAAGCTGATAAAAGCACCAATTTTTTTCATTCACCAACTTTGAGGTGTAGAGGACAAAATAAAATCAGAGAAATCATCAAGAATGACAGATCAAAAACTGAGGATCTTTTTGAAATCAGAAATGAAGTTGTATCCTTTTTCAAATATCTATTGTGTGAACATCTACCAAGTATGTTAAACCTAAATATATCCTTTTGGAAAAAATCCCGAATCTAGTTTCTACATAGGATAATAATGATTTGATTAGACCTTTTCAAGATGTGTAGGCTAGGACCACAATTTTCTTGATGGCTAGCCTAAAATATCCTAGACATGACGACTTACCCCTATAATTCTTTCAAAGGTTTTGGCATATTACTGGCAAAGAAATTTTCACTACCCTTAGAAATATTTAATCCTCTACAGTTCTTCATAAAGATTTCAATTCTACATTCTTGGAGTCATCTCCTCTATGAGTTTGGACTGATAAATATTTATAATATGATCCTCAAAATTTTTACTAGATTTCTGGCTAATAGACTCAAGCCGCTACTTCCCCATATTATTGATCCTACCCAGAGTGGTTTTGTGCCTAGTCACCATATTCTTGATGGGTTTATTACTATTCATGAGCTCATTCACTTGATGGATAAAACCAAGAGAGGAGGGGATTTTATAAAGCTTGACATCAGTAAGGCTTACGATAGAGTCTCATGGGATTTTTTTCTAAAATTTTGGCTTCAACGAACAATGGATAAATCTGATCAATATTTGTATTTCTTCAACTAAACTCTCAGCCCTAATCAATAGTTCCTTGATTGGTTATTTTAATAGTTTTAGGGATATTTATTAGGAAGATCTCATTTCTCCCTTCCTCTTCATTTTTATGGTGGAAGCTTTAGGGTTCTCCATTGTTTCTAATGAAAGTATCATGGGTATTAAACCTGACTTTATTTTCATTCTCTTTTCACACAATCAATTCATGGATGACACTTTGTTCTTGTTTCTTACTTTCATTCCTCAAGCTCGCTCCATTAAGTCCATTCTAGTTTTTTTGAAAAGACGACAAGTCAACATGTGAGTTTTTTAAAGAGCAAATTATTTTTTTGCAATACTCTAGTGGCTAGACAAATTAGGATTGCCAATATCCTTGGCTATGAAGTGGCTTCTTTACCATATACCTAACTTGGACTTCCTTTTTTTAATGGTTACTATAAACTAGATCTTTGTGAACCAGTGGTTTAAACAATTCAAGGTAGGTTGGCTAGATGGAAAGGAGTTGTTCTCAATTAGGATGGAAAAGTAACTTTAGTGAAAAAATCCCTCCAAAGCATACTAGTCTACATCATGTCACTATTTCAAATACCTGGTAAAAAATATTCAAAAATTTGAAAAAATACAAAGAGACTTTTTATGGTCTAGAGTTGAGGGAAAATGAATATTTCACTTAGTGGCATGGGATTAGATTTGTAGTAATAAATCATGTGGGGGACTGGGCTTAAGAAAAACAAGTCTCATAAACAAATCCCTAACATCCAAACATGGGATTAGATTTACAGTAATAAATCTTTATCAATGTCTATCATCATGTACATTCTGACATAGAGCATCTAGGCCATAGAGTTAATTTTTTTATCAAAGAAGACAAAGTCCTCAATGATTTTAGCCACTACTTGAAATATTCTCTCATGCCAAATATGCAGAGAGAAATCTAGGTTGCAAGGTTGAAATCTGGCTCCCAGCTTCAAAGAAATAAGCCTTGCTTCCCAAAAAACCATGGTTCACCTTCCAAGACACACTTGGAGTGTTCCTTGCAGTTAATTATAATAAGGGAAAAAATCCTTGGAATGGCCATAATTTCAAGGGACCTAAGTGGTTTCCACCTGGTCAACACCCAATGCTTTAGTGCATCCATATTAGATCTACCTCCTTGCAATTTTCCACCAAGTTCCATACCTCATTTTCAACGGTATTGTCTACTATACTATCTAGGATGTGTATTTGGTTCACCATAGGATTTATATCACAAAGGGGAAGGACAACATCACAATTTAACTAGCTATCACCTTCACAAATGATTTTGGGGTGGAACCCTTGATCAGTGAATACTAGGGACTAGCACAATGCCTACCTCGATCCCACGAGTTTGGGATACTACTTTCATGGGGACCCTCCTTACCAATATTTGGGTCCTTAGCAATAGTTTCATGATCCAATAATGCTTCCAAATCCTCTACAATGCTCCTATAGATGTACCACATGCTTCCAAATGTTATTGCCTTTATCCTTTAAATTTTAACACAAAACCAAAATGTGAATAACACCATTGAGATATGAAAATCATAAGGTTAATATCTAATAGTTTATCAAAAACTTTTAATTTTTTTTATTCGAAATTTAGATTTATTAGAGATTTTCTTGAAATAATAAATATGGACTAGACAAATATGTCTCCAATATCACTCGATAATTAGATAATTGAAGTTTTATTTGTAAAATAGTTGTATTAAAGTTAAAGAAATGAATGCTTATTGTATGTTCAACATTATTATTTTCCATTGGAATATCATATTACCTTATTTTTACTTCATGGGGACTAATGTATCCATTTCAATAAAACTAATCTACATAGAAATTCCATGTATTCAATCATATTCACAAAATTTTATATGGTTTTTTAAGGACTATCACTTGATGTCCCTAGTAAGATATTTAGGTAAAATTAAGTATAACATATATTATAGTCGGTTCATTATCAAAAATAATAAATCTAGTGGCATCACACCTAGACTGCAAACTACATGTGGGGGGTGAGGGAAACCTATAAGTGCAATGGATCTTGCTTTCTTATGTTTGACATGTATCTTTTATTAAATAAAGAGATAAAATCAAATGAAATCCTACCTTCCCAATCCAATTAATTCTTGTCAAGATCATCCATGATTCATTTTATGATTCATAATTATTGTGAAGCACAATTCCATTTCTATGGTAGAAACCCTTTTCAATGGCCAATATATGTGAATTTTCACTTATCCTTGAGCATGTAAGTTCCTCTACCCATTCCCCAATTAGAGTGTTCAACTAGTAGCTAGATAATATTAGCCTTTTATGGTTAATAACAATGGGTCTCTACTAGATCATTTTTGTAATATTGTATTTTAAGTCCGCCGCAATAGTAGAATACCACATACTCATAAGAAAAGGCACACATTTTCCCTCACCTTTCACCTTTTCATACTTTTTCAATCATAATACTTGGCACTAAAATCTTAATCTATCTTAAATATGAGGATTCAAAATGAATAACTCCTCTTATTTCTGGGCCTGTCACCTGTCATTGGAGGATATTATTTGCACCAGTTTTTCTTGCTTGTCTAACACATTAATTTGAGAAAAAAAAGTAGCATAAAATTCTTCCAAACATGTATGCACTATTTAAATTATAGAGGTAAATATGACTAAGTGACTATTGTCATTTTTTGAAACTACTATTGAAAGCACGAGGATACGAAAAAAAAAAGGAATATGCCACAATAAAATAACAAGAAAGAACATATGCAAATCGACACAAGATAAAAAGCAATATGAAATGTGATAATATCTTTATTGATACGCTTTAAAAATTGTGTTACAATACGTCTCCTTCCTTTTTAGGGGATAGGAGAGTCAAATGTGTTTCTTGTCACAAGATCCATGGATGATAATCCTTCTTCCGCCCACATGTAAGATGGGCGGACCAAAACGTCACCGCCACTGTTGGAAACCTGCATTCAAAGAAATATAAAATATTAGTAGTACCTGCAGACCAAATGAAACATGTATTTCCCAAAGCCTATTGTCAGTGTATGCATGAAAATAATAAAACGACTATCATATGACCTCTGATCGACCTAAAACTTTGACAGAAGCATACAAATATCATCAGAAGAACATTGCAAAAAGAATAGTCTAAAAATTCCTCACAGATCTGTACTCGCTCCAGGTTGGGACGAATATGACTATGAGAATTGGCCAAAAAGCACCCTATTCAATGCCTACTTAGGAAGCTCCAAAAGACATAAAAATTTGGGGTTAGCTAATTTGGGAAGTTTTGGGAAGACCCAGATTCTCAGATTTCTCCAATTTTGCCTCTAGAACCTAGATTTGGAAGATGGTATCTACAAGTTAGTGAAAGCGGGAAATAACAATAACCTGGTCAAAAATGATCAGAATGACATGAAATTTGAACTGTAACATATTTAACCTATTTAGAATCATATTCAAAAGAAAAAAAAAGAAATCTATCATAGATTTCTATTCGTCCCGGGGGGTGATTAGGACTATGACAATTTGGGGAGATCTTGGGGGCAGGACACCCACCGTTTGAGGCATTGTTTCAGCACCAATCCACTTGGTATGGGTCAAAAACTGGCTATGGGGTGTTTTTGACAAATTTTGGGAATAGTTGTGGTCAAAAATCAGGTTTTGGGTCCAGATTCACGCTTCCAATAGTCACCCAATAACCTCCCTTTCGAATGAGAGATTAAGGATGTAAAAGCACAAATCGCAAGTAGGTGTGTAAATTGGCAGAACTTCGTTGCTCAAATGTTCCTTCTCTATATATATTTTGGGTTGGAAAAGTCCCCAATTTATAGACCTTAGGGTCTCCTTGTTTGAATTGCGCATGAGAGGGTGCCACTTGAGTTAACTGTCCTATTTTCAGAGAAAATCTAACTTCCTAATAAAAAATCTTCTTGCATGAGATTTCTTAAATAAATACATTCATCACTGAAGTCTCTCTTCTTGAATAAAAGCTACTCCTCGCAATTGCATGGCCTGAAGCCTCAGTTAACTGGCAGAGTTACCGAGGTTTGACTTTTTGCCAGTCAAAATTTCTTTTCACCTCACCCTAGGGTGAATGCTACTATTCGTCCTTGGGTGGGATGAGTGACCGTTTGTATTCATCCCGGGGTGGGACGAGTAGAGAGCAAGGTGCCAAAAAGGTGCCAAATTGACCTATGACCTCTAAAATGCTTTTGGAAGTGGTTAGGACCACTTTTTAACCTCTGGGGGCTGCCCTTGGGGCTATGTGTGTCAATGCGATCAGCGCTTGTTGTCACGTAATCGGATTGGTGGTATTTTGATGTCTACAACTATATATATTTGTATTTATGAAATACAAAATCACAAAAATAAGTGATACGAAATGAATCCATTAGATCAAACACTTGATTTTGTATATGTAACTTAGAATAGTATAATGAGATAGAATAATGATTATAAGGCACTTGTGGATAAAAAATTATATCAAATAAATGCTTTGCAATAGATAAAAAATAAGTACATATATGCACATGTTTATTAAGTAGTCTTAATGACAACTAAATATTATCAACTTATCCATAAATTCCCCATGCACTAATAACTAATATATCATTAACTGATTTTAAATTATATGTGTCTATAATTTCAATGACCCTAAATCTAAACATACATCAAATTTGTACATCTAATAAAATATTATGTTTGGGATTATGCTATTACACCTCCATTAATATGTTTAAAGTGAATACAATCTTAACAAATCCTTGAATCAAATTTATTCTTTGTACTTAGATTACCATATTATAAATCAAAGCAAAATAAAATAGACAAAAAAATCGTTATTGAAATAAAGACTTCGTGACCCAAAACCAACATAAAAGTTAGTCATTATCATATGGGGTCTCATAAGTTCCATTGTGAACACATCCTAACATTTTAAGAATGCAAAAAAACAATGTGTTGTTCCTCATGGGTGTTAAAAAAATTTCTCCAAGTTTTTGTGTCACTTTATGTATATTCCATTTTATTTTCAACCTTGTAGTTTTTCCATGAGTACCTACAACAAATACCCGTGTAGATCAATGGTAATTTTATACCAAAGCTCATTAACCATTTCATTTAAAGATTGCTACATATTTCCAATAACATTTGATTTCAAATTTCCATATAAATTTCTTATAAATGTTTCTCACAATATTAAGTAAACATATTCATCTAACCAATATAATATTTTTTCTCCTCAAGAACCTAACCTCCTTCCCATACCTAACCTCCTTCATTTGGCTATTAGATCTCTCTATTTTATTTTTCCACCCTATATTTTACCAAATATGAGACCACTTGACAAGTAGAAATAATAGTAAAAGTGCATCCCTCTTTACATAATATTTCTTGACTTCTTAAAGGAAGTGAATAATGATAAAGGCAAACAAGGCGGCTTTCATTGACACTAGCTGAAAGTCTCATAAATACATCTTCAATTTATTTTCATATAAAATTAAATTTTCTTTGTGTGGTAAAATAACCATTAATTTTCATAAACTAAATAACCACCATCTATTCTTTACCATCCTTAATTCTCAAAACCTATGTCCTTTACTTTATGCTTCATTTCTAAACTCACCTTTGAAAGCACTCCTCCTACCTACATACGAGAGTGTTATAAATAATTGATTCCAACATTTTGCAAAAAAGAAAAATTTACTTCTACGAGATCACCTCCTCTACTCGTCTTCTTACACTACGACTAATCCAACAACCACATATTAAAAACTAAAAATTCCTTACATTTTTCTTAAAATATACAGTATTTTAATATTCAAAATTATTCAATGTTCCCGGAAGAAAGGTTTTCTCATACAATTTTCAACAATTCAATCAGGTTTTCTCATACACATTCATTTCAATTCAAAGCACAACAGTTGTTATTGGTTCTACGTATGCCTGATTTATAATGATGATGGTTTGCGTGTGCATAAGACCTTCAATTAAAAAAAGAGACCGACGTATGCTGCATACCTAACACATGTAGACAATTTTAAATAAATTGCATTTTTTCAAGGACGGCAAGCACGCATTCGTAGAAACTTTAAACGAAAATACTTTAATGACTTTGTCTTTTAATTGCAATCGCATCTTACAAAATTTCACTCGGAATCAAAGTAATAAAACTTTGAACTTATAATGATCGCTCAGAATCTACCACAGGAGATACAATCAATAACCTCAAACAAATTAAAATTGCCTCTTGAAATTTCTTTTCCACCTGTTTGTCTCTTATCAAAGTTAAGATTCATTTGACCTGTGAGATACAGCTATGTAGGACCACATATGGGCCTCACTTCCTTTTATTCTGCCCGTCTAGGTTCTCTCCCACACACACCCAAACAAGACAAAAACAAAACAGGATTCCTAAGAGTGCAATCTGAAACATCGACGAGGACATCATAAGTGCATTCCTACTACGTCACCACAAGCACAACCCCAAGCAAAAGTCACCAAAATTTCAACAGTCACACCCGACCTCCCAACCGAGAGGCATCGATTGTTTCTCTCCAACATTGATCTTTTCTGGTTGCCCATCACAACGTTCAGGTGCTTCTCTTCTACAAAATCTCGCCGGAAAACGAGTTTTCTTCGGTGGTGGACAGGCTTAAAGAAAGTCTTTCGTCAGTTCTCGTGTATTTCTATCCATTAGCAGGCCGCTTAGACAAGAGAGAATCCGGTAGAGAAGAAATCAACTTCAACGATGGTGGAGTGGAATTTATCGAAGCATTCATCGACATACCTTTCGACGAAGTAGAAAAGGACAACTTTCAGCTTAAGTCTTTTTTCGAAGGCCTCGTGAGAAACCAGCAACACCACACTACAGAATCAAGAAAAAGATGATCCCAAAGCAGCAAATAAGTCAATGCTAGCAGGTCCCAAAATATTTTATGATTTCCAGAGTTGACCTTGGTAGCAAGAAAGAACAAGGCACACATAGCTCTTCTTGCCTTCCAACCGCCAAGCCAACTCAAGAAAACCATACCTCATAAGCTAAGGGAAGACATCCAAAACAAAAAGCAAAAAAATATGACTTTTCTCGAAAAAGTAATACCACCATCGGGAACCACTCCTCTCGTAAATAGATAGCGAAGCACAAGGAGTAATAGATGCCACCAACTGAGGCATCCAAGACAAAGAAAGTTGAAGAATGAGGGCACTATCCACAACACCATGGTCCTAAAACAACCACTAGCTTATTTGATCAAGAGGGATCCGCAAAACGATGTAGCTATGGTAGACACCATAGAGAGCAGCGATCGTCCAACCAACGCCTCCAAGGAGGCAATTTGAATTTGAATTCAAATCTGATGAATACAGCACCAACTACCACGAACCTCAAAAGAAGGAAGGACAATACAAAAAGTATCCCCAATAACTATTAAGGACCTCACATGCATAAAGGGCGACCATCAAACACTTTAAATTTAAACAACACACGACACTCTGACTAGCATTAAGAACGTTCATCATGGATACAATTAATGATGTCCTTAGAAAATTCACTTCTCCATACTAAAATATCGATTGACTGGTACCAAGATTGACCATTAAATCATCTATTGAATTGCCTTCTCTCATAATATACCTAATCTCAACTTGCCTAAGAAGTTGAATAATTCTTCTCGATTTCCACATCATATTAGCCACCTTCCAACTATGTGAGATTGCACCATTGAGAATATTTATGACATTCAAAAAATCTCCTTCAATAATTACATATGAAGCCCCCAAATCCAACAACAAATTTAAGCCTTGAAATGCGGCTCTAGCTTCTTCAAATTGGGAGGATTGATAGGATAGATGCTCAGAATACATTGCCACCCGATCTCCCTTGAATTTTCTAATAATTCCTGTTGCATGACAAATCTTAGGGTTACCTTTTGAAGCACTGTAAAAATTTAATTTGAGCCAACCACTGGGAGGGGGGACCACCTAACTGCACTCCTCGGATTGTGAACCATAGGACCAGGGCCAATCCGAGAGAAGTCCAAAATATCCTGTAAGAGAGCTCCATTAGGAGAACTTTTAAAACAAAATTTCTTAGTCTTGTGGAACATAGAAGAGATATTCTCAACCACACACCATAGAATTCTCAAACTGACACAAAATGTGTCTCTTTTCAGCTCTTGAAAGCTCGAGTGTTTCACTCCTTGCAAATGCCCTACAATAGAATTCTTTATCCTTTAAATGTTAACATAAAACTAAAATTTTAATATCTAATAGGTTATCAAAAACTTTTATATTTTTTGTTTTTAAAAACTTAGATTTATTAGAAATTTTCTTGAAATCATAAAGATAGGTTAGTCAAATATATCTCCATTGTCACTCAAGAATAAGATAATTGAATTTTTCTTTGTAAAATAGTTGTATTAAAGTTAAAGTAACAAATGCTTATTGTGTGTTCAAATCATATTACCTTATTTGGGACTAATGTATCCATTTCAATACAATATGCATAGCAATTCCATGTATCCAATCATATTAGCAAACTTTTAAATGGTTTTGTAAGTACTATCACTTGATGTTCCTAATAAGATGATAAATTAAGTATCACATATATTATAGTGGGTTCATTGTCAAAAATAATAAATCTAGTGGCATCACACTTATACTACCAACTACATGTAGGGGGTGAGGATAACACATGAGTGCAAGGGATCTTACTTTCTCTTATGGCTGGCATGTGTCTTTTCTTCAATAAACAAAGGAAATCAAATGAAATCCTCCCTTACCAATCTAATTCATGCTTGTCAAGATCATCCATGATTCATTTTATGATTCATAATTATTGTGAAGCATGATTTTATTTCTATGGTACAAACCCTTTTTAATGGCCAACAAGTGTGACTTCCCACTTGTCCTTGAACATGAAAGCTCCTCTACCCATTCCCAATGAGAGTGTTCAACTCATACCTAGAGATTATCATCCTTCTAAGGTGAATAACAATGGGTCTCTACTAGATTATTTTGATAATATTGTATTTTAATTTGACCATAATAGTATAATACCACATGCTCATAAGCAAAGAAATACCTGTTTTATTATTTGTCACCTTTCCATACTCTTTCAATTGTAGCACTTGTTGCTAAATTCCCAATCTATCATAAATATGGGTATTCAAAATGCATAGTTCCACTTCTTACTAGGCCTATCACCTATCATTTGAGGATATTATTTGCAATAGATTCCCTTGCTTGTCTAATACATTATTTTGGGAAATATAATAGCATAAAATTCTTCCAAACATATATGCACTATTTAAATTATAGAGGCAAATGTTACTAAGTTACTAATTTCATTCATGCGCCTCTAAATATATTATGGTATATTAGAAAAATATTCCATAGCCTAATATAGGAGTCCTAGAACACATATGAAGGCTAATTTTCTTTAATATTCACTTGAACTCCCTATAATCCATCTATTGCCCTCTAAAATGGGTAGGCTCATTTTCCACCTTAACTTTAATCGCATCCTAAACATTGACATTATGGAATTCTTCTATGCATTGGTTTATATCATGGGAGGGTTGTAGAGACTAGGTCCTACATTCAAGTTAAAAGAAATATTTTGTAGTTGTATAGTAATTTATGAAATACACAATAACAAAAATAAGTGATACTACATGAATCCATTAGATTAAACAATTAGGTTTGTACATGAATGTTAGCATTATTTAATGAGATAAAATAATGATCATAAGACACTTGTAGATAAAATATTATATTAAATACATGATTGACAATAGATAAAAAATAAGTACATATATACACATTTTTATTAAGTAGTCTTAATGAAAACTAAATAATATCAACTTATGCATAAATGCCACATGCACCAATGACTAAGATACCATTAACTAATTTTAAATTATACATGCCTATACTTTCAATGAACCTAAATCTAGACATGCATGCCTTATTGATGGGATTGTACATATAATAAAATATTATGTTTGGGATCATATTATTACACCTTTGTTAATATGTGCAAAGTGAATACAATCTTAAAAAGTCCTTGAATAAAATCTATTATTTGTACTTAGATTGTCATATTATAAATCAAAGCAAAATAAAATAGACAAAAAATATTTATTGAAAGAAACACTCCCTAACCCAAAACCAACATAAAAATTAGTCATTATCCTATAGGATCCCATAAGTGTTATTGTTAATACATCCTAACATTTTATGAATGCAAGAAAGCAATGCTTCATTTCCCATGGGTATCAAAAAATGTTCCTCCAAGTTTTTGTGTCACTATATGTAGATTCCATTTTATTTTCAACCTTGTTGTTTTTCCATGGGCACGTAAAACAAATATCCTTATAGCACAATGGTAATTTTATGGAAAATTTCATTGGCCATTTCATTTAAATATTTTGATATATTTCCAATAATATTTGATTTCAAATATACATATACATTTCCTTTAAATACTTCTCACAATATCATGTAAACATATCCACCTAGATAATATAATATTTTGTCTCCTCAAGGGCCTAACCTCGTTTCCATCCCAAATGAGCATGACCATTAGATCTCTCCTTTTTAACTTTTTTTTAGAAAACAATTAAATTAAATCATAGAGAAAAGATAGAAATCAACAATAAGTGCAAGAAAATATATGATGCCAGAATACAAAAGGTACCAGAAAGATCACCAAAAAATAGAAAGCACCAAAGGACTAAGGTGTTAGCATTTAGTAGAAGAAGAAAAAAAAATAGAACTAGCAATGTAAAAGTAGAAAATAAATAATGGATGAAGTTCACGTGCATCCTCCTCTTTGCTGAGGTCTATTCCTAGTAATTTTGAGATTGGAATATTTTCTTTTAATAACACTATTGGCAAGTGCATCTGCAATCTTGTTAAATTTCTTATGAATGTGGAAATAGTGCACTTGAGTAAAAAGTTTAATTAGATCTTTCATTCTAACCAAAATGAGTTGAAGCTTAATGAGGCTAACCAAATTATCCTTGGAGAGAGCATTTATAATATAGGTAGAGCCCCCATAAATGTGCAGGTGTCTTATCTACTCCTCAATAACCATCTTCAATCCAAACTCACAAGCCAAAGCTTCTACAATATTACTGGAAACAATTCTATGGTTGATATAATAATTGAGGGTAAGCCTTTCATCTTATTTCATGATCACTCCCTCTATAAAAACTATGCCCGAATTAGACTTAGATGTCCCATCAAAGAACAAGGTAGGTTAATGTATCTTTGGGGGAATTATAGATAAAACTTTCATGCTGGGAGATATGAATTCTTGAAGATAAATCCGACTAATAAGATTCAATTCTTGCAAAATTAAAATTGGTTGATATTCCTTATATTTTAATGTGGCTTTGAAATTGATCACAAGATATCTAACTATTCTTTTAGTGAGGATGCTATTAGTTTCCTTTTTACCTTCAAAGATCAACCTGTTCATGTTCTTCCAAATATTCCATATAACAAACAAGGGGATGGAATTCCAAAGCGATTTTATTAGAGGATTCTTCTTAAGATTCCAGATATAATTTGATTGTCAATTAATTAAATATTGTTCCATGTTGAGAATACCAGACACGGGAAATTCAAATTGGAAGACTATATTTACTCATATGGGTGTAGTAAGGTTACATTCAAGTAATAAGTGGTGCATAGATTCATTGTGTTTCATACATCTTGAACACACGTGGGGGTCAACAATATTATTTTTTGTAAGTTATCACCTGTGAGGATCTTATTTTGAAGAACTAACCAAGAAAATATTTGTACCCTAGGAGGTAATTTTAGATTCCAAATCATAGCCAATATTTTATTGGGAATTCCAACAAGTTGCATTTGAATACCCATATGAATAGTGTAAATACCAGATTTATTGATGTCACTCCAAATAAGTTGATCCATATTTTGTCATCATAGTAGTTTCATATTAGTTTGTTGTTTCTTGAAATATTCCCATTCAATATTTAGGGCAGATGGTAGAGGAAGTTCTCTCCATTCAACAACATTGTTGTGCCAATACAAAATTTTAGAAAGCTTAGATATTTATAAATGTTGTAGCTTTTATTTGAGATTTGGGTTGCAAATGCTTAGAAGAGGAGACTTACCAAGAATGGGATCATGTCAAAGGTCAATTTGTGTGCCATATCTTGGAAGCCAAGATACCTTATCTAGAATCAATTGCTTGGCTTCAACAATATGTTTCCATATTAAAGTAGCACCTTACCTTATATTCTAATTTCTCACTAGGTGCATTCTTGTAGTTGAGGCAACATATTTTATTTTTAAAATCCTTTTCCATGGGGTTTTTGGAAGTTGAGATAGATGCCATATCAGTTTAGCCCCTAAATTCTTACATACTATTTTAGCATGAACTATACTAAGTCCCTTTTGATTAATTCTTGTAGCAACTAATTTCCAACAAATTAAATGAAAATTATTTTTTTCTTTCTATTTACCTCCTTGACATAAAATTTTTTCACCAACCTATCAATGGTTTGAAGAATACTTTAAGGATCATGATAAACCGTAAGTTGATTGATAAGAAGGGTAGATAAAATAGATATTATTAACACTCTTCTTCCAGCTAAACTCAACCAACCATTACTATAAATAAGAATTTGCTTTTGAATTTTCTCAATGGTTGGTAACCAACTGATTTAGATTTAATATGAAATACCATAGGAACTCCTAAGTATTTAAAATGTTGATCTGATCCTTCCATGAATCCAATTTTTTTTGCAAAACTTCTATTTTCTATTACAATAGTGTTAATTGTGTAAAACTGAATTTTGCTACAATTATTTAAGGCACATGAGACTGCTTCAAAGCAGTTAAGACAACTCTTGAAGCTCTTAATGTTGTGTTTGATTTCTTCTCCGAACAATATGGTGTCTTCAACAAATTAGGCATGCGTGAAAGGTCTAACACCACCAACAACTTTGATTCAAATTAACTCCTTAACTCTATGTAAGTTGTTAAAAACTCTACCAAGAATTTCAACCAGTAAAATATAAAAATAAGAAAATAATAGGCAACCATGATGAATTCTCTTAAAAGATTAAAAGAATACAAAAGTTTCTTCATTGATCCATCTTCTTTTTAACTTTATACTTCATTTCCAAACTGACCTTGAAGACGCACCTCCTACCTACACAAAAGTTTCATAAATAATTCATTTCTAACATTTTATTTTTCTACAAAGATTCTACTTCTACGATATCACCTCCTCTATTAGTTTTCTTGCACTACTACTAATCCAACAACCACAAATTAAAACTCTTTAAAATACCTTACATTAACATAATGTTATCGTTGCTTTCAACAATTCAATCGGGTTTTCTTGTTATTGGATCTACGGATGCCTGATTTTTCAATTTATAACGATGATGGTTTGCATGTACATAAGACCTTTGAATTAAAAAAAGAGATCGAAGTATGTATCTTTTACATGCATACCTAACACATGAAGACAATATTAAATAAATTGCATTTTTTCAAGGACGGCAATGGCACGTACTTGCAGCACCAGTGTGTAACTTAAACTATAAATAAATAAAAATACTTTATTGACTTTGTCTTTTAATTGCAATCGCATCTTACAAAATTTCACTCAGAATCAGAGTAATAGAACTTCACATTAATAATGATCACTCAGAATTTACAACGAGAGATGCAATCACTAACCCCAAACGAATTAAAATTGTCTCTCTCAAAGTTAAAATTCATTTGACCTGTGAGATACAGCTATGGAGGACCACATATATGGGCCCTCACTTCCTTTTATTCTGCCCGCCTAGGTTCTCTTCCACACACCCAAACAAGACAAAAAAGCAGGATTCATAAGAATGTAATCTGAAACATCGACGAGGACATCACAAGAGAATTCCCACAACGTGAGTTTCTCGCTCCAAAATCTGAAAGTCTAATCGCTTGCAGAATGGAAGAAGCACAACCCCAAGTCAAAGTCACCAGAATTTCAACAGTCACACCTGCCGTCCCAACTGAGAGGCATCGATTGTTTCTCTCCGACCTTGATCTTTTCTGGTTAACTATACACAACGTTCAAGTGCTTCTCTTCTACAAAATCTCGCCGAAAAACGAGTTTTCTTCGGTGGTGGACAGGCTTAAAGAAAGCCTCTCGTCAGTTCTCGTGCATTTCTATCCATTAGCCGGCCGGTTAGACAAGGGAGAATCCGGTAGAGAAGAAATCAACTGCAACGATGGCGGAGTGGAATTTATCGAAGCATCCATCGACATACCTTTCGACGAAGTGGAAAAGGACAACTTTGAGCATAAGTCTTTTTTCGAAAGCCTCGTCCGCATGGCCGATCCTATGCACCACGAAAATTACGAGACACCGCTTCTTTCGATACAGGTAAACAGCTTCAATATTCATTTTTCCTATATCATTTATTTGTTTTTTTTTTTTTTTTAATGGAGATTGCAAATCTTCTCTGCAGGTGACGGCTTCTGAGGGAGGCGGGATGTGCATAGGAACCACGCTTCATCATGTTGCAGCAGACGGAAATTCTTTCTGGCATTTCATGAAATCGTGGGCGGAGTGTTGTAGAGGAATCCCCCTTTCGAAACCTCCCGAGCACAGGAGAACGGTCTTGAAACGGGAAAACAAAAGCCCCATGCCCATTTCTTACAAGGCCGAAGAAATGGTCGGCGGTGGGATTGCGGGGGCAAAGATTTTCAAGTTTATACCAGAAGATTTACAGCCAGAGAAGAGAGATGAGATTAACACCGAAGACACCGAAAAGCATGAAAAGTGTGTCCGGAAATGGCTGGATCACAAAGAAGGGGAACATGTATACTCAACCTTCTGCTTTACCGAACCAATGATTCATCAATTGAAACGACGGATCGGGGCTTCGACGTCGTTTGTTGCGGTCTCTGCGCATTTTTGGAGATGCGTGATAAAAGCGCGGGAGGTGCCAGAGGAAGAGCCCGTCAATTTTCTGATGCTTGCTGATTGCAGGAGCCGTGTAAAGCCGCCGTTGCCTCCATCTTATTTCGGCAACTGTGTATATATTGGCATGGCGCAGACGACGGCCAAGAAATTGCTCTGTGAGGAAGGCCTCACTTTCGCTGCTGGGGTTATACAGGAGCTTGTCAATTCCTGCACTGAAGAATCGGAGATTAATAATATGGTAGACTGGCTGGAATCTCTGGAATCTGGTGACACGGGTTTCGTTCCAATAGTCAATGAATTTACAAGGCATGTCGCAACTAACGTGGTGAGCTCTCCCAGATTTCCCGTGTACGATGTAGATTACGGGTGGGGGAGGCCATTGAATGTGCAGGCTGCATCCATGAACGAGGTCGGAGGCATGGTTTTGTTTTCTGCGAGGGATGGAGAAGGAAGCATCGTTGTCTCTACTCGTCTTCCCCGATCTCAAATGGACGCCTTAGCTCGTCTTCTCTCCGTGCCAGAAGATTGAAATCTTTTCCTTGCAGCACCTGATCTGCCTCAGATTTTACAATATTCTAATAATCTTTAGTTAAGTTCTATGATGTATGAATAATGTTGTGTTTGAGAATCTTTTATTTTACAGATTTCGTTTTAATTAGATCAAATGTATTATTTTTTGTTTTATACATCAAATGTATTATGACAGTTGAATAATATATATTTGTCTTCACAAAATATAAATAAGTTTTTTTTTTTTTTTTTAAATCTAAAAATTGGCATCTTATAACATATCTTAAACGTTTATTTTTTAAATTTGTGGGATTTTTTTAACATACTAATTCAAGTTTTAATATTTATATTTAACAAATTTATTAAAATAATAATAAACAAAATTAAACTATTAAAATTAATTGATGTTGTAGACACCAAAAAAGCACCAATCCGATTATGTGACTGCAAACACTGATCGCTTTGACAAACACAGCCCCCAGGGCAGCCCTCAGAGGTTAAACAGTGGTCTTAACCACTTTCATAGCAATTTTGTAAGGTCAAGAAGCAATTTGGCACACTTGGACACTTTGCCCAGTATTCGTCTCACCCAGGGACGAATTCAAAATAGAATCCGTCCCACCCCAGGACGAATTCTGAATCCGTCCCTGGGTGGGACGAATTCTAAGCTTAACGGGCAAAAAGACAAATGGCGCCAAGTGGCAGCCCAGAACAGTCAGTTGATGACTCCTGCCTCGCACGCGTGTGTAGGTGGACAGAGGGGCCGTTAGAAGACCTGTCACAAAAGGCATTTATCAAAGCCCAAGTCAACGGAGGACTCCCCTCCCTCATGGGAAGACAAGACTGCCACATGGCGCCTATGACCAACACATGGCATTTGTGCTTCCCTCCCAAAAGAGACCCCATGGGTCTATAAAAGGTGGGACTTTTCTCACCCAAAATATACAGGTTGAAGGAGTTTTCAAGCAACGAAGTGCTGCCGAGTTGAAGACCCACTTGCATCCCTTTTGGTTCACCTTCCCACATCCACCAATCTCTTTTGCAAGGGAGGTTGTTGGGTGGCTTTTGGAAGCTTGAATCGGACCCAAATCCAACACATGGACACCTGAACCAACCAATTCGCCGACCCCCCAATCCTAAGAGGTTTTGGGCCCATCCCTAGTGGATTGGCGCCGAAATCAAGTGCCAACGGTGGGAGGCCCACTTGGGCACCCCCGCACTTTCTAGGTTTTAGAGCATTCTAGATTACTTTTTTTAGGTTGCATTTTGTGTTATTATGTTTGGTTAACTCATAGCTGCAATTTCGTAACTTTTGGTCAGATTCTAGTATGTTTTGTGTCGCTTTGTTGTTTCACTGACTTGCAGGTGGCGAGATCAAATTCCCGAGGGTAGAGGCCAAATTGGGAGAATCCGACCATCTGGGTCGTCCCAAAATGGCCCCAATTACATAACCCCCTTGTTTGCAGGCGTTTTGCAGGTCTCGGGAATCGACATTGGAGCAACAACAGGTCGGCTTCTTCAACACAGAAGAATTCGTCCCACCCAGGGACGAATTGCAGTCGAAGATCGTCCCCGGGGTTCCGGGACGAATTCGATCAAATCGTCCCACCCGGGGACGAATTCCGGTTGAAGGCGGATTGGCCAGGCTGTCTCGGTGGCAATGGCCTTTGGTAACATTTTCTGTCTTCGGCAAGTTTTTAGGCCGTTTAGAATCATTTTGTTTACTGTTTTAGATAAATGTTTGCATGCATCTTTTGATGATTTTAGAAGAACAAACACTTTTCACTTGCAGCAGGTGCTACTGACATCTTGGTTGTTTCTTTGTTCGCAGGAGAAGCAGCGGAGGTGAAGAACTCATCGACATCAGCGACGGCATCATCTTGGCCCGCCCATTGCAATCGTGGGCACGCGAAAAGAGGAAGACTAAGTCACATATTGTAACAAATACGAATTTAACGCTCCTAGCCCCCAAAAAGGGAGGAGACGTCTATGTAACCGAGGATAAGGGATATTTGAATAAAGAGGGCTGTGATTTCTTTACATCTTTTCTTTCATTTCCAAATTGTCTCCTTTCTTCGTTTTTGTGCATAGGATTAAAGCGTTACATTTCGTCTTATGTTGCATAATTAGTGTTTCCTTTGCCCGGAATCTCGTGCTTTCAGTGGCGATCACGGTGGGACCCTGTTCCCTGGTTTTTAAAATCATAGAAACTGATTAAATTTTTGTGTTTTGTGCTTGACAGGTACATTTTTTTGTTGCAGACTGCTATTCGTCTCTGGCAGGGACGAATTCTATTCTGCAATTCGTCTGACCCTGGGACGAATTCAAATTCGTCTCTGGGAGGGACGAATTCTGTTCTGCAATTCGTCTCCCAGAGGGACGAATTCCCGTCTGCAACTTTTCAGAGCAGAAATTCAGAAGAAACCGGTCCGAGCGAGAGAAGAGGTAGGGATTTTTATAATCTCTGTTAAAATTTTTGTTTCTGTTTCGTTTCTTTGATTGTTTTCATTTAATCCTGCATTGCATTAGGAAAAGTCATTTATGCTTGTTTCATTTTCGCTAAATAAAATGAATCACACACACATCACGCAACAATTTTAAACCAAGGAGCTGGTCGTAAGACCCCAGCCCTTGAGCAAGACCAACGGTGGGTTCATCACCACCTTGGCTTAGCTTTGCATCCATTTCCCGATTGTCAACTCGTTGTTAGGCGTAAATCCTGACGAAAGCTGACCGAGTGTCGCTGGGGTGATTCCCATGCGCGCGAGGATAAGTTTTCTATGGTAGGTGCCATTAACAGGACAATCCCCCTTCCGTACCGCCTACGTACCACGTACCTTCTGCTCTCACGTACCTATAGTCTCCCTCTCGTAAGGGCGGGTATATAGAGAGGTTGGTATATCGGCTTGGTTGGTATATTGAAGGGGCGACCGTTTTGGGAGTTATATGAGCCGTCATAATGCATTTAAACGTTCTTCAAAACCTACAAAAACAAAACAAAACATCAAAATGCACTAAACCAGTTTAGGGCACACCAATAATCCTTAAAAGAGATAATCACGGTTTTGTGTATGCGTGTGTTCATTTCTGCTTAGTGTAGACAAAAAGAAAAAATCATCATAAACAAAAGATAAAAATCTACGCATTTTGTCATTTTCTCCAAAAAGCTCCAAGGATTCCCGTAATCGCTTGGTCACTCCAAAATGCCCCAAAGGTGTCCATGAACCCTTTGGTCAACCCAAAATCACCCCAAATGTGCCCATAAGTGATGCAGGACCATCCAACAAAATATGGGAAATCTTGTATTTTTCCCTAAATTTTAGTGCATCTTGTCGGGGCCATAACTTCTCAACCGTAGCTCCGATTGACTCGAAATTTTACAGGGAGTTAGTTGGGATAATTTTAAACAAATATAATTCCCTATAATTCTATTTGCCCAAAAAATCAGTTTTCGGGGCCAAATTCCATCATCTAGTGCCCCGAAATTAGGTTTTAAAATTGGGCACCCAATTTTTTGCACTTTTTGAGTTGTTCGGATGTCAATATCTCCTAATGTATTTAGAGCTAGGACTTGAAACTTCATTTTTGTCTTATCTACTATAATAGGGATGCGCACACCAATTTTGGGCCCCATCTGACTCATTTCAATTTTTAGGGTTTTTTAGAGAGACATCGTCATGGTGCTCACCCGTAGCCAAGCCCAATCACGGGTGGAGGCTGTGGGGAATGTCCCAGGAGGCACGAGTCATCTCCGTTACAATCCCAAGGATTTGGTCATACCACCTTGGCGACCTAACACACAAGGCAGTCCCCTCCACACCTTAAAGGAAAGGGACTACAGGGACACCTCTTCGAGGGGCACTCCTGTTCAACATAGCATTCAACACAAACCCTCCCATGAGGGGTACATCCATAGGAGAGCTCCCTTAGATGCTCGCTATGAGCGGTCATCGCGCGATGAAGCGCTAGGTCAACATAGGGTTCGACGGGAGGAACCACATGATTACATTATCCCTCCTTCACCCCCTCTAGTTGTCAGGACTACAAAGAAAAATCCAGAGCACAAGGCTCTTCGGGTAGGGCGAGCTAGCTCCATCCATCCCTTTCTCACTTATGAAAGAGAGCAAGAGGAAAATCCCTACCTTCCTCAAAAACAATACACATCACGGGAGCAACATGCCTCCGCACCTGCTATCTATCAGGACCACTCACTGAGGCCAAAGCCCCGAGGGAATGCCGCTACCCCCAACAAAGGGAGGTCACCTATAGAGATCTTGGATCACTACGATCGAAAATATCTAGGAGAGGCATCTAGGCCTTCTAGACATGAGGCGACAGGACCAACCATCTTAGAATCTATCAAGCACGTCGCACGCCAAATGCAATTCACGCAACTTGAGCTAGAGCGACTAGAGCGACTACATTTAGAGGAATTGTACTATATTAACAAAGAGCACCTTCGAGCGCCGGAAGGATGAGTTGTTCCAACACACTATGCAGGGAGAGCCAACATGAAAGGGAGTACGAGGAAAATCATCGCATTCCTCGAGGACAACAAACAGTGCGGCCTCAAGTACATGCCGCCTACATCGACAGAGGGAAGCGACCCATTGAAATTTTAGATCATCAAGATCGAGGCCAACACATAGGAGAAACATTCGAGCCTCCTGAGCAAAATAGGGTAGACCGAACTGACCCGATAGTCGCCAGACATACCACCCGTCAAGCCCAAATCACGCGGCTTAAACAAAGTCATCAGGAGATAGAGTATCGACACCGCTTGGATAGAGAGCGCATGCAACGCGAAGTGGATGAGTTACGCATAGAGCAAGGTCGTCAGGAGTTAGAAGACTTATACATGCAGCGCAAAGCAGATAAGTTGCGCTATAAACTACCTGAGGAGACTCCAACCCCTCACACACATAAGACAAAACATTATGAGAGGCACAACCCATGGGTGCAAGACAGGTCATCGCGACCTCATCAAACGCTACCCCCAACACCTCCTAGACAGGAGCGGGAGGCTACTCTCTCGATTCCTGAAGCACCACCCCCGACGCCTCCTAGACATGAGCGGGAGGCCGCTCCTATAACCAATGACGGGTGCCTTCCTCAGACATCCACCCAGGCTTATGAGCCACCCTTAGAAATTCATCAAGAAGCCTCTAAGGAATTAGAGCGAGAAGAAGAGCGAGATGAAAATCCCCACCAAGGCATGGGGGGTGCTATCCAGCTACCCCTCCATAAGCCCCAAGTTCCTCAACAAGAACCAACCAAAGAGGAGGAGCTCAAATCTCCCGATACATGCAAAGCACTAGAGCACTTAGAGTTGGTAGAGACCAAGATTTTGGAGCTCCCAAGGCCCAACTTACATAAGGCTCCTTTCGAAGAGGATCAACCTTTAACCGTAGGGCTACCTGATGATGCGGGTCCTCCATGTCTCGGAATCTCCAGATTCCGATGAGCTATACACATTGTCCGAAGGTGAGGATGAAACGAGACATAGCCCACAGCAATCACATAAGACAACATCGACATCCCATAAAAATTGAGGAAGCATGTCAACGAGATAAACATAATACTAGGGCATGAGTGGCGCGTTAACCCACCACGGTGGGACCAAGCATTACATCCGCCACGTTGGGCACACAAAGAGCAACTTCCACCAAGAGACATCATAGCAACATCAGTGCCGCGGGCGGACCCTGTCCTCATCTCCGTGCATAGGGATGATCCATTCATGCCCATACCTCTAGAGCCGGATCCGAAGTGCAAAGACCATCAAGCTGGGGGTACCTCTATCCCCTGAAGAACCATAATCCAAACCAAAAAGCTCCAAGGATTATCGCAATCACTTGGTCACCCAAAAAGCTCCAAGGATTATCGCAATCACTTGGTCAAAACCAAAAAGCTCCAAGGATTATCGCAATCTCTTGGTCACTCCAAAAAGCTCCAAGGATTATCGCAATCCCTTGGTCACCCAAAAAGCTCCAAGGATTATCGCAATCTCTTGGTCACCCAAAAAGCTCCAAGGATTATCGCAATCACTTGGTCAAAACCAAAAAGCTCCAAGGATTATCGCAATCTCTTGGTCACTCCAAAAGCTCCAAGGATTATCGCAATCCCTTGGTCACCCAAAAAGCTCCAAGGATTATCGCAATCACTTGGTCAAAACCAAAAAGCTCCAAGGATTATCGCAATCTCTTGGTCACCCAAAAAGCTCCAAGGATTATCGCAATCACTTGGTCAAAACCAAAAAGCTCCAAGGATTATCGCAATCTCTTGGTCACTCCAAAAAGCTCCAAGGATTATCGCAATCTCTTGGTCACCCAAAAAGCTCCAAGGATTATCGCAATCTCTTGGTCAAAACCAAAAAAGCTCCAAGGATTATCGCAATCTCTTGGTCACCCAAAAAGCTCCAAGGATTATCGCAATCTCTTGGTCACTCCAAAAAGCTCCAAGGATTATCGCAATCTCTTGGTCACACAAAAAGCTCCAAGGATTATCGCAATCTCTTGGTCACCCAAAAAGCTCCAAGGATTATCGCAATCACTTGGTCAACACAAAAAGCTCCAAGGATTATCGCAATCTCTTGGTCAACCAAAAAAGCTCCAAGGATTATCGCAATCACTTGGTCAAAAAAAAAAAACAAAACAAAACAAAACAACAAAAATCATCAAAAACAACAAAGATTTGCATCTCAATTCTAGGCATACTCAAATTCATCATAAAATTCATATTCTCGCACCTCATCTTCATCTTCACCAAAAACAATCCATCAAAAATACAAAAATATATAGTTGCATTAAGCATTGCATCCATACATTGCATATTTGTGGTCATACGGGTCAAAGGCACCATAGGCTGCAATAGCTCTGATAGTCCATCTTGTTCCACATTGTCTCATGTTACAAAAACAACAAAAACACCATGCATAACTTTTACCACACTACAGTCAGTGGTCTAGGAATGTACCAAGAGTTTCAGTGATTCAGTCATCATTTTCCTCTTTAGCCATGTAATGTATCAAGTCGAACAGATTTTACGAAGGTAGAGTCATACTTGAAATACACCTTGTTACGTAACATCCCAACACAAATTAAAACACATAAAACATTCCCAAGTTGTGTGAACGAAAGATGAAACCTGCAAAGTAATCTAGGTCACCACAAGCGAAACGGTTATCTTGCTCATCCCCCTGTGCGAATGACCCCTAGAATGCTGAGAGTTGGCAAAAGGACAAGCATCCTCCCTACCCAATTCCCTAAGAATCCCTAAAGTTCTCAATAGTTGCAAAACACAAAAAATTTGCAAAATGTCAAAACTCCAAATTTGACAAACTACAGTGCACACATCAAAAGGCACAAACAACAGTGATTTTCGTCACTCCATAACCCCAATCCCTTGCTCGAAAGAAAAACAAATCAAAATAAACAGTGATCTCATCACTACAATGAGCAAGTATCCCAATACAATTGAAGAAAAGAAGGGAGTTGACCTTGAATCCCTGGAACTCTCAGCATTCTATAGGTCATAAGGCAAGCTTCAGTACCAATTTGGTTGATAGCCTATCGGTAATAGAAGTAAACCTCCCGCATGACGATATATCTGTCACATTAACTTGCGTACAGATCAATGTTTGCATGTGGATGAGCTAGCTTATGGCATCCTGGATTACACCACAGATTAATCTTAGTACATACAACAAAGGAATTCGTGGAGCTAATTAGGTGATCCTCAGTACAGGTTCGGTTGAAAGCCCATCTGGAACTGGCGGTATCCTAACAAATACCACTAAATGAACTCAATTGCACACACAGGGATGTGAAATAACTCGGTCAAAAACAAGTCCGATTCATACCTTGGTCAAAAAGTCTTGTAAGATAAAGTACAGTCATGGATAGTGAGTTAAAACTGTCTGAATCTCAGAAAACCTTACATTCATTCCAAAACCATCTGCGCTACTTATCATACTTATGATACCATCAAAAAATACAAAAAAAAAAAAAAAACCATGTAAATAAAGAGCTTCTTAAACAGCCTATAGTGCAATCATCACAAATGTCATTCATCCATTTCACCTCGCATATCACATAGACATCAAAAACATTTACATTTATCATAACATCTGCATTCATCAAAATAAATAAACATGCATAACAAAAATCACATCATCACATGTACAAAACCAAAAATAAAACCGGTATATATATATATATATATATCGTCAAAAAGATGCCCGTAGGCTACAAAACCGGTCCTCAGACCCCGCAATCATATCCAAAAACCCAACCTAAGGCGTCGACCACCATGATCACGCAGGATCGGTGCGACGGGAACTACCCCCCGTGGTGTGGGTCCTACGGGACCCTGCAGGGCGGCTACTACTAGCCCCCGCATCATGCCTGCTACCACCCCCCTCATCTAACCGCCTGCGACGAGATGATGCTGACTGCTCAGTCAGACTATCCCTTGTCCGTCGTGAAGATCCACCGATCGAAGGCTCAGGTAGCCGCCCACCAAGGCGGATGACCTCCCTCTCCAAGTCTATCCGGTACAGACACCACTCTGCCTCTCGTCGATGATAGATAGACAATGCATCATCGCGCTGCGCCAAAACTCTATCCCGCTCTGCCAACTGAGCCCGTAGAAGATCCCTCTCCTACCGTGCATCCCCCAGCTCCCGCCTCGCATCCCCCAACTCCAGATCCCGCATCCGCAGTAGCTCTATCAGTCGCGCAATCTCAATGCCTACATCCGACCCCACCTCCTCTGTATCTGTCGGATGCATAGGACTCACGGGGACAGTAGCCTGCTCAGGCTCCCATTGCTCCTCCACATCCTGCATGTCCGGCTGCTCCGGAACACCCAAGTCCACATCCTCATCTCCCACATCCACCATGTCCGCATCATCCAATGGACCCCCCCAATCACCCCCTGCTGCCTCAGCATCCTCCACTACCGCCTCCGCGCCTCCCAGTGGCCCCTCTCCTCTCCAACGCCGCAATACCCACCACGAGTCATACTCAGTGGTAGTCCCGATGTCATCCACATCCGGGACCTCAATCACCGCATCCGACTCCTCGCCCAATGGCACGATGACCGGTGGCTCCAGATCCCTCTCATCTCCCCGACGCCGATAGACCACGGGCTCACCAGGCAACCCCTGGCGCACCCCAAACTGTCGTGTAACCCGGTGGTACGGAAAGAACTCATGCTCCGTCCCGTGCCGCCCAGTCAACCACCGCTCCCTCCGTACCCGTCGGAGCCACTCTCCAGCCTCGAGCCAGGCTGGACAGTCCCGATAGGGACGCCAAAACACCTCCCCTGGAGTGAGCCGAGAAAAGGCATCAGTGTAGTGCTCAACGGCACCTGCCCATCGCCGACTCTGCCCCTGCTCTGCAGACCGTCGCCACAAAACTGCATAACCAATCTCCTCATCCTCCATCACCGCCCGAGTCATCCACGGTAACCCGGTAGGCCTCTCAACGGCTATGTGCTTCCAACCCCGACACTTGCAACAAAAAACTGCAACTGACACCCTTCCGCTGTCGACAGCGGACCCCATACTGCTCCCCGTAGAGTTGTGCCAACAAAGTCTGTCCCCATCTCAGAATCAACGGTGCCTCTATCGGGCACTCTGCCAACTGCCACACCAAATCCAGCGGGTTCCACGGGAACCTCGCGCTCGACGAATCGGGGAGAAGAATGTTAGAAATGAGGCCCATCAAGAATGCGTGCCTCACTCCTAACACCCCCTCTCCTGCCACCAGCTAACCAAAATCCCGCCAGCCTGGCAATCCACCTCGGTTGTCTCCACTGGGTTTGCTACACCCAGCTGCCCCCCATGCCCAAAACATCTCGTAAGTATAGCAGTCCGTTGATCAAACGACGATGTCCTAATAGGCAGACCATCTATCGAAATCCGAAGCAACCGATAGACGTCCTCAAGAGTCACAGTCATCTCCCCTGTCGGGAGATGGAAAGTATTGGTCCGCGGATCCCAAAGCTTGATCAGGGCCATCAGATAGGCCTGATCCGAAACCACAGGCTCCAGTCGAGCCACCTGCTTGAGCCCAAGGGCATCAAGCCATTCCCAGTCATCATCGGTCAATGCCAACCGCGCCTCAGTAAATGCAGCGGGTACACGGTACCGGCTCCTAACAACCTGCAAAGCAAAAAAAAAAAATCAACACAAACACAACAAAAAAATATATATATATAACAGATCAAATTTTTAGTTCTAGGGTTTCTAACCTTAACTGTTAAACAAAAACATCACAAAAAAATCTTAAAGTTTTGAAAAGCGTCAACACAAAAACAATGCATTAAATAAAAGCAAAATAAACTCTAGGGACACTTACAGGTTTCGCCTCGGCTCCGCCGCTCGAACCAGTTTGTGCACTCATGATAGCAGAGAGAATTCCAGCAGCGCTTCGCTTCGCAGAATTACCTCCTCCTCCCAGAGCTCCAAAATCGCAAGAAAAAAATGACACAAATGAGCCCAAAATCAAGTTTTGGCCATTAAATAGGCCTTTTGCACTGGAATTCATCCTTGAATGGGACGAGCGCTCTAATTAGCGCTCGTCCCACCCAGGGACGAATTCTCCAACTGGAATTCGTCCCACCCAGGGACGAATTCAGGCCAGCACTAAAAAAAAAATCAAAAAATGACTAAAAATGCACTAAAAACAGACAATAAAATTGCCCGACAGGATTGCTACTGCACCTGACAACAAGGGCATACAAAATCGACATTGGAGTCACAAATTGTCACTATCATACTCCCTAAGAAGGCTACCATAGCCGGACCGCTCCACGGGAAGACGGATTTTAGACAATTTCATCCCCAAACGACATCACAAAAGGGTCAAAGCCCACTCAAAAACAGTACAAAATTCAACAAAAACAAAAGAAAAAACATTGCCGGACATAAGTGCTCTTGCACTTAACCTCTAGGCAAAGAAAATCGATGTCGAGGTCCAAATTATCGCTCTCCTACTTCCCCAAGAAGGCTACAATAGCCGGACCGCTCCACGGGAAGTTAGGTTTTCGATGATTTCACCTCATTACGGCATCACCAAAAGGGTTAACACCCACCAAAAATAGGTCCAAATGTTGGAAAAATTGCACACGCTTAACGGTAAACCCTCTAAAGGCACCCTTGCACAAGTCATCTTGGGTCAAGCGACTCGTCGCTTCTCTCACGAAGGTCATTCCCTCATCGATTCGTCGCTTGAGGGGGTAGTCACACTTAGTCACCAACCAACAATCACACACCCAATTAAGGAAAATGACATGCATTCAAAGAATCATTGACAAAGACAATCACGCTCCTGCTTGGGGCAATAAACAAGCAACAATCAAATCAATCAAACACTTGGCATTTCGTGAATCATGAACACAAGGTTCCCCCTGAGGATAAAAACGCCCTTTGCTTGTTCATGACTGATCAATGTCTAAGTTCAAGTCACACCTCACCAAAATAGGTTAATACTTGAAATCAAATTCCTTAGCTCGTCAGAAGCAAGGATTCAAGAATGCATGCCCTTTCCATACTTGGGGCATCAAAAGTTGGTTAGGTTACCAAGAAACCCTAATCATTAGTGCTTTGGTTATCTATTTTTGCTCAGCACTGCATCACCCGCAGCGCTTCCCAAAAAGGGGGCATCTGTAGACACCAAAACAGCACCAATCCGATTATGTGACTGCAAACACTGATCGCTTTGACAAACACAGCCCCCAGGGCAGCCCTCAGAGGTTAAACAGTGGTCTTAACCACTTTCATAGCAATTTTGTAAGGTCAAGAAGCAATTTGGCACACTTGGACACTTTGCCCAGTATTCGTCTCACCCAGGGACGAATTCAAAATAGAATCCGTCCCACCCCAGGACGAATTCTGAATCCGTCCCTGGGTGGGACGAATTCTAAGCTTAACGGGCAAAAAGACAAATGGCGCCAAGTGGCAGCCCAGAACAGTCAGTTGATGACTCCTGCCTTGCACGCGTGTGTAGGTGGACAGAGGGGCCGTTAGAAGACTGTCACAAAAGGCATTTATCAAAGCCCAAGTCAACGGAGGACTCCCCTCCCTCATGGGAAGACAAGACTGCCACATGGCGCCTATGACCAACACATGGCATTTGTGCTTCCCTCCCAAAAGAGACCCCATGGGTCTATAAAAGGTGGGACTTTTCTCACCCAAAATATACGAGGTTGAAGGAGTTTTCAAGCAACGAAGTCTTGCCGAGTTGAAGACCCACTTGCATCCCTTTTGGTTCACCTTCCCACATCCACCAATCTCTTTTGCAAGGGAGGTTGTTGGGTGGCTTTTGGAAGCTCGAACCGGACCCAAATCCAACACATGGACACCTGAACCAACCAATTCGCCGACCCCCCAATCCTAAGAGGTTTTGGGCCCATCCCTAGTGGATTGGCGCCGAAATCAAGTGCCAACGGTGGGAGGCCCACTTGGGCACCCCCGCACTTTCTAGGTTTTAGAGCATTCTAGATTACTTTTTCGAGGTTGCATTTTGTGTTATTATGTTTGGTTAACTCATAGCTGCAATTTCGTAACTTTTGGTCGATTCTAGTATGTTTTGTGTCGCTTTGTTGTTTCACCGACTTGCAGGTGGCGAGATCAAATTCCCGAGGGTAGAGGCCAAATTGGGAGAATCCGACCATCCGGGTCGTCCCAAAATGGCCCCAATTACATAAACCCCTTGTTTGCGGGCGTTTTGCGAGGTCTCGGGAATCGACATTGGAGCAGCGACGGGTCGGCTTCTTCAACACAGAAGAATTCGTCCCACCCGGGGACGAATTGCGATCAGAGATCGTCCCCCGGGTCGTGCGGTTAAATCGTCCCACCCGGGGACGAATTCCAGTTGAAGGCAGATTGGCCAGCTGTCTCAGTGGCAATGGCCTTCTGGTAACATTTTCTGTCTTCTGTCAAGTTTTTAGGCTGTTTAGAATCATTTTGTTTATTGTTTTAGATAAATGTTTGCATGCATCTTTTGTTGATTTTAGAAGAACAAACACTTTTCACTTGCAGCTGGTGCTACTGACATCTTGGTTGTTTCTTTGTTCGCAGGAGAAGCAGCGGAGGTGAAGAACTCATCGACATCAGCGGCGGCATCATCTTGGCCCGCCCATTGCAATCGTGGGCACGCGGAAGGAGGAAGACTAAGTCACATATTGTAACAAATACGAATTTAACGCTCCTAGCCCCCAAAAAGGGAGGAGACGTCTATGTAACCGAGGATAAGATATTTGAATAAAGAGGGCTGTGATTTCTTTACATCTTTTCTTTCATTTTCAAATTGTCTCCTTTCTTTGTTTTTGTGCATAGGATTAAAGCGTTACATTTCGTCTTATGTTGCATAATTAGTGTTTCCTTTTCCCGGAATCTCGTGCTTTCAGTGGCGATCATGGTGGGACAACGACATTCCCTCATCGATTCATCGCTTGAGGGGGTAGTCACACTTAGTCACCAACCAACAATCACACACCCAATTAAGGAAAACGACATGCATTCAAAGAATCATTGACAAAGACAATCACGCTCCTGCTTGGGGTAGTAAACAAGCAACAATCAAATCAATCAAACACTTGGCATTTCATGAATCATGAACACAAGGTTCCCTCTGAGGATAAAAATGCCCTTTGCCTATTCATGACTGATCAATGTCTAAGTTCAAGTCACACCTCACCAAAACAGGTTAATACTTGAAATCAAATTCCTTAGCTCGTCAGAAGCAAGGATTCAAGAATGCATGCCCTTTCCATACTTGGGGCATCAAAAGTTGGTTAGGTTACCAATAAACCCTAATCATTAGTGCTTTGGTTATCTATTTTTGCTCGAGCACTGCGTCACCCGCAGCGTTTCCCAAAAAGGGGCATCTGTAGACACCAAAATAGCACCAATCTGATTATGTGACTGCAAACACTGATCGCTTTGACAAACACAGCCCCCAGGGCAGCCCTTAGAGGTCAAACAATGGTCTTAACCACTTTCATAGCAATTTTGTGAGGTCAAGAAGCAATTTGGCACACTTAGACACTTTGCCTAGTAATCGTCTCACCCAGGGACAATTGCTAACTTGAAATCGTCTCACCCAGGGACGATTTCTGAAATCGTCCCTGGGTGAGACGATTTCCAAGTTTAACGGGCAAAAAGACAAATGAGGCCAAGTTGCAGCCCAGAACAGTCAGTTGATGACTCCTGCCTTGCACGCGTGTGTGAGTGGGCAAATAGGCCGTTTGAGGACTGTCACAAGGGCAGTTATGAAAGCCCAATTCAATGGAGGACTCCCCTCCCTCATGGGAAGACAAGACTGCCACATGGCGCCTATGACCAACACATGGCATTTGTGCTTCCCTCCCAAAAGAGACCTCTTGGGTCTATAAAAGGTGGGACTTTTCTCACCCAAAACATACAGGTTGAAGGAGTTTTCAAGCAACGAAGTGCTTACGAGTTGAAGACCCACTTGCATCCCTTTTGGTTCACCTTCCCACATCCACCAATCTCTTTTGCAAGGGAGGTTGTTGGGTGGCTTTTGGAAGCTTGAATCGGACCTAAACCCAACACATGGACACCTGAACCAACCAATTCGTCGACCCCCCAAATCCTAAGAGGTTTTGGGCCCATCCCTAGTGGATTGGCACCAGAATCAAGTGCCAACAGTGGGAGGCCCACTTGGGCACCCCCGCACTTTCTAGGTTTTAGAGCATTCTAGATTACTTTTTCGAGGTTGCATTTTGTGTTATTATGTTTGGTTAACTCACAGCTGTAATTTCGTAACTTTTGGTCAGATTCTAGTATGTTTTGTGTCGCTTTGTTGTTTCATTGACTTGCAGGTGGCGAGATCAAATTCCCGAGGGTAGAAGTCAAATTGGGAGAATCCGACCAACTGGGTCGTCCCAAAATGGCCCCAATTACATAACCCACTTTTTTGCAGGTGTTTTGCGAGTGCTCGAGAATCGACATTGGAGCAGCAGCGAGTCGGCTTCTTCAACACAAAAGAATTCGTCCCACCCAGGGACGAATTGCAGTCAGAAATCGTCCCACCCAGGGACGAATTCCAGAATTCGTCCCACCCAGGGACGAATTGCAGTAAGAAATTGTCCCACCTAGGGACGAATTCCAGTTGAAGGCAGATTGGCCAGCTGTCTCAGTGGCAATGGCCTTCTGGTAACATTTTCTGTCTTTTGTCAAGTTTTCAGGCTATTTAGAATCATTTTGTTTACTTTTTTAGATAAATGTTTGCATGCATCTTTTGATGATTTTAGAAGAACGAACACTTTTCACTTGCAGCAGGTGCTACTGACATCTTGGTTGTTTCTTTGTTCATAGGAGAAGCAGCGGAGGTGAAGAACTCATCGACATCAGCGACGGCATCATCTTGGCCCGCCCATTGCAATCGTGGGCATGCGAAAAGAGGAACATTGAGTGATTGTAATCGAATTCTTTTAACGCTCCTAGCCCCGAAAAGGGAGGAGATGTCATTGTAACAGAGATCAAGGGATATTAATGAAAGGGTTGTGTTTTCTCCATTTGCTTGTGTCTCTTCCAATGCGTTTCTTTTCCATTTCATGCACTTTACGTTTCTAGGACTTAAGCGCATTTGGTTTTGGTTATATTGCAATTAGTGTTTCCTTTGCCTGAAATCTCGTGCTTTCAGATGTTACAATGATTAATAAGCTTACTAACAATAAAATAATATAGCGAGACCTGACAAAAGTTGTATTTTTTAATAATCTATGTGTGGCCGAAAACAAAACATGATATTTTTTTCATTACATTTCTAACAAGTTAATTAAAGCATATTCAACTTTGTCCTATCTTATCAAACTGCTAAGTTTTCACAATCGACTTCTTTTATATCAAATGCCTTCAAAAATTTGAATTCTGCCAAGATGAAATTCAACAATGGCTAAAATATTTGTTGTGGCTAAAATATTTGCTACCCAGCTTCTATACTCAAAAATATCTTGTCTATAACAACCTCATAATTTCTTAATACCTATTTTTAGGTTTTTTATTCATTCCCATGATATTCCAAGTTATTATTTTCATTGTTGTTTTTTAATTTTATTTTTAGGTTTAGTCCCACTTCTTCTTAACACTTTAATATTTTCTTTTGTTTTTTTATATCAATATTTCTTTGTGCTTCTTTTTCTATTTGTTTTTTCTTTTTCTGTCTTCCTCTCTTTTTCATTCCCAACAACACTTTTTTCTTTATCAATCTCTTCAATCTTCTCACACTCATAGCAAGACTTATCATCTTTAGTTTTACCTTGTTCTGAAGGATCTGAAGTGCAAGGAATAACCTCAAAAGCACATTCTTTTGTATATTTCCTTGAGACCCTAAAGTGCAAGGATGCTCTTATGTAGCAATTACCTTCTTATTCTACCCTAAAAAACATAAATTATTATGGGTTTCCATCAACCTCATTTCTATATTATTTTGTTCTTGAAACTTTTAAGTGCAGGGGATAACATCTTTACCAGTTTTACTTTTATTACATGAAGAGGATTCTATATTGCTTGAGAAAAATAAATATGATTTACTTGGAATAAACTTGATCTTTTTTTTTGCCTTTGGGTTTTATCTCCACATCTTCTTTTGCACCTTAAACTCTTTCTAAACCTGGCAATTGATATTATCAATAGGATTTATTTACCTCTTCTCTTGGAGTGGAATATATTTGATCTGATCTAGATTATATTATTATAATATTTCCTTGCTTTCTCTTGAAGTTTATCTCATGGCTAGAATTTTTTATCTCTATATTCATAGTTTTTACTTTGTAAACTCTTGCCATGTGTGCAATCTCAAAATAATTGTGGCAACCAAATGCAATATTTTCATAATTGTTGATCCCATTCTCTTTATTTAGATTTAATCTTAATGGATTGTGGTAAATGTTTTGAAATATCCATGCAACACATATTTGAGTATATATAGCATGCATTTTCTCCTTAGTTGTTGATCCTTCCTTAATGAATCCCCTTACGGTATTTCCAATATTTTTAAAACATCCTTATTTAAAAGTTGATATGGAAGTCCAAAAATTATAGCCCACATTAGAAGCTTCTTAATTGTTTTTATCTCAAAGAAAAAATATATATTTTATGGTCTCAAATAAAGTGCATCTCTTCCCCTAAACCACGGGCCACCAACCGTTATTTTATCCCTAATTTTTGAACTAGAAAATAAGATGATAAAAAACCAGTTAGGAAGAAAAGCCACAAAATAATTTGAATTCAATAATCATTTCCAGTTGATCCAATTTTGAATCTCTAACCCTAGCCATGATCTATGGAACTTACATATTAGCCCTCTACTTTTAAGAATCATTACATCATGCTCAATCATCTCATCCTTGATACTTATGTCTAGTGTACCATCTGTTACCTTGATAAAACTTACCATGTATTCACTCTTTCACTTATCTCCATCTTTGGCCTTCATACTTCCAACTAGTTGATTTCTAGATAGGGCTTTTAAAAATAATTGTCCTTCTACAATAGCTAATGAATCTTGCTCTTGACTTGTACTTCCTCTTGGTTCGCACCCCCTCTCTGCTCACACTCACTCTTACTCCTAGCTTGCTCTCTCTCTTGCCTCACACTTGCTCCTAGATTGCGCTCCCTCCTGGCTCACAATTATCCGTATCTCTTCTTTTTCTTGATGTTCCTTCACTTCAATTTTTTTTTGGACATAATGTTCCCTATATTCATTGTAAGGGTTTGAAGCATTGATGCACTCTAGATGAACCTAATGCTCATTTTCTATGATTGAATCCCAGCTTGCATCCCCTCTTAGTTTGTAGTTCCTTTTTATTCTCACTCTCTCCTACCTCACACTCTCTCTTACCTCACACTCACTACTAGCCTACACTCCCTCTTGGATCATAATTCCCCTTGTCTCTTCTTTTTATTTGTGTTTCTTGGCTTCAACACTTTTTAGAAATAATGTTCGACACATTCATTGTAAGGGTTTGAAGCATTGGTGCACTTTGGATGAACCTTCCACTCTTCTTCCATGAATGAATATCAACTCACACTCCCTATATAATCTCATTCACTCCCAACTTGGACGCTCACTCAGAGCTCGTGCTTGCACTCACTATGGAACTTACTCTTGGCACATGTTCACACTCACTATAACACTTACTCTCAGCTTGCACTTGCACTCCCATTTGGCTGCACTCACTCGCACTTGATTTCGATTGCATTTACTCAAACTTATTGTTGCACTTCGAGCTTGTGCTCGCACTTGCTGCACTATATGTCAAGCATTGCAGTTGACACATAGATTAAAAAATATTTTAAATTATTTTATTATAACTATATTATCGCATCTATTAAATATCATTAAATTTTTAATTTAAAATAATAATAGACAACCCTAAATAAAGTAAATAATAAATCAATAAGATGATAAAAACTATGCATATTTTATAGATAGTAGATTAGGTTTATAAGTTTATTGTATACTTGTTAGGTGGGTAACTGATTAAAAATTACACTCTTTATTTTCTAAATAGGTATAATAGAAACAAAAAAAGTTATAATATTTTATTTTTGGTAAGTAACAGTATATTTACAGTGGGTTTTTTGTTGAAGGATCCCAAAACCTTAGTTACATAGGAAGTCATGGCTACAATTGCGAGTAAAAACTGGGGCTACGCCCATGGGCAACAGTCCAAGGCCCAGGGCCCTAATGCCTACAAAAATACAGACAAGCTATGAGACCAGCACTACAAAATTTGGTCTGAGACCACCAACACATGGAAAAAATTGCAAAACAATAAATTCCAAAAAATGCAAAAACCTACTCGTCGCTGCTCCAGGAGGCCCTGTGGTCGGGCTTGGCCTAGATGGGGCCTGACCTGACAGAGCAACTCCTCTCCCTGTCAGGTCCATTGCCTAGCCTGCGACGGGTTCAGGCTGCTGAGGAAGCCGCTTTGGGAGCCAATCATAATGTTAAGGAAGTCCCAGGTCATCAAATTCTACATCTTGCTATCGAAGTCAGAACTGACTTTGATGGCCTTCGGGACCTCCACCTTGGCCTTCTTGGAGCTTCCAGTAGCCCTCCTACTGCCTGGGGCCAGGCCTTTGTGACTTGAGTAGGAGTCGGGCCCTGCCTAGGCCCTAAACCAGAGTTCTACACTTTTGGGTGGGCCAACGCCTTTTTGGGGAAGGGGAGCCTTCGTAGGAGGTGGTCTCCATGGATTTGGAAGCTACAGGGGAAGCATAGGGCACGGTCGTGCATCTTCAGGGCCCTGACATGGGGTAAGCTAAGCGTTTGGGCCCTCAACGATGCTGGAATTGTCTTACGATACTATTTGGGCAAAGGCTTCAGGAAAGTTCATGGTCCAGGTAGTGAAATCTTCTGCTGCGATGGCCTGGTTGGCCATGAAGTCAGCTACCCTATTGCCTTATTTGTACACATGCCAAAGGGCATGATCAAGGAGCCCTTGGATAATGGTGTGGACTTCTTGGATGGAGTTGTGAATATGCCAAGAGCAACTTCTCGGGCTGCGGGCAGCTTTGATTATAACTTGGGAATCACCCTCGATGATGACTTTTGGGGTAGACTCCTTGAGGGCAGTCAGCCCATTGAGGAGAGTTGTTGCTTCGATGAAGTTTTTGGTCTGGATGCCAAGTGGAGCAGCATATGTCAAAATTAGGGCCCCATGACTGTCGTGGATGACCTCGCCTGCTCCCGAGGGCCTGAGATTTCCTTTAGAAGCTCTGTCAAAGTTAAGTTTGACCCATCCGAGAGGGGGGGCCATCCACCTGGTCACAGAACTACGGGAGGGGCGGAGGGGGGTCGGGGGGAAGCTAAATTCTGAGGGAGGATAGGAGGGTGGCCTCGCCCAGACACCAAGGAGCCTCAGTCAAGGGGATGGAGCAAGAATTCTCAAGGGCAAAGGTCATTGCCTTGGTCGCTATCCACTAGGGGGAGCGGGTTGGGGAGGATAAGGCTCTAGTATTGCGCTCTAGCCAGAGTTGCCAAAGCATATGAGGAAGGCAGGAGCCCTAGAGGAAGCAGATGAAGGGATGGGCAAAGGGGTTGGGCCACTGAGATAGGAGGTCAGATATGGAGTTGGGGGCCACCCATTGGATAGAGAATTGGGAAAGGATGAGGCCCAAGACTTCGGACGAAAAGGCATAATTGATAAAGAGGTGATTAGTGGACTCCTAGGTAGCACAGCAGAGGAAGCATTTATTCAGGATCTGAAAGCCCCTCCTGATCATATTCTCGATCGTCAAGATCTTGTTTTGAACGGCTGCCCAAATGAAGTGGCTGATTTTGGGGATCAACTTCTTGGCCCACACCTGATGGGTTGGAAAGGGAGCCTCATCAGGGACTCTTTCGAGATTGTAAGAAGATTTGACAGAAAAGACTCCATTGGGAGTACCATGCCAAATGCATCTATTGATTCCTCCAGAGGACGAGATGACAGTCACCTTGAGGAGAGGCTGAAGCCTGGCAGCTTGGAGCTGGTGCCTGGGATCAAGGATGGGTTTCCAGGTAGCCCACCCTTGGTTCTGGGTAAGATAGGCCGACACTCTGGGCCTTCTGTCTACAAGCCCTGGTTTGAGGATGAGAATCTCTCTGTTAGCAGATAGGGCCTCATCATGAATCCATCTGTCTTCCCAGAAGTCAATCTTGGCTCTGTCCCCGAGGATCCATCTGGTCCCTTTCTGAATTATGTCTTTGGTGAAGATCAAGGACTTCCAAAAGGCTGATCCATCTCGGGGCTGAGCTTCACTAAGGAATGGGTGGTTATGACAGTATTTTCTATGCACTATGTTGACCCACTCATCATGGGTATTGGTGTGCACCTTCTAGGCGTGTTTGTCCAAGAGAGCCTTGTTCATGGGGACCACTCACCTGAGCCCGATCCCTCCCTCACCTTTGGGGTGGCAGACTAGGGGCCAGGAGACCAGGGGAATCCTCTTCTTATCTTCACTTCCTGACCAGAGAAAGCATTTCTAAATTTGTTCGATGTGAGCTGCAATGGAGGCCAAGATTCTAAAGACCGACATGAAATATATCGAGATGCTTTGCAATACTGCTACCAAGAGGGTGGCTCTGCCAGCCTATGAAAGGAGGTGACCTTTTTGGGGGTCCAGCTTTCTCTGAATCCGCTTAATCACCCCGCCCCATAGGGCCCTGGAGGATGCACCTGTGAACAGGGGAAGCCTGAGATACGAGGAGGGGAGGGTACCAAGGGTGCAACCCATAATTATCCCGATTCTGATCTGTCTAGCCAAGGGGGTATGGATAAATAAAATCATGCTTTTTTGAAGGTTGATCTTCTGGTTGGCCGCCTCCTCGTATAGGTTCAAAATATGCTTAAGAGTTTTGGCTTGGGGAATTGAGACAGAGGTGGCAAGGATGGTGTCATCCACGAATTGCTGATGTGACACAAGGGGTAGGCCCGATGCAGGCCTGATGCCTAAAATGAGACCTCGGGTCATAACGCCCAAGATGGTATGCCCCAGGGCCTCATCCAGGATGATGAAGAGGATCGGGGATAGGGGGTCACCTTGGCGAAGGCCTCTGGATCTAGGGAAGAACCTGGCAAGGGACCCATTGACGAGGATAGAGAACCATGGGGAGGACACACAATTGCTGATGAGCCTGACCCAGGAAGGGTGGAACCCGAACTTAAGGAGGACCTTGGATAGGAAATCCCAGTCAACTCTGTCAAAGGCCTTGTTCATATCTAGCTTGAGCAGAAAGGAGGCATTTTTGGATAGGACAGCCGAGTGAATGGCCTCATGCATGATGATGACACCATCAGTGATCAATCTTCCTTTGACTGAACTTCCCTGATAGGGGGAAATAATTAGGGGGAGGATATCCTTAAGACGGGAAGCCATGGATTTAGTCAGGATTTTGTACAATAGGTTGCACAAGCTAATGGGGTAGAAATCCGAGAGGGATCAGGCTGCCTGGGTCTTGGGGATCAGGGCTATGAAAGTGGAGTTGATACCTCTAGGGATGGATCTGGCAGTCTGCAGGTCTTGGATGGCAGCACACACTTTCCGCCTGATGATGTCCCAAAAATATTGGAAAATTTGGGGGGGGGAATCCGTCCAGGCCTGGGGCCACCTCAGCCTTCATGGAAAATGTGGCAGCATGGATTTCGGAGTCAGACAGGGGCTGCAAAAGCATCTGATTTGCCATGGCTGAGATAGAATATGGAATATGCTCTATAAGGGAATCAATCGCATCTGGGGACATGGGGGCCTATCACCCAGGAGCTCCTGGAAGAATCGAGTGGCTTCAACCCGGATGTCCTCTTCTTCCTTGATGATTCTACCATCGCTACCCACCAACTCAGCAATTTTGTTGGAGCCCCTATTCCTAAGAGTCGACATGTGGAAGAACTTAGTGTTTGCATCTCCATCTTGGAGCCACAGGGCTCTCAACTTCTATCTCCAAAAGGTTTCCTCCCTAGCCAGAATGTTATGATACTCGCTGAGAGCAAGGAATTCCTCATCCCTGAGCCCCGAGTCTTGGGAGCCTGCTTGAAATCTGGACTCAAGGTCTTTGAGTTTTTCTTTGAGAATCGCTTTATTTTCGAAGATATTGCCAAACACCTCCTTGTTCCATACCTTGATTTTGTCCTTACGGCATCTCAGCTTGTGGAATATTTGTTCAACGGGGCATCTAGGGACTAGGGGATCCCACCAGTGCCCTACCTGGGCTCGAAAGTCAAGGTGATGTAGCCACATGGACTCAAACCAAAAAGGCCTCTTGGGAGAGGGCCTATGAGCAGTTTCAAGGAGGAGGGAGCTATGATCAGACCTTATTTTGGGGAGGGCCAATAGGGTAGCATCGACAAACATAGGCAAGGCTTCCTTGGATAAGAAAACTCTGTCTAGTCTAACCTAAATATGATTTGCTTCCGCTCTTCTGTTGGACCAAATGAACCTGGCTCCTTTCAATATGATATCCATGAGCTCGTTGAGGGTAGTATAGGCTCCAAAGTCCTCCATGCTCTTGCCTTGAACCGCTGAGCACCTGCTTTTTTCAGAGAGAAACAGGGGGCTGTTGAAGTCCCTAGCCAGGATCCAGGGCAGGGGCAAAGGCTTCTCTCATGGAACTAATTTCCTTCCATAAGGCCATTTTCTCAACGAGACTGTTAGGAGCATAGACGTTGGACAGAATCCATGAGCGCCTTGACTTTACGTAATGGACCAGCATGTTGATGATTCTGGGGGACAAAGATATGAGTCTTCCCTCGAAGCATCGAGGGTCCCACATGCACAGTTGACCCCTGACCGACCTAGCCGCAGGGGTAGACAGGGACTCACAATTGCACCAGGTAGCTTGGGCTACACACCGAGGAGCAGCATCATCAATTTTGGTCTCCTAGAGGAGGAGGAAGGACAAACGGTGATCCCTATGGAGTTGGTCGAGGTTCCTTTTCTTGGGGGCCCCATTGAGGCCCCTGATATTCTAGGTGATGAGCTTCATTTGACACCCTTGAGGGGTCGCTTGCCCCCCTTCCTGGAATGAGCGGGGGGTTTGGGTCGGATGGCGTCCATCTTGGAGAAGCTTTCCCCCACGTCAAAGAGAGTTGCCTAGGAGCCATTGGCTATGTCATCTTCAGTGATCCTTGTCCATTGATCACCCAGGATGGGGCACCCTCTTTTGAGTTTGCTGCAAAAGTCTATGGCAAAAGACCTACTCCAGGTCATATTAGGGCTGACTTCGTTGGGCCCAGATGAAGAACTAGCTTTGATCTCTTTGTCGGACTTCTCAGATCTACACTCCAAGGGAGGAAGCCCAGTAGGGATCATCGGGAGGTCTGATAGGGAGTAAAGGGAGGAAGGGTGAGAGTGGGGGGGGGAAGGGGACCCCAATAGAGGGAGCCTATGGGAAAGGGAGCTCGGTCGGCTTGCTTGCCAGGGTGCAAGTAGGGCCCTACGGGGAGGGATTCAAAGTGGGCTGGGCAGGAGAACCTGGTATCGAGGCCCTAGAAGGTGACCCATGGGAGGGATGGGCAGAAGGGGAAACCTGGGGAAGATCGCCCTCCAGACCAGGGTCCATATGAGAGTCCTTTGGGGTAGGAGGGGGGGCCCCCTTGGTGGTCCAGGCCTAGGATCTGGGGCCATCGCGAGGGGACCCACGAGACGAGGCCCGACCTAATTGAGAAGGGGGTTTGGGGGGAGGGCCTTTAGCCTTTTTGGAAATTAGGCATTGGTGGGAGAGGTGGCCCTGAGTGCTGCAAGTGGGGCAGAAAGCAGGTTTGTTTTTATAGATCAGGAGCTGGCTCTAGAAGTAGGATCCAGAAGAGATGGTCACTGAGGAGGGGACGATGGATTCGAGATTGGCGTTGACACAAAATTAGGCATGCACCATTCGGGATCCTGCCTTAGTTGCAGGTTCGAAGGCCACCATGTCCCCGACTGACTGAGCAATGAGTCTAAGGACGTCTTCATGCCACAAGTGGAAGGGAAGGTCTGGGAGTCAAACCCAGACTAGGGCAAAGTTGATGCTTTGGGTGTTGGGGTGGAAGTCAGCTTTGTACTGCCTAAGGAAGAGGCTCTTGCACCCTAGAAACTAGGGCCCGCTTGATAGGATCTTTTCGACATCCTCACTATTGTTTATCTTGATGATGAAAAAGCCCTTGGTCAGGGCAACCAGCTGGATGTGCCTAGAAACCTTCCATTTGGTAGCCGCCCATCTGCGAACGGTTTCCATGTCGGGATGCCCTCCCAGGAATTTCCCTACTAGGGAGGCAGAGGAACCAGCTACCAAGGAGGAGTAGACCTCCTCCTGGATAGAAATGTGAGTGCCCTCAAGGAAAATACCTAGCCCCAGGGCCCGAGACGGGGCTCTGGTGCCTGCTAGGATCTGCTGATATGAGGGTTTGGGCCTACCCAAGACAAAGCCCAACCCAATATTAGGGGGCTTTTTCCCTAGCCCTGCACTTGCATCAAGGCTGGTCTGGGGGCCAGGGCCCAAGATGCCGACCCCACCCTGGCCGCCAAACGGATCAAGCGCAGATCCATCCTCTGGGCCCGTCGAGGGTCCTGCTAGCCCGAGACCGGGCCCTGACGTGCCTGACCCCGATCTCGAGCTCGATCCCGACCAGGAACCTGCACCATGCACTGAACCTATCCCCAGCCCTGCGCCCGCTCTTGCTCCTGCTCCCTCCATCTCCGTTCAGTTTTATTTTTCAAAAAAGTTATAATATTGTTTTTCATTTAAATAAATGTTTATTTATAATTAGAGAATTTTATTGGTTTATATAAAAATATATTTTCTATATAAATTATATATATATATAGATATAGATATAGATATTTTTCTACATATGGAAATTGATAATAATTTCCATCATATTATCTCTGTGGGAATGGTCTAAATCTTGAAAGCTACCATTATAATCCCTGTTCCACCCCCCCTGCCCCACCTCAGTAAACTTTTACTCTTACAGTGGCAAACACTCAATAAAAATCAATCAATCTACTACCTCCACCATAAATAAATTATATTATAACAAACTAAAGATTAATTTAACGTTTTTAAACCAACCCGAATACTACTTAACAAGGAAACAACTTTAATTTTTTTTTAAATTTTATTTATTATAATAAAATTTTAACAATTAAATTAAAATTATGTAGAATTTTTTTGTATCTTATATATTTGAAAGTGTAATATTAAACTATCAACTGATATGAGTTTAAGTGGTTAAATACATAGGTTTTTAATTGATGAAAATCCATATTAAAATCCTACCAAATAATATATCTATATTGCAAGCTATAATACTTTATATTTTTTTGTTGAAATGCTATAATAAGACAATTACTGTGTAATATATGTGATACTTATTTCAATCTTATATTACTAATTCAAAAAAATATAATATCTAAATCTAATTCACTCTTTCTTCCTACATGTTTGTGTCATATTTAGAAATATATATAATTAATACGGTTGCATATGTGACATGATAGGACCCCATTCTAACAATATTTTTGTAATTCTCATTTGATTATGTAACGACCTACTTCCAACATCTGGGCCCCTTTATAATGTCATTTTGTAATACTTTGTAATGGTATGTGGTAAGTAAAGCACCTAGATAAGTGGGACAATTTCACATAAATATTATCGAGAATGTAACTGATGTTTGGTAGAAGATTCTAGCTCGAGTGGGATTTTGTATGTAAGCTAGCTCTTGAGCATTAGGTTAAGGTTACACGAAGTGTATCTTTAAAATACATGAAGCCATGTATGAATATATATTTTTCAAATGAATCAAAGTATTTAAGAAGGTTTCCCCCTCGAAGAGGCCCATGGTTCTATGTTGTTTGTGATATTGTTAATTACGTAATTACTTTCCCTATTGTGGTATTTTTTTATTTGATGCATTTTTATTTTATTTATAGAATTTGTGTGAGTGAGTTTATTTTTAATAGTAGGTTTGTAACAAGTGGTGTTAGATCACTTTCTAGGACTAAGTTTTGTTATGACTGCAACAATTCTTGCCCCTCCATTATGACTATTAAGTATAAATTTTTCGTGTTTTCCATTTTTTGCTTGTCATTTATTATTTTTTTTTTTAAATCAGTAAAAAATGCAATCCTTTCTTTGCAATATTTTATTAGGTTAGAAAACTTGTGCCAGGGATTTTAAAATATCGTGGAGAAGTTGGCATTATTGGATAAGCTAGATTTCCCATAAAGCATCTAGTGAAGTGAGTGGTGATCAGGTTCCAATACCTAGGCCTTAGACAACATCCACGTATGGAATTGAACTCCCATATATATTCAAGTTTTTTGAGAGGCCACCTAATATTAGGAGAAAATTTTATCCAATAGGAAGATTTTTGAACTTATATTATCTATAGTACACTAAACATAGCATCCAAAAAGAATACCCTTTCATACTATTAGACAAGAAGATAGTGTGCTCAAGGGTATGCATAAAATCCTCCTTGGGTAGTAACCTAAAATAATGTCCAGAGAACTATTGTTCATCATTGCAATATAATAGAGGGTCTATGGGTGTTATATACTCCTTGGCTTAGAATACCTAGTTTTATTCTACCTACAAAAAAAAAAAATACTCGTTTGTGTTAAAATTGCAACCATAAATTTTCTCACAAAAATGGAACTTATGGAGGAGAGTTTCCTATTATGAAACAAATTGTATACATAAAGGAAACAATTGGTGAACCAAATAGAAACAATTAAGGCAGAGTCTACAAGTATATTATTTTAGAAACAATCAAGTTAAGATTATTAATTGGTAGTAACACTTGTTTGTAATAGTCAATAATTATAGAGTTGTTAGTTATGAAATATTACATATAGTGTCATTACAGAGAATCATAGAGTTAGGATTGTTAGTTTCTAGTAATAGTTATCAATGATAGAATAGAACAGACAATATCAATACAAGAAATATCAAAGTTAGTAACTAAGTAGTGTTAATACCTATAGTGTATATGATAGTACACAATCAAGAATGGTCAATAGTCACAACAAACATGGTAAATTTATCAATCATAGAACCTAACTTTTGAACCGAACTTCTAGAGAAAAATTGACCACACCATTAGACTCATCAAAACAATAAACAAAAATGTCTAGGGTGTCCAAAGCTAATGTTGTGTGATATAGCTCATTATGACCATATTTTTTAGTTGATAAATTTGATATATATAATCCAAGCACATTTTTAGACCTCTTACTAAAAATAGTAACCCTTGAAATTACACTTCTATTTTTAGTAAGTTACTGGAAGTTGTTCAAATCACTCTAAAATGGCTAGAGGTACTCGTTGACACCAAAAGAAGATTGAGCAGGCCAACTCCTTGGTAGAAATAGAAACCACAATTAATCCCCTTATGGAAACAATGTATTTTGTGAAGGATGACAAACATTTTAAGAAATGCCTACTTCACCTCCAATACCAACTTTGAAGAACACTTTGTAGAGCTAAAGGACGCAATTAAGGATGGACCAAAGGTATTCGACCATGATGACATTAAAACTTTTAGTCATGAGAAAGGCATCCATAAAGACAAGGAATGCCTTAAAAATTTCCTTGACAAAGATACTTAGTTTTAGATACCTAAAATGGATATTCTAAGTTCAATTACAAGGATGCAGATGGATGGTTATGTCATGTATATCAAATTTCTAATTTTCATAATGTCCCAAAATATTAGTGGATCTCTATGGCATATTTCAACTTTGAATTTGAAGCCTTACAATGGTGTTTGTGCATGACCCTTCTTAGGAATATTTTGAATCCCAATTACTCATTCATTTTGGCCCTAGTGGGTATGATGATTTCATAGGAGCATTTAACAAATTAATACAAAGCTCTATAGTTTGTGATTACAAGACCCAATTTAAAATATTAATTAATAGGAATAAGGGGTTCGGTGAAGTATTTTTTGGGTTGTTTCATTAGTGGCTTTAAGGATGATCTCAATCTTGAGGTTAGAATTTTCAAACCATAAAATATGATGCAATACATAGGATTGGCATGGTTGGATGAAGATAAATCTTCTGCTCAATGGATTACATCTAAATTTCCACAAACCAAACCCTCCTTTTCTTCCAAATTCACACCCAATAATGAAAATAAATCTATACCCCATAAACTCTTGACCACGGAAGAAATGAATGCTCAAATCGCCCAAGGTTTGTATTACAATTATGATGAGAAATATGTTCAAGGGAATAAATGCACCCAAAAGAAGCTATTTTTCATAGATTTAAAGGACCTAGTAAGCAATTAAGAAAGTTATGATAAATAAAAACCATCAGCAAACCCACCTTAAGATGAAGGTGCAACACAAGAAGAACCACAACCAAAAACAATTATCCATGCAAGTTGTAGGTTTTTCAAAGGCCAACATATTACAATCCTTATTGATTGAGGAACCACCCACAACTTTATTGATCCCTAAATTGCCAATCATGTTAGCTATTACATACATACATGTAACTCCTTTGAGGTTGTGGTAGAAAATGGAGGGGCCTTTCCTTGCAAAGAAAAATACCACAATGTTAAGTTGAAAATAGGGGATTATGAGCTCAAAATAGATATTTTTCCTCTTCAATTAGGTGGATGTAATATTATGTTAGGATATCAATGGCTAGGTACTTTAGGAACCATAACATAGAATTTTTCTAAGTTATGGATGTAGTTTTCATACAATGGTCGATATTACATCGTAATTGGATCACAAGCAAGGCCTCTTTATATTATTAGCTCAAACCATATGGGGAAATTGTCAAAAAAATATTCTCATGAGGTAATTGCTCATATATTCACAATGCAACCAACTATTATAATAGATGACCAAGTTCTAGAAGATTTACAACTCATTCTGATAAAGCATGATGAAGTTTATATAGAACCAATAGAAGTTACCATTGTCTCACTCCCATGATCATTCCATTCCATTGGTACCTAGTAGTGTGTCGCCTAATGTTAGACCTTACCAATATCCCCATGCTCTTAAGTCAACAATAGAGAAGTTAGTATAGGAGTTGTTAAAATCTAGAGTCATTTGATATAGTAATAGTCCTTGCTCTTCTCCTATCTTATTAGTTCAAAAGAAAGATGGGTCTTGGTAGTTATGTATAGATTTTTGTGAACTCAATAAGTTACCATTAAGGATAAATTTTCTATTCCATTGGTAGATTATTTACTAGATGAGTTGTGTGGGGCTATTTTTTTCTCCAAATTAGATGTTCCCTCAGGTTACAATCAAATAAGGCTCAAGGATGAGGATATCCCCAAAATAATATTTTGCACTCATGAGGGTCATTATGAATTTTTAGTTATGCCATTTGTCCTGAAAAATGCACCTTTCACATTTCAAAGCCTCATGAACAACATTTTTTGCCCTCTCCTTTCTAAATTCATTTTAGTTTTCTTTTATCACATTTTGGTTTATAGTTGCTCTTGATAAGAGCACCTCATCCATGTGGAACAAACTTTACAACTTTTGGCACAACATCAACTTTATGCTAAGAGGTCCAAGTGTTCTTTTTGGTTGATTGAAGTAGAGTATTTGGAACACATTGTCACCAAATATGGAGTTAAAATTGACCCTAAGAAAATTTAAGAAATTCAAGAGTGATAAAAACCTCACACTCTCAAAGGTCTTCATGGATTTTTGAGCCTCACAGGCTATTACCACAATTTATCTCCAACTATGACAAAATTATTGCTCCTTTAAATACTATGTTAAAAAGAATTATTTTACTTAGATAGATCCAGCTGAGTAGGTTTTCCTTAATTTCAAGAATGATATTATTAGAAATTTTGAGTATATTTTTGTCATTGATGTCAAAGGATTAATGTCATAAGTTGATGATATTAGTAGTCATTTATGTCAAGGAAAATAAAGGATTAATGGTTTTACCATGGTGGTGCTTGCAAAATAAAAAGGAAGATATTTTATGGTGGCAAAGACTTTATCCAAATAAAAGGCCCAAAGGAGAAAAAGAAATTATAATATTTAAATCTAATTTAGATTTAATTATTTTAATAATGTAAATGTTTAATTGGGTGGCAATGTTGCAAATTTGAAATACCTCCCCAAGCGCCGACGTTGAACTTTCAAAGGAAAAATGCATATATAAGACATAAATTTTATAGCAAATTGAAGGTTGTAATGTTTTTACAAAAATTCCATGTGATGATTATATGCAAAAATTGGTGAAAGTCATATGTTCTTCATTCATGGTCATGTGGGAGAAAGGATAAAGGAGCAACGATTTTTGAGGTCGAAATCAGGATAAAGTGTGATGATGATGAAAATAAATCCCATATAGGCATCTAGCCCAGATGGTATATCCCTTAGTGCTAAGACATAGCAGCAAGGAGGTATCGAGTTTGAGATGTGGTGGAGACAGAGATTTAAAGTTTTGAAAAGCTTTTTTCATCAGAGACATGGAATAAAGCAAAGCGAATATAGTTTTGGTTTCATGTGGGTGGCCAACCCGTGTGGTGGTCTAGCCAAAGCTAGGGCGTGAGCTAGCAAGAAGCATCGGTTCAAACCATGATGGCAACAGCAAGGGGGAAATAATTTTTGATGAAATAATTATTCTCTACGGCTAAGGTATGTGCTTGCTTAGGGAGTCATAAGGTTATTATTTTATTTTTTATTTTTGGAATAAAAGGACAATGTAGAATTATTATTTTTGATTGAATTAAAAGGGAATAATGTGGAGTTTTGATAAGTGTTGTGTATGGTAAATGAAATAAATTATGTTATGGTATTGTTGAATAATTGAGGTGTATTGAAATATTTTATTTTAAGTAGGAGGTATAAGGTGTGTAAAAAAAAAATTGTGTGTAATTTATGTTTTGTTGGGTTAAATTTTATTTTGCAAGATTAGGAGCAATAAGGTGTAAAAGTGACTTGATAATTTTATTGTAAATTCTTGCATGGTGAAAGGAAGATATGAAAGGTTTTGTTGAGTTTTAATGCTTCATATTTGAGAACAAAATAAGGATCCTAGAACATCATTTTTAGATTTCATTGAGCACACGTTTTGAGAAGAAAGTTCATGTGGATGTTTTGAGATAGTATCTTGCAATCTAACCCTTGAAGTGGCACTAGAAAAATTAGTTGTTTGTGAGACGAGTTTTTGGAGACATATCTCCATAAGAGTAAATTAAGAGGTATGGGCACATCATTCCCTGTTTAATGTGTTTTGTTGAGTGAATGTTTTTGGAATATAAGGTGGAGATAAAAAGGTTGTTTTATAATATTTGTTGAAAATATTTACGTTTGGGGATGATACCTACATGTGAATAAATTATTGAGAGAAAGTTGAAACAATTTCATTAGAGTTTGAGAATAATATTGTGCTTCTATTGTTAAAAGTGTTTGAGACATTTGTGTTATAGAATGTGAACTACTTGTGCTAGGGTTGAAGACAAGTTAGTGCATCATTATGAAACCTTTTTGAACATTGGTTTGAGAGATATTGATAGCAATTGTGAAAGTGTTTGAGATAAATTTTGTGTGGGAAATTGTGCATTAGTGTGATTGATATTTGAGAGAAAATTTTCAAGAAATATAGACCAGTTTTTTGAAACAAGTTGTACATTGTTTTGATTTTATTTGAAAGGGATTTTGCAAAAGATAGAGATTGATTAATTCAGTACAATATTTGTGAGTGTGAAACATATTGAATTTTTTATAGAGCATATAATTATATATATGTTCTAGAGGTTAAAACAATTCTAGGTAGAATATGTCTGAAATTTCTAGTTGAAGAAAGTACTTATGAAAGAAATATAAGCATTTGTTTGTATGCAAGTTTTAGAAATATTTGAGCAGGTTTTATGAGAAGAATTGAAGATAGATTTGAGCAAGTCTTTTGAGAAGACTTGAACACATATTTGAGCAAGTATTTTGAGAATACTTGAAGGCAAATTTGAGCAAGTATTTTGAAGACTTGAGGATAGATTTGAGAAAGTCTTTTGAGAAGGTTTGAAGGTAAATTTGAGAAAGACTTTTTAGAAGTCTTGAAGGCAGATTTGAGCAAATATTTTGAGAAATCTTGAAGGTAGATTTGAGAAAGTATTGAGAGAAGACTTGGGAAAGTTTTGGTACAAATATATGAGCATATATAAGTATATTTGTGCTAGACTTGGTACAATTTTGGTGCAAATTTGTGAGTAGAGTTAGAGCATATTTGTGCTAGACTTGGTATAGTTTTGGTGTAGATCTGTGAGCAGAGTTAGAGCGGATTTGTGCTAGACTTAGAATAAGATTTGGTGCAGTTTTGAGATAGAGTTGAGATATAGATTTTTAGGTGAAAGAGCAAAGAGGATAGATTTATCTAGTGGATAGAGGTCCATCAGCCAGTGCAGTATCCTATGCAAAGAGATCCACAAGCTAGAGTGGTGGGGATAAAATTCTTCTAGAAGTTTGTCAGCTAAAGTAGAGGGGATAGAGTTCTCCTATGGAGATATATCCATGAACCAAATCAAATATGGGATATATTTACCCTATAGAAAGAGATCCATGAACTAGATGGGGAGATAGAGTTCTTCTATGAATAGAGATCCACAAACTAGTTGAGGAGATAGAGTTATCCTAGGTCAAGTTCCACAAACTAGAGCAAAGGGGAAAGAGTTATCCTATGGAAAGAGTTCCAATCCCAGAGAAAGGGGATAGAATTCTCCTATGGAGAGAGATCCATAAATAAAACCATTGGGGATTGATATCTCCTTTAGATAGAGGTCCATAAACATTGTAACAGGGAATTGATTCCCAAGAGATTTGTTGAGAAAAATTAAAAGAAATATTTTCTCCATGGATGTAACCCACATTGGGTGAACCATGTTAAATTTATTGCTGGCATGTGTGTGATGATTTATGCATTACTTTGATTAGTTATATTGATATTTCCATTGATAATATTAATTGGGAAAAAAAAGCAAAAGTTTATCTTATATTGTTCACCCCACTTTCAGTATAAGTTTGTGTTCTTCATATATGACAACCACTCTAGTCTTAGCAATGCCTAAATTTTCCAATCCCTTTGTTATTGAAAGTTAAGAAATGGCATTGGAACCATGTTGATGTAGGAACGATGCCCCTTGGATTTCACTAGTAAAACACTCTCAAGCCAAAATCAAGGTAAATAAACTTATGCTAAGGAGATGCTTGCAATTTTGTATGTGGTTACTCATTGATGACCTTATCCCATTGTGCATCATTTTTCCATTAAAACAAATCATAAAAGTCTTAAATATTTCTTGGAGTGGTGGGTTTCCACTCTTGAACAACATAAGTGGGTCTCTAAGATCATGGGATATGATTACAATATTAAATACAAAAAAGTCAAGGAGAACATTGTGGTAGATTCCCTCTCTTACCAATTTGAGGCTCAAAGTATGATATGTGTCATTTATTCACCCATGTTGTAATGGATAACATCTCTTTGTGAGGATATGCTTAAGGAATTAGGATTGCAAAATTTGGTTGCTTCCCTTCAAATAGAGCCTACTTGGAATCTAAGATATACTTGGGATGGACAATATTTATCCTATCTCCAACACCTTGTTGTTCCTCACACATCTCCAATCTAGGAACTCCTTTTTAAGGAAACGCTTGCTTCACAAACTAAAGGCCAATTTGGGTTCCTCAAAACATATGAAAGGATTAAGCGTATTTTTTTTTGAAAGGGTATGAAGGACATTCAAACTTCTATGAAAACATATGAAATTTTTCAATGGATGAAATGTGAAATGGTTCACTCTCTAGAAACGCTTTAGCCCTTGCCTATTCTTGAATAGGTCTGGATAAATATTTGTATGGACTTTATTGAATGGTTACCTTAGTTTGAATGCAAATCAATTATTTTTATGGTAGTGGATCCTCTCTCAAATTATGATCATTTTTGTTCCCTCTCCCATCCTAACATAACCTCTATAGTTGCCCAAATTTTCTTTGATTTTATCTTCCACTTTCATGGCATTCCAACATCCATTATGTCCAATTGTGACCCTACCTTCACTAGTAAATTTTTGCAAGGATTGTTTAAGTTACAAGGAAATTAGCTCAAAATGAGTTCAACTTATAATCTATAAATATATGGCCAAATTGATATTATCAATAAATATTTAGAGAGCTACCTTTTGCTTTTCCTCTAATCATCCTACACAATGGGCGAGGTGACATGCCTTGTTAAAGTGGTGGTATGAAACTTCCTATGACACTATGACCAAGGTCACCCCTTTTGAAGTAGTTTATGGATAACATCCATTCACACCCTCCTCCTACATTATATGTAGATTCAAGGTTCATGCAGTCAACACTACACTCAACCAACATGCCAAAATCCTCTATCAACTAAAGATAAATTTTGAAGTGGCCTACAATTGGATGTGCCAACAAGTTGATCAACACCATTCTAAATATAACTTTGATATTGGTAATATGGTATTCCTTTGCTTGCATTAATACAAAAAATTAGCACTTCAACTTTGCATGTGAAAAAACTCGTTGTCAAATACTATAGCCCCTACCAAGTCTTAAAATAGATTGGTGCAAAAACCTACAAATTGGCCATACCATCTACATCCAAGATTTCATGTCTCTTCTCTCAAGAAGGTTATGGCCAATGAGGTATAGGTTCTATAGACATGATAATTTGACCCACCCAAATGAGTCATTTGTTTTTAGAATCCCTTGGGAGGCTCTCAAAATTGCTAAGTGCAAGTTTCAACCATTTAATATTGTGTTTTGCTTTACTTTTATTAACCTTGACCAAATTCATACTCGATAAATTATGGGGCATGGACTTGGTAAATTTAGATATTTTACTTTAAAAAGTCAAAATTACATTGGACCAACCTTTTGTGACATCATCTTGGCCAAGTTTAACTTTTTTTTTACTTTTTTAACCTTCTATAAATAAAGGCATTGGATCCCCTTTTTTCCTAGCTAGTAAGAAAGAGATAAAGTTTTTCTTTGGCAATCTTGATCTAAGCAGGTTTATAGCAATCTTCATTTTTGTTGGTGTTCTTGGTGCTCTAGTGTTATGCCTTTGGTGTGTTTCTTATGATTTGAAAGTGATGAAGTATTTATGACAAAATTTTCTTCGTGAGAAGGAGATGTATTCTACCTTTGTGCTTGCTTATTCTATATGCTTATCAGGTTATCTCTTTGCATTCATTTAATTTTAAATCATTTGATTTAATTTTAGAACTACATCTCATATCTGGGTTCTTTGTTTTAAGTCTCATTATGTGAATCTGTACCCTACCCATAATAGGGAATGGATTTGGCAAAAATGTTGTTTTCACCTGTGCTAATTTTTGTTGATCCATTTTTATTTTGGTTACTGAATCCATGAACAGTAATTACAAGGTATAAATTTAGTCTAGATAGACCTGGGGGCAACTATTTATCCCTAAACCCTAGGGTTTTTGGTTTGCATATATGTTTTACATTGTTTCTTTTTTGTTATCATTTTTTTTAAACTTTTATCATTCTATTTCACATGCATTTAGATCATATTATCTTGGGGATAACCATTTGTCTCCAAAACCCTAGGTTTCTAGTTGCATACTAGTTTAGCATTGTGCTAATTTTATTTGCATCTAGTTCACTATTTCATGTTATCATATATCAGTATTTTTGATTCCAAAGGTCAAAAAGCATCCTTAATTTTGAAAGGTCAGCTAAAAGTACCAAGGGGGCTTGAATACTACACCCCAATATTAGTCATATAGTGGCCTAAGTAAGCCCCCAAACACTAATCAAAATTTCTAGGATTTTTGTGAAGCTATTTTATAGGTTTGAAGTTGTTTGGCTATTCTAGATGTACGTAAAGCTAGGATCAACCATTGGGTCAGAGGTACCCTCAATAATATTTCAGGCTTCTTTTTGTTTTGTTTTTTTCCATTTCCTTTTAAAACCTAGATCATAAATAAAAGGAAAATATTTGGTTATATTTCTAGGCATTTGAAACAGAGAAAAGCATATAGTTTGCATTCTAGAGTTAATTTTGTTTGTGCATTCTCTGAAACCCTTTCTAAAGGATAAAGGGTTTATTTTATTGCAAGTTACGGTTTAGTCATAATTGAAAATCAATAATCATACTAAGTTTTGTTTATTTTATTCTTGCATATTTGTGTGTCTCGCATTGTTCCTTCATTTACATAGCTTAGATTTTTAGAAAGACCAAACATAGGTATTTTCTCCATATACACATCAAAAATTTCTACCTCATACTTGGAGCGAGTCCTTAAACCATTCCTGGTGAACCCTTTAATCCCCAAGCCCTTGAGTCTAGAGAATATAATACACCCCTATGATAACATTGGCTCCCAATGTATCCAATCGAGAATGGTATGCAACAGGGTAGTTTTACCCCTTACACTTTGGTGAATCTAACATTAAGGTACATCTTTAGTGGTCAAATTAAGAAACCTCTTTCTTTTGTTCTTTATTTTAAAAAATTTAAGCAAGACCACTAAATTTGTTTGCTTAGAATAAAAAATATTAAAATCATCTTAAGAATATTTTGTATGTTATTGCTAGTTTTAGATTTTTCTTTTCTTATCTATCCTTTCTCTCTCCTATGGATTCCCACCTTAGGAGTAAGTGAAGACTTTAAAAATTTGGTGAAATATATCAAGAATATGAGTAGATTGATATAAAGAATCCTAATCTATATGATGAAGAACAAGAAGAATTTGATAATGATCTTGATCCTACAAAGAGATCTAATGGACACTTTGTATTTAAATCATTTGATCATATCTAGAATTTCTTCAAGCTTCACAAAGATACCTTGAACAAAGTTGTGGATGAAGAAGCCCAACTTGAAGAGGTTCGGACGCCTCATCATAAAACCATTCATACCAATTATATATTTGAATCTTCACATCATGTTAATCTATTTTATAAACTAGTATATGTCACTACAATAACCACCAACATTGGAGGAATTCCAAAAGTCTCTCCATATAGTAGTGCATATCAATATTATGCTCAATTTCCTCCTCATTTTTATCATCTCAACATTCATCCTTCTATTCCACCAAATGTCACTTATCATCCACAACAAGATACCACATTGGCTATGTTCCCTTTCAATAGCCTACTTATAATCCTCCCCTAGGGAACCTAGGGGTATTGCACAACAATAATCCCAATATGCAAAGCTTGAAAAATATGGTGAAACAATTGGTATCAAGAGTGGATATTATTCAACCTCCAATTTTTACCTACAACTATAAGAAAATGTGCAATTGAACCTTAGACCCTATCAATACCTCTAGGTCCTACCCTAAGTATTTTACAATGTCAACTTTACCTATTTATAAGGGAACAAAGGACCCCATTAAATATTTAAGGATGTTTATGATAACATGTAATGATATTATATGATGACATGTTGTTAATAAAGAAGTTCCATAAGAGCCTTGGTGGTATGGCATTGGAATGGTATTATCAACTGCCTAATCATTCTTTGAGGAATTTTAAAGAAACAACGGAGTTGTTTGTCCAACAATTCAGAGCTTATATTAAAAAAATATGACTATGAAAGATGTTTATATGTTGAAGCAAGATAAAGATTATTTTTTTTTAGAATTTGTATCTCGTTGGAGGAGTCTGGTTGGATGGTTAAGATACAACTTCCCTCCTTGAGACATGTTAGAGATATTTATTGGAAATTTATAAGTGAAAATATCGTATGAATTGGAAACAATAACTATTACCTCTTTTGAAAAAGTAATAGATTTGGAAATAAGGGTACAAAAATCCCAAAAATGTACATTTTTATACACTATTAAGGGGCATCATTACTGGTTTAATTAGCATGTGAGATGCATTTTTATATAACTTAAGCATATAATTGATAGAAAATACAGTATTATGCTTGATTGGTGTTTTTAGTGGGAATTGTTCATAAATGCAGATTTTGCTACTAATATGGTGTTTTTCAGTCTACATCCACTTGGACCTGGCATACTTCTACTTTTAGAGACTAAGGCATGAGAGCAGGTGCCTTCCTCTTCAAGGAAGGTGCCCAGCAGAAGTAGGCGCCTTCCTCTTCAAGGAAGGCGCCCAACAAAAGTAGGTGCCTTCCTCTTCAAGGAAGGCGCCCAACATAAGTAGATGCCTTCCTCGTCAAGGAAAGTTTCCAGCAAGATTAGGCGCTTTCCTTATAAGGAAGGCACCCAAAAAAATTAGGTGCCTTCCTCATGAAGAAGGTACCTCCATGCCTCCATAATTTGCAATATTAACCAAGCCAACTTTGATCGGTTGACCAATGGGCTAAGGAGGAGGTTGCACATGAAGAAAAAAAGAGATATTTTATTTTATTTACTATTATTAAAATAGAATGAACACTTCTATTATTTAATTGGTTGGATACCTTTGTAACGTGAGCATTATTCTTTCATGCTCACGGATGAACCAAGAGCAATGATTTTTCCAATGATCAATGTGGGAGATATTCTATTTTATGCAATATTATTAAAATAGAATAACGCATCCATTATTTTTTGCCAAACATATTTTGTTATGATAAAATAGAACATGCATGATTTATCCTACAAGAGGGTAAAATTAGTGTGTGACTGTTTTAATTAATATATGGTTGTTATAATTTAACAAATGCAATATTTATTGCATATATATTGTAATTGTAAGTCTGAAATAGACTTGCCTAAATTTGTAACAGAGGAAGGTTGTGCATTGTATAAGTGCATAGGTCTTCCCTGAGAGAAGGAGGAAATTTTTATGGAGAAATTATTCTATTTTATTTCTTTTCAAATTTATTAAGAGTGTAATTCCTCTTATTTGAGCAAGCTCTATGCAGCTAGCTGGGAAGACTATCTGTGGGAGCTTGGGCCCACTCCCTGTAGTAGTCCTCCCTTGTTTCATTTCTGTATTTGCTTTTTGTAGATTAGTTTACTGCTTTATTTTTCTGCTTTAATTAATTTAGCTGTGTGTTTTAGTTTTATGTATTTTAATTTCCGCACTTTAATTTAGTTTGTAATTTATTTATTTAATTCTCTGCACTTAGATTTATTTAGTTTGGCTGAAATAAAAATGCACATACATCCCCCACCAAACTAAATAAGGTACAATCAGATTTATTCCCCAAAACTACAGGCATATACTGTGCGTGACACTCGAAAGTTTATGAACTTACCGGATTGATAATTTATGGAAGAGAAATAAATATTTTTTGGGACATGAATTTCTGCTCACCATTTTGGCGTCGTTGTTGGGGAGTTTCTAAAATGTAGTGTTTTGATTTAAAGGTCAGATAAAAATCCTATTTAAAATTACCTATAGATATTTCATAGTCCACCAAGGGCCTTTTTATAAGGCCAAAAATAGTTGTTGGCATAGTCAGAGACAAATCCTGTAGATAACTGTTTGCATTTTCTAGCTTCTCAGGTAAACATGGGAATGAACCTAATGTACCAAATTAAGTGTAGAAGTAGGAATAAAACATGTTTTTGAAAAAATAGAAAAAAACTAGCATGAAGGATTTCCATGATATTTTCAATGGTTTCATGAAATCAATGAAATAGCACAACCCACGTTTGATTGAAAATTTTTAGGGATGTGTTTTTATACAAAAACCATTGAAAAATTATGCCTCTAGAAGCTTGGTTTTAAATTAAACAAAAATTATAGGCTTGAAATTTTTGCAATGTATTGGTAAATGTTTTTTTTTAATGATGAAATTAATAGCAGGAAAAATGATAGAGCGGAATTTTTAAAAGAACATCTTGTTATGAAGTATGCTCTTCACTTGTGCTTAAGGTGACCTAGTGAATCAGAAACTAGCTATGCCATGTTTTCTCCAAGTTTCCAACCCGTAGTTAGTCATTTTCCAGCCTGCACATTTTACCATTATGTTGAAAATTTTGGTTTAGAGGTCAAAGGGGAAAATTGCTCTTCTTATGCTACAACACATCAAACTAGTTGATAATAAAATTGATTATTTTTTAGAAGACTAGTTTAGATGTAGGCATGGGGGAGACCCCACCTTCATTATTGCCACCAACAACACAATGAACATTGTTTACAGTGTTCATGAAAAAGAAAAAATATATCTTCTGTTGAAAAGGCTCCAATTTAAGAGCAAAATACAGTTTTATTTTGATACTTGTTGGAAGAGAGTACCCTCTTTCCCGAGGACCAGCTTGGTCCAGAAGGGAAATGAGAAATCTCCAACCAGTAGCTAAATAAAGTAGGGGAGAGAAAAAAATAGAAGCTTTATTTTTTGTTACTTGTTGGAAGAGAGTATCCTCTTTCCCTAGGACCAGCTTGGTCCAAAAGGGAAATGATAAATCTCCAACCGATCATTAAATAAAGCAAGGGAGGAGCCTAGAAGTAATCAGAAGATGAAAAAAAAAAAAAAATTATTATATATATGATGATTTTTTTTTTTTTAAATTAGTTAGAATTTTATTTTAATGCCTTTAGTTTAGATTTTCCTTTTATGTTTTGTAGGACATCATGAAGTGTGATGTATACCAATAAGGAGGTGCCTGTGAATATCTCATGAATTGAGATTCATACGTGGAGTTCATAATAGCACTATACGAACTATCTCGTGTACCTGATCGTGTAGCATCCAATCTAACAGGTGAAAGTTAGCAGAGTTTTGCCTTGGAAACATTGACACTTGAAGGTAGGCTAAGTAACCCTGATCAAGAAAAAGGCTTCTAGCCCAAGGTTCTTGTGGAATTTGAGGGAAAATTTTGCTGCAAGGTGCATGACTATTACAGCTTGGATGATAAATAGAGTCAGAGATGTTACACCAAGTATAAGAGAAAAGTGTCGAGACAATGTTTGAGTAACGGTCAACGATCTCCATTAACTACTGCCTCACATTCACAAGAGTGGATTATACATAGGCATGGAGGATATTCCATACCATACCAGTAGCTTGGACGAATGTTCAATCATTCGTTAAAAAAAAAAAAAAGAGGATACATGAAAAAAAAAAAAGAGAAACAAAATACTAAAATAAAGTGAAAGATGTCTTGATCATTAAGAAGGTGCCATACAATGAATGCACCTTCTGCATTAGGAAGGCACCATACAATGGAGGTGCCTTCCACATTAGGAAGGCATCATACATTGGAGGCACCTTTCGCATCAGGAAGGCACCATACAATGAAGGTGTCTTCCGCATCAGGAAGGTTCCATACATTTGAGGCGCATTCTACATCAGGAAGGTGCCATACATTGGAGGAGCCTTCCACATCAGGAAGGTGCCATACATTGAAGGTGCCTTCCCACAACAAGTAGGTGCCTTCCATAGCAAGCAAGCACCTTGACATCTAGGGTGCCTTGATCCATTTCCCACATCTAGGTGGCTCGATGGCACAAGAAAAAAAATAGGAATAAGTAACAAGGCACCTTGATGGCATACAGTAGAGGTGCCTTGATCAAAAAAAAAATATGCGAATCCTTCCAATGAAAAAAAATAAAATAAAATAAAAAACATAGAACATGTCCTTAACATAAAAATTGCTTCGCAGGAAATCATGAATCGAATGCAAGTTGCAAGCATCCTGAGAGCCAGGGCCTAACAGGTATGAAGTCATGACTCATGTTTTCTTGCTTTCATGTGTGTAGGTAATCATCCCTCTGAATGCAATATGAAGGCATCCTAAGAGCTAGGACCTCAGGCACATGTATGATTCTTGTTTTCCAATTTTTGTGTGTGTAGTTTCATAGGACACAACCATGAGCATGATCTATAGGCAGAGCCAACTTAAACTAGGCCTAATAGATGTGACATTTTTTGCCCTACAATTAGGAGTGTGGCGAAGCAGCACTTACTTCCCACTAGGAAGAGAGTGCCTACAATCAGTCCAATACAACAGTGTCTTTTTCCACCTAAAGGAAGGCACCAATAAGCAATTTTCTTCTCCCTTAGATGAGCGTACCTATTGTTCAGTGTGGGACCTAACATTTGGAGGGTTGCAAACCTATTGCATAGAGGGACCTGTTGCTGGAGATAAGGGCATCACCAATTTAAGTGGGGAAGAATAAAAAAAATGGTAAATTATGGTTGCGATGCTGAATTTGTTAAATCCACACCGATAGAAGAAGGAAGAACAACAACGATTAATGGTGTGGAGGAAGAAGGCAGCCAGAGAAATATATATATATATATATATATATATATAAATAAATAAAATTTCTAGGAGAACCAACATGAAGACATCTCACATCACGTGCATCATATACACCAGGTTCTATGAAATTCACCCAGGTATATATACTAATTTTATTTTTGTTAATTATGTGTACGGTTATATTAAAAATAATATCCATGCTAAACATCAGTAGATGCTCCCTTAAATTCTTCTTATCAAAATCTTCCATTGAAGTTCCAATGTATGACATACCTCGGATGAGAAATATTACTACCTCAAAATGAAAAAAAAATAGAAAAATCTATGGCATTCACGTGAATAGAGTTGACCTTGTTTCATTTGTGCATCGTGAAAAGATTCGAACGGTGAATTGATTGGTGGAACAACGGAGTCACAATCCAAGATATTTAATAAAGGGAGCAGTGCGGACTGATTTCCACTGAGTTCAAGACAAGAGGAGGTCCAAATCCACAATTCAGAGAAAAAGAGTGGCTAACGTCACTTATGGTGCTATTGTGTTGCGGAATAGCAATCCGCAGCAAATTACAAAGGAATGTGAGTGGATTGCAATCTACTAATTTAAATAAGAAAAAATATATATAGTGGATTTGCAATCTGCTTTGACTTGCATAAACGGACGAGCAAAAGAAAATTCTAAATCTACGTGCAATGTTGTAGTAGCACTCAATGAAAAAAAAAAACATAGTAATCAATGGAAGAAAAACATAGTAGTGCTCAATAACAAGGCCAAAAAAGAAAAAATAGAACTACTGAAGGCCATTTAAAAAAAACAAAAATAAAAATGGTCATCCTACGAGAGGTAAAACTTTAGCTTTTGGTGCCATGAGGGTGTGGCACATGTTAGGCATGGGGGGATGATGAGTCCCAAAAATGTACATTTTTATACACTATTAAGGGGCATCATTACTAGTTTAATTAGCATGTGAGATGAATTTTTATATAACTTATGCATATAATTGATAGAAAATCCGGTATTATGCTTGATTGGTGTTTTTAGTGGGAATTGTGTATAAATGCAGGTTTTGCTACTAATATGGTGTTTTCCAGTCTACATCCACTTGGACCTGGCATACTTTTGCTTTCAGAGACTAAGCCATGAGAGTAGGTGCATTCCTCTTCAAGGAAGGTGCCCAATAGAAGTAGGTACCTTCCTCTTCAAGGAAGGCACCAAAAAGAAGTAGGTGTCTTACTCTTTAAGGAAGGCGCCCAACAAAAGTAGACGCCTTCCTCCTCAAGGAAAGCGTCCAGCAGGATTAAACGCCTTCCTTATAAGGAAGGCACCCAAAAAAAGTAGGCACCTTCCTCATGAATAAGGTACCTCCATGCCTCCATACTTTGCAAGATTGACCATGCCAGCTTTGATTAGTTGACCAATGGGCTAAGGAGGAGGTTGCACATGAAGACAAAAAGCATATATTTTATTTTATTTACTATTATTAAAATAGAATGAAAACTTCTATTATTTGATTGGATGGATACCTTTGTAACGTGAGCATTATTGTTTCACGCTCACGGATGAACCAAGAGCAATGATTTTTCTAGCGATCAATGTGGGAGATATTCTATTTTATGTAATATTATTAAAATAGAATAACACATCCATTATTTTCTTCCAGACACATTATGTTATGATAAAACAGAACATGTCTGATTTATCCTGCAAGAGGGGAAAATTAGTGTGTGACTGTTTTAATTAATATATGGTTGTTATAATTGAACGGATGCAATATTAATTGCATATCTATTGTAACTGCAATTTTGAAATAGACTTGGCTAAATTTATAATAGAGGAAGGCTATGCATTGTATAAACGCACAGGTCTTCCCTGAGAGAAGGGGAAAATTTTTATGGAGAAATTATTCTATTTTATTTCTTGTCAAAATTATGAAGAGTGCAATTCCTCTTATTTGAGCAAGATCTACGCAGCTAGTTGGGCATACTATATGTGGGAGTTTGGGCCCACTCCCTATAGAAGTCCTCCCCTATTTCATTTTTGGTTTAATATCCGTGTATGGTTTGTGGTAATCCTCCTAAAACCACAATTTTAAAATATATATTTGTATTTATCCACATTAGTAGTTTCTCCACAAATAAATGAAAAATGGGATACACTATTTTTCTAACAAGATCTAGATATTTTAGGGTCATTTATTGTTTGCTCCAAATATTCTATTTTTTTTAGATTTATAGTTTGAATTATTTTGATGTAGTTGAAGATACTCCACATGGACGCTCATTCTAGTAACTCATCCTTGGTGGAGTATGCATATTGAAGTCTACAATGGAGTATATTATGTAGCTGCCATAATATTCTGAAGCTACCATGACATAGATCTGACTATTTGGCAGATTTATTTCTAGAAGCTATCATTTTTTCCAAGGGTGACAACATTGTTGTAGAGAAATTACAGATTGAGAGCCTGCATCACAATTTACCATAGAACTTGATTAGAGCAATTTTCAATTCATCAATAATTGTGTTCCTTTTTACCATGGGATTTTGTCATGGACCAAATATCACACAGTGGAATACAATGAATAGACCTTTCTGTTTGACGTGTGAGAAAATTTTATCTACACAAAATTGCCTTCTATGCAAGCTAGGCTCTTTAAATATTTGATGGTCAATGAAGACCGAGTTTTGACTCATCAAAATACAGGTGAAGAGAATATTATTAGGCTTTCAAAAGCCACCCGTAGGGCCACGGTGACACTGAGGTTGAGGGTCAATTTGGGAATACACCATTTTTCTGCTTCTTTGAATCTCCATTTGGATTATTTGAACAATAATCCTAATATGCCATAGGATTTATGGATACCAATAATGGTGCTCACCATTCTACATTCTGCTTGTAAATCTCATAGGAGAAATTATATCCATAAATTCATAAAAATACCTCCAAAATAAAAAAAATGATGCTTCGGTGGAACGCCCCATTACAAGTCGATTTTCTTTGTATTTGAATATTGGCATTTTTGGTATACCTAATGTGCGTAATTCCATGTTTTTTAATACTCTAACGAAGTTGTCAATACCATATGAGAATTTTCCTTTTTGTATAATCGAGTCCAATGAAACTTGTGTCAAAGTGCCTGATGAGCGATGACGTGAGTTGCAACGGATATTTATCTTCCCTACAAAGAGGTGCACGAAAAACTATGTGCACATATTTTTTTTTTTTTCCTTCCATGGTCTTCAGTGAAGGCTCATATGGAGCACCAAAGAAACGCATTACCGATTCTATCACTAAGCTGATATTTGTGGTGTAAATATTTTTTTCTATAACTTTGGTGCTGATGAACGATTGTTTATGGGCACTGTAATATTGTAAGGTGTTATCTGTTATCATCATTCACATTTTTGTTGGCCTTCATGACAATATCGTACCTACGATGGATAGTCACAGCGATATTTCCAACAAGATTGATGACAACCCATAAATTTTTTGTTATAGCATGTCCCTAACATCAATATTTGTTGCTTTCCCGCTCATTCCCACATCCAACACCACTCAATCACCCAAAAATGTGGTCCTAGGATATATCCTAAAATAATGCATTCATATGCCCTTGAAACTATAGAAATACCCTACAAAAGTGTAGTACCATAGCACAAAAATAGAAGATACGTAGCCCTAGAGATCATGCCAGAAGTGTTTGAACCCAAGGGGTGAGTTGTTGATAGGCATAGAGATTGTGAAGAGGAGCGTGTGACATGGAAATATGTGTGGAGCAGTAGTTGTGCGTCACCATGCATGTATTAGATATTTTATTTTATTTTATTTATTAAAACGAGTGTGCTATCATCAAGGGTTTTGATCGATCGCGATAGCATGCCTTCAGAGACACAAATAACGCAAGGAGATGTATGAAAATAAGAAGACCAAGAAGACTGTATTTAGCATAAGGCTTTCAAAATAGTTTTTGTAATTCGAAAGGACCCTATGCAAAGACATCCATGATCAGTGAAAAGCTAATATATGCAAGACATCCATGAGCGATGCGTAGAGAATATTCCTGAAGTTTATTTTGTTACCTAAAGAGGCATGTTGCTATTTTTCCACAAGATGAAGGCCCCATTGACACCCAAACATAATGGTATTTATAGTCATTGGAAAGGTTTTTTTTGAGATGGATACATTGGTGGTGTCCAATTATAATTTTGAGGTTGAATTGGACACTCCCAAAGCAAATTGTATGTGATCCTAGTACCTAGTCACCTTCTCTATAAAACCTGGTGGATGCAGAAGCTGGTTGCCCATGCATTCCAATAGGATGAGGAGGTCACCATAAGGATACCTACTCTAGGGACTATAGAATATTGACACCCTAGACTCTACCCAAGGAATTTTTTGGATCAAATTTTGAAGACTACAGACATAGAAACTTCAGAAGATTCTATTCTCTTCTTTATTCTTCTTCTCATCCACATTTAGATTCTATGGCTCATTTTATTGTAATTTTTGAGTGCATTTTTTGTAGATCTTGAAACTCATATGGCTTTAATTATTTTGTATTTTAGACACCAAATTACAGCCACTAATCCTCCATCCTAACCATTCCATCTCCCACTTGTCCACCATACACCTTTCCCGCCATTTTCTAACCCAATTGAGATTATTTTAATATTATTTTATATTATTTTGTATTTAACATAATATTTTATATTATATTACAATATATTTATTATAATATATATATTTATAAACTCAAGTAACCACAGTCGTCTGATCTAACATAATCTCCATCGTCCATATTCATTAATCCATGCCACATTTAAAAAGTAATCTCAACCTTAGGATCTAATTTAATATTAGCCACACGATTAAAACCCCAAGAAAACCCTAGGTTGGATTATAAATAAGGGTATTTGCAAATGCTCAAACCTTGGAACCTTGATATTAGAAGTTGCACCCTATAGGAGTCATTGCTAAAGACCTAGTGAAGCTTAGAGAGATAGAGCTTAAAGATCTAAAGCCCTAGCTAATCCAACAATAATTATGTTGTTCCAGTCATCCCCCATTCATCCTCCATCGCTATCGTAGCCCCCATACATCCACCACATTCATCACCACCCCCTAGATCTACTTTTGTAGATTCTACCCTAACATGTGGGTGCCCTCTAGAGCTTGTGAGGCTCGTTGCAGAGCCTGTGAAGTGCTCACCAGAGCCTGTTGTATTTCGTAGACGCTCTCCAGATATTTTTCTATCCCACAGGTGCACACCAGATCCTGTGAAGCTCACATCAGAGCCTACCAAGTGTGTTTTTGAGCCTACTATAACTATAGAAACATGAATCTGAGCCTGTTACACCATGCTAACTACAACAATGAAATGAAATCAAGGTATATCTTTATTGGTTTTATTCTGTTACATGATTTGTAGATTTCACATGCCATTTGATCCATTTTTAGTTAGGGTTTATTAATGTTTCAAGGCCTCATACTATGGAGCCCTCATAGGTGTTATTAACCCCTTTCTTAGTTTTTGTGTATGTAGATCTATATATTTCACATATTTTTGAATGGTTATTGAAGCTGGAGTGGCCCACCATAGGATATCCAAAGCCCACTCACACCGTTGGAAGCAAGAACACATCAATCTGAAGACACTTCATTATTATAGCTAGGGTTTCGAAGAACCCTAGAGTTTATGTAAATCATTGTATCAAATACCCTCATTGAGGATAGATTGTATCAAAAGGAGTTTATTGGCTCCCCCGTATTATTGAATATATCCATTTGTGCAATCTTGTATCTCATTGTGTTATTTTATTTCCTTATTTTATTTAAGTGTCGTGTTATTGTATTCACGTGTATTAAGGTACATTTTTAGTATATCCAAAGTTCAATAGAGCTCGACACATTCTAGATGAGATTCACCATGTGGGGAATATGATATCCATAGTGAACACAGTTAGTAGTGACCTATAGAGGCAACATACCTAAGTAAGAGGCTAACCCTAAGGTACCAAATATGAGGCTGACCTACAGAGGCAACAAACCCGAGGAAGTGGCTGACCCTAAGGCAACAAACCTAGATATACACCAATGATCTAGAGTTATTTTTCATAGTAGATCCAAGTGCAAAGAGCATGAGCCTAGACCAAATTATGTAATAAAGGAGGATGTTAGGGTTCTATTTTTAGAAAAGTACACATTAAGGGGGGATGTTATAATTAATTTGTACTTTGTCTTTTGCATGTTATGACATGTGTTCTTAACACTTTTCATGTTCTCATATAGGCATCATGCCTATATATTGTATCATTCTTGTATTAATATCATAGCATCTCTTTTAGTCCCAACAAAGGAGTTGTATTGATTCAACTAAGTTAGCAATGGTATTTTTCTAGATATAGTAAATTTCCTTTATTTCTTGATTGAAAATCTCATTTTTTCTTTCTTTCTAGATATTCAAGGTAGGATGGTAGAACCCATCCAAACTAGTTGCCTAATAAAGTAATCAACACCATCCTGATTAGGCAAATCCCTCCAAAGCTATTCAAAAGTAAAACAATTAGACCATTGTAATCCAATTAAGATGGCCATTCTCCTCCATAAATTAGATGCTAAGGTACACTCAACAAAAATATGAGTAATAGTTTCCACATTCTCTCCACACATTTTGTATCTAAACGGGCCATGAAAACCATGTTTCAAAAGTACTCACTAGTAAGCACCCCACAATACAATAAAAGCCATGTAAAGAACCTCATCTTAGGCCAAATTTTTTGAGCCCACAATTGAGTAAATATGGCATATAATTGGTTGCGTTTATTATGACATAAGACCAAAAAACCTTGAGCAACTAAGTACTCACCCTTAGTAGTTTTGTTCCATCAAAAATAGTGTTTATCATGGGACCAAGAGAGATATCTCATATGAATGATGCTTGGGATATATTTTCTTTGCTTTTCTGGAATTTGAATAAGCCACTCCTCAATAGTGATCCAATATCTATCAACCTCTAAATTACCAATATGGTACTAATAGTAATTAGCAACCTTTATCCAGTTAGCATGATGAAGCTCCTCCATCCAAGGCATCCAATCAGGAAACTAAGTTATCAAAGGCTAGTGACCATCGCAAGAATCTATCCAAAACTTTACCTTTTGACCATTATAGATGATCCAAAATAACTTTCTTAATCAAATCCTTACTAGTCTTAAGAACCACTAAAATAGGAGAACCATTGGTAGGCAATAGATAGTAAATAAGGTCTTTAGGAATTTTATTATTAGCATATTTAGCATGAAGATTCTTGGTCCAAAGATCATTGGGGTTATGAAAAATCCTCCAATACATTTTAGCAGATAAATCCTTATTGTTATTAATAGCATACCGAAATTCTAATCCCCCTTCATTATTGGGAAAGCATAAAGTATCCCATTTTAACAAGACCCATTTTCTTTCTCCTTAGTACCACTCAAGAGGAATCGATGATTGATTTGATATAATTCTCAAAGAAAAACCTTTGGGATATTCAACACATGAGAAACATAAATAGGTATAGCTTGAAGGACTAATTTTACCAAGGCAATTTTACCCCCAAATGAAATCCACATATTGGTCCACTTTCCAATTTTCTTCTTAACTCTATCCAACAACCAATTCTAGTATTTATTTTTTGTATTTTAATATTTATAGTAATGCCTAAATAAGTGATTGGAAGAGAGGTCTTATTATATCTTAATTTTTCCAAGACCATGGATTCTTATCTGGGAGAGCAGTGGAAGAAAATTACTTTAGATTTGTCTTCATTGATAAGTTGCCCAGTAGCATTAGAAAAATAGATGATGATTTACTTATTTTAGAAGTTTCCTTAACTATAGATTTACCTAACATAGTAGAGTTATAAATAAATTGAATATGATAAATAGTTCTAGCTACACAAGCAATGGCAACTTCCTCAACGGTTCTATTTTCTCTATTTTTGGTTATAGTCCTGCCCAAGAATTAGCAAGAATGATGAATAAATAAGGAGAGAGGGGGTCACCTTGCCTAATACCTCTAGAAGTAGGGAACACATGAGAAGGCTTGCCATTGATAAGAACAGAGAAGGATGTTGAAGAGATACATCCCATAATCTACTCCATCCAATCCTGAGAGAAGTCTAAAACTTTGACAAGCGTCAATCCACTCTATCATAAGCTTTTCATAAGTCTAAATGAATGAATATGGATGGATATTTTTGTATTTCCATAAAATGGATGGCTTCTTGAGAAAGAACTATCTCATCCACTATTTGACACCCTTCCACATAACCCCCTTGTTCAAGGGAAATAATCTTATGCAAAAGAGGCTTCAACCTTTCTACCATGATCTTTGTAATGATTTTGAGAAGAACATTACATAAAGCTATAGGTCTAAAAGCTGAGATATGATTTGCCTATTGAGATTTTTTGACAAGAGCTATATAATTTTTATTGATAACCTTAAAAATTTCTTTGGATTTCCTGGATTCTTCTACCACATATAATAAATTATCATGAAGGATATCCCAAAAATCTTGATAGAACTCAATAGGAAAACCATCAAGATCTGGGGTTTTTCCTTTTTGTATTTCAAAAACCACCTATTGAAGCTCATTGATAGTAACTAGAGGAGTCAAAATAGAGTTCTCAAAAGTGATAAGATTAGGAATGGCTTGAAGAATATTCTGTTGAGAAGCCAAATCAAGAGAAGAAACAAAAAATAGATTGGAAAACTAATTGACAACAACAAATTTCATGTCATCCCAAGTGTAGACAACCTCTCCAGAATTAGAGTTTAGGGAATAAATGAAATTGTGAGATCTTCAATCTAGAAGAGATTTGTCATAGAAATGTGTGTTAAAATTTTCTTCTTTGAGCCATTGGATCCTATATTTTTGCTTCTATAACATTTCTTATTTTTTCAATTCCTCTAACTGGGTAGTGAGTCTAATTTTATCTGTACTTCTACTCTCCATAAGGCCATATAAATGAATTTTCTTATTCAAATTTTCAATCCAAACTTCTCCCATTTCAAAATATTAATTTTGGATTTAATGTATTGCAACCTTTTGGCAAAACAAAACACCTTAGTCTCATACCTTGGTTTACCTTCCTTCTACCATTGCTATAATCAAGATCTGAAGGAACTATCTCTAAGACACATTAACTAAAATAAAAAAGGTGAGAAACTCACATTGGTTTTCCAAGTTTCCACCATGACTAGCCAGTTATCCAAACCATCATTGTTAAGAGTCTTCACCTTAGGAATGTGGCCATGGATTAAGAAATTATCAGAGAAAAAAAAGCTATCCAATATCTCCATAATACAAGCTAATCCTTACCTTCTATTATACCAAGTCATAAGGCCATTATCTAGCTAGATGTCTACAAGATGAAGGTTTACAATATATTCACTCATCAAGTCAATTCTTTTGTCCAAATTTCTATTTCCCCCCATTTTCTTATTCAAATATATGATGGTATTGAAATATCCTTTGATCAAGATCCAAGCTTCAGGAAAATGAGAGATAATATAAGTTATATCCTTCCATTGTTTTCTCTTTTTCTCGAAGGTAATCAAAGCATAAATAGTTATACAAAGCATAATTTGGTTAGAATATCTACTTTGAATAGCTATAGCCAAAATACCCTAGATTCCAACCATATGGTGAATAACAACCTCTTTTGGGCCCCAAAGGCATGCAATTCCACTATAAGTCCTTTGGGAACTAAGGGAAGCAACTTTTCTAGCTGCCCAAAATTTACTAGCAATTGAATCCATTTCCTCTATTGACATTTTTGTTTCTTGAAGTAAAACAATATGTGGATGGTTTTTCTTAATTATTCTTCTAATTTTATTTTGTTTTGAAAGACTCTCTTTGAGTCCTCTAATATTCTAGGTGATGATCTTCATTAATACCAAGGCTAAAAAAGTTTATAAGGGTAGTAATCTTACCTTCCTCTACAAGCTTTTAACCTTCTCTTACCATATGATGTTGATTGGTCTTGCAACCTACCTTTTGGTTGGAATCCAAATTTAGTTTTTTTTTCCTTGTTTCTTGACTTACTCAAACTAAATATGAGGTGCCATCTAACCTCAAATATTACATGTATAAATCCAAATTTTTATTGGAAGGTTCAACATAGTCTATTTTTGGACATGTGTTATCTAAAGTCTCAGCATTTAAAGGTTGTTTTTCTTGTGTATAATTACTCCTTTTTTCCTTGTTGAAAATATTTAATTTGTTGCTTTGTATCTGAGTATTTCCTTACATATTTAAATTATGTTTCTAATATTTTTATCTCCATTATTTCCTCTTCCTCACTTGGGACATCATTTGTGAAATGAATTTCAAACATATTAGTTGATAAACTCAACTGATCCTTCATATCTATTTTTTTCTGAGTGTTTATCTTCTTAGGCATTTGGAAAATTGCTAAATTTATATTCTCTATATTTTGATATACAATTTTATTTGGGTATACATTAGCCAAATAACCATATTCATGGAAAATTCAGCAATGAAAAGGAATATTCTCATAGTCCACCACTTGCTCCCAAGTTTCCTCTCCAAATTGTAATGATATATTTTCAAAGTAGGGGTTTGTCAAAATCTATTAAAACATAAATTCAAGAACTAAATATGTTCAAATTTTGAAGTACAATCAACAATCATAATAAAATTTCACAAAGAGTTTCCAATTTAAGAAAAAATAGGTGGATTCCAAAATTCAATTGGGAGGTCAAAGAGTCTAACCCAGATAGGACCTATAGAAGGCATCTCTTCTTCGACTTTAAATTTAGTATGCCAAGGCTTCATGAAAATCTCTACGAACTAGGGACCCCCTTGAAATATTTTCTCTCTATATTCATTAATAGCAAATAAAATAAGAAATTAACAATTTTAATAAATAGAGATTTCTAACTCACCTTTTGTTTTCCAATATTTTGTAGCCCAAACTTTGAATGCAGATAGGCTTGTATTAAGAACCAAAAAATGATAAATTAGTCATTTTTTCTAGATCCTGTATGTCAGTCTGAATGACACCCATATTTAGCTTAACAATCGGAGTTCCATCAACTGCCCTAAGATATCCTAACTTAGTTTTCCTAGGATCAATCATAGGTATTCTTATAGGTTTATAAGAAACCCTAAGACTAATGTTAGCATTAGGTTGAGGTTGTTCACCATGAAGGGCATCCCTAAAATTTATTTTTGGGAATGAGTCTTTGAAATCCTTTCCCTTGAAAGGGGTTTAAATAGTGGATTTATTTTGGGGGTGCTCCTTAGCACTGGATTCACTTGAGATATGAATCATTTTTTTATTAGCTACTTAAAACTTATTTTAAGATCTCTTTAATACATGTCTTGGAAACCGAGAAAAGGTATGATTTTTACTTTTGTTTTGTGCAGCAAATTGGAAGTCATTTTCAATCAAGTCCATCGCATGAAGATCTATTAAAATACATATATATAACCCATATTGGGTCCCCTGCAACATATACCACTAAAATATTGAGCAAAAATAACACAAAAAAATCATAGTTTAGTTATTTTATTTTTATTTTTAATTTACATGGTGGAATCGGTAGTTGCCATGAATTCGGGCAGGCTGTTCAGATTTTATGGCCACCATAGTATTCTGCGTTGTTCATCTTGAAAGCTGCTACACAGATCTTCACGCGATCTGCCCCTATAACCACCATGCCACAATCATTTTAAAGCTTTTATGTCACTGAAAGCACCAGGAAAGGGACAAGCGTTTAATCCGACGAAGCCCGAGATTTGAACCTTGGACCTTCGGCCCCCTTATGGTGTTTGGATGAACCAATTGGTCTACACCTCGGACCTTAGTTTAGTTATCTTAACAATAAATGTAATTTTTGATTATTTTAAAAAAAGTGTCCCCTAATAGAGGTTATATAGAGCATTTCTTATATATATATATATATATATATATATATATATATATTTCTTTGAAAAAAATTGTAATTTTCATTTTTGAGATTGAAAAAAATTACAATACTATGGGTATGAAGTACCCTCAAGAATTTTAGTTACATCCTATCTAAGATTTGGTCTAAACTGAACTAAGAGGATTATTGGCCTCCTTGATATAATATATTATAGTCAACTTATAATCTAGAAACAGAATCCTAGTAATGGGATCGATAGGTGGAAAATAATAATAACTTTCTAATCAATCACAATTCTTGAATGACTCTTACCTAAGTACAAAAATAGGACTTAAGTTTCAAAGACAAACTCTATTTGAAGCCTATCTTTCTATAAAATAAAGGCAAGGGTCCCTTTCAAACCTCCACTTTTTTCTATTAATAGATATTTGATATGATCCTTAACAATAGGAGGATTGTGATGAAACCCCAAGTCTTCTAACCACTTATTCCCTCTGCCAAGTGTCTATTGAAATATTCAAACCATATTTTAAAATACCATTTACTTATACATTTAGTTATGTATAGATGTTCTTGTATGAAATTTATATTATATAAAATTCTAACAATTTTACTTGCTCATAGAAAAGGCTGAATAAAATTCATCTCAACATGATTTGCAACCCAACTTATCACTAATTTTGAATCTCTATAATTTTTTAAAGTTGACATTCCTTCTTCCACTACTATTCTCATCAAGAGGATCAATGTTTTTCCTTCTTCCATATTATTTGGTCCTTCCCCTAAAATTGCCTCGAAAGTGATCTTATAATTTTTAATTAAGTAAAGTGCTCCACATTCCCCACACATACCTAGGCTAACCTAGCAATATCCATTAAATAAGGCCCATGGATTCATAGAATCCACTATTTGTGTTCCTATATGCCTACTCTATTTTAGTTTTGGAAATATTTTTAGACTTTTAAAAATGAAATTAATCTACATTTGTACTTGAATCATTGGAATTCCCTTACCTTAAAACAACTTGATATTTTTTGCTAGCCATAAGACCCATCCGAATATCAAAGGGATATATTTATACTCTTTTAATTTTTTCTTTTGAACCATTTTTGCATGTGATCTAAAATATGTCTACTAGGCTAATGTCCATTCCCTTTATTCAAAGGAAGAATTGAATTCTACACTTATCTTGTGAAAGGGCGAAGAACCTAAATATGGTCCATTATTTCCTCTTTATTTTTACACATGACACACTAACTTGGTGCTTACCAAGACCTACTTTAAATAAAATCTCATGTTAGTGCTTTCTTAGCTAGAGCTAACCAATCAAAGATTCTAATTTTTATAGGAGATTTTTCCTTTCATATTCTACTCTACCACGAAAGCTTTTTCTCATTGTTGTTACCAAATATTGCCATATACCCTTCTCTAACTGTGTACTACCCACTTGTTGGATTCATAGACCATATTAGAAAATATCTTTGCATGTTTAATCTTATATTTTCTCTTTGAAATTATTTTGTGTAATCATACCAAATATGTGTGACATGTAAGTGTAAACCACTCTTGTACTTCTTAAATATTTGAGGGTCTTGCAGATTAATGCCCAACATCACCACTTGTTTCATAAATTTGGTGGTGTATTCTTGAAACTTTTACCCATGTTTCTACTACAAAATTTATCTTTTATCCTCAAGCCTTTCTTGATACCCTATGGGATAAAATTGGGCTCTAAGGGCTTTGGAAAATTATTTCCATGTATGTACTACTAGCTATTGGTTTCTTTTCAAAATAGCAACCTATGTTTCCCACCATATGAGAGCATGGACACCAAGATTTAGCCTAGAAAATTTGATCTATTGTGTCTTTGTATAACCCTTGATACTAAAGTAAATTTCTAGCTATTTGAGAAATCCATCCAACTTCTCAGGATCTAGTTCCCCACAATAGACTGGAATATTTAATTTGACCTTCATACTGAATGGATCTGGGATCAAGGGTTGTGATGAGGAATTTTTAGATTTTTTATGAAGGCCCTTCAACCTCTTTTCTCTTTTCACCATTGAAAGAATTTTAATCAGAATCATAATATGATCCTTTACATAACTTCCTTGACTTCTTTAGCATCATATCCATTAGGTTTTGGAGGGTATTTTCTATGTCTACGAACCTCTGTTGGAAATACTCCCATGATATGGTTGGATTTTATGCTTTATTTGCATCTATATAGATACTTCTATTCTCCATCTCAAGGTTACAATAAAATATCTCTTCTTTTAGAAATATTCTAACTTGAATACACATGCATCAAAGAAAAGAAACTACTCTAATACTAAACTTGATCTGTAAAGTGCCACATTATGGATTCACCTCTACATACAGATCTAAGGATCTTGCTTAATCCTTATGATTGATTAATTTGTAATTTTTGTGTATTAGTATTAATTTTCTAACTACAACAATAAATTAAAATAACAACAATCATCTACAAAAATCTCTTTGACTATGGTTTACCCATTTTTGGGTTTCCACAAAAATTTGATGTTTCTTTTTGAACTATGTGATTTTGTTTTTTGATATTATTGCTATTATTTTCCTTTATTGCTACAATTATTATATTAATACTAACATAAGGAAATCATAAATTAATCAATAATAATGATTAAGCAAGATCTATAGATCTATATATAGAGGTGAATCCATAGTGTGGCACTTTATAGATCAATGTGCATCATTTCTTCTTAGTGTTAGCTTTTCTACTGTGAGCCACCCTTATTTCCAAAATTAATACTCTCTATTGATACTACCTATGCCAATACTATCTATCCTTATCTACAAATATCATATATTATGTTTTTCAAAGCTAATGGTCTCCTTTGATTCCTAGCCAAGGATATTTGTCTATCCTTACTTGCTTCCCATTCCCTATTTTCCAAGCCAAGAAATTTTCAACTAATGGAAAAACTCTCACTAGTACTTTCCAAATAATTGTGGATTTTGAAATTGATTTAATTTGCAATATAATCCAATCTATAAAGTATAAGGTACCTAAATATTTCTCTTGAATTACTTCTTGCCATAATCCTTTGCCAGCTATCAATATCCATAATTTTTTTTCTGCTAAAGCTTTTCCAAAATTATGTATATTCTTGAGGCCCCATCCTCCATCTAATATTGTTTTAGATATTATATTCCATCTAACTAGTTTCATTGCATCATTTTTCTTGTTCCTTTGCCAAATAAATTGGAAACAATTCTTCCTTATTTTCTCTATAATTGTGATGGAAATGTAATCCAGGGAGTTCCAATAGAATAAGGTGACTTCCAAAACTAATTTTACCAATATAAGGTGACCCCCAAATGATAGCCACCTAGTGCACCAAGTATTTATCCTATTATCTATTTTAGTGTATAACCATTTACAATACAGGTACCCATAGTCATTAGGTTTTTTATGAAAGCCTAAATTTTTTATCCCTTTATCAAAGTCTACTTGCTTGAAATCAAAACTTCTCATTATTGCTTCTATTTTCCCTAGTTGAAATGTATTGAAGGATATTTTTATTTTTTGTAGATTTATTTACATTCCTATAGCCATACAATATAGGTACAACATGTCTTTATACTTTAATTCTTCCTTCAATATCCCATTTCTAAAATGTAAAACATCATATACAAAGATAAAATGGGTTATGTTCAAAGAGTTACCAATTGCGATACCCTTGATAATTTCTTGTCTTTTTTATTCCCTAGTCAGTCTACTCAAACCTTTTGTTACCAAAATAAAAATAAGAGGATAAAGAGGACAACCTCATCTCAAACCTCTAGAATCCTTGAAAAAACTAGAAGTTGAGCCATTGATATGTACCACAAAAGATGTTTAATTGATACATCCCATCACCCAATTCAGAAAGGGAATTCTACATCCAAACTAAATTAGGCTCATCCTAATATATAACCAATTTACTTTATCAAATTATTTTGCTAGATATAATTTCATTACCATTTCTTGTTGCTTCCTTGTCTTTATTGAATGGATTCCTTCTTGGGCTATGCCTATTGCTTCATGAATTTACCTTTTACTTAAAAAATTAAATTATTTTTCTAAATATTTGTCTAAGAATATCCCTTTAATTCTATTAGTTATAATAATTGAGATGATTTTGTAGAGGCTATTGCGATAAAGGAAATGTACCCTTTCATGAAAAATGAAATATGATATTATTAGCCTATTTTTGTTACAAAGAACCCTCTTGGGATTTTACAGTGGAGCTTTTAAGCTAGATAACTCTCTTTTTAGCAAGATTTTATAATAATAGTTAGAATAACGAATGCTTAAAAATTGTTTCTTTTGGTCACCCTCAAATGTTTGGGTGGGTTTTGAGCCTTGATGCATTACCATGTGATCATTAGAAAATATTATCATTCATATGACCAAATATAAATAATACATTCGGAGCCAATAATAGTCTGAAGGTTACGAAACCACCGGGACCAAAATAGGAATTGTTATAACAAATAACAATGAGCCTAAAATATGTCCAACAATATAAGATTGTTAGGATCATAATAAATCAAATAAAATATTGAAATATGATAACATCCCCCCTTATTACAATATTTGAGTAAACATATAACTACTAGCTATGCTAACATCCCCCCTGCTTACATCATTTTGCAATACATAGAGAGCTGCGAAACAATTCAAATTTGACATGTGCAAGTGCCTTAGTGAAAATGTCTACAACTTGAGCATCGGTGGGAATGTACTGAAGCTGAATTTGGTGCCTTGGAACTTCATCTTGAATGAAGTGACATTGTGTGTCAATGTGCTTGGTTTTATCATGATGCACTGGATTCTTAACAAGGTTCAAAACACCCTGGTTGTCGCAGAACAAGTGTATTGGAGATTTTGAAGGAAGACCCATACTTGTCAAAATGCAATGCAACCATATCACTTCGCACACAACTTCACGTGCAGCGTGACACTTTGCCTCTATAGATGAGATAGCAACCACCTGTTACTTCTTGTTGTGCCAAGAGATAGGACCAGATACAAGATGAAATATATATCCTGAAGTTGACTTACGATCATCATATGACCCGGCATAGTCAGAGTCCGTCTATCCTTGCAAGAAGAAATTGTTATTCCTCTTGTATTATAGGCCATATTCCATTGTGCCATGGACATAATGAAGAATATGTTTTGTTTATTTTCAATGAGTAGTCTTAGGTTCCTGCATGAACCTCGAAATATAGTTGACAACAAATACGATATATGGCCTAGTGTTTGACAAATATATAAGACTCCAAATCAGTTATCGATAGAGAGTACCATCTATCTGAGGTGAATCATCATATCATGATAATTAAAGCCTGGATTCCATCGGTGTTGCCATTGGCTTGCAATTAGTCATGCGATATTTTTCTAATAGTGTCTTGGCATATTTTTCTGAGACACTTTGATGTAGTGCTCCTTATGGTTCACTTCCAGACCCAGACCGTAATGGAGAAGTCCGAGATCTATCATCTCAAAAAATTTACACAAGTCTCTTTTAACAGTAGAGATCATAGTTTCTGAACTCCCTGTAATGAGCAGATCATCAATATAGAGTACAAGCAACACTATGTCATAACCTTGTTTCTTGAAATAGAGGTTTGAATCTGACGGAAATCTCTTAAATCCGAAGCTTTGGAGGAGGAGATTTTTTTTAATATTTCTTTGGTTTTGGAGAATTTTTTTTTAAATTCTTCATTATATCTATCGAAGTTTTTTTTGGAGAATTTTTTATTCTTCAATCATTGGGATCTGTGCCCGAGGAATCTCAAAAAATTTTGAGATCGACAGAGGGTCGAAATCGAAGTTCAACTGTTCGGATCGAACGAAAGGTCGGATCGAACGAAAGGTCAAAGGTAGAAATTGACCAAGGCAAAGGGTGGATCGACCAAGAGTCAAATATCGAAAGGTGAAGGGCGGATCGACCATCCGATCGAAAGTGCAAAGGCACGAGTGGTGGCCAACTCAACGTGGGAGAAGAGCCCGCACCCTCTCGGGGGAGCATCTCCCCGAGAGGAGATACTCCTTATCGGAGTATAAGGTGTTTTATACACCTTAATCCCTCTCCATTCCACACATTTGGGATAAATGTTTTTTTCTTTGAAACATTTAAATGAACTGTCACCTACGCAGAACCCATCACTGGTGTCAAACGACATCAAACCTGAGAAGGACTTCCTATTTTTCATTATCTGTGGCATCGACGAATTTTGATTCTAAGATTTTTCTTGGATAAAGGAGGCAAATCCGAGCAGATTTGCTGGATTGAAATGTTGGTTTCGTCCTCATATTTCTTCCAGTAAATGAATTCTTCTACCGGAGGGTGTCAAATGCACAGTGGGTTGCAGTGTTTTTCGATACGTAGCTAAGGTTTTTGGTTGGCGAATTGATTGCAATCAACAACAGATAGCCTTACACACCTGAAGTGAGTAGTTTTGGGAGTTGTTGATTGAAAAACATCAATTTTTTTGTTCGCCACCCTGCCGTCGCCAAAGTGCCACCTGAGTGCCACCCAGAAGCAGCCTGATAGCCTTCACCTGAGTCACAGCCGAGGTGGGAGCGCCATCACATGTTTTTTTGGCTTGTGGTTGCTCGATAAGAGGGTGGGCACCCCGATCCTCTATCGGATCAGCCCACTGGCTCACCTGGTTGTGAGCCGAGTGGTAAGGGCTCTGGGAGCCCTGAGGTCGCGGGGTCAAAACCCGCCGACCCCCCCAAGCAAGGTAATTTTTTTTTTAAGTTTCTTTTATTTTTTTCTACTAAGGTTAATGATTAATTTTTTAAATTACTTTTTAATCATAGTTTAAAGTTATTTTTTTTAAATGATTTTACTATGATAAGTAATTTATTTATTTTTATTAACCTTAGATAAGAAATTAAATTTTTTAAAAGATGCTTTAGTGAATTTTTTTTTGGGGGGAAACCATTTTTTCAAAAATCAAGGGGGGAAAATGAGTAATTTTTTCAGCATTTGAAAAAGCAAAATTGGCATTATTGTAAAGGTGCATTTTCGACAGCGCCCGAAACCTAGAGGTTTATTTCTGTTGGCACTTTTATGTTGAATTTGCATTTTCCATTTTTTTGCACTACTTCATTAAAATTTAAAAACAAATTCACTCCCTAATTCCCCGAAATAAATAAAACCCATCAGTGCAATTTATTGCACTGCAGTTTGTAGACACCAAAATCCAACCACTTGCAAGTCATCTATACCTTCTTGTCAGCCACATGTCGGTCATCCACCTTCCCGCCATTATTTGGCCCAAATCCACACTTTCCCGCCATTATTTGGCCCAATTTCACCTTTCCCGCCATTTTTCATCCCCAAATTTATTTAAATTAATATTTATATATATATATATTTTTTAATATTTTAATATATATATTTAAATAATAGTTTAAGTGATTTAATCTGAGTCGTCCATCCTTCATTTAATCTCATCCGTCCATCCATCTTAATCCATTCCACAACCAAGATTTATTCTCTACCCTTGGATCCACTTTAATCTTAGCCACACGTTCAAAGTGTCGTTAAAACCCTAAAGTGTGCCCTAAGAGTGGATTATAAATCGAGTCACTTTGATGGCTCAAACCCTATGTCTGCTACCTATCTTCTTCGCCTAGGTCTTTTGCTACTTCGATCTCTGATTCTAATTCTTCTACAGCTATCTCCTTTCTTCTGCTCCCCTTTTTGCCGCATCTATCGTCGTTTCTGTTGCTGCTTTCGCCGCCATTCCTTCTGCAGCACTCTGCAGAATCTCCCATTCCTGTCGCAAGTGCCCACGGGAGTTTACCCCTTCACCAAGTGCCCACGGGCATTTACCAAGTGCCCATGGGCATTTAACAAGTGCCCACGGGCGTTTACCTTCAGCCACAGACTCAGACCGGCATCTGTAATCCAGATCCAGAAGCACGCGGGCATTCGGCGAGTGCACCAGGGCGCCTTTCGTAGCCTATTCTGACAACAACATTACTTCCAGGTGTCACTTGGTCTAGCTGCGTTAACAAAGAACAGGTATAAATTAGTTTAAAGCAAGTAGCCGTATTTTATGTGTTAATCTGTTATTGATTTCCTGCATTCCATTTTTATAGGGTTTTAAATTGTTTCTGAGGGCTCACGCAGTGGAGCCCTCTCATTAATCTCTAACTCCTTGATAGTGTTAATGTGTGCAGGTTTTTGATAACAGATCTAGTTTATTGATGGCAGTTGATTAAGTTGGAGTTGTCCAAGCAAGGGATACGACAAAGCCCACTCACTCTATTGGGATTGAAGATACGTTCTTCGGAAGTGCCACCATTCGTGTTAGCTAGGGTTTCGGAGAACCCTAGAATAATTTGTAACTGTGTATCACAAATAAAGGGTTACAGGCCCAGTTGTATTCAAAAAGGAGTTTTTAAACTCCATCGATTAATATAAATCATTTGTTTTGTGCAACTATTCTGTACTCCGTTATTGTGGTTTTATATTTTGTTTGGCGTGGTATTTTTAATCTACAAATGGCGATCACGGTGGGACCCCCTAGGGTTTCATATTTTTAAATACTTGCTTTACTAATCTGTTCTTGTTTTCTGTTTCATTTTGCAGGTTCCAGAAATCACAAAATTTGCTGTTCCAACGAACTAGGGTTTCTGAGCTTGCAAAAAATGCAGTAGACGTAGAGGGGTGTCTGGAAGTCCAATACGAAACATAGAGGTGTGTTTCAGCCTGTGCAGACTCTCATGGGTGTTTGAAGTCAGTTTTACAAAAAAGCGTAGGCTTCCAAGTAAGTGTTGTACTTTTTACGTTTTTTTTTTGTTTTCACGTCATATTTTGTTTCTTTTTCAGATCATTACTTTAAAATGAACAAAAACTAAGTAATCTGGAAAAGAACAGTTATTTTTAATTACATTTTTCTTTGCATTGCATTATTGATTGTTGCTTGCATTTAAAAATAAAAAATAAAATTGCATACCTAGCTGCATGTTAGAATAGCTATAAATTATTTGTTTTAATTATCTAAGTAGGACTATTGATTGGATGTCAATAGTACTCCTGCCATTGGGTGATTCCAGGCAGAGAAGTGGACGAACCTTTCGGTTGCTCCTTTGATATCTGATATCATTGGTAGGCAGGGGGTTTTAAACGGTGTACTCCACTTCTTCAGAGGAAATGACATGTTTTCAGTAGCCTCTTGCTTAGATCATTAGAACTTCTGATTTATAGCCTTGTATGTACACATTAGATAATTAAAACATAAAAAAAAAAAAAATTCATTGCATTTTCATATTGCATTTAAAACAGTGATATCTGGATTTCATCACCAGATATTTCTTGAAGTTTAGTGACGGTGGAATTCATCTCCATCCATTAAACTTCTACCTTAGACACCATAGGTCACCCCCGAGCAAACTTGCTGGATTTCATCACCAGTAAGAATCTCGTTGTCCTTTCCTAGCCATAGTTTTTACATTTTTTTTGTGAATAATTCAAGATTAGATTACGTGCAAAACTCATAAACCGGACACTTAAAATTTACTATAGATTAAGATCAGAAAATAATTAATTAACCGCAGGTAAGACACATTGGTTGAAACCTAGGTTGTGACTATTTTCTGATAATTTTTGTAGTGTAAATTTATCATTCTAGTTTTGCATTCTTCTTTTTTTGAATTTGTTTAGATTTATTGCTTCATGGTTTTAACAAGGAATCAATCTAAATGTTAAATCTAAATAATCAAATGGGTAATTCACAAAACATCCCCACCACCAACATAGCCACTTATCCTAGTGAATTTCAGGCAGGTTCGCCTGCAGGTCTTTCACGTCCTTCTACCATCTATCACATGGCCATGCCCATGGAGGAAGACAATTCCTGTCATATTACCCACATTGATATGGCCCAAGTGCAAACTCACTTAAGAGATGGCACTGGTTATGTCCTTGAGCCAATCCAAGATTCCCCTATGCAAGATTCTATTTTTCAATAGGATATTGCATCAACCATACCCGCTGGTTTCACTCAGGTCTACACTAACCCTTTTTTTGAGGCTAATGTGGTATCTGTTCAGCCGGCTTCATCTCCAACATCTTCCCGGATGCTCAATTGTTCTCCTTTGGAGACAAATGTAGTGTCTTCCCAACCACCTTCTCCTCCATGTACCCGGGTGTACACCAATTCTCTTTATGAAGTTGGTGGAAACTCTTCTAGCCATAACCAATTTCAACCCTCTTCTTCCCAAACCATTTATGGTTTCACCCTACCTAGGACACAGTCTACTGTTCCTTCCCAGGTATCGCCTACTTCAGCCAAATTCATCGCCCCTGCTATGCAGTCTTCTGTGACTACCATGGTAGCCTGCCCTCCACCTTCATCCAATCATCCCATCTCCCTTGGGTTAGAGATTAATAAGGTTAAGGAGTATCTCGACAAATTGATTTTGCAACAAAATGCTCAACCATCTGTCGTAGTAAAACCTACACCCCAACCAATTTCTACCCAGCCAGCTTTTATTAGCTCAGGCCCCACCTGGGTACCCCAATCTTCGGTGGTGTCCATTCCTACCCCACCTTTCTCCCAACCTAGTCCAGTTCATCATCCACCAGCCACCAATGGTGGCCCCCAATCATCTTCTTTTCGGTATCATCCATACCAACAACATGTCCATTCTACACCGCCTAATTCAGGCAATTTCATCCCATCTCATCAATTTTCCACTCTTCCATTACATCATCATAATCATCAAACGAGTCAAAATTTTCATGAAGATTCTCGACTCCATGCTATGCAACAACAGATTGATAACCTTATGCTTAACGCGCCTAGCTCATTTAGTCAGAAACCTATGCTAAGGTCATTGATCAATCAACCAATTCATCCTTTGGTACCTTCACCACCATATCTGACTGATTTCACATTACCGAAGTTTGACAAATTTTGAGGAACTGAGGATCCTCATGAACATGTGAGCTCATTCATGCATGCTTGCTTTAGAATCCAAAATAATGACGCTCTTATGCTTAGAATTTTTCCTCAGACATTAGGAGGAGATGTTGTACAATGGTATAATCATTTAGCTCACCATAGCATTTATGCTTACGAGCAATTGATTAATCTATTTTTAGAATGATTCTCCTTAAATGTACAAAAGAGAGTCTCATTAGCTGACTTATACAAGCTCAAGCAACATGACGATGAGACTGTTTATGACTTTGGAAACCGTTGGAGGGCTATCATTAATAAACTGCCATTCTCCCTACCAATGGAGGAGTTAACCAAAATGTTCACCCGAGTTGTCTAAAACCTATCTCTTGGTTACTCCAATTACAACAATACAGGAATTTTGAAGAGGCTTTGGCCCAAGCAAGTATCATAGAAGACATTAAAGTCCAAGAGGGTGTTTTAAAACCTCGTAGAAAATAATGGCAAAAAAAGGGCCAACAACGAAATAATAATTATGGCCAAAACAAACAAGCACGGGCTAGTACAGCCTCAAATGTTAACCAAGTTAATCAAGTGGTGGTGAGCCAGCCCGTAATGGCTCAACAACAACAAGTAATGCAAAGTCAACCGGAATAAATTGCTTATCATGCGGTACCCGCCCCTACTCAACCAGATCCCAATACTGGGCCAACCATGGAAACTCGACCTTGGCAAAACAATCGTCCCAAGCGACAGTTCACACCTTTAGATGAACCATATGCGGTCATATTCAACAAGTTATATAGCACAAATCAGTTAACTTTACCTGAGTTTAAACCTTTAGGCCCATCTAGAAGGGGGAAGTATTACAAGGAGTACCTATTTTGTCCTTATCATAGGCAAAATGGGCACGATATCAATAATTGTACAGCTTTCAAACATGTGATCCAAGATCTTATTGAGATTGAAGCCATTAAATTGGATAGCCCCTTAGCCCAACAAAATCAAAATCTTGGTATATTTCAAACACCCCTTCCACATCGGGAGGAAGCTCCAACAACTTTAGGGGGGGTAACTCAGGTAACTCCTCCTAATCAAGTCAACCATGTACAACAATACCAAGGTTTTGTGGGTACTATTAACGTAGTAACCCGGGGTCAAAGGGCGAACCAACCAAATCGGGTTGAACCACGACCACCTGTACAAACCCCCATCCACCTCAGGTAACAGTGACCCAACGACGTGCTAGTACTTCTCAACAACCGCTAAATCATTCTACTCAATGCCAATGACCCATAATGTCATTGAGTAGCCGGTTAACTACCAGTTTAAAAATGGCTTCTGCCAAGTTATCGATCTATGACCTCATTCAACAATCTCCCCCGCATAGAGAGGCATTAATGGAAATCTTAAAATCAATCGAGCTTCAAACTCAAGATACTAATGCCTTCAACAACTTTGTGGGAAGTATTCAAACATGCATGGAGCCCTCCATCACTTTCTATGATTTTGAAATCAAACCTATGTCAACGAAAGTATAGATCCTCCACTGCATATCATGGCCAAGATCGATAACAAGCCATTCAAGAGAGTTTTAATTGACACCGGTTCCTCAATCAATATCATTACAACATCAGCATTGAGTCATCTAAAGTTGTCGCCATCCCTTATCACAAAGTCGACTTTTACTCTTAAAGCATTCAATGATGCTTTATCTTCCACGGTTGGCACGGTTATCTTGCCCATTGAGGTAGGGGCCCGAACTTTGCATACCTTGTTTCACATCTTGGAAGGGACCATGGCATACAATGTATTGCTTGGACAGCCTTGGCTTAGGGAGATGAGATGTGTCCCTTCTATACTGCATCAATTGATCCGAAGTATGTATATGAGGGACGAGTTCATTGTGTACCTGCTGACACGGAACCCTTCAAACATTGCAACTATGTCTCAAATCCTTATGAGATTGTGTTGCCATCCACTCATCTTTTCTTGACCCCATCTATTTCTTCTATACCATATTCTTCTAGAGCTCCCATTCCTGAGGAGCCACCCATCATATCGCAATCCTCTTCCTCTTCCGCTATTCCATCTCATTCACCACTTTCTTCATCAACTAATCTTCCTTCTTATTCATCAGTGAACACATGCACATGTGGCCATGACCAATCATCTCTTTCCACATCATTACCCCCTTCTTCTACACCTTCTTCAACATCACCTATTATTCTTCCATCTTCCCAACCATCACCAGCTGATGTTTCACAAGTTAGTGAAGCATCAACCCAACCAAATCCTTCCAATTCTTCTATCCCACATTCTTCTATTCCATCATCAAGTCCATCTCCCTCCCAAGTCAAGGTCCATCTCATTGATGCAGGTATTGGTGAGTATGCCATCCAAGATGTCCACATCACACCGTTCAATGTGCAAACAGTTAAAGATTTTGGTCGTCCACATGACCAACATTTATCCATTGGATCGGTTTATAACATGGGTTCTATGCCAAATTCCATTAATTTTGTATATGGGGGAATAGAGTCATCTTCTAGTCCTACCACCATACCAAAACCCAAGCATCCAGTCCCTGCCAATATCGAAAGGATGGAGGGTTTTCCCTCTCACTATTTCCACAGACATAATTGGCAGCAATTTGGCCTAGGTCGATACGAGCAAGGGGTAACTGAACGCATCGATATGCCATACCAGAGACCCACTGAGCGTTTTGGTTTGGGCTACCAACCACTTCCATCCCTTTCTTCTTTTGAATGAGCTTTTCAAAGCATTAATCTTAATTCAGAAGAAGAAATCCTCCACCCCGATGAATCCGAAGATGAAGCCTATGAAGAATTTGACGTCATGTCAAATGGTGATGAATCCGAAGAAGAGTCGGCGCCCATTGTTCCCCTCACTAAACAAGACGAGTTTTATCTCCAATTATTCCCTCTCCAAGAGGCCATCTTTCGCTTGCTTCTTCCACAAGAACGAGGTGAACTACCCCCTCCGCCACATCCATAAGCCATAATCCAAACCTGTATTATATGTATATACTAAAATAGTGAAAAAAAAAAAAAATCAGAAAATTCCAAAAAAAAAATCAAAACATATAAAAATACTTTATTGTTGTATGTATGTGTGTAATAGTGGTTTTCACCACTACAAAAAAAAAAAAACTAAAAAAAAAAACTCAAAAACTATGTTGTTTTGCATCTCAGGTCTTCCGAGGTCTTCACCGGTTTTCCCTTCCATTCCGCCCATCCTTTCTTCCATAAGTCGACAATGAATTTTGAAGACTTATTCACCCAACTCCATAATCCATATGATCCGGATAAGCCAATCTCGATCAACCCAAGCCTGATTGACATGGATTGGATTTCATCCCCTCCATCTATTTCAGAGTTCATCCTTTTCGAGGAATTGTTAAAGGCTTCCGCCAACTACATTCCTCCTTCACCTCCACATTCACCTTCATCTTCTAAGCCAGAGGTCTTCCAGGAAGACATAGATGAGAGCAAGGCACAGGAGCTTGATGTCATTTTAGATGACATAAATCTGATCCCTTCTCCCCATCAGCTTGAGGAAGGTTCCCACATGTCTATTGAAGAAACTATCGATGTAGACCTTAGTACAGACCAAGATAATACCCAAATTGTGAAACTGGCTAAAAGTCTATCATCAGAGGAACAAGAGCAAATGATTGCTCTACTCAAGCGGAAGAAGGAGATATTTGCATGGTCTTACAAAGACATGCCAGGCCTAGACCCTAATTTGGTTGTCCATAACCTCACCTTACAAAAATATGCTAAACCTGTCAAACAGAAACTTAGGAAAATGCATCCTACTGTGACCCTCCTAGTTAAATCTGAGATTCAAAAACTTCTGGATGTTAAATTTGTCGTCCCGATTGATTATCCTGAGTGGCTTTCTAACATGGTACCCGTTCACAAGCCTAACGGGGGGATACGTGTTTGCACCGATTTTCGAGATCTAAATAAAGCGTGTCCTAAGGATGAATTTCCTCTTCCAAACATTGATACTCTTGTCGATACCTGCGCTGGTCATGAAATGCTTTCGTTCATGGATGGATTTTTAGGATACAACCAGATTCGAATAAACCCTGAAGATCAACACAAAACAGCATTTACTACACCTTGGGGAACTTTTTGTTATAGGGTGATGCCCTTTGGCCTTAAGAACGCAAGTGCAACCTATCAACGAGCCATGACTTATATTTTCCACGATTATATGCATAAGATTATCGAAGATTATGTGGATGATTTATTGGCAAAATCTAAAACTTGACAAGAGCATTTTGATGTATTGGAAAAAGTTTTTGATAGGCTTATAGAGCATAAAGTAAGGTTAAACCCTGAGAAATGTGTCTTTGGTGTTACCTCAGGCAAACTCCTAGGTTTTATTATCTCTAAACGAGGTATTGAGGTGGACCCAAACAAGGTCAAAGCCATTATGGAAATGTGTCCCCCAACTAATTTGAAGGAGTTGCATAGTTTACAAGGAAATATTAATTCAATCCGTCGCTTTATTGCACAACTTTCTGATAAATGTAGGCCATTTTGCCACCTACTACAAAAGGGGGTATAATTTTCATGGACAGATGAATGTCGTAAAGCCTTTGATGACATCAAGCAAGACTTAGCATCTCCGCTAGTCTTAGCTCCGCCTCGTCCAGGGGTCCCTTTCAATCTTTATATCTAAGCAACGGACTTTGCCTTAGGGACAATGCTTGCACAAAAGAATGAACAAAATCGTGAGCAAGCTATCTATTATATTAGTCGAACATTGGTAAGCTATGAAACCCGATATGCTTATGTGGAAAAGTTGTGCTTAGCAGTGGTTTTTTCCACTAAGAAAATTCGTCATTATATGCTTAGCCATACAACATATGTCATAGCTAGAGAAAACCCTCTGCGTTATATGATGTCTCGCACTTATAATAACACTCGTACCGCTAAATGGATAATGTTGCTTACCGAATTCGATCTTGAATTCATTAGCCAAAAATCCGTTAAAGGTCAAGTTATAGCCGATCAACTTCCGAAAGCTCCACTACCTAGTGATCATCCTTTGATTATTGAGCTCCTAGATGATTCGGTATTTGCTATTACTGAACAAGAAGAGGACATCATTCCGAAGGAAGATGTTGACATCACGCTATTCTTTGATGGCTCTAAGTGCATGAAAGGTCAGGGTGCTGGAGTTGTATTTCATACACCTCAAGGGATTCCCATCCCTTTATCATTCAAACTAGACTTCCAATGCACCAATAATACAGCAGAGTATGAAGCCTTAATTTTAGGTCTTCAATCCGCCATAGCTATGAGTATTAAGCGTATTCGGATATTTGGGGATTCTCAACTCGTGGTTAAACAAATTACAGGAGAATACCAAGCCAAAGAACCTACCATTAAGCTTTATCATGATGTAGCAATGAAGTTGCTCTCTAAGTTTGATTGGTATAAGATCACTAGTTTGCCTCGTTCGACTAATAGATTTGCGGATGCCATGGCCTCTCTTGGATCATTGATTCCAAAGGACTCCCTTGGAGAGGTACATCCCCTAATCATTTCCACAATCTCTAAGTCTGCAATTGTCCGTGCTGAGTCTAAAGATGAAAAAGATGTTTGCTTTATCCATTCGAATCCATATGAGCCTTGGTCTAGTGAGATAGTAGCCTTCCTCAAGTTTGGAACACTTCCACCTGATTTGTCTCGAAATGCCCGCCGCTACTTTAAGCAAAAGGTAGCTCGTTTTGTTCTTTTGGGGGATGTGTTTTATAAACGTGGATATGATGGAGTACTCCTTCGCTGTCTAGAAGCAGGTGAAACACATAGAGCTATTACTAAAGCCCATGATGGTACTTGTGGTGGTCATTTTAGTGGAATGGCCATTGCGAAGCGTATTTTACGTATGGGGTATTATTGGCCCACTATGGAACAATATTGTTGCAAATATGTTAAACAATGTAAAAAGTGTCAAGAACACGTTAATTTAATCCATATACCATCACAAGCTTTACAGCTCATCCAAAGCCTTTGGCCCTTCTCACAATGGGGTCTCGATTTAATTGGCAAGATTTCACCTGCCTCTTCGAGACAAGCATACTTTCATCATTACAACCACCGAATACTTCACAAAGTGGGTTGAAGCTATTCCTCTAACCAAGATCTGACAGTGTCCTAGAATTGTGGAGTTTATACTTCACCATATCATTTGTCGTTTTGGTATTCCCTCTAAAAACATTTCTGATAACGGAAAGTCTTTTAAGAATAAGGATGTTCGAGTTCTTTGCGAAAAGTATAGTATCCAACATAGTTTCTCAACTCCTTACTACCCACAAGCCAATGGACAAGCTGAAGCTTCAAATAAGACCATAATTGCTATTCTTAAGAAACTTGTTAAAGAAAATCATAAAGATTGGCATACACAAATCCCCTTGGCATTATGGGCTTACAGAACAAGCATCAGAACTCCCATTGGGGCAACGCCATTTTCTTTGGTCTATGGAGCTGAAGCAATCATGCCTCTTGAGCTCGAGATCCCTTCCTTGTGAATTTCTTTGTAGGAATTTATCGATGATGATACTACTAGACAAGCACGTCTTGATCAACTCACACTCATAGATGAAAAACGAATCAATGCTTTAGAGCATTTGCGAGTTTATCAAGACCGATTGAAACGTGCTTACAATGCCAAAGTTCATCTAAGAGAATTTCAAGTAGGGGATCTTGTCCTTAAATAAAATCAACAAAACACCAATGCATTGCCACATATTCGAGATAAATTCGCGGCTAATTGATTAGGTCCATATATGGTCACTGAAAGAGTGGGTAATGGAACTTATAGACTTGCCAGTTTAGAGGGAGAGGAAGAACCCGAACCACTTAATATTATACACTTGAGGGAATTTTACGCATAGTTTGAATTTTATATGTACATATATACATGGCTTGTAAAAAAAAACAAATAAAATAAAAAGAATTTGCATTTCATTGTTAGTTGCATACATCTCATTCAAAAACATTGCATTTCATGTGCATACATATCATTCAAAACCATAACATTTCATTTTCAGCCATAGTGGCATATCATGTTAGAGACCATTCTATCTTTTGGATATAAAATTTGGTCAAGCAAAAGTCATGTTGCCTTAATTAGGGGCACCTTCATAAAATCCATCAAACCGAATTGTCATTCGTATACCCATTTTCCATTTGCACATATTTACATTGCCAAAATGTTTTCAGTCACTCAGCCATTTCTAGTGTTTTAAGAAAACTTTGAAATGCATGTCAAAGTTCTCTAGGGCCATATCACAAATTACACTAAATAAAATCTTGAGTATTGGGAAATGATTTCAAAAGCGGTCTTGAACCTATCACATTTTCACATCTTAAAAACATCTTGTGTCAAAGAGAGATAACACCATCCTTGGGTTGTGCCTTGAAGTGAAAAGGGTAATCCTCGTTTGTCCTATCATGCAAACATAGTCCATAAAACAGTGGTTCTTACCACTATCACAAGCAACCACAAAATATAAATATAAACAGAGTAGTAAGGATAGGGTAAAATTCTCATCATACTTTGGTTGAGAATCCGATTCCCCAAAGCTCTAAGGAAATGAACATTTTTTCACACACCACTGATCCCAAATAAGTTGTAAGGATCGTACTACTTGTCCAGTCAGACGGATAGGTAGTCATACCCAAAGCTTACAAAGGTCAAAAACAACATGGACTATGGAGTTAACCTTCACCGGGGCTATAGACGCTTGACTGGAAGTGGAGTATACTCATTGCATGGCAACATGTCTCTCCTAAAAAAGAGACCTCTGAATGCTCATACAGATAAACTAGCTTTGGGGTATTCTCCATAACAGGGTTACCTAATTTATGCAAGATGAGGTTAATGAACACACTTGCACACACACAGGTTTTTGATTGCCTAGAGTCACTACCATGCTTCTGATTTGGTTAATGAACTCACATGCACACACATTTGGTCCTAGTTGAATTAGGAAGTATTAGTAAGTTTGTTTGATACCACTAGCATGTTTGAGTCTTTGTAAAATATTCTTCCTCCATATTTTCTTCCATATCAACCTCCATATCTTCTTCCATATTCATGTCATTCCATACATCATCCATTCACAAGCCACCAAGTTCGGTGCCCCTGATTAAACAACTATGATAACAGTTGGTTAAATCTAACTATCTAAAAGTATGAGTGCTTCTTCGTGCATATTTCATTTACTTAGTCTCGCATTAATCATCTATAACTTTGCATTCCATTCCATCACATATGCATTAAAACATATAAAAACATGCATCACAAAAACATAGGCATTCACACAAAATAAAGTAAAACACTAAAAATAAAAGCCATGTATATATATGTGTGTATAAAGGTCAAATTGTACAATGAATGCCAAAAGGCTACAATATACAATAGAGCACCAAGGCTCATAAAGAGTGCATCTAAGCACTAAGCTAACCATCAAAAGAGGACCCCTGTGACCTAGTAGGAGCCCTAGACCTAGTGGTGTGCCTAGACTCACTATGCCTAGAGACAGAGGAGGATGGAGGATCAGGCAACACAATGTGATGTCTAAACAATGTGTCCTCCAGAGACTTAATATAATGAGTCCTAGACCTAAGTCTAGATATGTCTATCTCGTGTCGTCGCTCTCGCTCCGCTAGCTCTACCTGGAGTCTCGTCACCCTGTCATCCCGGGGCACCCTAGTCGCTCCATCCAAGTCCGCCTGCATCTGGGCCATCCTCCCCTCCCGAACAGCCTATCGGGGCATCCCGCTCTGCAACCTGTTGCTCCAGCCGAGCTATCCTCTCATTCTGGACTGCTATCATAGCATCACGCTCTGCTATCTGCTTCTATAGCTGTGCCAGATCATCCTCGTGCCCGCTAGGGGGTACCTCTCTAGTCTCTCCAGCGGCCTCTCCTAGGCCCTCGCCATCATCATCCTCGTCATCTCCGCTCCCCGATGCCTACCGCACCATCTTCCCCTTTCGCCTTCGACTGTCAGCTCGAAGGCGGGGACCCTCCCTGCGCTTGGGAACCTCTACGGTTCCCTCGTCCTCTCCAGCTCCAATAGCCACTAATGGTGGCTCCCACCTCGGCTCTACGGCCATCCATGCTGCATACTCAGCTGTTACCCCGACGTCATCCATGTCAGGGATCTCCATGTCCTCATCGTCATCTGTTGCCTCTCTCCATGGCTTGGCACACGGCAAATCCCCCTCTGATCTGTGCCTCCGATAGCGCACTGGCTCACCGAGGACATCCTGTCTCAATCCGACCTGGCAGAGCACTCGAGACATCTGTATGTACTCCGCCTCGCTGTGGCCTCGACCCACTACCCATCTAGCCTGTCGCACCCACCTCAGATGCTCCCCATCACCGATCCACCTCACCTCCCGCTAGGGCCTCCAAATGACTTGGGCATCTATCAAATCCGCCCATAAACTCCTATACCATTGCCCCGATCTCACGGGGCGGCTCGGCTGTCTCTCCTCCGCAACTAGCCATCTCCTACCATAAGCCTATCTCATGTCCTAGTAAGCACATGGCAACCCCTCTAGTCGAGCCACTCTGAAGTGCTCCCAGCCCCAACACTGGAGAACCAAACTGCAGCCTAGGCCCTTCCAGCCCCGTCTTCAAACCTCATACAACTCCCGGTACACCTGCACCAATAAAACGGGAACCCAGGCGTACACTACCCTATTAGTGAGCATCTCGCTCACTACACCCATCAGGTTCCATGGAAACCTGCACCCGATGCTATTCGGGGCCACAATGTTGGCTAATACGAACATCATCAGAGCCTCCACCGCTACCAACTCCTTGGCCGTGTACATGGCCAAGTAAGGAATCCCCCTGCTCTCCGTCCGGATCTCCCTCCAGTCATACCCAAACAACTTGGCCATCTCCGTGGCCCTATCTCTTCCAACCTCCACCCGCACCCCCTCCACGGGCACCTTGAGGATGCGATATACATCCTCAAGCGTCACCGTCATCTCTCCAGTTGGGAGTTGGAACGTCCCCCGATCTGGATCCCACCTCTCGGCCAAAGCCGAGAGGTACCCCTCATCTGCCCGAACTACCTCCAACCGGGCTGCCTCCACTAGCCCTACTGCTTCCAATGTCTCCCAGTCTTCCTGGGACAATGACCTCCTCATCCCCGGAATGATAGGGGATAATCGGTGTCGTGCCTCTAACACCCTAGGCTGCAAAAAAAAAAAAAAACAAATAAAAGTACTTGCTTAAATAAACAAATACCTCAGTTGGCTGCACTGGTGCGTCTGCTCCCATCTCCGCCATAGCTCCCACGTGCTTCACTCTCCTACACAACCTTTCACTTCACTTCACTTCATTCCACTCCCTCAGACGCACTTCTCTCAAGCTTGAACGCACAAATGAGCGAAATTCTCGCTGAAACTATTTAAATAGCTGGTTTTGGCACCCTGAAATGCAGTGGGGCATTTCATGGCGCATTCAGATGCAGTGGGGCATTTGATGATAAATTCAAACACCAGCGGGCGTTTCTGCCACCTCCAAATGCATACCGGCGTTTGGTGTCAGTATTCAATAAAAGAACAAAACTAAAAAAATTGAAGCTTACCTCCTCCAAATTTCATCAAATTGCATCCATCCATTCTTCTTATCATAATAAAACATTTTGTGAAGGTTACAATAGTTTTGGAAACAAATTTTGTCATTTTTCTCAAAAAGCGCATCATTCATCATTGATTTACAAATTGGGTTAAAAATGTTCAAAACCTTCACAAAATTAACAACATTCATCAATTCTTCTGATCTATCATCAATTTCATTCATTTTTCTTTCATCATGCATATTTTTGCCAAATCAAATTAAAATAAACCTCGTATCTAGTGGTATATTCTATCACCTTGGTGATTGCAGCGATTTGCATTCATGCAATTCGGTAAGAGGATTAAACCACCATAAGGACACTTACCATTTATCATCATCAATTATTTCACTGTTTGAAAATTGGAAATCAATTTTTGGTATCCTACTTTTCAAGTGACCTTATACCAAGATCAATTTTCTCAACAGTTGTCATTGATGGCCTAGTTCATGGGGCCTTAAACGTGGACAAATCTTCAATATCATCATTATTTTGAGTCTTTCTAGAGATTAAGGCTACCTAGGTTGATTGGTTCCGACCCGAGGAATTATCCATACAGTCACTAGGAGCATCTTTGAAGTTCTGGACTCTTTCATATTGCATCTCTGCATATCAATGGCGCCAACAAGGCAATTTCATCAACAGTATGGATTCACCCACAGGAGTTGGGGCATCCGTTATCAATTTCTAACTTCCCTATAGTGGAATTCATCTTACATGATCATGGAATTTATAATTTGGCAAAAATCCCTTTATAACCGTTGGGGCAGAAAACGGTTCATCTTTCAAATCATTCATATCGTCTTCAATCATATTCTTTTCTGGTTTGTACACCAACCCCTTTTCTGTTGGGACATAAATAGATGGTTTGTACACCAACCCCTTTTCTGTTGGGACATAAACAGATGGTTCATACACCAACCCCTTTTTCACCGTTGGGGCAAAAACGGTTCATTTTCTTTTGAATTTCTTCCAATTGGCTCGTGAGAACCATTCTGGCTCGCCAATTGAGGGGGTAAGCTGATAAATTTTAAACATTCTTTTATTCTTTGGTCTTCAAAGTTGTGCTTTAGTCTTGAGAGAGAGTTGCGTCTGATCCAGCTTTTCGGGTGTCCTAAGTTTTTGTGCTTGCATTGTGTCTTCACACAAAAGCAGCTCAAAAAGGGGCATCTGTAGACACAAAAATCCAGCCACTTGCAAGTCATCTATACCTTCCTGTCAGCCACATGTCGGTCATCCACCTTCCCGCCATTATTTGGCCCAAATCCACACTTTCCCGCCATTATTTGGCCCAATTTCACCTTTCCCGCCATTTTTCATCCCCAAATTTATTTAAATTAATATTTATATATATATTTTTTAATATTTTAATATATATATTTAAATAATAGTTTAAGTGATTTAATCTGAGCCGTCCATCCTTCATTTAATCTCATCCGTCCATCCATCTTAATCCATTCCACAACCAAGATTTATTCTCTACCCTTGGATCCGCTTTAATCTTAGCCACATGTTCAAAGTGTCGTTAAAACCCTAAAGTGTGCCCTAAGAGTGGATTATAAATCGAGTCACTTTGATGGCTCAAACCCTATGTCTGCTACCTATCTTCTTTGCCTAGGTCTTTTGCTACTTCTATCTCTGATTCTAATTCTTCTACAGCTATCTCCTTTCTTCTGCTACCCTTTTCGCCGCATCTATCACCGTTTTTGTCGCCGCTTTCACCGCCATTCCTTCTGCAACACTCTACAAAATCTCCCATTCCTGTCGCAAGTGACCACGGGCGTTTACCTCTTCACCAAGTGCCCACGGGCGTTTACCAAGTGCCCACGGGAGTTTAACAAGTGCCCACGGGCGTTTACCTTCAGCCACAGACTCAGACCGGCGTCTGTAATCCAGATCCAGAAGCACGCGGGCGTTCGGCGAGTGCACCAGGGCGCCTTTCATAGCCTATTCTGACAACAACATTACTTCCAGGTGTCACCTGGTCTAGCTGCGTTAACAGAGAACAGGTATAAATTAGTTTAAAGCAAGTAGCCGTATTTTGTGTTAATATGTTATTGATTTCCTGCATTCCATTTTTATAGGGTTTTAAATTGTTTCTGAGGGCTCACGTAGTGGAGCCCTCTCATTAATCTCAAACTCCTTGGTAGTGTTAATGTGCGCAGGTTTTTGATAACAGATCTAGTTTATTGATGGCAGTTGATTAAGCTGGAGTGGTCCAAGCAAGGGATACGACAAAGCCCACTCACTCTGTTGGGATTGAAGATACGTTCTTCGGAAGTGCCACCATTCGTGTCAGCTAGGGTTTCAGAGAACCCTAGCATAATTTGTAACTGTGTATCACAAATAAAGGGTTACAGGCCCAGTTGTATTCAAAAAGGAGTTTTTAAACTCCATCGATTAATATAAATCATTTGTTTTGTGCAACTATTCTGTACTCCGTTATTGTGGTTTTATCTTTTGTTTTGCGTGGTATTTTTAATCTACAGCAGCATTTGGTATTTGTGATACCTCTGGCCAGCACTTATAGGTAATGATGTCATTATTACGTTATTGTATCCACCACCTAATATAGCTACCACAATGATGTATGATCTTGTTCTCTATTAATCGTCGAGGAGATATGAGTTTGCCATTTTGCTATTTTTTTTTACTCCATCCACTACCCCAATCGTTCTTGTGTTTAGACGTAAACATTGATGAATGTTCTGATTTTTGAAGTGTTTAGGGGAAGTTACACCCCACGCATGAGGATTGATGACTTTCTATGGTAGGTGTCATCAACAAGATGATTCCCTTTCAGTACCGCCTAAGTACCACGTATCGTATAATCATTGAAATTACTTACAGTCTCCCTCACGTAAGGGCGGGTAATTTCTCTAATTTTTCAAAATACCTATAGTCTCCCTCACATAATGGTGGGTATTTTATATGGTATAATGGCCTGGAATTAAGGTATATCGAAATGGAACCATTTTGTGATATAAGGAACCTTCACAATATCTACAGAATTAACGATTGATGCTCATAAGTTGTTGAAAGGTCCTGACTATACACCATGGAAAAATAAGATGAAGGTAATCCTCAAAAGGGATGGCTTATGGGATTTTGTATCTGGTACAACAACAAGACCTTCATTTGCTTCAGGAGCTACAACTCCATCTGTTGATCAAAAATACTTTGACAAGATAGACAGCAAGGCAAAAGTGCTCATCTTGCTTGTTGTGTCTGATGGAGTTCAACCCCACATTGCTGACTGTAAACATAGTAAAGAGGCATGGGATGCCCTTAAAACTATATATGAGGGAAATAATGATTCCACCATTCTATTTCTTCAATCTCAGTTACACAGTCTAATCATGAAACATGGAGAGATAGTTGAACTCTTTATTTGTAGTGTCTGAATTGAAAGCAAAGTTGAATTATTTAGGAGAACCAGTTGATGACAAGCTCCTTACATCCATTGTATTGAGAGCTTTACCTGATTCTTATAGGGTTTTTATCATTTCCCTTCAGGTTTCACAATGAAATGTTACCTTTTTTGAGTTGGTCAATATGCTTCAAGAGGAGGAGGCATGCCAACTTCAGAGAGATGATTCTTCTAACATAGCCCTCTATTCCAACAAGAAGGGTTCGAAGAAGAAAGGTAATTTTCAGAAAGGAGGGAACTCTCAAAAAGATTCAAAAGGGAAACAACCTCAACAAACTAAGAGGTATTGCAAAATCTGTGACAAAGAGGGTCATGATACAAATAGATGTTGGCACAAGAATAAGCAACCAAAACAGAAAGGCCAGAACAAACCACAAAATAAGAACAAGCAACCTAAGGTGAATGTTGTTGTTGAGGAATATGACTTAGATTCTGAGTGGGCACACGAGGTGCTCATGACTACCACAACCTCCAAGAAAATAGATCCTATATGGTATGTCGATTATGGTGCTAGTAAGAACATGACTGGTGATAAATCATGGTTTGAGTCCTTTGAGGCCAAAGAGGGCAACCCTATCACTATTTTTTATGATAAAACCTATAAGGTTCAAGGAGAAGGTACATTTTTAGTCACAGTTCCTGATGGCAAGTGTCAGATTGACAAAGTTCTCTATGTTCCAGGATTGGTGAACAATTTGTTGTCAGTAACACAAATTCTGAACAAGGATATGGTTGTCAACTTTAGTGTTGATGGAGGCAACAAGTGTTGTTTTATTACAAGGAGGGGTAAGAACATTGCAACCGCTTCATATAAGCATGGATTATTTGCCTTAGATGTTATCTCTACTCCACATGTCACCATGATAGTCTCTATAAAGGAGGCAATATCCCTATGGCACAAGATATATGGGCATCTTAGTTCTGGCTACTTACTTGAGCTAAGTAAGTATGAGATAGTAAAGGATCTTCCTTCCCTTTCTTCCATCTTACCAATGTGCTCTGACTTCTTGGTAGGAAATCAGCATAGAGTACCTTTTGAGAAAAGCTTTATAAGAGCAAATAAATTTCTAGAGTTGATTCACACCGATCTGTGCAGTCCTTTCACATCCATTAGTAGTGGGGGAAAGAGGTATTTTAAGTTGTTTGTGGATGATTACTCATGTAAGATGTGGGTGTTCTTTCTTCATCTGAAATCTGAAGCATTTGGTTTCTTCTAGCAATTCAAGAAATCTGTTGAGAAGGATTCAGGGACTTCTATCAAGACCCTCCACTCAGATCAAGGGGGGAGTTTACCTCTAAATAATTTTCAGCATTCTTGACTGCACATGGGATCAATATACAGTTAACTACTACTTATACTCCTCAGAAAAATGGTATTTCTGAAATCAGAAATCATTCCATCATGGAAATGGTTTGTTGCATGCTCACAGGAGCTAGTCTTGAGCAACAATATTAGGTAGAATCTATCACCATAATAGTATACCTGTTGAATAGGGCACCCACAAATTCCCTACAAGGAATGACTCCACAGGAAGCTTGGAGTGGTCGAAAACCCTCCATATCTCATCTACATATTTTTTGGTGTAATGCTTTCATGCACATACCGAAAGAGAAAAGGAAGAAGCTAGATGAGAATACATTGAAGTGTATTCTTATTGGCTATGATGAGCACTCTAAGGATTATAATTTGATATATCCCTTGACCAAGAAGATTCATGTTAGTAGAGATGTTGTTTTTGATGAGGCTTTCTCATCACAAAGCACATCAGATGTATACCTAGATCTTGTGGAAACTAAAGTTGAGAAGTCCCTTTCGTCATCAAATACTGGAGGTCCTTCGACTTCTTCATCTTCTTCATCACCATAGAAGAAGAATCCAAAATGGTATACACATACAATCAAAGACTCAAAACTATCCACTCCACTAGATTTGACTTTGGATAGACCTCATACTCGCAGCATGGCTCGAGAACAAAGAGCAACAGCAGAGATTACTGGGGTTGGAGATATTTTTCAATATTTTGAGGAACTTTCTATTGATCAAGAGAAACAAATACAGGATATGGATATAGATGATGACATGTTTATATCTTCAATGAATGAACATGAACCTACTTCTGTACAAGATACCCTTAGTGAGCCAAAATGGAAGGCTACTATGGATGCTGAATATAAGTCTCTGATGAAAAACAAAACTTGGAAGCTTGTCGATCTGCCACACAAAAATAATCCCATAGGCTACAAATGGGTGTACAAATTCAAGTACAAGGTATATGGGACAATTGATAAGCATAAGGCGTGTCTTGTTGCAAAGGTCTATGCTCAAAAGGAGGCATTGACTACAAGGAAAATTTTGCACCTACTGCTTGGATGACCACTATTCAAGTTCTTTGTGCTATGGCAGCACAATATGGGTGGAAATTTCACCAAATGGATGTCAAGAGTGCTTTTCTGAATGGTGATCTCCAAGAGGAAGTCTACATGACTCAACCTGAAGGATTTGAAGTGGAAGGCCAAGAGCATAAAGTGTGCAAGTTGGTCAAATCCTTATATGGTTTAAAATAAGCTCCTCAAGCTTGGTATATAAAAATGGATAATCACCTCTTGCAACATGGATTTAAGATATGTCCGTCAGATGCAAACCTCAATTTTAAGAAACAAGGTTATGAGATAGTGTTGCTTGTACTCTATGTTGATGATCTGCTCATTACATGGAGTTCAGAAACTATGATCTCCGCTACTACAAGATCATTTCAAAAAATGAGAGTGGCAAAACCTTGCTCTGATACCATGTGATCATTGGAACAGATTCTCATTCATATGACCAAATATAAATAATACATTTAGAGCCAATAATATTCTGGAGGTTACAGAACCACCCGAGACCAAAAAAGGCATTGTTATAACAAATAATAACGATCCTAAAATATGTCCAACAATATAAGATTGTTAGGATCATAATAAATCAAATAAAATATTGAAATATGCTAACATACCACCCTAGGCCTTTATGGTGATAAAATGCTTGCACACAATCCTACAATAAATTTTTAGTATCATCTATTGGGCCTTTCTTTATGAGGCTTTAATCCATGAAAATGTTATTATAAAACATACAAAATCCTAGACAAAAATTACAAAAAGCATGTAAAAGGTTACAAAACCTTGAAAAGAGACTTACTTTATCTTTCTTACCTTTCTATTGGTTAGATATCTTTGTCTACCTTCAAATTTTCAACTACAGGGTGCAATTGTCTTTGTGTAACTGCATGGAGTAGTGGGATTTATGTAACTACAAGGGGTGACTAGATTTTAGCTATTGATGGGACTTCAAGGTTTGGTGTGGCCCTCATGTAGATGTCTTGAGCTCTTGGTAAATATATGATATTAGTTGATCATCTAGTTTGTGAACAATAGCAAGGAAATTTTAGTAGGTCCTTCAAAAAAACTTAATTGGTATGTTGTTTTTGGTACACCCAAATGGGAGTAATCACACTAATACTTAAGCACATACAAAGGGGACAAATGGAGGACCAGTGAAAATTTGGTAGATTTTTGTTAATGTTCTCATATGTTTTTAAAAATGGAAGAAAATAGGGGGTATTCATAAGCTTTTGGCAAGATGAGGGGGTGGTGAAGTGGAGGTGATGTGGAGGTGACATGAAAACCAAGTAGAATGTGGAGAACCCAAGAAAAATATATGAAGTCCACATGGAAGAGTGTGCACCTTCCCATATTTATTAGCCTTGGGTGAGATGAGTACTCTCCCACACAAATGTCATAAAATGGTCTAGGGAGAAGTGAGGGAGTATGGGGAGATACAAATATTGGGTGATTTAGAAAAAATTAAAATTCATAAAAAATGCAATGGAGGATGATGATTCAGTGAATTATTATGAATATTTAATGGGTTTTGACTTGGTATTTGGTGGGGAATTTTAAATTCAAATAAAATTACATGGAAATATGTGGGGAGGATTAGGGAGTTAATGACATTATCATGAGGGGGTTGACTTGGCAATTTAAGGGTAATTTAAAATTCATCCAAAATGGAGGGAAAAGTGGGGAGGACATGACATATTGAATGTGGGGAATTTCTAGCAGATTTTGGTGGGGATTTGGGAAGGGATTAGGATTCCTAGAGATTTGCTTAGGATTTTTGAATTTATGATGCAATCTCCTTGGGATTTGGCTAAGGATTAAGGGATGTTATTAGGGAATGGTTAGGGTCTTGATTAGGGGATTTGGGGGATAAACATGATTATGGGGGTTTTGAGGGGATTTGGGGAAATAAATGAGGGTTTGGGAGGAAATTAGAAGATTTAGGGAGGAAAAAGGAGGATTAGAGAAATTAAATAGTAGGGAGAAATTAGGAATATTAAAGGATAATTAGGAGGAATTTAGGGAATTAGGAGAAATAAAAATAAATTAAAGGGGAATTAGGAAGCTTAGGTAAAAACTAGAAGGAATGAAATAAATTAAAAGGAAGCTTTATGGATTTCTAACTAATGGATTAAATATTGAATTTCATTAAGAGAATTATCCATTTTGTAGTTCAATTATTGGTATAAGTGTGACTCATCATGTAATGCAACGTATTTTCCTTGGCTATGACATAGGTGGTATGATTTAACATCTAATGGTGGAGCTTTTTAGTTTTAAAAATAACAGCTAAGCATAACTTATCCATATATGCATATTTGGGTTTATATCTCACCAAAGTGCAACTAATGTAGTAAATGGCCTACTCTCCATTAACATCATTTTCTAAGTCAAAATAGTCCTGATGGAAAAATTGATAGCGAATATGTATAGGTATAAGGGAATACTTGGTTGAGGTAGAGACAAAATAGGAAAAGAAGCGAGATAGCATTTGATAGTATCGAAAGCCTCTTGACACTCTTGGGTTCATGTGAAGGTAACCTCCTTTGTCAAAATATGGTTGAATGTCTTGCATTTGTTCGATAATTGAGTGATAAAGCGATGGTTCGCTTAGATATTTCCTTTCAAGCTATGCAATTCTTTGAGTTTTGTAGGGGATGGCATTTTGAAAATTGACTTAACTTTATTAGGTTCCACTTCAATGCCTCTTTTAGAGACTATATACCTTAAAATTTTATCAAAAATGATACCAAAGACACACTTTTTAGGGTTGAGTCTCACATTATGCTCAAGTAACTGGTCAAAAAATTTATGCAATACATCGATGTTCTCGTGACGAGTTTTAGATTTGGCCAATAAATCATCCATGTAATATTTGACAATTTTGTACATATAATCATGGAAGATGTAATTCATGGCACGCTGGTAAGTAGCTCTTGTGTTCTTGAGACTGAATGACATGAATTTGTGACAAAATATCCCCTAGGGTATTATAAAGGATGTCTTGTGTTGGTCATCACGATTGACACAAGTTTGATTGTATCCCAAGAAATCATCCATAAGGGAAAATATTTCATGGCCAATAATAGAATCCATGAGTGTGTTGATGTTAGGAAGACGAATTTCATCCTTGGGACATGCTTTGTTTAGGCCACAAAATTCAGTGCATATGTGTATCCCCTTATTAGGTTTACCAACAAGCACCATGCTTGAAACCCATTCTGGATAATCAATGGGTTGAATAAAGCTCACCTCTAAAAATTTTTGTAATTCTTCTTTCACAATGACGGCAATGGTAGGATGAAGCTTTTGTAACTTCTATTTTATTGGTTTGGCATTGGGATTCAGAGTGAGATTCTGGATGACTAGGTTAGAATCAAGGTAGGTATATCTTTATAGAATTATGCAAAACCTTATTTATATTTTATCAAAATGGTGATGAAGCATTTTCACTTTTCAAATTAAATACTTTCACCAAGTTTGAGTATTTTAGGATTTCAGGATCAACGTTGAGGTCTATATCAATGGTTTCCTTGACGAGCATGTGGGAACCCTCCTCTAGCAGACGAGGAGTGGGGATAAGGTGGATGCCATTAGTGACATGTTCAGGAAATGGTGGCTCAATAAATAGAAGGAGACTTGATAAATAGAAGGAGATAAATGGGGAGAAGGAGAAATGTAAGCATTTGATCCATAGAGTAATTGGTTAAAAGGAATGAAATTAGAAGGGGAAGGGGGAGAGGAAATTTTCTCAATGTCAATGAAACTAGGGTTGATGGTGATAGGATGTGAAGGATTATCTAGGTCATGGAGAGGTGTAAATAAATCAACGGATATCATATTAACTTGGGAGAGTGAAGGAGGTTGAGGGTTAAAGGTTGTTTTCCTAGATGCATGCTCACGAGGGAGAAGTTGAGCTAGAATGGGAGGGTGAGGATTAGGTTGCGTTAGCAGTAGTTGAGGTAGAGGTTGTATGGGGTTGGAATTCTCTAAGGGTAGGATAATAGGAAGTATGGGAAGGGGAAGAGGGAATATATGTACGCAAAAATTAGCATCATCTAGGGTTTCGATGATGGGGACAATAGGGGATGAGTCTTATTCAAAGCTATCAAAAGCAATTGAAAGTGCCTCAAATTATTCATCTAGTTCATATCGTGAGGCATCATATGGAGGCATGAAAGGTGGAAACATGGAAAAATCTATCTCACAATAAATGAGCATAATCAATATTAATATACTCATCATAATTATCCTCATCAAGACCAAGAGTGATACATTATAGATCATATTCAAGAAGGTTAACCAAAGAATGTTTATCATACTAGAGACTGAATTTATCTCTAGGGAATTAATAATAAGTTTCAAAAATGTCATGAGTGCCTTGTTCATAGTAATTGAGAAAACATTCCTACCAGTTGAAATATTCAAAATATCTCATAGTGAAGGAGGGGTTGAATAGGTACGTAGGGGAATAGTTACTAATGGTGTAGGTGGGGTAGGGTAAGAAGGGATTTGTTAACAAGGTGTTATGGATGGAATACAATTAAGGGATAAATATGTGGAAGGAAGGAGAGACTCATGTAGGTTTGACACCATGTGATAATATTTAAAAGGTTTAGTATATGTAGGAATGCAATGCACTTGACCCTTGTCAATGCATTTGAGATGATTATGTAATGTTGAGGGGATGCATTGCATATCCTAAATATATGGTATACCAAGAAGAACATTATATTTCATATCACCTTCAAGTATGTGACATAAAAGTGGATTGTACTCACACTTATTTGAATAGGTAGAACAATAATCCCAAGTGTTGAGCACAAGATATCACTGAAGGCTTGTAGAGTAAAGGTGTATCTTTCTATATGAGAGGGTGGAATATTGAGGTGCTTGAGGATAATAGAAGTGATGATGTTGATTGAAGAGTCCATATCAACCTAATATGCAAAGGTAAATTAGGTTCCTCTATCGGAGGAGTCTTAATATCATAATTATAAAATGAAATAGAGGGTTCCATGCAAGTCTTGATGTTATCCAAAAAGTTGGCAAAGAAATTTAGATCTTGAGCTTGGATTTCTATGGAATTTAGGATGTCCATTAATACCTCACAATGTGGAGATGATTTTTGGATAAGCTCATAGATCAAAATTTCAATTGATACCATTTTGATGTTATGGGCAAGGTGGCTCTTCAGATGTAGGACTATTCATGGCTAAGGAGGCATGGATTGTATAGGTGGAGGTGGTAAAGTGGGTGATAAAGTCACATTAATAGGATCACTTGGTTGTGTTGGTCAATCAGGATATCTTTGGTTTCTAGTGACAAAATAGATCATGTTGACAAAACCTTGGTGATATGGGATGTTATTAGTAATTTTGACTTGACTTGGAGGGGTTGTGGATGTTGAAGCCCTATTATTTGGTTGAGTTGTTTCATGTTGTAGTAATGGATTTTGATAAATACCAAGGTTTTGATTTGGGGGGAAAGAGGATTGTCGATAATGATAATTCCCTTTTTAATTAGATCTTGAACTAGATGTTTAAATTGAACACATTAATTGATGTTTTGGAACTTCTACTTATGGAATATACAATAATTATGCTCCTTGTATGCTTTTAATTTAGGTGTGCTTGGATATTCTAGTTTTATTTCGAGCAAGGAGATCACTTGCACCTCAAAGAGATTTTGGAAGGCAACTGATAGGGACTCAGAAAGAGGAGTGAATTTGTAAGGAGGCCTAGGAGGCACCTCGTACAGTTAGTGGGTTGGAAAGAATATTGAAGTTTATTGGGTGGGCATATCTTGGTATGTTGGCTATTGAGGTGGATATGAAGCTTGTTGAGGTAGATATTGAGGTTGTTGAGTTTATTGCTCAGAATTGGCTAGGCTACTCAAATCCACATGATTTATTTGGGAGGGCTTTTATTGATTATTATTATTGCCTTTAGAGTTCTTGTTTGGTCATTCTTTCTTTTTGAGCTTGATCTCTTCTTATTGGACTTTAATATCCTTGATGACTTTAGCTTGAGCCAATGCTTCCTTGAAGGTTCAATATTGATGATGTTGTAATATTAAAGAGATATGTTTAGCACAACTTCAAGTAAACAATGAAGTAAGCTCAGTGGTGGGAATGGAGAATGAAAATTCTATGATCACAACTCACCACCAAATTCTATAGTCTAGAACTTCCTCATCATTTAACTATCAAATATTATAGATATTTGTCAATGTTGTTTTCTTTTTTTAATTTAGAGCAAAATCTTCTAGGAAGAGATTGGCCAATTTCTCAAAAGTGTATATATTGTGTTGAGGTAAACTATTGTAGCAATCTAGAGCACCCCCCATAAGGTATAATGAAAAATTATAGAGCATGAGATGATCATTTACACTACTAAGATAACAAGTATTGATAAAGTTTCATACATATTCCTTAGGATATTTCTTTCCCTTCAAGTTTTTAATTTTTGGTATCTCAAAGTAGTAAGGTTAAAGAAATGGGGGCACTAAAGCATGGATATATTGGGTTTTGATTTGGCTAAGGGTAAGTTTTTGGTACCGAGTTTTTATGGATTGCATCTTTATATTCTTAATACAATTAGTGAGTCTTGTTATTAAATCCTATGGGTTGTAAGGAGGTTTTATAGGGTCAGCCAATGGTCTGAAGTACAAGGTTTCAGGGGAAGAATAAGGATAAGAGTAATATGGATTAAGGTGATATTGAGAATGTGAATTTTGGTTGATATATGAGATTTGAAAATGTGAGAAGGATGGAGTTCTTGGTATGTTTTATGGTATAGATTATGGGTATGTGGAATGGTTGAAGTGGGCTAATGAGTTGGGGGGATATTTGTTTGATTATATTTTATGGAGAGGGATTGATGATATGTTGGACGTGTTTGTTGTTGATTGGGTGGTGGATGGTATTGAGAAGGAGCTTTGCAATCAAGAGGTAGATTGATAAGTATATGTGGTTTTTGATGATGAGTTGGTGGAGGTTTAATATTAGTAGGCGAAGGCTCATGATGGCTCAAAATGACTTGGAATTGGCCAGGTGAAGAGTTTTGCTGATTTAGTGGAAGCTTATAATATGTTTTAGAGTGTAGAGGGGGTTGTGTGGAGGACAAAGGGTCTTGGTGTTGAATGGGAGGGGGTCTATATTTTTTTTGTGGGTGGAGGTTGATTATCGTGGGATTGATAGTGATTGGTAGGTTGTAAAAATTGGTTTTGGGTAGGTTAGTACTAGTTTGGAAGTGGTTGTTGGTGGTGAATTGGAGGATATTATTGTTGATTAGGTGGTGGTTGATATTTGTTATGGATTAATTGGTATTTATTGGGTGGTTGTTGACAACTATTCAGAGTATTTTGTGATGGTGTTGACAACCATTAATGAGAATTTTTAGGAGGGGATTGTGGTGTGTGCACCGTGGGTGGATGGGAGACCCATGATGGGGCTTGGGCAAAGAAGTATCCTTGAAAAAATGTAGGAGATAGGGGATTTGATACTTGAGATGTTTGTTGAGGAATATGAGCATATAATATGGTGGATGAGAGGGTTATTGAAAATCGTTGGTGGGCACTTTTTGCAAATAAAGAATAATTAGAAGAAATAATAGGGGGTTGATATTGAGGAGGATAAGAAGAGATATAAGAATAAAATGGAATTGAAGAATTAGGAGAAGTATTAGGATAATAGGAGGTAGAAGTGTGTGAAGCATGTCTACCAATAACATGAATGGTAGTGGATGAAGCATAATTTGTACGAGAAAGAGTGATATTGAAAGAAGTGGTTTGTTGAGGTGGTTTAAAAAATTAAAAATAAGTGGGAGTGGTAGAAGTGTGAATATGGAAAGCAAAATTAACTTGGGATTGATGATACTAGTTAAGATTGGGATTAACATAGGAGGGTGGCATAGAACTAGGATAAAATTGTGATGAATAGACATGGTTGGAAGAAGATGGGTGCTTTGGCATGGTGGCCATCAACATGTTACCTATAGTTTGTTTATGGGGGGTAATATTGGTTTCCTCAAATTGGAAGAACTCATTTGGTATCCTCAAAACTACCACACCTGATGTGGATTTAATATTGGTAGATGATGTATGGAAAGGGAGGAGGATGATGATAAGACATATGGTATTAATTTTACTCCTAGATAAGGTGGAGGATAGTGTAGCATGGAATGTGTAGTGGGGGTAAGGAAGGTCGTCATGAACTAGGTGGAAAAATATGGGATGAAGAGAGATCATGGTTAGAAGGGGTTAGTTGGAAATGATAAGATAAAGTGGAAGTGTGGATGACTCATTTGGCGTGAAGTTCAATAGGTGTGACATTAGGATCGACAAGAGACAAGGGAGTGTGGGGGAGTCAAGATTGGTGGTGTAGATAACACAAAATATCATACCTAAATCATATCTAGTTTGATGCTCCTCAGGTAGCTATAGGACATGATGAAAAGTTTCATTGGATAAGTTACCATGGTATACTTGCAATGTGTCCCCTTGATGGGTCATATGAACGATCGAAGGATGGGAGGATTGACCAAACTGGTCCATGGAGGTTTAAACTTGGGTTTGGGCTTGGGCTTTGGCTTGACTACAATTCAATACCATAGCCTAGCATAAATGTAATAGGATGTAAAAGTAATGGTCTTGGGAGTGGCTTTGGAGGTTTTGGAGGTGGTTTAGATGGATTTTATGAAAATAATATGCTATCTCAGATAAGAATATAAATATTTTGTGAATGATATATTGCTTGATTGATGTTATTTTGAGATGTTTTGGGATGATTTGGTATGGATTAGGAATTTTCTAGAATGGTTTTGAAATGTTTTAGGGTGGATTTGGAATGTTTTGGGTTTTGTATTTTTGCTTTTTCTTTTTTTCTTTTGTTGGTTTTGGTGTGGTTGATGTACCTTAAGCCTATAGGATGGATGGAGTAAAATATACAAGGGTCTATTTATAACCATCTGTCTCATAATAAGTGGTACAAAAATATCTAAAAGGGATTTCTAGAATGGATGGTTGGATGAGGGTATCTAAAGGAGGAAAAAAAAACTCTAAAAAGAGGCTACATTGTCTAGGTCCTGCTACCAGCCATATCAAATTTTGCTTCATCCTAGGTCAAGCATAGACAAAAATTATAGTTATATATCCATTGATTACTAATCCCTATGTAGAAATAGCATCTAAACTAAAATTACCCTAGGCTAGTCCAAAGGGCAACTAGTTTCCTAGTGATGAAGGCTAGGAAACTATGCATGCTACACTAAAGTGGCTAAGGGACCAACCAATGGTTGGGGATGAAGTCCAGAATAACCAGTTGGTTTTCATCATAAAAATTTATGGAATGTAATGTGCAAGTGTGTGATTGTTTTGAAATTTTAATGTCTTTTGTTTGTTTCATTTATTTTTTATGTTTGGCGCTTAAATTACATATTTACCATTGAAAACTAAAGCTAATCCTAAGAAGGAAAAATGCTAGATAAATAAATACTATTCCTAAGATGATCAAATGTAACTAACCTAAAAAGGAATGATAGAGGAAGATAATAGCTAAGGAAAAAAGATGGATTCTATGCTAAAAGTAAAAGAGTGAGAAGGGGGAACCTAGACTAGAATGGAATATAAAATACCTATGCCTAGAAACTGAGACAAGTAACCCTAGAAAGGAAAGAACTAACCTATGGTTAATTAGAAGGAATAAGATGAGCCTAATATTGTAGGAATAAAATATAAAATAGAATGCATATTATAGGAAAATAAAGGCTAAAGGCTACAAAATCACTCTAATCCATGGAGCCAACTGCACCTAGTGGTTGTCTGACTGCAAAGGGTACCTACCTAACCACACAATGCGACTACCTAACCACAATGGGTAGTTGATACTATTGTCTAGAGATAGGTTATAGGGCAGAATAAAATAAGGTAGATTTGAGGATGATTATAAGGGATTGGATAACTAATATTTACTTGAATTAAATAGAATGATGAGGAGCAAAAATATTTTTTGGTAATGGCAAAAATAATTGTGATAAGTGTACCCTATGGCCATAATGAAGATTTTTAAAAGAAAATAACTAATCTAAGTAACACAACTATTATAATAGAATGAAAGGTAACAAATCTATAAAAATGAAGGCACTTTTGCTAAGAATGATAAAAACAAATTACTCTAAATCAAGGAAAACAACCTAGGCTAAGAACATAAAATAAACTATTCTAAAATAAATAAATAAAGTTATGCTAAAAACATAAAATAAACTATTCTAGAAAAATGAAAGTAAACTATATTAAAAACATAAAACAACTATGCTAAATCAAGGAAAGCAAACTATACTAAGATCATAAAACAATCTATTCTAAATCAAGGAAAGCAAACTTTACTAAGAACATAAAACAACTATTCGAGGCTATGCTAAGAATATAAAAGAAACTATGCTAATAGAAGGAAACTTAATCTAATGAAGTGAAAGAAACTTATAATGATAGAAAATAAACTAAACTATAAAAATAAAAGCACCTATGCTAAAAGGATGAAAACACAACTATGCTATGATAACAAAAACAACTATGCTAATGAAACATGAGCCATTATGGTAAAAATGATAAAAGCAACTATACTAAAAAATGCAATGATAAGCTATGCTATGGAAAATAAAACACAACTATGCTAAGGAATTAAAAGCAACTATGGAAAGGAAAACAAAAGAGACTATTCTAATCCAATGAAAACCAACTAAACTAGGAAAGGCAAAAAATTATGCTACAAAAGTAAAAGGAACCTATTCTAAGGGAATGAAAAACTAGAAAACTATGGCAAATAAAGCAACTACTCATAGGAAAGAAAATAATCTAAACTAAGGAATAGAAAAGTGCTTGAACTATGAATAAATGGAGAAAATAAACTAATACAATGGAAATCTTCTACACTAAAGATACTTGAATAGACAACTAAATTAAATAGAGGAAGCCTACGAGAAGCTAAGGGATCAAAGAACTATGCTAAGGAAATGAACACCTATGAAAATATAAATGATGAAAAGGCAATACTAAACTAAGATATGAAACCCCTAAACTATGCTAAGACTAGAAAGGAACTAAACTTAAAATTAATAAGTAAACAATAGCAAGAAAATGATGATGTAGATATGTGCTAAATAGAGTGATATGAGCCACTAACCTATTTGCCTACACTTTCTAATAAAATTGAATGAGTTTTATAGCTTTTTTAAGGATCTGTTTGACCTCCAAGAGTGGTTGATTTACCACCAACAACAACGGGTGAGTCTAATGATAGCTAGGAGAAACTGGATCTGAGTGTATATGAATAGATGTTGATATATTGAGCCTTAGTGTGGATGATGTGAAGCTATTTTTAAATATGTTAAGTACCTGTGATACATAAAAATAATGGAGGGTTAGTAATACAAGCAAGATACAAAAATAAAAATGAAAAATCCAAATTGAAACACACAATGCATACTATGTTAAGAACAACAAGTTCTTGTTACCCCTATAGCCTATGCAAAATAAAATATACATGGTGTGCTAAGGGTAGAAGGTCCCACCATGAGTGACAAAAATGTGACAAAGAAAATGCACCCTTTCATGAAACAAATGAAATATGATATTATTAGCCACTTTTTGTTACAAAGAACCCTCTTGGGGTTTTACAATGGAGACTTCAATGTGGAGAATTCTCCTTTTATCAATATTTTACAATAATCATTAATATGCTTCAAAGATGTTTCCTTTGGTTAATCTTAAATGTTTAGGTGGTTTTGAGCCTTAATGCATAACCACCCTAGGCCTTTATGGTGCTAGAAATACCTACACACAAGCCCACAAGAAATTATTAGTAGCATCTATTGGGCCTTTCTAGATAAGGCCCAAATTCATGAAAATGCTATTACAAAACTTACAAAATCCTTGATAAAAGTTACAAAATGCATGTAAAATGTTACAAAACCTTGAAAAGAGACTTTCCTTACCTTGGTTACTTTTTTGTTGGTTGGATATTTATATGTACCTTGAAAAGTACAACTATAGGGAGTGGCTAGCTCTATGTAACCACATGAAGTAGATGGATCTATGTAACCACAAGGGATGGTTATATTTCTTATAGTTATGAGGCTTTAATGATTGGTGTGGTCCCTCCTATAGACGTCTTGAGATCCTGATGAATATCTGATGTTGGTTGACCATATATTTTGTGAACAAAAACAAAGGATATGTTAATAGGTCCTTCAAAAAAATAAGATTGGTATATTGGTTTTGGTACACCCAAAGAGGAGTAATCACACTAATAATTAAGCACACTCAAAGGGTATAAAAAGGGGCTGATGAAAATTTAGAAAAGTGTTGTTAAGGTTATCATATGTTATTAAAAATGGAGGAAAAGAGGGGGTATATATAGGCTTTTGGAAATGCAAGGGGTTGGTGAAGTGGATATGATATGGGGAACCTTATTACATGCTTATTTATAATGGGTATATATAGGCTTATTTATAGGCTTATTTATGAGGGGTATTTATAAGCTTATTACAAATCTAGGAATTCCACATGGAGGAGTGTGCACCTTCCCATATTTATTGGCCTTGGGTGAGGTGAGTCCTCACCCACCCAAATACCATAAATTAGCCTAGGGAGAAGTGAGGGGGCATGGGGACATGGGAACATTGGGTGATGTGACAAATTTAAAATTCATAAAAAGTGCAATGGAGGATGAGGACTCAAAAATTTATTATGAATATTTAATGGGTTTTGACTTGGGCTTTGGTGGGGAATTTTAAATTCAAATAAAATTGCATGGAAATATGTGGGGAGGATTGGGGAGTTAATGACATTATCATGAGGGGGGTGACATGGCAATTTAATAGCAATTCAAAATTCATCCAAAACGAAGGGAAAATCAAGGAGGACATGGCATATTGAATCTGGGAAGCTTCTAGGTAATTTTAGTGGAAATTTGGGAAGAGATTAGGATTCCCAGAATTTTGCTTAGGATTTTAGAATTTATGATGCAATCTCCTTAGGATTTACCTAAGGATTAAGAGGTGTTATTAGGGCATGGTTAGGGGATTTATTAGGGGATTTGGGATATAAACCAGATTATGAGACTTTTTAGGGGGATTTGGAAAAATAAATGAGGGGTTAGAAGGAAATTAGAAGATTTAGGGAGGCTAAGAGGGGATTACAAGAATTAAATAGGAGTAGGGGGAAATCAGGAAGATTAGGGGAATATTAGGATGAATTTAGGAAATTAGGAAAAATAAAAAGAAATTAAATATGAATTAGGAACCTTGGGGAGAAATTAGAAAGAATGAAATAAATTAAGAACAAATAAAATAATTAAAGAGGATTAAAGATATTTGGAGGGAAATTAGAAGAAATTAGAAATATTAGGAGGAAATTAGAAGAAATGGAAGAAATTAGCAAGGAATTAGAAGAATTTAGAGGAATTTGGAGAATTTAGAGAAATTGGAAGAAATAGAGGCAAGATAGGAGAATTTTAGAGGAATTTAGGCATGTTAAATAGAGAATAAATATTTTGAAGGAATTTAGATTAATTTGGAGGGAAATTAGGGATATAGAGGAAATTTAATGAATTTGAAAGAAATTTGGGAAATTGGTAAGGTTATTGTGACAATTTGGGGATTTGATGAATTGATGGGGATTTGAAAGGGGATTTAGGGGTTTTGATAGGATCATTGTGATATGGGTTTAGGTGGTTACAAAAATGGCTAATTTTGGGTGTCTACAGGTATTACATAAAGAGATGGGTCTTTAATGCCCAAAATATTCTATATTATCTTTCTTTGGAATCAAATCCAAGAAAGTAGGCTTTATAGATCCTAGCACTTTTACTTTAATCCTTGATTCTTCTATCACTTTAAAGGATCCTATTGAGTGGATATTTTACCCTATTGCAAAATCCCCACCACAGTCAAGGTATTGATCCAAAAACCCTCTCTTGCAAAGAAATTAAACAAACAAAACAACTTCTCCAAGGTTCCACTATATAAGCATTGCACATGTGTAATTGAAAGTAGAATAATCAAGAATAACAAATGCTAGGAATAACCAAGTGATTTGCAAGTAACTGTTAACAAGGGGTCTACTGGTTCATTTCATTTGTGGTTTGTAGTTGATTTCCTTAAATTGTAATGAATGTGCCTAATAAAATGAAGTGTAGCTTCATTGATTGTCTTTGCATTTATCTATCTTACCCTGAATCCCTGTTAGTGGGTTCATTTTATATTTATATTAAAATACAAAGTTAGAGTGCTATGGAATTGTCCACTTCATTTTAAATCCATGCCTTTAATGTGATATTGGAGTTAGTCTTTGCAGTTAGTAGGTTCAATTTTATCTTTAGATTTAGTGTTCGACTAATTGCAAAGTCATAAGTCAGTATATTGGCAAGTTAAAAAGTTAGAAAGTTAGAAATTTAGAATTCTTTTGCTTTATCTACACTTAATATGAAGTATTAGGTTAAAAAACCTCCCTCCTAGATTGATTTTATCTTGTTTATGCAAGGTGAAAATGGTGCAGAATTATTCCTTTTAATATCCTTGAAATATGATCCAAATAAATGTAAATGCAAGAGCTAGTAAAACTACTTATTTGGATTATGTACACTCCAAATTTCTCATATCATATTTATGATTCAAATAGGATATTTTGGGATTCTGATTTTTAGATTGAACACCTGCAAAATTAAATAATTGGGGTTTGTAAAAGAAAATAAAATTTGCAAAATGAAACTACAACTAAACTAGACTAAAGTTGGAATGAAAATGCAAATACAATATGGTTTCATGCTCCCCTACCCTGCAAAACCAAATATCATGAGCCAATCTAAGGGTAACTCAACCTAATCAAACCTGCATTTGCACAATCATATTAGATCAAGTGCTAGACTCTAAGGAAAAATAGAACCTGCATTGACATAAACCTTAACATAGTGTAACCTCCTAAGAGAATTTAACACTAGATATAAGTTCAAAATATGCAAAAAAAAAGATTATTCATTAACATAATAACCTTTAGAAAAGAACTCCACTATTGCTCATAAGGTGCAAGTTTCTAGATTAGTATGCATAAAAAATATTTATCATTTTTTTACAAAAAATTCCAGCCCCTTCAAAATGGGCTTCCATGAGTATTTAAAGTCTTTAGGAGCATCTTCATTTCAGCTCCATTCTAAAACAAAAATGGAAGTATCATGTGAAATGAAACATTCCAACTTTGATCATATTTTAAACTCTTGCAAGACTCCTAAGAACCCACAAAAAAAATAAAAAAATCTAAAATATTTAAACTAAATGACATTCCTTATAACTCCCCTCTATCTCTTTAAGTTACCTATACCCATACATTAATATCAATAAAATTAAAACCTATGGTATAGTAAAAATAATATTTTGACCTCATAAGCTTATAACACCATGACCTCAAACAACCAAAAAAATATTTAATCTTTATTAACCTTCATTCACTTTCGTGCTCGATGCTCGACCAAAAATATTATGGTGCGCACTCCCTTACCATGATTTAAAATGCAATGACCATGATATCAACATAACTGTCCAGGTTGTGAATAGACATCGGGGTGCCTCCTCTTTGTACTCTCCCAATGGTGGCTCGAGATCCATTGACACCTTCCACTCTATGTTCTATACTATGACATCGACTTCTCTGTCTACATACCCAACTATGATAATGCTTCTCCTTATAGATTTGAGGGGTCTCAAACGTGGCAATCGAGGTCACTCCTCGTTAACTCCAATAACTTCCTTATTCTAGGCTCCATTACCTCCTACTAAAGCATCTCTATTGCATTAAATAGTACCTTCTAGGATATATTTATGGTCTCAAAATATGCAAAAGAAAGATAATACCAAACCCTATTGACTCCAATGTATCTACCTTGCTACCCTTTGTCAGCAAGAGCCGTTGGCTCACTTTATACCATCTCCAGCATGGGGAGCACTATGTGCATGTAAGGGTGATAGTATATCCCACATTTTGGATGAAACCAATGAATATTCACTTGATAAATGGTCCCTACCACTTAACATTTTTTACTAACATGGAAACCAACATGTGACTCATCCTCTGCCATCGATGCTACCACGTGTAGAGTGGATGCTTTTTTTTCATCGACTATTGAGAATTTATCCCACATTGACTGTGTAGGATACGTTGAGTTTTTTAGATGGAATTCACCTCCATTATAACATTATCTACCTTTGGATAACCTACTATCCTTGTGCTAGAATTGAACGTAGCCCCCTCGTCATTAACTACTCACGCATTTTATGTTGATTGTTGTTGTGTCACCATAGGTCCTTATTTACTTGCTATCATTTGAACCTTTCATCGTATGCTCTTGACTTCCATTGGGTCACTCCCATGTATATTAACCTATGAAACATAAATGACCATTTTAAATGAGAGGGTATATGGCACCCAAGAAAATTACAAACTTTAAAGAAAAACCTTAATTAAAATTAATCATAATTCAAAACTAAAACTTTAAAATTAAATTCATCACACCATAATTCAAAACTTTAAAATTAAATATATCGTGTTATCTTATGAACCAACAAAATATGACAATAAACATAAAACACACATTGAAAATAAAACAAAGAAAATTGTCAACTATGAAATGTAAAATTGACAATAAAAATTATCATCAATAAAATAAAAAAATTGATAATAAAAACACACACTAACTATTGGACCAACAATGAGGACCCAACTGCTCAATCATGTCCCATTAATTCAATATTTCAACAAATTTTAAGTGGGTCCCCAATATTAGGGTTAGTTGTGAGATAGTCACAACAAATGGCGACTCTACTAGGAAATGCTCTTGAGCATTTCGATAAAAATCCAGTTCTAAAATTAATGACCCAAAGGTTAGGAAAGTATACACCAATCAGTGACATCCTAGGAAAGCAAGGTCAATAGCTTCATATGAGAACCAATGGATTATTTTCTTCCACATGATGTGTACACTATGATTCAATTTACATCCTTGGGACCATCCAAAATCCATCATTTGGTTTACCTTTAGGCTATGAAATGTTGCTCATAAAACTTGTTTTGAATAATATTTTGCAAAATATCTCTTGAGCATAATTTATTTTTTTATAGCCCCATTGCCATTCAAGCATCCATATCTTCGGTGGGGTTTATCCAAAACTTAGTGATTGATTTGATCAATCTTTTCAATGCTCCTTTTTTTTATCAAGCTTTTGTCTAAACAAATCCCCACTTCCATTCAAACATCTATAGCCCTAGTGGAGTTTAATTAAAATTTGGTGACTGATGTGTTCAATATTTGAATTGCTTGTATTCTTCTTTTATGGAGATTTTTTCAAATTCCTATGTCACACTTGAATTTGAGCATGTTAGATTAGCCTTAATCAACTTAGCAAAATGATTTCATCCTTAAAAAATCCTAAGAAGTGTCTCTTCATGTGATTCATTAAAGTGAAGCTTTGGCATAATATTCCATTGTTTCACATTCCACCATCTTAGTATACTAACCAAGGATAATCACTAAATAGCTTTATTTCCTTTCCCCCAGTTCCATTTGATTTATGGGTTGCATTATTCATTCTAAAAGCATGCCACTTTGTCAGCAACCATCCCAAAACCGAAACCACAATAAAGGGAACTACTCAAAATTTAAATGTATGGGAACATGAACATGACTCTAACATCCACAAACAAAAATCCTAAACACTAAAAAAAACAAACAACAACCCAGATAAAAGAAAACCAACACACAAAATTGAAAGCAAAAGCACACCTATGTACATATAATACATAATCACACATTTCATGGGTTGAAATAATACTTTAAATGTAGCCCATTAATAGGCAAATATAATTCCTTTCCATACAAAGTATTTAGTCTAGAAGTATTTTTACATAGTATTTTAGAATTTTGATAAGGAGAAAACCATAAACAATCAAACTTTTCGTGATCTCTTTTTTCATTTTTTTTATCCCACAATAAAACTAGGTCAAAAATCTTGAATATTTTGACTGTAGCTCTTCTATAAAACCATATATTTACTAAATTGTGATGTTTACTAAAATTAAGCATGGATTCCTCTCTCTTCTCATCAAGATGCATCAAGTGATATAATTGAGCTTCAGTATTATTATCAGTTCCAAGATATTCTTTCATAAAATGAAGATTTTACAACTTTAGATTAGTGGTAAAAATGGGGTCTGACCATAGACTAGATGCTATGGAGATGTCCAAATTGATTCTTTCACTCTAGTTCTATCAGCCCAAAGAGAAAACTTTAACTTACCATGCCAATATCTAGGATTCTTTTCAAGCAATTTTTTTATTATTGACAAGTTCTTGTTAGAATATTATGCCAAACCATTACCTTGTGGATAATAATTGAAAGAAAATTCCAATTTTACCTTGTTATCATATGACCAATCTCCAAATTGAATAGAATAAAATATAGAACCATTGTCACTTACTATTACATTAGGTATTCCAAAATGAGTTATAACGCAATCCTCTAAAAAATTTATAACAACATCAGTGATAGAATATTTTGTAGGGACTGCTTCTATACACCTAGTGCAGTAATATATAGTTGTGAGGATGAATTTATGAGAATTATAAGAGTTAGGATTGATAAATCCAATAAAATCCAACCCCCATTGTGCAAAGAGCCTCATATACACAACAGGTTGTAATGGCATGGTTGTTTTTCTCTCCCTATTGTTCGTCATCTAACATGTATGGAAAAATCATACATGAGCATGTGCATCCCTAAAAATATGAGACCAATAGTATCCAACTCTAATAATATAGAGTGTTTTTGAATAGGCTAACCCATGTCCAGTTCCATACTTACCATGGAAGTCATTGAGCACTTGGGTTGTTTCCTTTTGGTTCACATAATGAAAGTAAATCCCTTCATGATTTTGCCTATACAAAACACCAGATTTGATCAAAAAGTTTGTAAATTTCAAATGTAAAGCTCTTCTTTGGGTAGAAGTGAGATGTGATGGATACATGCCATTCAAAAAAATATATACAATGTCTATATATCAATAATATTTAGTAATATCTTCTACCATATAATGTTGGCATGAGATTTGAGGATAAACTTTAGTAATTGATTTTACCAATCCTTGTCTGCGAAATAGCTTCATAATTTGGATTTCAAGATCAAATTCCTAGAGTGTAGAAATCCATTTTCCTCTTCTCTCACCTAGTTGGATTTCAAGATCAAATATGGTTTTGATAGCAGGGTCAAGCACAATGGCAAAAACCCTACCATTTACAATGTAATGTCTGAATTTTTTTATAGTTTTAACAAGTGCATACATGTGCTTATCCAAAACATAATACCTCAACTTGGCATATTTCAAATATAAACTCAAAAAAGTTATGGTATTTTCAACATTACCTTCACCCTTTTGAGTTAAGACACTCACGAATGAATGTTCTAAAGAAAACATATAAATATAAAAGGGCTTTGAGTAATCTGGACATACCAAAATAGGTGCCCTAGAAATAGCATCTTTAATGCCCTATAAAGGATCCTTAATCTCATTTGTCCATATAATTTCAAAAACCTTTTTTAGCATATCATTCAATGGTTTCACAATCTCAGCAAATCCAAAAATGAATTTCCTTACAAAATTGATTTTGCCAAAGAATGATTTTAATTCCTTCTTGTTATGGGGAGAAGGGATTTCTTGTATAGCTTCTATTCTTTTAGGGTCAATAGAAATTCCTTCTTTCGAAACAATATGACCAAAAATCTTACCCTATGTGACTCCAAAAATGCATTTTCTTGAATTTAGGGAGATCCCATGTTCCATACACCTTTGAAGGACTTTTCTCAAATACATAACATGCTCTTCTCTCTTCTTAGAGAAGATAGGAATATCATCCACATAAACAATAATTCACTTGCCTATGAGTCCCTTAAATGCGTAATCCATGGCACATTGGAAAGTTACGCCTAAATTCAATAATCCAAAAAGCATTCTCCTATAGGCAAAGGTTCCCCATTTGGTTGTAAAGGTCATTTTCATCCTATCACTTGGGTGAATGAGAATTTGGTTGTGTACCTAGAGTATCCATGTAAAATTGACATCATTTTTGACCCATTTACCATTTGAAGTATCTCATCAATGGAATGCAATGGGTAGTTGTCCTTTTGAGATGCTTTTTTCAGATTTCTAAAATATATGCACAACCTTATTTCTAAAATTTTATTTATTACCAGTGCTAGGTTGGAAACCCATGTAGAGTGTATAACAGGAAATATGGTCTTCGCATCTAACAATATTTTCACTTATTTCTCTCTCAAGGACTCTAACAATGGGTTGATAGGTCATGGTATCCATATAAAGGGTTTGGAGTCAGGTTTCAATGGAATCATGTGCATTGTAACATTGTGATCATACGTTTTTAGCTCCTTGTAACTCCAAGCTATACAATCCACATATTCTTTCAATCCATGAATAATAGACTCTTTTTATTGACTTGTACATGCCTTGGCAATGAATACATCTTGTGGATTTTATGCACTCCCTAAGTTGATTACATCACATGCTTCTTTAGGGAGTGGTACCTTTTTCCCTCTTTTTTCTTGATACTTTGTATCAAATAATTTTTCTAGTGAAATAAGCTCTTTTGGTATCTTATTCATTTTCTACGCTATTTCACTATCATCATCTATTTCTACTTGCCACCTTTGGTATTCATCTATCACTTTATTTTTAAAAATACCAAAGTTAGTAACAAAATTAAAAATATGTTTTTCACTCTCAAACACCAGCAGATTCCTAATGTTATCTGGTATTGAAGGACAAGAAACTAGTTCAATCAATTTTTTTTGCATTTTTTATTGTCAACCAATTTAACCATGCTTGCTGCAACAACTAAAGAATCGGCCATCCTATTACATTTTCTATAAGTAAGAAAAATATTGAAAGCATCATGTTCATCTATAAAATCCCTAACCCTAGTCCTATAATGGTTCAATATTTTTTCGTGATATACATATTGCCCTTTGACCTGTTTAACAACTAACTCAAAGTATCCTAAGGCCTTGAGACACTTGAATTTATTACTCAGAGCTAGTTGTAATCCAAAAATAAGGGCTTCATACTCTAGCACATTATTGGTGCATGGGAACTGTAATCTATAGGCAGCAAGCAAAGGCTTGCTTCTCGAACATGTGAGTTCAATACCAGTGCCAATACCTTGTCTTGATTTGGATCCATAAAATTTGATAAACCAAACGAGATTGTTCTTTTTAGGAGGGCTACAAGAAATGCTTTCCTTTTTAGGTTCTTCAGTAGCCTCTTCTATATCCAAGTTATAGACCCCTAAGTCATATTCTAAAAATTAGATTTCATTGGGCTTATTCTATTCAATAATTATTTCCTTAAGTCTTGGTTCACTATCCATCCAAATTTTGTTTATTAATCCTCTCCAAGGTAGCCACATGTGTGAAGAATCAATGAAAACATAGCCATTTAGATTCTTACTCCAATACCTACCTAACACCATGTCAGACTTGGCAAGAATATTGACCACAAGAATGTCAATATGATGTTGAACCCTGGGTTTTGAATTGATTTAAATTTAGACTTCATCAAGAGTTCTTACCACGTATAATACAATTTTTTTCAATTGTATCACCTTGCAACTTGAAGAAATTGGCTTTAAACCTAATATTTGGCAAATATCAAGGGACATGATATTTCTCGAGGTACCTGAGTCCACTAGACAATTATGCAAGTTTTTGGCTACAATCCTAATTGTCAAAATAAAAGGAGGAACTTCTCATTTCTCTTTTCATAAAACCAAGTGAGACTCAACACCTTTGACCTCGTGGGTTTGTCTTGGTGGATATAATACCTTTATCAAGATTTTCATATGTCCTAGAAATCTAGCAACCTCTATGAATGAGACATTAACTTTAGTCCTTTTTAGGTCTTACATTATGTCATAGGTAGGCTTCTTAGAATTTTGTACTTTCTACATAGGCTTGGATGATTCCATAGCAGGTGGTGGAGGAGGTTTATTATCAGCTTTGGTATCTGAAGTAAGAATGGAATTGTTTGGTGGAGTCGAGGAAGTTTTGGGGCTCTTAGATTTACTTATCGTGTAGTAACTATGGTTCCCCTTCACAAACTGCCTAACAACTTGGACTTCCTCTTATATAATTTCATCATAATCCTCTCCTAAGATTTCATTACCCTCTTCTTCTTCCTCTCTCTCTTGATAATAAACTATTTCAGTCGCCAAAGTAATGTCTTTTCCCTTAGAAAGATAATATGGACCCTCGCTTGGCACTAGATCTAAGTCATCAACTTGAGCTTGTACACAATTTGTATATATAGACATTTTTGGACATTCCTTCTCACTAAGGTCCTTGGTGTTATGCAATATGCATCCCTTTTACCATTTAAAATCCAAAATATTGATAATGGAATCAAATCTACTAGGGCTTGCAAAAGCATCAGCTTGATTGGCTACGAGGTTATGCATATTTCCATTATTGGACTTAGTATTCCATGACCTCCTCTGATTGTTAAAATTTTTATTGGAATGAGGATCTTGGGAATTATACTTCTGCATGTGGACCATGTCATTACTCAACTTGAGACACATTTTTTTTAATTCCTCAACTTTAGAATTAGACTCTTTTGGTTGAGGCATTATGATACTAGGTCCAAAATAATTTTTAATACTAGAAATATCTTAAATTTGCATCAAGGCTTGATTCTAAATGTTTTGTCTCAACAAATATTTCATGCTCTGAAGTGGTGTGGGCATAGGAAATGATACCAAATCCTAAGCATTGATAGCATTAAATCCTTGTGTAGTCATCTAATTATCTAAGAGCAATGGTGTGGTAGATGGAATGGATGTATTAATGGATAATATTGATGGTATGGTAAGGTATTCATCATTGGCACTTGAGGTGTTATGACTTGATTCATTATAACAAACTGACTATATGGACCAAATTATCCTACCATAGGCAATTGGAACATCCAACTCCTTGGGGTGTCATATGTTGTTTTATGACCATGTATTCCATTTAGGGTTGGGCTAACATATAAATTTGAGGATTTATCCTAGAAAACATGGCAGTAATGCGATCTAACATCCCAATGTATATTTGTAAGGTAAATGTAGCATCTATGTTAAAGTGATGAGTCAATCTAGAATAAAGTTTTTGAAATATCTAATTTAACATTCTAATCGACTCATTAGGTGCCCTTTTGGATGACACAAACTGATGATACATAATAGTGGGATCAAAGGAGACCTAAATTAATAGAAAAAATCATTTTCATTTTGAACCAATGAAGTAATGGACCGAGCGGGTAAACTGATATACCATTCATAAGATATTTGATCTAGACTCATGGGAAAGAGTCTAAATGCAACATCTTCATGATATACTTATAGTATAATTAACACATCCTTGTAAGCCTAAATATGCTTTTCAACTATTCCAGGACCATCATGTTTAAACTTGGATAAGGATTTCTCAATTTTTTGGGTATCTCATGAACATCCCCAACTATGTTTAGGGGAATATTACATACTCCATACGAGGGAACTAGTGGTGGTTGGTCGATGGTGTTTGATAGAGGTAGCCATACAATATTAGTAGAAATAGTAGAGGTAATGGGTATATATAAACTTGGTGTACCTGTAGCAATGGAGACAACCGATGTAGAAAAACTAGATGTACTTAACACAAAAGGTAAACCTAGGGTGAGCACACTAGGTGGGATTTCAACCTCTTGAGACTTGTTCCTTGGATTCCTATAATTATGAGAAAGGATTTAAAATATAGTTTCCCTAGTGGTTTTAGATCTAGTAGCGATATACTCAGGTTGGTCCAGCTTGGGAATATATTGGCTCTATAAAAACCTCTTACAACTCACAATAATTCAAATAATAAACAAATAAAAACCAAAAACTTGCAAAATAAGATTCCTACAACAAAGCATAACGGAAATAAAACTTCACACATTAGCTATAAAAAAATAAAAGGCTTCTACAACTACAAGCACTATTATATTAAAATGATCTTAAGAAAATAAATCACAAGCCATGAACCAGGGGAGCCCTCTTTCTAGCACCATTTCTGTTGAGTAGATATTTTGCCCTATTGCAAAATACCCACCACAGTCAGGGTATTGATCCAAAAACCCTCTCTTGCAAAGAAGTTAAATAAACAAAATGACTTCTCCAAGGTTTTGCTATATAAGCATTGCACAAGTGTAATTGAAAGTAGAATCAAGAATAACAAATGCTAGGAATAACCAAGTGATTTGCAAGTAATTGTTAATAAGGGGCCTGCTGGTTCATTTTATTTGTGCTTTGTAGTTGATTTACTTAAATTGAAATGAATGTGCCTTTGTGTGAATTAATAAAATGAAGTGTTGCTTCATTGATTGTCTTTGCATTAATCTATCTTACCCTAAATCCCTGTTAGTGGGTTCATTTTTATCTTCATATTAAAATGCAAAGTTAGAGTGTTGTGGAATTGTCCACTTCATTTTAAATCCATGCCTTTAATGTGAGATTGTAGTTAGTCTTTGCAGTTAGTAGGTTTAATTTTATCTTTAGATTTAATGTTCCACTAATTTCAAAGTTAGAATTCAATAGGTTAGCAAGTTAGAAAGTTAGTGTTCATTTGCTTTATCTGCACTTAATATGAAGTAGTAGGTTAGAAACCCTCCCTCCTAGATTGATTTTATCTTGTTTATGCAAGGTGAAAATTGTGTAGAATTGTTCCTTTTAATATCCTTGAAAGATGATCCAAATAAATGTAAATGCAAGAGCTAGTAAAACTACTTATTTGGATTATGTACACTCCAGATTTTCTAGATCATATTTATGATTCAAATAGGATATTTTGGGATTTTGAGTTTTATATTGAACACTTGCAAAAGTAAATCATGGGGGTTTGTAAAAGAAAAGAAAATTTGCAGAATGAAACTACAACTAAACTAGACTAAATATGGAATGAAAATGCAAATACAATACGGTTTCATGCTCCCCTACCCTGCAAAACCAAATATCATGAGCCAATCTAAGGGTAACTCAACCTAATAAAACCTGCATTTGCACAAATATATTAGATAAAGTGCTAGAATCTAAGGAAAAATAGAGTCTACATCGCCAAATAAACCTTCACATAGTGTAACCTCCTAAGAGCATTTAACACTAGATATAAGTTCAAAAGATGCAGAAAAAGGAATATTCACTAACATAATAACCCTCAGAAAAGAACTTTAGTCTTGCTCACAAGGTGTAAGTTTCTACATTAGTATGCATAAAAATGATTTATCCTTTTTTTTACAAAAAAAAAATGAGCCCCTTCTAAATGGGCTTCCATGAATTTTTAAAGTCTTTAGGAGCCTTTTTGTTTCACCTTCCTTCTCAAAAAAATGGAAGTATCATGTGAAACGAAACATTCCAAATTTGATCATATTTTAAACTCTTGCAAGACTCCTAAGAACCCACAAATAAAAATAAAAACATCCAAAATATTTAAACTAAATGGCATTCCTTATAACTCCCCTCTATCTCTTTAAGTTCCCTATACCCATACATTAATCTCAAAAAAAATAAAACCTAGGGTATAGTAAAAATAATCTTTGGACCTCATAAGCCTATAACACCATGACCTCAAACAACCAACAAAAATATTTAATATTTATTAACCTTCATTCACTTTGGCTCTCGATGCTCAACCAAAAATATTACCCTATGCACTCCCTTGTCATGATTTAAACCGTAATGACCAGGATCTCAACACAGTACCTCTACCACAGTGATGACCACGTAGGTCATGAATAGACACTGGGGAACCTCCTCTTTGTACTCTCCCAATGGTAGCCTGAGCTCCATCAACACCTTTCACTATGTGTTCTTGATTGCGACATCGACTTCTCTGTTCACATACCTGACTACAATGATGCCTCTCCTTCTAGATTTGAGGGGCCTTGGATGCAGTTATCGAGGTTGTTGATCTTTAACTCCAATTACTTCCTTCTTCTAGGATTTGTTACCTCCTACCGAAGCATCTCTACTATGTGATATGGTCCCTCCTGGGATTTATTTATGGTCTCGATAAATGTGGGAGAAATATAAGACCAAATCCTAATGGCTCTTACAAATCTACCTTGCTACCCTCTACTAGTAGGAGCCATTAGCTCACTGTCTACCATCTCCAATATGGGGAGTGCTCTGAGCATGTAATGTTGGTAGTATATCCTACATTTGGGATGAAACCATTGAACCTTCACCTGATAAACAGTCCTTACCACCTAACTTCTATCACTAACATTGCAGCCAACGTGTGACTCATCCTTTGTTGTCGATGTTACCACGTGTAGGGTGGATGTTCTTTTTCATTGACTATGGAGGATTTATCCCACCTTGATTGTGCAAGAGATATTGAGGCATTTAGATGGAATGTACCTCCATTATAACATTAGATGCCTTCAAACATCCTACTATCCTCACACTGGCATTGAACGTAGCTCCCTCATCATTTATTGCTCCCACCTTTCCTATCGGTTGTTACGGCATTACCACGTGTCCTTATTTACCTACTACCGCCTGATCCTTTCATTGTATGCTCTTGTATTCCCTTGGGTCACTCCCATGGATCTTAACCTGTGAAACATAAACCACCATTTTAAATGAGAGGGTATATGGCACCCAAGAAAATTATAAACTTTAAAGAAAAACCTTAATTAAAATTAATCATAATTCAAAACTAAAACTTTAAAATTAAATTCATCACACCATAATTCAAAACTTTAACATTAAATCTATCGTGTTATCTGATGAACCAACAAAATATGACAACAAACATAAAACACACTTGACAATAAAATTATCATCAATAAAATCAAAAAATTAATAATAAAAATTATCATCAATAAATTGATAATAAAAACACACACTAACTATTGGACCAACAATGAGGACCCAACTACTCAATCATGTCCCATTAATTCAATATTTCAACAAATTTTAAGTGGATCCCCAATATTGGGGTTAGTTATGAGATAGTCACAACAGATCCTCCTCCAAAAATTTATAAAAATACAAATAAAAATCAATTGTCCATCCATATGTCACTAGAATTTTCCTTCTTTAGAAATATTTGACAACTGAATGTAACTTCCTTTTGGCATTTTTAAGAACAAAGTTTTTTTTTGTTCCTTATAAACCATCCTAGGCAAATTTAGAACTAGTTTGATTATCTCTACTATATTTTCTCTATTTGGATATTTATACAAGTCTTTGAAGTAATTTATTGCTGATGGTTCCAACTCTTAGAATCTTCTCAAAGTGTTTCCATTCTTCTCTTTCATTTCCCAAATTGTATTTCTATATTTCCTTTATTTTACATAATTTAAACAAAAAAAATTGTATTTTCATTCCCTATTCTAGCCATAAAGCCCTACTTTTCATTATCCATTTTTCTTTGTCTCTGAAAGCACGAGGATACGAAAAAAAAAGGAAAGTGCCAAAATAGATGCTTTTAAAACCCAACTTAACGCTTATAGCCTATGTATTGCAAAGTGCATAAAAGAAAGAGCATAGATGAATTGAAACAAGATAAAAGCAATATAAAATATGGCCCTTTTTATTGATATGCTTTTTAGAGTAGTGTTACAATACGTCTCCTTCCTTTTTAGGGAATAGGAGCGTCAAATAAGTTTCTTATCGCATCTATAAACAACAATCCTTCTTTCGCGTGCCCACATATAAGATGGAAGGACCAAAACGTCGTCGTCGCTTGTGTATATGATTTTTGACTCTTTCCTGCTTCTATGATGTCAAAGACCTGCATTCAAGGAAACAAAAAAGATTAGTAGCACCTGCGGGCAGAATAAAACATGTATTTCCCAAGGCCTAATGTTAGTATATGCATGAAAATATTAAAACGATGATCAAATGACCTCAGATCGACCTGAAATTTTAACAAAAGCATAAATATGTTATCAAGAAGCCATTGCAAAAAGAACAGTCTAGAAATTCCTCACATATTTGTATTCGCTCCAGGGTGGAACAAATAGATCTGCAATAACTTGTCAAAAAGCACCCTCTTCAATGTCCTGTCCCGGAAGCTCCAAATGACCTGCAAACTTGGGGTTAGCTAATTGGGGGTGTTTTAGGAAGACCTAGAAGGTCAGATTTCTCCAATTTTACCTTTATCACCCAGATTTTGCTGGTGCTAAATGCAAGTTAGTAAAGGCAACAAATGACAAAAACCTGGTCAAAATTGCTCAGAATGAAATGAAATTTGAACTGTAACCTATTTAACATATATAGAAAAAAAACAAAAGAAAAACTAGAGAAATCTATCACAGATTTCTAATCGTCCCGGGGTGGGGCAAATAGGACTGTGACAGTTTGGGAAGCACCCAGGGGTAGGACGCCCACCGTCTAAGACACTGTTTCGGCACCAATCCACTTGGGATGGGTCCAAAATTCCTTATATGGTGTTTTCGACAAATTTTGTGGAATATTGTGGCCAAAAATCAAGTTTTGGGTCAGGATTTGTGCTACCAATAGTCACCCAATAGCCTCCCTTTCGAATGAGAGATTAAGGATGTGAAGGCACAAATTGCAAGTAGGTATGTAGATTGGCAGCACTTCATTGCTCAAAATTCTCCTTATCTGTATATCTTTTGGGTGGGAAAACTCCCCAATTTATAGACCTTAGGGTCTCCTTGTTTAAATTGTGCATGCGAAGGCACCACTTGAGTTAACTGTCCTATTTTCAACGAAAAGCTAGTTCCCTAATTTAGAATCTCCTTGCATGAGGTCTCTAAAATAAAGACATGCATGACTAAAGTCTCTCTTCTTGAATAAAAGCTATTCCTCGCAATTGCATGGCCTAAAGCCTCAGTTAACTGGCAGAGTTGCCGAGGTTTGAATTTTTTTTCCAGTCAAACCTTCTATTCGCCTCACCCTGGGGTGAATGCTACTATTCATCCTTGGGTGGGACGAATGCCAGTTTGTATTCGTCCCTGGGTGGGACGAGCAGAGAGCAAGGTGACAAAAAGGTGCCAAATTGACCTTTGACCTTCCAAACTGCTTTTGGGAGTGGTTAGGACCACTGTTTAACCTCTGGGGACTGCCCTAGGGGCTATTTGTGTCAATGCGATCAGTGCTTGTTGTCACATAATCGGATTGGTGCTATTTTGGTGTCTACAGATGCCCCTTTTTGGGAAGTGTTGTGCAAGGCACAGCGTCGAGCAAAAATAAATAACCAAAGCACTAATGATTAGGGTTTCTCAGTAACCTAACCAACTCTTGATGCCCCAAGTATGGAAAGGGCACGCATTCTATAATCCTTGCTTTGGATGAGCTAAGGAACTTAATTCAAGTGTTAACCTTTTTCGGTGAGGTGTTACTTGAGCTTGGACATTGATCAGTCATGAATAGGCAAAGGGTGCAACCTTTTGTCTGTTGGAACCTTGAGTTCATGATTCATGAATGCCAAGTGTTTGATCAGCTTGTGATTGTTGCTTATTTTCTACCCTAAGTAGGAGTGTGATTGTCTTTGTCATTGATCCTTTGAATGCATGTCATTTCCTTGATTGGGTGTGTTTTTGTTGATTGATGACTAAGTGTGACTACCCCCTCAAGCGACGAATCGATGAGGGAATGACCAACATGAGAAAAGCGATGAGTCGCTTGACCAAGATGACTTAAGTAAGGGTGCCTTCAGGTGTTTTACCATGGAATACGTAAGCAGTTTCCAAACATTTTGACCTGTTTTTGGTGGGTTTAAACCCCTTTTGTGACGCATTTTGAAGCTAAAATTGTCAAGAATGTGTCTTCCCGTGGGGTGGTCTGGCTAGGATAGCCTTCTTAGGGAGTATGATAGGGACAATTTGTGACCCAAATGTCTATTTTGGATGCCAAGAATGTCAGGCGCAAAGGCGCCTTCGTTCGGCAATGTTATTGCTATTTTTGGTTAGGTTTTGATCCTTTTTGGGACGCCATTTAGGGATGAAATTCTCAAAAATATGTCCTCCCGTGGAGCGGTCCGACTATGGTAGCATTCTTAGGGAGTAGGATAGTGAGGATTTGTGACCCCGACATCTATTTTGCATGCCCGAAATGTCAAGTGCAAAAGCACTCTCATTGGACAGTTTTATTGCTCTTTTTTGTGCATTTTTGTGCATTTGTTTGTTGTTTTTTGAAATGTTTTTTTATGATGATGTATGCATGTGGGATTATGATTGCGATGTTGCTAATTATATGATGTATGCATATGGAATGAATGAAATTATTTGTTGATAACTTGTTGATGGCACCATAGATTGTACAAGATTTACTAGCTTGTTGTACTTATGGGATGACTTTGTGGAATGACGTTGCATGTGACAACTGTGTTTTTGTATTTTGCATTTTTTTTGTTGGTGGTGATGTATGGAATGAAATGGACCAGTTGTTTTTAAAATGTAGTTAAGCTTTTTTTATATTCAGATATTTTAACTAACTAGCCAAGACTACATTTATCTTGCAAGACTTTTGAACAAGGTATAAATTTGACTTGAAGGTTAACCAAGTTATTTCACATCCCTGTGTGTGCAATTGAGTTTGTTTATGTGGTATTTGTTAGGATATCGCCAATGCTAGATAGGTTGTCAACCAAACCTATACTGAGGATCACCTAACTAGCTCCACTAACTCCATTGTTGTATTTAGCAAGATTAATCGACGGGACAATCTAAGGTACCATAAGCTAGCTCATCCACATGCAAACATTGGTCTACTCACACGCAAAGCTAATGTGACAGACATATCATCATGCGGGTAGGATACCGCCATTGCCAGGTAGGTTGTCCATCAATCCTATAATGAGGATCACCTAGATGGTTTTTGAATACTGAGAATTCTAGGGATTCAAGTTTAGGATTTTTATTGGCTCAATGGTTTAGGATATTTGCTCATATACAAAGTGATGAAAATCACTGTTTATTTTGTTTTTTTTTTTTTTTTTTTCTTTTGGAGCAAGGATGTTAAAGAGTAGTGAGAACCACTGTTATTTGATTTGGCTTTTGAGCTTTGTAAGGTTAAGCTGGTATGTTTGTGACTGGTGAATAACCTTGATCCTTTTAGGCCTTGGGGATGACTACCCATCCTTGGCAGGGATGTGTAGTACGAATCCTTACGACTTTGGGAACCAAAGGGTAGTATGAAGATTATGAAGTAAGGGTAGTGATCTGTTAGGCCTTGGGGATGACTACCCATCCTTGGCAGGGACGTGTAGTACAAATCCTTACGACTTGAGAGACCAAAGGTGATTGTGATGATAGCTAGTGGAAATGTTGTTTTTGAAGGGTCGTTGATCCGTTTAGGCCTTGGGGATGACTACCCATCCTTGGCAGGGATGTGTAGTATGAATCCTTACAACCTTAGGGACCAATGGTGATTGGAATTTTTTTTTTGGTAGTGGTGAAAACCACTATTTATTTAGGGGAATTGATGGGCAAGAACTCGTCCTTTTGTCAATTCTCAACATTCTTGAACCATTCACATAGGGGGATGAACAGGCTAATATTTCACCGATGGTACCCTAGACTGCTTTGTAGGTTTCTCTTGTGTTCACACAACTTAGGAATTATTTTATGTGTTTTAACTTGTGTAGGGATGTTATGTAACGAGGCTTGACCCAAATAAAACTTTCCCTTGTAAAATTTGTTTAACTTTGTACAGTTGTTGGCTAGCAATTTAAAGACAACTGAATGGCGAAAACCCTATATACATTAGGAGACAACTGACTTTGCTAAAAAAATGGGGATTGTGTTATTCTGATGTATGTGTTGATGAAATGGATGAAACGTGGAAAATAAAGGAATTGGCGAGTAATTACAATCTATGGTGCTTGGGACATGTATGACCAGTAAATATGTAGTGTATGAATGTGATGCGTAATGAAACCTATATTTCTGTACTTTTGATGTTTTATGAGTATGCATAGAATTGAAATGCAATTTTTTTTTTTGATGATTTTACTATTTTTGTTTGTTTGTTTGTTTTTTTTGTATTTTTTTTAATATGTGTTTTGACCAAGCGGTTATGGGAACCCTTGGAGTGTATGGGTTGACCAAAGGGTTTATGGATACCTGTGGGGCATTTTTTTGGGGTTGACCAAGCGATTATGGGAATCCTTGGAGCTTTTGGTTTGACCAAAGGGTTTATAGATACCTTTGGGGCATTTTGGGTTGACCAAACGATTGTGAAAATCCTTGGAGCTTTTGGTTTGACCAAAGGGTTTATAGATACCTTTGGGGCATTTTGGGTTGACCAAATGATTGTGAAAATCCTTGGAGATTTTGGTTTGACCAAAGGATTTATAGATACCTTTGGGGCATTTTGGGGCGATTATGGAAATCCTTGGAGCTTTTGGTTTGACCAAAGGATTTATAGATACCTTTGGGGCATTTAGGGTTGACCAAGCGATTGTGAAAATCCTTGGAGCTTTTGGTTTGACCAAAGGGTTTATAGACACCTTTGGGGCATTTTAGGTTGACCAAACGATTATGGAAATCCTTGGAGCTTTTGGATTGACCAAAGGGTTTATGGACACCTTTGGGGCATTTGGGGTTGACCAAGCGATTATGGAAATCCTTGGAGCTTTTAGTTGGACTATGGCTCTCTAGATGTGGAATGGCCTCAGGTGACTGATGTTCAAGGGTTCTAGTTCCTTGATTCCATCAAGAGAGGTAAGCCGGTATGTTCCAGGTCCTATTTTACTGTTAATCACATAAGGACCTAACCATTTTGCTGTGAACTTGTCCCTCAGATGGGACGACAAATTAGAATTCTGTTGGTTCTATTTTAAGACCAAGTCACCAAACTGAAACTCCCTTAAGTGGACCTTCATGTTGTATGCTCTCTTAAGTCGCTCTTGATAGATACGCAAATTCTCAAGATAATTGACACGTCGTTCATCGAGCAACGTAAGTTGATCTAACTAGGCCTGCCGTGCAATGTCATCATCGATGAACTCTTGCATTGAAATGTGTAGGGAAGGGATTTCCAACTCAAGAGGCATAACTTCCTCAAAGCCATACACCAACGAAAAGGGAGTTGCCCTAGCGGGCGTCTGAATGCTAGTGCGATAAGTCCATAGGGCAAGCAAGATCTAAATATGCCAATCCTTATGATTATCTACGACGGTCTTTTTAAGGATGGTGACTAGCATTTTTTTGGACGCCTCTGCTTGCCCATTTGCCTACGAATAATAGGGTGTTGAAAAACTATGCTAAATTTTGTACTTTGTGGTCAAAGCATGCACGTCTTTGTTCTTGAAGGGCGTCCCATTATCCGAGAGGATCTTGGATGGAATACCAAAATGACATATGATGTTATGCAAAATAAACTCCGTAATGCAGATTCCAGTCGTAGAGGTTAGCGAAATTGCTTCCACCCACTTGGTGAAGTACTCTGTGGTCGTTATGATAAATGTGTGATGATCCGACGACGCAGGGGAGATCTTTTTGATTAGATCAAAGCCCCACTATAAAAAAGTCCAAGCCAATTGGATCGGTTGTAAGGCCTGAGAAGGGATGTGTGTCAAATTGGCATGATGTTGACACTTCACGCACTTCACATATGCGCAACAATCTCACTCTAAATATGGCCAATAATAACCCATGCAGAGAATGCGCTTTGCGATGGCCATACCACTGAAGTGGCCACCGCATGTACCATCGTGGGCTTGGGTGATCGCCCAAGTGGACTCTTGCTAGTCCAAGCAATGGAGGAGGATTCCTTCATAGCTCTGACGATACAAAATGTCTCCTAGCAAGACATGTTTTACCACTTCATTTTTGAATGATCTTTTCACGGCTTGTGTCAATCCAAGTGGGAGAGTACCTAGCTTGAGGTAATCCCTTAGGAGTGTGTACCAATATTGCTGATCAAAAACTTTGATGGTATGAACAACCAATCCCTCTTGAAGTTCATCCTGAGCAAAAACTGAGCGGAAAAGAACTTGTAAAAATAGCATTGTATTGCTATTAAGAGGGGTAGGGGAGAACAAGGACCCCCAGTTGGCTTGAGTCAAACAATCTTGGATTTGAGAGAACCTATCCGGAGATGGTTCAATCTGGATCAAGTGGATTCCTGGCATGAGGTCAGAGCTTGCACGCTCCATCGCGGGTTGCGATAATGTCTTGACTTGAATAGTTGTCATCTCACCAAAAGGGTCTTGCGAGATTAGTGACCCCAAGGAGGCCATAGTATCCGCAAAATGATTCGATGATTAAGGGAGTGCCTCGATGTCGTACCATTCAATTTATGCCAGAAATTTGTCCACAAGGGCTTTATAGGCCTGCAAAACTGGTCATTTACATTGGAATATCCCCTTAACTTGATTGACAATTAACAGCGAATCACCAAAGATGTTCAATCATTTAATGTTCATGGTGATTGTCGTCTCGAAGACCTATGGGCAAGGCTTCATATTCTGCATTGTTGTTGGTGCACAGGAAGTCTAATTTAAATGACAGAGGCATTGGAGCCCCTTGTGGAGTGAAGAATACAATTCCCGTGCCACCTCCTTGTTCACATTTAGAACCATCGAAGAATAGGTTCATGTCAACCTATGACTCAGGCTCATCAAAATCTGGCAATTATGATACATGAAAAACCCCATCATCCGATAGTTCTACGGTCAGAGGTTGATCATCTTCAAGAGGAGCCTCTACTAGTTGATCGGCGATGACTTGACCTTTTATGGATTTTTATCCAATGAATTCTATATCAAACTCCATCAACAACATGATCCATTTTGTCGTGCGGCTACTATGATAAGTACGACTCATCATGTATCGCAACGAATTCTCCTTAGACACAACATACGTCTTATTGCTGAGCATGTAGTGGCATAGATTTTTGGTAGCAAACACCACTGCCAAGAAGAGCTTTTCAACGTATGCATAGTTAAGTTCATAACTGACTAGGGTGCGACTAAGATAGTATGTAGCCTATTCTTTGTGAAGTTCATTTTTTTGGGACAGCATGGCACCTAGTGCCACCTCAATAGTTGAGATGTATAAATAGAATGACACTCCTAGTCTAGGTGGTGCCAATACTGGCGACAAAGCCAAGTATTGTTTAATGTCATCAAAGGCTGACTGGCACTCGTCATCCCAGTGAAATGTGATCCCCTTATGCAATAATTTATTCATGGGTCGACACTTGTTAGATAACTACGCTATGAAATGCTTAATCGACGTGACCTTTCCCTACAGACTCCTGAGCTGCTTGATGGTGGTTGGGGGAAGCATTTCAAGGATTGCCTTCACTTTGTTTGGGTCTGCCTCGATTCCTCGTTTGGAGACTATGAAACCCAAGAGCTTTCAAAAGGTGACACCAAAGATGCACTTCTTGGGGTTTAGTCTGACTTTATGTTCAATGAGACAATTAAGGACCTTGCTCAAGTCACCGAGGTGATCTAGGCACAAAAGAGATTTGGCCAACAAATCATCCATGTAATCTTCCAAAGTCTTGCGCATGTAATCATGAAAGATGTGTGTCATGGCACGTTGGTAGGTGGCACCAGTGTTTTTAAGGCCAAAAGGCATGACCTTATAGAAAAATTCCCCCAAGGCATTGTGAATGCCATTTTTAGTTGGTCCTCGGGATTAATACGAATCTGATTGTATCCTGAGAAACCATCCATGAGGGAAATCATTTCGTGGCCCGCTATAGCGTCTACCAATGCGTCGATGCTTGGCAAGGGAAAATCATCCTTAGGACTCGCTTTGTTTAGATCTCAAAAATCGGTGCATATGTGAATCCTCCCGTCGGGCTTCTTGATGGGAACCATGTTAGACAACCATGGCGGATAATCCACGTAGATGACAAACTATGCATCCAACAACTTTTGCAATTTGTCTTTGACCATTAAGGCCACTGTTGGATGCATCTTGCATAGTTTTTGCTTTACTGGCTTGATTGTCAGATCCAGCGTTAAATTATACGTGACTAGCTGCGGGTCTAGCCCCGGCATGTCTTTGTATGACCATGCAAATACCTCCTTCTTCTCCTTGAGAAGGGCAATGTAATTGGCTTGCTCTTCGGGGGAGAGACTTACCCCCAGCTTGAGAATTCATGGATTCATTGGATCTGTGTCGATGTCTACATCAGTCGTTGCTTCGACCGACATGTGGGATCCGTCCTCCAACAGGTGTGGAGTTGGGATCATATGGATATTTTTTGCTGAATTAAGATCACCGTTAGGAACGTCAGGTTCTTCTTCAACCTGAAAGACATCCTGAGTCTGTCCTGGAGTGAAATGAAACATCCCACCACAATGCCAATACTCTGATGGGGATGGTGGTGTGTCAGCGCGATTCCAATCTATAGCCTCTATGTCTAGATGCAATGACCATGTTGGGTCGGCTGGATCATGGATGGGGGCGGTTAAGTCAATGGAGATCATGTGGATGAAATGATTGTAACCTCCATTACCGCAGGTGTGATGACTATGACATTCCAGATGTTCTTGGTACTTTGGATCTGGCTCTGTGGGCACTAGCACAAATGGATTGACCCTATGCGCAGACATGTAGACAGGGTCTACCCTAGACACTAATGGTTTGATAGGGTCTCCAGGCAGAAGATGCTCTTTGTGTACCTGGAGTGGTGGGTGCAGTAATTGCTATAACTGCGTCGGGTTGAGGTGCCACCTATGTCTTGGCCCTATGTACAGGTGTTCAAACATGTCATCTATGCCTAATGGATGTTGTTGTTGCATTTATCGCATGTGGTTGAGATAGGCCATCTTCGTTTTGTCTTCATAATCACTGTCAAAGATCCAAAGGCCTTCATTTGTTGCAACAATGGTTTGTAGCATTTGAGGGGGAGCGAATGGGAGGTCTCCCTGAATCCACTCCATGTGGGGTGAACTAGGCGTCTCGACTTCCATTCTACTAGGCTTTTCTTTTGTCGAGATGTTAGAGACTAAAGGTGGTTCCTCTTCTAGGGGTTTCTTTCCCTTGTCCTTTGGCATGGCCACCGTAGGTGGCATCGTTGTTGGAGGACCAGATGAGGAAGATGGACCTACCTAGGAATTTGATTGATTTGGTAATGGATATTCTTGCATAATCGAACACCTTTTAGATGGATTTAATTAAAAATCCAAGTGCATTGACAGAAGGGTCAATTGCGGCATTAGTTGCACTGAATTGCAGTATTTGAAGGCTCCAAGTCTGTTGGGACTACATGCACCTGTCCTTCAAATGTATACTTCAAGCATTGATGAGCAATTGAAGGGACACACTTCATGTCCCGGATCCAAGGTCACCCCAACAAGATATTGTAAGCCATCTCACCTTCTAATATGTGGCACAATGTATGAATGGTCTTTTGTCCCACTTGGATGGGTAGGACAATTGTGCCAACTGTCGAGCATATCGCATCATTGAATGCTCAAAGAGTATAAGTGGAAGGTACGATGTGAGAGGTCGGCAACTTCAAATGTTTTAATGCGGCGGTTGTAATAATGTTACTGGACGAACCAATGTCTACCAACACCCGCTTATATGGAATCTCTTTGACCTGTGCAATAATGTGCAGGGGTGGATCCGCCACATCACCAGCCACCGATTTTAATTCATCTTCTCTAAAGGTGATGACTGGTTTTGTACATTTTTTCACATGGCCCATGAAGTAGTTGAAAGAATTTGCTTCATGGGGATGCAGCTCAATTGCCTTTAATATCTCCATGAGAGCCTCCCGATGGGGCGATGATTTTTGAATAAGCTCATATATGGAGAGCCTAGCCGATGTGGTCCTTAGAATTTGAGTAAGTCTAGCTCGAATCGTGGCCACTGGTCTAGGCGGGGGAAGCTGTGTAGGGTTCGGTTGAGGTTGTGACATTGATGGAACTTCTCTTGTGGCTATCGCGAGGGCAGCTCCTGGGTATCTCTTGTTCCTTGTCACTATGCTTATCATCCCTACATACCCCTCCATGGGGCAATTCTGTTGCACCTCATTGACATGAAGGGGTTTTGCTTGTGCATCATGTGTGGGAAAAGGGTCTCTAAAAATGCCCATTTGTTGGTTGTTGGGCGCTATGGGGTTATCCACTACCAATGTATTATTGTCAATGAGGTCTTGCACCAAACCTTTGAACTTCCAACAAGCGTTAAGGTCATGTCCCTTTCGTCTGTGGAACCTATAGTAAAAATCCTCTCTATACCCCTTAGGCTTTGGTGCATTAGGATCTATGGTTTGAATCTCTGGCAGATTAATCAAATTCGCTACTGACAAGCAGTCAAACAAGGAGTCCTTGGACTCTATGTAAGGCGTAAATTTTCACCTAAGGCGACGCTGCTGATTTTGTTCCTGCCTTTGGTTTTCTCTATCATAATTGTTTGGAGGCACCGCCTGATAGTTAGCCTTCTGAGGCTATGTTGCTTGGACAAGCTTAGGGGCATTGATAGCAACTTGATTGATCACGGCAGGTTTCTGTTGCGTAGTCCCTGTTTTAGTGCTCTTGTTCCATTCTTTTTTCTTAGGCTTGGTGATCTCACCATCTTGTATTTTGATCTCTTCAATGATTCTGGCTTGCACCAGTGCTTCTTCTAAAGTGGCATATTGCTGCAGCTGCAATAGCACAGAGATCGATCACAAACAGCTCTTTGCAAACATTTGGGTCAAGTCAGACATAGGAGGGAGGTAGGGTAGCTTTGAAAGCAACATCCTCCATTGGTTCCCATATGCCGCCATATATTCCTCCTCATACTTCTTGAGGCTAGCTAGATCACTTAGTGACACCTTTTTCTTTGTGTTGAAAGCGAAACGTTCTAGGAACGCGTCCACTAGCTGATCTAAGTTACAAATGCTATGCTTTGGTAATTGAGTAAACCAATCCGAGGCAGGACCTAAGAATGTGGTTATAAATGTTCTTAATAGCAAAGCATCGTTGTCCTGAATGCCAAAGCATTGGCTCAGGAATCGAGTCACATGCTCTTGGGCATCTTCCTCCCCTCTAAAGAGTGCCAACTGGGGTAGCTTAAAGTGTTCGAGGTATGGAGGTGCCAGCACTGACGGATGCACAGGATGACTACGGAGTTGGCATAAAGTAGGCTTTTGGGGCCCAAAAGTCTTGAGCTCCATAGTCTCTAAGTGCTCTAGCAATGCTTTATATGCATCGGAGGACTTGATCTCCTCCTCCTAGGTTTGCTCCCCCTATGGGTTGTGGGGAACTTGAGGCCTTTGGAGGGGTAGCTGGGTAGCACCCCTTCTACCTTGATAGGGCATTTCAGCCCGTTCTTCTTCTTGTTCATACTCCTCATAAGCTTCTTGAGGAGTGTCTGGCCTAGGCCTATAAACATTGATGGGTGCCCGTAGAGGGTGCCCATCATGGTTTTGGGGAGTGGCCTCCCACTTAGGTCTAGGAGGTCTTAGTGGTAGTGCTCGATGAGGTCATGAAGACCTATCTCACACTAAGGGGTTGTGCCTCTCATACACTTCTGATTTATGTGTGCGAGGGACTGGGACCTTCTCAGGCACATTGTTGTGAAGCAATTCAGTTGTCTGACACTGAATGTGCTCTTGGTTAAGGTGACACAAATGTTCTAATTATTGTTGGTCTTGCTTGAGTCGTGTGATTTGCACTTGGCGGGCGGCTAGTTTGGCAAATGCCAAGTCAATTTGGTCCACTGTCTCTTGTTTAGGAAGCCTAGATGCCTCCCCTACATGTCTTTCTCGGTCATGGTGATCTAAGACCCCAATGGGTTGCTTCCCTCTATCGAGGTTAGCGGAATTTACTTGAGGTTCTGGCCTTAATGAGTGATCCTGATACATAGCGGGTGCAGACGTGCATCATTCCCGTGCTGTGTATCACTCTTGAGGAACATAATGGTCTTCCTCACACTCTCTGTTATATGCATAAAAGGTGCGAGCAGAATTGTCTTTCCCTGTCTGTGGTGCCTGATACTTTGGATATGGTCTAGTGTTTTTGACAGTAATCAGGGGTAAATCAAGAGTAACAAAATCATAAGGTTCCTCCTTGTGGACCCTATGTTGTTCAAGCATTTCATCACTAGGCCACCCATAATGAATTTCCAAGGGGGGCCTCCTATCTAGGTTGAGTTCCACATGTAGGTTTTCCTCTTGAAAGGATCTTTGCTGAGTGGGGGTGCCCCTCAAGGAGGTGCCTCTATGTTGAGTGGGTGTGCCCCTCAAGGGGGTGCCTCTATAGTCTTGTTCGGTGATGGCATGATGGGGACTATCTTGTGTATCCTGCCGCAAATGCGGGATGACCAAGTCCTCAGGACTATATCGGAGGCGACTTGTCCCCATTGGTGCACTCTTTGTAGCTTCTTCCCGTGATCGGGCTTGGCTACGGGTGTACACCATGGTGATGCTTACCTAAAGATGCGTAGATTTTTTTTTATTTTTTATTTTTATGATTTTTCTTTTTATGATTTTTGATATACTAAACAAAAAATATCACACACACACAAGCAATGATTATCTCTTTTAAATATTAAAAGTGTGCCCTAAATCTGGTTTAGTGTATTTTGTTGTTTGTTTTTGAAATCTTTTTGTGAAAACCATTTAAATGCAATTATGAAGGCTCTTATGACTCCCAAAATGGTCACCCATTCAATATACCATTTTCGGACCGATATACCAACCTCTCTATATACCCACCCTTATGTGAGGGAGACTATAGGCATGTGAGAGCAGATGATACATGGAACATAGGCGGTACGGAAGGGGAATCGCTTTGTTTATGACACCTACCATAGAATACATATCCTCATGTGCTAGGAATCACCCCAAGCTACACTTGGTCAGCTTTCTTCAGGATTTATGTCTAGCAACAATTGCGATCGGGGTTATGGATGCAATATCTCAAGCCAAGGTGATGATGAAATCCATCGTTGGTCTTGCTCAAGGGTTGGGGTTTTATGACCAACTCCTTGGTTTAAATTACCACGTGGTGTGTGGGGTTATTTTTAAATTGCAAAATTGAAACAAGCAAGCATTTAAACTCTCCTATGCAAGCAAAAATCAGAGAATAGAAAATAGAAAACAAAAAATTGACAAAGGGTGTTTAAAACCCCTACCTCTTCTCTGCCTAAATCGGATGTCTCTGAATTTTTGCCTGAAATAGTCTAGCGTTTGAAAACTTGGTACCTGTAAGCAACAAAACAAGCAACTTTTATCATAATTTTAATCTTAAAAATCAAGGGACAGATGTCCCACCGTGATCGCCATTGAAAGCACGAGGATACGAAAACTAAAAGGAAAGTGCCAAAATAGATGCTTTTAAAACCCAACTTAACGCTTATAGCCTATGTATTGCAAAGTGCTTAAAAGAAAGAGCATAGATGAATTGACACAAGATAAAAGCAATATAAAATACATCCCTTTTTATTGATATGCTTTTTATAGTTGTGTTACAATACGTCTCCTTCCTTTTTAGGGAATAGGAGCGTCAAATAAGTTTCTTATCGCATCTATAAACAACAATCCTTCTTCCGTGTGCCCACATATAATATGGACAGACCAAAGCATTGTTGTCACTTGTGTATATGATTTTTGACTCTTTCCTGCTTCTATGATGTCAAAGACCTGCATTCAAGGAAACAAAAAATATTAGTAGCACCTGCGGGCAGAATAAAACATGTATTTCCCAAGGCCTAATGTCAGTATATGCATGAAAATATTAAAACGATGATAAAAATAACCTCAGATGGACCTAAAATTTTAACAAAAGCATAAATATGTTATCAAGAAGCCATTGTAAAAATAACAGTCTAGAAATTCCTCACAGATTTGTATTCGCTCCAAGGCGGGACGAATAGATCTGCAATAACTTGTCAAAAAGCACCTTCTTCAATGTCCTATCTTGGAAGCTCCAAATGACCTGCAAAATTGGGGTTAGCTAATTGGGGGTGTTTTGGGAAGACCCAGAAGGTCATATTTCTCCAATTTTACCTCTATCACCCAGATTTTTCTTGTGCCATATGCAAGTTAGTAAAGGCAGGAAATGACAAAAACCTGTTCAAAATTGCTCAGAATGAAATGAAATTTGAACTGTAACCTATTTAACATATATAGAATAAAATGCAAAATAAAAACTAGAGAAATATATCACATATTTCTAATCATCCCGAGGTGGGGCGAATAGGACTGTGACAGTTTGGGGAGCGCCCGAGGGCAGGACGCCCATCGTCTGAGACACTGTTTCGACACAAATCCACTTGGGATGGGTCCAAAACTCCTTATATGGTGTTTTCGAAAAATTTTGTGGAATATTGTGGCCAAAAATTGGGTTTTGGGTCAGGATTCGTGCTTCCAATAGTCACCCAATAACCTCCCTTTCGAATGAGAGATTAAGGATGTGAAGGCACAAATCGCAAGTAGGTATGTAAATTGGCAGCACTTCGTTGCTCAAAATGCTCCTTCTCTGTATATATTTTGGGTGGGAAAACTCCCCAATTTATAGACCTTAGGGTCTCCTTGTTTAAATTGTGCATGCGAGGGCACCACTTGAGTTAACTGTCCTATTTTCAAAGAAAAGCTAGTTCCCTGATTTAGAATATCCTTGCATGAGGTCTCTAAAATAAAGACATGCATGACTGAAGTCTCTCTTCTTGAATAAAAGCTATTCCTCGTAATTGCATGGCCTAAAGCCTCAATTAACTGGTGGAGTTGTCGAGGTTTGACTTTTTTGCCAGTCAAACCTTCTATTCGCCTCACCCTCGGGTGAATGCTGCTATTCGTCCCTATGTGGGACAAATGCCAGTTTGTATTCATCCCGGGGTGGGACGAGCAGAGAGCAAGGTGCCAAAAAGGTGCCAAATTGACCTTTGACCTTCCAAACTGCTTTTGGGAGTGGTTAGGACCACTGTTTAACCTCTAGGGGCTGCCTTGGGGGCTATTTGTGTCAATGCGATCAGCGCTTATTGTCACATAATCAAATTGGTGCTATTTTGGTGTCTACAGTCTCATTCTAACAATTATCTATTCTTGTTTTCTATTTCTTATGATATGCATGATTTTATTTTCTAAAAAAATTTGTTACCTCTAGTACTATAAATCTAATTTAGTGTAAATTCAATCTTAACAAGTCTTGCCTCTACTTCCTAGTATTTTTCTTTGGCCCAACCTAATGTGACTAATTTCATTCTCCTAAGATTACTAGTAAACTAAAACATAGTTTTCTCTTTTAAGGTTGGGTCATAATTCCTTCATTCTATTCTTACTATGATTTTAAATTCTTCATCCCTCAACCAAATTAGATTGAATTTAAAAGGTCCTAGTGGTTTATCGTCCTTATTTTATAACTATAAAGGATTGAATAATGATTTTATCCTCCCCCTTGATCTATCCAAGTTATCATATTATTAGAGAAAGCTAAGATATTCTATAAAACTAGAAAATTTTCCAATCATTTAGATATCCTATGACTTTCAGATCGATTGTTCCTCTACGTAGGAACATTTTTTGTTAGTTCTATATCACATAGACTAGGACTCTAAATTTTGTAAAGGAAAAAATTAGCTAGTGGGTCTATTTTGGCTTTTTCTCCCCATATTTCACTTCTTTTTGTAATAAAATTTAAATATCTTTGCACCACTAAATTCTCCCTTTTTTAAATATCTTGGCCAAAAAATTCTTGCCAAAATAGCTGCCTATTTATATATAGACCAACTATATTTATAGTTTTTCCTAACTCCTTGGAGTGTGATTTGGATACTACTTGAATATATATAAAAGTTTTAAAATCCTAATTATCATTAGAAACTTTTTTTTTGGTAGGTAAAAGGTGAGGGTTTTGAAAGGATCCGACAACCTTGTACATAGAGCTCCAAAAGGAGTTAGCCAATCGCCAAAACTTACAATCTTCAATCTAGCACAAAGGTAGGCTCAACAAAAAAGTTGTTAGAAGAAAAAATAATCAAACTTACATTCCCATCCAATGGTAGCACAACAATTTGAACACAAAATCAAAATCAAAATTATCCTCATCCCACCTAGTGGGGGACCAACCAACCGACCAACAGTGCCATCAAACCCTGACAACCAAGACTTAGGGTATCAACGATTCATCTTTGAGGCATAAAAAACTTAGGGCCCCTACACTTCCATAGAAACAAAAAATGTTCTTCCCTAAGAACACCACTAGGACCTAAGCACAGAAGAAGGATTTGAAATTTGGATCACCCGCTCAACCAACTCAATAGAAACCAGTCATTGAAAATGGAGATCTGCAAAATATTTCCCCAGTGATAGTAAAACACTCCATCTCAAAAATTTGTGGAGACTAAAATCCCACAGATCCTGTTGGATTCCAACCATCCTCCGAACTCCAGAGAATAACTCATACCAAATATCCATCTTAGAATAGAATATAATACCCCCTAGTGAAGGAACCCAACAACAAAAAAGCAGCCAAATACAACCCCTATATCGAAAAATTTCTTGTCCATTGCCCAACCAAAATAACAATAACATTTTGGAAAAAATAGACCAGGGGACTCTAGTACTAACATCAGGTCACCGCAAGGCACAAAAAATGTTTCACCACCACCTAGCCAGTTGCACAATAGTGGATTGGAAAAAACTGGAACAGGGGACTCTAGCACCACCACAGAGTCCCCGTCAGGCATGAGAAAAGCTTCACCACTAGCAATTTATCGGACCAACAATCGGACCAACAAACACAAATTTCTCTTGTAAAGACTCCAAGAGATCTAAACATGATCCTGCCCCTATGAGCTCCCCTTCCATTGGTTCCTCTACCATTCCACTCTGCACCCAAAATCCATAAGGGTCAAATCTTCCCAACCTAGAATGCAATATGGATCTTGCTATCTTCATCTGCACTTGCACCGATTGGGCTCCTCCGAAACCCTCAGTCCCTCCCCAAAAAAAATCTAATACACTAAAACATGAGATCTAAGGATCATTAGAAACTTTTTAATAATATCTTTACAAGCAATTCTCCCTCCATGTTCATACATATACCTTATATGAAGACATGAAATAACATTCATTATTTTATCGTTAATTCTTTAATTAGATAAGATGATAAAAAACAATTATTTGAAACTACAAGTAATAGAATAATTTGAATTTAATTCCCATTTCCATTTAATCCAATTTTTAATCTCTAAAAATTATAGGTAGTGTGTATAAAACCCTTTGCTTTTAGAAATCATTACTATTTCAATAAAATATTTATTGTATGCACAAATATTATGATAGATTCACTTTTCTTAAAATCCACAATTAGGTGTTCTAATAAAGGCTTTGGGCTTCCATAAATGACTTTCTTCCTTGCTACTTGGTGTTTCATGGGGATCCTTACTTTTTAATTTTTATAGATATTTTAAATAATAAAAAGTGAGGCTCTCTTCTATTCGATGATAGAGTCTAATATTTAAATTATTAATTAAGTGAAATATGTAATATTGAATACTATATATATATATATATATATATATATATATATATATATATATATATATATATATATATATATTTTTTATATAATTTGAGAACATTAAGATCATTTATCAAACACTTTTTGTTATTAATGTCATTTACCATACATTTTTTGCGTTTATCAAAACATTCATTCAAAAAAATTTAGTTATGATATTTGACAAGAACTTGAAATTAGAATGGATTTCTCCTTGAATTCACAATGTTCTCCTTTACAATTTTGAAGCCCTTTTTAGTGTTGAACCATTGTTGGTTCCAAGGAAGCCTCTGGATTTCTCCTTGGAATCATATTTTTCTCCTTTGAAAATTGAAGCTCTTTTTGGTGTTGGACCATTGCTAACTCCAAGGAAGCTACCATGCAAGATCAAAAAGTATTTATCTTTGGTGGCTTTTCCATCCTTGCCAAAACTGCTTGTTAGTTTCTCCTTCAACAATTATAAGATAAGACCTCTCTTTGGGCTTGGGAGTGATGAGCATGGGAGCACGATCATGGAGGAATTATAGAGGCAATGGTAGGGGCTACAAGAGAAGAGGTCAAGGTTCTCTATTACCTTTTTTTGGCACTAGGATTTTCGCCATAGTTCCAGCCAAGCTACAACCTACCGAAATCAGGGTTTTTTCTTTGGGCTTTGATTTATCTCTGCTTGAATTCATTCTATTGGACTCTTATATATTTCTTTCCTTTGATTCCTATAGAGCTATTGTTGGATTTTTTTCCATGTTTGAGGGTTGTTCTTGTTGCCCTTTTGAATTATGTGGGGAAGGTCCCTTCTAAATATTAAATGAGATTCCCTATAAGCCACTTCAATATTTACACAAAGGTGCTCATTTTTCTAGACCTGTGCCTTTTGAAGGTGTTGGGCTTCAATCATTTTTTTTCTAGCGGTCAGGATGACCCCCTTCAATAATTTATTGAATATGATTAGTTTATTGTCTTTGTACCTTTCATAGGTGCTCAATTTGTCAACTTCATGCCTTTCAAAGTTGCTAGGCTTCAACCCTTTTGTTTTACAAAGGGCTATGAGGGCACCCTTTAGGATTTCCATGGAGGTGTTCAATTTTCTAGCTTTTTGCCTTTCAGTGGTGCTCATTTTGTTGGTTTTATGCCTTTTAGAGGTACAGGGCTTCTACCTTTTGTTTTACAAGGGGCTAGAAGGGCCCTCTTTAGGATCTCCATGGAAGTTATTAGTTTATTGGCTCTATGCCTGTGATAGGTGCAAGGCTTCTAAACTTTTATTTTACTAGGGGCTAGGAGGGTTCTCTATATTCTAGCAAAGAAATATCATATAGTAATGGAGCATGTTTTGAGAATATTGAAGATTTATTTTTTTTGAGATCTTAGAGTGACTTTATGTTTGATAATATCTGAGGCCTCTTGGGTGGGACCCCTATTTTATTTTATCTTGTATTTTTAGTGCTATTCCTCTCCAAGGGCTTTCTTACTTTGTAAAAGGTTTCAATATCCTTTCGAATCCCCTTCCTCCAACCAATCAAAAAAAAAAACATACCCTTTTTCTATTATTTTTAGATAAACAATTCACATTGAAATTTATAACTTGAAGTTCTAAAAAATTTTGACAACACACATATTGATATTTGGTAATACTTCTAATGTTTGTTTGAATTTTTTTTATGCATAAATTTTATTATTGAAGATATTATATATATATATCGTACAACGGTTTGGGATTTGGTTCTTCTTCGAGAGGTCCAAGTTTCAAACCATGGCATGGGCGAGTGTGTGAGGGGGTGGCTATGTGGTGGTTGTGTGTTAAATTCCCTATTGATAAGCATAGCTCTTGGCTTTATGAGGGGTCATGGTTGAGAGGAGACTGCTTAGCCTTGGTGCATTGGTGTAGGGGTTTATCATACTAACCATATATATATATATATATATATATATATATATATATATATTATATATATTTATATATATATATATATATATATATATATATATATTTATAAAATTTAATATAAAAAATAATAAAAAATTATTTTAATAATTAAAAGTTTAAAATTATTAAATATATTATATATTTAGGATAATAGGCCAGCTGATCAATGCAAGCATAATCATTGTATATCATATGTTGAAAAAGAAACCAAATTAATGTAAGCTTTGTCAATGGATCTCTGGTTTAATGGTTGGGATAAATAGTTGATGTAGCACACATCAAGGTTCAAATCTTGATAACACTAAATAGCTCAATTTTATTAAATCAATATATTTGTGTTACTCGAGTTGGGATGCTTGTTTAGTTTTAGTCATTAGTTTCTAAGAGCTTTTTTTTTTTTATGTTTGGCTTATAGCTTAACCTATGCTTTATAACCTGAGAAGAGGTTAAAATAAAATAATATGAAAAGTATTAATTCAAGTTTAATTATTATAATAAGATTTACTTTTTTATTTGTTAATTTTTTTTTTTTTTTATTAATAATAAGCAAATAAAAGAGTTATATCATTTGTCTTGTTAATTATATAGGGTTTTTATCCAAAATTATAGATAAGAAAAAAAAAACTATATTCTAAGTGCATTCTTCTAATATAAGGATAGAGAAATCTATGACTTTCTTATGAGTTGCAATATATAGAAACCAAAGTTATCAACATCAAGATATAGTATATGGTATAAATCTTCTCTAGTTTTCTTCAACCATCATCATGGAAGATATCCATAGCAAGTCAACTCCCCATGGTCTGAATCCCAATTCATCATATTATCTACAATATTATTATGTTCTTGATGAGGATGAAGAAAATCTACTATTCTAAATCTAGAATGAAGTGCATGTATCTTGTCAATCACCCTTTGTAACTTCTAGTCCTGAGAGGAAGTCCTAGAATATGTTGTCAATTGAATAATGGTTTCTTGTAAGTCTGATTCTACTTGTACTATAGACAAGTCAACCTTAGCAGCTTCTTGAAAGCCGCAAAGGACAGCACATTCTTAATGCTAAATTGTTAGAGAGAACACTAATATTCTATACAAAAAGAACAACATTAGCACCATATGAGAATCTTCCCATCCTATTATACTTACCCTTCCTAGATTACCTCTTGATGCACCATCAATGTTGAAATTCCCCATACCTCTGGAAGGGGCTATGGTCCATCCTTTTGAGTAGTAGGATGAGGACCTTGTGGATTCCTACATATCCATAGGGAATTCAACCCTAGAGAGTAAACTCTATAGCTATTGAGATACTATGGAGGGAGGTTTCAATATATGCAAATTAGTTTTTTTGATATTGTCTATAAAATTTTCCTAAATATATTGAAAATTATGGTGAATTGCTTTATAAATTATTTAATTCCTTTCTTTCCATATATTCCAAAGCATCAGAGAGATACTAACCAAGGCCATTTGATTCATTGAACTATCCAACCCATTCACTCTAGGCCAAGTCCTCCATGCCTACTCAAGGGAGGTGAATTACCAAAATATTATATATATAAAGGTTTACAACCATTCCATAATTAAATGGTTAGGGGGGTAAAGAAAGAAAGGTGATCCTATATCTCATGCTTTGAACAACATAACTCACATCTAAATAAATCAAAAAATTCTCATTTCATCAATTGGTCACTTGTAAGGAACCTCTTATGTCCTAGGATCCAATTAAAGTCTCACTTTGAGCCAAGTTAGAAGTTGTCAAATCCATAGTTGAGAAAATATGCAAAAAATCCCGATTCGATCTGATTTTTCCTACTTTATAGGCTAGCCAATTTTTACCGGTTTTTTCCTGAAAATTTTTGATATGCATAAAAAAGCTTTATTCCAATGAAAATGCATTTTATTCAGTTTTTTCAAATTAAAAATATCTATTTTTTGCTTATTCTCCTCCTAATGTTTTGTCGATTCTCGATTTTCTTGATTCTTTTCCATGTCGATTTTGATCCGATTTCGATTTTCTCAACTATGGTCAAATCTAATTGAAGATACCACTAACTAGATTTTCTCTATAATGAGTGAGGGATGAATATCCTAGAGTTGTAGTATATATACCATTAGAATATAAGCCTCATTCTAGCTTATCTTTGTATTTTTCCAAAAAAAGCAACTATCTTCTGAAAATAAGATGAATAGCTTCCTTGACATCCATCATTGCCATGATTGGCTAGTCCCTTACTAGAATCCATACTCTATCCTCTAAATTCCTTTTCCCATTGTCTCTATAAAAATGTGATATCTTTATTCAACCTTGATTATGGAGTTGTTCTATGATGTCTTACTATTTTGGAAATCATTGAGATAATGGAGACAAACTGTGAAGACAAAAATGAAACACCAAATATAGATAACAGGAAATGAACAAACAGTGATACAAGAGATTGCACAAAAAATACATCTTATATTTCATTAATGTTGGTGGATCTCAATACAATCAAATGTACCCCAAATAGGGATTTACACTGTTTATTTTGATACAATTAATACAATATGCTAGGGGTTATCGAAACCCTAGTCAAAAATGTTGTGGTGTCTTCAAAGCTCATCTTTGCTCCCAACAGAGGTGAGTGGGATTTAGCTATCCATTGATCGGACCACTCTAGCTTAAGCAACTTCCAAATGCTTGTATATCTCTAGATATGCACACAAAAAATAAAAAAAGAGGGTTAATAGTAACTGTGAGGGCTCCACTATGTGAGACCCTCAAAAATCAATAAAAATCCTAGCTATCAAATAATAATTCTGCAAGCAAATATAGAAATAATGAAATTAAAAAATGATTTACCTTGTGAACTCATTTCTTTTTTATCTATCATTGTTTTTATTGCAAAAAAATTGGTATGTAGATGCCCTAGTGACACTTGAGGGTTCACTGGTTTGCAGATCTAGGGTTTGAGATGCCCAAAGGCACTCAATAATGGTGAAAAATATCCAACAATGCTCGAGGATGGTCGAAAGTTCCTAGAGGTAATCAATAGTAGTAGGGGGACGCATCGGGAGGTCTTAGTAGCAGAGGTGCTCCGAGGACTCGAGGCATGGTTACGGTGCTGAAGCCCAAAGGATGCTTCGTGGACTGAAGGGCTATAGTAGGGCGATGATGGAGGAAATGGATGGTGATGGGAACTTGCAAAAGGAGACTTAGGGAAGCTAAGCTCAAGAATCTCTAGATGGATTCAGGGACTTAGGAAAACTCAAGACTTCAGGGGTTGAGCCATCAAAATGACTCCTATTTATAATATTTCCTAGGGCACATTAGGGTTTCAACAACACAATTTGTGCGGTCAATATTAAAATGTGATGGAGGGTGGAGATTAAATCTGGGTAGGTGGCATGGATTAAGGTGGATGAATGGCTAGGATTAGACCAAGATGGATGGCTGAGATTAATTTACACACATATATATATATATATGTATATATATAATATATAAATATAATATAAAAATATTAATATTTAAATATATATTAAACAAATATACATAAATATATGTAAATAATGGGTAAAAATAGTGGGAAGACCTGGATGGATGACAAGTGGCTAGATTTTGGTGTCTACAAATGTCCCTTTTTGTATCGCATTGCATGAAACACAATGCGGTGTAAAAATATGAGACACCTATTTTGGCTTGATGGTGAAGCAACTTTGTTGAGATGTGGACATGAGCTTGGAGATAAAAGAATTTTGATTGTGTAGCTTACCCCCTCAATTGGCAAATGAGTTTGCGGATGAATCTCACGAGCCAATTGAAAAATGAGTGCAAATGATTGTATGGATGAATGGTGTAATTATGGATGATATGAATGATGTAAATATGATACCATTTTTGCCCCAATGGTGAAAGGGGGTTGGTGGAAGATGCATGTGATTGATTCTATTTTTGCCCTAATAGAGAAAGGGTTTTTGCCAAGTGTAGATGCCATGATCATGTAATATGTATCCCATTGTGGGAAAATCAAAACCAAATGTGGTTGCCCCAAATTTGGGGTGATTCGATGTTGTTGAAGAATGTGCCTTCTGGCATCATTGATATGCAAATATGAAGATGCAAAATAAAAAGAGTCAACTTCGGAGGGCCAGCTAGTGACTGTCAGGTAATTCCTATGGTCAGAACCAATCACCCTAGCTAAGTCCAGTCACCATGATGACTATCAAGGAAATGGGAAATGATGAAATATGATTTTGTCCATGTTTCAAGCCCCATGAACTAGGCCATCAATGACAGCTTTTGTGCAAATTGTTCTTGGCATGGTTTCACTCAAAATGTGAAGTACCAAAGGTGATTATGATTTCAAAAAAGGAGATATGGGATGATGAAAATGACCAAGTGTCCTTATGGTGATTTATTCATCTTACCAACTTGCATGGATACCAATCGTTGCAATCACCAAGGAGATAGAATAAACCACTAGATACGAGGTTCACTTGAATTTTTGTTTGAACTTGGAAAATGTGCAAATGTTATGATTGATGATTGGAAATGATGTGAAAATGAAGCATTGATGATGAGAATAATGATTATGGTCATTTTGTGAAAATTTGGACCATTTTGGAGTGCTTTGGAATTTGATAAGTGATTTTGTGCCTTTTGGGCATAAACTAAAATTATGCATCCAAATCAGTTTGGACCTTCACAAAACATGATAATATGATGAAATGGATGCATGGATGCAATTTGGAGTGATTTGGTGGGGGTAAGCCACTGTTTTGCATTGATTTTATCTTTTTGTTAGTTTTGATGCCAAACATCGATTGGCACTTACTGCATGCGGAAATTACCTCCAGTGTTTGGGAATTCCCCAAATACCATGGTGCACTTCAATGCACCAAGAAACACCCATGGGTATTTCAAGGCACCTGAAGTAGCTATAAATATCTTACAGGGCAAAAATAGAGCTCATTTTTGCATTTGTGAATTTATGAAGCTACGTCTAGGAGAATTGGGTGGAGTGAAGTGAGGTGGAGAGAGGTGGGCATGAAAGCTATGGTGGCAGAAGGTGTGGTTGGTGTGGAAGTATGATTTACCAAGGTAAGTTCCTCTTTGAAGCTATTTTTAATTTTATGCAAAAAAATTTTTTTTTTTTTTGTATTATATACATATGTTACAATTTTGGTTGATGAGATGGATTAATGAGATGGAGGTGGTGGTTCACCGGTAGGTTCAACTCGCTCTTGTGGAAGAAGCAAGTGAAATATGGGCTCATGGATGGGGAACATTTTGAGATAAAACTCATCTTGTTCGATGTGGGGAATGATGGGCTCTGATTCCTCATCAGATTCATCAGAAGCTATTGACATGAGGTTGAATTCTTCATACATTTCCTTGTTAGAGTCATCGGGGTGGAGGGCTTCTTCTTCTAAATTTAGATTAAGCCTTTGGAAGGCTTGTTCAAAAGAAGATATGGTGGGAAGTGGGTGATAACCTAGACTTGAATGGTCGTGCACTTATTGATATGGGACATCAATAAGTTGAGGCACTCCCTATTCATATCGGCCTAAGCCATGTCTTTGCCAATTATGTCTGTGAAAATAGTGGGATGGAAAACCCATCATTTGTTGGATATTGGTAGGTGGTGGTTGTTTGGGTTCTTCTAGGGGAGTAGGATTAGACAAATATTTTGTCCCCCATACACAAAATTTATGCTATTAGGCACCGAACCCATATTGTATACCACTCCTATAGATAAAGGTGGGTCATGTGGGTGATCAAAATCCTTGGTAGTTGAGATATTAAGCGATGTGATTGTGATGTCTTGGACCACATATTCACCAATACCAGGGTTGGTGAGGTGGACCTCAACTTGGGATGATGAGGATGAAGTGGACATGGGAGGCTCATGGTTGGCTAATGGCTCGAACGATGGGGAAGATGTGGGCATCTCACAGTTCAACAATTCGACTTGTGAAATGTTGGCTGATGAAGATGGATTTGGTTGTGAAGGAATTATTATGACCAATGAAGGGGATGATGATGTGGATGGCATGGATTGGGTTTGACCACATGTACATGTAGTCAATGATGATGATAATGAAGGTGTAGAAGTGGATGCTTGGTTGGAATTGGTGATGGGAAGCTCCTCAAGAATGGGATATTTTGATGAAGGATTGGATGGAGTGATTGATGATGTGGTGGATGACATGAGGAAAATGTGGGTAGAAGGAAGCATGGATTCATAAGGATTTGAGATGAAGTTGTAATACTTAAATGACTCAACATCCATTGGTATGCAATGTACTTGCCCTTCGTGTACGTATTTTAGACATTGATGTAATATGGAAGGGACACATCTCATTTCCCTCATCCAAGGTCTTCCAAGGAGTACATTGTACACCATGGATCCTTCTAATATGTGGAACAAGGTATGCAATATTTTTACCCCTACTTCAATGGGCAAAAAAACAGTGTCAACTATAGAGCAAAGAGCATCGTTAAATGCTTTCAATGTGAAGGTGGATTTGGTTATGTGAGATGGAGGAAGATTGATATGATGGAGGGTAGATGTGATGATGATGTTAATGGAGGAGCTGGTATCAATTAAGACTCTTTTGAATGGCTTCCTGTCAATTTTAGCCATTATATGCAATGGAGGGTCCATTGATTCTGATGAGATTGGTTTAATCTCAAAGTCATAAAACATGATGGAAGGCTCCATGCATGTTTGAATACTCCCTACAAAGTTATTAAAGGCATTGGAATCTTGATATTGGAGTTTGATGGATTTTAGAATATCCATTAATGCCTCACGATGTTGGGGAGATTGTTGAATTAGGTCATAAATAGATAGTTTTGATGAAGTCATTTTTAAACTCATGGTTAATCAGCTACTCAAATAAATGATTGGCCTTTGGGGGTGGTTGATGGGATGACTTTATGGATTAGAATGGTTGGGAATGTGGATTGGTGGAGAAGGATTTGGGGAAATTTGGATGGGTGGTGATGGAACAGGTTGAGACTCCCTTGCTTGTGAGTTCATGGGCTATTGAACGGGTTGCTATCATGCATCTTGTTGATTGTTTTGTCATTGTTGACCTCAAGTTACCACATGAATGGCACCTAAAAAACCTTGGTACTATTGAACATGGTTAACTTGATTGGGAGGGGTCTTGATGTTAGACCCTCCCATTGTGGATTGTACCTCCTCATGATGAGGAAGTGGTGTTTGGAAGATACCAAGATTTTGGTTTTGTTTAGCTAGGGGGTTGTCAAGCTTAATGACCCCCAAGTCAATGAGGTCTTGTACTATATCTTTAAACACATGGTAGTTATTTATGTCATGCCCATTTTATCTATGATAATGGTAAAACAAATGTTCCTTATAGTTTTTACCATGTCTGGTGGGATCATCTGGTTTGACCTTAGGCAAAGCAAGTCTATTGGTGTCATACAACCTTCAAAATATGGAGGCATAAGATTCAGATAGAGGGGTGTATTGATGATTTTGTCGAATATATTATCGACGTTGGTGATTCTCCATAGTTGGCACTATGTTTTGCATAGATTGGGTTACTGAGGGCATCACATGATAGGAAATTTGTTGCGATGGTTGTTGCATTGGTTGTTGTTGAGCCATTATTAGCTGGCTCATGACCACTTGATTTACGTGATTGGCTTGATTGGTTTGATTGATTGGCTTGGACTGCGTTGATTTGGTTTGGCTAGAATAATTGCTTTTGTATTGGCCCTTGTTTTGCCATTCCTTCTTTCTTGGCTTAAGTATGCCTTCTTGGATTTTTATCTCTTCTATGACACTAGCTTGGGCAAGAGCTTCCTCAAATGAGTGATATATTTGCAATTGAAGCATCCAAGAAATGGGTTTTAGGTAACTCTTAGTGAATAGCTTAATAAGCTCTTCCATTGGTAGGGTGAATGGCATTTTGGTTATGATGGCCCTCCAATGGTTGCAAAAATCATATATAGACTCATCATCATGTTGTCTTAAACCATAGATATCAGACAATGAGATTTTATTTCTTACATTAAGGGTAAATCATTCAAATAATTGGTCAACCAATTGTTCGAAAGTATAAATACTATGATTGGGCAATTGGTTATACCACTCTATGGCATCTCCCCCTAATATCTGAGGAAATGTGTGAAGCATGAGAGCATTATCATTTTAAATTCTGAAGCATGAGTGCATGAATGTGCTCACATGCTCTTTAGGGTCCTCAGTCCCTTTGAACTTGTCAAACCTTGGTACTGTGAAGTCTTTTGGATATGGCGGTGATGGTACCAAAGGGTGAATTGGTTGATTGATTAATTGACATAAGGTTGGCTTTTGGTTATTGTAACCAGGAGTATGTTGTATCAAATTATCAATTTGTTATTGCATAGCCTTGATTCTAGGGTCTTCCCCAGGAATGTGAAAGCCCTAAATCACTTGATGATTCTATGAAGGGGTGGAAAGATGTTGTGGAGTGACAAGATGATGATGGATAGGCGAAGTGGATTGGAATTTATGATGATGAGATTGATTGAGAAATGATGGTGATTGTTGAAAAGGGGATAATGCATGAGGACTATGGCTGGGTTGGCCTATGGGAATGGAATGGGTATGGGTGGATGGAGGTGTAGGGATGGAAACCATCAAATATTGTGGTACCCATGATGGAATTTGTGTGATGAAGGTGGGTTGAGTGGAAATTGGTTGAGGCCTAGGGTTCACTTGAACTTGTTGTTGAGCGTTCTATCGCTTCTTAAGCAATTTTTTCAAATGTTCCCATGCTTCATGAATTTCCATATCATCATTGGAAGGTATGGATGAATATGGAATAGATGATGTGGATGAGGGACAAGTGGCAATGGGAATTGCAACTTGATTGGATGAAATGGGCACTTATGAAGAAACATTGACTTGTGCTTCATACAAGGGGTTGGTATAGGTGGATATATATGAAGTGCTAGGAGCACATGATGGTTGGGGAATGGAGAAATGGGATGAAGGTGCAATTGATGCCTCAAAAATAGGGTTAGTGTACACCTGGGTGAAGCTGGATGGTTGGGAAGGAACAAGTTCCTACTGTAAATAAGGATCTTGATCCAGGATATTATGGATGGGTTGCAAGACATAATTAGCTGATTTGTAGAAAGCCTCTACTTTGGCCATGTCTATGTGGGTAATGGTGTGGTCAATTATGGGTGAAGATGATTTAGTTTGTGGAAGAGATGTGGAGGTGTATCTGTGCGAGACATCAGTAGCCTACACAGTGTGTGATGGACCCACAAACAAATCTGTGCAATCTATCTGAACCACACTAATGAGATTTACCACAAAAGTGGTAGGAAATGAAGATGAACAGTCCATAGATGTATTTTTTTGGTTTAAATATTTTTTTTTATTTCTTGTTAAGACCATAAGCTACTAAACCAAATGTAAAATGTGTTGTAAAGAAAATGCAAAAATGGAAATTCACAGAAATCAAGTGAAGATAATCAATGCTATGTTTATAAAACAACTGTGTCTTACCTCATTCATTAATTATCTCCTTTTAATGTTTTTCATTTTTTATTTTTTTTGATTTTGTGTGTTTGAATGCACTAATCTGAAATTACAATGGGTGAATACTATGGCTAGGAATGGGCAATGAGATTCTTACTGGTGATGAAATCTAGAAAGTTTGCTTAGGGGTAACCTATGGTGTCTAGGGGTAGAGATTGGTGGATGGAGATGAAACCCACCATCACCAGATCTCAAGCAATGATTGGTGATGAAATCCAACCATTACTATTAAAAGTGCCATGTGCAATGTGTGATTCCTTTTAAAAAATTTATTTTTCTATTGTGCTCATACAATGTCAAAAAATGATTGCTTTCATCAATCTAAATCAGAATCCAACATCAAAATATCAATTTTCCCAAAGGAAGTAGAGTACACCGCTTAAATACCTCTCTAAACAGTAGGGGGTTCGTCTACTCCTCCACCTTGAATCACCAAATGTGGGGGTACTTTTGTTATTTTAAATGTTGTTCCTACTTAGATTAATAAAAACAAAAATTTCTAACCCTAGGATGCACACTACTTTATGCTTTTAATATTTCATATGCAAAAAAAAGATGCAACACACCAGAAAGCATGAATTATTTTTAAATGGAAATGTGTTATGTGTAAATGCAACTATATGCAACAACTACTTTGATGCCTAAATGCACACTAGAATGATTTTTTCTAATAGATATATTATTATGTTCTTTTTAATCCAATATCTAAAAGAAAACAAAAAAATATAAAATGTAAAAATGCATAAAACAGAGATTAGGGTTTCAAGGTAAGCTTACATAGAAGCCTACGTATTTTTCCTTCTCTCTAAAAATGTCTCTTTGCACTTCAAAAACACCCTTGGGCATTTCTTGAATATCCCATGACCATTGTAGGGCTTTTGCGCACCTTTTGCAACTTCTACATTGTTCCAAAAATCCAAATTCTACAAAAATCATGTGATCTATGCTTCTAAAAACCTGCAAGATAAAATAGAAAAACAAGTTAGATCACAAGATAAATCAAAGTAAGAAACCCTTAGGGGGTCCCACCATGATCACCATTTGTGAAGACAAAAATGAAACACCAAATATAGATAACAAAAAATGAATAAACAGTGATACAAGAGATTGCACAATAAAATAGATTTTATATTATTAATGTCGATGGATCTCAATACAATCAAATGTACCCAAATAGGGGTTTACACTATTTATTTTGATACAATTAATACAATATGCTAGGGTTCTTCGAAACCCTAGCCAAAAATGCTTGTGGTGTCTTCAAAGCTCATTCTTTCTCCCAACAGAGGTGAGTGGGCTTCAGATATCCATTGATCGGACCACTCCAGCTTAAGCAACTACTCAATGCCTATATATCTCTAGATCTACACACAAAAAATAACAAAAGAGGGTTAGTAGTAACTGTGAGGGCTCCACTATGTGAGACCCTCAAAAATCAATAAAAACCCTAAGCTATCAAATAATAATACTATAAGCAAATATGGAAATAATGAAATTAATATAAAAATAAAGGATTTACCTTGTGAACTTATTGCTTTCTGATTTATCATTGTCATCGTTGTAGGAAATAGGTACGTAGATGCCCTAGCGACACCCAAGGGTTTGCTAGTCTACAGATCTAGGGTTTGAGACACTTGCGTGCTCGTAGAAATAGAAGCACTCAAGGATGCTAGGTGGTGAAAATGTACCTAGATGGTGCTCAAGAATAGCAGGTGGGCATTCTAGAGTAGCGAAGAGGCGTTCGAGGAGTAGAGGTAAGGTCTGCCTAGGTAAAGTGGTTCAAATCTACTTCGAGACAAGGGCGTGATACAATGGTGGATGTGGAGGCAAGGGTGAGGGATGGATGAAATGGATGGACTTGAGGAAAGCTCAAGGTCCTAGGATTCGAGGGATTTATGGACTTAGGAAAACTTAGGATTTAGGGGTTGAGCCATAAAAATGACTCCTATTTATAATCTTCCCTAGGGCACATTAGGGTTTCAATGACACAATTTGTGTGGTCAAGATTAAAACGTGATGGAGGGTGGAGATTAAATCTGGGCAAGTGGCATGGATTAAGGTGGATGAATGGCTAGGATTAGACCAAGATGGATGATTGAGATTAATTTACACATATATACATATATATATATATATATGAAATATAATATAAAATATTAATATTTAAATATATATTAAACAAATATATGTAAATAATGGGTAAAAATGGAAGGAAGACTTGGATGGATGACAAGTGGCTATTATTTTGGTGTCTACACAAACCATCCCAAGCATCTGTCCAAAAATTCACTTGATGGAAATTCCTCACTATCTAGAATACTTGTGGTTTGAAAATTATATCCCGTATGCTTAGTACCTCAAGAACCAAAGATCCTCATTGAGGAAGCTAATATCTAGTAAAAATATTTGGAACTCAATTTTTTACATACTTGGCTTTAAGGATCCACACCCATAATAAATTAGGGAAAGTAAGTAACTATCAATATAGTTTTGCTACCAAGGCTACACTCTTTTTAACTACTGACTAAAGGCCCAAGCTTCCCTTTTTATTGGAAGACAAATTTGATCCTACTTACGCTCTGATTTTTCCTTGCTCTATAAGAACCTTTGATTAAACGTATCAGATCGTTAGGAATACTGAAAATTGAGGAGACATAGATGTGAATATATTGTAAAACATATTTAACCAAAAAGAACCTACTTGCAATAAAAAACCATTGATTGATCTAGTTGTTCAACCTACTTTGTATCTTCTCTATCAACCACCCTTGTTCTACCTATTTTTGCTTGACCACCTTTGATGAAACTCATATATAAGAGATTACAAGATATGTTCATCTAAAATTAAAAATATTTAGTCATGATATCCACTTTAGCACTACAATAAAATAATATTATCTTAGACTTTTTCTCATGAAAACATTATCCTATGGCTTTCAAACATAGATTTAGAATTATTTGAAATATATAAGCTTCTAGTGTTGTTGAATAATAAAAAACTTCTTATTATTCAATGAAATGGACCTTGCTTAAATAGCAAGTGCATACAATATGATCCATTGGATCATAACTAACTGAACAGATCTTAGCCACATAATCTATCCTAATATCCTAGTAACAACTTAGGATATACTCTAACACCCCCTTAAGTGATACTAGGAGGTAGTTAAAAACAACAAAGCAAAACAAGTGGCATATCCACTAATATGAGTCCTAGCAACAAGGCCTGATAAGGTACTCATGTATAATATATCCATAAGAAATTTTTTTGGAGAGATGATGAAAAACCACTGCCAAAAGAGAAGGAAGATGTGCAAGGAGTATGGAGGAAGATGTCCTCTTCAACCCCCCTAGGACAAATTCCATCAAGAAGGTTTTGCAAAGGATCCATGTGATTTATCAAAAAAATAGAGATATCTCATCACCAAACTAAATGTTTTCCCACTCCAAGAAAGTATGAGAAATAACATAAAATCAAGTACTTGTGACTATGAACAAGGTTGCAAACCATGAAAAGTCACCAAATAAATCTCCCTTAAACCAAAGTGCCTCACAAAAAATAGAATGAGAAGATAGGATGGAAAAAAGGTACCACAATCGCAAGGGTAGTCCAAAATAACTCCACAAGCACAAATATGTGATGTCCACCTATATCACAATGGGCTAATAACAAGGTCCAAAACTTGTGGACAAATAGCCAAACAAGAGGATCCCCTTTAAAAAAAAGTCTCACAAAAGGAGAGTGAGAAGATAGGATGGATAAAGAACCATTGCAATCACAAGGGTAGTCTAAAATGACTCCACAAGCATAAATATGTGGTTTCCACCTATATGAATACAATGAGCTAATAACAAGGTCCAAACATTGGGACAAACAACCAAACAAGGGGATAAAAAATAAAGGGCACCAAGGTAGCTATCAAACAATGAAAAAGCAACCAAATAAGCCAAACAAGAGTCAAAGGGACTTTATAAATTTAGTTTGTAGTAGCCACACAAAACCTTTCAATCGAGAGAGCACAAACTTAGAGCCATAAAAAAGTATAGCAAATAGTTTCAAAATTAAATTTTAACACCACCATTGTGTCCGGCTCAAAAAACTATTTCCAACGAGTATATATAAAGTATACTCCTAAAAATAAAAGTGCTCTAAAAATGCAAAAATAATAATATCCTTTTAAGTGGGTGCAGCTCCGGGACTTTCCAAGTGATCACCCAACCGACCAGTACTCTAGAACAAAATGCTTAACTTAGTATTTTTTAAGAGTTTTACCACACAAAAAAAAGAGAATCTTCAATTCAGCAACCACAAAGGCAAAAAAACTTCACTTCAACAATGCTCCACCACGATTTGCAAGCAAATTCATAGTGGTCGATCTGCAAAAATTAAACTGTTGACTATTTAAGGGGTGCATTTTGCACCTTGTGCCATGTGGTAAAAAAAATATTTACATTGCCCACATTGATCTTGATTTAGTAGCCCACCAAATTGAGCTGCAGCTCCGCGACAAGATGGTCGAGCAATGTCAAGTTGAAGTACCCAAGCACTGAGAAGACATCGCAGATGACTAACTACACCAACATCTACCTGATCCAATGTGGTAATAAATATGACATTCTCTCTCCTTCTCAATATAAGATCTCTGAATGGCTCAACCATACACAAAGGAGTAGAGCAAGATCTTCAAATACCTTGACCAAACATGGGACTTCAAACAAGGTTCACAAAGAAATGTAGGGCGATGGTAAGAGAAACAGTGTGGTTCTTTTTTTTTAATTAACTCCTCCAGCTAGGTGAACAAATCTATCTTTGCGATGACGCTATCATCTTGTAAGAGTGGCGCTAGAAGGATGCACTGCAGCTGCAGTGCGCACTACATGATCGGGAGCTGCAAGAAATTTCTTTTTCCAAGGTGGGAAAAAAATATTTATTTAGTGGATGAGCAGCGAGAAATTTCTCTATAACCGACAATCTCCAACCTCGAGCATGAGTAACTAACATGATTGAGAAAGTTGTGCCTCTGCGAACAAGGCCACAACTATGGCAACAGCCAGGGCAGGACCAGATTAAAGTATCAACAACAATCTCAATCAATGTTTTGAGAAGCTCATCTCAGGGAATAGAACTGAAAGTCACGTGGAAGCATTCTGGGGTTGGAGAAAAAATAAACTATTCACACCACAAATTGTGCCATTCTTTAGGATACGTGGTAGGAGTAATGCTGTGATGAGTGCAGGCTGCATCTGTCTATTTTGTCATGACGACTTCTCCCGGTTAGTAGTGCAATGGCATACCACATTGATCTCCATTCTCACCATTAATAGTACACATCCAACCGATGATTGAAATGTTCGTCATACAAATAATAGAACCACATATCTGAGAACCATGATCCTCACCGCGTGCTTGCCCAATGGTAGAACATAAACTGATAAAATTATTAACTAGCAAGGGTAACAATGACACTTTGGCTCATGTGCACTTCATCTTGCAAATTTATCGTTCCGTCATTGAGCAAAGAATACATAATATTGTGCGGTAGGATAATCTGGATGAAAGAATGTTTGGTGCAAAATTTTCTTGTGCCAAGGGTCTGGCACACTTTTAATCTATGCCAAAGGTTGGGCACAAGACTTGACTGCACCAAAGTTCGGGCGCAGTTGGGAAGTGTGCATGAGATGGGGTGCATGCTAGGCTTGCGCCAAAGGCTTGGCGCAAGACTTGAGTGCGCCTTATGGTTGGTGCACTTGATGATTGCTCCCAAGGCTAGATGGAAGTCTTGAGTGCGCCTTGTACTTGGCGCACTTGGGGATTGCACCCAAGGTTGGGTGCAAGTCTTGAGTGTGGCTCCTTTTGGGCGCACAAGAGAGGTGCACCTCACTTTGGGTTCAAGGGTGAGGTGCGCCTCACTTGGGTACATGAGGAATAAAGTGCAAACCTAAACTGAGAAAGATAAGATGAAATAAGACTTGCACTAAAAAGACTGATTTTATTAATAAAAAAGAACAGACTGCAAGATGCAGTTTTACAATGCAAGTTCAGATTTTACAGACATCTGCAACACAGTTGCAGGATAAACAACGAAGGAGTTTCCAGGAGACTGCAGCTCCGACTCCTTCACTCTGCTTCAGCTATTTCCCCGATTCCTCGATATATCTTTTGAAATCCCACTCCTCCTTTTATAGTTGGATGGAAGGGAGGATAAGGCTTATCCTCTGACATGCTTATCCTCTAACATGCACCGCATTAGGGTTTCTACCCACTTGTCGAACTGCAACTACCGATAATAACTGCGCACACTTGTAGAATACGACGATCGGATTTGCGGTTATCCGATCTGTTAGGGCATCAAATCTGGTTTAATTTTCTAACACCCTCCTTTAAACAAGATTTCACAAAGACTTTGATGCCCAACATTTCCCGAAGCCTGTTGAAGTCTTCCTCCTTCAAAGGTTTTGTAAAAATATCAGCTACTTATTCTTTTGACCTGCAAAATAGTAACACAATTTCTTTAGCTTTCACCATATCTCTGATGAAGTGGTAGCGGATATCGATATGCTTCGTCCTGCCATGAAACACTGGATCCTTCGACAATGCTATGGTGGAATTTTTGTCACAGAAAATGGTTGTCGCCCCTTTCGATGGATGATTCAACTCACCCAAGATTCTTCGTAGCCATACTACCTGGCATGCGGTTGATGTGGCGGCAACATACTCTGCCTCTACAGTGGACAACGCAACTATCGGTTGCTTCTTGGATGACCATGAAACTGCTCCCGATCCAAGATGGAAAGCATAGCCGAAAGTGCTCTTCCGATCATCAGTGCTGCCAGCCCAATCACTATCTATGTAGCCAACCAGTTCCAGCTGGTCTTTTTTGGCATAGAAAATTCCATGGTTTCGCGTCCCATTGACATAGCACAAAATCCTTTTGCCTACTTGCTAGTGCGTGTCCTTTAGAGTCTCCATAAATCTGCTGATCAGGCTCACTCCAAACATCAAATCGGGTCTAGTTGCAGTCAAGTACATGAGACTGCCAACTAACCTCTTAAACAAAGTTGGATCAACATTTCTACTGGAATCCATCTTGCTCAACTTTAGACCTATGGCAACAAGTGTGATGGCAGGTTTGTTGTCCTCCATCTTAAACCGCTTTAGGACATCCTTCGCATACTTGCCTTGAGAAATGAAGATGCCATCTGCATATTGGACAACTTCAATACCTAGAAAGTATTTCATCAACCCTAAGTCCGTCATCTCAAACTCCTTCTTCATGGTTGTTCTGAACTGGTCAAATAACACATTGTTGTTTCCAGTGTAAATCAGATCATCTACATACAAGCAAACGATTATCATCTCGCCTTCTAGGTTTTGCTTCAGGTATAGGGTGTGCTCATATGGGCATTTCATGAACCCATTCTCCTGAAAGTAAGCATCAATCCGATTGTACCAAGCCCTGGGTGCTTGCTTCAACCCATACATGGCCTTCTTCAGCTTCAGGACTTTACCTTCTTGTCCTTCCAACTCATAGCTTGGTGGATGGTCTATGTAGACCTCTTCTTCCAACACTCCATTTAGGAATGCAGACTTGACATCCATCTAGTACACATTCTAGCCTTTCTGGGCTGCCAATGCCAGGATCATTCTAACTGTGTCAAGTTGGGCTACAAGTGCATACACCTCATGATAGTCAATGCCTGACTTCTGTTTGTAGCCTTTTGCCACCAATATGGCCTTGTGTCGATCAACTTCACCTTGGGCATTAAACTTAGTTTTGTATACCCACTTGACCCCAATGGTCTTCTTCCCTGCTGGGAGATAAGTCAACTGCCATGTCTTATTTTTCTCTATGGCCTCAATTTCCTCATCCATCGCCTTCACCCATTTCTGATTCTGAATTGCTTCTTCAAATGAAATTGGATCACACTCAAAAAATAAAGCAAAATCAAAATGTTCTTCTTCTTGAAGTCGGGTTACCTCATAGATGTCTTGCAAGCTCCTCGTCTTCGTGGGTGTCCTCAAGTTGGAGATTTTGCTTGCAATTTGAGGCATTTGTGATGATGAGGTGGTGCTGCTGCTAGCTCTAGAGTTGTTGCTTGAAGTTGTAGGTTGATGCACTCGTTCTTCTTCTACGTCCTCAGACTCAATGACTGTTGGTTCTGGCTGACCAGTCTTTGATTTCCAGTTCCAAGATTCATCCTCCAAGAACTTCACATCTCGGTTGATAATCATCTTCTTCGTCATAGGATTATACAGCCTATATGCCTTCGACTCTTCACTATACCCAATGAAGATGCATTTCTCAGCTTTGTCATCCAGCTTCTTCCTCTTCTCATCTGGGACATGTGCATATGCTATGCACCCAAAAACTCTGAAATGAGCAATGCTTGGCTTCTGGTTGCTCCATGCCTCTTGAGGAATTTTGTCCTTCACACTCTTTGTGGGACACCGATTTAGAAGATAGACTGCACAACTTACAAATTTTGCTCATAAACTCATGAGGCAAGTTCTTTGCCTTTAGCATACTTCGTGCCATCTCCATAATGGTTTTGTCTCAGCTACACCATTTTGATGTGGTGTGTATCTGGCAGTAAGCTGCCTACGAATTCCATTTTTCTTGCAAAAGTTTTGGAATTCATTGGAGATATACTCACCTCCTCCATCTGTCCTAAGAGTCTTCACTTGGTAGCCACTCTGTTTCTCAACCAGAGCCTTGAACTCCTTGAATTTTCCGAAGGCCTCTGAATTTTGTTTGATGGGATATACCCATGTCCTCCAACTAAAATCATCAATGAAAGTCAAGAAGTATTTGTTATTGACAAATGTGATGGTCTACATTGGACCGCAAATGTCGAATGCACCAGCTCTAATGGTTATGAAGCTCTCCAAGATTGTCCTACAGGGAATGCATCCATGTGCTGCTTTCCGACTAAGCAACCCTCACAAACTTGATTTGGTTGCTCAATAAGGGGTAAACCCTTCACCATCTGCTTCTTGTGCAGCAATTTCAGGCCACTGAAGCTCAGGTGACCAAATCTGAGATGCCACAACCAGGTAGCATCCTTCTCAACTACACTAAAAGACATCAGAGATTCATTCTAAATCTACAGTGAAAACATCTTGTTTTTAGTCATGGACATAGTTGCAATATGCCCATGCTCCTTGTCTTTGATGGTGCAAAGTCCATCCTTGAATTGAACAATGTACCCCTTCTGCACAAGCTATCCAATGCTCAACAAATTGTGCTTCAAACCAGACACATAATAGACATCTGTGATCTGCTTCCTTTTACCTTGCCTGGTATGAATGAGGATTTTTCCTTTTCCCATCATAGGAACTTTGTTGTTGTTCCCCATTTTCACCTCAGACTGGACTATTTCATCCAATTGTGAGAACATCTCTTTGTTCCCCGTCATGTGGTTGTTGCAACCACTATCGAGATACTAGATATTCTTCTAGCTCTCCTCCTCAATACTGCAAGTTAACAACACATTTCCACCAACATATCTACACTCTCCATTATCAGGCTCATATGTGTAGTGTGCTTGTTGTTGGTTATCTTTGGCCATCTTCTTTCTGCACTCAAAAATATAGTGACCAAACTTCTTGTAGTAATAACATTGGATCTTTGATTTATCCTTTCTCTGATAAGATCCTCCTTGCTGGTTTTTGTTGTTGCCTCTTCCTCCTTGCTGATGGAAGTTGCAACCGGTATCTCCGTCATTGGAGTTTGACCTTCCTCCTTGCTTGTTGCCTTTCCCACGCTTGCCTCTACCTCTTCCTCCTTGAGAACCTGAGGCTCCTTGGTGGGAGTTTTCTCTGCTACTATCTCGAAATGAGACCTGCACTTTGAACGCTTGTTCTAGTGAGGACTGAGTTGAGCGACTCAGCCTCTGCTCATGTGTTTGCAGAGAACCCATGAGCTCATCCATAGAGAGGGTTGTCAAATCCCTCGATTCTTTGATTGCTATCACCATTGAGTCAAACCTTGTTGGTAGGCTCCTCAGCATCTTCTCCATAATCCTTTGATTCACCACGTTCTCCCCATTCAACCACATCTGGTTGATGACATCCATTGTCCGGGTGAGGAAGTCGCTTATGGACTCCGACTCGCTCATCTGCAAGTTCTCGAACTCCCTCCTCAACATCTGCAACCGCACCAACTTCACCTTGTCGGTGCCCTGGTAGGAGCTGGCCAAGATTTCCCAGGCCTCCTTCGATTTGGTTACTGTTGTGATTCATAGGAAGATTGTCTCCTCAACCGCCTGCATTATGTAAAATAATGCCTTCTAGTCCTTCTTTTGGTTCTCCTTCAACAAATCTAAATCTACCTAGGAGAGTGCGCTCAATGTTGCTACATCTGTTGGCTCTGCATAGCCATTCTGGACCAAGTCCCATAGCTCTTGTGACCCAAACAAGATCCTCATCTGGATGCTCCAGTAATCATAATTTTTGTCGTTGAACCGTAGGATCTGCAACTACAATGAGTTGCCACTAGAAGCCATTGCTTCTTATCATCCACGGGTAGGCTCTAGCTCTGATACCAATTTGAAAGAATGTTTGGAACAAAATTTTCTTACGCCAAGGGTTTGGTGCACTTTTAGTCTGTGCCAAAGGTTGGGCACAAGACTTGACTATGCCAAAGGTCAGGCGCAGTTGGGAAGTATGCCCGAGATGGGGCACAGACTAGGCTTGCACCAAAGGCTTGGCGCAAGACTCGAGTGTGCCTTATGCTTGGTGCACTTGATGACTGCGCCCGAGGTTGGGCGCAAGTCTTGACTGCACCTTGTCCTTGGCACACTTGGGGATTACACCCAAGGTTTGGTGCAAGTCTTGAGTGTGGCTCCTTTTGGGCGTATAGGTGAGGTGCACCTCACTTTGGGTGCAAGGGTGAGGTGTGCCTCACTTGGGCACACGAGGAATAAAACGCATAGATTTGGCGCAAACCTAAACTGAGAAAGATAAGACGAAATAAGACTTGCACTAAAAAGACTAATTTTATTGATAAAAAAGAACAGACTGCAAGATGCAGTTTTACAATGCAAGTTCAGATTTTACAGACATCTACAACACAGTTGTAGGATAAACAACGGAGGAGTTTCCAGGAGACTGCAGCTCTGACTCCTTCACTCTGCTCAGCTATTTCCCTGATTCCTCGATCTAGCTTATGAAAGACCACTCCGCCTTTTATAGTCGGGTGAAAGGGAGGATAAGGCTTATCCTGTGACATGCTTATCCTCTAACATGCGTAGCATTAAGATTTTTGCCCACTCATCGAACTGCAGCTAACACTGGACACCATCCCAACATCGATGTTGCTGCACTTAATAGATGGATGGACAGACCCATGAGGACATCGACCCCTCCACTATGTTCGCAACCCCCGTGCGTAGATCCCTTCTCCAACAACATTTTTTGGTTCACTTGATAGATTTCGTCACCCAGCAACCAAAAAAATTCATTGGGTAGATCCTTATTTCTTGCACCAATATCTAGAATTGTACTTTCTTCAATTAGAGGAATGACCTGAGCCCCATAACCAAAGCCTTAAATTTTAGCAAACTCCTCATTTGCTTCCATCCGTCGTAGTGATTTCCACATGTGCACAACAACCAACTCACTCGAGGAGAAAATGCACCAACCATGCAACGAAACTATCAACGCAGAGCACCACATCATAAGGGTGGTAATGCCTTGTGCAATCTTCACTGCAGTTGACTAGGATGGGACATGTGCTCTAGAGAGGCACAGGCTTTGAGACTTTCACTTGGATTCACTATGGCTAGTGAACGTGGAAAATGCTGTAAACGTGGCTAGAGGTTATGATATATTTCACATGCTCATCCTTATAGGACCTTAATGTACATTGACAATGCCGAACAATGTGGGCGCTCGGAAGACGAGCATTTAGCATAACAACCACTCCATTTGACATGACTCACAGTCAACGATATGAACAGTCGATTGGCACTCATTGCATCAATCCACATTTTTCTAGATCCATTCCAAAAATGTGTACTCCATAGTCTCCTCTTCTACAGTGGGTAAGAATGGAGTGGTTATTGCTGCACATAACTATATCTTCAAGGGACCCATTTCTGGTCAGAATGGGTTATAGCGGATTGGATGGAGATAATTGCTTGCACCTAGTTCGTTACCAACTCTAGTGGATACAGAAGAACCTAGTGCCATTGGAACAGTGTAGATGAGGTTGGTAGTCTAGATGAGAATTGAGGTGGTTGCCATTACTACTTGTGGATCGGGTAGATACCTTGCCAAAAGAGTCATGATCTTGTACCACCACCATTCAAGACAGATGGCAAAATAACTTGGGAGTGCCAGGATAAGAAGAGGCCACCATTCCCTGAATGCAGCAGTGGACCAGCCAATCCAAGTCATCTTGAAAAAAGTATAGGTATCCAAGCAAGAAAACAACCATATTAAGATTGGTTAGTATAGCTGCAATGGCCACACCAGGAACACCCCAATCCAGCAAAAGCACTCCAGTAACACCCAATTTCTCCACAGATTGATCTGGTGCAAATTTTCCCATACAAATTAAAAAAAAAAAAAAGCAAAAGTGGTGCCCCGTCCACTTTATAAAATATCCCTTCAATTTTTTTAAAAGGAATGCAAATATTAAATTCTCTCTGATGGCAAATATTAAAGTTGGAGGAATGCATATTGGAATTTTCTGCATGTGCCTAGCTTGCCATGCTGAGAAGTGAGCTTTGGATGACATTTTTCCACCCGAAGGAGGTGGCTTGTTTTGAGGCTGAATATACTGCTGAAACTACAACAAGGATTAAAAAGCACCAGTGGTCAACTGTGGGAACTCTCGCGCAGTTCTCGTTGTCTCTAATGGCGCAAAAATATAAATATGCTATTTTGAAATTTAGTTGGCGACATGTCAAACTAAATGCCGACTGTGCATGACCAACAACCTAGAAAAAATAGCTTAAAAATTAATTTTATCATTTGCAAAATGGACTAAAAAAACTGGCCCTCCTTGCAGCCGTGAAACTGCCAGCGGCCTCTTCCGGTCGGTAATACCATTCCCCCCAGGACACACATAGTAGTGCATAGAAGGTTGCAGATCTTCGTCCAGAAAACATCTCCTCTTCATGAAAAAAATGTGGTTTGTTTCCTATGTAGGTCCAGAATGTACGGCAAGACCATGGCGGATTTTTGTGGAAAAGTCACAGTGGATTACCCGATCAAAGGAGAAAAAAATGATAATCAAGGCATCAATGGGGCCAAAAAATACAGCTACCTAAATAGAATATGCTACCCCTGAAAAAATTGCAGGAGCAATGGTCAAGTTGTTTTGGTGCTTGATGTGATGCCACCGAAGCAGCACCAATGCTATGGACGCACGCTACGCGATAATCCTCACATGAATATTTTATGCCATGATTCGGCCAAAAAATTGTTAGAAATATTAATATGATTTCATGCCTCCACCAAACTATGCTTTGAACATGGGTGAAGCCAGACTACGCTCCAAACTTGGACGATGCCGGACTACGCTCGTGCAATCGGGGATCTCGATAAATTTTTTGACTTGACATTGCACGTGCCTTTTGATAGATGTGACGTCTGATAGATCCGATCGTCGCATAAGTTAATGTCAATTCGATGATTGGTCAAAAACCCTAGTTTAAGGTCTGTCAGAACCTATCATAGGATAACCTTTATCTTCCTGTCCCCGCGGCTATATAAGGCAGTTTGGGTCTTCAGACAAAGTGTGGAAAGTGGGGGAAATTTGGAGAAATAGACAAGAGAAAAAGCAGTCATTCGCAGAGAAGCAGACGAGATCATTTTAGTGAGCAATGTAGCTCATCTATTTAATGTCCGAGTAGCAGACTCAACATTTTTTTTCCTCTCAGTTTATCCTGCAGCTTTAGTTTGCAGATGTTAGTTTTTCCTCAGTTGAGGACTTTTGTAACCCTCGCCTTATAAGAATAAAATCCGTTGTTGTTTAAGGCATATGTAGGGTTTTCGGTTATCTTTATCTGCATAAAATCTGTTGTTGTCTATAAAATCACCTCAAAGCATTTTTTTCATGTTCTACAAGTTTGAACTTAGATCCCAAACATTGCATTCAGATTCGGTGTTTCTCTCCTCCCATATAGGTCTTGCCAAGCCAAGAAAAACATTGTTGTAGTCGTGCAAGCCTCCGGATAACAAAAGTCTGCAAGGCAAAAATATGCCTAAGTCTAGAGTTGTCCACCTGACTGCGTAGCGAAGTCGGACTTCACTGCCTTTGACCAGCGCAGTCAGGCATTGACCATCCGCTCCTCGACTTGAGCACTTTATTTCGTGCATAGCTCGATTGTGCATATTTTTCATGTGCAACCTGACTGCGCACAAGTTCTCGTGTGCAGCCTAACTATGCAAGTATTACTTACGTAGCCCAACTATGTAAAAGCCGAAAGCACAACTGGAATTTAGGAGCGCAACCTGAATTCAAGTGCGTAGCCCGACTTCGACTACGTAGCCCAACTTTGGGCCCCCCCTTCGCCTTGCGCTCCCGACGATGAAAACAAAAAAATAAAAAATTTTAAATTGGTATTAGAGCCATTGATCCGACCAAAGCAGAATGGCTTCCAATAGCAATAACTTGTAGTTGTGGATCTCGTGCTTCAATGAGAAGAATTACGATTATTGGAGCATCTAGATGAAGATCTTGTTCGGATCTCAAGAGCTATGGGAGTTAGTCGAGAACGGCTACCCAGAACCGGTAGATGCAACAGCACTGGCTGCCCTCTCTCAAGCAAACAAGGACCTATTGAAAGAGTACACAAAAAAGGACCATAAGGCCCTCTTATACATCATGCAAGCGGTCGAGGAGTCCATCTTCTTGTGGATCACATCAACCACCAAGGCAAAGCGGTCTTGGGAGATTCTAGCCAGCTCATACCAGGGCACCAATAAGGTAAAGTTGGTGAAGTTGCAGATGCTCAAGAAGAAGTTTGAAAATATACAGATGAGTGAGTCTGAGTCCATGAGTTATTTCTTCACTTGGATGATGGACATTATCAACCAGATGCAGTTGAATGAAGAAATTATGCAGAGCCATAGAATCGTGGAGAAAATTCTTAGAAGTCTGCCTGCCAAGTTTGACTCGATTGTGATAGCAATCGAAGAGTCGAGGGATCTAACAACCCTCTCGATAGAAAAGCTCATGGGTTCATTGCAGACACATGAATAGAGGCTGAGTCGTTCATCTCATACCTCTCTAGAGCAAGCATTCAAGGCTTAGGTCTCATTCCGAGATAGCGACAGACAAGATTCCCACCATGGTGCCTCTAGTTATCACGAAGCAAGAGGCAGAGGCAAGCGTGGGAAAGGCAACAAGCAAGGAGGATGGTCAAACCCTAGTGAAGGAGAGACCAACTGTAATTTCCATCAACAAGGTGGAAGAGGCAGTTCAAAAAATTAGCAAGCTGGATCTGGTCAGAAGAAGGACATGTCAAAGGTCCAGTGCTATTTTTGTAAGAAGTTTAGCCATTACATATCATAGTGTAGAAAACTGATGGCCAAGGAGAACCAGTAGCAAGCCCATTACAAGGATGAAACAAGAAATGCAGCAGGAGGAAACCTGTTGTTGACTTGCAACATTGAGGAGTGTCAAAAGAATGTCTAGTATTTAGACAGTGGGTGCAGCAACCACATGATCGATAATAAGGAGATGTTCTCCCAACTGGATGAAATAGTCTAGTCTGAGGTGAATATGGGGAACAACAACAAGGTTCCCGTAATGAGGAAAGGAAAGATCCACATTCGCACTAGGCACGATGAACGAAAGTAGATCTATGACGTCTACTATGTGCTTGGCCTAAAGTACAACCTGTTGAGCATTGTACAGTTCGTGCAGAAGGGACATACGATCCAGTTCAAATACGAAGCTTGCACCATTAGAGACAAGTCACATGGGCAGATTGCTATAGTGTCCATGACAAAGAATAAAATGTTTTCATTGTAGATTCAGAATGAATCATTGATGTATCTAAGTGTAGTTGTGAAAGATGCTACCTGGTTGTGGCATCTCAGATTTGGTCACTTGAACTTCAGTGGCCTGAATCAACTACACAATAAGTAGATGGTGAAGGGTTTACCCTTGATAGAGCAACAAAATCAAATGTGTGAGGGCTGCTTAATCGGCAATCAACATAGGGATTCGTTCCATTTTGGTCAGTCTTGGAGAGCATCACAACCACTAGAGTTGGTGCACTCAAACATTTGTGGTTTGATGCAGACCAACACGTTTATCGACAACAAATACTTTTTAACGTTCATAGATGACTTCAGTTGGAAGACTTGGATCTATGCCATCAAGCTGAAGTCAGAAGCATTTTTTAGATTCAAAGAGTTCAAGGATTTGGTGGAGAAATAGAGTGAATATCATATCAAGACTCTTAGGACAGATGGTAGAGGTGAATACATCTCCAATGATTTCCATAACTACTACAAGCAACACGAAATTCGAAGGCAGTTCACTGCCAGATACATGCCATAGCAGAACAGTGTAGTTGAGAGGAAGAACCAGACCATCATGGAGATGGCACGAAGCATGATGAAGACGAAGGGATTGCCGCATGAATTTTGGGTAGAAGTTGTAACATGTGCAGTCTACCTGCTAAACAGATGTCCCACCAAAAGCATGAAGGAAAAAATCCCCTAGGAGGCCTGGAGTGGTGTGAATCCAAGTGTAGCTCACTTACGTGTGTTCGGGTGCATTGCATATGCACATGTTCCAGAAGAGAAGAGGCAGAAGTTGGATGATAGAGCTGAGAAGTGCATTTTCATAGGATACAGTGAGCAGGCGAAGGCATATAGGCTGTACAACCCTGTGACAAAGAAGTTCATCATCAGTCGTGATGTGAATTTTATTGAAGATAAAGCCTAGAACTAGAAGTCAAATACTGGCCAGTCAAAGCCAGCAGTAGTAGAGTTTGTTGACTTGGAAGAAGGAAGTGTGCAGCCACCTACAACCTCCAGTAGTAGCACAACCACTCCATCTTGGTCGTCTCCATGTGCAAGTAGAATCCAGAACCTCGTGACGCTAGCAAAGATAAGGAGCTTGCAAGAAATCTACGAGGCAACCCAAACCCATGTAGATGGAGTACTCTAACTTTGCATTCTTTATTGAAGTTGATCTAGTAGAGTTCGAAGATGCAAGTCAGAATTAGAAGTGGGTGCAGGCTATGGACGATGAGATTGAAGCCATTGAAAATAATGAGACATGGAAACTGACATATCTTCTAGTAGGGAAGAAGACCATTGGGGTCAAGTGGGTGTATAAGACAAAATTTAACTTACAAGGAGACATTGACAAGCATAAGGCTAGAATGGTGGCAAAGGGCTACAAGCAGAAGTCAGGCATCTATTACCATGAGGTATATGCGCCTGTAGCCCGACTTGACACAGTCAGGTTGATCTTGGCATTAACATCCAAATAGGGTTGGAAGATGTACCAGATGGATGTCAAGTCAACCTTCCTCAACGGAGTGTTGGAGGAGGAGGTCTACATAGACCAGCCACTAGGTTATGAAATTTAAGGCCAGGAGGGCAAATTCTTGAAGCTGAAGAAGGCCCTGTACGGTTTGAAGTAGGCACCCCAGGCTTGGTACAGCCAGATTGACAATTATTTTCAACAAAATGGGTTTATAAAATGCCCATATGAGCACACCCTGTACATGAACACGAATGATGTAGGTGAGCTCATAATAATCTACCTGTATGTGGACGATTTAATTTACATTGGCAACAACACAACATTTTTTGCCCAGTTCATAACAGCCATGAAGAAGGAGTTCGAGATGACGGACATAGGGCTGATGAAGTATTTTATCGGCATTGAAGTTGACCAATCGGTAGATGGTATCTTCATTTCTTAGGGAAAGTATGCAAAGGATGTCCTGAAGCGGTTCAAGATGGAGGATAGCAAACCTACCATCACACCTGTAGCCATAGGTTTGAAGCTGAGCAAGCTAGATTCAGGGAGGAATGTAGATCCAATGTTGTTCAAGAGGCTAGTTGGTAGTCTAATGTATTTGACTACAACTCAGCCAGATCTGATGTTCGAAGTCAGTCTGATTAGCCATTTTATGGAGACTTCGAAGGACATTCACTGGCAAGCAGGCAAGAGGATCTTACGCTATGTCAACAGGATGCTGAACAATGGCCTATTTTATGCCAGATAGGACTAGTTGGAACTGGTGGGCTTCACAGACAGTGATTGGGCTGGTAGCATCGATGATCGAAAGAGCACCTTTGGGTATGCTTTCCATCTCGGATCGGGGGCAGTATCATGGGCATCCAAGAAGCAACCCATCATTGCGTTGTCCATAGCTGAAGCAGAATATGTTGTTGCCACGTCAGCCGCATGCCAGGTAGTTTGGCTACGAAGAGTTCTAAGTGAACTAAACTATCCTCTAGAAGGCATGACAATAATTTTTTGTGATAACAATCTGGCCATTGCACTATCAAAGGATCCCATGTTCCATGGCTGGATGAAGCACATCGATATTCGTTATCACTTCATCAGAGAGTTGGTGAAGTTTGGAGAAATTCAACTACAGTTTTGCAGATCCAAGGAGTAGTTGGCAGATATTTTCATGAAGCCTTTGAAGGAGGAAGACTTCAGCAGATTGCGAGAGCAGCTTGGAGTCAAAGCGCTCATGAAATTAGGCTTAAAGGAGGGTGTTAGAAATATTAATCCCGATTTCACGCCTTCGCCAAACTGTGCTCCGAACTTGGGCGAAGCTGGACTACACTCCGAACTTGGGCGAAGCCGGAATGCGCTCGCGCAGTCGGGGATCCCAATAAAATTTTTTACTTGACGTTGCACGTGCCTTTCGACAGATGTGACATCTAACAGATTCGATCTTCGCATAAGTTAATGCCAGTTCGACGATTGGTCAAAAACCCTAGTTCAAGGTTTGTCAGAACCTATTAGAAGATAAACTCTATCTTCCTCTCCTCGTGGCTATATAAGGCAGTTCGGGTCATTAGAAAAAGTGTGGAGAGTGGGAGAAATTTGGAGAAACGGACAAGAGAAAAAGTAGTCATTCGTAGAGCAGCAGACGACATCGTTTCAATGAGTAGTGTAGCTCATCTATTTAATGTCCAAGCAGTAGACTCGATATTTTTTTTCCCTCTCAGTTTATCCTACAACTTTAGTCTATAGATGTTAGTTTTTCCTCAGTTGAGGACTTTTGTAACCCTCATCTTATAAGAATAAAATTCGCTATTGTTTAAGGCATCTTTAGGGTTTGTGGTTATTGTTGTCTGCATAAAATATGTTGTTGTCTGTACAATCGCCTCAGAGCATTTTTTTTGGGTTCTACAAGTTTGAACTCAGATCCCAAACATTGCATTTAGATTCGATGTTTCTCTTCTCCTGTACAGGTCTTCCCAAGCCAAGCAAAACATCGATGTAGCCACGTAAGCCTCCAGATAGCAAAAGTCTACAAGGCAAAAATTTGCCTAAATCTAGAGTTGTCCACCCGACTATGCATCAAAGTCAGACTTCACTGCATTTGATCAGCGCAGTCGGGCGTTGACCAGCCGCTCCCTAACTTGAGCACTTTATTTCATGTGTAGCCTCCCTAACTTGAGCACTTTATTTCATGTGTAGCCCGATTGTGCACATTTTTTATGCGTAACCTGACTGCGCACAAGTTACCATGCGTAGCCTGACTATGCAAAAGTCAAGAGCGCAATCAGACTTCAAGAGCACAACCCAACTTTGGGTGCACAACCTAAATTCGGTTGAACAACTTGACTTCTGGCCCCCCCTTCGCCCTGCACTCCCGATGACGGTGATTACAAAATAAAAATTTTCAAACACTACGATGAACAACACTGCGATGGTTGTGAACACTGTCGATGAGATTCGATCATGCTCTACTATCACGCTCCATGATCTCCACAATATCCACATCATGCCCATGCCGAGAAAACAAGCAGCATGGTGCAAATTTGATAGTGTTCGTGTAGTTCAGGCAGCTTCTAATGGGGGCATCCGTGGCTTAACACTATGGATTCCATATGGTTGTCTAACTGCAATAGCTCATTTTTGAAAAACATAATTACTTGCTTGGTAAATGTTGTATATGCCCATAATAGTCAGTCTAGTCCCAGGCACTATTGAATATACCAGATTTTGATCAACTGTAAGCAACATGTTTCTAAGCAACTCTCCAGTGGGAGCATCCGAAGAATTACCCAAATTACTTCAATCTTTGGTGGTAGACCCTGTGTTCACTTCTAAAATTGTTCTTGAATGATCCAAATTTTAATCTCTTCTCCCTCAACACATCCATAGCTACAATGGCATCAAAAGTGACTTCCCTTATAGAGAACCTAATACACAATCCCAAGTTCCTCCACATCACCATGGAAGACATTGACTCCTTCAATGGAGATCTATCCGAGAAAATCTATAAATCCCTGGTGGATTTTTTGCCTCTGAATCAACTGCTACTGAGGTCCTATCTGGTCTTAAATCCAAGGTACCCAAGGCATCATGAAGTCAAAATTCAAATCAGATTTCACGCAAAAAAAATTGTAGGGATCGGAGATCTATTTTTCGGGCATCTCATAGACAACAACTCCTCCATGCACAACAACAACGAACCCTGGCACGATTAATGAACAGGTGGCTTGGAAAAAAGTGAACACGAAAAACACCAGCGAACAACTGCAAAATGATGATTTTACGCAACTACACCGAAGCATAATCGAACTCTACATCTCTAGCTACATCTCATATGCTTCCCTAGGCCAGAATGAATGCCTCAAATCTAGAGCAGTGCAGATGGGATGTCAGGCATCAAACCCTCACTAAAAACATATAGGGAATAAGACCACAAATAGAGGTTGAATGATACAAACCCTCACTGAAAATATTGGTTAATGGATAATCATATCAGTGGAAGATTTTTCATTTCCCATCTGAACCAAAAAAGGTCTAGGGAAAGAGGATAATCTCTTCCAATTGAAAATAAAAACAAAATGGTTAATGGAGAGGGAAAAAAAAGAGCAAGGATTTCTATGAGGGAAATCCCCTTCAAGTTTATAGGACAGAGAAAGCCTGATCTGATACCATGTTGAAGAATAAAAACTTCTTATTATTTAATGAAAGCGACCTTGCTTAAATAGCAAGTGCATACAATATGATCCATTGGATCATAACTAACTGAATAGATCTTAGCCACACAATCTATCCTAATATCCTAGTAACATTTTACGATATACTCTAACAAGTGTAGTAGCATGACCTATCAATGTCAAGTTATCTATGAACTATAAATGAGAGAGATATGGTGTTATCGATACATATTTGGTTCCTTGAATGGATTTTTTATTCCTTTCCTCAGAGAAAATATAGCTCAAACACTATGCAAAAATGACAAACAAACAAGGGAAAGAGAAACCCCCTAGCATAGTCCCTTGGAAGTAATAAATAGAGGAAGAAACCTACCATTTATGATCACATCATAAGATATTGAGGAAATAGTGTCTCTAATCCAATCAACCCAATCTTGGAAAAAGCAAAACTTCCTCAAGACCTATAAAATAAAATCCTATTAAACCCTATAATAAGCCTTAGAGAGGTCCAAATGGATAAACATGGAGGGGTATTTTTGTACTTGCATGGAGTGAAGAGCCTCTTGCGGAAACATTATTTCATCTTCAATTTATCTCCTTCCCAAAAATCCTCCTTACTTTGGTGATATTTTCACATGGAGGAAGGGTTTCAACCTTAGAGCTATCATCATTGTAATTATTTTGAGGAGAACAATACATAGAGATATTGGTCTAAAGCTAAAATTTTGATCTGCGTCTTAGGACTTAGATATCAGTGCAATGTAGGTTCTATTTATTAATTTTAAAATTGACTTTACCACCCACACTTCTTCTACCACTACAAGAATATCATCCTTGAGTAGGTCCCAAAAATTTTAGAAGAATTCAATAAGGAAACCATTTGGACCAGGATTTTTTTATTTTTTTATCTTAAAAACCACTTCCTTTACTTTTGAAATGGAAATTAGTGTTGTCAATACCTCATTATCATGTTCCTTAATAAAGGAAAGGATTCCCTATAGAATTTCCTCTTGAGCCTTAGAGTCTAGAGGGACTACAAAGAAAAGTTCCTCAAAGTAATCAATGACAATTTGCTTCATATCATCCCAAGAATAAACTAAAGTACCCCTATTAGTCTTCACAGAATGTACAAACTTTTAAACTCTTCTGGTTAAAAGAGATTTATGGAGGAAAGTAGAGTTTATGTCCCCTTCCTTTAGCCACTAGATATTGGTTTTTTGTTACTATAAGAGATCCTCCCCCTTTCCCATTATGCTAACTTAGAAGAGACTTGGATTTCATATTTTTTAAGATCCTTTATAAGTCTCGAGGAGCAAATTTGAGCAATCACTTCCTCTAGTTGGGAAACCAAACCTGCGTTTTAGCCCTCACATCCCAAATGCATGCTAGTTTCATTCCTTATTTTTGGTTGTAAAGAACTATAATATCTTAGCAAAGCAATACATTTAGGTGTCATATCTTAGCTTTCCTTTCTCTGCCTCTAAAAAAATAATGACCTAAAGGAAGTATCCTTGAATAATATTAGCTAGAATTTAAAGGGTGAGTAATCCCTAGAAGTTTGACAAAGATCCATGTCAATGGTCTGATCCTACATTATTAAGGATAATAGATTTTGGAATTATTGTTAGACACACGAGGTCATTTAAAATTACAAACCTATCCAAGAGCTCTAGGATGCATGTGAACCCTTGTCATGTATTTTTCTATGTCATTAATCTATTATTAGGATTAACATCAATCAAGTGGAGATGCTTCAAGTGCTCTTGCATAAATTAGTCATAGTGTCTAGTGTTCTCATCCCCTCATATTTTCATCTAAGAAAACAATGGTATTAAAATACCCTTATAGGAAATTCTTAGCATTGAGAAACTAGAGCCTGGTATGTTAAATATAATCCCACTACCTTTGTTTATCCTCTATAATAGTGGTTGCATATATGTTAATACATAGGAGTTGTTGGTCTTTTTGCCTCCATTACCCTTGAAGTCCCAAAATGTCTCAACTTCCCATAGTTGCCTACACCACAAATTCCTTTGGATATCATACATAGGAGAGCCCACCCAATGCTCCTTGAGACCTAAGAGATTCTACCAAGCCTATGGGACACAATTTCTTAGCCACTATCTCCATCTCATCTATTGCTAACTTAATTTCATGAAGAAAGACTAGGTTTGACTTATTTTTCTTAATCAACCTTCTAATTTCATTGTGTTAAATGGGTTGCCTTTTATCCCCCTTAGATTCCATAAAAGGATTATCATGAGGATTTGTGGATTAAAAACTTTGGTGATAGGATTCACCTTACCCTTAAAAACAAGATTTTTCCCTTCTTTTGCTAAGTGGTGCTAATTGGTCTTATGTCCTACTTTTTTATTGGTGTCAATCTCAATTTTCTTGAGTTTTTATTTTTGTGTGCTAGAAAAATATTGGGTAGGTCCTCCTTTATGATCCTTTGTATATACCACCAAGGTCTTACTAAGGGAGGTCAAGGTCCCTCCTACTTCAAGATGAATAATCTTGTGTGTTTCATAAGTATAATTCTCTTCCTTTTAAGCTTCTCATATTTTTCCTTTGCTAATGTTTGTGGTTTAGGTTTGTATCCATTTGCATGTTGATTCGATTATCATCAATTTTCAACATTATCTGTGTCCTTTGATTTGGACTGGCGAGTTGCTTGAAGAATTGACTCCACCATCGACTCTGCTTCCATTTGATGTTCTTATCTTACACTTGGGTCTTCATTAGTCCAAGGAGCAAATTTTTTGTTTGGTGTCATACTACTTTCATCATCTCCTTTTTTCTTTGGATGTGCTTTCATTTTAAGCTCTTGAAAGTCTCCAACCTTTTTCTTTACATGCATTTACTCCGACTACTTTTGTGAAGAGTCTCTTGCAAATGTCCATACTAATTACATATCTAGCATCTAAATGATATATTTTCATAATCAACTTTTTGCTCCTAGACTTCATTCTCTATTTATAATATGATCATTTATTAAAGAGGTTTGTTGAGGCCGAGGTTCTGCATAGTGGCTATTTATCGCCAAATTGTCTAAAATTAGGATTTTTAAAATTTGGAATTGGCTAGTATTTGACAATTTGACCATTTTAAGTTTAAATTTCCAACATTGCCCCTAATAAAAGTGAACCTTCTACATGCGTTTGAATACTATTTGTGGCCAAATTTTTATAAATACATTTTGGGACTGGGACCAACCTCTTACGCATAACCCTAGTTAAGACTTAGTTGATTCCAAAATTATTCCTAATAATTAAAAAAAAAGTATTTGAGTAAGATTTTATAAACAACCTGCTCTCCCAAAAAAACCATAACCCTTTTGATTTCATAAACAAACCTGCTCTCGCAAAAAAAACCATAACCCTTTTGAGATCTAAACACTGGGAAATAAGATCATTCTTACCATTAAGCTTTCAATTATTCTTTAAAAGCTCCATAAATATTTCGGGCCCAACGGAAGTTGATTGTATCTGTGCATTTTTGTCAATTGACCTTTGGCAACAGCCGACTCCATTGCGTTGCGGATCCTATGTTTACGATTTATTGCGCGCATTTTTATTTTTTATTTTTTGTTTAAAGCAGTGGCTTATTGTTTTCATACAGTGCATGTTTTTAAAGAAAAATTGAAGACCTTCTTGATGTGAAATACTCCTATTGAAAACGAATTTTGTTTTTACAGAAAATTTCCCTTTCTGTGCAAGATGTTTAACAGTGAAACTTTTAGTTATTGTAGATAGAAACTTTGAGATCTAAATTTAAAAATAAATAGGCTATATATGTTTTTTATATAAATAAAACAACAAAAATATCTTCCTTCAGTTATCATAGACTTATAATACGAAATGATTTAATATTGTTGATGTTAGTAAACCTTAAAATATATTATTTTAATTTTTAAAGGCGAGCCTATCTTGTTCGATGGTGTTTTTCAACTAGCTATGTCATAGCCTTCCAAGGATATTTTCCAACTAGTTATGCCGTAGCCTTCCAAGGATATATATACACGACACCATAAATCTTTTGTAAAACCTAGGAGGGCTAGGTGGATTGGTAAGTGTTTGTTTGGCCAAACATTTATCAAGAAGATATCTAGGATCAAACCTCGAGGTGACCTGTTTGCAAAGATAGTAGTCTGATCTGAATTCTTTGAGTGCGCGCCAGACCCACAATAATGATACGAGTTCGGAGCGATCGGTGGTCCCCTTCACGCATGCCACTTATCAATAATGTGGTTGTGACCAACTCTCCTATTTAAAAATAATAATAATAATAATAAGAAAATCCTTTCAAACAAATAATCTAATATATAATTATTTTTAACTATAAAAATATGATATAGAACTTCATGTGTTAAAAATTTCAAAGTTAATTTACACATCTCTTTGTTCAAAATTTCAAAGTTAATGCCACTTATCAATAATGTGGTTGTGACCAACTCTCCTATTTAAAAATAATAATAATAATAATAATAAGAAAATCCTTTCAAACAAATAATCTAATATATAATTATTTTTAACTATAAAAATATGATATAGAACTTCATGTGTTGAAAATTTCAAAGTTAATTTACACATCTCTTTGCTCAAAATTTCAAAGTTAATCAGCTCATGTAGACGAGGTGGAGAGTGGGTAGTTAAAATTCTTCACATGTTGAGGCCCAGGTTCAAATTTCTCCCCTCATGATGCTACCAATAAACTATATAATGATTATAAACAAATATACTATATAATGAATTATCACCATTTAATAAATTCAAAAAAAATAAGTTAATAGATGTGTAAATACACTGTCCTCTCTGTTCTCTAGAACGTCCTTGTAGGACCCACGGTTCTATCTAGAGAGGAAAGCAAGCTGGTTCATTGAAGGTGGACGAACTCTGGTTCATTGTATCTAGACGTAATTCTGCTCTCCCTCACAATACATATGCATAGGACCCCGTCTATCTGTAAATTGAACGGTGCTTTTGAAACTTTGAATGTGGACGAACTCTGGTTCATTGTATCTAGACGTAATTCTGCTTTCCCTCACAATACATATGCATAGGACCCCGTCTATCTGTAAATTGAACGGTGCTTTTGAAACTTTGTATAAGTGAGAAGTAAAGTCCTCAAATGGCAACCGCTTTTTTGGGCTTCTCGTTCTTATCACATTCGCAATCTCCTTCCAATAGAATTGTGCCTCTCTACAGCAAGATTGATGCCAGGGATGTCTGCGTAACGGTAGAGAAATCAGAAATGGAGGTATTGAGATAAAAAAATAAGGAGCTGCAACGACTGCTGGAGGAGAGCCAGAGGCAGCAAGCGGAGCTCCGTGCTGAGCTGGAGCAGACCCGGATCCGATTGTTCACTGTCGAAGAAGCAGAGGAGCGCTTGTGTGCACAGCTGGGGGATTTCGAGGCGGAGTCCGTTCAACAAGCTCGGGCTTATCAGGAAGATCTCAATTCGGTTAGACGGCAATTGGCTCAAACGCAAAGCCTGCTTATGGCGGTGGAAGGAAAGTCTAAAACTACGAAAGACGTTGTCGAGTGTTTAAAAGACTTGAACTTTTCCGCTCACCAGTCTGTGAAAAGGCGCATTACGATCCTGTGAGAAGGCTTTAAAGGCGAGAGGAACGGATTTTTTTGTTGGCTAGGATTGAAGAGGGGATTGCAATCCCAAAAAAAAATAGAGACCACTTGAGGGGTGCTGTTAGGTGCGAGGTTCGATGTCTGGACGATTTCTTAAAATTGATTCATATTTGTATTCAATAATGTGTGATTATGTGAGGAAAGATTATTGTAAAGAGTGCGTCTGGTATACGGATGCCGATGGACAGGCTTATTTTTTTAAATACTGATTTTTGAGTTAATTGAATTTAAACATGGTAACTTGTTTCGAATTCTGTCATGGTCCCATAAGTATCTCAAAAGAACTAAATGCTACGACAACCGACCTTGGTTAGTATTGGAGTTTAATTCGACCTTTTACAAACTGAATAATACGATTTAAGAATTTCAAAACATTGACATAATGTTAAAAAAAATTGATAGTTATGCTTGATAGTTATGTTTAAAAAAAATTATAGGGTTGAGCAGTCTCTTTTAATCATGATTTATTTCTTTAAAGTTGAGAGCTATGCTTATCAATAATTTTTTTCAATCATGACTTCTTTAAAGTTGAGAACTATGCTGATCAATAGTCTCTTTCAATCATGACTTTTTTAAAGTTGAGAGTTATGCTTATTAATAGGGAATTTAATATACAGCCACTACACAGCCAGCCTTTCACACACTCACCCATACTACTGTTTGACCCTCTCCAAAAAGAGCTAAAGCTCCATGCTACTGTTTGACCCTCTCCAAAAAGAGCTAAAGCTCCATGCTACTGTTTGACCCTTGAACCTCTCCAAAAAGAGCTAAAGCTCCATGCTACTGTTTGACCCTTGGACCTCTTCAAAAAAAGCCAAAGCTGGAACTGAAAAAATCTTAAAGAAAGAGTAGCTTTTAATTTATGGTTATTAACAATAATATGCAAAATCTTCAAGGCTTTTGAAAATATATATAAATAATTTAAGAGAAAATGTTTAGTTTATAAAATTCAAGTTAATCATGATTTGAATTAGATTAATATTTGAGAAAAATAGGAGAAGGCTAGATTTAAATATGAAGCTCTTTGAATTAGATAGAAGTTTGGTTTAAATTTTATTTAGTGGTAATTGTGGTCAAAGAGAAATTGAAACCTTTTCATCATTGGATGGCTTTGACAGGTCATTTGGAGCAAAATCACGAAAACGGTGGTAGTGTATGTTAAAGAGGAAAGTCACGAAAACGGTGGTAGTGTATGTTAAAGAGGAAAGTCAGACCGATATAAGGATAATGGAGAAAGAAGTTGAAGTGCGGGAGAGGTACAGCATAGCTAATTGGAAAACACAATCAGAAGGCTACGACTTAGCTAGTTGGAAAATATTCTTGTAAAGCTATGACATAGCTAGTTAGAAAACACCATCGAAAATATATTATTTTAATTTTTAAAGGCGAGCTACTGAATTTGCATTATCTATGGTGCCTTTGTGGATCAGATCGGATCCCCCTAGTTTTAAATTTGTGTGGGGTTTATAATGTTGTTACCCGGTTTTTGTGGAATATTTTAAACTCTTATAGTAAAAAAATTCAAACTCATTATAAGATTTGTGAGTGTGTACATGGTACACACCTCAGATCTTGTTAATGTTATTATAAAAAAAAGATGTTACCAGTATACAGGGTACACACCTCAGATCTTGGTAATGTTATTAAATATATCATGATTCAACCTCAAAGGTCACGTCATCGCGAATCGGCGAGGCGATATATTTTAAAATTATATTTGCTTTTAGGAATGTTACAGAATTCGAGTCAACAACGTGTTGCTTGGAATCTCTGACACTCAACCTTGAAAGTGATACGTCAAATAACGCGGTTTCCAACATTTGTAATTTTCACAACATCAAATCTGAAATCTGAAATGAACAGTAGACTTCCTTTACCAAAAAGAGAACATAATTTAGACTTCGAACTTTCTAATTTAAATCATAGCTTTAAATAAAAAAACAAAACAACTTTATTAAATACCACCAAAAAGCAAATTCATATATTTTTAGAAAATGAAAGAAACTGGCATACATATACATATGATCTTCATCTCATGTAGACCGTATAACGCTAACAAGGTTTTAACCAACATAGTTTATTATTCCTGAAGATTTATCTTTATCTTATAAATTCATTCTTCTGTGGCGCTAACAAGCCGAGCCAAGGCTTCCATCTGATGTCGGGGAAGGCGAGTGGACACAACGATGCTTCGTCCTTCATCTCTCCCACGAAACAAAACCATGCTTCCGATCTCATTCATGGATGCAGCTTGCACATTCATTGGCTTTCCCCATCCGTAATTTATATCGTACACTGGAAATCTGGGAGAACTCACCACGTTGGTGGTCACATGTCCTAAAAATTCATGGACTATCGTCATACAACCAGTCGCAGGAGAATCTAGAGATTCCAGCCAGTCCAGCATATTATTGATTTGGGATTCTGCAGTGCAGGAATTAACAAGCTCCTCGATAAGCCCCGCAGCGAAGCATAGTCCCTCTTCACTCAGCAGTTTTTTTGCCGTTGTCTGCCCCAGGGCAACACATATACAGTTCCCAAAATAAGTCGAAGGCAACGCCGGATTTACACGACTCCTGCCATCGGCAGACATTAAGAACATCACGGACTCTTCTTCGGGGACCTCCCGTGCTTTTACGACGCATCTCCAAAAATGCGCGGCGGCTGCAACAAACGAAGTCGAAGCCCCTATTCGTTGTTTCAATTGTCGGATCATCTCTTCGCTAAAAAAGAACGTTGAGTACACAAGATCTGTTCCATGATCCAGCCATTTCTGGAGAGTCCCTTCACGGCTCTTCCCTTTACCAGTTTCTTCTTTTTCCTCAGGCTGTAAATCATCTGCTGTAAAATTGAAAATCTTTGCTCCTGCAATCCGATCGCGTACAACTTCTTGTGCCTTGAAAGAAAGGAGCACGGGGCTCTTGTGTTCTCGTTTGAACACTGTTCTCCTGTGCTCGGGAGGTTTCGAAACGGGGACTCCTCTGCAGCACTCCGCCCATGATACCATGAAATGCCAGAAGGAATTTCCGTCTGCTATGACGTGATGAAGGGTGGTTCCTATGCACATCCCGCCTCCCTCAAAAGCCGTTACCTGCAACAACAATTTCCATTCCTCCTCCATATAAATGTCATTTGTTGTACAATAAAATATATCAAGATGGTCGAGTGATTTACCTGAATTGAGAGAAGCGGTATATTGTAAATTTCTTGCTGTGAAAGATGGGCTTTGGGCACAAGGTTTTCGAAAAAGGGCTTGTGCTGAAACTCATCCTTTTCTGCTTCATCGAAAGGTGTGTCGATTGACGCTTCGATGAAATGGACTCCGCCATCGTTGCAATCGACATCTACTCTGCCGGAGTCTCCCTTGTCCAACCGGCCCGCCAAAGGGTAGAAATGGACCAGAACTGCAGAGAGGCTTTCCTTGAGGCTCTTTACTATGAAATAGTAATCGTTTTCCGGCGATAATTTGTAGAAGAGAAGCCTCTGAACGTTGCTGATGGGCAACCAGACAAGATCGAGGTTGGAGAGAAACATTCGATGCCTCTCAGTTGGGACGGCGGGTGTGACTGTTGAAATTCTGGTGACTTTTACTTGGGGTTGTGCTTCTTCCATTCTGCAAGCGATTCGACTTTCAGATTTTGGGTAGAGAAACTCACGATTACACGTTGTGGTTGTGGGAATGCTCTTGTGATGTCCTCCTCGATGTTTCAGATTGCAATCTTATGAATCCTGTATTTTTTTTTCCTTGTTTGGGTGTATAAGGGAGAACCGAAACGAGCAAAATAATATGTGGTCGTACATAACTCTATCTGATCCGGGCAAATGAATTTTTACTTTGGGAGGAGCCTATGTTGATTTGTTTATTAATTTGAAATTTGGATTTACTTGAAGAGTCGTGCTATTCACAATCCTATTGCAACATATTTGCCCACTTTTGTTGACGTCACGTTTTTTAATTATTCGTGCTGTCGTAGCGGGAACGGCATCTATAATTCGTTGGGGGTTATTGATTGCATCTCTCGTAGTTTTTCCGATGTATGACGATTCTGAGTGATTATTATAAATGTAGAGTTTTATTGCTTTGATTTGTCAAGGTGTTGAAATTTTGTAAGATGAGATTGCAAGGAAAAGACAAAGTAAATAAAGTATATATATATTTTAATATAAGTTGATCCACTTGCGCTACAAGGAAATGCCAATGCCGTCAGTCAAAAATGCATTTTATTTAACAATTGTCTTCATGTATTAGGTATGCATCGAAGTGGTCCATACTTCCGTCTCTTTTTTCGGTCTTACGTACATGGAAACCATTTCATTATAAATTAAAACAAATTATGCATCCGTAGAAAAATAAGAACCAAGAACAACTTTTTTACTTTTAATTGAAATTAATGTGCTATATTGTAAATTGCGGAGAAGATCCGTGATATTGTTCAAAACAATAATGTGCTTACATCATGTTTGATGAATAATTTTATATAAATTTGTTAATCTTAAATTAAATAATTTATTAACATTTGTATATTTTTATAAAATTAAAAGTTGTTGTATTATGTATATAAATTATTTTTATATTTTATGATGATTTATATAATAAATATTTTGGATGGTTGGATGGATCATTTTATAAGTAAAGAAGAAAAATATATAAGTAAAGATTTTATTTTACATATGTCAAAATTTATTATTATTTATAATGATGGAACATCTTCAAAGATGATAATTTGATAGATATTTCAAAAGATATGTATATAACCACAAGGAGGGTTAGCTAGACTTAAAAAATCTTATTAAAGTTTTTAAAACAATGATTAAGAAAGAGAAAAGCAGTAGTTATAATAGTAGATGATAATATCAATAACTTATTCTAATTCTAATACAAATGAATGGATTGTGTTAACTGAAAAGAAGAGACACATGAGCATGATAAATATTATAATTAATATTGATAGCACTAATGGTGTTTAGATGTATTAGTCAAGGTTGTTGGGAAAGGGTCATGTTGATGAATTTGGAGCTAGATGATCATACAACTTGGGGTGTTTTGAGACTAACATTAGTTGGGCATTCATATAAAAAAGAAGTAACATTATGTAGAGGCAATTAAGATATTTCACAAATAAGACTTAAACTAAAACAAAAGGATGATCGATATGTGTGATTAAAATGAGTCACAATAATCTAGTGGTAGATATCAAGTTGTGAAGCAGGGCACATGGACACATCAAGATAGGTGTGAGGTAGATAAGATTAACAAAGTTATCATTTGGTTGATGTGTGACAAAGTTGTATGTAATTGTAAATGAAGATTGGCTTTTGAAAGAACTTAATATCATTTAGGAAATATTGCAAAAAAAATGACCTTCACACACTTCAAGACATTGAATATTGGATGAAAATAATGAATATCCCAAGAGGAATGCATGGTAATCCTAGGAGTTTTAGGAACATATCTCCAAGATTATTTCGTCAATCTTAGAAATGTAACCAAATGGAAGCTACATTATATCAAGGAATAAGAAAAAAAAAGGTAGTAATGAAATACAATATATAAAAATACACTCATGATTGACATAAGAAGTGCAATGGATGATCATTCCTAGGTATTAGACAATTGATTTGCAATGCCTAACTAGTTACACTTAAAGAGAACAACAAAGAATATAATGATACTGTTATGAGGCACAAATTATTTTCAACTTAAGGTATTGCGTAATTAATAACCTTTTAACTCCTAATATGTAGTTGTGAGGTTAGTAGTTGTGAATACAAAAACTCAACACCAAACAATGCTAAATAAATTGAACACAAAGAACCAAAATTGCACAATGAATTGATCTTATATTAATGGGGGGAGCTTAGAAACTCCATTGTTACAATGAGGATATTTGTAATCCTTTTTTATACAAATTTACAATGGTTAGGGTTCTCCAAAATCCTAAAAGATAAGGCTAGTGGTGTCTTCAAGCATGTTCTTGATCCCAACAAAGTTGAGTGGGCTTCTTGATATCCAATGTTGGGCCACTTCAACTTAAACAACTATCCAATGCTGATATAGCACCTTCAGATCTGCACACAATGACATAACAAATATGTTAGTAATAGTTGTGAGGGCTCCAAAATATGAGGCCCTCTATAATCAATAGTAAACCCTAACTATCTACTGCAAATAAAGTGGATAAAAACAAAAGTGCATGTAATGAAATATTAATCAATATATTTACCTTACATGTTTGATGTCTTATGATCTATGAGATTTTGTTGTAGTTGGTAGGTGCGGTGATGCTCTAGCATCACTTGAAGACTAGGGGGACTTCAAAATGCTTACGTAAAACATCCATGAGTGCTCGAAAGCTATATAAAATGCCTATGGATGCTCATGACTGGTAGGGAGGCACCTAAAGGTGCTTGGTGGTGGAAGGGAGGCACCTAAAGGTGCTTGGTGGTGGAAGGGAGGCACCCAGAGGTACTAAGTGGTGACAAAAAATACCTGAAGGTGTTTTATGGCTGAGGAGATATTCTACAAAAGTAGATTTGGCAAGGAAAATAGATGGTGATGGTTTTGAGGGTTACGATGAGCGAGGATGAAGGCAGAAGTACTCAAACACTCTAAGGAAACTCAGTGAATTCAAGAACTTAGGATCAACACTTAGGCAATGAACACTCAAGACACTCAAGGGTTGAACCATCAAAATGACCTCTATTTATAATTCAACCTAGGGTATGCTAGGGTTTCAATGATACTAATCGTGTGGTTGAGATAAAAGCACATCGAAGGGTGAATATTAAATTTAGGGTGTGGTATGGATTGATGTATATGGATGACTAAGATTAAGTGAAATCGAATGGATGGGATTAATTCATTTATATATATATATATATATATATATATAAATAAATATATATAAATGAATGGGTAGAAACGGTAGGAAAGCTAGGATGGATGAAAAATGGCTATGTTTTGGTGGTGGAAATTATGAGAAAGCATGGATAGAGGACAAGTGGATAGGTTTTGGTGTCTATAGATGCCCCTTTTTGTACTATGTTGTGTAAAATACAATGTAGTGCAAAAATACAAGACACATGTTTGGGTGAGATGCAGAAGCAAATTTCTATTGAGATGTAACACACAATCTTAAAGACAAAATAATAAAAGAATTTGAGTTTTGTGTATCTTACCCTCTCAATTGGTGAATTATTTTATGAATGAATCTCACGAGCCAATAGAAAAATTTATGCAAATGAATGATTCAAATGTGATATTGTTTTTTTCCCAACAGTAGGAAGGGAAGTGTTGAAAGATGTGGTATGATGCATCTATTTTTTCCCCAACAGATGAAGGGATTTACAAAAAAAAATACTATATTTTTGTCCCAATAGATGAAGGAATTTGTGAGAAATATGATGAAAAATGTGTCTATTTTTGCCCCAAAAGATGAAGGGATTTTTCCAAGTGCAAATGTCATGATCATGTAAGATGTATTCCATTGTGGGAAATTCAAAACCAAATGTGGTTACCCCAAACTTGGGGTGATTCGATGCTATTGAAGAATATGCCTTTCGACATCATTGATATGCAATGATGAGTATGTAGAGAAAAATAAAAGTAGTCAACCTCGGAGGGCCAACTAGTGACTATCAGATAATTCCTATGATTGGAACCAATCACCCTAGTTAAGGCCAATGACCATGATGATTTTCGAGAAAATATGTAATAATGAAAATTGATTTTTTTTCCATGTTTTAAGCCCCACAAATTAGGCCATCAATGATAGTTGTTGTGTAAATTATTCTTGGGAAGGTTTCATGCAAAATGTGAAGTACCAAAGATGATTATGCTTTAGAACAAGAATACATGTAGTTATGAAAATGACCAAGTGTCCTTATGGTAAAATTTTCATCTTACTGAATTGCATGGATGCAAATCGTTGTAATCACCAAGTATATAGAAAAATCCACTATATACAAGATTCACTTGAATGTTGTTTGAACTTGGAAAATATGCAAATGATGATGTGAAATGATAATGTGATTATGTATGAATGATGAAAATGATAATAGTAATAATTTTGTGAATATTTGGACCATTTGGGGGTGTTTTTGTAACTTGTTTGATGAATTTGCAACATGTGGTTGCAAAAAAAAATTATGCATCCAAATCAGTTGGAATATTCACAAAACCTAATGAAATGATGAAATGAATGTATGTATGTAATTTGGAGTGATTTGGTGGAGGTAAGAAACTATTTTGTGAAATTTAGTCTTTTGCCAACATTGATGTCAAACACCTTTTGGCACTTGTGGTATTCAAAAATACCTATGGGTACTTTATTATTCTAGGAAATGCCCATGGGTGTCTCAAGGTGCATGCATCAGCTATAAATAACTTTCAATATGAGAAACCAAGATCATTTATGCATTCACAAGTTGGAGAAGCTACATATTGGAGATTGGAGTGAAGTGAGGTGAAGTGTTTAGAGTGCAGAAGCTATGGCGATGGAGGGAGCGGGTGCGGAGGTCAGGGCTACGACTGGAGCACAAGCTATGAAGGTAAGTCCATTTTATTGAATTGTGCATTATGCAAATGATTTTGTTTTTTTTGGAAAATTATTGACAAATATTTTGTGTTGTGCTACAACTTAGGATTTTGGAGGCTCAATACAAGTTCTCATCATATATTACTAGTATAAGGAAGGTGGTGTCATATGAGGAGTGGGAGTTGTTGGAGGACATGGGACTAGCGGAGGTAGCCCGGGTGGATGTAGTGATGGTCAACAAGATATACCTTTCTAACTTGGTAGAGAGGTGGTATGCAGATAGGGGGATGTCCCAGATCCCTACAGGAGAGGTTACTGTGACTTTGGAGGATGTATATCACATCATTAGGGTTCCAATGGAGGGGATCTGAGTTGAGGTTGGGCTCAGTCCAAATACTAAGATGATGAGAATGTTTGGAGATGCATGTTAGGGTGTGAGGGTGGACTGTGGAGGTATAGCCTATTTGTCCATGTATGTGGATAAGGAGTTAGACCCCCTTCATGCCTTGGTAATATTTATGTTGGACAACATCGTGGCCCCGAACAACACTGGGTACAAGTTCCCTTAGAACCTAATAATGGTAGTGAGTTATATGCTCACTCAGCAGTAGGTGTATGCATGGGCTTCTACTTTGTTGGTGCAGTTATACAAGGAGTTGTACTAAGTGATGTAGTAGGGGAGGAAGAAATTGGTTTACAACTTGTTGCTATAGTATTGGGGTTGGGAGCACTTTAGCATGGCTCATCTAGAGGGATTACTAGTGGCAAACTTGGATAGGGAGCAACCCTACACTAGGAGGTGGGTGGTTTTTGAGGAGGTACAACCAAGTTGACTTGTACGAATGAGTTAGTGGTACCAAGATTTATGGGTTGGATTTACATCCACCCAAGTGATATAGAGACCATGGTAGTCTTGTATGTGGGTCAAAGATGGAGAGCACTTATGATGAGTATAGGAGGCCATGTGGGTGGCTGGACATCATTGGAGAGAGGCTGAGTATTTTCTATTCTCTCGAGTATTCCATAAATTTGAGCTAAGGTAGGATGTCCTTGATGATCTAGTGCACTATAGCAGACATCAGGAGGAGATAGGGCTACCATGCACATATCCATAGAGGGTGGTCTACAAGAATGATGAGGAGCTAGATGTCTCAGATGTGGAGGTTGCATGACTACCGTGGAGTACAATGAGTGGTTTGCAACTTATCCACCATGGGCACCACCTTGAGGAGTGGTTTATGGGGAGAGGAATGAGGATAGGAATGAGGGGACTCAGGAGACCCCAAAGTGATAGTGATGCCTTTGATCAGATAGTTGAATGAGGAGGACTAAGGGTGCAGTGAGGTAGGCTCCTGAGTTTGAGGGAGACAACGAAGATGGAGAGGATGCGATGGATGTTATAGATGGACCTCCAAATCAGTGTGAGAAGGATTTGGTATAGTTGGAGCAGCAGGTGGTGGACCAAGAGGCAAGGATTATGAGGATCTAGGTAGAGCTAGTAGAGAGGGAGCACTGGTATACTATCAACATCACATGACTTTGGTATTGTGATAGATATATCGAGGCATTGGAGGATAGGTTGATGGAACATCATATTCCACTTCCAGATCCTCCAACCTCATCTGTATCTAATGGTGGTAGTCATATCGAGTCTAGGCATAGCTCTAGGTCTAGGGCTCCTCCTAGGTCACATGGGTTCTGTTGGAGGACATAGCGTAGTACTTAGATAAACTTTTTATATATGAGCCTTGGTGCTTCATTGTATGTAGTCTTTTGGCACACATTATACATACAATATTTATACATATATATACATGGCTTTTACTTTTTGTGTTATATATTTTTTTGAATGCATATTTTCTATTTGATGATGAATGCATATGTTATGTTATGGATGATTAATGCAAGACATACTGTATGGATGATTAATGCAAGGCGTAATGCAAGTGTTCTAATGATCATTTCTAGTTTAGATCATGCTTTTCCATGTTTATCATTGTTTTTTAATTAGGGGCACCAAACTTGGTGTTTTATGGGATGAATGGCTCATGAAATCATATGGATTTTTGGCATGGCAAAATATATGGATGTTGATATGGAATAATATATGGATGTTGATATGGAAAACTGACTATTTTACAGAGACTCAGACATACTAGTGGTATCAAACAAACTCACTAACACTGCCTAAGTCCTCTAGGACCAAATGTGTGTGTAGAGAATTCATTTACCAAATCTTGAGCATGGTAATGACTCGAGGTAATCAAGAACCAATGTGTGTACAAGTGAGTTCATTACCTAATATTGAGTAAATTGGGTAAGCCTATTATGAATGAGATCAAGAAACTAGCTTGTCCTTATGTGTGGTCAAATATCTCTTTGAAAGATACGTGTCGCTACACATGAGCGTACTCCACTACCAGTCAAGCGTCTATAGCTTTGATGGAGGCTAACTCCATAGTCCACGATTTGTGTTTTTTATCTCTTAAGTTTTGGGGATGACTACCTAACCATTTGACTGGAAATGTAGTACGATACTTACAACCCAATGATCAGTGGTGTGTGATGTAAAAGATTTAGATTTTTGGGGAATCGGATTCTCAACCTAAGTATGATGAGAATTGTATCCTATCCTTACAACTCTATCTTTTGAATTTGTAAGTAACTATGATAGTGGTGCAAAACACTATGATTATAGACTATGTTGTATGATGGGATAGGAAAGGATAACCCTTTTCACTTTGAGGTTCATACCAAGTATGGTGTTATCCCTCTTTGACACAAGACGACGTTTAAAATGTGAATTTGTGCTTGGTTCAAGAGTGTTTTGGAGTCAATTCCTAAAACTTGAGATTTTTTAGTGTGTATGTGTAATGGTCTTAAAAATAACCCAACATGTATTTTGGAGTTTGCTTAAAACACTAGGAGTGGTTGAGTAACCAAAAACACCTAGGACTTTTATGAATGTATGGTGGAAAATGACAATTTGAATTGATGTTTTACGTTTTGTGGATGATATTGTGGGGATGTCCCTGATTAAGGCAAATGATTTTATTTGACCAATCTAAGACCTTGAACTTAATAAATTATCCCTAATATGATATGTGAAATGTGGATGTAAATGCAATATATGACATGCAATTTTTTGAAATGCAATATGAAATTTTTGTGAAGTGTGAATGCAAATGAAATGTATGCAAATGTTTTTGTGTATAAGCCATGTGCATATATACATATATAGAAATAAAATCATGCATAAAATACTCTCAAGTGTATAATATTAAGTGGTTTGGGTTCTTCCTCTCCCTCTAGACCGAAAATCCTATAAGTACCATTACCTACTTTTTGTGTAATAATGTATGGACCTAACCAATTAGCTACAAATTTATCACGAAGATGTGGTAATGCATTGGTGTTTTGTTGGTTCTCTTTAAGGATAAGATCTCCTACTTGGAATTCATGTAGATGAACTTCGGTGTTGTAAGTATGCTTTAGGTGGTCCTGATATACTTGTAAATGATCTAAAGCATTGACTCACCTTTCATCAAGAAGTGTGAGTTGATCAAGATGTGCTTGTCTAGCAGTATCTTCATCTATGAATTCCTGCAAATAAATTTGCGAGGGGATCTCAATATCAAGAGGTATGATTACTTTAGCTCCATAGACTAATGAAAATTATGTTACCCCTATAGGCATGCAGATGCTTATTCGATAAGCCCATAATGCCAAGGGAATTTGTGTGTGTCAATCTCTATGATTTTATTTGGTTATTTTTCTTGAGAATAGCAACTAGGGTCTTGTTGGAGGCTTTAGATTGTCCATTTGCTTATGGATAATAAGGAGTTGAGAAACTATGTTGAATGTTATATTTCTCACAAAATGCTTGAACATTCTTCTTCTTGAAATATTTACCATTGTCTGAAATGATTTTTGAGGGAATACCGAAATGACAAATGATGTGGTGTAGTATAAACTCCACAATTCTAGGCCCTATTGTACTAGTTAGAGGAATTGTCTCATCCCACTTTGTGAAGTATTCAGTGGCTATGATGATGAATGTATGTTTTCCTGAAGAAGGAGGTGAAATTTTTCCAATTAGATCTATGCCCCATTGTGAAAAGGGTTGAAGGCTTTGAATAGGTTGTAAATATTGTGATGGTACATGAGTTAAATTAGCATGTTCTTGGAATATTTTGTAATTTTTGACATAGGTGCAACAAGCACGTTCCATTGTGGATCAATAATAACCCATGCATAAAATACGCTTTTCAATAGCCATTGCACTAAAATGACCACCACAAGTACCATCATGGGCTTTAGCTATGGCTCTTTGTGCTTCACTAGCCTTGAGACAATGAAGAAGGACTCCATCATAACCATGTTTATACAAAATGTCCCCCAAGAGAATGAAACGGGTTATATCTTGCTTGAAATTGCGTTTGGCAGTTTGAGACATGTCATATGGGAGTGTTTCAAACTTGAGAAAGGCTACTATGTGGCTTGACCAAGGCTCATATGGCTCTGACTAGATGAAGCAAACATTCTTTTTATATTTATATTTAGCACGAGAAATTGTAGATTTAGAGACCATTGAAATAATAAGGGGTTGTACCTCTCCAAATTAGTCTTTTGGAATCAATGATCCCAAGGAGGCCATTGAATATACAAATCTATTAGTCAAGCATGGTAAACTATTGATTTCGTACCAATCAAAATTAGAGAGCAATTTCATTGCTACTTCATGGTAAAGCTTAATGGTAGATTCTTTGCATTGTTATTCTCCATTGATTTGCTTAACAACATGTTGAGAATCATCAAATATCTTGATACGCTTAATGCTCATAGCTATAGCTTATTGAAGACCTAGGATTAAGGCTTCGTATTCTATAGTGTTTTTTGTACATTAGAAGTTGATTTTGAATGATAAGAGGATAGGTACCCCCTATGGTGTATTAAACATGACTCCAACACCTTGACCTTTCATGCACTTAGAGCCACCAAAGAATAATGTGATATCGATGTCTTCCTTCGAAATGACATCTTATTCTTATTCAGATACAAAAAATACCAAATCATCTGGGAGCTCAATAATCAAAGGATGATAACTAGGTAGTGGAGCTTCCATGAGTTGATCGGCTATTATTTAACCTTTAATGGATTTTTTCTAATGAATTCAAGGTCAAATTCAGTGAGGAGCATTATCCATTTAGCGGTGCAAGTATTGTTGTAAGTGTAGGACATCATGTAACACAGAGGATTTTGTCTAGCTATGACATAAGTTGTGTGTCTAAGCATGTAATGTCAAAGTTTCTTAGTGGTGAAAGCCAATGCTAAGCACAGTTTCTCTACATAAGTGTATCTAGTTTCATAGCTTACCAATGTTTTAATAATGTAGTAGATAACTTTTTCTTGATTTTATTTATTTTTTTATGCAAGCATTGTCCCTAATGCAAATTTTGTTGCTGAGATATAAATATAAAATGGGACCCCTAGACGAGGAGGAGGTAATACTGGCAGAGAAGCTATGTATTGCTTAATGCCATCGAAGGCTTTTTGACATTCATCTATCAAATAAAATGGAACCCCTTTTTGTAGTAGATAATTTAATGGCCTATATTTTTCAAAAAGTTGTGCAGTAAAATGACAGATTAATTGGATTTTTCCTTGTAAACTACGTAATTTCTTTAAGTTATTTGGGGGAGGCATCTCCATGATGGCCTTGATCTTGTTAGAGTCCACCTCAATGCCTCTTTTGGAGATAATGAATCATAGAATTTTTCTCGAGGTAACACCAAAGTCACATTTCTTGGGTTTCAACCTTACATTATGCTCTAGAAGTCGATCAAAAACTTTCTCCAATACACCAATGTGTTCTTGTCGAGTTTTAGATTTAGCCAAAATATAATCCACATAGTCTTCGATAATCTTATGCATGTAATCATAGAAGATGTATGTCATGGCACGTTGATAAGTGGCACCTACATTTTTAAGGCCAAAGGGCATCACCTTGTAACAAAAAGTTCCCCAAGATGTAGTGAATGTTGTTTTGTGTTGGTCCTCAGGATTTATTTGAATTTGGTTGTATCCTGAGAAACCATCCATGAGTGAAAGCATTTCATGGCCAACGATGGTGTCGAAAAGAGTATCGATGTTTAGAATATGGAAGTCATATTTAGGATACACTTTGTTAATATCTCGAATGTTAGTGCAAATGTGCATTGCTCCATTAGGATTACGAATAGGTACCATGTTTGAGAGCCACTTAGGATAGTTGATAGGAACAATGAAGTTCACATCTAAGAGTTTTTTAATCTCTCTTTTTACCAAGATATCCATGGTAGGATGCATTATCCTAAGCTTTTGTTTGGTCGGCTTAGCATCAGGATGTAAGGTGAGATTATGGAAAACCAAGTTAGGATCAATACTAAGCATGTCCTTATAAGATCATGCAAAAATATCCTTCCTTTTGAGGAGATCAATTAATTGCTCGTGTTCATCGGGTGATAGACTTTTTCCAAGCTTGATAATTTAGGGATTGTCTTTGTATGAACTAAGGTCCACATTGATGGTATATTCAAAGGACATGTGAGAACCTTCCTCAAGATGATGGGGTTTAGGGATCAAATGAATGTCTTCTAAGATGCCATGAAACTCTTCGGGATTATCCTCATCTATTTCTACCTAGAAAACCTTAGGATCCAAGGGGGTGAAAGAGAAGGTGGGGGGATGGAGGAATGTAGTTGGTGGAAGCCCTTAAATATTCCTTGATCAATATGAATTCAGAAAAGGATGGAGGTGAGGAAATCCGATCCATATCAATGAGACTTATATCAATTGGAATTGGCTTAGTCGGATCATATGGATTATAGAGTGGGGTGAATAAATCAACAAGATTCATGTTGACTTATGGGCAAGGTGGATAAGGTTGGATAGAATGGATGGAACCTAAGAACTGGTGCTAGAAGCTTGGTTAACTTGGATGGCTGCAAGAAACACAAATAAATGCATGTATCTAAGTGATATATACTTATACAATGCAAAGAAAAAATATTTTTATTGATATTTTTTTTATTTTTGGTAGTGATGAAAACCATTGTTGTTGTGTTATGTACATATATTACAAGTTTGGCTTGTGCAATGACTTAATGGAATGGAGGTGGTGGTTCACTGGTAGGGGTGGCTCATTCTTGTGGAAGAAGCAAGTGAAACATGGGCTCATGGATGGGGAACATGTTGAGATAAAACTCATCTTGTTTGGTATGGGGAATGATGGGCTTTGATTCTTCTTCAGATTCATCTAGAATAATTGACATAAGTTAGAATTATAGATATATTTCATCATAAAAATTATCAGGATGGAGGGCTTCCTCTCCTAAATTTATATTAAGCCTTTTGAAGGCTTGTTCAAGAGAAGAGGTGGTGGAAAATGGATGGTAGCCTAGACCTGAGTGGTCATGCACCTTTTGATATGGAACATCGATGGGTTGAAGCACTCCCTATTCATGCGATTCTAAGCCATGACCTTGCGAATTGACTATGTGAAAATAGCAAGATGGAAATCCTGACATGTTTGGAATGTTGGCAAGTGTTGGTTCCTTGGGTTCTTCTAGGGGAGCTAGATTTAATTAAGAATCAATCCCCACATAGATAAAATTTATGTTATTTGGAGTTGAACCCATGTTATATACTTCTCCTATTGCTAAAGGTGGATCACATGGGTGATCAAAATCCTTAAAACTAGGGATGGTGATAGGCGTGACGATGATGTCTTGGACCACATATTCACTAATACTAGGATTAGTGAGGTGGACCTCGACTTGGGATGACATAGAAGGACTATGGTCAGATGAAGGCTCGAGGAGTGATGGAGATGGAGGTGTCTCACAATTCATCAATTTGATTTGTGAAACATTAGGTGATGGTTATGGATTGGCTTGGAAAGGCTTCTAAATAGGCAATTATGATGAAATGGATGGAAATGATATTGATGATGTGGATTGATTTTTACCACATTTGCATGTAGTCACTGATGAAGATTATGGGGGTATGGAAGCTTGATGAGGGTTGGTGATAGGGAGTTCCTCAGGAATGGGAGCCTTTGATGAGGAAGTTGGTGACATGGTAGATGGAGTGGATGATGGCGATAGGAAAAGATGAGTGGAAGGAAGCATGGACTCATAAGGATTTGAAATGAAATTGCAATACTTAAACAACTTGACATCCATCGGTATACAATGTACTTATCCCTCATGAACATATTTCAAGCATTGATGTAGTATTGAAGGGACACATATCATTTTCCTCATCCAAGGTCTTCAAAGGAGTACATTGTATGCCATGGATCTTTCCAAAAAGTGAAACATGGTGTGCAATGTTTTGACCCCTAATTTAATGGGTAAAACAACAGTACCAACTGTGGAACACAAAGCATCATTAAATACTTTGAGGGTGAAGTATGACTTGGTGATGTGAGAAGAAGGAAGGTTCAAATGATGAAGTTCAGATGTAGTTATGATGTTGATATAGGAACTAGTTTCAATTAACGCTCTTTTAAAATGCTTCTTGTCAATTAGAACCATAATATGCAATGGAGGGTCTACTAATTCTGATGAGATTGGCTTAATCTCAAAGTCATAGAATGTTATGGAAGGCTTTATGCATGTTTGGATGCTCCCCACAAAGTTGTTAAAGGAATTAGGGTCTTGAGATTACAATTCTATGGATTTCAAAATATCCATTAATTACTCATGATGTGGAGGAGATTGTTGGATCAAATCATAGATTGAAAATTTAACAAAAATTATTTTTAGGCTTGTAGTTAATCGGCTACTCAATGAGACAATTTGTTGGGGTGGATGATTGATAGGTGTATTAGGAGGATTTGATTGGCTAGGGATATGTATAGGCGATGAGGGATTGGGTGAAACTTGGATGGGAGACAATGTAGAAGGTTGTGACACACTTGCTTGAGGTGGTTGCCTTTGTTGGTTATTCCTTTGACCTCTAGTGACCATGTGAATGGCCCCTACAAACCCTTGGTATTATTGGATGTGATTGACTTGATTAGGATTTTTGGTGTTAGCCCTTCCTACATTTGGTTGCACCTCCTCATGATAAGAAAGTTGTGTTTGAAATATACCAAGGTTTTGATTTTGTTGATCAAATGGTTATCAAGCGTGATTGCCTCCAATTCAATAAGGTCTTCCACTATGTCTTTAAATGAATGGAAATTTTTAAATATATTCCTATTTTTTCTATGATAAGGATAAAATAAATGTTCCCAATAATATTTACTACATTTGGTGGAATCATTTGGTCTAATTTCAAGCAAATCAAGTTTGTTTGTGTTATACAACCTTCGTAAAAGGGAAGCATATGACTCGACTAATGGGGTATATTTGTGATTTTCATAGACAGATTATATCAGGGATGGTTTTCCACAACTAGAAATGTGTTCTACATGGCTTGAGTTGTTGAGCGTACCACATGATAAGCAATTTGTTATGGTGTTTGTTGCACAAATGGTTGTTGAGCCATTACCAGTTGGCTTATGACCACTTGATTAAATTGATTTGATTGAGTGGCTAGGGTAGCCTTGTTGGCCAGAATAGTTAGATTTGAGTTGGCCCTTATTTTACCATTCTTTCTTTTTAGGATTAATTATACCTTCTTGTATTTTGATCTCCTCAATGACACTAGCCTAAGCTAAATGTTAATCAAATGATTGATAAGTTCGTAGTTGAATCCAATAGATGGGTTTTAAAAAAATCTGTGTGAATAGCTTAATTAGCTCATCCATTGGTAGGGTGAATGACAATTTAGTGATGACAACCCTCCAATAGTTTCCCAAATCATAGATAGATTCATCATCATGTTGTCTTAAAGGATAGACATCAGATAATGAGATCTTATTTTTAACATTTAAGATGAAAAGCTCAAATAATTGATCAATCAATTGCCCAAAAGTATAAATAATATGGGTGGGTAATTGATTATACCATTCTATGGCATCTCCTCCTAATGTTTGAGGAAAATTTCTAATCATGAGAGCATTGTCATTTTGAATTCTAAAGCATGCATGTACAAAAGTGTTCATGTGCTCTTTGGGATCCTTAGTTCCCTTGAATTTTTCAAACTTAGGTACCATAAATTTTTCCATATATGGCGGTGATGGCACCGAAGGATGAATAGGTTGATTGATCAATTGACATAAAGTTGGCTTCTGATTTGTAAAACCAGGAGTATGTTGTATCAATTGAACTATCTATTTTTGCATGGCCTTAATTTGAGGGTCTTCTTCAGGAATGTTGAAGCTCTAAATTATCTGATGATTTTGTGGTGGAGTGGATAATATTGTGGAGTGACTAAGTGATGATGATATTGGTAATGATGGCTAGGTGAATTTAATGTAAATTTATGAAGGGGAGATTGATGATGAAAATATGGGGAATTATAGAATGAGGTTGATGTATGAGGGTTATGGTTAGGTTGGCCAATGGAAATAAGATGGGTAATGGTATGGCTTGATGGAGGGATAGGTATAGAAACCATGGAAGACTATGGGGTCCATGATGGACCTTGGTTGATAAGGATAATCTGATTAGAGTTTTGCAAAGGCTTAGGGTTAACCTGTACTTCTATTGAGCATTTTGATGCTATATAAGCAATTTTTTTAGGTGTTCCCATGCCTCATTAATCTCTCTATCATAAACTAAGGGTATGGAGGTAGATGGTATAGAATATGTGGCTTAGGGATAAGTTACACTAGGTATGGCAACTTGTGAGGCTGAAACTTGTGAAGCAACATTACATGTGCTTCATGCAAGGGGTTGGCGTAGGTGGAAGTATATGAAGTGCTATGAGTACATGAGGGTTTGGGAATGGACATATGGGAGGAAGGTGCACCTGATTCCTCAAAAAGAGGGTTTTTATACACATGGGTAAAGGTGGATGGTAGATATAAATAAACAGGCTCCTACTGTAAAGTAGAATCTCATCTAGGTGAATTGGGGATGGACTCTAAGACATAACTATAATAATTCATGAGACCTTCTACTCTTGACATGTTTATAATAGTAATGTGGTGACCTATGGTAGGCTAGGTTGACTCCTCTTGGGGCATGGTCATATGAAATGTTGTGGATGGCAAAGAATGTGAGGGCATTGCTTCTACTTTCATTTTAATACCATAAAGAAAATAAATCAAAGTACAGATTATGCAAGAAAACTGAAACACCCAATTTAAGTTTCATAATAAAATAAACAATTAATGCTAAGTTTAACACATGTGTCTTACCTCATTCATTGATTATCTTATTTTAGTGTGAGTACATTTTTTATAGGTTTCAATTTTGTATGTTTCAAATTTGCTAATCTAAATTAATCCAAAGAAAGGTAGAAACTATGGATAGGTTGGGGCAATGATATTCTTGCTGGTGTTGAAATCTAGCAAGTTTGTTTGGGGGTGACCTAGGGTTTCTAAGGGCAGATATTGATGGATGGAGATGGAAGCCACTGTCACCAAATCTCAAGAAATGGCTGGTGATGAAATCCAACCACTATTGTTGAATGTGAATCATGTAGTGTGTGGTTCTTTTAAAAAAAAATAATTTTCTATTGTGTTCAAACAATTTTTGAATAATAACCACTTTCAATGGTCTAAATCATAATCCACTATTCACAATACCAATTTCTCCAAAGGATATAGAGTACACCACTTGAAACCCACTCTAAACAGTTGGGGGTTCGTCTATTCCTCCGTATGGAATCACCCAAGTACAAGGATACTCTTGGTATATGAACAATGTTCCTACTTAGACCACCAAAAATAGATATATCTAACCCAAATAATGCAAACTAATTATGCAATTTTGATTTACATGCAATAAGGATGCAATATTATTATTTTTTTATCTTCACATAACAAAAACTCAAAAACTTCAAAACAAAATATGTGAATGGATGCAAGTGATTAATTTAAATCCTAAAATGCATGCTAATATGGATGTTCTTTTCTAGATTACTTAGTGAAGTTATTTTTATCTCAAAAACCTAAAAGAGACACAAAATAGCCAGAAAACGTAAATAGACAAACTAGGCTTTGGTTAGCAGACTTACAAATAGCCTATGTATTTGACCTAACTATCTATAAAAAAATATTGGAAACTTTTGGAATGCACCTGGGTGTTTCTAGATGGCCTTCTATTGCCACTGAGTTCTTTGCACACCTTCTGCAACTTTTACAAACTTCCAAAAACCCTAGATCCAATGAAATCTACAAAATCTATGCTTCTGAAAACCTTGCAAGATAATAGAAAATAGCAAGTAAATTATTAAGGGAAATAATAAACATAAAACCTTAGGGGGTTCCACCATGATCACCATTTGTGAATATAAAAACGTAACACCAAACAATGCTAAATAAATTGAACACAAAGAACCAAAGTTGTACAATTAATTAATCCTATATTAACAGGGGGAGCTTAAAAACTCCATTGTTACAATGAGGATCTTTGTAATCCTTTTTTATACAAATTTACAATGGTTAGAGTTCTATGAAACCTTAAAATACAAGGCTAGTGGTGTCTTCAGGTGCATCCATGATCCCAACAGTGTTAAGTGGGCTTCTTGATATCCGATGTTGGGCCACTCTAGCTTAAACATCTATCCAATGCTGATATAGCATCTTCAACACCTACACACAATGACACAAAAAATAGGTTAGTAATACCTGTGAGGGCTCCAAAATGTGAGGCCCTCTATAATCAATAGTAAAATCTAAATAAAGTGGATAGAAACAAAAGTGCATGTAATTAAATATTAATGAATAGATTTACCTTACGTATTTTCTATCTTTTGATCTGAAAGATTTTGTTGTAGTTGGTAGGTGTGACGATTTCCTAGCATCGCTTGAAAGCTAGGGGGACTTCAAAGTGCTTACATAAAACACTTACAGGTGCTTGATAGCTACATATAATGCCCATGGGCACTCGAGATTGGTAGGGAGGCACTCGAAGGTGCTTGGTGGTAGAAGGGAGGAACCTATAGGTGCTCAATGGTGACATAAAGTGCTCGAATGCATTCTACAGATGAGGTGTGATTCTATAGAAGTAGATATAGCAAGGGGAATGTATGGTGATGGCTTCAGGGGTTATGGTGAGTGAGCATGAATGTAGAAGTACTCAAACACTCCAAGGGAACTTAGGGAATTTGAGAACTTAGGATCAACACTCAGGCAATGAACACTCAGGACACTCAAGGGTTTAGCCATAAAAATGGCCTCTATTTATAATCCAACCTAGGGCATGTTAAGGTTTCAACAACACTAATCGTGTGGTTGAGATAAAAGCACATCAGAGGGTGGATATTGAATTTAGAGTGTGGCATGGATTGATGTAGATGGACGGCTAAGATTAAGTGAAATTGGATGGCTCGAATTAATTCATTTATATAAATATATATTTATTAAATATATATAAAATATTATTTAAATATATATATATATTTAATATATATAAATGATGAACAAAAATGGCGGGAAATCTATGATGGATGACAAATGGCTATGTTTTTGTGGTGGAAATGATGGGAATGCATTGGTGGAGGACAAGTGGCTAGGTTTTGGTGTCTACAGTAGTAGTGTAATAAGATTAGTGAAGGAGGTAATCCTCTAGGTTTTTAATCTTATTAGAAAAATAAAATGTTGGAATCAGTTATTTATAAAAATCTTCTATGTACATAGGAGGAGTGCTTCTAAGGATGAGTTTCAAAATAGAGTATAGTATCATAAAGGATTTAGCTTTGATAATTAAGGATGGGAAGGGGTAGATGATGGCTATTGAATTTATGGAATCTAATGGTTAGTCTACCTTAAAATATTGTAGAGGAAATTCAATTTCATATATAAGAATAGTTGAAGATGTATATGATATTTTAAGCTAGTGTTAGTGAAAGTCACCTTGCTTGGCTTTATCAAATCCTACTTCCTTTGAGAATTCAATAATTATCATGCAAATGGAAGCATTTTTACTAGCATTTCTAATGGTCAAGTGCTCTTATATTTTGTAAAATATAGGGTGGAAAAATTAAATGCTAGGATATAATGGCCATGTTCATTTATGAGGTGAAGGGGTGTATGTCCTTTAGGAGAAAAAATCCTTTATTGACTAGATGAATATCTTTATGTGAGAGAATGAGAAGCATTTAGAGGAAATATATGTAAAAATTGTAGATCAAATATTATTGGAAATTTATGGAAAATATTAATTGAAATAACCAATGAGCTTTAGGATGAAATTTCCAATGGGCTAAAGGATATTTTTTTTAGGTTCTCAACAAAAAACTACAAGGTAGACTATAAAATGGAATATATATATATAGTAATAAAAATAATTTTGGAGGAACATTTTTTGAGACCTATGAGGAACAAGTCATTGCTTTCTTGTATTCATAAAATATTAAGATGTGTTCACAATAGAACTTTCGGGGTCCCATAGGACAATTAATAACTAACTTTTATGTTGGCTTCGGGTAATGTAGTGTTTCTTTCAATAAATGTTCTTTTGTCTATTTTATTTTGCTTTAATTTATAATGTGATAATCTAAGTAGAAGGAATATATTCGATTTAAGGATTTTTTTGTAAATTTTGTACTCTCTTTGCATATATTAAGAACAATGTAAAAATTTAATCACAAACAAGATATTTTACTAGATTTAATATTCCATCAAAAGGACATGCATATATAGATTTAGGATCATTACAAGTATAGGCATGTAAAATTTAAAATTACTTAATGGTATCTTAGTTTTTAGTGCATGAGATATTTATGCATAAGTTGATATTAGTTAGTTGTCATTAAGAATTTTTAATAAACATGTGCATATATGCCCTTATTTTTAATCTATAATAAAGCATTTATTTAATATAGGTTTTTTATCTTTAAGTTCCTTATGATCATTTTTATATCTCATTATATTATGGTAAATAACATAGACAAACCTAAATGTTAAATCTAGTGGATTCACTTTATATCACTTATTTTTATGATTGTGTAGTTTATAAATTACTATACAAAAATAAATATATATATTTAACTTGAATGCGAGAGAAATGCATAGGAGTTCAAAATATTAATGTGTAGGATGGAATTAGGTTTTAGATGAAAAAAGGGCCTACCCATTTTAGAAGGTAAGCAATAGATGGATTGCAAGGCATTCTAGCGAACGTTTAAGAAAATTAGCCTTCATAAATTTCCTAAGAGTTATTAGCCTATGCAACTTTATTCTAACATCCAATATTATATACAAAGGCTCCTCATTAACAATAGAGTTTCTTTGTAGAATATACCTCTATAGTTTAAATAGTGCATATGTAATTAGAATAAGTTTAAGCTGTCTTTTTTAAATAATGCATCAAGCAAGAATGGAAATTTGGTGTAAATAAAATCCTTTGATGATAACTAATAGGCCTTGGAAGAAGAAGAGCAATGTATTTTGAATCCCTATGGTCAAGATAAAAATATATTTTATCATGAGTTGATATGATTGGAGAAGATTAGAATGGTGGTGATTGGGAAAAAAGGTATGCGTTTGCTTATGAGTGTGTGGTATTTTACTGAAATGGTAGACTTAAAAATTCAATAGTACTAAAAATATCTAGGTTAGAACCATTTATATTTCCATAAAATGTTAAGGTTATATTGGCATTAGTTGGACTCTCTCATCGAGGAATGGATAGACGAGTTGTCATGCTTAAGGACAAGTGAGAAGTCACACATGTTGGTCACTAGAAAGGGTTTGTACCATAGAAATGGAACCGTGCTTCACAATATTTATAAATCATAAAATGAATGATGAATGATCTTGATGAGCCTGAATAAGATTGACAAGGAAGTATTTTATTTGATTTTCTTCATTAAAGAAAATATACATGTCATTCATAGGATAAAGTAAGAGCCTTTTCACTCATATGTTAACCTTCACCTCCTGTATGTAGCTAGAATCCTAGGTGTAATGCCACTAGATTTATTCTTTCTAACAATGACCTTGCTCTAATATATGTGACATTTAATTTTCCCTAGACATATTACTAGGGATATCAAGTGATAGTCATTGTAAAACCTTCTAAAAATTTGCTAATATGATTTGATACTTGGAATTTTTGTGTAGGTTAGTTGTATTCATATGGATAAATTAGTCTCTGTTAAGGACTAATATAGTAATATGACATTCTAATGGAAAATAAAAAATTTGAACATATAATAAGCATTCATTGTCAATTATCTAATTCTTGAGTGACATTTAAAACATATTTGACAAATCTATCTTTATTATTTCAAGAAAATATCTAATAGAGCTATGTTTTTAATGAATTATTAGATATTAAACTTAGGAATTTTATATATGAATGGTATTATTCAAATTTTGTTTATGTTAATGTTTAAGCATAGAAATATGACCTTTGTGTTTGAACAAATTTACATCATATCCATGTTTGTTAAATTTGCTTTATATTCACATTAAACCATTTTCAAAGATATTTTTTTAGATATTAAACCATTTTCTCACATCTCTATTAGGTATTTCACTATCACATGTTTTCTAAGACAAGTATCCCCTTCAATGCAAAATATTTAGATGTTAACATTATATAAATTATTTTATACATTGCTTTAGATTATGCTTGAGGCATTTTAAATATTTTTATAAACTAAATATTTTTTTAATACTTAGATCACATTTTAAAAAATTTGATGGCATTTTTAAAAATGCATTTGCTATACATAAACTTTTATTAATTTCAGTACAATTTAAAATATGTAATGAGTTTTTTTTTGTTAGGAAACACATGCATATGAGGACCTATGACCATGAGAGTCTCTAAACCTATATGTATTTGTAGTGAATGGCCCCAATCACCACTCTATTAGACCTCATGGTCCTTTTACCATGGTTTTATATAATAAGCTTCAAATTCTCTACTACATCTTTGTTGATGTTTGGCATATATCTAATTTGATTTGCAAAGAGGTAAATTATTCTAGATTGTAAAATATAACTTGATACATCTTCTTAAACATTTTATGTTTCCAATTTTAAAAACATACTAGAGACAAATTGAACCCAAAGGTGATTCAAATATTGAACTTGCTAAATCAAGTCAAACAATCCAATCTTTAACAATAGTTTATAAATTGATTTTAAACAAGAAATATATTATCTCACGTAGTTATCCAAATCTTATACCATATTTTACTTCAAATAATACACATAACCAATATGAAAACATAATTTTAGTAAAAATTTATATTGTTTAGATGTTAAAACCTTTAAAGGTTAACATAAATAAAATAACCAATAATTGTGTAGTATTATATATATATATATATATATATATATATATATATATATATATATATATATAACAAGAAAAATCTTGAAAGAGAAACTACCAAAAATTAGTTCAAAACCAAAAAATATTTTTTCTTTGTAAGGTCACAATATAGATAATCTTGTGAATGTTTCAAAAATAATTTACCATTCCTTACATCTCACACCAATTTAAAATTAAAAATATGAGGGTGAGAGTTATTTTCTAATCCATTGTTACCTTAATCTTGCCCATATTATTTCTATATTTTTTATAATTTCATATACAAGTAACATATAGTTTGGAGTTACACTCATGGTTGACCCTATTGGTATAATCAAACCCCTATAGACTTTAATTTTAAATGTAAATTGGTTTAATAATTTAGGATAAAAAATTATAAAATAAAAAAGTATGATATTTACATTTGTCCAGATTTATGAAAATACATCCATTTCTTAAGGGTGTAAAATAGGGGTGTCAATTTATATTGATTAAAATAACTAGGGCTAGGTGGACTGGTAAATGCTTGTTTGGCCAGACATTTACCAAGAAGATACCCAGGTTCAAACCTTGAGAGTAGCTTATTTGCAAAGGTAGCAATCTAATTTGAATCCTCTGAGTGCACGCTAGAACAATGATGATGGTAGGAATATCGAGGGATCGATGGTCCCCTTAATGTTGGGTCAACAATAACAAGGCATAATAGAATTGGTGGGAGCAACCCATGTGATTTGAACCCTACACTTGTTAGTTACTAAAAATAGTGTGGTTGTGACCAACTCTCCTATATAACCAAAAAAACAAAAAGTGACTATTGGATTCTTCATATTAATAGTTCAATAAGTCTTTAATAAATATTCCAAAGCATTTGATGCAAATGAATGTAAAAATCAATTAGATCAATTAATGATTTATTTATCTTACTAAATTAGAAATAGATGATGCAGTTTTTAAGGGCAAAAACACATTCAATTTTTAAGGAAATAGAGAGTAATAGGACAAAAAGAAAAGTTAAGTCATGCATAAATTTATCTAGTGAGTTTTGTAAATGATGTTATTGGATTTCCTTTTATATAAACTTTATTATTATTCTTTTTAACTTTTATATGATATTTAGATTATAGTTTGAAATGTTACTAAGAACCTTTAATATCAAGTTATCTTATATAAGTCTACTATGAATGAATTGCTTTAATAGTAATAGGATTTTTTTTTTCTCTTATTTTTTGAATTTATTGAATTATTTAACTAGATTATACCAACATGTTTAAAATATTGGACTTTATTTATCATAATATGAATTCATTTGTCATGTTAAGGTTATTTTAAGGCTATGTTTAATCTATAAGTTGTGTCAATCCTATGCAAGTGGTGAGTTTAACATCTTTTATATGTCAAAATTTTAACATAGATACTATGTACATGCCAAAAGGAATAAATATCTAGTCAAAATTTGGAGGGAAATAATAGTTATGGATCAACTTCAAAAGAATGTAGAATCTATATTGTAAATATTTTTTCTTCATAAATTCAAACGATACATGCGAATATTATTAATTATTATTATTTTGAAAACCATAGTATCACAAGATTTAAGATGTGGAATAAACCATATTAATATAAAGGTTTAAGTTTTTGATTATAAATTTTTGCCAGTTATTTTTCCCTTTAATTGTATTGTTATAATTTTGTTGAAGATAAATTTTATGAATATTTATACTTTAACAACACATTATACTATGAAGAAATCTAATTGTATATCAAATTAGATATTAAAGTCACTTTTAAAACTATTAAAAAAATTGCTCCAAATGCATATCAAATGTGTTCTAATACATTGAAATTAGATCACTATCAATAAAAATAACTAATATTTTGTGTTGCTACCACTTTTAAAAACTATAAAATACACATAGTTTAGTAATATGATGATCAGTAAACTAAAGATATGTTATAATTACTGTAATAATTTTTAGTAATTTTAAATAAATGTATTGAGGGAAAAAAATAAGAGAGTGAGAAAATATTTTAGATCTAAGAATAGAAAGGATCTATATAAAAAACACAACAACATTTTAAAAAATAAAATAAAATGTTCATTAATGAAATAGACTTTCAAAATTTTTTATATTATGTATGTAACACAATTATGATAATGTGAGGATATACATTGATATATTTATTCAACATAACAACCTTTTTTATAAATAAAAAGTACAAATTAGAAAAAAAAAAAAATCAAATTTAAAAATTTGTAGTTGTTAATATGCAAATATCATGGTAAATTTAATAGATAACAATCATGGATGCCCTCATTATTAAAAATAAAGATTTTTTGATCTCCCAAAGTTGTTAGTTGTGGTGAAAAATCAATCTCTTTGATGTAATTTAAAAATTCACATTCACATTCACAAATGTTGCCAAATTCTCTGTCATAGTTTTGAAGGGCTTGCTTCTTTCCCTGAATATCATATTAATGGGACCCCTTTGAAATTAGAGAAAAATATTTATATTATGTTAATGTCATTAGAATTATGAAATTTTACCTTAAGGAAGAGTATAGATCCTTTCTTGATGTTGTAATTATCAATAGTTTTGTTATCTTCCATATTGACGAGGATGCATAGAACATGCCCTTCTTGTAACATCATAGAATGCATGCATCATTCTCTATATTTGTCTTCACTTGTTGAAATTCACCATGACAAATGATTTTTTGAATGATGAAGATATTTAAGAACTTATATTCTAGTTCATTGTATGAAAAGAGAATATAGTGAACATGAGGTTTATTTACTTGTATTCTTCTATATCAATGTAGTAATTTCAAAGAGTTTCAAAATTCATGTACACTAGTTCTCTTAAAAGATATAGAATGGTGGGAAGGCAAAAAAAAATGAGTGAATCCACCAATGAAGGAGACTAGGATGATTTTCCTAGAAAAGAATGTGCACAAAAGCAACCAAATGAATTAAAATAATAGGCCTAAATTTAAAACTATTCATTAGGAGGAAGTAAGACTTGTTCCTTTCCACTTACTAATCTTATTAGTTTTGGGGACAAGATGGACATAAACGATAAAATATTTGATCTTTTTAAAACTATAGAGGAAAAATATGCAACATCTAAGCATATATTTTTATATTATAAGCATTTTTAATATTTCAACACCAATGTTAATCATTCAATTAATCAACAAACAAAATCACTTTCATATATAATCTCTCTTTCCACATTGATATCATCAAAATTGAATGACTCATAGATTGATTCCCCAACAATTTATTAGGAAATTCATGAGGCCACATCATCGACAAGATTAAGATAATTACAATATAAAAACTAACTTAAAATGCATAAGTAGTACATTTATTTATATTAAACAAACTTGACTTACCACTTGTAATTTTATTTAAACATTTCAAATAAAAACCTAAACTTATCACCATTGATGTGCAAAGCATATATCTAAAATTTTGCATGACATGTGAATTTTATTATGTTGAAATAAAATAAATGACAATGATACATTGCATGAGAATTGGGTGCTATATCTATAAAAAAAGATACAAAGTATTCAAATAATTTTTCTAGTTAGTCATTAGGTAGTCATTTGATAACTACGTTTGTAGGATAAAATCTAACTATCAATTCCCCTAATCAATTGCTCTACTTTATTTCACAATCATTTTCAAAGCGTATAAATTTTTTACAATAATAGTAGTGAGTATTTATTCTTCACTTACTCTTAAAATGACCATATTTAATGATGACATTAGATATTTTTTCATCTACAATGCCATGTACATGACCTCTTCCTCCATGGTGGTCTCTTTCACGTGCTCTTGAATAATTTTATGACTCCCCCTTTTTCTTGTGAACCTTTTTCCAATTGTTCATTCCTTCATCAATTTCTTATTTATTGCAAAAGCATACCTTAAACTTTAAAATTTTGTCCAATCTACATATATGGGATAACAATGATCCCATGAGCTAATCTACTTGTAATTTTGTTAAATATTTACTTTCTTTATTGCAATAATAATCAAATTCCATTTTTTGGTAAATATTGAAGTACTTTTCAAAAATAATTTATTCTATGATGTTGTCCCCATTGCTATGCAATTGGTTGACTATTTCTTACAATCCAACATAAAAATAATCTACCTTCTCACTATCCTTGATCTAAATATTTTCAAATCTGTTTACAAATCTTGCAATTGATCCAACTGTTGTCATTTTTGCCACACTAAAAAATAAATTTTTAAATTCGTCCAAGTATGAAATATATCCAGTAGTGAAAGAAAAATTGGATGAAATGATATTTAGATATTTTCTTGTGATAGATATTTTCTCAAGATTTCCAACGATATATTACAATAGACAATCGGGTGAATGGATCAAAAGTTATGGCTCCAGGAAGTTTTACCACAGAAAATCAATTTCGGGGTAGAAAATCAATTTCGGGGAAGCAAATGCAATTACAAAGTCAAAGAAGTCAAAGGTTGATTCATTGGGGAGAAAGTGAGAAAATTTTAGAAAAGTGAAAATCGCCGAAAGTGGGAAAATTTTCGAAAAGGGAAAGTCGTCGAAAATGGAAAGTTTTCGAAAAGGAAAGTCATCAAAAATAGAAGTTTCCAAAAATAAAAAAATTTTAAAAATAAAAATTTTCCAAAAATAGAAATTTTCTACAAATGAAAAGTTTCCAAAAATAAAAATTTTCCAAAAATAAACAAAAAAAAATTCGAAAAAGACTTTTTGCCCCCTCAAAAAAACCTTTTTGCCCCTTGAAATGCTCTTTTCGACCCGAAAATGAAAAGTTTCCAAAAATAGAAACTTTCTAAAAACAGAAAGTTTCCAAAAATAAAAACTTTCAAAAATAGAAAATTTTCCGAAAAAGACATTTCGTCCTCCAAAAATGCCTTTTTGCCCACTGAATTCCTTTTTCAGCCCTCGAAATGGCATTTCGCCCCAAAAATGGAAAGTTTTCGAAAATAGAAACTTTCCAAAAATAAAAAGTTTCCGAAATAGAAACTTTCCAACAATAGAAAGTTTTCGAAAATAAAAACTTTTCAACAATAGAAACTTTCCAAAAATAGAAAGTTGCCGAAAATGGGTAGTTTTTGAAAATAGAAAATTGCCAAAAATGAAAAAATTCTGAAAATAGACAAAAGAGCAAGTTTGGAGAAAAAAAGAGGAAAGAAAACATGTTTTCACAAGTCAAATTAATTATTTTTGCCCTCTTCTGGTAATTAAAGATATTTTTGGGCGAAATCAATTTCTGCCTCAATGAAGTTCCTTTCCAAAGCACCATTGTTGCAGATCTTTCTTGGGAAGGACCAAAAATTGATGAAATTTAATTATTGGGGCACCGAAAGTGATATTTCCAGAATCTCGGTTGAAGAGATGTCAGTATTAAATGCTCATGTCCATTTCCAAGGCACCAAATATGGATTCCACTTGTCAAAATGGAGTTAATTTTCTAAGGTGCAAGGCGAAGCGAATTCAACGACCAAATACCCGATTTTTAGATGATTTTGCTGCATCTCGATGCATCGACGTTTAAGATTGCTTCAAACATTTACTCCTGTTGACTTCTTTGTGTGATTCTCCCATCAAAGTCGGATCATGGTTTCCTTACAAAATATTTTAACTGAAGATGTCATTGATGTCGAGGAGAAAAATATGAGCAATGGTTTTTTATCTACCAACATTTTGTTTGTATATGCATTAAATGAAAGAGGCGTAATCCTCTATAAATACTAAGCATTTTGATGTAATCAGGGAGGAGACATTTTGCGAGAAAACTCTTCAAGTTCTCTGCATAAATATAAGAAACTTGGCTTCTAAATTTTGCAAGCGATTTCTATGTGATTTCTTTCTATTTTAGCACTTCTATTTCCTGCTCGCGTTCATTATCTACTGTAAAGTTTAAATTCTGCAATCTGAGTTTGAACATTGTTGGTGAGGGAGTGAGTACTAGAGTGTGATTCTGAAAGTTGTCTTTGCGAGATTGTGAGTTAATTCTGCTGCTTACTTTCTATGATATGCTATATAATGCTTGGTGGGAATTCTTGTTGTTAGTCTGCCCCAAATCCTACACTCCGGCCTGTGGCCATATTTCTCATATCTTTCTATTATTTATAATTTCTTTCCTGCAAATCTAGTCTTAAACCAGTGTAGGATTTAGTAAGGGAGTTAGCCCTCTCTGGAGATTGGCACGAAGGACATTTTTTTCTTTCGACATTTCAATGTTGACCGAGTCTAGGGTGCACAAGTGATAATATTTTGTACTTAGGCAGATTCGTGACCAACACCAGCCTAACTTTATGTATTCCTTAATATGCAAATTACAAGCTACTAAAATTCTAGGAAAGATGCTCACATCTAGAACACTTTGAATTAGAGACATCACAAAAATATTCTTCTTATTCTCTTTTATATTGATTTTGTCTTGTAACGACAACACAATGTTCAATATATAATACTTGGACAATCTTCTATATATCTTCAAGTTCAATCTATTAAGATTTACATCTTAATTGTTCAATACTCATGATACTATAAATTTCCTACTACAATTTTTTAAACATTCACTTGAAAAACAACTTATTAAACTAAATATTACTTCTTTTGACTGCATTCAAAAAAATCTAAATTACATTTCTTTTAAATATAACACCTTTAACTTAAGATAAATATTTTAAAATTAATTATAATTATTAAATTTGTTTTGAAAACAACTATTAAAATTAAATATAAAATATTAAGTGTGGAACCAGTATGCCTATGATATTACAATTGTTAGGTTTTTAACCTTTTTAAAGATCCATAGATATCTAAAAGGAGATCAGATAGATGACAATGATTGAGTATTTAGCTGTCTCAATCAAGGTTCCATTAATTTTGTTTACCCAAGAAGCTAAATTTTATAAAAACACCATCATCTATTGAAGTTACCAATATCCATATAAAAAATATTTATTGATATTACCGTCAACATTTTTTAATGTTAGCAATTACTAATTTCTTTATGTATTTAAAAAAGAAAAGTGTCAAACGGTGAGCTCCTGCATTCGTCGGTCCCTACTATTGTTTGTAGTCAAGTTTTCAAACAATCGTTTTTCAACGGTGGACATCAAGTCAAAATGGATGGCTACCTCGATGAATTTTTTTTTTTTAAAGAAGCATCGAGTCTCTTTCAATCCTTTTTATGAATAAAAGTTATCGAATCTCGGTCATGATCGTATAGTGGGAAAAATAAGATATTAATATTAAAAAAACATTATTGTTGGATTTGCCTAGTACATTAAAAAGTTTGACCGGGTTTCTTGGCCTTTTCTAATCAAGGTTTTGAGGAAATTTTGCTTTAGTGATGAATGGATCAGTTTAGTTCAGTCTTGCTTCTCAACTGCCTATTTTTTCGTGCTCATTAACGAGTCTCCGACGGGTTTTTCATTCTCGATGGAGGTTGCGACAGGGAGACCCGTTGTCACCCTTTTTATTCATTTTAGTTGCAGAGGCTTTAGGCAAATATTTTAATAGATGTCGGTTTACTTGGATTGAGGCCTGCGACCACTTGTAACCCTATTTCTCACCTTCAGTTTACATATGACACTCTTATCTCCTGTGTAGCTACGGTGGAGGCAACTGTGGAAGTAAAATCTATATTGTACTATTACAAAAGGGCTGCGGGTCAAAAAATAAGTCTGTACAAGAGTGGCTTATTTTTCGTTAATTCCTTGATGGCAGTTTAGAGGGATATTGCTGAGATTCTGAATTGCCGCATTGCTTCTTTCTCATCGACTTATCTAGGATTACCTTTGTTTGTGGGAAGAGCAAAGTTTGATTTGTGTTCCTCGGTAGTTGAGAGAATTCAATGCAAACTAGCCATGTGGAAGGGCGTTTTGTTGAGCCAGGCGGGTAAGGTGGTGTTAGTGTAGAGCACTTTACAAAGCATTTCTATTTATTTTATGTCTATGTTTCATGTTCCCCTAAAAATGGCCTCGAAAATTGACAACATTTGCAAAGCTTTTTTATGGGCCGATTCGAAGATGAAATGAAGATTCCATCTTGTTTCTTGGGATACTGTCTGTAAGAAGAAATCAAAAGGTGGATTGAATTTGAAGAGTGCGAGTTGAGTGAATAAAGCACTGGGTTCTAAAATTGGGTGGAAGTTGGCTTCTAACAACAGTAATCTTTGGGATTCGATCTTGAAATTCAAATACCATTTTAGCTCCTTTTTGTATGAGGATTTACTCTCAGGGGGATCAGCTTTCTGGAACAGTCCAGTGAAGTCTAAAGACTTGGTTAAGCAACATTGCAGGTGGGTGATAGAAAATGGTAGACAGGCCTTTTTTTGGGATGATATGCGTTTTTGAGATCTGGTTTTCAATTCTAGAGAAGCGGGTCTGGTTAAGGTGACAGATTTCTTAGAAGTTAGTAGGGGTAGAATTGTATGGACAATTTTTTCCAGTTTGTGTTAGGAACTATGGTGATATAGGGGCTTGGGAGACCCTGGAGGATGAATTGCGCCTTTTTTTCATTCGACAATTTAATTTTGAATATCGGTTGATCTGGAGGATGGAGAGCTCGGGTTGTTTTTCGGTGAAATCAGCCTATATTTGCTTAGTGGAGGAGGAGTTGCCTTTTTTGTTCAATAAACTTTGGCTTAAGCACCTTTCTCCCAGAGTTAATTTATTTTTTTGGTTGGCCACTTTAAACCGTATCCTTACTTTAGAAAACCTCCATAAAAGGGGTTGGAATCTGGTCAATAGGTGTTTTCTCTGTGAATCCGATTGGGAAGTGACCTCTCATCTACTTCTTAACTGTTTTTTTTTCAAGGAGGTGATTTATTCTATTCTCAAAAGTTTGGTAGTGGACTGGGTTTTTTTAGACTTGGTTTATGACTGTATTCTTCAATGGTTGTCGCCCTTTCATTCCCCTCATCTTAGGTGTTTTTGGCGATTCCTGCTTACCCATGTGATGTGGGGAGTTTGGAAAGTAAGAAACACAAAAATATTTGAAGATAAATCTGTGTCGATGATACTTTTAAGTAATCGTATTATTGGTAAGGCGGTGGAGAATGTGGTCAACACTTCTGCTTCTATGGAGTTTTCGATAGCTTCATTGCAAAGTGAAGTTAGGTTGGAACAATTTTTAGGTTTTGGAAATACCGATCGCCCACCACCGATGCTTAACATCAGAAATTCAATTAAGTGGAATGCCCCTCCTGTTGGATGGGTGAAGTTCAATTTTTATGGGGCTGCAAAAGGTATTTATGGTAGGGCTGGTTTGGGTGGCGTTATCCGAGATCATAATGGTAATTTGTTGTTGGCTTATGTCGAATATTTGGGTTTTAATTCCTCTCAGATGGTGGAAGCAAGGGTGAATTACCTCGAGATTGTGTTAAGAGAATTCAAATTCAAAAAAGCTATCATTGAAGGCGACTCCTGCAATATAATTAATATGCTCAGGGGTGCTTGCCATGTCAGTTGGAATATTGCCAATCTCATTGATGAAGGAGTGAGGCTTTATCGAAAGTTGGAAGAAGTTCAAATTTATCACACGCTTAGAGAAGGTAATGTTGCTGCTGACGTGATGGTGAACGTTGGAGTTAATCTCCATGGATATGTGATCTGGTAGAGGGATTTTCCATAGGACCTCATTAATTGTGTTCTCAATGATATTAATTAAATGTTTTTGGGTAGTGGATGTTTGTTGTGTCAGGGGTCTGGTACTAGGAGTAATGATATAGGGCAGAGGTTACTTTTTACCACCCTAAGCTATAAAGCTATTCAAATATTCAATGGTATTGGGTTTTGGAGAATGTTGTGGCAGAAAATTTTTTACTTGTTCTATGATTTTTATTGGCCCATAATTATTACCCATTGGTGCTTTGTAGTTGGTTGTCTTCTGCACTTGGGATGTTTTGATTTTTGGCATGAGGAAGATTGTGTTTGTACCTGATTTGAAGCCTTTATTTCTCATGTATTTAAGAGTTCGGATATGATATGGCTATCTGTCACCTTTACATCGTCATTATACTCTTACTTAGGTCCAATTGCCCGCTTTGGGAATCGTTCATTTGCTGGGGACCATTGGCTTTCCTCCCTTGGTAACCCACAGCTTGTTGATTGGTGGTTGCTAGTGGTCATGTTGTGGTGGCATCATTTGGTAACTCCACTTATCCCATGCATATGGTGCCACGGGATGGCTTCAGGATTTGGTGTGTATTTGAGGTGGTCTTGTTCTATCCCAGGTGATATTTCTAGGCCCATTGTGATTCCTTTAGTTTTTATTGTGGTGAGGTGACATCATTTGAGGGATCCCTTTGTCCTTCTCACATGGCTTCATGAGGGTACTTTGGGTGTCATGTTGTCCTCTTTGCTTACCATTCGTGTTGTTTTTAGGTTTGGCTTTAGTGAGGTGGTGTGGTCTACGAGATCCTCTCCCCTTTTCACATGGCCTCTTACGGACACTTCAAGGCTGGGTCTATTATCTATTGTGGTCTACGAGATCCATAGCTTGTTTTTCTCTCCATGGGCCCTTAGGGCCATGGTTTCTATGTCTGACCCCAAAGTCTTGCTCTGCTTGGGTCCTGTGTTTCTACTTCTCTAGTCTGAGTCTTGGTGGATCTCTTTTGTCAGCTACAAGAGTCACATGTTGTCAATATTTTTCTGTAGCTACTTTGACTTCGTAGTTGTGGTCTGGTTCAATGTTGATTGTGTTATTCTTTTACCTATGGGGGGTAACTAGTTGGTCTTATGGTCCACTGAAAGTGTTTGGGAGTCCCTATTTGATCTTGTTTGATGGTTTACTGACCCTTTTTTCTTTTTCTTCGATGACTGTTGCATTAGTATGGGCAAGTCCAAATCCTGCAAATGAAAGTCGGTCCTCCCTAAGTATAGGTTTGAACCTATGTCTTTCTCTACTGATGAGGAGGTAATTGTTATTCTTAAGAATGGGGGTCTGTTGGATTGTATACAAAAATTTCATGGTCACAACCCTATTCTTTCGAATTGGATGGCAACATCTTGGAAGGATGGTTGTGTCCGAGTGGGCTCTTGGACCTTTGAAGTTTTTGTTGATCTGGTGGGCCATTATACAAGGCTTCTTGTGGATGGTTTTGTGCATAAGGAGATGTATTCGTTGGTGCAGGAGATTAGGTTATTTTTGGACAAAGATGAGTTCTTACCGTGAGCCCAAAACGGTTTCAGTGCTAAGGCCCTACTTTCTCCGTGGAATACAGTGGTTAAAGTTATGGATTACTTCATTGTTGAATCTACTTATGAGGAAGGCAAGGGCAAGGTTCCACTACATCATGGGCTGGCGCTTATTCTCTTTGAGCATGCCATGTTGGAGAAAGGTATTACAGCTGATGAAATTCTTTGCTCTCTGAATTCTCTTCCTTTTAAATTCAATAATGTTACGTTGATGGTGTAGGATGATGATGTTGCTTCTGAGGAAGAGTTGGGTCATCCCCTTCGCATGATTTCAAGTGGGTGAATATGGTTAAGGGATTTGAGTTAGTTTTGGGTATCTAGGGATCCCTGAATGGGCATATTTCTGATGACAGTGAGGAGACACAGGTGGTTTCTTCAGCTTCTATCCCTCCTAAGGAATGGGATGGTGCTTTCATGAGTAATTTGGGGACTCATAGGTCCACTCTATTAGTGATAAAAAATGCATTTCTGGTCAATATTCCCCTAGATCCAAATCCCAGGATCTTAATGAGGGGACTGAGATCCTTCCTAGGATGGTGTCGAAGGACAAACTGGTGTATGACATGTACTCCCTTGGAAATTCCATGACGAAAAAGAGCAATATTCTACATAAGCTTCGGTTAATGGAGATCAAACAATGCGCGATTTGGAGCTCCATTAATATGGCATTAGATTTTGAGGAGGAGGCAGCTCAAATGTCTAGTGGGATCATCTCAGAGGTGGACATTGTGTTGTAGAACCACCTCGGTTCTTCACGGTCTTCTCTGGTTCTCTAGATGTTCTGGCCCTTCTGGTTTGTGGTGTTTTTCTTTTTTTTTGGCTTTTATTTGGGTTGTCTAGTGCTTTTGAGCATTGGTTTCATTTATGTTTTTCTCTATTGTAAAAGGTTTAGGGGCCCCTTTTAAAACCCTTTTCTCTTAATATTATCAAAAAAAAAGTTTGAATTTGTTATTATATTTAACTTTGTCTTTTTTAATATAATAAAAATAAAGGTATTGTATTGTTAGAAAGAGATTAATTGGTTGGTAGAGGTCGAGTGATTGCTGGTGGGTTATCGTGGTGTAATTATTGGTCTTGTTAACTTCATCTTTATACGACTAATTATTATAGAGGTTTCATGGAAAAAAAATATTGTATTATATTTTTTATAAAAATAATTTAAAAATTATATATATATATATAAACATATTTTTTAAATTTCAATGTTGATTGGAAAAGTTTCTTTGCTAGGTTTTGGGTCTGCCACCATTCATAAATTCGATTGCTTTGGTATTTAATACTATTACTATCACTAATTAGGTGGTTGCTCTCCTTTCAATGGCCTTGCCATCCACAGATGTAACAACTATTACAAAAAGTGGTATTCATGGTGCCAAAGCAATCTCAAAATTTTATTTCAAAAATAGTGGACAAGGTAATGAGTCTTCTCCAGATGTTGTACTCTCTCTTGAAGCTATTTCTCTAGTTGTAAAATGGAATGAGAATCACTCTCTTATTGATTATTTTGTTGGTCAAATATCACCTCAAGAATATCTTCAAAACTAGCTTAAAACTCACTAGGAGGCTCATGGCATTGTTGTTGTAGGTCTCCGCAACCTTACCAAAGTTTTTTATTTTCTTCCTTTTAAAGAACCCTCACAAGTGCAAATTGTGGTTGCTAAGTCCAGTTGCTGGTTTATTGACAATGCTTTGATGGTACTTTCTCCTTGGACTCCTTTTCTAGTTTCAGAACAAGTTACCTTGAAAGTCTTGGTTTGGCTTGAACTCCTTGGTCTTTCATTGCCCTTATGGACATTTATTACTAATATTATCAAACCCATTGTTTGGGTGATCTATCAGGAAGAAGAACATTTTTTCTTGGTATAGTCTAGTGTTGAGGTTGACCTTGAACACAATCTCAAAGAATTTGTGGACATTCACGTTGGGATAGAGTGTTTTATGCAAAAACTTGTTTACTTTAATTTTCCTAACACTTGCTTTCGGTGTCAATCCAATTCACATCGTATCAAGGATTGTTCACTAGTTGCTCAAAAAGCTTCGATGGTTTCCCTTGCTCTTCTTGCTATGCCTTCATCTACCAAACCCTTTGTTGAGGGTGATTGAATCATGATCTCTAATAATAAGGGGTTGCCAACACTAAATTAATGCTTTCTAGTAGATATAGGGTTATACAACCACCATCTCAGCCTCTTGTTGTTCTCGTGAATCATATCTTGTCTCCTTAGGCTCCTACTGAGAAAACTCTAGAGCATAAATCTGACTTAGAGGAAGGGAAACCACCAGATAGTACCTCCACCCTCTAGGAGTTCATGTAGTCCATATCAATATGGCTCACCATCACCAAGGGGAGATCAGAAGGCTAAGTGTCATCCTTCGACTATTGGTGATTTATTTCACCCTTCTCATACCTCTATATTTAATAGTTTCTTGGTGTTGGATGACGATGTGGGTAGTCCTTTTGGATATGGATCCATTGATATTCATCCTTCATGAATTTCCTTTCATGGAATGTTTGGGGACTTACAGAGTCCTTAAGAATTGTTTTTGTTAAATATGATTTGTAAAGTGTTGGTCATGTTGATATTATTTGTTTATAATAAGTTAAAATATCTATTTTTTATGTTTCTCTTAGCTATATTGCAGGATCATTTGTGCACTTCACTACTCACCATGAATATGGTCGAGGTATTGCTTCTATCTCAATGTCATCCAAATTTAAGGATTTTCTGATAGGGTTTGACGAGGATCCCTCTCATCATGTGATTTGGATTCTGTTGAATATTTATTGGAACACCCTAGGCATTACCAAAATTTATGTGCCTAATGATGGGCCCAATCGTTCTACCCTTTAGTGGTACCTGATTGAACACTTGTTGATGGCATATTGGCTTATTTATGGTGAATTTAATATGGTTGAGCATGCTAAAGATAAATTTAGCTGCTTCCCGATGCACTAGTGCACCGGTGAGTGTGAGGCCTGGTTTTTACTTAAGTTAAAATAGGGTCTTTTTTATCCTCTTTTTTTTAGCACAAATACATGACTCTACCTTGGTTCACGTGGTCCAATTTTTATGTTGGTAATGATAGATTCATGTTAGAGCAGCCATATTTTCTTTCTCCACTACCAATAATAAGATTGTGACAATCTGGGATCAATTACTGCTATTGGATAATTTCTTGATTTCCTTCTGGATTGAGTGGAGTGGCCACCGATTCAATTTTCTATGCAATTAGTTCTATTTAAATACTTCTTTATTGCAACTCCCTAGCATGATTTCTATGATTGAGAAAATCTAGAATTTATTACCTTGACCTCCTCATTTTGTTAGTTGGATTTCTTGGTGGAATGAGGTGATTGTTTGTACTACCTCTTTCATGTAGTATTTTGGTAAATAAGTGACACATATTAGATGATGTTCTTATCTGGCTATCGTGAAGGAGTATCAACAAAATTTATCTTTGCTAGAAAATGATCTATATGATTGGTAGTTGCAAGTTAGAGGTGCTGGTTTTTTCCACCAGCTTATGCTCCATGAATGATATGAATCTAGGGGGCTCAACTTTGGGCTCGTATGCATTCATTGAGGATGGATATCACCCGTACAAATACTTTTTCAAATATATTCATTCTAGGTAGAACAATATACAGATCAAGGCTACTCAAGTCTCACATGATAAGCTAAATTCTCTTCCAATATTACATCAACCTTTGTGGATCATTATAAGCTTATATTTCAAGTGTAACAAGATTATTTGGAATTTTAGATGGTGCTCCAACAATGTCTTGATGTTGCTTCCGTTAAGTTATCTACTTATTATAGGTATTTGTGTGAGGCTCCTCTTTTGATTGTAAAGCTTCACAATGCTCTTATGACTATGTTAGATGATAAGTCCCTTGGTCTTGATGGATTTCCCTAGGAGTTTTATAAAGCCACTTGAAAGTTTATTGGGCCTAATATGCTCAATGTCTATAATGAATAGTTAACCAATAAATCTTTGGATAGTATTATCAATCGTGGAAACATTAAGTTCATTCCCAAAGTGGGTAATATTGAGTTTATCACCGGTTGGAGACCTATTACTCTACTTAATATTTCTTATAATATCTTGGTCAAGGCTTTAGCTCTTCATATTCGAAATATTCTTCCTATGATTATTAGATTGGAGTAGATGGGTTTTATTAAAGGGCACTATATCTTGGATAATATTATTGCTATCTAGGAAGGTTTAGAATGAGCACATGTCTACGGCCAAAAGTTGTTTTTCCTTAATCTCAGCTTTGAGAAAGCTTGTGATCATATTGAATGGTCTTTCATTCTTGCCATGCTCAAAGATCTTAGGTTTGGGCCCTTTTTTATTAAGACCATCAATATGTTGTTTATTGATGCTTCGGTCTATCTTACTATTAATGGGCATAAGTTAGATAATTGTGGTTTATTTCATTCTATCTTCTAGGGCTATCATTTGGCCTCCACACTTTACATCCCTACGGATGAAGCTTTTGGCTACCATATTGCCACTCAAGTGTTTAAGGGGTTGATCAAAGGTATTTTTTTGCCTGATATGTCCACTTAGCTTATTAATGGATATTTTACATATGATTATTTTCTCACTATTAGTGAGGATGAGGTTTTTGTTTTGACTACTTTGGTTTGTCTAGACACTTTATGTAAGGCCTTTGGTTCCAACATCTAATGGTCTAAGTCTCTTTGTTTTTAACTTGCTTCTTATGATCTACCTATTGGCTTAGATATTTCTCATGGCATTGGCTTCAAAGGGGTGAGTGTTTTAAGTTCTTAGGAATTCCCTTTGCTTTTGATTGCTCACCCTTTGAACTATGGCAATATGTTATTGATAAAATTGAAAATAATATTTCCTATTGGATGTCGCATCCCCTTTCTCTTGCTAGTAAATTTTAGATTTGTACTAAGATTCATGCTGCCACCCATATTTACTATTCCTCCTATTGGGCCCCTTATAATAATTCTTATAATAAGTTGGCCAAAACCCTTAGGGATTTTCTTTGGGCCAAGGAGAAGAATTTGTGTGGTTTTCATCAGGTTTATTGGGATATTTGTTGTAAACCTACTGATAATGGTAGGATGGATATAATTGACATTTATAGGTAAATTATTTCCTTGTGTGCTAAGTGGGTGGTTAAAGCTATAGAAGGCCTTAAAGCTTGTTGGTCAAAAAATCTATCTAATGGAAAGGTTTGTGCACCCATAGAACTTGATTAACATTGAAATATTGAGGAGCTCATGAGAACCACAACTGTCAATATTTAGAGGAGGTCAATTCCTTGAAGTCTCGACTAACTATTCCTAAAAGTGGGGGGAAAAGGGTGTTGAAAGAAATAAACTAAACTATAGCTAGAACTTAAAGTGGTATAGATTAAGCAATATCAAGACATATGCAATAACAAGGATCATGCAACTAAACAACCAACTACCTAATAGACCATCCAATTGCACAAACAATCATAGAGTATTTTAATTTAATCTATTGTATCCTAATGAGACCACAAATTCCAGACAAGTAAATAAGTACAACAAAAATTTGGGATTCTTAATTATCACCATAAAAATTCAACATGCTTAAATTATAAAAATGTAGTCATAAACACATACATACATACTCTACGAGTGAATCGAACTAGAGGCTAGACAGTAATTCATTTGTATTAAGGTGCAATGTTTGTCCTTACATATGAATTGTAAATTCCTAAGAGCCAATCACTCTTACTTCTACATTCTTGTATTTATAAAAATTTTACAATCCCATGCTAGTTAAAAACATCATTGCCTAAGAAGTAAATTATTTTATGTTAAATATTTTTCTAGCCTGTTGGACCGCTTTAGGAATATGGCTACTCCAACTACCCAAATGTGCTAACTAACATGGCCTGGATCTGCATAGTCTTTAGTCATGCTCACTTGCTGGCTACATTTGGTCCCTTGATTTTCTTATCTTTCCGATTGCTCTTTCATCCACATGATGGTATTATTTGTTAAGATATTTTGACATAGAATCATGCCCAGTATACATAATGTGAGGGAGAGAGGATAATAGTTTCTAGGTTGTTTATGCATGCATGAGATGTTTACTCCTTATCCTGATAGATTCCAGTTGTATACTAATTTTCCAGTGGTTTCCTCTCTATACCGAATACCATATCTCTTATGCTGGGTCTCTAAGACCTTAACAAGGTTGAATCGGGTGCAACCCTACTAGTAACCACCACATTTAGTCTATCTTCCACTTCTGTGTGCACAGGACCCTTGAGTACTAACCAGGCTAATTTTTATACACCATATGTTGGTTTTCAGGCTCCAGTCAGGGATGAAATTTTGGGGCTATGATTGGGTAATCTAGGCACTATCGAGATTTGATCAGGATTAATTGTTTTAGCCCTATTTATTTCCCTTGATCAAGTCTTTATCATGCTTTCAGGCTCTAATTAGGCCTAATTGTTCTAGACTCGGTTGGACTGGGCATTTTTCTATCTTGGCAAAGATCGAGATTTTGGGATGCAGCCTGGTTTTGGCTAGGTAAAATTATTTCAATAATCCTCAGACTTGACCCTTTTTTATCCTTATCCTCTCTTCTAGTACTAGGGTGGATGCTTGAAATGTTATAAGACTCTGGGTGTTGCAAATGTTTCGACATTATCAACCCCACTTCACCACATTCATATGTTTTGGGTTTTCAACATTTTTAGGAGGTGGGACCTGGGTGTAGCTATTTTGGTCATCTTCTGACTTAGCCATTTTATTGATCCTAATTTTGTCAGCTTCCATCCAATGTATGGGGAATTGGTTTCATCTTGGGCTTCCGATCAGGTGCATTTCTTCCAAAATGATGGAGAGATGGTCATTCTAGTTGAAGCTTATCTTTTAGTGGTAAGACCCAACATGATTTCCTTGAATACTTCATCTAGTACCATATTTTGGGTGGTTTCATGTCCTACTCAACCTACCTTGTTCATATTCGAGTGCCAAAGTGAAGAGCAGTCAACTCCTGGTTCATAGTTATAGTAAGCTAGATCTTTGTCTTTATTTCAAAGTTTGACAAGGCATGAGTATTCAAAAAATATTCCTTGTTACTTCTTTGCTTAGTTTTTCTTCTGGAAATTCTTATGAGCTTGAGGATAAAATTATGTTGGTGATCTCTGGTTCTATCTAAATAGAAAACATAATATCTAGCTACTAGTAGTTGGATGTGGGTAGGTGCAAAAAATACCCACATTATTGGTGACTCACAAGGGATTTTCACTTTGCAGAAACATGTAACCCAGGTAGCCAAAAAAAATTTTAGACTTACCACTTTCTAATGGAATGGAAAGGGAAGAAATAAGAAAAATAAAAAGGGAGGGTGGTGGGCAACAGGGTGAAAGTTATTTACACAACATAATAGAACTTAACGATGAAGAGGATAAGGAAGACCAAGCACCTAAAATATAGAGGAAGGAAGCATGAGGTAGAATAGACAAGGGGAGAGAGGAAAAATCAAGGTAGTAGTAAGAGGGTTAAAAGTGCCATCAACACCAGGAGTCGTTGACACAATAATCCTATGAAAAATAGTCAAAAAGAAAAAACAAGGTAAAATAAAAACAAAACAAGGAAAGTGATGCTAAGTTATCTTTATAACATAGAAAGATAGAACTACTGGATCCATAGGGTAACCCCACATAATAGTAGCTCAAATATTCCATGTTATGAGACATATCAAAGCATCATATTCCCATAAACATACTCCGTAGTCGCTAGCCACTATTTCCAAAATGGATAGGTTTCCATACATAACTGTGGTCCCTTAGACTTGTCTTCTTCTTTGCACGATTCATCAAGAATTTTTTCTACAAGTCACCATTAGCCTTGAGAGCCCTCACTTGTTCTTTTGGACTCATTTTATTTTGTTAGTTCTTGGTCTGCAATGCATATGCAATCTTATATAGAGCTCGAAGAGATAACTCTATTAGTTGGTACTTTCCAAAATCATGCCTTTGGGCTAAGTTTTTTTCTTGGGAAATTTTGGCTTTATGCGAATCATCCTTAGTAGTCTAGCCAGTTACTCTATTGGCACCTACGTTGGTAATCCTATTCTTGATTATGACAACTGTCAAGGTGCATTTCTAGCAATTATATCTTTATCCATTGGGCTACAGAGTTAAACTTAACAAACAACAAAGAGGAAATGGAAACAAAGGAAGAGAAAGATAGTGTTTCAAATATGTGTAATGGTGGCTCCTGGAATTCAATGTTCCATAATATCTGACAATACCTAATATAATTTTAGGTCGTATATATAATATGGAGGATTATATATGTACAGACATGTGATCGCCATATTATTCTATATATTTGTCACATATTCTTAGCAAAATTATGGTGTGTACTTCACACCTACCCAAGGATATGATGTGTAAATTATCCCATGAATTTGCAGTTTCCTAACCATATGATTATAAATTTGAGTTGTTTGGTATGGTCTACTAACAATGGTTTCAAATTATTCAATTTTTTGAGGTGATCCCAACATAAGTTAGATTTTGGTTCTAGGGATTCTTCTTTTTGTACAACATTGATGGTCATAGAATCTGGTTGAACCCTCGGATCCTTATGTCTGAAGGATCCTTATGTTTGAATATTGGTTCTCTAGGTGAATGGTGATAATAACTTGCATTTGTTGCATGTTCTTGGTCTATGGTGCAACCTTAGGGCCTTCACATGATTCTACCTTTTGGGCATCTGTACCGTAATTTTTTGAACTTATTTGGGACTTAAGGCTATCTAGCAAATTATCATTGAATGAGTGATCATTGGGTATGAAGTTTAGCTTAGGTACAATTGACCTTTCTATGGACAACCCATCCAAGTTTATTTTTACTTCCCATGTGATCTTACTAATGAATCGGGTCTCTTGCTCCGTACAACTCTTGATAGCAAATTGCTGCAACCCTTGATTCGGTAGTGTTATAATAATTTTGGCCCATGGAAATATCAATTGCTTGTATTATCAAATGATATCTAGGGATTTTGCATTTTGGAGGTCAATGAGGTCTACCCTTTCTGACATCAGTAATTCTTTTTCTAGTTTAGTGGACTTAGGGAGATGATATTTGTACAAATTGTTACATTCTTCCCTCCTTTCATCTCTTTCTTGAATTTTGGTTGCTACAGGGTATAATTCTTTATACACTTATGAATCTTGCTCTCTTAGTGACTAAAAATCATAAAGGGGGTTGTCCAAGTATTTCTTGTCCTCTTCCTTGATTATTTGCTTTGTCTAAGGTATCACTGGTTCTGTGTTGTCCTCCTATGTACAATCATGTACTATGTTATAGGCTATCCAATCATCCATCATATGACTTTCCTCCATTATTTGGCCTCCCTCTCTCCCGAGTTCATATCTATTATCTACATATTTTCTCGACATAAATGGGTTGTTGTAGTATTTGTACTGTCCATGAGAGGCTATCATGATCATGATTTTCATTTTTCATGAAATGCTCCATATATTTGATCTCCTCAATGAGTCGTTGAAACTCTACTCTTAGCTCTTGCTTTGCTCGAACCCTTGTTAGGTTATTATCCTCTAATACCAAGTTGGAAGCATGACTGATTTTTTTAGAAAATGAAGGATAGGGCGTACTAGCTAGGGACCCTACTGGGTATGAAGTTATGAGAGGTTGAAGAGGAATCACATCCTCTGGGGTGGTAATTTTCCTGCTTGGATCAACATATTTTCATCTCAAAAAGCTTCTTGGAAGACTTGTGGAAACCTTTTCTCACCAGATTGTAGAATCAAAAGGTTTATCTCATGATGGAAATCCTAGATATAGTATAAGTAATACTAAGCCTGGTTTGTCCAATATTCTGTGGGGATCCTCCTCTAGGTTCTTTGGAATTGTACGTTGAATTCTAACATATCTTCATGGGGGGCTATCTTGATGAATTAAAACTAGGTTGGTATGGTAGGGTGAGTTGAGTAATCAAATATATAAATCAATGCCTTTGCTAAATCAACCCATGTAAAAATACCCCCATCCTTCAAGGTCTTGTACCATAGTAGAATTATTCCCTTAAGAGAGAGAATAAGGAGTTTAAGCACCACATCCTCATGCATGATGTTGTACATCATTGTTGAGGAAGATACATCTTGGCAATGATCAAATAGAGTTTTATTTATCCCATAAAAACTTAACAAGTACTTTAGAGAGGGCTTGGGGATCTCATGAGGATTTTGGATATTCATAGGGCCTGCATAATTCCAACAGGGAACATCTTAGTAATCAATTATAGCACCTAAGTCCTTGAAATCATCATATGAGCATAACTTCTCTTCCAGTGAGGTCAAGGCTTCTCAATAGACCTTGGGTCATCCAATAGAGTTTTTTTATAATAATGTAGAATGGAAACTAATCATGAACTTTAGGTAATTTTTAGTAGAGTCACCTTATTCTACTCAAGGCAACTGATCATCAGGATCAAGTGCAGTCTACAAGGGAGTCACCAAGTGATGGATATTGTCGACCAAAATAGAATAACACCAAGTTATGTTTAGATTTGAAAGTCAATGTTATTATTATATAGATGTCTAGATTTGATCAGAGTCACCAGGTAATTTTTATGAGATATGATAATATAGGAAATCACCTATCCTTATATTATCTAACTAAGGGACCTTCGGGTCCCACTGGTCGTGCCAAAAAAATTTGGTCAAAAAATATGTCTAATGGAAAGGGTTGTGCACCCATAGACCTTGAACATCATTGAAATACCAAGGAGATTGTGATAACCGTAACGGTCAATCTTTAGAGGAGGCCAGTTCCTTGAAGTCCCAGCTAACTATTCCTAAAAGTGGGGGGAAAAGGGTTCTGAAAGAAATAAACTAAACTATAGCCAAAACATAAAGTGGTACAAATTAAGAAATATCAAGACATGTAATAACAATGATCATGCAACTAAACAACCAACTACCTAACAGACTAGCAAGTTGCACAAACAATCACAACGTATTTTAATTTAGTCTATTGTATCTTAATGAGACCACAAATTCCAGACAAGTAAATGAGTACAGTAGAAATCCAGGATTTATAATTATCACCATAAGCATTCAACATGATTAAATTAGAAATATGCAGTGATCAACACATACATACATACTTTGTGAGTGAATCAAACCAAAGGTCAAATAATAATCTATTTGCATTAAGGTGCAATGTCTGTCCTTATATATGAATTGTAAACACCTAAGAGATGACCACTTTTACTTCTATATTCTTGTATTTAAAGACATTTTACAATCCTATAGTAGTCAAAAACATCACTACCTAAGAAATGGATTATTGTTATGTTAGAGATTCTGCTAGCCTATTGGACCAGTTTGGGAATATGGCTCCTCCAACTACTTGGATGTGCTAACTGACATGGCCTAGATACACATCATATTTAGTCATGCTCACTTGCTAGTTGTATTTGGTACCTTGATTTTATTATCTACCCAAATGACCTTTCATCTACATGATGGCCTTGTTTCTTAATATCTTCTAACATAGAATCGTGACCAACAGACATCATGGGAAAGAGGAGAATAGTTGTTAGGTTTTTTGCACATGTATGAGATGTTTAATACTTATCCCAATAGCTTTAGACCACATACTAATTTCCTAGTGGTTTCCTCCATATCAGACACCATATCTCTTATGTCGGATCTCTAAGATCTTAACTGGGCCAGACTAACTGCAACCTAATCAGTAGTAATCATATTTGGTCTTTCTTTTGGTTTTGTGTGCACCGGGACCTTGAGTACTGATTGGGTTCCAATATGACCTGAGTCTTCCAACCTTCTTTGCATTTCATTGCTTTTTATGCATCATCTACTGAATTTTGGGCTCCGATTGAGTATGAACATTCCAGTTCTCTGATCAAGTAATCTAGGTACTACGAGGCTTCGATCAAGATTAATTATTTTACCCCTCTCCATTTCTCTTGATCAGTTCTTTATCATACTTATGGGCTCTAGTTGGGCCTAATTGTTCTGGGTTCCATTGGACAAGGCATTTTCTTATCTTGGTAGAGGCTAGGCTTTTGGGATGTATCATGGTTCTAGCCAGGTATAATTGTTCTAGTTATCCTTAAAATTGACCCTTTTTGATCCTTCTCATTGCTCTTTTGGTACTAGAGTGGATTCTCAAAATTTTATCGGACTCTAGCTATTGCAAATGTTTTGACATTCTCAACCCCACTTCACCATGTTCATGTGTCAAGTCTAGAGTGGATGCTTGAAATTTTATCGAACTGTAGCTATTTTGATCAGCTTCTAACTTGGACATTTTATTGATCCTACTTTTATCATATTTCATCTAGAAAATGGGATATTGGTCCCATCCCGAGCTTCTGGTCAGGTGTAGTTCTTTCAGTATGGTGGAGAGATGGCCATTCTAGCTAAAGCTTATATTTTGGTGGCAAGACCCAACATAATTTCTTTAAATACTTCATCCAATGATATAGTTTGGGTGGTTTCATTACCTACTCAATCTACCTTTGTCATATTTTAGTGCCCAAGTGAAGCATAGTCAGTTTTCGATTCATAGTTGCAACAAGTTGGATCTTTATCTTTGTTTTGAATTTTTACTAGGCATGAGTATTCAACAAATCCACCTCATTACTTTTTTGCTCAACTCTATTTTTGGCAATGCTTCTAAGCATGAGGATATAATTCTATTGGCGATCTCTGGTTCTATCTAAAAAGTAAACTTAATATCTAGCTACTAGTAGTTGGATGTGGGTAGGTGCAAAAAATACCCACAAAGCCTAGAAGGTTTTAATTCACCATTGTATCTCTTTAGGGTTGCCTTATGGGTGTAAAGCTTAGGCTAATATTGTCCTTCACACTCTTATCATTGTTTTTGCCTTGATTAAGATTCATGGTTCCTTTGTTGTTTAATGTATTTGGTGGGGTTTTGAGGTGGTGAAACCTCATCTTCACTGGATTGATGATGGTTTTTGTAATGGTCTTTCATTCAATTCTTAGAATATCTGGTGATATATTCTTTTTTATAACTCTTCAATTCTTCTTGTTGATAGGGGTTAAGGCTTTGAGGCTATTTCACAAAGGCATTTCCTTTATTAAATATTTCGTGCATTCTCAGGATTGGATTCCTTGGCTTACCTTCAAGCATACATTTAATCTTCAAAATATGGATCTTCCTTATATTCTTAATATCTAGGAGCTTGTGCTTGATGTCATGCTATATAAGCTCAAACTTCAGCCCTTGAGTGCCTAGTGGAGGGATTGACATTGGAATTTAGATACTCCTTTCAAGAACTACTCTTCTTCCTTGCTTTATCAACTTCTTAGTCCTTTTTCCTTTGGTATTAACAAGTTTAATCAAAGATGGTAGATCCACTCTACTTGCTATACTTGGATTGTTTAATTGAACTATATCTAGAATTTTAATATTGAACCTAAGATCACCTTTTTTATTTTATGTATTATTTATCAAGGTCTTCCTATGGGAGAGGCTCAGTAGCATTGGTATTCCTAATCCTAAGTGTCCTTCTTGTAGTTATTTTAAAATAATTAAGCATCTATTTTGGTTATGCCCTCATGCTTAGTTTGCAAGGGCTTGGATTCACTCATTGTTTAAACCTTTTCATCCTAAGATCTTCAAATGGTAGATGATACTTTTCGGTGATAATATTTTTTGGCCTACTTATATTGTTGTTCTATGGAATTTCTTTTATGCGATCATTTTGTTTCAGTTATGGAAATCTAGGAACGTTTCTATCTATTCTAGAGATTTAATTTCATTTTAGTTTTCTATAAATGAAAATATTATGGTGTTTTCTATTGCTACCTCTAAGATCCATTTGTAGGTTTCCAAGATCATGCATGAGTCAGTGCATTTAATGAAGCTTATTGAGTATTGGCACGAGGTTCCATGCACTATTAGTTGGATTTTTCCTGACCTCCTTCTACCTCAAGGTCCCTCAATTTCTTTGATGCCTTGATGTAGTAGGTTGAGGAAAAATGTTCTTTGGTCTTAGGCCATTCTTCTAGTGCTCATAGTAGGGCTTAGTATCATCGCAATTTTTATAGTAGGCATCGTTCATGTTCATGCTCTCCACAATGTGGGAGTCCTATGCATCGCTCAACTGATCATGGTACTAATTGGAGCCTTGGTATATCTCCTCGATTGGTTACTTCTCCTCCTACTCCTCATTCTTCTCCATTTCCACATTCAAATTTGATCAATTTTACTCCCCCTGGTTGGGGTATTATGGCCCCTCTGATGAACATTTTTGCTCCTAGTAACTCTTGGTTTATAAATACACCTATATATAATCCTCATGTTTTGGGCTATTTTGGGCCAAATAATTATCCTCATCCTCCTTTTGGAGCAGCTCCCTATGCTTAGTTATGTTGTTTTTTCACCCTTTTAAGGGTTAATTTTGTATTTGTATTCTTGTTTCTCTAGATATTTTTTGGTTTTGATCATGTAGGTGGCCTTGGGCCCCGAGCTGTGATCTCTCGAACTTCTTTTTTATTGTAAACTCTTTTATTTAATTAATATTATTTCTTGATTCCAATAAAAATTTCAATGTTGATATATATATATATATATATATATATATATATATATATATATATATATATATATATATATATATATATATAACATTTTATAATATATACATATTAAAATTTGTACCTTCAATTTATTTTAAAATTATTAAGAATATTTGCATGCTATCCATGCTTATCTCAATCTCAAAATCAATGTATAAATGTATGTAGGTATGTGCATCTTTATTTTGAATATTTAAGTTGCTAAAACATGTAAAAAAAATTGATATATAATATTATTGGTTCATATAAATAATATGCTCAAAATTACTTGTGAATAATTCTTGTACACCTTAAAATATTATTTATGTTTATGTATAAATTGATGTATACAATAATATATTTTTTGTATATAAATTTTTTTTTTTAGATTTAAGTATTAAATTTATTTATTTTAATAATCAACATTTATCATAAATTTAACGAACAATTTTATTTGATTAATATTTTCATGAAAATTTAAAAGTTGTTAGAATATTAGTTTAGATATGCAAAATGTAATATTATTTTGCAATCTAAAATTATAGACCTCCTTATAACTACTTACCTCTATTTTAAAAATTTAAAGATTAAATATACTTGTATCTTGTTGTTGTTCTCATGATTGATAATTCACTATGTTATTGTATGTTTGTTTTGTTGTTGTTCTAAGGTTTGATAATTCAAACCCTTGTTCCTTGCAATCTCTCTTCAAGCATTATTGCAAACATCCAAGCAATCAAGTTTATAAGATCTTGAGTAATCTTCAAGTCTTTAAGCATAGAGTATCAAGTCCACAAGCTTAAGCATTCAAGTGCCAATGACAAGGAAGATAGAAAGATTTCAATAATCTTCCACTAATAAAGAGATATAAACTTGTGTCTTGGATCAAGCAACAATACCATCAACAAGAGATAGCATTGGTGATGCTTCTATGGACTGGCAATGCTATTGCCTCTATGGTAGAAACAAGTTCTTTCACCGCCAATCACTATCATTTAGCATATAGGTAAGATATCGTTTGTTGTCTGCTTAAATTAGGTTTTGTTTTCACTTTATTAAAAAAATAGAAAAAAAAGGAAATAACAGCTAATTTAATCTTAATCATATAGGGGACCAAATTAATTTTTAAGCTTTAGCAATTAATAAAAATTGAATGTAGTTGCATCATAAGACTTGTATGCTATATTTTCTTGCATACTTCCTTCTTGAAAGAGAAATTATTATTTTCTTCATCATCCAAAGCAAAATTCATTTAGTTATAGGTGTTGACTATTGTATTTGTATGTTGTATTAGGGATATATTAGGGTTAATATTAGACAAAGATGTATCTTAGGAGAAATTTAGGTATTCTTCAACTAATAAATTAAACTAAAATACATACAAATTACCCTTAGTCTCGAAGAGATAAGGGGAAAGCACAAAAAGACCTTGTGAATATGTCCTTTATGATGCCTTTCCCCTTTATCCTTCTCAGATTTTGGTTAATCAGGTGTGAATACCATTACAGGTCCCAATATTTTCTTTTTCTAAAATAAGCCTTAATTAAGCTAAAATTTATCAAAATTTAATCAAGACCACTCAATTTTATCAGTTTAGATTAGATAACATTAAATCTAGATAACAAGAGCACAACCAATTATTAGTACTATTGTGGATCCACTAAACCCTCCACATAGATAGATCATAAAATTCTAGTGGACTATCAACTTTGTTAATACAAGAATGTTTTGACAACTACCATTCAAAAATGGTTGGGAGATCAAATGTATCCCACTGGGAACAAAATTTATCCAAGGTAGAGAGGTCTAGCCACTTGAAAAAATGGTTGGATATATTTTGATAATAAAATTAGCTAAGGATCCCTATGATATTGATAAATCATGACTGAGGACATAGCTAATCAAATTCAAGAGTGGCCAATGTCATAAGTGGTCATATGTTACGAACAACATTAATAAGAACTTATAATAACATCAACTAGGTTCCTAAACTCCTTGAGACTAGTAGAGGTTTGTGATAGATGATATAAAAATAGAATGAGTTATGGATATGTTTTTTTTTTAGGGGAGATTGTGTGTGTTAGAGGCATGGGCCACTTAGACACTTCTCAACCATCCAAGACAAGGTAGTTTCATGATAGTGATAAGCAATCTCCTAGAACCAACAATAATATTGATGAGCAAGGTGCAACCAAAGTATTGTCATTATTGTCAACACAGTCAGGTTGATCAGTTGATGCAATGAATAGGAGTTCATTGATGAGCAAGGTGCAGCCAAAGTGCAATGGACAGGAGTTCATTGATGAGCAAGGTGCAACCAAAGTGTAATGGATAGGAGTTCATTGATGAGCAAGGTGCAGCCAAAGTATAATGGACAGGAGTTCATTGATGAGCAAGGTGCAGCCAAAGTATTTTCATTGTTGTCAACATAGACAGAGGATCGGTTGATGCAATGGATAGGAGTGCAGAGGTCATTAGATAGATCGGTTGATACAGTGAATAGAAAGTTCAGAAGCCATATTGATACAGTGGACAGGAGTTCAGAGGTCATACAGAGCATACACAGTGAATTTCCAAGAAGACCGAAGTGGCCCATAGGCAAAAGCTCAAAGAAAAAGACAAGTAAGAAAACTGTCGCGATATCGTGACATGTTGAGCAAGCATGAGAAACTGTCGTGATATCATGACATGTTAGAAGAGAGAGAAAGCGCAAGGAAAACTGTCGCGATATCGCGACATGTTTTAAGAGAGAGAAAGTGCAAGAAAAACTATCACGATTTTGCGACATGTTGGAAGCAAAGAAGGCAAGTAAAAAAATTGTCACGATTTCGCGACATGTTCGAAGAAGAAGCACATACAGGAAAAACTATCGTGATTTCGTGACATGTTGGATGAGAAGGCACATGCAAGAAAAATGTCACGATTTTGCGACATGTTCGATGAGAAGGCACATGCAAGAAAACTGTCGTGATTTCACGACATGTTCGGGGAGAAGGCGCAAGCAAGAAAAACTGTCATGATTTCGCGACATGTTAGAAGAGAGAGAAGAAGAAAGAAAAACTGTCACAATTTCGCGACATGTTGGAAGAGAGAGAAGAAGAAAGAAAAACTGTCACGATTTCGCAACATGTTGGAAGAGAAAAAGACAAGTAGAAAAAGTGTCGCGATTTCACGACATATTGCAAGAGGAAGAGGAGAGAGAAAAAGATGTCATGATTTTGCGACATGTTTCATTTTCGCGATCCAAAGCGAAGAAAAGAGGAGAGAGAAAAATATGTCGTGATTTCACATGTTTCATTTTCGCGATCCAAAGCAAAGAAAAGAGGAGAGAGAAAAATATGTCGGGATTTTGCGACATGTTTCATTTTTGCCAAAGCGAAGAAAAGAGGAGAGAGAAAAAGATGTCGCGATTTCGCGACATGTTTTATTTTTGCGATCCAAAGTGAAGAAATGAGGAGAGAGAAAAAGGTGTCACGATTTCATGACAAGTTTCTTTTTCGCGGTCCAAAGCGAAGAGAAAGAAGAGAGAAAATTTCTTTTTCGCGATCCAAAGCGAAGAGAAAGAAGAGAGAGAAAAAGGTGTCGCAATTTCACGACATGTTTCATTTTTGCGATCCGAAGTGAAGAGGAAGGCAGAGAAAGAAAAAGTGTCGCGATTTCGTGACAATTTGCAAGAAGGATTGTACGGACGAAAAAGTGTCACGATTTCGCAACAGGTTCGAGAGAAAGAGCTTGCAGAGAAAAAGTGTCGCGATATCGTGACATGTCGGGTTTTCGTGACCCGATGAGAAGAAAAGTGCCAAGGAGAAAAAGTGTCATGATAACACGAAAAAAGGAAAGGAGAGTACGAAAGCAAAAGTGTCATGATTTCGTGATATGTTCTGTTTTCACGAGGTCAAGGCAAGAAAAGGCACAAGGCAGCGAATGTGTCACGATTTCATGACATGTGTTTTCGTGGGTGAAAGATAGAGAAAAGCACAAGGCAGCGAATGTGTCACAATTTTGTGACATGTGTTTTCGCGGGCGAAAGACAGAGAAGAGCACAAGGCAGCGAAAGTGTCATGATTTCGTGACATGTCATGTTTTCGCAGGTGCAAGCCGAGAAAAGGACAAAGAGGCAAAAAGTGTCACGATTTTGTGACATGTCATGTTTTCACGGGTGCAAGCTGAGAAAAGGACAAAGAGGTGGAAAGTGTCACGATTTCACGACATGTCATGTTTTCACGGGTGCAAGCTGAGAAGAGGCCAAGAAGGTAGAAAGTGTCGTGATATCGTGACATGTCATGTTTTCATGGGTAAAAGGTGAGAAGAGTACAAAGAGACAGAAGTGTCACGATTTTGAGACAAGTCGCAACAACACGATTACAGACAGTTAACTGAAGTAGAATGACAGTTACAGGGGCAGTTGCAGAGGAAAATCATGCAGCCAATTTAAGAAGAGTCAACTGAAGTTAGTGCGACAATTACAGGGGCAGTTACAGATAGAAATCATGCAAGCTAAAATAAGCACAGTGCATTGAAGACAGAACGGTAGTTATAGAGCCCGTAAAGCAGTGTAACCATCGAGCGACAGTTATACTAAAAGTCCCACACAAGAAATAGAGCCATTAATAGAATGCATGTACAAATTACTGTGTGATAAAGGAGTTACTTTCAGAAGTGTCTATTAATAGGGTGCATGAAGGATTATGAAAGTCACAGAAGAACAGGAGTTTCAAGTTGAAAATATTGTTATAAAATGGCAGTTGCCTAGAGAATTAGGTGGCTATTGAATGTGTGAAAGTGTTGCTGAAAGAGAGTGCGTAGGATGCAAGTGAGCAGGGTTTGTGCTGGGTAAAGAGTGGGAAATGTTGAGAAAGCAATAGACCAGTCAGGGTCTTGTAAAAGTGAAGGCATCTTTATGTCAATCATCTAGAATCAGAACAGAAGTCCAAGTTGGTGCTTGGCATCAGGGGTTGGTGCTCCTTCCACTTGGTGCTGGTAAATCAGGGGTTGGTGCTCCTTCCAGTGGGTGCTGGTAAATTGATTGTAAAATTGTTATTTTGCAATGGCTAGATTTGGATGGGAGTCCAAACAGTCAATTTTGAGGAGTAACCAAAACTGGTGAACCTCGGTACATCTTGTGTTGTGTGATGCTCTTTTGGTACATTTGCTTTATTGAGTTTTAAGCTTTCATTGTTTAGGGATTAAGAATTGCAGATTCAAGTTTTTAAGAGCTACACTGATTCACCCCCCCCTCTCAGTGTCATTGTGAGACTAACAATTGGTATCAGATCCAGTTTCCCAATTTAGGCTAAATCAGTCAGGGTTGATCTTGGATTAGTATGCAATGGGTAAGAAAAATAGATCCTCCTCCAAAAATGCATCTCAGTCAATTTTAGTTCCTGTGGAAGAGAAAACTAAACTGGAAAAGGTAGAAGGAATGATTTCTGAAGAATGTGATGAAAACCTTGAGGCTGAGGCTGAAGTAAATCTAAGAGGTGAGTTGATCACTACACTTGAAGAGTTGAGTATAGAGAGGAAAAAGAACAAAAGAATGTCCAAGAAGTTAGAAGAATATGGGGATGAGATTGAAGATCTCTTCCTACAAGTTCACAAGGCCAAGAAAATAGAAGATGCCTTAAAAACACACTTGGATGATGAAGACGATGATTGCAGCAAACGTGAAGAGAAATCTAACAAAGTTATTGTTGATCTAAAACTGCAAGTAGAAGAGTCCAAAAGAATTGAAGAAATTCTCAGGTCACAGATCAATGAGAAAGAGACTATTTGCTACCAACAAGAAGAAGAGATTGTTTCATTGAAGAAACAAACAGAAGAGGCCAATATAAATCTCAAATTTGAGAAGAGCACAAAGTTACTAGATACAATGATAAAGCAACAAAGAAGCTCCACGGCTAAGTTTGGTCTTGGATATGAAGCTGAACAACCTTCATCTTCCAAAAATGCAGAGAAGAAGAAGCACACTACTGAAGGATCGAAGCAAGAAAAGTTTGAAGCTGAATCTTCAAAAGGAAGAAAATATCAAAGGAGATCTACAACAAAGCAATCACAGCAAAAGAGCTTCTATCACTCTCACTCTACTGATAATAATGCTTTTAATGGCTATTGTTTTAAATGCAGTCGTTATGGTCACAAGGCAATTTATTATGGACAAAATAATAGATCAAAGAGTTATGCTGATAAAAATGCATCTATTTTTCTGAGTAAACACCCTGTGCAATGTTTTAATAGTAATGTCCATGGGCACATTGCAAGGTTTTGTCCAAGCACTTATGTATCTAATCTAAGGCAAGACCGTAGATTTCATCAAACACAAAGAATGCAATACAGATAGAGAATAAATCATGTGCACAACAGAAAGGAAAATAATCATCCATCAAGGATGCAGAAGAGACAACCCCACAAGAGAAATGGTCAAGTTCACGAAAAGGTGCAAAATAGGGATATAGTTGAAAAACTCAAACCCAAGTTCAAGAAAGTTTGGAGAAAGACAGAAGACAGGGAATCGTGTCTCCTTGGACTGAAGGAGACTACACCACCATTGCTCTAAGAAACTCTAGGTGGCACATACTTAGGGGGAGCAATCTTAAAGTTTTATTTTAATTCTCCTATGTATTTGTTTGGTTATCTGAGGATGAAAGGCAAGAAGTCAAGAGATTGTCGTATAGTTGTTAAAGTGTGTTTTTAGTTTATGTAGTGGATTGTGGAAGTGTTGTGAGGAGTTGTGTTTAAGTTGAGAGTTGTCACCATTGGTAGTAGTGCTATTTGTCATTGTTGTACTATTGATGGTTCTTAATGTAACTGTTCAAAGCTATGGATTCTAATAGTTCAGATAATTTGATTAGTGAAAGAATGTTTGCCCTAGCTGTGTATTTATGTTTCAATAAAAGCAGCATGTATTTGTTCTACACATTGATGTGAAGATTGTTAGATCTTTCATAACGCCTTGGTGAAAATGCTTAATTCACAAAATAGTTTCATTTTAAATGTTGATAAGATACCAATCCAAGTTTAAGAAGTATGAGGTTGAGTAAGGTGCACTATGGTTGGCCATGAAGTGTTTGACAAAATGTCTTCTCCTGATTTGCACAGTTGAAAGTAAGGTGTGACCAGCGATGACTGTAGAAAAACATAGATCAGGTTGTAAATATAAAAAGGGATTTGGTTGTGCTGAGATACAGTGTTTGGTGCTTGCACAAAGTTAACAGTGGATTCGCAGTGTCAGTACTGTGTTGGACAAAAGTTGGCACAAGTGAAGTTTGTTTGTAGTAATAATTCCAAGCAATCCGGGAAGAGTCAGATGCTAAAATTTGAACTAAAGGTACTTGGATATACTATGAATCAATGTTCCAAGGTTTGTCTCGACTTGAGACCCCAATAGAAAGTTATGACTCTCAGAAAACGGTCTCAGAAATCTTTTTTAGTTTTGAACAATTTTATGTGACAGCAGCGAAGAGGATTCTTCGGTACCTCAAGGGTACTATGGCGCATGGGGTATGGTATCAAAAAGAACAACAGAGGGTTGATGCTCTGTTTGGTGAATACAATTAAGTCACGTGGAAAATATGAAAGCTCACATTTTACTATTACATTCAAAGCGGCTACATGAGTAGGAAGTTACTTCAATACAAATTGAGTACAAATTTTTAGAGAGACAAACAACTGTCATAAGGGTTCAAGCTTGTTGAGAATATCTAAGATGCATATGCAGAACAAAAGTTGGATATATTCGAACATTGTATGCTTTCATTAACAGTGGACAAGTTTGAGATTGCAGAACAATAGAGGGTAGTTGCACAGAAGACAGTGGTCTAGCCATGTTCTTACACATATTATATTGGTGAAGTTGACAGTGATGATGTCATTCACTGGTTATTGTTGCTACTCACATTATTGATATTGTTGATGCCTATTATGCTTATCATGATGTTTTCAAATAGTGAAATGAAGTGGTCACATATTCCCAAGAATAGACTAAGAATTGACTAATCCATCAGGATCAAATTCTCAGGGGGAGCATTTATGCATCTGTTTATCATATTGCTCATGTTTTTGCTTTTTGCTAACTATAATATTTTTTGCCTGAGAATGTTGTGCATGGACTCAGGGGGAGTTTTGCAGCCACCCTTTGGTATTATTGTCAAATGGGGAGAAGAATTACAGGTAATTGCACACAATTACGTGTGTTGCCAACAATTCCAAAGGGGGAGATTGATGAGCAAGGTGCAACCAAAGTATTGTCATTGTTGTCAACACAGTCAGGTTGATCAGTTGATGCAATGGACAAGAGTTCATTGATGAGCAAGGTGCAGCCAAAGTGCGATGGATAGGATTTCATTTATTAGCAAGGTACAACCAAAGTGTAATGGATAGGAGTTCATTGATGAGCAAGGTGCAGCCAAAGTATAATGGATAGGAGTTCATTGATGAACAAGGTGCAGCCAAAGTATTGTCATTGTTGTCAACATAGACAGAGGATCGGTTGATGCAGTGGACAGGAGTGCATAGGTCATTAGATAGATCAGTTGATGTAGTGGACAGAAAGTTCAGAATCCATTTTGATACAATGGATAGGAGTTCAAAGGTCATACAGAGCATGCACAATGAATTTCCAAGAAGACCGAAGTGGCCCATAGGCAAAAGCTCAAAGAAAAAGACAAGTAAGAAAACTATCGCGATATCGCGACATGTTGAGCAAGCATGAGAAACTGTCACGATATCGCAACATGTTAGAAGAGAGAGAAAGCACAAGGAAAACTGTCGCGATATCGTGACATGTTTTAAGATAGAGAAAGCACAAGAAAAACTATCGTGATTTCACGACATGTTGGAAGCAAAGAAGGCAAGTAAGAAAACTGTCATGATTTCGTGACATGTTCGAAGAAGCAGCGCATACAGGAAAAACTATCACGATTTCGTGACATGTTCGATGAGAAGGCACATGCAAGAAAACTATCGTGATTTCGTGACATGTTCGATGAGAAGGTACATGCAAGAAAACTGTCATGATTTTACGACATGTTTGGGGAGAAGGCGCAAGCAAGAAAAACTATTGCGATTTCGTGACATGTTAGAAGAGAGAGAAGAAGAAAGAAAAACTGTCGTAATTTCGTGACATGTTGGAAGAGAAAAAGACAAGTAGAAAAAGTGTCACGATTTTGTGACATATTGCAAGAGGAAGAGGAGAGAGAAAAAGATGTCACGATTTCGTGACATGTTTCATTTTCACGATCCAAAGCGAAGAAAAGAGGAGAGAGAAAAATATGTTGTGATTTCATGACATGTTTCATTTTCGTGATCCAAAGTGAAGAAAATAGGAGAGAGAAAAAGATGTCGCGATTTCGCAACATGTTTCATTTTCGCGATCCAAAGCGAAGAAATGAGGAGAGAGAAAAAGGTGTCGCGATTTTGCGACATGTTTCTTTTTCGCGGTCCAAAGCGAAGAGAAAGAAGAGAGAGAAAAAGGTGTCACGATTTCATGACATGTTTATTTTTTTGCGGTCCAAAGCGAAGAGAAAGAAGAGAGAGAAAAATTCTTTTTCGTAGTCCAAAGCGAAGAGAAAGAAGAGAGAGAAAAAGGTGTCGTGATTTTGTGACATGTTTCATTTTCGCGGTCCGAAGCGAAGAGGAAGGCAGAGAAAGAAAAAGTGTCACGATTTCACGACAATTTGCAAGAAGGCTTGTATGGACAGAAAAGTGTCACGATTTTGCGACAGGTTTGAGAGAAAGAGCTCGCAGAGAAAAAGTGTCGTGATATTGTGACATGTCGAGTTTTCGTGACCGATGAGAAGAAAAGCGCCAAGGAGAAATAGTGTCACGATATCGCGACTAAAGGAAAGTAGAGTACGAAAGCAAAAGTGTCATGATTTCGTGACATGTTCTATTTTCGCAAGGTCAAGGCAAGAAAAGGCACAAGGCAGCGAATGTGTCGCAATTTCATGACATGTTGTGTTTTCGTGGGTGAAAGATAGAGAAAGGCACAAGGCAGCAAATGTGTCACGATTTCGTGACATGTGTTTTCACGGGCGAAAGACAGAGAAGAGCACAAGGCAGCGAAAGTGTCACGATTTCATGACATGTCATGTTTTTGCAGGTGCAAGCCGAGAAAAGGACAAAGAGGCAAAAAGTGTTGCGATTTCGTGACATGTCATGTTTTCGCAGGTGCAAGCCGAGAAAAGGACAAAGAGGCAAAAAGTGTCACGATTTCATGACATGTCATGTTTTCGCGGGTGCAAGCTGAGAAGGGGCCAAGAAGGTAGAAAGTGTCGTGATATCGTGACATTTCATGTTTTCGTGGGTAAAAGGTGAGAAGAGTACAAAGAGACAGAAGTGTCACGATTTTGAGACAAGTCGCAACAACACGATTACAGAAAGTTAACTGAAGTAGAATGACAGTTACAGGGGCAATTGCAGAGGAAAATCATGCAACCAATATAAGAAGAGTCAACTGAAGTTAGTGCGACAATTACAGGGACAGTTACAGATAGAAATCATGCAAGCTAAAATAAGCACAGTGCATTGAAGACAGAATGGTAGTTACAGGGCCCGTAAAGCAGTGTAACCATCGAGCAGTAGTTATACTGAAAGTCCCACACAAGAAACAAAGCTATTAATAGAATGCATGTACAAATTATTGTGTGATAAAGGAGTTACTTTCAGAAGTGTCTATTAATAGGGTGCATGAAGGATTATGGAAGTCACAGAAGAACAGGAGTTTCAAGTTGAAAATATTGTTATAAAAGGGCAGTTGCCTAGAGAATTAGGTGGCTGCTGAATGTGTGAAAGTGTTGCTGAAAGAGTGTGTAGGATGCGAGTGAGAAATGTTTGTGCTGGGTAAAGAGTGGGCAATGTTGAGAAAGTAATAGACTAGTCAGGGTCTTGTAAAAGTGAAGGCATCTTTATGTCAATCATCTAGAATCAGAACAGAAGTCCAAGTTGGTGCTTGGCATCAGGGGTTGGTGCTCCTTCCAATTGGTGCTGGTAAATCAAGGGTTGGTCCTCCTTCCAGTGGGTGCTGGTAAATTGATTGTAAAATTGTTATTTTGTAATGGCTGGATTTGGATGGGAGTCCAAACAGTCAATTTTGAGGAGTAGCCAAAACTGGTGAACCTCGGTACATCTTGTGTTGTGTGATGCTATTTTGGTACATTTGCTTTATTGAGTTTTAAGCTTTCATTGTTTAGGGATTAAGAATTGTAGATTCAAGTTTTTAAGAGCTACACTGATTCACCCCCGCTCTCAGTGTCATTGTGAGATTAACAATTGGTATCAGAGCCAGTTTTCCAATTTAGGCTAAATCATTCAGGGTTGATCTTGGATTAGTATGCAATGGGTAAGAAGAATAGATCCTCCTCCAAAAATGCATCTCAGTCAGTTTCAGTTCCTATGGAAGAGAAAACTAAACTGGAAAAGGTAGAAGGAATGATTTATAAAGAATGTGATGAAAACCTTGAGGTTGAGGCTGAAGTAAATCTATGAGGTGAGTTGATCACTGCACTTGAAGAGTTGAGTATAGAGAGGAAAAATAACAAAAGAATGTCCAAGAAGTTAGAAGAATATGGGGATGAGATTGAAGATCTCTTCTTACAAATTCACAAGGCCAAGAAAACAGAAGATGCCTTAGAAACACACCTGGATGATGAAGACGATGAATGCAGTAAACATGAAGAGAAATCTAACAAAGTTATTGTTGATCTAAAACTGCAAGTAGAAGAGTCCAAAAGAAGTGAAGAAATTCTCAGGTCACAGATCAATGAGAAAGAGACAGTTTGCTACCAACAAGAAGAAGATATTGTTTCATTGAAGAAACAAATAGAAGAGGCCAATATAAATATCAAATTTGAGAAAAGCACAAAGTTACTATATACAATGATAAAGCAACAAAGAAGCTCCACGACTAAGTTTGGTCTTGGATATGAAGCTGAACAACCTTCATCTTCCAAAAATGTAGAGAAGAAGAAGCACACTACTGAAGTATCGAAGCAAGAAAAGTTTGAAGCTGAATCTTCAAAAGAAAAAAAATATCAAATGAGATCTACAGCAAAGCAATCATATCAAAAGAGGTTCTATCACTCTCACTCTACTGATAATAATGCTTTTAATGGCTATTTTTTTAAATGCAGCCGTTATGGTCACAAGGCAATTTATTGTGGATAGAATAATAGATCAAAGAGTTATGTTGATAAAAATGCATCTATTTTTCTGAGTAAACACCCTGTGCAATGTTTTAATTGTAATGGCCATGGGCACATTGCAAGGTTTTGTCCAAGCACTTATGTATCTAATCTAAGGCAAGACCGTAGATTTCATCAGACACAAAGAATGCAATACAGATAGAGAATAAATCATGTGCACAACAGAAAGGAAAATAATCATCCATCAAGGATGCACAAGATACAACCTCGCAAGAGAAATGGTCAAGTTAACGAAAAGGTGCAAAATAGGGATATAGTTGAAAAACTCAAACCCAAGTTCAAGAAAGTCTGGACAAAGACAGAAGAAAGGGAATCGTGTCTCCTTGGACTGAAGGAGACTACTCCGCCATTGCTCTAAGCAACTCTAGGTGGCACATCCTTAGGGGGAGCAATCTTAAAGTTTTATTTTAATTCTCCTATGTATTTGTTTGGTTATCTGAGGATGAAAGGCAAGAAGTCGAGAGATTGTCGTATAGTTGTTAAAGTGTGTTTTTAGTTTATGTAGTGGATTGTGGAAGTGTTGTGAAGGGTTGTGTTTAAGTTGAGAGTCGTCACCATTGCTAGTAGTGCTATTTGTCATTGTTGTACTATTGATGGTTCTTAATATAACTGTTCAAAGCTATGGATTCTAACAGTTCATATAATTTGATTAGTGAAAGAATGTTTGCCCTAGCTGTTTATTTATGTTTCGATAAAAGCAGTGTGTATTTGTTCTACACATTGATGTGAATATTGTTAGATATTTCATAACTCCTTGGTGAAAATGCTTAATTCACAAAACAGTTTCATTTTAACTGTTGATAAGATACCAATCCGAGTTTAAGAAGTATGAGGTTGAGTAAGGTGCACTATGGTTGGCCGTGAAGTGTTTGACAAAATGTCTTCTCCTGATTTGCACAATTGAAAGTAAGGTGTGACCAGCGGTGACTGTAGAAAACATAGATCAGGTTGTAAATATAAAAAGGGATTTGGTTGTGCTGAGATACAGTGTTTGGTGCTTGCACAAAGTTAACAGTGGATTTGCAGTGTCAATACTGTGTTGGACAAAAGTTGGCACAAGTGAAGTTTGTTTGCAGTAATAATTCCAAGCAATCTGTGAAGAGTCAGATGCTAAAATTTGAACTAATGGTACTTGGATATACTATGAATCAATGTTCCAAGGTTTGTATCGACTAGAGACCCTAGTAGAAAGTTATGACTCTCAGAAAACGGTCTCAGAAAACTTTTTTAGTTTTGAACAGTTTTATGTGACAGCAGCGAAGAGGATTCTTCGGTACCTCAAGGGTACTATGGCGCATGGGGTATGGTATCCAAAATAACAATAGAGGGTTGATGCTCTATTTGGTGAATACAATTAAGTCGCGTGGAAAATCTGAAAGCTCACATTTTACTATTACATTCAAAGCGGCTACATGAGTAGGAAGTTACTTCAATACAAATTGAGTACAAATTTTTAGAGAGACAAACAACTGTCATAAGGGTTCAAGCTTGTTGAGAATATCTAAGATGCATATGCAGAACAAAAGTTGGATATATTCGAACATTGTATGCCTTCATTAACAGTGGACAAGTTTGAGATTGCAGAACAACAGAGGGTAGTTGCACAGAAGACAGTGGTCCAGCCATGTTCTTACACATATTATATTGGTGAAGTTGACAGTGATGATGTCATTCACTGGTTATTGCTGCTACTCACATTATTGATATTTTTGATGCCTATTATGCTTATCATGATGTTGTCAAATAGTGAAATGAAGTGGTCACATATTCCCAAGAATAGACTAAGAATTGACTAAGCCATCGGGATCAAATTCTCAGGGGGAGCATTTATGCATCTATTTATCATATTGCTCATGTTTTTGCTTTTTGCTAACTGTAATAATTTTTGCCTGAGAATGTTGTGCATGGACTCAGGGGGAGTTTTGCATCCACCCTTTGGTATTATTGTCAAAGGGGGAGAATAATTACAGGTAATTGCACAAAATTACGTGTGTTGCCAATAATTCCAATGGGGGAGATTGATGAGCAAGGTGCAACCAAAGTATTGTCATTGTTGTCAACAAAGTCAGGTTGATCAGTTGATGCAATGGACAGGAGTTCATTGATGAGTAAGGTGCAGCTAAAGTGCAATGGACAAGATTTCATTGATGAGCAAGGTGCAGCCAAAGTGCAATGGATAGGAGTTCATTGATGAGCAAGGTGCAGCCAAAGTATAATGGATAGGAGTTCATTGATGAGCAAGGTGTAGCCAAAGTATTGTCATTGTTGTCAACATAGACAGAGGATCGGTTGATGCAATGGACAAGAGTGCAGAGATCACTAGATAGATCGGTTGATGTAGTGGACAGAAAGTTCAGAAGCCATCTTGATACAGTGGATAGGAGTTCAGAGGTCATACAAAGCATGCACAGTGAATTTCCAAGAAGACCGAAGTGGCCCATAGGCAAAATCTCAAAGAAAAAGACAAGTAAGAAAAATGTCATGATATCGCAACATGTTGAGCAAGCATGAGAAACTATCGCGATATCGCGACATGTTAGAAGAGAGAGAAAGTGCAAGGAAAACTGTCACGATATCGTGACATGTTTTAAGAGAGAGAAAGCACAAGAAAAACTATCATGATTTCACGACATGTTGGAAGCAAAGAAGGCAAGTAAGAAAACTGTCATGATTTCGTGACATGTTCGAAGAAGCAGCGCATACAGGAAAAACTATCACGATTTCGTGACATGTTCGATGAGAAGGCACATGCAAGAAAACTGTCACGATTTCATGACATGTTCGATGAGAAGGTACATGCAAGAAAACTGTCATGATTTTACGACATGTTTGGGGAGAAGGCGCAAGCAAGAAAAACTATTGCGATTTCGCGACATGTTAGAAGAGAGAGAAGAAGAAAGAAAAACTGTCATGATTTCACGACATGTTGGAAGGGAGAGAAGAAGAAAGAAAAAATGTCATGACATGTTGGAAAAGAAAAAGACAAGTAGAAAAAGTGTCACGATTTCACGACATATTGCAAGAGGAAGAGGAGAGAGAAAAAGATGTCACGATTTCGTGACATGTTTCATTTTCGCGATCCAAAGCGAAGAAAAGAGGAGAGAGAAAAATATGTCGTGATTTCGTGACATGTTTCATTTTTGTGATCCAAAGTGAAGAAAAGAGGAGAGAGAAAAAGATGTCGCGATTTCGTGACATGTTTCATTTTCGTGATCCAAAGCAAAGAAATGAGGAGAGAGAAAAAGGTGTTGCGATTTTGCGACATGTTTCTTTTTTGCGGTCCAAAGCGAAGAGAAATAAGAGAGAGAAAAAGGTGTCATGATTTCGTGACATGTTTATTTTTTGCGGTCCAATCTGAAGAGAAAGAAAATAGAGAAAAATTCTTTTTCGCGGTCCAAAGCGAAGAGAAAGAAGAGAGAGAAAAAGGTGTCGCGATTTCGTGACATGTTTCATTTTCGCGGTCCGAAGCGAAGAGGAAGGCAAAGAAATAAAAAGTGTCACGATTTCACGACAATTTGGAAGAAGGCTAGTATGGACAGAAAAGTGTCACGATTTTGCGACAGGTTCGAGAGAAAGAGCTCGCAGAGAAAAAGTGTCGTGATATTGTGACATGTCGGGTTTTCACGACCCGATGAGAAGAAAAGCTCCAAGGAGAAAAAGTGTCACGATATCGCGACAAAAGGAAAGGAGAGTACGAAAGCAAAAGTGTCATGATTTCGTGACATGTTCTATTTTCGTGAGGTCAAGGCAAGAAAAGGCACAAGGCAGCGAATGTGTCACGATTTCGTGACATGTGTTTTCGTGGGTGAAAGACAGAGAAAGGCACAAGGCAGCGAATGTGTCATGATTTTGTGACATGTGTTTTCGCAGGCGAAAGACAGAGAAGAGCACAAGGCAGTGAAAGTGTCACGATTTCGCAACATGTCATGTTTTTGCAGGTGCAAGCCGAGAAAAGGACAAAGAGGCAAAAAGTGTGGCGATTTCGTGACATGTCATGTTTTCGCAAGTGCAAACCGAGAAAAGGACAAAGAGGCAAAAAGTATCACGATTTCGTGACATGTCATGTTTTCATGGGTGCAAGCTGAGAAGAGGCCAAGAAGGCAGAAAGTGTCGTGATATCGCGACATGTCATGTTTTCGTGGGTAAAAGGTGAGAAGAGTACAAAGAGACAGAAGTGTCACAATTTTGCGACAGGTCGCAACAACACGATTACAAACAGTTAACTGAAGTAGAACGACAGTTACAGGGGCAGTTGCAGAGGAAAATCATGCAGCCAATATAAGAAGAGTCAACTGAAGTTAGTGCGACAATTACAGGCGCAGTTATCAGATAGAAATCATGCAAGCTAAAATAAGCACAGTGCATTAAAGACAGAACGGTAGTTACAGGGCCCGTAAAGCAGTGTAACCATCGAGCAGCAGTTATACTGAAAGTCCCACACAAGAAATAGAGCTATTAATAGAATGCATGTACAAATTATTGTGTGATAAAGGAGTTACTTTCAGAAGTGTCTATTAATAGGGTGCATGAAGGATTATGGAAGTCACAGAAGAACAGGAGTTTCAAGTTAAAAATATTGTTATAAAAGGGCAGTTGCCTAGAGAATTAGGTGGCTACTGAATGTGTGAAAGTGTTGCTAAAAGAGAGTGCATAGGATGCGAGTGAGCAGGGTTTGTGCTGGGTAAAGAGTGGGAAATGTTGAGAAAGCAATAGACCAGTCAGGGTCTTGTAAAAGTGAAGGCATATTTATTTTAATCATCTAGAATCAGAACAGAAGTCCAAGTTGGTGCTTGGCATCAGGGGTTGGTGCTCCTTCTAGTTGGTGCTGGTAAATCAGGGGTTGGTCTTCCTTCCAGTGGGTGCTGGTAAATTGATTGTAAAATTGTTATTTTGCAATGGCTGGATTTGGATGGGAGTCCAAACAGTCAATTTTGAGGAGTAGCCAAAACTGGTGAACCTCGATACATCTTGTGTTGTGTGATGCTCTTTTGGTACATTTGCTTTATTGAGTTTTAAGATTTCATTGTTTAGGGATTAAGAATTGTAGATTCAATTTTTTAAGAGCTACACTGATTCATCCCCCCTCTCAGTGTCATTGTGAGACTAACAATTGGTATCAAAGCCAGTTTCCCAATTCAGGCTAAATTAGTCAGGGTTGATCTTGGATTAGTATGCAATGGGTAAGAATAATAGATCCTCCTCCAAAAATGCATCTCAGTCAGTTTCAGTTCCTGTGGAAGAGAAAACTAAACTGGAAAAGGTAGAAGGAATGATTTATAAAGAATGTGATGAAAACCTTGAGGTTGAGGCTAAAGTAAATCTATGAGGTGAGTTGATCACTGCATTTGAAGAGTTGAGTATAGAGAGGAAAAAGAACAAAAGAATGTCCAAGAAGTTAGAAGAATATTGGGATGAGATTGAAAATCTCTTCCTACAAGTTCACAAGGCCAAGAAAACAGAAGATGCCTTAGAAACACATCTGGATGATGAAGACAATGAATGCAGCAAACGTGAAGAGAAATCTAACAAAGTTATTGTTGATCTAAAACTGCAAGTAGAAGAGTCCAAAAGAATTGAAGAAATTCTCAGGTCACAGATCAATGAGAAAGAGACTGTTTGCCACCAACAAGAAGAAGAGATTGTTTCATTGAAGAAACAAATAGAAGAGGCCAATATAAATCTCAAATTTGAGAAGAGCACAAAGTTACTATATACAATGATAAAGCAACAACGAAGCTCCATGGCTAAGTTTGGTCTTGGATATGAAGCTGAACAACCTTCATCTTCCAAAAATGCAGAGAAGAAGAAGCACAATGTTGAAGGATCGAAGCAAGAAAAGTTTGAAGCTGAATCTTCAAAAGGAAGAAAATATCAAAGGAGATCTACAGCAAAGCAATCATAGCAAAAGAGCTTCTATCACTCTCACTCTACTGATAATAATGCTTTTAATGGTTATTGTTTTAAATGTAGTCGTTATGGTAACAAGGCAATTTATTGTGGACAGAATAATAGATCAAAGAGTTATGTTGATAAAAATGCATCTATTTTTCTGAGTAAACACCCTGTGCAATGTTTTAATTGGAATGTCCATGGGCACATTGCAAGGTTTTGTCCAAGCACTTTTGTATCTAATCTAAGACAAGACCATAGATTTCATCAGACACAAAGAATGCAATACAGATAGAGAATAAATCATGTGCACAATAGAAAGGAAAATAATCATCCATCAAGGATGCACAAGAGACAACCTCGCAAGAGAAATGGTCAAGTTCACAAAAAGGTGCAAAATAGGGATATAGTTGAAAAACTCAAACCCAAGTTCAAGAAAGTCTGGAGAAAGACAGAAGAAAGGGAATCGTGTCTCCTTGGACTGAAGGAGACTACTCCGCCATTGCTCTAAGCAACTCTAGGTGGCACATCCTTAGGGGGAGCAATCTTAAAGTTTTATTTTAATTCTCCTATGTATTTGTTTGGTTATTTGAGGATGAAAGGCAAGAAGTCGAGAGATTGTCGTATAGTTGTTAAAGTGTGTTTTTAGTTTATGTAGTGGATTGTGGAAGTGTTGTGAGGAGTTGTGTTTAAGTTGAGAGTCATCACCATTGGTAGTAGTGCTATTTGTCATTGTTGTACTATTGATGATTCTTAATGTAACTGTTCAAAGCTATGGATTCTAATAGTTTAGATAATTTGATTAGTGAAAGAATGTTTGCCCTAGCTGTGTATTTATGTTTCGATAAAAGCAGCGTGTATTTGTTCTACACATTGATGTGAATATTGTTAGATCTTTCATAACGCCTTGGTGAAAATTCTTAATTCATAAAATAGTTTCATTTTAACTATTGATAAGATACCAATCCGAGTTTAAGAAGTATGAGGTTGAGTAAGGTGCACTATGAGTGGCCATGAAGTGTTTGACAAAATGTCTTCTCCTGATTTGCATAGTTGAAAGTAAGGTGTGACCAGCGGTGACTGTAGAAAAACATAGATCAGGTTGTAAATATAAAAAGGGATTTGGTTGTGCTGAGATACAATGTTTGGTGCTTGCACAAAGTTAACAGTGGATTCGTAGTGTTAGTACTGTGTTGGACAAAAGTTGGTACAAGTGAGGTTTGTTTGCAGGAATAATTCCAAGCAATCCGGGAAGAGTTAGATGCTAAAATTTGAACTAAAGGTACTTGGATATACTATGAATCAATGTTCCAAGGTTTGTCTCGACTGGAGACCCCAATAGAAAGTTATGACTCTTAGAAAACGGTCTCAGAAAACTTTTTTAGTTTTGAACAGTTTTATGTGACAGCAGCGAAGAGGATTCTTCGATACCTCAAGGGTACTATGGCGCATGGGGTATGGTATCCAAAAGAACAACATAGGGATGATGCTCTGTTTGGTGAATACAATTAAGTCGCGTGGAAAATCTGAAAGCTCACATTTTACTATTACATTCAAAGCGGCTACATGAGTAGGAAGTTACTTCAATACAAATTGAGTACAAATTTTCAGAGAGACAAACAACTGTCATAAGGGTTCAAGCTTGTTGAGAATATCTAAGATGCATATGCAGAACAAAATTTGGATATATTCGAACATTGTATGCTTTCATTAACAGTGGACAAATTTGAGATTGCAGAACAACAGAGGGTAGTTGCACAGAAGACAGTGGTCCAGCCATGTTCTTACACATATTATATTGGTGAAGTTGACAATGATGATGTCATTCACTGGTTATTGCTGCTACTCACATTATTGATATTGTTGATGCCTATTATGCTTATCATGATGTTGTCAAATAGTGAAATGAAGTGGTCACATATTCCCAAGAATAGACTAAGAATTGACTAAGCCATCGGGATCAAATTCTCAGGGGGAGCATTTATGCATCTGTTTATCATATTGCTCATGTTTTTGCTTTTTGCTAACTATAATAATTTTTGCCTGAGAATGTTGTGCATGGACTCAGGGGAGTTTTGCAGCCACCCTTTGGTATTATTGTCAAAGGGGGAGAAGAATTACAGGTAATTGCACACAATTACATGTGTTGCCAACAATTCCAAAGGGGGATATTGATGAGCAAGGTGCAACCAAAGTATTGTCATTGTTGTCAACACAGTCAGGTTGATCAGTTGATGCAATGGAAAGGAGTTCATTGATGAGTAAGGTGCAGCCAAAGTGCAATGGACAGGATTTCATTGATGAGCAAGGTGCAACCAAAGTGCAATGGATAGGAGTTCATTGATGAGCAAGGTGCAACCAAAGTATAATGGATAGGAGTTCATTGATGAGCAAGGTGCAGCCAAAGTATTGTCATTGTTGTCAACATAGACAGAGGATCGGTTGATGCAGTGGACAGGAGTGCAGAGGTCATTAGATAGATCGATTGATGTAGTGGATAGAAAGTTCAGAAGCCATCTTGATATCGTGGATAGGAGTTCAGAGGTCATACAAAGCATGCACAGTGAATTTCCAAGAACACCGAAGTGGCCCATAGGCAAAAGCTCAAAGAAAAAGACAAGTAAGAAAACTGTCACGATATCACGACATGTTGAGCAAGCATGAGAAACTAATGTGATATCGCGACATGTTAGAAGAGAGAGAAAGCACAAGGAAAACTGTCGCGATATCGCGACATGTTTTAAGAGAGAGAAAGCACAAGAAAAACTATCATGATTTCACGACATGTTGGAAGAAAAGAAGGCAAGTAAGAAAAATGTCGTGATTTCGTGACATGTTCGAAGAAGCATCGCATACAGAAAAAACTGTCGCGATTTCGTGAAATTTTCGATGAGAAGGCACATGCAAGAAAACTATCATGATTTCACGACATGTTCGATGAGAAGGTACATGCAAGAAAACTGTCACGATTTTGTGACATGTTTGGGGAGAAGGCGCAAGCAAGAAAAAATGTTGCGATTTCGTGACATGTTAGAAGAGAGAGAAGAAGAAAGAAAAACTGTCATGATTTCGCGACATGTTGGAAGAAAGAAAGAAAAACTGTCGTGATTTCGTGACATGTTGGAAGATAAAAAGACAAGTAGAAAAAGTGTCGTGATTTCGTGACATATTGCAAGAGGAAGAGGAGAGAGAAAAAGATGTCGTGATTTCGTGACATGTTTCATTTTCGTGATCCAAAGCGAAGAAAAGAGGAGAGAGAAAAATATGTCGTGATTTCATGACATGTTTCATTTTCGTGATCCAAAGTGAAGAAAAGAGGAGAGAGAAAAAGATGTCGCGATTTCGCGACATGTTTCATTTTCACGATCCAAAGCGAAGAAATGAGGAGAGAGAAAAAGGTGTCGCGATTTTGCGACATGTTTATTTTTCGCGGTCCAATGTGAAGATAAAGAAGAGAGAGAAAAAGGTGTCACGATTTTGTGACATGTTTATTTTTTGCAGTCCAAAGCGAAGAGAAAGAAGAGAGAGAAAAATGTGTCGCGATTTCGCGACATGTTTCATTTTCACGGTCCGAAGCGAAGAGGAAGGCAGAGAAAGAAAAAGTGTCGCAATTTCATGACAATTTTCTAGAAGGCTTGTACGGACAGAAAAGTTTCATGATTTCATGATAGGTTGGAGAGAAAGAGCTCGCAGAGAAAAAGTGTCGCGATATCTCGACATGTCGGGTTTTCGTGACCCGATGAGAAGAAAAGCGCCAAGGAGAAAAAGTGTCACGATATCGCGACAAAAGGAAAGAAGGAGAGTACGAAAGTGAAAGTGTCATGATTTCACGACATGTTTTATTTTTGCGAGGTCAAGGCAAGAAAAGGCACAAGGCAGCGAATGTGTCACGATTTCGTGACATGTGTTTTCGCGGGCGAAAGATAGAGAAAGGCACAAGGCAGTGAATGTGTCGTGATTTTGCGACATGTTGTGTTTTCGTGGGTGAAAGACAGAGAAGAGCACAAGGCAACGAAAGTGTCACGATTTTGTGACATGTCATGTTTTCATAGGTGCAAGCCGAGAAAAGGACAAAGAGGTGGAAAGTGTCACGATTTAGCGACATGTCATGTTTTCGCAGGTGCAAACCGAGAAAAGGACAAAGAAGAAAAAAGTGTCATGATTTCGTGACATGTCATGTTTTCACGGGTGCAAGCTGAGAAGAGGACAAGAAGGCAAAAAGTTTTGTGATATCATGACATGTCATGTTTTTGCGGGTAAAATGTGAGAAGAGTACAAAGAGACAGAAGTGTCATGATTTCATGACAAGTCGCAACAGCACGATTATGGATAGTTAACTGAAGTAGAACGACAGTTACAGGGGCAATTACAGAGAAAAATCATGCAGCCAATATAAGAAGAGTCAACTGAAGTTAGTGTGATAGTTACAGGGGCAGTTACAGATAGAAATCATGCAAGCTAAAATAAGCACAGTGCATTGAAGATAGAATGGCGAGCTATGAGGCTCGTAAGCGAGTGTAACCATTGAGCAGATAGTTATACCGAAAGTCCCACACAAGAAACAGAGCTATTAATAGAATGCATGTAAAAATTACTGTGTGATAAAGGAGTTACTTTCAGAAGTGTCTATTAATAGGGTGCATGAAGGATTATGGAAGTCACAGAATAACAGGAGTTTCAAGTTAAAAATATTGTTATAAAAGGGTGCGTGGAGAATTATGTGGCTACTGAATGTGTGAAAGTGTTGCTAAAAGAGAGTGCGTAGGAGGCGAGTGAGCAGGGTGTGTGCTGGGTAAAGAGTGGGCAATGTTGAGAAAGTAATAGACCAGTCAGGGTCTTGTAAAAGTGAAGGCATATTTATGTCAATCATCTAGAATCAGAACAAAAGTCCAAGTTGGTGCTTGGCATCAGGGGTTGGTGCTCCTTCTAGTTGGTGCTGGTAAATCAGGGGTTGGTGCTCCTTCCAGTGGGTGCTGGTAAATTGATTGTAAAATTGTTATTTTGTAATGGTTGGATTTGGATGGGAGTCCAAACAATCAATTTTGAGGAGTAGCCAAAACTGGTGAACCTCGGTACATCTTGTGTTGTGTGATGCTCTTTTGGTACATTTGATTTATTGAGTTTTAAGCTTTCATTGTTTGGGGATTAAGAATTGTAGATTCAAGTTTTTAAGAGCTACATTGATTCACCCCCCCTCTCAGTGTCATTGTGAGACTAACAAATATCATGTGTCATTAATCATAAGTTGAGCCCCTTACAAATCTGATAGTTGGTACAACAAAAACGTATGATGTGAGAGGCTAGACATGTTTAGGTAGCAATAACCTATTGAATATATGTAGCTAGTACATACAATGCATGGTGTTGATCAAGAGTAGTTGGTAGGAATAAAGCAAAAAGTGACATCCACTTATTTCTAGTATGTTGATGAAGCACAAACTCTAGACTAGGGTAGGCCATCCTTATAATCATTAGCTAGGTTAGTATACAAATATATAAATAATAAAATTTACCTTAGTATGAGGGTCAAAAATTTATGTGTTTGCCTATTGTATATTATGTAATTGTGCTCTACAATTTTAATGTATCAACTATTTGTTTAACCTTTACTTTGTTGAATTCTTTCGTATCTTTATGCTCTATAGGCCTTATATATTTTTGTAAAAGCTATTTGTGGAGGTATAGTAGTCTATTCTATTAGTCCCAACTATTGGAATATTTGGAATGCTTAGTGTTTGATTGTGTGATTATGCTTTCTTCTATAAACATTTCTTAGGGTGCTAAGTGCTATTAGAGTAGTAGGGGGCATGACCTAGGTTAAATTCATATTCAATGATAGTTTATCTACTAATTGATCTATTAGGCCCTATATGTAGTTTAGTCACAATGTGGTTTCCATGGTATTTGAAAATGCTATCCAAATATCATTTGCATCTAATCCACATTTTCTACCCCAAACCCTCCTTTTCTTAGTCTTCACCCATATTTTTATTTTTATTTTTTATTAAGGAATCAGCCTACTCTTATGATTGGCTAAGGAGATATCCTAAGTTATCCATTCTTGACCCTATGTTCAAGGGCACAATCCTATCCATTAGATATATTGTAAACCAAGAGTTTTGGCATGCCTAGTGGGAACACACGTATCTGGTTTGTTTCCACTAACATGTTATCAATGGGATGAATTATTAAATATTCATCTCATTTATCCAAAGGACCCAAGATTTTTGTGAGTATCTTGACCTCACAAGTAGATAAAATGAATTCACCTAGCAACTTCACTATTGAAAGAACTTGATATTGAAAACTCCATTTATAGAATGAGCTCTAGGGATGAGTTCCAAAATTATGCATTAGCAATATTAGAGGCTAGGATGATAAAAAACCTATGCAATTTGTTGAATTACATGACTGGAAATCTTGTAGAATACCAAGTAGATCCCACTCTCTAGATAGAGCTCCTTTCATTCAAAGTGTTGTTCCTCTATAGTCCTTTAACAAATAATCTCTTGATAGTCCCCACCTAAAACATATGGCTTAAAAAATATACCCAAGGTGGAATAACAATGTTTCCCTCTTCTTTATAGATCTGCATAAAACCCCTTAACCTATTTTTAAAGCATTAGTAACTTTTTATGAAATCAAGGAGATTGCCTATGAGTATTTTCAATATGTGGTTTCCCTAACTGTTATTCACAATATCCAACATGAATATGTCATGATGAGGCTTCTAGCCATATTTTTTAGAGGAAAGATGCTCACCTGGTAAGATCCATTGATGATAACAATATTACTTCATAGGCATACCTTGCCATACCATTCATATTGAAATTCAATTAGGAAGGAGATCTATTTTTATTGTTCACCCAATTCTCTTCCATTCAAAGGCATTCATAATTGAATATCTTTGATTTTAACATTAGAATAAAAAAAATTATGGAAGCAAATTCCTCAAGAAATTTGACCTTCCCAACCTCAAGCACATATCTATTACATCTAAGTCTTTAACCCACATCTAGGTCTCTATATCTAGCTAGCAAATACGATGAGATTGCCCAAGTCTTTTAAGTTACAATTTCTATAGAAAATGTATTTATCTTAGTTGGAAATATCCCTCCTAAGGTTACTATGTCATACTTGCTAGAATTGGTGTATCTTGCACAACAAGCTCTAACCACTATTGTGTCACAATATACTCCTATTTTGGCACCTATAACTTTGCCTAAGCCTATTGCATTGTGTTTTCCTCTCTTGTCAGCTCAAAAACCTAAAGAAATATAAAATTATTGGACTTAAGGGTAGCATTGAAGAATCTTTGCAATAATGTCATGCTAGAGGGCTAGAATTTGAAGAATAATTATGAGGGCTCTTAGTGCAAAAGGTGTTCCTATATCACCAAATACTAAGGGACCTCTATAAGTAATTACTTTGGATAAATAAACATTATATATAGTGAACCAGATGATATATCATCTACTTCTTCTCCTCATGAAAGGTACTGGTTCTTAACCTATAATTATCCCCACAATATAGACACATGTATGGTCTACTAGCACCAATCTTAGTTGGTAATAAAAAAATAAAAAGAGCAAAAAAGACACAAAAGAAAGCAATCAACATTTTAATGGATCTAAAAGAAGTCATAGTAGTCAAGCAACCTAAGGAAGAAGAATTTATTAAAGTACTTAGCAATTTTAGAAATAATACTTTGCAAGTGGGACCACAAAAACTATAGATATTCAAATTCCCTGAACAACCTTACAAAGAGCAATCAAAAGAGTAATCAAGATCAAAACTAGAAATACCAAAGCCAAAAAAACCAAAGGTCATGCATGAAGATCTTAAGTAATACGAACTAAGAAGGCTAAGGTATCCCTCTATGACCAAAAGAAAAAAATTGGAAGACACTGAGTAATGTCATACAAAATTCAAACAACTCGATACAAAGGGAAAAAAGCTGCTAGAAGTGATTGAGTACAATATTGTTCAAGAACTCAAAAGAAATCCATCCAAGGCAATCATGTATTATGCATTGTTAATCCTTAGAAAAATAGATCTACTAAGAGTGGCATTAAACGACATCAATCCTAAAGTAAAGAAATCATTGAACTTAAATCAGGCTCAAACCCAACTAAGCCCCAATATGGGTAAGATCTAACCATCCCCATTCTACATATATTTGCAAATGGAGGGGTGGATAGTACACAATTGCATGATTGACTCAAGAGCATCCACTATTGTCATGCCAAAGGTAGTATACAATGCAATGGGAATGCAATACACTTGCATGAGCCCTAGAGTTATGTATTTGGATGGTACCTTTGTATGGATAGTTGGGGTGGTCAAAGACATACCAATGATGCTACACAAGCTCTCAGAGATAACAATTATTTAGGAGGTGGTCGTAATGGATATTTCTACCTACTTTGGTGTGTGCCTATCCATAGAGTTCACTACCAATATAGGAGAATATTTTTTCCTAGATAATTATCATATGGTCATCATTTATAAATATCAAAAGGTTAATATCTATATGGAAAAACCACCTTCCTTCCACATTGAAAAAGTTAAATAAAGAGTTAACCTACTAGAGGATGATCTGGACTATGTAGAGGAGGTCAACATGGTTGAACAAGACTAGGACTAGATTTAAAAAGTGATTAGAAAGAATCAAAGGGAGGATGATTACTGCATTTAGGAAGTGGTCGAATAATATAAAATGGAGGTTAATCACTACTCAAAAGAGGTGACTAGAGAAGCTCAAATGGAACATGAATTTTCTCAAAATGATTTTATTGCCACACCTAAGGATTGACTAATATTTTATGATGATGTAAGGTTAGGAGGTCAATAATAATTGGCCACTCCAAATTAATGGTTCCATGAAATGAGAACAACTAGATAGTTATTACAATAGAAAAAAGAAATAAGGCTTTTAATGGATTGTGATAGCAGTAGGTCTCTGCTAAATGCTACTTTGACAAGGATATTTGATCATAATAATTCCTACAAGGTGACCTGCTACATTTGTATGAGGTAGAAGCTAGGTTGGTAAGGCACAAAATATTTGATTCCATAATGTCGAATCCATAACAAAATATTCGAAGGTGCAAGTGCAATGTGTGTGAGCTAGCAATGATCAATGATAAAAAAATTAATACTGATAAACGGTCATTACATGTAACACATCGCATAAATTATTAGCTTTTGATGCATAATACTAAAATCAAAATAAACACAAGATCTAAAATAAAGTTGCTATATAAAATATATGATAATGAAAAATTCTAATCATATAAAACTCATAAATAACTTATGGAATAACTCATAAAATATCCATTTACCAAATTCTCATAAAAATAGTATTTTGATATAAAATAAATATCTCAAACACACCACACTTCCACACTCTCACTCTACATTATGTTTCACACACACACACACACACACACACAACACATAGACACATATATAATGGAATGTGACTCTTCATATGGAGTACTCTTGGACTTCACTCTTCTTGAGACTCTTCACTTTCCTACTCTAAGGACACATGTGCACTCTTACATAAAGGACACTTGTGCACATCTACACTCATCATACTTGCATACTTAACTACAAGACACTTGTGCATTTCTTACACATTACATAAAGTAAATACTCACTCTCTAATATAAGACACTTATAACCTAAATATGTACCCAATGTGGTACATTAACATGTACTAAATAATGTAATATACTCCAACACCTCCCCGTATTACATTATTTGGTTATTGAAGACTTTAGTCTTCAATATATCTCTTTAAGAACAATATCTAAACTTGCACTATAAGGTTCCTATTTAACCTTTCTGATGTGAATCCTATTCTTATTTTATTTCTTAGATTATGTATATTCATTTGATATATACTTGATTATCCACCATCTAATAATTGTGTTAACAAATCATCATAGTAATACAACTTTGATTTTTATCTTGGATTCTTCAAATAAGTAACTTCTTTAGGTTCAATCTTCATTTTGCCTGACTTTATCTGACTTCTTTTATTGTTTCCTTTATTTATTTGTTCCTACACCTTTACTAGTGATATATATTCAATGTAGTGAGTTAGTATATCATCACAATAGTATTGATCAAAATTTAGTACTTCATTGCTAGTATGTTCATCTTTATTTTGTTTCATCCCTTGAAAGAATTCAAAAATAATTAATGATAAATAAATCATCAAATATTTTTCTAAAGAAAGCATAAATATCTTTTGAGCATTCCACCACGTCCTAAAAATTATTTCATGAAGATAACCAATAAATGTCATAAAATTCTCTTATTTTGCTTCTTTGAGAAACAAATAAAATATTTCCTTTAAACTAGTAGGCAAATATTGGTATCCATCAAATGTATCTATTAAATTTTGTGAATAAAACTTCAATTAATGAAATAGTTCTTCATATTTTTTGTTATATGCATTCTTAATTGTTGGAAATTTGAGTTAATTTGAGGTATTTTATGTTGTCATTGATGTCACATGGATCATTGATGTCACATTGAATTTTGGTGGCAAAAGCACTTCATAGATAATCATCTATGATATTTCGGAGAGCATGGATATATACAGGATTTTTATGAAAACCAAGGTATGCAAAATAAAAGGTTTTATTTAAAACCATGGTGGGCTTATGTGGAAAGGGCTTTTCTTAAAATCCAAGGTGGAATTTTGTTTCATCGAAAAAGGACCTCCGATGATGAAGATATTAAATTTTAAAGTTTAAGTTTAAATTAATGGAGGCCCGACTTATGTGCAATTAATGGAGGGTGGCATATATATTTATGTAAAGGTTTCAATTTATTTCAGAAATGTGGCATATTATATATCGTAGGAAATCTTATTTTGAGGGCTATTTGACTAACATATTTAGAATGAGAAATAAGGTGTGTGTAAATAGATATTTCTGATTTTACAAAGGGGTTCCAAAAGTGAAGTTTGCCTTGTTCTTATTTTTCAAGAGGATTAATTCTTTCATGATGTGACAAGGTATGCAATATTTTGATTTATTTTATTTTATGGTATAAGTGGTTTTTGGAGTGAAAATGTTATGCAATGTTTTTTATTTATTTTATTTTATGGTACAAGTGGTTTTAGGAGAGATAAGGAAGTTGTGCAATTAAAGGCCTTGGTGATGATTATTGAAAAGTGGAGTAATGTTGATTATTTTGTGATCTACTAACCCTTGTGAAGATTGGTAAAATAATTTTGTGATTGTGGCAGATTTACAAAGAGGTTTTTTCATCTTCATAAAAGGTATGGGCACATTCTCCTATTGATTGTTTATGGTGGTTGATTTCTAAAATATCATTGGAGGGAAAAGGATTGTTTGTGGTTTCCTTTTCGAAAGTGGTTGGTTGAATGCTTCAAGGTTTTCTGAATTGAGATTTATGTTTAAAACTTGTGTTATAAGCATAGTGGTTGAATGCCATTGGTTGTGAAAGAACTTGAGTTAGAAAATAACATGAGTATCATTGTTATGTAAGATTTGTGGTTGAGCATTGTTGAAATATTTGAGTTGGTTGATGCATACTTGGATTAGGGTTTTATGAGAAAGAGTTGTCCCTTGTGGTGATTTGGGTTGAGAGTGATATTAGAACATAATTGAGTCTCTAAAAATTCTCTTTATGCTTCTATGAGTTGATTTGAGTTGAGTTGAGATTGATTTGGTTTGAGAGTGAGTTTAGAACATATTGAGTCTCTAACAATTCTCTTTATGCTTATATGAGTTGAGTTGAGATTGATTTGGGTTGAGAGTGAGATTAGAAAATATTGAGTCTCTAACAATTCTCTTTATGCTTCTATGAAGTTAATTTGAGTTGAGATTACCATTCATTTTTTATTTAATTTTGAGTACTACTTGAGCATGATTGATTGAGCCTTTGAGAAGGCCTTTGGGACAGATTTGAGGACAATGTTGGGACAAATTTGAGGATAGTGTTTGGACAAGTTCTTAGTGAGATTGTTGGAGCAGATTTGGGCAAGTTCTTGGTGAGCTTGCTAGAGCATATTTGGGCAAGTTCTTGGTGAGCTTGCTAGAGCAGATTTGGGCAAGTTCTTGGTGAGCTTGCTAGAGCAGATTTGGGCACGTTCTTGATGAGCTTTCTAGAGAATATTTGGGAAAGTTCTTGGTGATCTTGCTAGAGCATATTTGGGCAAGTTATTGGTGATATTTATAGCGCATATTTGACAAGTTCTATGTGAGCTTGTTAAGTAGGTTCTGTGTGAGCCTTTTGAGAAGGTTCTTAGTGAACCCATTGATAGAGCTTTGGAGGTGACAGAGTACAGTGGATAGAGTCTCAGTGGATAGAGATCCAGCAGCCAGCATAGTTGAATACAGATATGAGTGAGGAGTCTTCAAGTGGAGAGAGGTCCACCAGTTAGTGCAGCAGAGAGACAAAGTCTTCTAGAAGAGCACATAGCCAGAGCAAGGGGAAAGAGTTCTCCTATGGAAGAGATCCACGAACTTGAGATTAGGGGATCATCATCTCCTTTGGATAAATATCCATAAACATTGTAATTGGGAGTGATTCCCAAAGATATTAATTGAGAATTTTTTAGTAAAATTTTTTCTCCGTGGAGTATCCCACATTGGGTGAACCACGTAAATTGTGATTTCTTTATTCTATATGGTTTTTGTGCATTGCTTTTATTACTGCTATTGATACTGCTATCTTTACACAACATAATATTGAATTGGAAGAAAAAGTAAAAAGTGGTCTTATACTATTCACCCCCCCTCTCAGTATAAGCTTGTGTTCTTCATTAACAATTTCATCCATGATTTTTTCTAATATAGTATTCCTTGTAACTCCCTAGTCTCAAAAACGAAATACAACTTTGATAAAAAAATTTCAAAGACTCTAAACCTTTGAGGTTGACTACCTTATGTCTCCCTAGTATTTTGATGACAATTTCAATATAACCTTCAACTTCTATTATTTAAGGCTAATACCTTATTTCTCCCTAGTCATGAATGAACAATCAACAATTTTGACAAAGGTTTCAATTCTTCAAAACTCTAGGATGAATTCCTTTTATCTCCCAAATTTCAAAAATATTATTTCTAAATTCTAAATTTCACAATCCTATGTTGGTGTGAATTCCTTATAACTCCCCTATTAGAAATTTAGAAATTTAGTAAAAATATACTTGAAAATTTTGTATTCCTAATTTTATGCTCAATTCCTTATTTCTCCAAATTATCAATTTATAAATATTTTAAATTGCTTTACAAAATTAAACTAATTAATTACAAAACATGCAATTATCTTTCCAAAACCTTAAATCAACTTTTCAAAACTTCTCAAACCTTTCCAAAATGTAGTAATAAAATATCTAGGGTTTTATTTACCACTTATAAGCCTTGTACATTTGATAGGGAATTAGGTGTGATGTAATAAATGATAGTTGTTTATTTTAAATGTTAGTTGATGAAAGGATTAAGGTGCACTATTATCATTAATGTAACCATGTCCGAAATATGTCTTGTAATGCCTAGATATGGAATTAGGTGTGATGTAATAAATGATAGTTGTTTATTTTAAATGTTAGTTGTTGAAAGGATTAAGGTGCACTGTTATCATTAATGCAACCTTATCTGAAATATGTCTTGTAATGCCTATTTATAGGCGTATATTGTCATTGGAATATAAGTTTTTGGGATTGTCTTCTTATTTCCTTTGTTTGTTGTAACTGCTCCCATATCAACCTTTAATAGCATTAATTAATAAATGTGAAAATATAATAATCAAAATCAATATTTCATAAACCAATTATACATTCCTCATTATTACTCCAACCATTAAATAAATCAAATAATAATATGAAATTTAACTCAATAATTTGGTCACATGTTATATGTTGGGTGAAATAATTGGTCTTTACTTTTGAAGAATCAATAGACTCCTTGCTACAAGGTGCTCTCCTATTTTTGCAACCCAAACTTCCTTCCAAATAAATCTCTCTTGTGCTATTTATGACCCATGCATTAATAAATGCCTCAAACATTTTAATTCTCTCCAAGGCTATTGGTGTTCTATTTTTGATGTGCCAAATGGCAAGCAATGACTTTACCTCTTTAGCTCATGTACCATAGGTCTCCTTTTAGCGCTTTAATTCTCTAATGACCTTCCTCACTATGTAACACATGTTAATGATCAACCTAAAGTATTTTCAAGGTGTTATGGTATCTTGAACGTTTTAGTCAACATGTGGCATCTCACCACTTGCAATCCCACCATCCACTTGTTGGACATTTTGAGTCCCTAAGTCAAAAGTTGTCATTGATTTCACAAAATGAAGTCATCACTAATGTCAAGGAATTCAGAAAGAAATAAAGTCGTCAAAGGTGTCACTAATATCCAGGAAGAAGCGTCAACAGTGCTGAAGTTAAAGGCAAAAGGGCTCCATAATATTATTTATAAATTCTAAATTATTAGCTTTTAGAATTGGTATCCACGATGGTAAATTATCATGTACCAAATAATATAATGTACTCCAACTACTTATTGAAGACTTTAGTCTTCAATCTATCTCTTTAATAAAAATATCTAAACTTGGACTATAAGGTTCCTATTTGACCTTTTTGATGTGACTCATATTCTTCTTTTTCTTTCTTAGCTTATGTATCTTCATTTGAGATATAATTTATTATCCGCAATCTATGCATTGTGTTAGAAAATTATCATAATAATATAACTTTGATCTTTATCTTGGATTCTTCAAATAAGTAACTTCTTTAGGTTCAGTCTTCATTTTGCCTTTCCTTATCTAATTTTTTTTCTTATTTATTTTCTTTCTTTGTTCCTACACATTTATTAGTGATACATCTTCAATGTAGTGAATTAGTAGATCATCACAATAGTATTGATAAGAATTTAGTACTTCATTTCTAGTATGTTCATCTTTATTTTGTTTCATCCCTTGAAATAATTCAAAATAACTAATGATAGACCAATCATCAAATATTCTTCAAAAGAAAGCGTAACTATCTTTTGAGAATTCCAGTAAGTCTTGAAAAGTATTTCATGAAGATAACCAATCAATATCATAAAATTCTCTTCTTTTTCTTATTTGAAAAATAAAGAAAATATTTCATTTAAACTAGTAGGCAAATATTTGTATCCATCAAATGTATCTATTAAGTTTTGTGAATAAAACTTTAGTTCATGAAATAGTTCTTCATTTTTTTTTTTAAATGCATTCTTAAAAATTTCATCCATAATTCTTCTAATATAATCTTCCTTGTAACTCCCTAGTCTTAAAAATGAAAGACAACTTTGATAAAAAAATTCCAAAGACTCTAAACCTTTGAGGTTGACTACCTTATGTCTCCCTAGTATTTTGATGATAATTTCAATATAACCTTCAACTTATATTCTTTAAGGCTAATACCTTATTTCTCCCTAGTCATGAATGAACAATCAACAATTTTGACAAAGGTTTCAATTCTTCAAAACTCTAGGATGAATTCCTTTTATCTCCCAAATTTCAAAAATATGATTTCTAAATTCTAAATTTCACAATCCTATGTTGGTGTTGAATTCCTTATAAATCCCCTATTAGAAATTCAGAAATTTAGTAAAAATATACTCGCAAATTTTGTCTTCCTAATTTGATGTTCAAATCCTTATTTCTCCAAAATTATCAATTTGCAAATATTTCAAATTGCTTTACAAAATCAAACTAATTAATTATAAAACATGTAATTATCTTCCCAAAACCTTAAATCAACTTTTCAAAACTTCTCAAATCTTTCCAAAATGTAGTAATAAAATATATAGGGTTTGATTTATCACTTATAAACCTTATACCTTCAATAGCATTTCTTTAATCAATGTGATAATATAATAATCAAACTCAATCTTTCATAAACCAATTACAAACTCCTCCTTATTACTCAAACCTTTAAATAAATCAAATAATAATATGGAATTTACCTCAATAAATTGGGCACATGCTATCTTGGGTGAAATAATTGGTCTTTACTATTGAAGAGTCAATAGACTCCTTGTTGTAAGGTGCTCTCCTATTTTTGAAACTTGATATTTCTTCCAAACAAATATCTCTTGTGATATTTACGACGTGTGCATTAATAAATGCCTCAAATATTTTAACTATCTCCAAGGTTGTTGGCATTCTCTTTCTGATGTGCCACATGGAAATCAATATCTTTACCTCTTTAGCTCATGTAACATAGGTCTCCTTTTAGTGCTCTAATTATCTAATACCCTTCATTACTATGTAATTCTTGGAAATGATCAACCTGAAACATTTTCAAGGTTTTATGGTATCTTGAGCATTTCAATCAACATGTGGCATCTCACCACTTGCAATCCCAACATCCACTTGTGTGGTGGTTGATCCCTTGGTGCTCAAATTTCCCTAACTTAGCTTCTTCAATGTTTTTCCTTCTTAATACTTGTCTTTTGATGTCTACCAAATGTATTCTCTGTTACCTATTTGTATGCCATGCTTACTCTCCTAAAATGGTTCTAAAGGTGGCGGTGAGGCTTTGCTCCTCCTCAACAACTTGGTGGATTAACATTGATGGTTCTTATCAACTCTTTGGTTATTATTTTCACTTGCATTGGTTTTTACTCAATCTAGATCTCTTCTCTTCCACGATGGCTATACCTTAGAAATATGGTGGCTCATTTTTCCACATGGTGATTGGCCAAGCTTCTTTGATAAATACTTTGCTTTTTGGATAATATTTCTTCTCCAATATCTTTGGCCTCCTTCATAGCTAGCTTTCTTGGTGATTTATATTTACTTTTTATTGTCCAAGCTTGTAGAAAATTTTAGCATTTGTACTTTACAAATTACTGCCAGAAACTATCTTCTTATTCATCCAATAATACTATTAAAAATATTATCTTTCTTTTATCAAATGCTGCCCAATTTTTTTTAAACTCTCAGCTTCTTTGCTTCTCAAAATGATGTCCAAATTGAGATCCTATCTCCTTCCAAATATGTTGTCCAAAAGTATTTCAATTTGTAGCTATTTTCTTCTTCAAATTCTACATAAAATACAACCCTATCTCCTTCAATTCTCTACCTTAAATTTTAATCAATTCCTCCTTCAATCAGCTATCCAAAAACACTTCCAAAACTGCCCAAAACTTCTCCAATTCGTAGCTCTTCTATCTCCTTCTAATGCTGCCCAAATTTACAGTCCAAAACTCTTCAAATGCTGCTCCAAAATTCTGATTTATCCTCTATATTGTTGTCCTAAAACTCTTCAAATTCTACCCCAACAATCTACAATCTTCTCCTTCAAAAATCAGCCTTCAAAAACTTTAATGGTTGTCTTCAAATATCAATTTGTGGTATGTTTCAGTATTATTTCACCTTAGATTCCGATGAATTATATCTTCAAATTTGGCCTCTTCACTGTCCTCTTCTTGAATAATTTGAATGTCTTGAAGTCTTCAAAAAATACTTTCTCAAATTAAGCAAACGTCTTACAAAAATTCTTCTCTTTGAATCAGTTTCACAAATTATTTTGGGCTTGTTGTTGGATGACAATAATAGTCCCAATTTTGATGTGATTACCTCTTTTTAGGAGTTACTTATTCTTTCAATATTCTACCTCAAACTTTCTCCAAATATTCTCTAACGACCACTTCTTCAATTTCTTAATTGGGCTTCTCTATTCTCCTTTCTCCTTCAAAATTTCAATGGACCTTTTTCGTAGGCCTCCTAAATATTATCTCTTGAATATCCTATCTCCTTTATCAAATCTACAATGGGGACTTCTTCTCTTCAATCTCCTCTTTCTCAATATTCAATATGGCTTCTTTGGTATCTTTCTATCTTCTTCGTTCAATATGATATGGGGATATTTTTCATGGGTCTCCTCAATATCCAATATTCTATGGGCACCTCTTTATTGTATCTCCTCAATCTTCAATATTCAATATTCTATGGGAAATATTTCTTGTACCCCCTCAAGCTCCAATATTATACCTCCAATGTGACCTCTTCTTGTACCTCCTTAATCTTCAATGTCTGCTATTTTACTGCAACTCCAAAACTAATTCTTGAGTGAGGAAAACACATAGACTTTTAGGCAATCAAAGGTGAAATTATTCTCTATTTTTTATAGGAAGCTTCTCAAATTATGAGAACTAATTTTCTACAACTAAATCTTAGAAAAATTTAATTAAATACATTCAAATCTCTAAAATTCTAAAATCAATAAACTTCACTAGTTGATCTTCAATCTAGTGGAAAGAAATCTATGCTAAGTCCTAGTCCTCATGATTTTCCTACAACCTTATGGAAATACAAGCCAAATAGCAAATTTCAAATTCTGTAAAATAAATCTACCTATATCCTATCAATATCCCTTATGGCTTTGATACCACTGTTAGGTTTAGATTCTTAATACTTAAAGTAAAATTACCACAATGTCTAAAATAAAGTTTCTATATAAAATATATTATAATGGAATTATTATAATCATATATAACTCATAAATAACTTCTTCAACAACTCATAAAATGGCCATTACGAAATTCTCATGAAAATTATATTTTCTTATAGAATAAATATCTCAAATATACCATACTTCCAGACACTCTAACTCTACATTGTATCACACACACACAAAGACACATATATAATGGAATGTGATTCTTCTTATGGAGTAATCTTGTACTTCATTCTTCTTGAGACTCTTCACTTTTTTAATCTAAGGATATGTGCACTCTTACATAAAGGACACTTGTGCACATCTACACTCATCATAATTGTATACTTGATTACAAGACACTTGTGAATTTCCTGTATATTATTACATTACATAAAGTAAATACTCACCCTCTAATACAAGATACACTCTTAACATAAATATGTACTTAAAGTGGTACATTAACATGTACCAATTAATGTAATGTACTCCATGTAGTACATTATTGCCAAAGGAGATAAATATGGGAAAGAGTGTTGATTATACAAGATTGAATGACTTCATTAGTTAGAGTGGTCTATATAAGGAGTCTCACTTCCCTTCATTTCAAACAACCTTGATCAATGGTGCCCTTCAAAAGAGATTTATTTTTCTCCTTAGTTCTTAAAGCTCCAATAGACTCCATGTCCATAGATAAGGTTTTTTCCTACTAAGTGCCTTACATCCTAGAAGAAAAATTCCAACTATAGAGGAGTATTCAAAGCTAAATCATTACTTAGAACTAAATTAGATAAGGGGCCTTGAAGCCCCATCAATATATAAATTGACTAAGACCAAAGAAAATACTAAGTTATGTTCAAAGAGAACCCTATGAAAAAATATAAATATTTGTCAGTAATGAAATGGTGTTGATCCATCAAATTAGAAATATGATGCTTTACCTAGAGCCTTTTTTGTGATAGATAAACCAAAATTTTCCATTAGTACAAGCCTCAAAGCCATTATGGTGATAAATAAAAGAGTTGTATTGATAGTAGTATTAAGTTCCATACTCCAATTTTGAGTTCAATCATTGTGAGTGATTTTTTGTTCAAAATGGAAATATGCTCCATAAATTTCATTTCAAGAAATAAAGGAAAAGCTTCCCAAATTATGTTGTGTCTTAAATATTAAGTTTAAGAACAAAAAGGGGTAAATAAGTAGGATAATAAAAGAAGGGCAACAACTCCCATTACTTAGTCAAGATACTAAAAAGATCATGGAGGATAAAGGAACACAATAAAATAGGATAAAAAGGCCAAGTGACACAAGATCTATTGAATAAGAAGTCTTATTGTTTTGGGCCAATCAGGGTATATATCAACTAGTGTTTACTTTTTTATTTTTATTTTTTTGGTATTTCTTGACTCCATTACACAATGGATAAAGCTATATGAGTCCTTAATTTTTTAAGCAAAAATACTCTAGAGGTGCCAATAATGTGGACCCACTAAAGCACCCACATAGATAGATCCTAGCATTTTTTTGGAATATCAATTTTGTTAATACAAGGAAGTTTTGACAACTCCCATGCAAAATATATCTAGAAGATCAAAGGAAACCCATTTAGAACAAAACAAAACCAAGGCAAAGAGACCCATCCACATGAAATAGTGGCCAAATATCTTTTGAGAACAAGGCTAATTGAGGAGCAATATGGTCCTAACAAATCATGGCCAAGGACATAGCTAGTCAAATTCAAGAGTAATCATAGGTACTAGTGGTTGGAGGTTTTGAACATTAGTAAAAACTTATAATAACCCTAACCAAGTCCCTAAAATATTGGTGACCAATAGAGGTTTGTGGTAGATGATGACAATGGAGAATAACTCTTGTTTAGGTCTCTATTAAGGGATATTATGTGCATTAGAGGTATGGACCACTTGGATACTTCTTAGCTATAGAGGATAAGGTATTTACATGATAGTGATAGGTAATATTCTACAACATAAAATAACATTATGTACCACTAATCATAAGTTAAGCTCCCTATAAATATGATAGTTTTCATAACAAAAAGGCATTATGGGAGAGGCTAGACATGTTTACGTGGCACAAATCAATTCAAGAAATGTGGTTTTTGTAGATAGTGGATGATGTTGATCAAGAGTAGCTAGTAGGAAAAAAGTAGAAAGTGACATCTACTCCTTCCTAGCATATTTATGAACCACAAGCTCCAGATCATGTTAGGATATGCCTATATTATCAAGCCTATGGCAGGCCATCCTTATAATAATTAGCTAGGCTAGTATATAAATATATAAATAGTGACATTCCTTAGTATGAGGGTCAACGATATGAATGTTTTCGTATTGTAAATAATGTAATTCTAGTATGCAATTTAATGAATTAGATCACTATTTGACCTTTTCTAGCATTGTATTGTTGAATTCTTTGGTATATAGATGTTCTATAGGCCCTAAATATTTCTATAAAAGTTGTTTTTGGAGTCCTAATAGTCTATTTTATTAGGCTTGACTATTTGAATATTAGGGATGCTTAATGTTCTATTCTATGGTTCGACATTCTTCTATAAAAGGTTCTTAGGGTGCTAAGAGCTATTGGAGTATCAAAGGCCATGATTTTGGATCAATTAATATTCAGCTATACTTTACCTAGTAATTGGTCTATTAGGCCCTGTATGTGGTTTAGTTGTAGTGTGGTTTGCATTAGATATCATAATATTGCTAGCCAAATATCCTTCACATCTAATATATATTTTCTATTCCTAACCATTAATTTCTTATTCTAGTATTCCCCTGTATTTTTATTTTTATTTTGCAATAAGAAACCACTCTACTTTAGAGGTTGGTTAAGGAGAAATCATGAGCCATCCAATCTTGGCCCTATTGTCAAGGGCATAATCCTACCCATTAGACATATCACATAAAATGATCTACTTAGGGTCATCATGATCTTTTGAGTGGTTTTCATATAAGGTTCTAGGGTATGTTGGGTATATACCAAGCCCAGGATGCCAGCTTCCAACATATGGTCTCACACATACTTATGCCTAGTAAGGATTATATGATAGTAGGCTATTGAGAGTCATAATCAAGACCACTTAATCTTATTTTTTTATATTAGATCACACTAAATATAATTAATAAGAACATAAGCAATTTATAGTCCTACTAAGTATCTTCATGATCCTTTGAGTAGTTAACATACAAGTTATCAAGGTATATTGGGTATTTAGCAATCTTAGATTTCTAGTTTATACCTAATAAGGAGTATATTATAGTGGTCCAATGAGAATCATAAGGAGGTATACTATTACCCCTTATGTACCATCTTGGCCATGTATCCAAGTGGTTACTTCCATGTATCATTAACAATCCATGTATTAACTTTATCTCATGTATGAACAAGTCTATAGAGAGGATTCAATTATATAGTCATATTTAGTATATAGGGAGGCCCTTGAGCTATATAGGTTAGGTTTAATATATCAAGGGAAGATGATATAAGGTTGTTAAAACATCTTCTCTTTTTTTTTTAATCAACCTTGTAAACATTATTAATTAAACCTTTATTTCCTTTCAAACCCATGGTTGATAGATGTTACCTATGTTTGAGACTATTACATTATTTGTTACTATGCGAAAACACCTCCATGGTACATTTGTATTATAAATATTATATTAGTATTTGAATTATAATATTAGGGAGTGTCCTTTATATTACTTCTAAAGTATGTGTCAATGTGTGAGAAGACTCCATGTGTCATGTAATAAAGTGTGTAAGTGTATCGAAGGCTAAGAGTCATGTGTGTAGGTGTCAAGTATACAAGAGAAAATGTAAATGCAAGAGACATGAGAGGTTTATCATATGTGAGGAATATAAAATGGTGCATCTCCTAGATATGTGAGGAGAGCAATAGTTAAGGTATTGAAAGGTCATGTCAAACGCATTTTGGCCACTTGATATTGGAAAAAAATTAAGAAGGAAAGATTGATTTCATCCTACCTACGTTTGAGATAAATTTATCATCATTTGATATAAAACCAATAGGATTGCACTCAAAATTTGTAAATATTGGAAGTAAGGAGAAAAATATTACCTTGTGCAAACCCAATGTTTAAGAATTCTACTTCAAAGTAGAATATCAAGTCCTCATATAGAGAATCAAGGATCCAAAATAGAAGCCCTTATGAAAGAAAAATATTGAATGAAAATATGGTGGAGATAATATCCATTTGACTATGAAACATTATTTTTTTGAAAAGGTCTAAAAGAAATCATTGGTTATTGTAGATGAAATAGACTGCAAATTCATAAAGCTAGTGAAGGTTGCTACAAAAGCCATGGACTATGACTCCATGAAGAAGGTTGCATTTAATATAATAGTTCCCTACTACTATGATAAATAATTCAAGAGTAGGAATTTTTATTTCTACTACTATAATATACTGGAAGTTCTAGATTGAAAAGGCCAACATAGAAGATAAATATGAAATTCTTGAGTGAGACTAGGTTGAAAGTTGAAGAGTGAAATTGAATCCATAAAAAGAGCAAGGAACTAGGTTATAATTGGTGACACAACTAGGAAGAGGAAAGAGTCTTTCATAAGTTAGAACATAGAAGAAGTTCAAGCAAAGAGTAGAGAATATCTAAAACAAACACTCAATGTGTCAGCCTCAGTTGACCCATAGTAGCAATAACAATTTCCAACTAAGAGGGGTATGATAAATCAAGCACACATACCAAAAAAGGTAGATGAAATACTCATGAAGCATTAGCCATCTATAAATAGAAGTTCAATTGATTATTAATATTACCTATAAACATATGTAGAAGGTATCTTTGTGGAGGGAAATATTGGAGTCTCCCCACCATGGATCATGATTTTTCTAAGGAGTTAGCATGGTTCTTATCTTAAGATTTCTTGAATTGATATAGGCCACTTATCATGATTTTTTCACAATTTAAATAGATAATTTCTTAACAAACATCTTCAATGATATCTAAAGGTCCCAAGTGAATGACTTGGGATTTAGTAGTACCATTACAAGGTTGGACCAATATGGCTCTTGGAAAATATCTTGAGTAGCAATATCTCATCATAAGAAATATCACTACAAGCAGTTATAAACAACCTAAGGTGGTTGGAAAGATCTTCCTTGCCTTTGTATATTTGAAATTTATGAGTTTCAAAGTTAATTGGGAAAGGAAAAAAACTACAAAAGGATCTAATATTTGATTGCACATGTCATAATACAAGTATTTATGATGAGAGAAAGACCCTTGGATTGTGGTAATTTTTTGCATCAGTAGTTCTAGTTGGGAGGTTAAAGTTTGAAGTTTAAAAGAAACTGGATTTGATTGCACAAAAGTAATGTGCTAAGATATAGGATAAAATTGATAATTAAGACAAGGATAATATTGATACACTTGGGCATACAATGTAGATATTGGTATCATATGATTTGCTTCCAAGGTATTTGGAATGCAAAAGTTGGAAGATAAAGGATAAAAAATTATGGGATTAGAATTTTGAGTGAAAACCATACTTATGTTGTGAGATTAGAATGAAGTTTATTTAAATGAGAATTAGAAATTAGGATACTTTATGGTACATCCAAGTTAGAATGTAATTATACTTGCTTTTTAAGATACATGGAACCTCACATTACCCTATGATAGTTCTAAAAGAGAAGTCAAAGAGGAATGATTTCCCAAATAATATGGTAGGTTTTACATCCCAACATCTATAGATGTAGTGATGATAGGAATATTTTAATTGATAAATTTTGAGTTTGATGCAATAGGTTTTCATTTAGAGGTTTAAAGGATGGATCCAATTGATTTAAAGAAAAAGGGTTTGTGCTAAGTTATTGGGTATGGTCCAAGAGTGAACCTTTCCTTGTAGAGGCATTGATGTTGTCATGACCTTCCCTAATAAAAAAAGTCCATAACCTACCTATGTTTCTACAAGAATAAAGCCATGTGATCAATAAATTTAAAAACCACTCTCCCTTGCTCATCATGGATAGATGTTAGAGGACCCAAGGGGGATAATTCATATTTTTTTCTTTGAATTTTGGATTCTCAAAGGTGGTTTGGTCCTTAGGAACTTCCATTGAAGGGTTAGGGTTAGTGGCCACTTGATGAGCAATACTACAGGTTAGATTGTTGTCTTTTTATCTAGATTAATCATAGGTTCTAATATCCAAGATCTTAAATAAACTCAAATATTAGAGCGCTCAATATATCTAAAAAATAGCAATGAATATAACATTCATGAAATAACAATATCAATCAACAATATACTCACAATATTATTGATGAATCAAATATACAAGATCTCTTATATTCGTTGACATTCAATGCTTTATACAATGCTTCATATCATATTTATTTTTTGGTATACAATACATGGAGCTTTACCTCTATAATGTAATCTTATGCATGAAATTTTATTACTTTGATTATTGATCTCCTTACATATATAGAAGATGCATTCTTTCCAATTTCTCACATATAAAAAACCTTTCATGTCTCTTGAATTTACATCTTCACTTGTATACTTGACACCTACACATGACTCTTGAATTTCTACACACTTGCACACTTTATTACATGGTTCTTGGACTCTTCTCACACATTGACACATACTTTAAGGTAAATATAAATCACACTCTCTAATATAATAACTTGCACCTGAATTAAAATATTTATAATAGTACAAATGTACCATGGGGGTACTTTCACATAGTACCAAATAATGTAATATTATCCAACACACCCATATATTACATTATTTGGTTTGAAGACTTTAGTCTTCAATCTCTAATTCTAGTCTTTGTCCTTCAACTCTGGCTTTGGCAGTGCTTGAGGTTCTGGTGCTGATCTGATTTGAAGATAATGATGAATATGAAAGTGTTGTTAGGAATAAAAATAATGAGAGGAAGACCTTCAAAGAAAAAGAAAAGAGAAAATAAAACTTAGAGGGGTATAAAATTGGGAAACTATAACAAAAAGTGGGGCTAAGTCTCCAAATAAATATAAAAGTGATGATAAAAATGGTATTATAGAACATTGAGGATATGAATAAGATACTTCAAATAAAGTTAGAAAATAATTAATATATTGTTATAGGCCTATGTTTATTTTAATATATGAAATAAAATTAAGTAGGAAGAAATGCAAGGGTGCATTTAAAAATATTTGGAATATGAGGGACTATATGGGGGTTTCCTTTATTGGATATTTTGCAAAAACTATTTGCATTATGGGTCTATTTTTTAGAAAAGAGAAAAAAGTATATGTTAGGAATATAAATGTATATATTATTCAACTATAGTTACTCCTTGCAAAAGGTATTAGGACTTCAGAATATTTTGTCAAATTACAATTTGTGGATTCTTCATGGACTTCAATATAGTTTTGTCTCCTTTATAAAAAAAGGGTAGTACTCTTGGATAGTCTAAATGAATGTAGTTATTTGAATTATTTGTCAATTCAAATAGCATTTTGTATGTTATTCCTTTAAGCATTCAACTAACATGGGATAATGGATGCATTGGGAAAACTTATATAGAAAAAAGAATGGATGGATTTTTTTTATCCAACGCATGGTCACAAATAGAGTATATAATATCTTCAGATATTTTAATGCAAGTTGTATTATATCACAAATATATTTTATTGAGATTTTATATAGTCAATAATGATCATTCGAATTTATTTTAATTCTAGTCTATATCTCCAAGACCTTAATTTCTTCTATATGGTTATGTTATGCTGGAATGAAACAAAAGTTGAAGGATCATACATGTATAGGTTTGTTTCAAATTTGAAATGTATTTAAAGAGACAAAAAAGTTTTGGAATGCTAAAATTTTTGGCAATATATTTAAAGCAAATGAGGAAATTGAAGTCAAGCACAAAACTTGAAGAGAATACTTGAAACTAATAGAATGAAAAAGAGAGTCATATTGGTTTTAAAACTTTGGTAAGATATGACTCACAAAAGGAGATATAAATACCAATTTGTTTCTATAGGACATTTTGAGCTCTGTTAGTTGTCATTGATGTCAAGGTGAAAAATTCGTCATTGATGCCAAAGTGAACAAATGGAACCATCATCAACACCATGGAGCACACCATTATTAACACTAGGAACAAAGCAAAGAGTTGAAGAATAAATTTGGAAAATAATATTTTACGAAGGTTTAATTAAACCCATGGTGGCAGAATATTTTAAATCAACTTAGTAGAGTACAAGTTGCAATTTTAAATTTACCCCATGGAAGACTTTAATTTTATTAAAGTCAAAGGTTTTAAAATATATTTTATACAATTTAAATTCTATTGGAATTTAAATAATTTATAAACTATATAAAGGTTTAGCTAGCATGAACGTCATCAAAAATTAAGGAGCACCGACGTCTAAATTTGAATGGTTATTTTGTGTATACATTAATGCCCAAAGGGGAATTTGAAACTTACCCCTCAACGAATTAATTTCCATACGAAAAGGTTGAAGGTATTTCATGCATCATGAACGTTGAGGAAGAAGACAAAAGAGTTTGTCTTATTAGTGCCAGGGAAGAAGATAAAAAGAGGAGAGTGTATGGTTTGAGCCACATAGGACACGGTGGTCCATTCATAGCACAAAATTTGTGAAGGCATTGGGAAAGGAAGAGCCCACGTTCTATTCTTGTGGATGTTCCAAAGGAAGACTTTTTGTTTGCATTCGATTCAAGCACCAGGTATAGAAGAAAGAGCATGAAGTGCTTGTTGGTTCCAAATGTGCATCTAGCACACACAGTGGTCAAGCCCATGGCTAGAGTGCTCATAAAGGCAGATATCGTATGTCAAATCCCACTAGTGGCAAAGGTAATATTTTGATTAAAATTTATATTGTCTAAGATTTTATTAAAGGGTCATTTGGAGTTATAAGGATTTGTGAAGGATTATTTTTATTGGAAATTGATTTGTGCTATTTGAAGTTAAAAGGGTTTTTAAAAGATTTTTTTTTTGAGAAGGAATTTATGTTATTAAGGTTGTTAAAGAAAAAGGATTTGGTTTTTGCTAAAGTTCTTCTTGCCATTAAAATTTATTAAAGAGGTTTTGATTTATTTTGGTGGATGTTGAATTTATTATTAGTGGGGGTTTTATAAGGTGTTATTAGTTAAATACTTTATGTATTTTGATGGTTGTTTTTGAAAGGTGGAGTGATAAGGTGTAATTGAGTATTTTACATTATATTGTGAGAAAAGATCTACTTTCTAACCTCTTTAAGTTTTTCATAGACGTGTTTGTGGTTGTAACAGATTTATGAGATCCCTTCATCTTCAATAAAATGGTATGAGCACATTCTTCCATAGTTGAGTTGATTGATTGGCTTTCTGGAAAATAAGTTTGGAGTGAAAAGGACTTGATTAGGGTTTCCTTTTCGAGAGTGTTTGAGTTCATGCTTCAAGGTTTTATAGAATAAAGATTTGTTATTAAAATATTGTTTTATAAGCATTGTTGTTGAAGCCAGTGTTTGTGTGAAGAACCTAAGTTAGGGTTGTGCAAAATAACATGAGTATCATTGTTATGTCAATTTTTTTATAATCATTGTTGTTGAAGTGAGTTTTTGTGCAAGGAATATGAATTACAGTTTGAAAGGAGCATGAGTATCATTGTTATGTGAGATTTATTATTGAGCATTATTGGAAACATTTTGAGTTGATGTTTACATGCTTGGACTAGGGTTTGTGAGAAAGGGTTGTTTCTTGAGTGATTGGTTGAGTAGAGTTGGTTGAGCCTAGTCAAGTGGGTGTGTGAAGTGATTGTTCAAGTTCCATAAAACAAACTATCCTATATTCTGATTTGATTTTAGAAAGTGTTTGAGCATTGAGTTGAAACATGTTGGGTCTCTAACAATTGTCTTTATGTTTCTATGATATTGGTTAAGTTCTGTGTGAGCTTATTGAGCAGATTTGGACAAGTTCTAAGTGATCTTGATGAGCAGGATTGGACAAGTTCTGAGTGGACTTGTTGAGCAAATTTGAGCAAGTTCTGTGTGGACTTGTTGAGAAAATTTGAGAAAGTTTTGTGTGGACTCGTTGAGAATATTGAGCAAGTTTTGAGTCGACTTGTTGAGAATATTTGAGCAAGTTCTGTGTGGAATTGTTGAGCAGATTTGAGCAAGTTCTGTGTGTACTTGTTGAGAAAATTGAGCAAGTTCTAAGTGTACTTGTTGAGCATATTGGAACAATTTCTAAGTGGACTTGTTGAGAAAAAGTGAGCATGTTCTGAGTGGAATTTTGGAGTAGAGTTTGGTGCAGATTTGAGGATACGTTTGTGTTAGACCAGATACAGAGATTGAGCAAATTTATGCTAGATCGAAGGACTGTGTTTAGTGCATATTTGAGACAGATATTTGGAGGTGACAGAGTAGAGAGGACAGTAGTCTCCAGTGGATAGAGATCCATTAGCTAGGGCAGTGAGGATAGGTCTTATGAGTGGGGATAAGAGTCTTCAGTGGAGAGAGATCCACAAGCGAGTGTAGTGGAGGCAGTAGTCTTCTAGAAGTCACTAGCTAGAGCAGAGGAGAAGGAGTTATCTTGTGGATAGAGATCCATGAGCTTTATTTAGGGTACCAGTATCTTCTTTGGATAAAGGTCCGTAAATATTGTAATGAAAAAGGATTCCCAAGAGATTGATTGAGAAAATTTTAGAGAAATATTTTATCTATGGAGTAGCCCACATTGGGTGAACTACATAAATTTTGGTGTCTCTATTGTGTATGGTGTTTTGTGCATTGCTTTGATTACTATTGTTGATATTTCTATCTATACATTGCATAATATTGATTGGGAAAGAAAAGTAAAAAGTGGTCTTATACTGTTCACCCCCCTCTTAGTATAAGCTTGTGTTCTTTAGTTTCATGCTACATTTAAAATATAAGTTTCTTTTCATTGCATAAAAAATACTTGATCTGAAAGGAAGAAATATCAAGGAACATGTAAAAGAAAGCAATTAATTATTTCAAATATATTATGTTAGATTTTGGGTGATATAAGAAGTCTCAACGTAGAACTACAAAATGTTCCATCACAAGCTAAAAAATGAATGATTGAGGAGAAAAATATGTATGTAGGAGCTATATGAAGTAGTTTTTATTTACACCATAATAAGGCACTGAGTTCAATGGATCTTTTATATTTTCCTTTAAAACTTTTAGGATTTGTTGAAGAGTGATATTTTGAATGCAATTAAATAGGCTAGGATAAATAAGGGTATAATAAATGATATTAATTCCATCTTAATTGCATTTATTTCCAAGGAAGACAAGACAAAATATTTTCATAATTTTCACTTAATAAGCCCATACAATACTATTTATAATATCATTTCAAAAATTATGCCAAACAACTTGAAAATCATTGTATATTGTGTTATATTAGAGGAACAAGGTGGTTTTGCTCATAGTAAACAACATTTTTATTGTGTAATCATTATACATGATACCACAAATTTTCATCATTCCATTAAAAAACCAGGTATGCTTATAAAATTAGATATGAACAAAGCATATGATACAATTCACTTGATATTTTTACATCATACTCTAAATTTTTTTATTTTGATTGAGGTTGTTGTGAATGTAGTAGATATTGTTATAACACTTCAAAATATTATATATATTTTTTTATCAATGAACCATTTATTAAATAATTTAAATAATCTTGTGGACTCTACTAGGGTGACCCATTATATCCATATCTACTTATCATACTTGTGAAGGAAAAATCAAAGGTATTTAGATTGTAAAAATTACCCGTCTAAATCTCTTTGCTAGTATATTTATGATATTTTTCTATTGGGTCATCCCTTAGTCAGTAATTACATGGAATATATAACAATATTATCATGTTATAAAAAGGTTATTTGAAACTTGGTTAGTTCAAAAAAATCCAAGATCTTTTTCATTAGCATTGCCCTAGAGTTATAATAACATATTATGGACATTTTAAGGTTTCAAATTGATCAAATAGTTTCTAATTGATCAATAAATATATTAAATGGTTATTAAATGGGGAGGATTCTAAAAAAACTATTATGAATCTTGGTTTAAGACTTACCCTTTAATTTCAAGTATAAAATAGAAATTATCAGCTTGGGCATGTGTAGCTTATAAAGGTTGAAAGATAAAATATTATATTAATGTGATCAAGTCCTTAAAATTATTTATTTTTAATATTAACCAATTTGAATGTGAGGGAAAAAAAAATAGTGGATGAGCTTCAATAGATACTTTGACTTTTATTTACCCATTTTAGGTAGAAGGATAAGTTTGTTTATAGTATATCAAGTGATGATATATAGTTAGTCAACTTTAGATATGCGGATTAAAAAAAATTAGAATTATTTACTCTCAATGATTTCCATTTTTGGGTTTCTTTTTAAAAAATATGAATATTGATTGGGAATCTCCATCAACATTAAAAAAAAGTTGATGTGATGTTGGATTAGTTATTTCAAGGTTAAAGCATTATGCATTTTTTAGAGGATTGGTCCTACAAATATTTTCTAGAATTTATGGCTTGAAAGGAATAATAATTTTTTCATAAATAAATCTCAAAATCATGCCACAATATTATTGTATCTCTTTGAGAATAGTTACATATATGTTGCATATCATAGGAAGTCATAAGTGCAAAAAAAGGGGTACAAGCCACTTAGCTGTAGAATTTGAATATATATAGAAGGTTCATCTATGATAATGAATTAAAACTAATAATTATCTATATGGAAAATTAAAATATCAAAAAATGGATTTATCAAAACTAATTTTGGTGATGCTCCTAAAGAAAATATAAGAAAAGTTGGTGGAGTTAGTGTTTTTCAAAATGTTGAAGGTGAAATTATCCTCACTTGATCATAATAATAGAGAACTTCAACTAACAACTATATAGAGGATAGGATAGGGCATTTCTTATAGGTATCAAAACTACAATTGAAAAATGAAAAATTATAGAAATATATTTTAATATAAGGAGATTCACAAATCATCATTGGTGCTATCAAAAAACATAGATATGAGGATTACATAAAAATATTATTATTGATTTTTACCAACTATTTTTAGATGTAATCTCTTGAAAATATGATCATATCTATAGATAAGAAACCACATAGAAAATAATTTAGCCAATGGTAGTGTTTTTCTTCATCTTGATAAAATAAAAATTTAGAAGACAATTGGCTAAGTGAGATTTTATCTCTTAATTGCAATGTTTTCAAAGTGATTGTGGAAAAAATGCAATTTAAGGAAAATGAAGAATGTTCTTTTTAAAAAGAAAAATGAACTATCTAAAAATAGCAAGATATAGTTTAGTTATCTTAGCAACAAATGTACTATTTTTTTATTGGTAAAAATTCATTAAAAGTGGGTTTTGAAAGGGGCCCCAAAACCTTTTTACACAAGGTCAACAGACCAAAAAAAAGGCCAAAGGGTAGGCCTTTTTGAAAGAAACATTAAAATCCCGCCCAAAGTAGGAAATCTAAAAAATACCACCCAAGGTAGGAAATTTAAAAAATCCTGCCCAAAGCAAGATATTTAAAAAATCTCGCCCAAGCAGGAAAAATATAATTTAAAAATCCCACCCAAGGGGGAAACCAAAAACTAGAATCCCACCAAGGATAAACTAGAAGTCAAAGCCACCTAGAAAGAAAATCCACCCCGGGAGAGGTAGATGGACCAGAGAAAATTTCTAGTCAAATTGGGATGGGCCATCCTGCCCAAGCAGGATCGGGACTAACATGAGCAAATAGAAAATTTGGAATCTCATCCAAGAAAACCAAAAACCACTACAGGAAAGTAGGAACATCTTAAAAACAAAACCAGGATCCCACCCAAGGATGTCCCGGGAAGGTAATCCAGGAAGCAACATCCTGCACAGAGTTTGGAATATGGATCAACAAGTTTGAGGATCTCCATAGGCCACGATATCCTATTGCATGTGAGGTTGAACTAGAGGAATTTTGAACCCCAGCCCAAAGCCACAACACTCTACTATAGAGAAAAATAGGAATATGACACCATGTAGAAAACCTGCAAAAAACTTGGGAAAGACCTAAGAGCATCGAAGAAAGAGGATCCTAAAAGCTCAGAAAGAAACCCAAGGGAGAAACCAGGGATGCCCCAGGTTAGGGGCACATATAGTAAACCCTCAAACAGGCTATGAAATGAGAAGACAAGTGTATTAGGGACCTCCCACCCAAAGGAGATTGTCTGCATAGATAACAAGCCTAGAGAGAAGGGCCTGGGATATACCATGAAATTGGGAAAAACTAAGGTAAATGTACTATTTTATTATTTAATGGAAGTGGACCCTAATAAAAGCTATATCTATATCTATATATATATATATATCCACTCCCCTTGGGAGTGTACTACTGGGATCCTTTTTCATTACCCAATTCTGATGGTTCTAGTTGTTGGTTCACTAGCTACTAGGCAATAGTCTCAGTTGTTTATTATTTTGGTTTGGCTAAAGGAACTACAACAATAGGCCAATTTTTTGGTTAAATAATTGGATCAACTGATGGAACCATTGTAGTTGGGTTGGGTGGAAGGTTGTGTTAGATAATGGTACTATGGTAGCTGGCCATGTTGTTGGGTGGAAGACTAGATCAGTTTGTGGGTAGGTTCTAGGGTTCTTGGTGATTGGTGTGGGAGCTACAGATCTTTGTAAAAGTAGCAGGAGCTCGAACCTCTTACTTGATGTTAGCTTGGTTCCAAATTTAATTTCCTTAGCCAACAGTTAGCTATTTTTTCTTTTCTCCCATTGGGTGAGAAGTTTTTCAGTTGGATTAAGCTCTGGATGTATATCTCCTATTGGATAGGAAGATTTATCAGGTGGACTAACTTGTATCTAAGGCTCCTATGGGATGGGATGTCTCATTCTTTTACTTTCTTTTTACCCTTTGAAGAGGACTCTCTTTTACAGTTGAATCTAGCCTAGGCTAGGTGTGAGTTTTAGTATTCATTATGATGCCCAATAGAATTTGTATCCATCAACCCTATTGAGAGGGACCTTTGATATTTTCTAAGCGAGAATATAATTTTTAAATTTTTTAGTGCTCTCAGTTTTTCTCAAGGTTCTAATATCCTTTTAAAAGCCTACATTCCTTTGAGTGGGACATGTTCCTCTTCTTTAATGTCTTGGGATACTTTCAAAATCTTGTGATCCTCTAGGAGGGACCTATTCCTCTTGTTAAGGTTTTGGGAGTCTTTCAAAACCCTATTTCAAGGTTGGGGGAGCCTCTCAAAACCCCCCTATAAAAGGTTAGGGGATCCTTTCAAAATCCCTTGTGGGTCCAAATTTTGTATGGATTCTAGTTTTAGGTAGGTTCTTGTTGTTTGAATTCTCTTTAAATACCCTTATTCTCTAGTTACTATCCTAGGAAGGAAGGATCCTTTGTTGGTGGTCATTAGTTGTAATATTGTTTTGACCAACTATTTTTTTCTAGTTCTTCCTTGGTTCAAATTTGATTCAGTTGGTTTGTCAGGTTGTTGGTTGGTCATGAGTCATAGGAAGGATGGGCTCCTTGGTTTGATTTTCCCACTCAGTGGTAAATATCTAATTTCTTGATTTAGGTGGGAAGGTTTTTTTTTTATTTCTCTTTGTTCTTCAAGCATCCCTGAGATTTCTTCGGCTAGTTCAAATTTGGGCTCTCAATTTCTTTTTCAAATTTCAATTTGGTAATTTGGTAGGATTGTAAAATTCCTTTTAATTTTTTAGGATTCTTTGGTTAGAAGCTAGATCAACTCTATAATTATATGGTTCTCATTGAATATTTTATGGATTTGTTTAGGTTTAGGGACCCTTTCAAAACACCTTGTAAAAGGTTTGGGGACCCTTTCAAAAACCCTTTGTTAATCTAATAAAAAAAAATACATATTTTTTCTAAGGATATATATATATATATATATCCTTAGAAAGTATGTAAATTTAATTTTAGAATTTGAAAAAAATACAATAATATGGGTATTTTATACCCTCATATAAGCCTTACTAAATCAAATGTTTTACACTAATAACAACCTATTGCAAGCCTTTATTCATCTTATAGAGTGTCATTTTAGTACTTCAACCATGTAGTCATCAGTTATCTTTCAAATATGATCTTGATTATCCAATGATAGAAAAGAAACATAAAAGGTATCCTAAACCACAACTTCTATCAAAAGGATACATATTGTGATGGAATCATAGTCCCATACACTACTCCTTTAATGAAGTACCAACTAGAATATCCAAGGCAACTTTTAATAGACCGTTTGCTTCCTCGTTTAGTTCTTTGTAAATATGTTTATAAGATATCTCTATAAATGATGCATCTAGTAATTTCACTTGCTGATTATAAGGCCTAAGTATAAAATTTTGCATCCCTACTAAACCTAAAGCCCAATCCACCACCACTTTTGAGTCACCAAATACTTGAAGTTTTGTTATTCCTTGTTCTTATACCATTCTTAACAAAAATATCAAAGCCTTTCACTCTACCAAATTATTGGTACCTTTACCAAGATCTACTTTGAAAGTGAATTTATGGTTTTCATCTTGATATAAAATTCTTCTTGCCCCACATATATATGGATTGTCTTAACAAGTTCCATTAAAAAATCCCAAGACTTTGTAATTTCCATTATTAAAATTCTAACCTATATTTAAACCTTTAATTTTAGGGATTATTTTATACCTTTGTAAGTATATTTGATCTGATCTTGAACTTGTATAAGTAGAATTTTATTGCTCTCAAACAACATATAATTTCTTGCCAACAAAAATCCCCATGCCACTAGAAATAGAATGAACTTGTATTCCTATAAACCTTTGTGTTTGGACCATTGTTACATATTATTCAATAGATTCCTTTTTTACCATTATTCATGGGTAGAATATACCTTGTATCCTTCTTTAGTTGTAAACTATGCACTAGTTGAGTTATTTGACCATACTAAAGTGTCTTCTTCTTGTATCAACCTTATAAAATCCCTTTTTAGATCCCTTGTATACTTGATCCATTGTTCAAATTTATTTTATTTCAGAAGTAATTCTTCTACTAAAAGCCACCCGTGATTCCATACATTTGTTTTGTCCATAGAGCCTGCATCTACTAATAATTTCAACCCCTATCTATTTATATTTTCTTATTAAATTTTGAGATAGCTAGTAATTATATTAAATTCGTAGCTTTACTTTCTTCGCATTTCCTATTTTCCAAACCAATTTTTTTCCCACTAATGGAAAATCCTTCACTAGTACTTTCTAAATGATAGTTGCATTGGTCGTTAGTTTGATAGGAATTCTAATCCACTCTTCAAATGACATGGAACCTAAATATTTCTTCTTGATAACCTCATGCCATAATTCTTTACCAGTTATCAATCTCCAAGGGCTCTTGGCAGCTAGTGCTTCCTAAACTTATGTATATTATTAAGCCCCCATCCTCTTATAGATTTAGGTTTGGCTATCTTAATCCATTTAATCAAAGGCAATGAATTTTTCTCCCTTATTCTTGTCCAAAGGAAATGGAAGCATTTATTCCTTATGTTTTCCACTTTTTAATAGGAATATAAGCCATATAATTCCAAAATAATAGAATGACCTCTAAAACTAATTTAACCAGTGTTAATTTACCTCCCAATGATAGCCATCTATTGCACCATGAAGTTACTCTTTTTTCATTTTATTATATAACCAAATCCAATCCTGGTATCCATAATTATTTGGGTTTATAATAAACCTTTAATATATTATACCTTTTCCAAAATCAATTATATTGAAGCCACAAATACTTACCATTGCTTATTCTTGTCTTGGTTGTAGTATATTAAAAGCTATATCTTTTTTTAGAGGTTTATTTCCATTCATGTGGTACCATAATATAAATCTAACAACTCTTTATATTGCATTGCTTATATGAGTATATCATATGCAAATAGTGAGTTCCAACTAAAGATTTTTTCAATTTAATACCTTTGATTATGCCAAATATATTTTTTTCCTCAATCATTCTAGTAAGCCCTTCATCTACAAGTAATAATAATAAGGGTAATAGAGGGTATCACTATCTCATGCCTATGAAAGTATTGATGAAGCTAGAAGCTAAACCATTAATTAAAACATCAAAGGAAGCATAATTAATACATCCCATTACCCAATTCATAATGGGCACACTACAACCAATATAATTAATATAATCTTGACATACAACTAGATTACCCCATCAAAAGATTTTGACATATCAAGCTTAATTATCATTTCTTATTGTTTTCTTAATTTTACTTAATGAAGTGCTTCCTAAGCAACACCTATAGATTCAAGGATTTGTCTTTCAGTTAAAGAACCAAACTATTCTTCTAAGAAGGTATCTAACAAAACCCTTTTAACCTCATAGCAATAATCTTGGAGATGATTTTGTAAAGACTATTATACAATTATATGGGCCTATACTCCCCAAAATATTATGGATTACCCTTCTTAGGAATCAATGCCAAGAAATTTATATTAATAGACCTCTGTATTTACCCATAAGTCCTTGATTTCTCAACCACCTGTAAAATATCTTCTTCCAACAACTCATAAAAACCCACTTAAAAGTCAATGGTCTAGCCATCTAGTTTTGGACTCTTCCCTTCTTGAAATGATTTAACTGTTGTTTTAGCTGCTTCTTAATGAATTCTATCATCAAAGTCTCTTTAACTTCATCATTGAACATGTTAGGTAGATAAAGTGTTAGCTTAATGATTTCTACAATATTTATTCTATTGGATTTTTGATATTTTTTCTTAAAGTGGTTTACTCCTAATCTTGTTATATCTTGAAACCTTCTCATATTTCATCCTTCCTTCCCTTTCATCTCCCATATTGTATTTATTATTTCTCTTTTTTTTGCATACTTTTGAAAGAATTTTGCATTCTCATCCCCTTGTTCTAGCCAACGTGCTCTATCTTTCATCCTTCACTTTGCATCTTCCTATTATAACAATTCACTCTTATTCTTTTCTACTCCTTTAGCTATAAATTATAATTGATTTAAAAACTCCATTACCTTTGTGACTATATATTTGATTTAATTTAGATTCTATGTTCACTATATTCACCTTTGTTTCCTAATATTTTCCTTTGGCCCATGTGGTTGTAGTAGATTTGATTCTCCTTATTTTTTCAGAAAATTGAAACATGGTTGTCTCTTCTATTGATAGGTCAACATGTCTCCACTCATATTTTACTATATTTACAAATTCCTCCTTTTCAACTATATAGAAATAAACTTGAAAGGTACAATTAGTTTCTCTTCATCCTTTACACACAGACACACCAACACATAAACACACACACACACACACACACACACACACACCATTGTTACATTTGTGTGTTTTTGTTTGTTTGTGTAAAATATGAGTGGAGTCATGTTGACCTGAAAATAGAAGAGACAACCATATATATATATATACATATATATATATATATATATATATATATACATATATGTATATATATATATATATATATATATATATATATATATATATATATATATATATATATATATATATATATATATATATATATATGTATATATATATATATATATATATATAAGTTTAGGAAGCCTAATCATCATTAGAAGTTTTTAAATAATTTTTATCTTTGCAAGAAATTTTCACTCCATATTCATAAATATAAGTCATATCTTATCTTAAGACATGAACTACCATTCATTATTTTATTCTTAATTTTTTAAATATATGATATGATAATAAAATATCATTTAAAACTAAAAATCATGCAATAATTTAAATTTAATTTCCACTTCCATTTTTTTCCTCAAAAAAAAAAATATAATTTTCATTTTTTAGTTTGATAAACTTTAAAATGCTCTATGTATGAAGTGCCCTCAAGAACTAGACTGGGTAAGCATAAAAAACTATGGTGAACTCTATAGCAGGCAATTTTTTTGAAATTCTTGAGCACGATATCCTGGCGAAAGATGATCCTGGAGATGGAGGTGAGGCTTCTAATGATAATGAAGCATTATTTGGGTCTCATAAACCCCCTGACAAATGCTTGGATGTCACGAGAATTGGAATACCATGTGGAAACCCTGACAAGATATCTAGAAGTGTGGAAAATTATGGACCCCACCTCCCCGGGACGTCCTCAACCTAGACATTTCTCCCCTGATAAGAATTCTGGAAGAGTGGGACATGGTGGGGCTCACCCATCTTCCTTCGTGGAAAATTATGAAAGTGTCCCTACTCCAACTTTCCTTCCTCCTAAATTAAACCATTGGTTCCTAAAGGTAAATACCTCATCATCCCTGAAATCCTTATGGTAAACTTTATTTCCATGGAATCTATGTCATTGATCGACAAATTTATTGGTGGAATACCAGACATGGAATTCATCCAAAAATGGGTCTGTACCAAATGATGCCTCCAAGGTATCATGGATTTGATCACCATACCTAGAAATTTCTTTGATATTTGACTCAATGACATGGATGATACCAACCACATTTTAATAGGAGGCCCTTGGTTCTTGGGATGAAGGAGTCTATTCGTAAGAAAATGGCAGAGGACTTTAACCCTGAATCATAATGCATTAATATAGTTCTATCTAGGTTCATCTCCTTGGCCTCCCATGCTAGTTTTTACATGAACATATTTTGATAAATTGCCTGAACCATTGGTGAAATTGTTGTCATTGACTCAAAAACCAAAGCTAGAAGCAAAATGGTCTATGCTCACATTTGCACAAATGCCAACCTCAACTCTAAGCTTCCCACTCATGTCAATTTAATCTATGGATCTTACCACAGGTTCTAGGCTATCGAGTATGAAAATAAACTAACATTCTATATTGAATACCATACTCAAGGTCACCTCAAATCCTAGTGCCTCATTTTCAAACCTCCAAAGGATAAGAATTTTCATCATCCTAGGAAATAGGGTTTTGGGTCTCCTAAGTTTATCCTCGCTTCACCCAAGAGTGATGATACTGGTTCTAGTTCTACTTAGAATACTCCCACTACTTGCAAGCAACCCTCCAAACCTTCCACCTCTAAAATAGGTAAGAAAATTGTGACTCCCTCTTAGGAGTGCTCTCAGGGCTAGGCATTCTCCCTCTTCACTTTTTCCAACTATTTCAACATTCTATCTAATTCAAATTATCTTAAACCCTTTGATCATGACCCTGAGGCCATCCTTTCCCTCTATTTCCTTGACCCTTTATCCCATCCTAATCATGATGACCTTCCACCTCCATCCCCAACAAGATATAGACCCTCTTCTCCCCCCTCACCAATCCATACCCAAAAGCCTTACCTTTTCTCATCCCCTACAATGTTATTCACACCCTGCTCCTCCCACCCCTTCTAGCCCTTGACCTGCTACGTATGACCTTTCAAGCCCCTCTAATCCCAAGGGTTTTCCCTCCCCTTTAGTGCTCAATCCCAAGCACATCATAAGCTATAAAAAATCCCTTGTTGATGTTGGAAGTGACAAGAAGAGGGGTCGGCCATATATTAATGACCAAAGGAGGCAAAGAATTAAGGATGACATTATGAATGGCATCCAAAAAAACCTTATCCCATACCTAACTAATCAACATAATGATGAAGCAAAAATAACCAAAACCCCCTCGCAACAAGGCAAAGTGGGGAAAAATCATCTAACAATAATAAAAAATGAAAGTACTATCATGGAATGTAAGAGGCATCAATGGCCCAGCTAAGCAAAGACTGGTTGCTACCTTGAGAAAATAAATCAAACCCACAATTCTCATGCTTCAAGAAACCAAACTTGATGGAAGTAGAATTTAGAAAACAACAAGAATTATCTGGAAAATAGAGAGTTTTATCACTAGCCCAACCCATGGTTCTACTGGAGGACTTTTATGCCTATGTTATCCCATAAATATTTAAGGAAGACTCCTTTCATACTAAAAAAATTATCATAAATGTTCTATTTTATAGCAAAGAACACAAGGTCAATTGGGTCGTATCCAATATTTATGCCCCTAATTCTCTCCAAGGATGGAATGGTCTCTGGGACACCCTCGCCCAAATGAGAAACATTTTCTCAAGCCATTATTGGATCCTTGTTGGAGACTTCAACTCCCCTCTATACCTATCAGATAAAGAGGAGGAACTATCATTTCCCCCAAGAACTATGAAGACGTCTGAAAGCACGAGATTTCGGGCAAAGGAAACACCAAGTGCAATTGCATTCAAAATTAAGTACGCTTGAGTCATAGAAACATAAATTGCATGAAACGGAAAAGAAACACATTGGAAGAGACACAATCAAATAGAGAAAACACAGACCTTTCATTAATTTCCCTTGATATCTGTTACAATGACGTCTCCTCCCTTTTCGGGGCTAGGAGCGCAAATAGAGTTTGATTACAATCACTGAACGATTCCTCTTTTCGCGTGCCCACGATTGCAATGGGTGGGCTAAGATGATGCCACCGCTGATGTCGATGAGTTATTCGCCTCTGCTGCTTCTCCTGCGAACAAAGAAATGACCAAGACGTCAGTAGCACCTGCTGCAAATGAAAAGCGTTTGCTCTCTAAAACTAACGAAATATGCATGTAAATATTTGCCTGAAACAGTAATTACAGTGAATCCAAATTGCTTCAAAACTTGACAGAAGGTAAGAAAAGTTACCAGAAGGCCACTGCCACTGAGGCAGCTGGCCAATCCACCTTCAACTGGAATTCGTCCTTGGGCAGGACGAATTCTGACTGTAATTCGTCCCTGGGTGGGACGAATTCTTCTATGTTGAAGAAACCGACCTGTTGCTGCTCCAATGTCGGATCCCGAGACCTACAAAATGCCTGCAAACAGGGGGGTTATGTAATTGGGGCCATTTTGGGACGACCCAGATGGTCGGATTTTCCCAATTTGGCCTCCACCATCGAGAATTTGACCTTGACACCTGCAAGTTAGCGAAACGACAAAGCAATACAAAACATCCTAAAATCTGACCAAAAGTTACAAAATTGCAATTATGGACTAATCAGACCTAGTAACACAGAATGCAATCTAAAAAATAATCTAAAATGCTCAAAAACTAAAAATAGGACTTGGGAGGTGCGGGGGTGCCCAAGTGGGCCTCCCACCATTGGCCCTCGATTTTGGAGCCAATCCACCGGGGATGGGCCCAAAACCTTTTAGGATTGGGGGGTCGGCGAATTGGTAGGTTCAGGTGTCCATGCATCGGATTTGGGTAAGGTTCAAGCTTCCAAAGGCCACCCAAAAACCTCCCTTGCAAAAGAGATTGGTGGATGTGGGAAGGTGAACCAAGAGGGATGCAAGTGGGTCTTCAATTCGGCAGCACTCGTTGCTTGAAAACTCCTTCAACCTGTATGTTTTGGGTGAGAAAAGTCCCACCTTTTATATACCCATGGGGTCTCTTTTGGGAGGGAAGCACAAATGCCATGTGTTGGCCATAGGCGCCATGTGGCAGTCTTGTCTTCCCATGAGGGAGGGGAGTCCTCCATTGACTTGAGCTTTGATAAATGCTTTTTGTAACAGTCTTCTAACGGCACCTCTGTCCACCTACACACGCGTGCAAGGCAGGAGTCCTTAACTGACTGTTCTAGGCTGCCACTCGGCACCATTTTTCTTTTTGCCCGTTAAGCTTAGAATTCGTCCCACCCAGGGACGGATTCAGAATTCGTCCTGGGGTGGGACGGATTCTATTTTGAATTTGTCCCTGGGTGATACGAATACTAGGCAAAGTGTCCAAGTGTGCCAAATTGCTTCTTGACCTTACAAAATTGCTATGAAAGTGGTTAAGACCACTGTTTAACCTCTGAGGGCTGCCCTGGGGGTTGTGTTTTCCAAAGCGATCAGTGTTTGCAGTCACGTAATCGGATTGGTGTTGTTTTGGTGTCTACAGATGCCCCTTTTTGGGAAGCGCTACGGGTGACGCAGATGCTGAGCAAAAATAGATAACCAAAGCACTAATGATTAGGGTTTCTTGGTAACCTAACCAAATTTTGATGCCCCAAGTATGGAAAGGGCATGCATTCTTGAATCCTTGCTTCTGATGAGCTAAGGAATTTGATTTCAAGTATTAACCTGTTTTGGTGAGGTGTGACTTGAACTTAGACATTGATCAGTCATGAACAAGTGAAGGGCATTTTTATCCTCGGGGGAACCTTGTGTTCATGATTCACGAAATGCCAAGTGTTTGATTGATTTGATTGTTGCTTGTTTATTGCCCCAAGCAGGAGCGTGATTGTCTTTGTCAATGATTCTTTGAATGCATGTCGTTTTCCTTAATTGGGTGTGTGATTGTTGGTTGGTGACTAAGTGTGACTACCCCCTCAAGCGACGAATCGATGAGGGAATGACCTTCGTGAGAGAAGTGACGAGTCGCTTGACCCAATATGACTTGTGCAGGTGTGCCTTAAAGTTTTTACCGTTAAGCGTGTGCAATTTTTCCAACATATGGACCTATTTTTGGTGGGTGTTAACCATTTTGGTGATGTCATAATGAGGTGAAATCATCGAAAACCTATTTCCCGTGGAGTGGTTCGGATATGATAGCCTTCTTGTGGAATTAGGAGAGCGATAATTTGGACCTAGAAATCGATTTTCTTTGCCTAGAGGTTAAGTGCATGAGCACTTATGTCCGGCAATGTTATTGTTGTTTGTTTTTGTTGCATTTTTTCTTGTTTTTGTTGTTTTTGTGACACCATTTGGGGATTAAATTGTCAAAAATCTGTCTTCCCGTGGAGCGGTCCGGCTATGGTAGCCTTCTTCGGGAGTAGGATAGTGACAATGTAAACCCCGACATCAATTTTGCTATGCCAAGAGGTTAAGTGCAAGAGCACTTGTGTTTGGCAATGTTTATTGTTGTTTGTTGTTTTGATTTTCTTATTGTTTTTGAGTGGGCTTTGACCCTTTTGTGACGTCGTTTGGGGATGAAATTGTCGAAAATCCGTCTTCTCGTGGAGCGGTCCGGCTATGTTAGCCTTCTTAGGGAGTAGGATAGCGACAATGTAGACCCTGACATCAGTTTTTCTATGCCAAGAGGTTAAGTGCAAGAGCACTTGTGTCTGGCAATGTTTATTGCTGTGCTTTTGTGTTACATTTATTTGTTGTTTTTGTTGTTTTGATTTTCTTTGATCTTGTGCATGATGGTTGATGAATATGGATGTTGCATGTTGATTTATTTTGATGGATGCATATGCTATGATGAATGCAAACGGTTTTGATTTATATGTGATATGCAGATATGAAATGGATGAATGGGGTTTGTGATGTTTGGCTATGGCACCATAGACTGTTTAGAGCTCTGTTATTTTGTTTTTAGGCGATTGCTGTGATGCATGACTTTTAATGTATGCATGTGGTTTTTCTTTTTCTTTTTTTTGTATTTTTTTGATGGTATTGTAAGGATGAAAAGTAGCGCAGTTGGTTTTGGAATGAATGTAAGATTTTCTGAGATTCAGTCAGTTTTAACTCACCATCCATGACTGTATTTTATCTTACAAGACTTTTTGACCAAGGTATGAATCGGACCTATTTTTGACCAAGTTATTTAACATCCCTGTGTGTGCAATTGAGTTCATTTAGTGGTATTTGTTAGGATACCGCCAGTTCCAAGTGGGCTTTCAACCGAACCTGTACTGAGGATCACCAAATTAGCTCCACGAATTCCTTTGTTGTATGTACTAAGATTAATCTGCGGTGTAATCCAGGATGCCATAAGCTAGCTCATCCACATGCAAAAATTGATCTCGTACACAAGTTAATGTGACAGATATATCGTCATGCGGGAGGTTTACTTCTGTTACCGATAGGCTATCAACCAAATTGGTACAAAAGCTTGCCTTATGACCTACAGAATGTTGAGAGTTCCAGGGATTCAAGGTCAACTCCCTTCTTTTTTTCAATTGTATTGGGATACTTGCTCTTTTGTAGTGATAAGATCACTGTTTATTTTGATTTTTTTTTTTTTGAGCAAGGGATTGGTGATATGGAGTGATGAAAATCACTGTTGTTTGTGCCTTTTGATGTGTGCACTATAGTTTGTCAAATTTGGAGTTTTGACATTTTGCAAATTTTTGTGTTTTGCAACCGTTGAGAACTTTAGGGATTCTTAGGGAATTTGGTAGGGAGGATGCTTGTCCTTTTGCCAACTCTCAGCATTCTAGGGGTCATTCGCACAGGGGGATGAGCAAGATAACCATTTCGCTTGTGGTGACCTAGATTATTTTGCAGGTTTCGTCTTTCATTCACACAATTTTCGAATTTAAGTGTTTTGATTTGTGTTGGGATGTTACGTAACAAGGTGTATTTCAAGTATGACTCTACCTTCGTAAAATCTGTCTGACTTGATACATTACATGGCTAAAGAGGAAAATGATGACTGAATTACTGAAACTCTTGGTACATTCCCAGACCACTGACTGTAGTGTGGTAAAGGTTATGCTTGGTGTTTTTGTTGTTTTTGTAACATGAGACAATGCGGAACAAGGTGGACTATCAGAGCTATTGCATCTTATGGTGCCTCTGACCTTTATGATTACAAATATGCAATGTGTGAATGCAATGCTTAATGCAGCTATGTATTTTTGTAATTTTGATGGATTGTTTTTGTTGAAGGTGAAGATGAGGTGCGAGAATTTGAATTTTTTTTTATGAATTTGAGTATTCCTAGAATTGAGATGCTAATCTTTGTTGTCTTTGATGATTTTTTTTTTGTTTTGTTTTTTGAATTTCTTGATTTTTTTTTTTGACCAAGCGATTGCGATAATCGTTGGAGCTTTTTTGGGTTGACCAAGAGATTGCGATAATCCTTGGAGCTTTTTGTATTGACCAAGAGATTGCGATAATTCTTGGAGCTTTTGGGGTGACCAAGTGATTGCGATAATCCTTGGAGCTTTTTGGATTGACCAAGAGATTGCGATAATCCTTGGAGCTTTTTGTATTGACCAAGAGATTGCGATAATCCTTGGAGCTTTTTGGTGACCAAGAGATTGTGATAATCCTTGGAGCTTTTTGGGTGACCAAGAGATTGTGATAATCCTTGGAGCTTTTGGAGTGACCAAGAGATTGTGATAATCCTTGGAGCTTTTTGGGTTGACCAAGAGATTGCGATAATCCTTGGAGCTTTTTGTATTGACCAAGAAATTACGATAATCCTTGGAGCTTTTTGGTGACCAAGTGATTGCGATAATCCTTGGAGCTTTTTGGGTTTTGACCAAGTGATTGCGAAAATCCTTGGAGCTTTTTGGGTGACCAAGAATTTGTGATAATCCTTGGAGCTTTTTGGGTGACCAAGAGATTGCGATAATCCTTGGAGCTTTTTGGGTGACCAAGAATTTGTGATAATCCTTGGAGCTTTTTGGGTGACCAAGAATTTGTGATAATCCTTGGAGCTTTTTAGTTGACCAAGAGATTGCGATAATCCTTGGAGATTTTTGGGTGACCAAGAGATTGCGATAATCCTTGGAGCTTTTTGGGTGACCAAGAGATTGCGATAATCCTTGGAGCTTTTGGGGTGACCAAGTGATTGCGATAATCCTTGGAGCATTTTGGGTTTGAATTATGGCTCTTCAGGGGATAGAGGTGCCCCCAGCTTGATGGTCTTTGCACTCTGGATCTAGCTCTAAAGGTATGGGCATGAATGGATCATCCCTATGCACGGAGATGAGGACAGGGTCCGCCCGCGGCACTGATGTTGTTATGGGATCTCTGGGCGGAAGTTGATCTTTATGTACCCAAAGTTGTGGATGTAACGCTTGGTCCCACTGTGGTGGGTTAACACGCCACTCATGCCCTAGTATTATGTTTATTTGTTGACATGCTTCATCGATGTTTATGGGATGTCGATGCTGTCGCATGTGATTGCTATGGGCTATGTCTGTTTCATCCTCACCTTCGGACAATGTGTATAGCTCATCAGAATCTGGAGATTCTGAGACATGGAGGACTGCATCATCAGGTAGCCCTATGGTTAAAGGTTGATCCTCTTCGAAAGGAGCTTTATGTAAGTTGGGCCTTGGGAGCTCCAAAATCTTGGCCTCTACCAACTCTACGTGCTCTAGTGCTTTGCATGTATTGGGAGATTTGAACTCCTCCTCTTTGGTTGGTTCTTGTTGAGGAACTTGGGGCTTATGGAGGGGTGGCCAGATGGCACCCCCCATGCCTTGGTAGGGCAGTTCATCCCGCTCTTCTTCGCGTTCTGATTCCTTAGAGGCTTCTTGATGAATTTCTAAGGGTGGCTCATAAGCCTGGGTGGATGTCTGAGGAAGGCACCCGTCATTGGTTATAGGATCGGCCTCCCATTCATGTCTAGGAGGCATCGGGGGTGGTGCTTCAGGAATCGTGAGAGTAGCTTCCCGCTCCTGTCTAGGAGGTTTTGGGGGTAGCTTTTGATGAGGTCGCGATGACCTATCTTCCCCCCATGGGTTGTGCCACTCAAAATATTTTGTCTTATGCATGTGAGGGGTTGGAGTCCTTTCTTGCATAGTGTGTTGGAACAGCTCATCCTTCTGGCACTGAAGGTGCTCTTCATTAATATGGTACGGTTCCTCTAACGGTAGTCGTTCGAGCTCAAGTTGTGTGAGTTGCTTGAGATGTGTGATATATTCGGCAGATTCTACGATAGTTGGTCCCACCGCCTCATGTCTAGAAGGCCTAGACACCTCTCTTAGATAAAAATCTTGGTCGTAGTGATCCAAGATCTCTATAGGACACATCCTCTCGTTAGGGGTAGCAGCATTCTCTCGGGGCTTTGGTCTCAGTGAGTGGTCCCGATAGATAACGAGTGCGAAGGCGTATTGCTCCCGCATGGTATATTGCTCTCGAGGAAGGTAGATGTCTTCCTCGTGCTCTCTTTCATAAGTGAAAAGGGGGTGGATGGAGCTATCTAACCCTGCCCGAAGAGCCTTGTGCTCTGGATTTGTCTTTGTAGTCCTGACAACTAGTGGGGGTGAAGGAGGGATAATGTAATCATGTGGTTCCTCCCTTCGAACCCTATGTTGACTTAGCACTTCATCGCGCGATGACCGCTCATAGCAAGCATCTAAGGGAGCTCTCATTGCTTCATGTCTAGAAGGCCTAGATGCCTCTTCTAGATATCTATCTCGATCGTAGTGATCCAAGATCTCTATAGGTGACCTCCCTCTATTGGGGGTAACAACATTCCCTCGAGGCTTTGGCCTCAGTGAGTGTTCCTGATAGATAGCAGGTGCGGAGGCATATTGCTCTCACACTGTATATTGCTCTCGAGGAAGGTAGAGGTCTTCCTCATGCTCTCTTTCATAAATGAAAAAGGAACGGGTAGAGTTGGCCCGCCCCACCTGAGGAGCCTTGTGCTTTGGATTTGTCTTTGTAGTCCTGACAACTAGAGGGGGTGAAGGACGGGTAGTGTAATGATGTGGTTCCTCCCGTCGAACCCTATTTTGACCTAGCGCTTCATCGCGCGGTGACCGCTCATAGCGATCATATAAGGGAGCTCTCCTATGACTGTACCCCTCATGGAAGGGTGTGTGATGAGTGCTATGTTGAATAGGAGTGCTTCTCGAAGAGGTGTCCTTGTAGTCTCTTTCCTTTAAGGTGTGGAGGGGACTGCATTGTGTGTTAGGTCGCCAAGGTGGTATGACCAAATCCTTGGGATTGTAATGGAGGTGACTCGTGCCTCCCGGGACACCCCCATAGCCTTCGCCCGTGATTGGGCTTGGCTACGGGTTAGCACCATGACGATGTCTCTCTAAAAAGCCCTAAAATTGAAAATGAGTCAGATGGGGCCCAAAATTGGTGTGCGCATCCCTCTTATAATAGATAAGACAAAAATGAAGTTTCAATTCCTAACTCTAAATACATTAGGAGATATTGACATCCGAACAACTCAAAAGTGCAAAAAATTGGGCACGCAATTTTAGAACCTAATTTCGGGGCACTAGATGATGGAATTTGGCCCCGAAAACTGGATTTCTGGGGAAATAAAACTCTAGGGAGTTATATTTTTTTAAAATTCTCCCAACCAACTCCCTATAAAATTTCGTGTCAAACGGAGCTACGGTTGAGAAGTTATGGCCCCGACAAGATGCACTAAAATTTAGAGAAAAATACAAGATTTTCCATTTTTTGTTGGATGGTCCTGCATCACTTATGGGCACATTTGGGGTGATTTTGGGTTGACCAAAGGGTTCATAGACACCTTTGGGGCATTTTTGAGTGACCAAGCGATTACGGAAATCCTTGGAGCTTTTTGGAGAAAATGACAAAATGCGTAGATTTTTTTATCTTTGTTTTTAATGATTTTTTTTGTCTACACTAAACAGAATTAAACACACACATTCACAAAACCGTGATTATCTCTTTTAAGGATTCTTGGTGTGCCCTAGACTGGTTTAGTGCATTTTGGTGTTTTGTTTTGTTTTTGTAGGTTTTGTAGAACGTTTAAATGCATCATGTAGGCTCTTATAACTCCAAAAGGTCGCCCCTTCAATATACCAGCCAGGCCGATATACCAACCTCTCTATATACCCGCACTTACGAGAGGGAGACTATAGGTACGTGAGAGCAAAAGGTACATGGTACGTAGGCGGTACGGAAGGGGGATTTTCCTGTTAATGGCACCTACCATAGAAAACTTATCCTCGCATGCATGGGAATCACCCCAGCTACGCTCGGTCTGTCTTCGTCAGGATTTACGCCTAACAACAGTTGACAATCGGGAAATGGATGCAAATCAAGCCAAGGTGGTGATGAAATCCACCAATGGTCTTGATCAAGGGTTGGGGTCTTATGACCAGCTCCTTGGTTTAAAATTATTTCGTGATGTGTGTGGGATTCGTTTTATTCAACAAAAATGAAACTAGCATACATGACTTTTCCTAATGCAATGCAGGATTAAATGAAAACAATTAAAGAAACAAAAACAGAAACAGAAAAATATAACAAAGATCATGAAAATCCCTACCTCTTCTCTACCTGCTCTTGTTGTCTCTGAATTTTTGCTCTGAAAATCCGTAGACAGGAATTCGTCCCTCTGGGAGACGAATTGCGGAACGAATTCGTCCCTCCCGGAGACGAATTTGAATTCGTCTCGAGAGTCGGAAGAATTGCGGAAAAGAATTCGTCCCTGTCAGAGACGAATAGCAGTCTGCAACAAAAAAAATGTACCTGTCAAGCACAAAACACAAAATTTTGATCAGTTTTCTATGATTTCAAAAACCAGGGAACAGGGTCCCACTGTGATCACCACTGAATTTGGGTCAGGTTCGAGCTTCCAAATGCCACCCAACAACCTCCCTTGCAAAAAATATTGGTGGATGTGGGAAGGTGAACCAAAAGGGATGCAAGTGGGTCTTCAATTCGGCAGCACTTCGTTGCTTGAAAACTCCTTCAACTTTGTATGTTTTGGGTGAGAAAAGTCCCACCTTTTATAGACCCATGGGGTCTCTTTTGGGAGGGAAGCACAAATGCCATGTGTTGGCCATAGGCGCCATGTGGCAGTCTTGTCTTCCCATGAGGGAGGGGAGTCCTCCATTGACTTGAGCTTTGATAAATGCTTTTTGTAACAGTCTTCTAACGACACGTCTGTCCACCTACACACGCGTGCAAGGCAGGAGTCCTTAACTGAATTTTCTGGGCTGCCACTCGGCACCATTTGTCTTTTTTCCCGTTAAGCTTAGAATTCGTCCCACCCAGGGACGGATTCATAATTCATCCTGGGGTGGGACAGATTCTATTTTGAATTCGTCCCTGGGTGATACGAATACTAGGCAAAGTGTCCAAGTGTGCCAAATTTCTTCTTGACCTTACAAAATTGCTATGAAAGTGGTTAAGACCACTGTTTAACCTCTGAGGGCTGCCCTGGGGGCTGTGTTTGCCAAAGCGATCAGTGTTTGCAGTCACGTAATCGGATTGGTGCTGTTTTGGTGTCTACAACGTCAATGAGTTTGTGAACTCTAATGAACTCATGGATTTTTAGTTGAAGGGATCCCAATTCACCTAGAGCATTGGAACTCAGCATATTCATATTAGGCTTGACAGATTCTTATTATCCAAGAAAGTTGTCCATTATTTTGGCGATTCTACTCTTCAGTCCCTACCCAAAATTGGATATGATCGTAACCCCCTAGTATTTGAAGGGTTTAATCAAAATATTGGCTTTAAAACCCCTTTTATATTTGAAGCCATGTGGACCCATAATCCTGACCTTAGGGAGTGCATTAATGAGTTGTGGAACCATCCCATTTTAGGATCACCCATAACTCAAATTAAAAAAAAACTACGCTTCATTAAGAACAACCTCAAAGTTTTGAATAGCGATATTTTTTGTAATATATTAAAAAATAAAAAATCTATAAAAGGAAAGCTAGAGATCATCAAAAACAAAATTCAGTAAGGAACCAAGGACAACAAAATCATGGATGAAGAAAAACAACCCCTGACTGACTATCACAACATCCTTGCTAAGGAGGAGACCTTTTAGATACAAAAATACAAAGCATTATGGCTAAAATAAAGAGATTCAAACACTGAATTCTTTCATGCTACAACCCTCAGGTACCGTAGCTCCAAAAAAATTAAAAAATTGATAGCGATGCTTCTATCACATTTAGCATCCAAGAGATAAGGAATGAAGCGATCAAGCATTTCCAATCCTTTCTTTCCTCCCTTCCTTTGAGCCCTATCTAATTCCAAGACACTCTCCTCCACCACATACCTACTCTCATTCCCACTAAGTTGAACCAATGTCTCCTCCAGTCATTTTCTCATGATGAAAACAAGTCTACCCTATTTTCCATGTAGCCCAACAAGGTTCCCAGGCCTTACGGGTTCCCCCCCTATTTCTTCCAATGCTACTGGGATACTATGGAAAGGGATGTATGGTCATATCTTCAAGATGTTTAGAGATCTCATCTTATCCCCAGGGACATAAATTCTACATTCCTTATACTCATCCCCAAGTGTGCTGAGTGTAGGTTAGTCTTTGAATACCATCCCATTAGCCTGTGTAATGTCCTTTATAAAATATTAACTAAAGCCATGACCATCAGAATGAAAGAGGCTCTTCCCCTCATCATTTACCCCTACCAAGGTAGCATTATTTAAGGTAGATCCATCACCTATGGGGTCATAACTACCAAAAACAATTTACACTCTGTCTCTCATAGCCAAAAGTCTAGATTCTTCCTCAAGCCTGATATGAACAAGGTTTTTTATAGGGTTTCATGGGATTTCCTTTTCTCACTCCTCCTAAAGTTTGCATTCCACCCTCATTGGATTATCCTCATCAAATATTGCATAACGTCTACTTGGTTTTCCATTATTATCAATGGATATATTGTTGGTTACTTCAAAAGTGCAAAAGGACTCAAGCAAGGGGACCCCTTATCACCATGCTTGTTCATCATCCTGGCGGAGTCCCTTGGGAGAACCCTCAAAGTTTCTTGCTCTCTCAGGTCCATATTAGGTATTAAACCTACCTTTCTATTGTGAACCATCACTCACCAATAATTTATTGATGATACGATCCTAGCCACCCTAGCCTCTGTTGCTAAAGCTCAATCCATCAAGACAATCCTAAACCTCTATGAGTATATTGTTGGTCAATTAGTCAACTATACCAAAAGAAAAAAAAATTTCATTAATACTCTCATCACTTACAAATTCTAGATAGCAAGAATCCTCTAATGCACCATTGATAACCTCTCATCATCCTACCTGGGCCTTTTCCTTTTCACTGACATCCCAATTGAAAACATGTGGAATAATATCCTTGAAAAACTCCTTACGAAGTTAGTCATATGGAAAGGAGCCCTTCTTAACCAATACACCAAAGTAACCCTTGTTCATGTCTACCTTCAAAGCATACATGTTTACTTCTTGTCTATCTTCAAAGCTTTTGCTTCAATCTTTACTAAAATTGAGAAAATACAGAAGAGGTTCCTATGATCGGGCAATGATAACAAGAAAAAGTTTCACCTAGTTGCGTGGCATAAATTTTTCATCTCAAAAGCCCAGGGAGGTCTCAGATTTAGGAAGATTGGCAAAATGAATCTAGCCCTCATTGCAAAGTGGACTTGGAATATTTTCACCAATGCAAATGTCGAATGAGTCTCTATTATTAAAAGAAAATATCTTCAGAATCATAGTCTCTTGGATGAAGGCACCCCCCAGTATGGATCTACATTCTAGAATTTTATCATCAAAATTAAGGACATCATCAAAAATAGTTTTAAGTGGTAGCTCAAAAATGGCAACACCATTAAATTTTGGAATGACCCTTGCATTTGTGATCATCCCATTGTCATTGATCCTCTCCTCACCACATTAAAACCCACTACTGATCGAATTTTTGGATCCAAGATTTCCCATTTTCACCCTATCCCATGGTCAGCTATCTTAGAAATCCCTCCCCCCCACCATCCTATCCAGATATCTCACCCTCACTGCCAACTCCCTGTCCACCATCCTCAACCCATGCATCATCCCCAACACTAATTCAACTAACTTTCCTCTTTGGAGGTTGTGTGATGATGGGTTCTTCTCTATCAAGTCTGCGTACCTATTGTAGGTCAATCCCCTTGCTTGCACAATCCAATTTAAACACATTTGGCTCAAGCATATTATCCCCAAAGTCAATTTCTTTTCTTGGTTGTTGATCTAGAACAAAATCTTGACCATGGAAAATCTCATGACTAGAGGGGTGATTATTCCCAACTGCTGTTATCTTAGAAACTATACTTGGGATTCCACTCACCATATTTCAATGGAGTATACCTTCAATAAAACTGTCCTAAGTTTCATCCTCAACACCTTTAGTATTGTTTGGATCCATCCTAACTCCCTTGTTGACATTTCCACTCAGTGGACCAATCCCTTTTACAATAGCAAAATAAAATCCTTGTGGTCCCTCAATCTCCACCATTTCCTTTGGCATATTTGGCTCAAGCACAAAAACAGAGCCTTTTCAAACCTATCTAGGTACCCCATCTTTGTGGGAAGCATAATTCTTTGTTTTACCAGTGAAAATGTCCATCTATTCCCTTGCTCAGGACCCCTCGATCCCATAATTAAATCCATAATTTCTTCCACCCTCAAACTTTTAATGGAACTATCCATGACCCCTTTGCCTACCAATATTTGATCCAATGCTACGTGGACCTATCACCCTAAAGGATGGCTTAAGCTCAACTTTGATAGGTCTTCCAAAGGTAATTTAATAAGGGCTAGAGTAGGAGGCATAGTCAAAGATAATAATGGTAAAATTATAATTACCTTTTTTGAGGATCTACCTATGCAAACCAACCATGCAACTAAAGCCATAGTTCTCTACTATAGGCCCTCAATCATTAACAATCTCCAATGCAGACTAATAGTTGAAGGTGACTCTTTAAATATCATCAACTATTTTAGAAACAACAAAGCACCAAAAAGGAGAATAAGAAACACCATTTTAGAATCCAAAATTCTCCACCAGGTCCTCCACATGTCCATTATCCAGTACATCTCTAGGGAAGCCAACCGTGTGACTAATTATCTTGCCAACCTTGGTCTAAACCAAAATCCTCTAAGTATTTGGTACAATGATTTTTCTTAAACACTTATCCATGTTGCCACTTTTGATTGGGCCATGTCACGTTGAGCCTCTCTTCTTGCATGTCCCCTTTGGTCAACCTATCAGTGGACCTATCCTAATAATTAAACTGAACCTCCTTGTTATTCATTTCTCCTTATGTCCTAAACACATGCCCTCCACCCAAAATTTACCTCTAACAACCCCCTTCCACCCTACCCTATACACCCATGTCACCCCCCATCAACCCTTACCTCACCAGGTCACCTCCTTCCACTTCATCGCCCTTGTAATCCTACACTCTTGTCATGTCCCCCCTATTTTCCTCCACCCCCTTCACAAATAAACTACCTTACCCTTCCTTCTTCGTCTATCTATTCACGTGTTAGACTCTTTCCACCCATTGGAACATTTTTTTGGGTTTCTAGTGTGGTCTTCTTCGCTACCTTGGTTATCATTGGCTAAAAATTATCGTGTGCCACCTTGGTTGGTTATAATTTCCAAAATAATTTTTTTTCTTGGGATTTCAATAACTAGACTATTGCACTCACCTATTTTCCATGCGAGAAATATCTCTCATCCCTGGGCACACGTTCCAACCACCTTCGAAGATTGAAGGTAGCAACAAATTAGTAAATCTCTTGGTATGCGGACTAATTATACTTATAATTTCATTTTTCATACTGGTGTGCACTACCTCCATTGTTTCTTTCCTCCTCTAAAATAGTGCTACAGAACTCCCAATTTATATCCCTATTTCCCCATGGCTTTACTTGAACTCAACTCCCTATAGATTGACCCTCTGGTCGTAGATATTTTATGCAACCATGAATTTTTATCCTTTTTGGAGAAGTTATTTGGAAGTGATGATAAGGTGACTAAGGATATTGTTGAGATGTGGGATAATGATAATGTTACAGTTTGGGGTCTCAAGTTCCAGATTAACATCCAATCACTTGTGGAATTTATCGGGTTTCCAATTGATGGATGGGTTGTCTTACATAATAGACACTCCATGGTGTTGGAGACTGATAGCTTTGCAAAGAAAGGTAAGAATCTAGTTATTGAAAATGGAGGAATTGTCAAGACATCCTTGTCTACTCCCTTGGATCATTTCAGTATCCCTATCATGCAGTTCATTACTATAGACACAATTTATAACCCCCTCTATAGCTTTCATATAGCCTTTCTAAATCACTTTTGGGACATTAAGAAATTTAACATACTTAACTATTTATTTAGGTGTACCTAATTATCCATCGCCAATTTCAGAAAGAGAAAATTCACTCAACCCATTCACAAAGATCTCCACCTCATTTTATATAAGCATGCTCTTGATGATTTCACCAAAAATGTCATGGTTTCCAGTAGTTTACACCCTTCCAATCCTGCTGAGAGTCCCAGCCATGAAACCCCTATTCAAGATGTCCCCAGTGATGAAGAAGACCCTGAATTTGTTTCTCCTTCTTCCAATAAAAAAGAGACTTCCCCCTATGCTGAGTATGAGTTTAGACATCAGTATATTAAAAGTGTTATGCATTCCAAGAGTCCTACTTCTGCCAATAAAAATCCTAGTTCTACCACTCCTAAGGGCTTCCCTTACTTGAAAAAGTAGAAATCTGAAGAACCTCTTCCAAAGGCTACCATTGAAGAAATTTTGCCCATGGATTCGACTTCTAAAGCCAAAAATGTCCCCTCTACAAATAACCCCTAGAATTTCATGCTTAACCAACTTGCTATCACTGTGATAAACCTGATTATTGTTGTTGATTCATCCAATATGGCTTGGACCCTCTATCAAAAAGCCAAGAAAGTACTGGATGAACTCCACAACCACCTCAAGATGACCTTCGAGAATGTCGATGATGCTTTTATACCAATGCGACTGTAAATATCAACTCTAAATATTAATGGTGTTGCTTTCTAGTTCTGTGTTGAGAGGATCATTCCTTTTGTTTTTGGCTCAGGATTGGTTTGTCGGGATCATCCCACTAGGATTCCCCTTTCATTGTTTTGGCGAGTCTTGGTTCTAAGCCTTTTGTTGTAAGATCTTTTTGTTGTTGCTTTAGGTCAGTTGATCTTTGGCTCTTTGTAAAAGTTTTTGGGGCTCCTTTCAAAATCCATTTTTAATACAATGTACCTATAAAAAAAAAAGTATCCTCAAGAATTTATAAACTGGAAGGATTGTTGACCTCCCTACTATAATATGTTACAGTCGACTTATAATCTAAAAACTAAATCCTAATAACATGACTAACATGTAAACAACAATAATAACTTCGTGATGATCTTACCTATGTACTAAAATGTCTTTGGATTTAATTTTGAAGATAAATGCTATTTTGAAGCTTGTCTTTCTAAAAAATAAAGGCAAGGGCCCCTTTTAAACCCCCTCCTTTTTTTTTTTCTAATAACAGATCTTTGATATGATTCTTAATAAGAGGAGGACTATGAGGAAACCCTAAGTCCTCTAACCACTTCTTCCCTCTACCAAGTTTTTACTAGAAGGTTCAAATCATATTTTGAAAGACCATTTGCTTCTATATTTAGTTCTCTATAGATGTGCTTGTATGAAATTTCTATTATAAAAGGTTCTAATAATTTTACTCATGAAAGGACCGAGGAGCAATTTTTTCATCTTAAAATTATTTGCAATCCAACTTATCACTAATTCTGAATATCCATAAACTTGTAAAGTTGTGATTCCTTTCTCCACTATTATTCTCATCAAGAGGATCAATGATTTTCATTCTACCATATTATTTGTTCCTTAACTTAAACCTACCTTGAAAATGATCTTATGATATTTATTTAAACAAAGTACTCTCCCTACCACACACCTACCTAGGTTTTATTGATAAGATCCATCAAATAAGGCCCATGGCCTCATAGGATCCACTATTAGTGTTACTATATGCTTGCTTAGTTTTGATTTTGGGGATATTTTTAGACTTAAAAAAATAGATTTAATCTACATTTGTACCTAAATAACTAGAATTTTCATACCTTCAAATAGTTTGGTATTTTTATCTAGCCATAAATCCCCTACCACTATTAAATAGAAACATATATACTCCTTTAATCCTCTTTATTTGAACCACTATTGCATGTTATTTAAAATATTCCTAGTAGGCCACTATCCTTTCCCTTGAGTCAAAGGTAGAATTGAATTCCACACTTCTCTTGTGAAAGGGAAATGAACTAGAAGATGGTCCATTGTTTCTTCTTCCTTTCTACACATGACACATTGAATTGGTCCTTGCCAAGACCTCCTTTGAAAAATATTCCATGTTAGTGATTTTTTGGCTAGAGCAAACCAAGCAAAGATTCTAGTTTTGGTAGAGGCTCTACTAGGGTTTTTCATTTACATGTTGTTGTTGCCTATTTTCTCTTTCATCAGTCACCATACCACTAGTTTCTTTACAAGATCTATACACATGTACCATTATATGAAATTACTTTGTCTTGGGTAGGGGTATCATTCCCTTTCGATGGTCACCTCTCAAGTCATCGTTTCACCGGTTAGTGAAGTTACATTTACAGAGATCCATGGCACAAATAAAACAACCCAAGAAGTTTATCCTAAAGGTAGTTTCTTTATGCTGGACATAGTCCTATCCATGCAATATTTTGATAAAGCCTACAACTGGCTTGATAGTCACACCCTAGTTGGGTACTTTCTAAGGAGGATTCCTAGTGACTTGCTAATCCATCAATGGATTCAACAAGTCTGGCATCCATATGGTATAAAAGTTAACCATATTCAAAACCTTACTAAAGATTTTTTCTTTTTAGTTTTATGATCTACAAAATGTCGTTACAATTATGAGTAAATATCATTGGTATGTTAGGAATACCCTTGTAATTCTTCATCCTTGGTACCATAATTTTTAGTTTTTTCTGATGTTTATTTGTGTATCCCAGTTTGGGTGGAATTATTCGATCTTCCTTTGACCCTCTAGTTTTTATTGCCATAGCTTATCACACCCATTGGTAATTTTGTATGCATGGAACCATAAAAATTCTATGATGTGCATCCATACAAAAACATCTATGTTAAAATTGATATCTCAAAGGACCTTGAGGATTCTACTAATATTAAATTTGGTGAGACCCATTTCCAACAACGGGTGGTTTATATCAATCTCCCCAATACCTGTTATCAATGTCAGTTTGCATCTCACAAGATAAAATACTACCATATTATGGAGGGTTGATCCAAAAATTGAGCTCCAGTAGAGATGCCAATGCCTTCAAACACAATGAAATTTGACCCTCCTACTAATGGAGGGGAGGAATGAACATATATCACCAAGAAGAATGGTAAAGAAAACTAATTGCAACCGTTTGTGGGAGCTGGTAAAAAGGAGTCTAAATTGAACTCTCAGACAAGGATCTCTCATGAAACCTATACAGAAGAAACATCTATTTCTCTTACTGTAGGTACCTTTAGTGGTAATAACAAAAATATTTCCCCAACTCTTCAAGCCTCTTAGTTGGCTAAGCCATTAGCTATGTCAGATTTCATCCCATCATGCAGGTGCCCTGTCTCTCCACCTAATATTCCTAGTGAATTTCCCTTATTAAATCCTCATCACTCTTGCAGTTCAGTTAGGGAGGACTTAGACATCCCTCTAGAGAAGCAATTATAGACAATTTTTTTTAATTAAAACCATAATAGGTTTCTCATAAACATCTTTGAATATTTGGTAGATTTCAAGGACTCCAACATCATTGAAATAAATATGATCCTTGATTGTATCTCATGAAGTGCATATCTTGGAATGTCAAGGGTTTGACAAATCCTATCAACAAGTAAATAGTGCACCAAGGTTTGGATGAATTCAATATCAAATTTAGTAGTATTGATATTCTTTGTCTTAAAGAAGTCAAAGTCACTAAATTTATTTTATCAAATACTTGCTCCTTTCTTTGGCCTCAAGGCTACATATTTCATACTATACATGACATAGGTAAAGGAGGGGCATTCATCTACCTTTCAAAACCTTATCATTATAGACTAATCTCTTGGGGTTTGACCCTTCTAATCATGTTGTCTGGGTTGTGATGGAGATTGATGGCCATATTCTTCATGTGCTCAACATCTATGCATCTAATGATGCCAATGAATTTTGTGCACTTTGGCAGTGGATGGTGCTCTCTTTTCCCCTTGTTTTTTGGTTGCTCTACGGAGACTTCAATTGTTGGAAATTTTGAGTAGTTTTATTGTCATTGATGTCAAAAGTGTATTGGTTCAATTTCATCATCATCAAGGACATCAAGTGGTTTTTACAAAAGCAAGAAGGTCTTGAAAAGCATTAGGATATAATATTTATTTTTAATATTATATGCCTAAAAAGGCCCAAAGAATGAAGACCCAAGGAAGGAGAATCAAGTTTAAATTAAATAATAATATTATATTATTATAATATTTTGAGCCAAATAACAAGGTGAAGTAAAACAAGGTTCAAGTTGAAAAGACCCATGAGCAGTCTATAAAAGATTTAATTTAAATTAAAATTTTAATTTAAATTAAAAATGAGAGCAAAGGTTTTTAATTTAATATTTTTAATATTTAAATATTTAGAACCAAGGTGAGTCTTGGTTCTAAGCCTTTTGTTGTAAGCTCTTTTTGTTGTTGCTTCAGGTCAGTTGATCTTTGGCTCTTTGTAAAAGTTTTTGGGGCTCCTTTCAAAATCCATTTTTAATACAATGTACCTATAAAAAAAAAAGTATCCACAAGAATTTATAAACTGGAAGGATTTTTGACCTCCCTACTATAATATGTTACAGTTGATGAGCAAGGTGCAACCAAAGTATTGTCATTGTTGTCAACACAGTCAGGTTGATCAGTTGATGCAATGGACAGGAATGGATAGGAGTTGATTGATGAGCAAGGTGATGGACAGGAGTTGATTGATGAGCAAGGTGCAGCCAAAGTATTGTCATTGTTGTCAACACAGACAGAGGATCGGTTGATGCAATGGACAGGAGCACAGAAGTCATTAGATAGATCGGTTGATGAAGTGCACAAGAGTACAAAGATCATACAGAGCATGTACAATGATTCTCCAAGAAGACCAAAGTGGCCCATAGGCAAAAGCTCAAAGAAAAAGACAAGTAAGAAAACTGTCGCGATTTCGTGACATATCGAAGGAGAGAGAGAATGCTGGTAAAACTGTCACGATTTCATGAAATATCGAAGGAGAGAGAAAATACTGGCAAAACTGTCATGATTTTGCGACATATTTCATTTTTGCAGTCCAAAGCGAAGAGAAAGAGGATAGAGAAAAAGATGTCGTGATTTCATGACATGTTGGATGAAAGAGAAAGCGCAAGGAAAACTGTCGTGATTTCATGAAATGTTTGGAGAGAAGGTGCAAGCAAAGAAAACTGTCATGATTTTATGACATGTTCGGAGAGAAGGCGCAAGCAAGGAAAACTGTCGCAATTTCACGACATGTTGAGAGAGAACGAGGAGAAATAAAAAGATGTCACGATTTCGCGACATGTTCCATTTTCGCAGTCCGAAGCAAAGAGGAAGGCAGAGAAAGAAAAGTGTCGTGATTTCACGACAATTTGCAAGAAGGACTGTACAGACGGAAAAGTGTCACGATTTCGTGACAGGTTCGAGAGAAAGAGTTCGCAGAGAAATAGTGTCACGATTTCGCGACAGGTTCGAAGAGAAAGCGCCAAGGAGAAATAGTGTCACGATTTCATAATAGGTTCGAAGAGAAAGCACCAAGGAGAAATAGTGTCACGATTTCGTGATAGGTTTGAAGAGAAAGCGCCAAGGAGAAATGGTGTCGCGATTTCACGACATGTCGGGTTTTTGCGACCCAAAGAGGAGAAAGAGTGCAAGGCAGCGCATGTGTCATGATTTTGCGACATGTTCCATTTTCGTGGGTGAAAGACAGAAAAAGGCACAAGGTAGCGCATGTGTCATGATTTCACGACATGTGTTTTCATGGGTGAAAGACAGAGAAAGGCACAAGGCAGCGAATGTGTCGTGATTTTGTGACATGTCAGGTTTTCGCTGGTGCTTGCGGAGAAGAGTGTACAGAAAAGAAATATGTCACGATTTTGTGACATGTTCTGTTTTCACGGGCAAGAGACAGAGAAGAGGTCAAGCTAGCGAATGTGTCATGATTTCGTGACATGTCAGGTTTTCGCTAGTGCAAGAAGAGAAGAGTGTACGAAAGCGAAAGATGTCACAATTTTGCAACATGTCAAGTTTTTGCTAGTGCAAGCAGATCAGAGTGCAAGGAAGCGAAAGATGTCACGATTTTGTGACATGTCAGGTTTTGCTAGTGCAAGCAGAGAGGAGTGTACGAAAGAGAAATATGTCACGATTTTGCGACAGGTCATGTTTTTGCAGGTTGAAGCTGAGAAGAGTAACAAGGAGGCAAAAGTGTCATGATATCGCAACAGGTCATGTTTTTGTGGGTAGAAGATGAGAAGAGTGCAAAGAGACAAAAGTGTTACGATTTCATGACGGGTCGCTACAACACGCTTACTGACAGTTAACTGAAAGTAGAATGATAGTTACAGGGGCAGTTGCAGAGAAAATCATGCAGTGAAAATAAGTAGAGTTTACTAAAGTTAGTGCGGCAGTTACAGATAGAAATCATGCAGATTTTTAAAGAACAGTCGAAGGATGAGAAATCGAACAGTCGCATAAATAGAATCGAAAAATGCATGCATGCACAGAAAAGAATACGAACAGTTATGACCAAGAAGGTGAACAGTCATGGTAGAGGTATATGTTGTATGTAACGTGTTCGACGAAATTCCCACTCGATATATGCAAAAGGAGTTACATAAAGAAGCAGTTACAGTTGACAAGTGGTAGAAGAGAATGTTAATAGAGTGCATGCGTGATTACAGAAGTAACATAAGACGGGGAGTCTCAATGAGAAATAAGGTTATAAAAGGGCAGTCGCATAGATAATTGAGTTGCTGCTCAGTGAAAAAGTGTCGTCGTATAGAGGGAAAGTGCTACGAAAAGAGGGTTGTAAGAACGCAGTAAGCAGAGCAGTGAAGAGTGAGCCGTGAGACAGGGCTATAAGAGTGCGATAAGCAGAACCGTTGGAGTGGGTGTGTTTCATGAATTGAAATAGATATTGGATGAGCAATAGACCAGTGAGGGTCTTGTAAAAGTGAAGGCATTTTTATGTCAAAAAGATTCAAAATAGAATTTTGAGTTGGTTCTTGGAATCAGGGGTTGGTGCTCCTTTTTGTTGGTGCAGATAAATTAGGGGTTGGTGCTCCTTCCAGTCGATGCTGGTAAATCAGAGGTTGGTGCTCCTTTCTGTGGGTGCAGATAAATTAGGGGTCGATGCTCCTTCCAGTGGGTGCTGGTAAATTGATTGTAAATTTGATGCTTTGCATAGGCTAGATTTGGATGGGAGTCCAAGCAGTCTATTTTTGAGGAGTAGCCAAAACTGGTGAACCTCATTAAATCTTGTTTTGTGGTTATATCTCTTGTTATATTTGCTTTATCTATTTTAAGTTCTCCTTGCTTTAGATTTAAGAGTTGCTCATTTAAGATTTAAAAAGCTACACTGATTCACCCCCCCCTCTCAGTGCAATTGTCAGTCTAACAATTGGTATCGGAGCCAAGTTCTTGAACAAGCTCAATCGGCTAAGGTGATCTGGGAAGTGTCACAATGGCAGTTGGTGAAGGATTCTCATCAAACAAAGCTCCATTGTTTGATGGGACTAATTACGTGTTCTGGAAAATCAGGATGTAGACATATCTGTGTGCGTTGGGATACGACATATGGGACTCAGTGGAAAGTGGATACACAATACCTACCACTCCTCCAACCGATGTTGCTGGTAAGAAACTATTTGAGAATGATTCAAAGGTAAAGAATGCTATCATGTGCGGTGTAGCAAACAATGAACTGGTAAAGATCATGAGCTATAAAATGGCAAAAGAAATATGGGATAAATTGGAGAGCATTCATGAAGGAGATGATAAGATCAAGGAGACCAAGTTGCAAACTCATCGAACTCAGTACGAAGTGCTAAAGATGAATGACGATGAGAACATAGCGGCATATATGCTGATAGTAAATGAAGTCATTAATGCCATTAGAGGACTCGATGAGAAAATTGAAGACTCTGCAATCGTAAAAAAGGTATTAAGAACTCTTCACAAAAGATTTGATTCTAAAGTATCAGTTATAGAAGAATCCAAAGATCTAAATACGTTTAGTATGGATGAGATGCATGGTTCATTTACTGCGTATGAGATGAGAATAGGAAAGTCTGATCCCACAGACAGAGAAGTTGCTTTTAAAGCCCACAAAAATGCGAAAGCAAAACAAGAATCCGAAGATGAAGAGACATCAGATGAGATGGAAGCAAACTTTGTCCGAAAACTAAAAATGGGACAAGGAAAATATAGAGGAAAGCTACCATTTAAATGTTTCAGCTGTGGAGGCGTTGGGCATGTTGCAGCTAGATGTCCATTTAACAAGGAGAACGAAAGTGATGAAGAAACGCACCGAGAAAGAAGTGATTGGAAGAAAAAGATGAATTTCAAAAAGGACAACTTCAAGAAGAAAAGTTTCATATCCAAGAATGTCAGCTCCTCTGAAGATAGATCCGGTGAGGATTCTAAAGAAGAAACAGGTGAAATTATGTTCATGGCATTCGAAGAAGAAAAGATAGAAGAAAGGGAATCATGTCTCCTTGGACTGAAGGAGACTACTCTGCCTTTGCTCTAAGAAACTCCAGGTGACACATCCTCAGGGGGAGTAATATTAAAGTTTTATTTTAATACTCCTATGTATTTGATTGGTTATCTGAGGATGAATGGCAGGCAGTCGGGAAACTATCGTATAGTTGTTAAAGTGTGTTTTTTAGTTTATGCAGTGGTTTGAGGTAGTGTTGTGTGTGTGTGGAAGTGTCGTGAAGGGTGATGACTGGTTGAGTTGCTTTCATAGAGGTTGTTTTGATCAAGTTAATGCTTTACTTGATACATGTTTGGGCTTACTCCATTGATTTGAGATTGAGATTGGAAGTTAAGTATAGAACATATTGAGTCTCTAACAATTCTCTTTATGCTTCTATGAGGTTGATGAATCACATTGGGTCTCTAACAATTCTCTTTGTGGGTTCATGCTAAGCAAGTTTTTCTTGATGAACTTGTGAGCTGATTTGAGGACAATGCTAGGTGAATTGAGGTAGTCTACTGGATTCTCACTGCAGAGAAAGACAAATAGTTGTCAGTAGGTTCAAGCTTGTTGAGAATATCCAGGATGTATATGCAGATGCTGCTTGCATTACAGAACAAAAATTTGGATATATATACGATCAGTGTATGCCTTCACTAATAGTGGACAAGTTTGAGATTGCAGAGCAACAGAGGGTTGAGGCTCAAAAGACAGTGTGAAATGAAGTGGTCACATATTCCCAAGAATAGACTAAGATTTGACTAGCCATCGGGATCAAATTCTTAGGGGGAGCATTTATGCATTTGTTTACCTTATTGCTCATGTTTATGATTTTTGCTAACTATAATAATTTTTGCCTGAGAATGTTGTGCATGGACTCAGGGGGAGTTTTGCAGCCGCCCTTTGGTATTATTGTCAAAGGGGGAGAAGAAATACATGTAATTGCACTCAATTACTTGTGTTTCCAACAATTCCAAAGGGGGAGATTGATGAGCAAGGTGCAACCAAAGTATTGTCATTGTTGTCAACACAGTCAGGTTGATCAGCTGATGCAATAGACAAGAATGGATAGGAGTTGATTAATGAGCAAGGTGCAGCCAAAGTATTGTCATTATTGTCAACACAGACAAAGGATCGGTTGATGTAATGGACAGGAGCACAGAAGTCATTAGATAGATCGGTTGATGAAGTGCACAAGAGTACAAAGATCATACAGAGCATGTACAATGATTCTCCAAGAAGACCGAAGTGGCCCATAGGCAAAAGATCAAAGAAAAATACAAGTAAGAAAACTGTCGTGATATCGCGACATGTTTTCTGTCACGATTTCGCGACATATCGAAGGAGAGAGAAAATGATGGCAAAAAATGTCATGATTTCATGACATATCGGAGGAGAGAGAAAATGCTGGCAAAACTGTCGCGATTTCGCGACATGTTTCATTTTCACGGTCCAAAGCGAAGAGAAAGAGGAGAGAGAAAAAGATGTCGCAATTTTGCGACATGTTGGATGAAAGAGAAAGCGCAAGGAAAACTATCACGATTTTGTGACATGTTCGAAGAGAAGGTGCAAGCAAAGAAAACTGTCATGATTTCGTGACATGTTCGGAGAGAAGGCACAAGCAAGGAAAATTGTCACGATTTTGTGACATGTTAGAAGAGAACAAGGAGAAAGAAAAAGATGTCACGATTTCGCGACATGTTCCATTTTCGTGGTCCGAAGCGAAGAGGAAGGCAGAGAAAGAAAAGTGTCACGATTTCGCGACAATTTGCAAGGACTGTACGGACGGAAAAGTGTCACGATTTCATGACAGGTTCGAGAGAAAGAGTTCGCAGAGAAATAGTGTCACGATTTCGTGACAGGTTTGAAGAGAAAGCTCCAAGGAGAAATAGTGTCGCGATTTCGCAACAGGTTCAAAGAGAAAGCGCCAAGGAGAAATAGTGTTCGCGATTTCACGATAGGTTTGAAGAGAAAGCACCAAGGAGAAATAGTGTCGCGATTTCGTGACATGTCAAGTTTTCACGACCCAAAGAGGAGAAAGAGTGCAAGGTAGCGCATTTGTCACGATTTCACGACATGTTCCATTTTCATGGGCAAAAGATAGAAAATGCACAAGGCAACGCATGTGTCACGATTTCGTGACATGTTGTGTTTTCGTAGGTGAAAGACAGAGAAAGGCACAAGGCAGCGAATGTGTCATGATTTCGCCACATGTCAGGTTTTCGCTGGGGCTTGCGGAGAAGAGTGTATGGAAAAGAAAGATGTCACGATTTCGTGACATGTTTCGTTTTCGCGGGCAAGAGACAGAGAAGAGGTCAAGCTAGAGAATGTGTCACAATTTCGTGACATGTCAGGTTTTCGCTAGTGCAAGTAGAGAAGAGTGTACGAAAGCGAAATATGTCATGATTTCGCAACATGTCAAGTTTTCGCTAGTGCAAGCAGAGCAGAGTGCAAGGAAGCGAAAGATGTCACGATTTCATGACATGTCAGGTTTTCGCTAGTGCAAGCAGAGAGGAGTGTACGAAAGCAAAAGATGTTGTGATTTCGTGACAGGTCATGTTTTCATGGGTTGAAGCCGAGAAGAGTAACAAGGAGGCAAAAGTGTCACGATTTTGTGACAGGTCATGTTTTCACGGGTAGAAGGCAAGAAGAGTGCAAAGAGACAGAAGTGTCACGATTTCACGACGGGTCGCTATAGCATGCTTACTGACAGTTAACTGAAAGTAGAACGACAGTTACAGGGGCAGTTGCAGAGAAAATCATGCAGTGAAAATAAGTAGAGTTTACTAAAATTAGTGCGGCAGTTACAGACAAAAATCATGCAGATTTTTAAAGAACAGTCGAAGGATGAGAAATCGAACAGTTGCATAAATAGAATAAAAAAATGCATGCATGCACAGAAAAGAATACGAACAGTTATGACCAAGAATATGAACAGTCATGGTAGAGGTATATGTTGCATGTAACGTGTTCGACGAAATGCCCACTCTATATATACAAAAGGAGTTACATAAAGAAGCAGTTACAGTTGACAAGTGGTAGAAGAGAATGTTAATAGACTGCATGCGTGATTACAGAAGTAACAGAAGATGGGGAGTCTCAATGAGAAATAGGGTTATAAAAGGGTAGTCGCACAGAGAATTAAGTTGCTGCTCATAGTGAAAAAGTGTCACCATATAGAGGGAAAGTGCTACGAAAAGAGGGCTGTAAGAGCGCAGTAAGCAGAGCAGTAAGAGTGAGCCGTAAGAGTGAGCCGTGAGACAGGGTTGTAAGAGTGCAATAAGCAGAACCGTTGGAGTGGGTGTGTTTCATGAATTGAAACAGAGATTGGATGAGCAATAGACCAGTGAGGGTCTTGTAAAAGCAAAGGCATTTTTATGTCAAAAAGATTCAAAATAGAATTTTGAGTTGGTGCTTGGAATCAGGGGTTGGTGCTCATTTCTATTGGTGCAGATAAATTAGGGGTTGGTGCTCCTTCCAGTCGGTGCTGGTAAATCAGGGGTTGGTGCTCCTTTCTATGGGTGTAGATAAATTAGGGGTTGGTGCTCCTTCCAGTGGGTGCTGGTAAATTTATTGTAAAGTTGATGCTTTGCATAGGCTAGATTTGGATGAGAGTCCAAGCAGTCTATTTTTGAGGAGTAGCCAAAAATGGTGAACCTCGTTAAATCTTGTGTTGTGGTTAGCTCTCTTGTTATATTTGATTTATCTATTTTAAGTTCTCCTTGCTTTAGATTTAAGAGTTGCTCATTTAAGATTTAAAAAGCTACACTGATTCACCCCCCCCATCTCAGTGCCATTGTCAGTCTAACAACAGTCGACTTATAATCTAAAAACAAAATCCTAATAACATGACTAACATGTAAACAACAATAATAACTTCGTGATGATCTTACCTATGTACTAAAATGTCTTTGGATTTAATTTTGAAGATAAATGCTATTTTGAAGCAAGTATTTCTAAAAAAATAAAGGCAAGGGCCCCTTTTAAACCCCCTCCTTTTTTTTTCTAATAGCAGATCTTTGATATGATTCTTAATAAGTGGAGGACTATGAGGAAACTCTATGTCCTCTAACCACTCCTTCCCTCTACCAAGTTCTTAATCGAAGGTTCAAATCATGTTTTGAAAGACCATTTGCTTCTATATTTAGTTCTCTATAGATGTGCTTGTATGAAATTTCTATTATAAAAGGTTCTAATAATTTTACTCATGAAAGGATCGAGGAGCAATTTTTTCATCTTAAAATTATTTGCTATCCAAATTATCACTAATTCTGAATATCCATAAACTTGTAAAGTTGTGATTCCTTTCTCCACTATTATTCTCATCAAGAGGATCAATGATTTTCATTCTACCATATTATTTGTTCCTTAACTTAAACCTACCTTGAAAATGATCTTATGATATTTATTTAAACAAAGTGCTCTCCCTACCACACACCTACCCAAGTTTTATTGATAATATCCATCAAATAAGGCCCATGGCTTCATAGGATCCACTATTAGTGTTACTATATGCTTGCTTAGTTTTGATTTTGGGGATATTTTTAGACTTTAAAAAATAGATTTAATCTACATTTGTACCTAAATAACTAGAATTTTCATACCTTCAAATATTTTGGTATTTTTATCTAGCCATAAATCCCCTACCACTATTAAAGAGAAACATATATACTCCTTTAATCCTCTTTATTTGAACCACTATTGCATGTTATTTAAAATATTCCTAGTAGGCCACTATCCTTTCCCTTGAGTCAAAGGTAGAATTGAATTCCACACTTCTCTTGTGAAAGGGAAATGAGATAGAAGATGTTCCATTGTTTCTTCTTCCTTTCTACACATGACACAATGAATTGGTCCTTGCCAAGACCTCCTTTGAAAAATATTCCATGTTAGTGATTTTTTGGATAGAGCAAACCAAGCAAAGATTCTAGTTTTGGTAGAGGCTCTACTAGGGTTTTTCATTTACATGTTGTTGTTGCCTATTTTCTCTTTCATCAGTCACCATACCACTAGATTCTTTACAACATCTATACACATGTACCATTCTATGAAATTACTTTGTCTTGGGTAGGGGTATCATTCCATTTTGATGGTCACCTCTCAAGTCATCGTTTCACCGGTTAGTGAAGTTACATTTATAGAGATCCATGGCACAAATAAAACAACCCAGGAAGTTTATCCTAAAGGTAGTTTCTTTATGATGGACATAGTCCTATCCATACAAGATTTTTATAAAGCCTGCAACTGGCTTGATAGTCACACCCTAGTTGGGTACTTTCTAAGGAGGATTCCTAGTGACTCGCTAATCCATCAATGGATTCGGCAAGTCTGGCATCCATATGGTATAAAAGTTAACCATATTCAAAACCTTACTAAAGATTTTTTCTTTTTAGATTTATGATCTACAACATGTCGTTACAGTTATGAGCAAATATCCTTGGTATGTTAGGAATACCCTTTTAATTCTTCATCCTTGGTACCATAATTTTATAGTTTTTTTTTATGTTTATTTGTGTGTCCCAATTTGGGTGGAATTATTCGATCTTCCTTTGACCCTCTAGTTTTTATTGCCATAGCTTATCACATCCATTGGTAATTTTGTATGCATGGAACCATAAAAATTCTATGATGTGCATCCATACAAAAACATCTATGTTAAAATTGATATCTGAAAGGACCTTGAGGATTCTACTAATATTAAATTTGGTGAGACCCATTTCCAACAACGGGTGGTTTATATCAATCTCCCCAATACCTGTTATCAATGTCAGTTTGCAGCTCACAAGATAAAATACTACCATATTATGGAGGGTTGATTCAAAAATTGAGCTCCAGTAGAGATGCCAATGCCTTCAAACACAATTAAATTTGACCCTCCTACTAATGGAGGGGAGGAATGAACATATATCACCAAGAAGAATGGTATAGAAAACTAATTGCAACCATTTGTGGGAGCTGGTAAAAAGGAGTCTAAATTGAGCTCTCAGACAAGGATCTCTCATGAAACCTCTATAGAAGGAACATCTATTTCTCTTCCTATAGGTACCTCTAGTGGTAATAACAAAAATGTTTCCCCAACTCTTCAAGCCTCCTAGTTGGCTAAGCCATTAGCTATGTCAGATTTCATCCCATCAAGCAGGTTCCCTGTCTCTCCACCTAATATTCCTAGTGAATTTCCCTTATTAAACCATCATCGCTCTTGCAGTCCAGTTAGGGAGGACTTAGACATCCCTCTAGAGAAGCAATTATAGACAATTTTTTTTATTAAAACCATAATAGGTTTCTCATAAACATCTTTGAATATTTGGTAGATTTCAAGGACTCCAACATCATTGAAATAAATATGATCCTTGATTGTATCTCATGAAGTGCATATCTTGGAATGTCAAGGGTTTGACAAATCCTATCCACAAGTACATAGTGCACCAGGGTTTGGATGAATTCAAGATCAAATTTAGCAGTATTGATATTCTTTGTCTTAAAGAAGTCAAAGTCACTAACTTTATTTTATCAAGTACTTGCTCCTTTCTCTGGCCTCGGGGCTACATATTTCATACTATACATGACATAGGTAAAGGAGGGGCATTCATCTACCTTTCAAAACCTTATTAGTATAGACTAGTCTCTTGGAGTTTGACCCTTCTAATCATGTTGTTTGGGTTGTGATGGAGATTGATGTACATCTTCTTCATGTGCTCAACATCTATGCATCTAATGATGCCAATGAATTTTGTGCACTTTGGTAGTGGATGGTGCTCTCTTTTCCCCTTGTTTTCTGGTTGCTCTACGGAGACTTCAATTGTTGGAAATTTTGAGTAGTTTTATTGTCATTGATGTCAAAAGTGTATTGGTTCAATTTCGTCATCATCAAGGACATCAAGTGGTTTTTACAAAAGCAAGAAGGTCTTGAAAAGCGTTAGGATATAATATTTATTTTTAATATTATATGTCTAAAAAGGCCCAAAGAATGAAGACCCAAGGAAGGAGAATCGAGTTTAAATTAGATAACAATATTATATTATTATAATATTTTGAGCCAAATAACAAGGTGAAGTAAAACAAGGTTCAAGTTGAAAAGACCCATGAGTAGTCTATAAAAGATTTAATTTAAATTAAAATTTAAATTTAAATTAAAAATGAGAGCAAAGGTTTTTAATTTAATATTTAAATTAAAAATGAGAGCAAAGGTTTTGTAAGAGGCCTTCGTTTTTTGTGGGTGCTTTTCAAGAGGAGGATAAAGTGGAAATGTGTGCCTAAGGTTCCATGTGGGAACGTAGCCCACTTGGTAGCCTAGCTTGAGGCTAGGGTGTTGGAGAGGCTACGTTGTGTGTTTGAATCATGCCGAAGACATTTTGGTGGGTAGATTAGTTGAAAGGTATGTTAAAAATATTTTTACTTCTCCAAAGGTTGTGAATTTCAAAAATTGCTTAGAGGTCTTTGTAAGTTGGAAACTATAAGGTTGTTGAGGGAGTTATAAGGTAAAGTAAATTAAAATATTTTATTTTAATTTTTGGTGATTGCAATTTATTTTATAAAGTGGGAGTTATAAGGTAAAGTAAATTAAAATATTTTATTTTAATTTCTGGTGATTGCAATTTATTTTATAAATTTGGAGTGATAAGGTGTTTAAAGGAAATTGTTGTGTATTTTATTTAATAAGGATGTTGACTCTTATTATGAAATTTTGAAGATTAAGTACTAAGAGATTTGATATATTGTATGTTAAAATAATTATTGAAAATTATTTTGTAGAGATCTTGAGATAGGTTGTGGCAACCTAACCCTAGTGTTGGTAAAGAAAATTTGATTGTGGTTAAGACATGTTTTGAAGACATATATCCATCAAAAAAAAGGTATGGGTACATCTTCCTTGTGAGTAAAATATTTTAGGATTGGATGTTGTGAATGCTAATTTGGAGTGAAAAGGATTGTTTGATAAGCATTATTGAGTTTGGTTTTGAGATATCCTGATAGGGAATGACATGCATAGTGTTTTGAAAACTTTCTATTATGCAATATGTTGATAAAATTTCCATATGTTAATATAATTTCTATAGTTGCTATGGATAATATTTTGACAGCTCCGTTCTTATCCAATTGTAATCACCTATTTATAGGCCCTTTATGCAAATGATAATTAATTCTTCTTCATTAAATTATTTGTGTGTGATTTGAATTTTTTATCCGTATCAGTTTGGTATCAAAGCAGTTCGTTCCTACTTTTTTTGTCTATTTAAGGCACCATGCTGCCTAAAAAGAGTCTCTCCCTCGAAGAGATCTCTCAAAGAGCCAAAGTGCTCTTGATGGATATTGAGTTCATTTGTGTTGCCATGCTAGCAGAAGAAATGGCATCTGCTGAAGATGAAGTTCTTCCTACCAAAAAGGAAGAAGATATTGGAAAAGAAAAAAAAATTCTTCTGGTTGAAGAAGAAATTGATGAAAATCATGTTGTTATTTTACCTGATAATGTTGCAGGTTTGTTTGCTGCAGATTTGAAAAGTGTAGATCCATTTGAGGACTCTTCTAATGAAGCCCATGAAGTTGAAGCTGGCAAGATGCAAATTCTTGATTTGTCTTACAACGACTCAGAATAGGAGCTTGTGGATTCCATGCTACCTCAATTTATTCTCTATGGTCCGCTGGCATCACTTGCCTTCATCAACAACATAAACTATGTCCCTCAACATTTCTACGACTCTATCCTCCTCTCTAGCTACTCTATGTTGTTCCTATTTTCTTGTGGCCCTACTTTGTGTGCTCCCCAACCAACACGTGCCCCACCATGGCCACCTCCCATAGTTTTTTTGTGCAGTTTTCCTATGCAATTTTCCCTCCTAGCATTTTACAGTGGATCTTTGTTCTTCTTTCCTCCACATCATGCGGGCACCACACGCGTTGGTCCACATACATTGATCACGTAGCATACTTTATTAAATTATTAAATAATAATCATACAAAATTAAACAAAAATATCTTTCTCTTCTATGTTTGTACGCATTGGGGACCAATGCTTTTATAGTGGGGAGGAATGATAGGGAATGACATGCATAGTATTTTTAAAACTTTCTATTATGCAATATGTTGATAAACTTTCCATATGTTAATATAATTTCTATGGATAATATTTTGACAGCTCCCTTCTTATCCAATTGTAATCGCCTATTTATAGGCCCTTTATGCAAATGATAATCAATTCTTCTTCATTAAATTATTTGTGTGTGATTTGTATTTTTTATCCGTATCATATCCAATATTGATTGATGAAGATTTTTCTGGAATGAATGTTGATGGAAGAAACCTTGTTTGATAAGAACTGTTGGAAATATTGAGTGAGCCTTCATGTGCTTAAACTAGGGTTTGAGAAATACCATGAGTATCATTGTTATGTGAGATTGTTTGATAAGCAATGTTGGAAATATTTGAGTAAACTTTCTTGTTCTTGATTAGGGTTTGTGAAAAAGAAGGTGAGTATCATTATTATGTGAGTTTGAAATCATCTTGAGTCAAGGGTTGAGTTCCATAGTGTGAGTTGTTGAAAGCAGTATGAAACATTGGTTCAGGGTTTGAAAGCAAGGTGTGTTTCATTGAGTGATTGGATGAGTAAATTTTTTTGAGTTAATTGAAAGTGTTGAAGTGATAGTTCAAGTTCTGTGTAACAAATTGTTCTTTATTTTTAGAGTGATTTGAAAGAGAGATTGAAAGTGATTGAGCATTTTTGAAACATATTGAGTCTCTAACCATTCTCTATTTTTTTTGTGGTAAAGCAAGAGAGATTGAAAGTGATTGAGCATTGTTGAAACATATTGAGTCTCTAACCATTCTCTATATGTTTCTATGGTAAAGCAAGAAAGATTGAAAGTGATTAAGTCTTGTTGTAAGTGTGAAACGTATTGAGTCTCTAACCATTCTCTATATGTTTCTGTGATATTAGAACAAGATTCTGTGTGAAACTTGTTTGTGTTATTAGAAGAGGTTTTCTGTGATAGATTGAGTTAAGTTGAATAAGATTTTGTGAAATATAGTGAGCAGATTTGAGTAAGTCCTAGAGGAAACTTAAGGACAGATTTGTGTGAGCTTTTGTGGAAGCTTACAAGTAAATTTAAGGTAATTCTTGGTGAAGAATTATTGAGCAGATTGAACAAGTTCTAGTGAGAACTTGTTGAGAATATTTGAGGCAAGTCTTGGTGAAGACTTGTGCATAGATTAGTGTGATATTTTATGGAAGCTTACAATGAAAATTTAAGATAAGTCTTAGAAAAGACTTGAGATCAGATTGGACAAGTTCTTAAGAGGACTTGTGGATAGATTTAAGGTAAGTCTTTGAGAAGACTTGAGAGCAGAGTTGATTGATTGATTTGTTCAAACCTTGAGTTTAGGTTTGAGGGAGATCTAGCAGAGTTGATTAGTGATTGGATCAAGCTTTTTATTAAGGCTTGAGGACATAGTTTGGTGTATATTTAAGGATAGGTTTGTGCCAGACCAGATATAGAGATTGAGTAGATTTGTGCAAGACCGAAGGACTATGTTTAGTATGCATCAGAGATAGATATTGAGAATATATGTGCTAGACCAAAGGACTATGTTTAGTGTAAATTAGTGACAAATATTAAGAATGTTTGTGCTAGATCGAAGGACTATGTTTAGTGCAGATCATAGATAGAGATTGAGTAGATTTATGCTAGACCGAAGGACTACATTTAGTGCATATTTGAGATAGATATTGAGAAGATTTGTGCTAGACTGAAGGACTATGTTTAGTGCAAATTTGAGACAAATATTAAGCAAATTTGTGCTAGACCGAAGGACTATTTTTAGTGTAGATTTGAGCAAAGCTGAGAGTAATCTTTGGAGGTGATAAATCAGAGGACAGTAGTCTACAGTGGATAGAGATCCATTAGCCAAGGTAAAGATGACAAAGGTATTTAGTGGAGAGAGATCCATAATCCAAAGCAGTGGAGGCAGTAGTCTTCTAGAGGATCACCAACTAGAGTAGAGGAGAAGGAGTTCTCTTGTGGATATAAATCCACAAACTAATTAAGGGGATTGGTATCTCCTATGGATAGATATCCACTAACTTGATTAGAGGATTGGTATCTCCTTTGAATAGAGGTCCATAAAAATTGTAATAGGGAAAGGATTCCCAAGATATTTGTTGAGAAAATTTAGTGAAATATTTTCTCCGTGGAGTAGCCCACATTGGGTGAACCACATTAAATTGGTGTCTTTATTATGTGTGGTGATTTATGCATTGATTTTATTACTGATGTTGATATTTCCATTGATATATTACATAATATTATTTGGAAAAGAAAAGTAAAAAGTAGTCTTATACTGTTCACCCCCCTCTTAGTATAAGCTTGTGTTCTTAAATTGGTATTAGAGTGTGTTTCTTTGGAAGAGTTTAACAGCTTGAAGGAAAACTTTACAAGAAAAATATGGATTTTCAAAATGGATCTTCATGGAATTCAACACCATTGTTCGATGGGAACAATTATGCACTTTGGAGTACAAGGATGAAGTTTCATCTAATGGCACTTGTAAATGAAATATGGGAAACAATTGAAAATGGATACATACAACCAGCAACTCCACCAACATATAAATATGGTAAGCTTCTAAAACTGACTAATTCAAAGGCAATGAATGGAATTTTAAGAGCCTTACGTGAAACATAGTTTATAAAGGTTACATATTGCACATCACTAAAGAAAATTTGGGATAAGTTGCAAGGCATATATGAAGGAGATAAAAAGGTCAAAAGACTAAAGTTGCAAAATTACAAGAGAACTTTTGAAGACCTAAGTATGAAGGATGAGGAAAAAATTGTAGTATATCTACTTCATGTACATGAGGTTATTAACTACATGCAAGAACTTGGGCTTAAGGTTGAAGAAACAAGTGTTTGTGATAATATTTTAAGGTCACTCCCAAAAGGGTGTAGTGGAAATATTTCAGCTATAGAGTAAAAAGACATTGAACTTTTGACAAGGGATGAATTACATGGCTTTCTCATAGCTTTTGAGATGAGAACAAAAGGGGAACCTATTCCCCAGAAAGAAGCAACCTTCAAAGCTACTAAGAAGGCAAAGGGTAAAAAGTCAAATTCAAGCAATGAGTTATCCAGTTATGAAGAAGCAAATTATTGTAAAAGGAACAAGGACCCGAGAAAGTATAAAGGTATAAAATTAGTTAGATGTTTTAATTGTGGTAAATATGATCACTTTGCAACTAATTTTCCAGAGGCTAGAAATAACAATGAAGAAATACAAGATCATAAGAATAGGGAAACATAAAAATACAAGTACCAAAAGAAAAATAGGGATGGCCAAGGCAAGCAATGAAATAAGTTTTTCCAAATGCATAAGAAGAATTTTTATGCAAACAAAACAAGTAAGAGTTCAAGTGATAGTGATGGAAGCTCTTCAAGTAATGAATAAGAAGAAACCCTATTTCTAGCAAAAGAAAAATATGATGTTAGAAAAAAGTACCAATGATTCTCAAGTGTTTTAGAGGTGGTAACTTTTGTCACCTTGAAGATAGTTGTACAAGGAATGGATCCGGTTTCAGTGAAGATGAATATGAAGATACTAGTGAAGGTCCAAGAGAAGAAAATATTCTTATGGAAATACAAGAAGGAAGTAATTCTAGTAGAAAGAAATCAGAAAGGAATGAAGATGATCCTAAAGGTAAAAAAATAGAGGAAGAATCAAAGGAAGGAGAATTTGATCTTGAGGGTGAGCTAATTTCTACCCTTGATGCATTAAGGGAGGTAAGAAATCAAAAATCAAAACTCAAACTTAAATTTCAAGAATGTGATGAAGAGAAAGGAAATCTTATAGAGGATCTAACTAACTCAATAGCTAAGACAAGTAAATTCAAAGAGAAGTTAGAATCTAAGGTTTTAGAATGTAAAAATTTAGATCATGAGGTAGTTTCACTAAGGAAGGAAGTAAAAGAGTCTAAGGAAAAGTTACACAAGTTTGGAAGAAGCTCAAAGAAACTAGATAATACTATCAAGGTACAAATATCTTCGTCAAACAAAATAGGACTTGGTTTTGAAAAGGTACAAAGAAAACAAGGAGATGAGTCAATATCAAGATCTGAAGAAGAAGAATCTTCAGAAGAAGAAAGTGTAAGAGAAAGTGAGACTTCTAAGGATGAGTTGTAAAATATAAAGTTCAAAAAGGAAAGGAAAAATGCACAAATGAGGAACATATGGAACAGGAAGTAGCACAGGGTAAAAAAAACTAAGAGACCAATGAGATCAAGGTAAGGTAGTTTCAATGGACGATGCTTCTCCTATCACAGGTTTGGGCACAAGGCTACACAGTGCAGGACACATGAAATACAAGAATATGAAAATTTCAAAAATAGACAAATTTTCAAGGGTAATGCTACTTCTATAATCAGTTTGGTCACAAAGTAGTAAATTGCAGGGTTCATGATAGGAATGGATATGGCTTCACCAGGAGAAACCTCAAGATATTTTTACCTTCAAGGAATCACAACATTAAGTGCTATAAGTGCAATAATTTTTGGCACATAGCTAGGTTGTGTAGAGAAAAACTTCCAGAGACAAGTAGGAACATGAATAGTCAAAGGAATCAAAAGGATCCGTTGAGGAACAATATGGACAAAGGTAAATATCAGTGTATGCTGGGAGTAGAGATACTCCCACACCAGAATTAACCACCTCAAGAGGAGGTGAGGGAGGGAAAAATATAAGAGTCTCATTCTTAGCCCCAAGCCCCAAAGGTGGCCATTTGCCATTGATGACAAAGGGAGAGAAAAAAAGAGTTAGGGGGAGTGTTGCATAACTTTTATTATTAAACATGAACCATTCACCAATATGCAAAAATATCAAATCATTCATCCACAATATATTATCCACAATAACAATCCACAAATGAGAGAGAGATAGATAATACCCTTAAGGTAGGGCAACACCAATAATAATCCTTAAGGAAGGAATAACTCCACAAGATCTCCCAAGATGAGAGGCCACTTCGTGGGCACGACGATTACATAAGATTCTTCTTCAATGATATGAATATCCTTACAATGACAAATATCTCTTCTTTATATATCCATATTCTTATTCTACTTTGGAGAGCCTACTACTAATATTATATTATATTAAAATATAATATAATATTATAATACAATCAACCTTGGGTTATGTGTGGCCCATGCCAACCCTTATACAATATAATAATATATCCCCAAATATCTATTCCTAGGTACCCTACCATGCCACCCTCCTTACAAATGTTTCATCCTCGAAACATATGAAGAAACTAGATAGTATGATTTGCTAAGCAATGTTAGCAATTGGTACCAATCTCGATCATCCATCCATCCAAGTGAAACCCGATGATGCTGGTACGCCATTTTGTTACTTGAGTATCCAAATCTGCTTCGTTGGCTCCACGCTTCTACTGCTGTATTTTGATAACTTGAATGATGGGTCCACTTGTTCCTTGATGCTGATGAACCATGCTAAAAACCATGATCACTATGCTTTCTTTGCCAAACACTGCCATAGTTGGTGCCCTTCTGATTACATGTAGAACCATAATATTGTTGCCTTGAACCATGCCTCCAATATTGTTTTCGCTCATGGTGGTGTGGATGGCGATATGGTGCAACCTTTACTTGATGTTCTACCTTCTTTGACTTTTCAACCTTTGGCTTCATTGTTTTAAATTCTTCTACACCTTGTTCTTTCATGTTATCTTTGTTTGGTGTGTCCTTGTGCTCTTCTATCAAATATTCCTTGGACTCTATTGTTGTTATCGCCTTCGTGGATTCTGTTTCATGTTCTTCAATTTGTTCTTCTACAACCACTTCTTGATTTTCCTTGTATCCTTGCTCCTCAAGCTGAGAAATATCCTGCAATGTTATTTCCACTGAATTAGTTACTGCTACTTCTTTCATGGACTCTGTTGCTACTATCGCCTTCTTGGATTCTGTTTCATGTTCTTCAATTTGTTCTTCTACAACCACTTCTTGATTTTCCTTGGATCCTTGCTCCTTAAGCTGAGAAATATCCTGTAATGTTATCTTCTTTTTCCTGTACCATAACTTCATAAACTTCTTTTGCACATTAATGTTAACAGTACCCAAAGAATCTAACCAAGGATAACCAAGAACAATATCCTTATCATCCATCTCAATAGCATAGAAATCTGAATGTAAAACATATTTATCCATGGTGATCTTTAAATCTTCAAAAATCTGAACATTCTCACCCTCTAGTTGTATGTCCTTGATTTTTGTTGCTTGAACTTGCAACTTCTTAGCCAAAGCAATATTAATAAAATTATATCTACTACCAGGGTCAATGGAAATAATAACCTGTTCCTTTTGAATGCTTCCATGAACCTGCATAATAGACTTTTTAGATTCAAACAAATTCCTTTGTCCATTTTCTAATTTATCTTCTACCAAAGGTATGGTTTCCTCTGTCTACATACTGACATCTTTTTTATCTTCCCTAACCTTTTCCTCTTTCTTCTTGAGTAATTTTATTTCTTTTTCATAGTCTTCATTCTGTTTCTTTAAAACTTCACATTCTCCTTTTATTGCATTCCGCTCATTTTGAGTTTCCTGTAGTTTCTTTTCATCATCTTCGAGGATATCCATTAGGTAATCTATATAATATGGATCCCATATACTCAAGAATTCATGCTCTATTTCATCCCAAGTATATTCATTATTCCTTTCTTTACAAAATTTTATCCACCAAGACAAAGCTTTCCCTTTAAAACATATATCAAGGAAGGATTTCTCAAAAGAAATATTATGATATGGAGACCTAAACGTTTTCCACCATTCCCTAACATCAATATCATCTTCTCCAAAAAATATTTCTAGCTCCATAAGTTCACCTCTAGATAATGCAAATCTAGGGTTTCATGAAAATATATATCATGCCCTAATGCAAACTAGGGTTTTATGGAAATAAATATCTTTCCACTAATTTGAAGCTAAAATTCCACATAGACAACTAGATCTTCCATTTTTCTTCCAAACAAAATAAAGTGCAACTGCTTTGCTTACCCGAAATAAACAAAGTTTGTCTTTTGAAAAATTTGTGACTTGAAAATTCGTTTCTACCCTTATTCCAGATGACTGACTTCAGAAGGTCATATCTCTCTCAATACTGCTCGGATTCCTTCATATGACCACTCATTTTAAAGCTCTTCAAATTCTGCACAATCTGATCCAAGAATCGCCTGAATCGGATAAAATCTCGCAAAGATATGGCTTCTAAAAGATGAGACGTTTTTCCAAAAAAAATCTGTGAAATTCGTCACTATCCTTGTTCTAGATGACTAACTTCAAAAGGTCGTATCTCCCTCAATACTGCTCGTATTCCTTCATATGACCACTCATTTTAAAGCTCTTCAAATTCTACACAATCTGATCCAAGAATCACCTGAATCGGATAAACTTGCGCAGAGATATGGCTCCTGAAAGATGAGATGTTTTTCCAAAAAAAATTGCCCTAATTCTAGGGTTTCACACAAAAATCCCCACTTTGCCAAAATCGTTGCTCCGATACCACTTGTTGCATAACTTTTATTATTAAACATGAACCATTCACCAATATGCAGAAATATCAAATCATTCATCCACAATACATTATCCACAATAACAATCCACAAATGAGAGAGAGATAGATAATACCCTTAAGGTAGGGCAACACCAATAATAATCCTTAAGGAAGGAATAACTCCACAAGATCTCCCAAGATGAGAGGCCACTTCGTGGGCACGACGATTACATAAGATTCTTCTTCAATGATATGAATATCCTTACAATGACAAATATCTCTTCTTTATATATCCATATTCTTATTCTACTTTGGAGAGCCTACTACTAATATTATATTATATTAAAATATAATATAATATTATAATACAATCAACCTTGGGTTATGTGTGGCCCATGCCAACCCTTATACAATATAATAATATATCCCCAAATATCTATTCCTAGGTACCCTACCAGGGAGAGCATTCAGTCAAGGGAAGGAGTTTCTCAGGAAAATCAACTTTTGAAAAGGAAAAAGGAATGGTAAAAATAAAGGGGTTGCCATCAATTACAAACGGGGATATTGTTGGAAATTTTGAGTAGTTTTGTTGTCATTGATGTCAAAATCGTATTGGTTCAATTTATTCATCATTAAGGACATCAAGTGGTTTTTCCAAAAGCAAGAAGGTCTTGAAAATGATTAGGATATAATATTTATTTTTAATATTATATGCCTAAAAAGGCCCAAAGGATGAAGACCCAAGGAAGGAGAAACAAGTCTAAATTAAATAGTGATATTATATTATTATCATATTTTGAGCCAAATAACAAGGTGAAGAAAAACAAAGGTTCAAGTTGAAAAGACTCATGAGCAGTCTATAAAAGATTTAATTTAAATTAAAATATTTTAATCTTTGATTAAAATTTTAATTTAAATTAATAATGGGAGCAAAGTTTTTAAATTTAATATTTAAAATCTAATTTGAATTGTTAAATTCAAATTTCACCGACTTATAAAAGACAAGAGCATGTGTATTAATATAGGAAATAATGTTCATTTTCCTATGTCCTTTGGATACACACACCTTCGAATGAAAAATCGAGTGTTGCATTTGTTGGAGAAAGAGAAGTTCACGTTTCAAAGTTATTGGAGGTAGACTATGGTGTAAGAACATCATCGTGGATAGAAATATCCATCGGTGATGGTAGTGCAGGTGGTAGTTGAGATAGTGCTAAGGCTTGCAAGGAAGGGATCGCGGGTTCGATCCACGAGATTGATGTTTTTCTTGTGATAGACCTTCATTTTTCGTGGGTGCTTTTCAAGAGGAGGATAAAGTGGAACCGTGTGCCTAAGGTTCCATGTGGGCACGTAGCCCACTTGGTAGCCTAGCTTGAGGCTAGGGTGTTGGAGAGACTACATTGTGTGTTTGAATGACGTCAAAGACGTTTTGGTGGGCATATTAGTTGAAAGGTATGTTAAAAATATTTTTACTTCTCCAAAGGTTGTGAATTTCAAAAATTGCTTAGAGGTCTTTGTAAGTTGGAAACTATAAGGTTGTTGAGGGAGTTATAAGGTAAAGTAAATTAAAATATTTTATTTTAATTTCTTATGATTGCAATTTATTTTATAAAGTGGGAGTTATAAGGTAAAGTAAATTAAAATATTTTATTTTAATTTCTGGTGATTGCAATTTATTTTATAAAGTTGGAGTGATAAGGTGTTTAAAGAAAATTGTTGTGTATTTTGTTTAATAAGGATGTTGACTTATATTATGTAAGTTTGGAGATTATAAGGTGTACTAAGAGATTTGATATTTTGTATGGTAAAATAATTATTGAAAATTATTTTGTGGAGATCTTGAGATAGGTTGTGGCTACCTAACCCTAGTGTTGGCAAAGAAAATTTGATTGTGGTTAAGACAGGTTTTGAAGACATATCTCCATAAAAATAAAAGATATGGGTACATCTTCCTTGTGTGTAAAAAAAATGTTGGATTGGATGTTGTGAATCCTAAGTTGGAGTGAAAAGGATTGTTTGATAAGCATTGTTGAGTTTGGTTTTGAGAAATCCAATATTGATTGATGAAGGTTTTTCTGGAATGAATGTTGATGCAAGAAACCTTGTTTGATAAGAATAATTGGAAATATTGAGTGAGCCCTCATGTGCTTGAACTAGGGTTTGAGAAAGACCATGAGTATCGTTGTTATGTGATATTGTTTGATAAGCATTGTTGGAAATATTTGAGTAAGCTTTCGTGAGCTTGATTAGGGTTTGTAAAAAATAACTTGAGTATCATTGTTATGTGAGTTTGGAATCATCTTGAATCAAAGGTTGAGTTCCATAGTGTGAGTTGTTGAAAGAATTATGAAACACTGGTTTAGGGTTTGAAAGTAAGGTGTGTTTCATTCAGTGATTAGATGAGTAAAGTTGTTTGAGTTGATTGAAAAGTGTTGGAGTGATAGTTCAACTTTTGTGAAATAAATTGTTCTTTATTTATGGAGTGAGTTGAAAGAGATATTGAAAGTGATTGAGCATTTTTGAAACATATTGAGTCTCTAACCATTCTCTATATATTTTTGTAGTAAAGCAAGAGATATTGAAAGTGATTGAGCATTGTTGAAACATATTGAATCTCTAACCATTCTCTATATGTTTCTATAGTAAAGCAAGAGATATTGAAAGTGATTAAGCACTTTTCTAAGTGTGAAATGTATTGAGTCTCTAACCATTATCTGTATTTTTTGTGAGATTAGAACAAGATTTTGTGTGAAACTTGTTTGTGTGATTAGAAGAGGTTTTCTATGATAGATTGAGTTGAGTTGAATAAGCTTTTGTGAAAGCTAGTGAGCAAATTTGAGTAAGTCCTAGAGGGGACTTAAGGACATATTTGTGTGAGCTTTTGTGGAAACTTACAAGAAGAGTTAAGGCAAGTCTTGGTGAAGACTTGTTGAGCAGATTGAGTAAGTTCTAGTGAGAAATTGTTGATCATATTTGAGGCAAGTCTTGGTGAAGAATTATGGACAGATTCGTGTGAGGTTTTGTGGAAGCTTACAATGTAGATTTGAGGTAAGTCTTAGAGAAGAATTGAGAGCCGATTGGACAAGTTCTTGAGAGGACTTGTGGACATATTTGAGGTAAGAATTTGAGAATACTTGAGAGTAGATTTCCAAAACTAGAAATTAACCAATATGAGGACCTTTGAGCAGAGGCTCATAAATATTGTAATTGGGAAGGATTCCCAAATAACTTTGAGATAAATTTTAGAGAAATTTTTTGTGGATGTAGCCCATCCATTTTGGGTGAACCACGTTAAAATTGGTGTCACTTTGTGGATGATATTGTGCATTTCTTTGATATTGCTTTGGGTATATTGCTTTACTGTTTTGAGGTATAAAGGAAAAAGTAAAAAGAGGTCTTATACTGTTCACCCCCCCTCTCAGTATAAGCTTGTGTTCTTCATCTCTATCCACTAGAGACCATTGTTCTCTGCACTATCACCTCCAAAGCTTACTTTCATCTCTTCTCAAATATTAACTAAACATAGTCCTTCGATCTAGCACAAATCTACTCAATATTTATCTCAACTCTACACTAAACATAGTCCTTTGGTCTAGCATAAATCTTCTCAATATCTATCTTAAATTTACACTAAACATAGTCCTTTGGTCTAGTAAAAATCTACTCAATATTTATCTATGATCTACACTAAACATAGTCCTTTAATCTAGCATAAATTTGTTTAATATTTATCTTTGATCTACACTAAACATAGTCCTTCGGTCTATCATAAATTTGCTTAAAATATATCTCTAATATGTACTAAAAATAGTCCTTCGGTCTAGCACAAATATAATCTATATCTGTCTCTGGTCAGGCACAAACCTGTCCTTAAATCTGCACCAAACTCTGTCCTCAAATTTTTCCTCAAGCCTTAACAAAAATCTTGATCCAATCACTAATCAGCTCTGCTAGATATGCCCCAAACCTTAACTCAAGGTTTGAATAAATCAATCAATAAATCTACTCTCAAGTATTCTCAAATTCTTACCTCAAATATGTCCACAAGTCCTCTCAAGAACTTGTCCAATCGGCTCTCAATTCTTCTCTAAGACTTACCTCAAATCTACATTGTAAGCTTCCACAAAACCTCACACGAATCTATCCATAATTCTTCACCAAGACTTGCCTCAAATATGATCAATAATTTCTCACTAGAACTTACTCAATCTACTCAACAAGTCTTCACCAAGACTTGCCTTAACTCTTCTTGTAAGCTTCCACAAAAGCTCACACAAATCTGTCCTTAAGTCCCCTCTAGGACTTACTCAAATTTGCTCACTAGCGTTCACAAAAGCTTATTCAACTCAACTCAATCTATCATAGAAAAATTCTTCTAATCACACAAACAAGTTTCACACAAAATCTTGTTCTAATCTCACAAAAAATACAGATAATGGTTAGAGACTCAATACATTTCACACTTAGAAAAATGCTTAATCACTTTCAATATCTCTTGCTTTACTATAGAAACATATAGAGAATGGTTAGAGATTCAATATGTTTCAACAATGCTCAATCACTTTCAATATCTCTTGCTTTACTGCATAAATATATAGAGAATGGTTAGAGACTCAATATGTTTCAACAATGCTCAATCACTTTCAATCTCTCTTTCAACTCACTCCATAAATAAAGAAAAATTTATTTCACAGAACTTGAACTATCACTCCAACACTTTTCAATCAACTCAAACAACTTTATTCATCCAATCACTAAATGAAACACACCTTACTTTCAAACCCTAAACCAGTGTTTCATAATTCTTTCAACAACTCACACTATGGAACTCAACCTTTGATTCAAGATGATTCCAAACTCACATAACAATGATACTCAAGTTATTTTTTACAAACCCTAATCAAGCTCACGAAAGCTTACTCAAATATTTCCAACAATGCTTATCATTTCCAAAACTAATATTCACAAATTAGGCAAATATTAGGATTTCCAAAACTAGAAATTAACCAATATGAGGACCTTCGACGTCGGCCCTTTCGCCAAAAATTTTGGGGAACAATTTTTCTTAGGGTCAATTCTCCACTTTATATATCTAAACATAGGCATATTTGTACTCCTTGTAAATATCTTTTTGAGCCTAATCTAATGGTGATGTTTTTATAAAGTTATAAGGTGATTTATTAGGTCAAAATGGGTCCTAAAGATGAACTTACATTTTAGGGCTTCAAATACCCCAAAGTTTGGTGTGAATATGATTGATTTGATTTTCTTAGGATTCACCATGATTTACCTTGATTTTGATTAGGATTCACCATTTTTTTACAAGTACATTTTGAGTCTAACCCCTTATGCATAACCCTACCATTAGCTAGGGTAGAGAGGACAAAGGTATTCATTGGAGAGAGATCCACAAGCTAGAGTAGTGGAGGTAGTAGTCTTCTAGAGGATCACCAACTAGAGAAGAGGAGAAGGAGTTTTCCTATGTATAGAGATCCCTAAATTAGCTAAGGGGATTGGTGTCTCCTGTGGATAGAGATCCATGAAATTGATTAGGGGATTGATGTCTCCTTTGGACAGAGGTCCATAAAAATTGTAATAGGGAAAGGATTCCCAAGAGATTTGTTGAGAAAATTTTAGTGAAATATTTTCTCCGTGGAGTAGCCCACATTGGGTGAACCATGTTAAATTGGTGTCTCTATTGTGTGTCGTAATTTATGCATTGCTTTGATTACTACTATTATTATTGCCATTGATATATTGCATAATATTATTTGGGAAAGAAAAGTAAAAAATGGTCTTATATTGTTCATCCCCCCTATCATTATAAGATTGTGTTCTTCAATTGGTATCATAGCGGGTTCCTTTGGAAGAGTTTAACAACTTGAAAGAAAATTTCACAAGAACACATATGGACTCTCATAATGGATCTTTAGGCAATTCAACACCATTGTTCGATGGGAACAATTATGCACTTTAGAGTATAAGGATGAAGTTTCATCTAATGATACTTGGAAATGAAATATGTGAAGCAGTTGAGAATGTATACATACCATCAACAAATCCACCTACAGATAAATATGGCAAGCTTCTACAACTGAGTAATTCAAATTTAATGAATGGAATTTTAAGTCTTACGTGAAACAAAGTTTATAAAGGTTATGCATTGCACATCAACAAAGGAAATTTAGTATAAGTTGCAAGGCATATATGAAGGAGATAAAAAGTTCAAAAGGGCAAAAATGAAAAATTACAAGAGAAAATTTGAAGACCTAAAGATGAAGGATGAGGAAAAAATTACGGTATATCTACTCCGTGTAGACGAGGTTGTTAACTCCATGCAAGGACTTGGGCTTAAGGTTGAAGAAATATATGTTTGTGATAAGATTTTAAGGTCACTCCCAAAAAGGTATAGTGAAAATATTTTAGCTATAGAAGAGTCAAAAGACATTGAACTTTTGACAAGGGATGAATAACATGGCATTCTCACAACTTTGTAGATGAGAATAAAAGAGGAACCTATTATCCAAAAAGAAGTAGCCTTCAAAACTACTAAGAAGACAAAGGGTAAAAATTCAGATTCAAGCAATGAGTTATCTAGTGATGAAGAAGCAAATTATGGTAGAAGTAACAAGGACTCGAGAAAGTATAAAGGTACGACATCGATTAGATGTTTTAATTGTGGTAAATATGGTCACTATGCAACTGATTGTACAGAGGCTAGAAATATCAATGATGAAGAAATACAGGATCATAAGAATAGGGAAACATAAAAACACAAGTACCAAAAGAAAAATAGATATGGACAAGGCAAGCAAGAAATAATTTTTTCCAAAGGTATAAGAAGAGTTTTTATGCAAACAAGGCAAGTAAGAGTTCAAGTGATAGTGATGGAAGATCTTCAAGTAATGAAGAAGAAGAAACTCTATTTTTAGAAGAAGAAAAATATTATGTTAGAAAAAGGACACCAATGATTCTTAGGTATTTTATATATGGTAACTTTGGTCATCTTGAAGATATTCGTACAAGGAATGGATTATGTTTCAGTGAAGATGAATATGAAGATGCTAGTGAAGGTCCAAGAGAATAAAATATTCTTATGGCAATAGAAGAAGGAAGTACTTCTAGTGGAAATAAATAAGAAAGTAATAAAGATGATCCTAAAGGTAAACAAATAGAGGAAGAATTAGAGGAAGGAGAAGTTGATATTTAGGGTGAGCTCATTTATGCCCTTGATGCATTAAGGGAGGTAATAAAGCAAATCTCAAAATTGAAACTTAAATTTCAAGAATGTGATCAAGAGAAAGGAAAGCTTATAGAGGATTTAACTCAATAGCTAAGACAAGGAAATTCAAAGAGAATTTAGAAGCTAAGGTTTTCGAATATGAAAAATTATAGCATGAGGTAGCTTCACTAAGGAAGGAATTAAAATATTCTAAGGATAAGTTACACATATTTGGGAGAAGCTCAAAGAACCTGGATAATATTATCAAGGTACAAATATCTTTGTAAAAAAAAATAAGACTTGGTTTTGAATAGGTACAAAGAAAACAAGGAGAGGAGTCAATCTCAAGATCCAAAGAAGAAGAAGCTTCATAAGAAGAAAGTGTAAGAGAAAGTGAGACTTCTAAGGATGAGTTGGACAATATAAAGTTCAACAAGGAAAGGAAAGCACAAATGAGGAACATATGGAACAGGAAGTAGCACAGGGTAAAAAAACTAAGAGACCAATGAGGTCAAGGTAAGGTAGTTTCAATGGACGATGCTTCTCCTGTCACAGGTTTGGGCACAAGGATACATAGTGCAGGACATATGAAAGACAAGAATATGGAAATTTCAAAAATAGACAACTTTTTCAAGGGTATTGCTACTTCTATAATCAGTTTGGTCACAAACTAGTAAATTGCAGGGTTCATGATAGGAATGGATATGGCTTCACCAAGAGAAACCTCAAGATATTTGCACCTTCAAGGAATAAAAAAATTAAGTTTTATAAGTGCAATAATGTTGGCCACATAGTTAAGTTGTGTAGAGAAGAACTTCCAAAGAGAAGAAAGAACATGAATAGTCAAAGGAATCAAAAGGATTAATTGAGAAAGAAGGTGGACGAAGGTAAATATTAGTGTATGCTGGGAGTAGATATACTCCCACCCTAGAATTAACCACCTCAAGAGGAAGTGGGGGAGGGGCTAAGCTAAGAGTCTCATTCTTAGCCCCAAGCCCCAAAGGTGACCCTTTACCATTGATGACAAAGGGGGAGAGATTTGAGTTAGGGGGAAAGCATTCAATCAAGGGGAGCAGTTTCTCAGGGAAAATGACTTTTGAAAAGGAAAAAGGAATGGTAAAAATAAAGGGGTTGCCATCAATGACAAAGGGGGATATTGTTGGAAATTTTGAGTAATTTTGTTGTCATTGATGTCAAAAGCATATTGGTTCAATTTCTTCATCATTAAGGACATCAAGTGGTTTCTCCAAAAGAAATAAGGTCTTGAAAAGGATTAGGATATAATATTTATTTTTAATATTATATGCCTAAAAAGGACCAAAGGATGAAGATCCAAGGAAGGAGAAGCAAGTCTAAATTAAATAGTGATATTATATTATTATAATATTTTGAGCCAAATAACAAGGTGAAGTAAAACAAGGTTCAAGTTGAAAAAACCCATGAGCAGTCTATAAAAGATTTAATTTAAATTAAAATTTTAATTTAAATTAAAAATGAGAGCAAAGGTTTTTAATTTAATATTTAAAATCTAATTTGAATTTTTAAATTCAAATTCCGCCGACGTGTAAAATGCAAGAGCATGTGTATTAATATAGAAAATAATTTTCATTTTCCTATGTCCTTTGGATACATGCACCTTCGAATGAAAAATCGAGCACTGCATTTGTTGGAGAAAGAGAAGTTCGTGTTTCAAAGTGATTGGAGGTAGACTAAGGTGTAAGGCCATCATCATGGATAGAAATATCCACCAACGGTGGTAGCGTAGGTGGCAATTGAGATAGTGCTAAGGTTTGCGAGGAAGGGATCATGGGTTCGATCCACATGATTGATATTTTTCTTGTGAGAGGCCTTCATTATTTGTGGGTGCTTTTTGAGAGGAGGATAAAGTGGAAACATGCACCTAAGGTTCCATGTGGGCATGTAGCCCACTTGGTAGCCTAGCTTGAGGCTAGGGTGTTGGAGAGGCTACGTTGTGTGTTCGAATCATGTCGAAGACATTTTGGTGGGCAAATTAGTTGAAAGGTATGTTAAAAATATTTTTACTTCTCCAAAGGTTGTGAATTTTGGAAATTGCTTAGAGGTCTTTGTAAGTTGGAAACTATAAGGTTGTTGAGGGAGTTATAAGGTAAAGTAAATTAAAATATTTTATTTTAATTTTTGGTGATTGCAATTTATTTTATAAAGTGGGAGTTATAAGGTAAAGTAAATTAAAATATTTTATTTTAATTTTTGGTGATTGCAATTTATTTTATAAAGTTGGAGTGATAAGGTCTTTAAAGGAAATTGTTGTGTATTTTTTTAATAAGGATGTTGAATTATATTATGTAAGTTTGGAGATTATAAGGTGTACTAAGAGATTTGATATTTTGTATGGTAAAATAATTATTGAAAATTATTTTGTGGAGATCTTGAGATAGGTTGTGGCTACCTAACCCTAGTGTTGGCAAAGAAAATTTTATTGTGGTTAAGATAGGTTTTGAAGACATATCTCCATCAAAAAAAAATGTATGGGTACATCTTCTTTGTGAGTAAAATATTGTTGGATTGGATGTTGTGAATGCTAATCTGGAGTGAAAAGGATTGTTTGATAAGCATTGCTGAGTTTGATTTTGAGAAATACAATATTTATTGATGAAGGTTTTTATGGAATGAAGGTTGATGCAAGAAACCTCATTTGATAAGCATTGTTGGAAATATTGAATGAGCCTTCATGTTATTTAACTAGGGTTTAAGAAAGACAATGAGTATCATTGTTATGTGATATTGTTTAATAAGTATTGTTGGAAATATTTGAGTAATATTTCATATGCTTGATTAGGGTTTGTGAAAAAGAACTTGAGTATCATTGTTATGTGAGTTTGGAATCATCTTGAGTCAAGGGTTGAGTTCCATAGTATGGGTTATTGAATTTATTGTGAAACACTAGTTTAGGGTTTGAAAGAGAGGTGTGTTTCATTGAGTGATTGGTTGAGTAAAGTTGTTTGAGTTGATTGAAAGTGTTGGAGTGATAGTTCAAGTTATATGAAACAAATTGTTCTTTATTTATGGAGTGATTTGAAAGAGATATTGAAAGTGATTGAGCATTGTTGAAACATATTGAGTCTCTAACCATTCTCTATATATTTTTGTGGTAAAGCAAGAGAGATTGAAAGTGATTGAGCATTGTTGAAACATATTGAGTCTCTAACCATTCTCTATATGTTTATGTGGTAAAGCAAGAGATATTGAAAGTGATTAAGCATTGTTGTGAGTGTGAAATGTATTGAGTCTCTAACCATTATTTGTATTTTTTGTGAGATTAGAACAATATTATGTGTGAAACTTGTTTATGTGATTGGAAGAGGTTTTCTGTGATAGATTGAGTTGAGTTGAATAATATTTTTTGAAAGCTAGTGAGAAAACTTGAGTAAGTCCTAGAGGGGACTTAAGGACGGATATGTGTGAACTTTTGTGGAAGCTTAAAAGCAGAGTTAAGGCAAGTCTTGGTGAAGACTTGTTGAGAAGATTGAGCAAGTTCTAGTGAGAACTTGTTGAGAAAATTTGAGGTAAGTCTTGGTGAAGACTTGTGGAAAAATTAGTGTGAGCTTTTGTAGAAGCTTACAATGCATATTTGAGTTATCTAGTGATGAATAATCAAATTATGGTAGAAGTAACAAGGACTCGATAAAATATAAAGGTACGAAATCGATTAAATGTTTTAATTGTGGTAAATATGGTCACTATGCAACTAATTTTCCAGAGGCTAGAAATATCAATGATGAAGAAATACAGGATCATAAGAATAGGGAAACATGAAAAAACAAGTACCAAAAGAAAAATAGATATGGACAAGGAAAGCAAGAAATATTTTTTTCCAAAGGAATAAGAAGAGTTTTTATGCAAACAAGGCAAGTAAGAGTTCAAGTGATAGTGATGGATGATCTTCAAGTAATGAATAAGAAGAAACTCTATTTTTAGAAGAATAAAAATATGATGTTAGAAAAAAGACACAAATGATTCTTAGGTGTTTTAGATATGGTAACTTTGGTAATCTTGAAGATATTCGTACAAGGAATGGATTATATTTCAGTGAAGATGAATATGAAGATGCTAGTGAAGGTCCAAGAGAATAAAATATTCTTATGGCAATAGAAGAAGGAAGTACTTCTAGTGGAAATAAATCAGAAAATAATGAAGATGATCCTAAAGGTAAATAAATAGAGGAAGAATTAGAGGAAGGAGAATTTGATATTGAGGTTGAGCTCATTTATTCCCTTGATGCATTAAGGGAGGTAAGAAATCAAATCTCAAAATTGAAGCTTAAATTTCAAGAATGTGATCAAGATAAAGGAAATCTTATAGAGGATCTAACTAACTCAATAGCTATGACAAGGAAATTCAAAGAGAATTTAGAAGATAAGGTTTTTGAATATGAAAAATTAGAGCATGAGGTAGCTTCACTAAGGAAGGAATTAAAAGAGACTAAGGATAAGTTACACATGTTTGGGAGAAGCTCAAATAACCTGGATAATATTATCAAGGTACAAAGATCTTTTTCAAACAAAACAGGAATTTGTTTTGAAAAGGTACAAATAAAACAAGGAGAGGAGTCAATCTCAAGATCCGAAGAAGAAGAAGCTTCATAAGAAGAAAGTGTAAGAGAAAATGAGACTTATTATGATGAGTTGGACAATAGAAAGTTCATCAAGGAAAGGAACAATACAAAAATTAGGAACACATGTAACAAAAAATAGTACAGGATAAAAGAAACTAAGAGACCAATGAGGTCAAGGTAAGGTAGTTTTAATGGATGATGCTTCTCATGTCACAGGTTTGGGCAAAAGTCTACACAATGCAAGACACATAAAAGACATGAATATGGAAATTTAAAAAATAGGTAGTTTTTTCAAGGGTATTGCTAGTCATGTAATCAGTTTGGTCACAAAGCAGTAAATTGTAGGATTCATGACAAGAATGGATATGGCTTCACTAGGAGAAACCCCAAAATATTTGCACCTTCAAGGAATCACAACATTAAGTGCTATAAGTGCAATAATGTTGGCCACATAGCTAAGTGGTGTAGAGAAGAACTTCCAAAGACAAGCAAGAACATGAATAGTCAAAGGAATCAAAAGGATTAGTTGAGAAAGACGGTGGACAAAGGTGAAGATTACTGTATGCTGGGAGTAGATATACTCCCACCCCAGAATTAACCACCTCAAAAGGAGGTGGGGGAGGGGCTAAGCTAAGAGTCTCATTCTTAGCCCCAAGCCCCAAAGGTGACCCTTTGCCATTGATGACAAAGGGGGAGAGATTTGAGTTAGGGGGAGATCATTCAATCAGGGGGAGCAGTTTCTTAGGGAAAGCAACTTTTGAAAAGGAAAAAGGAATGGTAAAAATAAAGGGGTTGCCATCAATTACAAAGGGGGATATTATTGGAAATTTTGAGTAATTTTATTGTCATTGATGTCAAAAGCGTATTGGTTCAATTTTGTCATCATTAAGGACATCAAGTGGTTTTTCCAAAAGCAAGAAGGTCTTGAAAAGGATTAGGATATAATATTTATTTTTAATATTATATGCATAAAAATGCCCAAAGGATGAAGACCCAAGGAAGGAGAAGAAAGTCTAAATTAAATAGTAATATTATATTATTATAATATTTTGAGCCAAATAACAAGGTGAAGAAAAAAAAGGTTCAAGTTGAAAAGACCCATGAGCATTCTATAAAAGATTTAATTTAAATTAAAATATTTTAATCTTTGATTAAGATTTTTATTTTAAATTAATAATGAGAGCAAAGGTTTTAAATTTAATATTTAAAATCTAATTAGAATTTTTAAATTCAAATTTCACCGACGTGTAAAATGCAAGAGCATGTGTATTAATATAGAAAATAATTTTCATTTTCCTATGTCCTTTGGATACATGCACCTTCGAATGAAAAATCGAGCACTGCATTTGTTGGAGAAAGAGAAGTTTGTGTTTCAAAGTGATTGGAGGTAGACTAAGGTGTAAGGCCATCATCATGGATAGAAATATCCACCGACGGTAGTAGTGTAGGCGAAAGTTGAGATAGTGCTAAGGCTTGCAAGGAAGGGATCGCGGGTTCGATCCACATGATTGACATTTTTCTTGTGAGAGGCCTTCATTTTTTCGTGGGTGCTTTTTGAGAGGAGGATAAAGTGGAAACATGCACCTAAGGTTCCATGTGGGCACGTAGCCCACTTGGTAGCCTAGGTTGAGGCTAGGGTGTTGGAGAGGCTACATTGTGTGTTTGAATCATGTCGAAGATGTTTTGGTGGGCAGATTAGTTGAAAGGTATGCAAAAAATATTTTTACTCCTCCAAAGGTTGTGAATTTCAGAAATTTCTTAGAGGTCTTTGTAGGTTGGAAACTATAATCTTGTTGAGGGAGTTATAAGGTAAAGTAAATTAAAATATTTTATTTTAATTTTTGGTGATTGCAATTTATTTTATAAAGTGGGAGTTATAAGGTAAAGTAAATTAAAATATTTTATTTTAATTTTTGGTGATTGCAATTTATTTTATAAAGTTGGAGTGATAAGGTGTTTAAAGGAAATTGTTGTGTATTTTGTTTAATAAGGATGTTGACTTATATTATGTAAGTTTGGAGATTATAAGGTGTACTAAGAGATTTGATATTTTGTATGGTAAAATAATTATTGAAAATTATTTTTTGGAGATCTTGCAATAGGTTGTGGCAACCTAACCCTAGTGTTGGCAAAGAAAATTTGATTTTGGTTAAGATAGGTTTTGAATACATATCTCCATCAAAACAAAATGTATGGGTACATCTTATTTGTGAGTAAAATATTGCTAGATTGGATGTTGTGAATACTAATTTGGAGTGAAAAGGATTGTTTGATAAGCATTGCTGAGTTTGATTTTGAGAAATCCAATATTGATTGATGAAGGTTTTAATGGAATGAAGGTTGATGCAAGAAACCTTTTTTGATAAGCATTGTTGGAAATATTCAGTGAGCCTTCATGTTCTTGAACTAGGGTTTAAGAAAGACAATGAGTATCATTGTTATGTGATATTGTTTAATAAGCATTGTTGGAAATATTTGAGTAATATTTCATGTGCTTGATTAGGGTTTGTGAAAAATAACTTGAGTATCATTGTTATGTGAGTTTGGAATCATCTTGAGTCAAGGGTTGAGTTCCATAGTATGAGTTATTGAAAGTATTATGAAACACTAGTTTAGGATTTGAAAGAAATGTGTGTTTCATGGAGTGTTGGATGAGTAAAGTTGTTTGAGTTGATTGAAAGTGTTGGAGTGATAGTTCAAGTTCTATGAAATAAATTGTTATTTATTTATGGAGTGATTTGAAAGAGAGATTGAAAGTGACTGAGCATTGTTGAAACATATTGAGTCTCTAACCATTCTTTATATATTTTTGCAATAAAGCAAGAGATATTGAAAGTGATTGAGCATTGTTGAAACATATTGACTCTCTAACCATTATCTATATGTTTCTATAGTAAAGCAAGAGATATTGAAAGTGATTAAGCATTTTTGTAAGTGTGAAATGTATTGAGTCTCTAACCATTCTCTGTATTTTTTTGTGAGATTAGAACAAGATTCTGTGTGAAACTTGTTTATGTGATTGGAAGAGGTTTTCTGTGATAAATTGAGTTGAGTTGAATAATATTTTGTGAAAGCTAGTGAGCAAATTTGAGTAAGTCCTAGAGGGGACTTAAGGATAGATTTGTCTGAGCTTTTGTGGAATCTTACAAGAAAAATTAAGGCAAGTCTTGGTGAAGACTTGTTGAGCAGATTGAGCAAGTTCTAGTGAGAACTTGTTGAGAAAATTTGAGGTAAGTCTTGGTGAAGACTTGTGGACAGATTAGTGTGAGCTTTTGTGGAAGCTTACAATGCATATTTGAGGTAAGTCTTATAGAAGACATGAGAGCATATTGGAAAAGTTCTTGAGAGCACTTGTGGAAAGATTTGAGGTAATTATTTGAGAAGACTTGATAGCAGAGTTGATTGATTGATTTGTTCAAACCTTGAGTTAAGGTTTGGGGTAGATCTAACAGAGTTGATTAGTGATTGGATCAAACTTTGTGTTAAGGCTTGAGGATAGATTTGAGGATAGAATTTAGTGCAAATTTGAGGACAAGTTTATGCCAGACCAGAGATAGAGATTGAGCATATGATCGAAGGACTGTGTTTAGTATAGATCATAGATAGAGTTTGAGAATATTTGTGCTAGACCGAAGGACTATGTTTAGTGCATCAAAGATAAATATTGAATATATTTGTGGTAGACCAAAGGACTATGTTTAGTGCAGATCAGAGATACATATTATGCAAATTTGTGCTAGACTGAAGGACAATGTTTAGTGCACATTTGAGATAGATATTGAGAATATTTATTCTAGACCGAAGGACTATGTTTAGTGCAGAGTTGAGATATATATTGATCAAATTTGTGCTAGACCGAAGGACTATGTTTAGTGTAGATTTGAGCAGAGTTGAGAGCAATATTTATAGGTGACAGAGTAGAGGATAGTAGTCTCCAGTGGATAGAGATCCATTATCTAGGGCAGAGAGGGCATAGGTCTTTAGTGGAGAGAGATACACAAGCCAGAGTAGTGGAGGTAGTTGTCCTCTAGAGGAACACCAATTAGAGTAGAGGAGAAGGAGTCCTCATGTGGATAGAGATCCACAAACCAACTGAGCGGATTGGTGTCTCCTATGGATAGAAATCCATAAAATTGAATAGGAGATTGGTTTCTCCTTTGGATATAGGTCCATAAACATTGTAATAGGGAAAGGATTCCCAAGATATTTGTTGATAAAATTTTAGTGAAAGATTTTCTTCGTGGAGTAGCCCACATTGGGTGAACCACATTAAATTGGTGTCTCTATTGTGTGTGGTGATTTTTGCATTGCTTTGATTGATTTTGTTGATATTTCCATTGATATATTGCACAATATTGTTTGGGAAAGAAAAGTAAAAAGTGGTCTTATACTATTCACCCCCTCTCGGTATAAGCTTGTGTTCTTCATCAATATGATCAAATTCCCACATGACAAGGTGGGTTTCTTCACACGAGGTGGGCTCCAAGGGAAATAGAAGCATGATTTTTATGAAAGAAAATTTGGGGATCTTTGACCCTAATAGTTACTTTTTACCCTCTTCATTCCTAGCTAGTGCTTGGTTCACGTGGTCTAAAAACCAATAGGGTGAAATTCATATTATAAAAATATTGGATTGGGCCATGCTCTTAGATTCTAATATTTTCTCCATTGAGAAATCTTCATCTTCTTCTCCCTTTGTCTCTGTTCACCTTGAGCTCTACTTGTTTGACCATTCTTCCATTTAATTTTCTATTATAGTTTCTTCTACTCCCACTTCTCTTTTTTTATCACAATTTTACCTTAATACCTCTATTCTACACCACCCCATGTTGAGGGCCTATATTATCAAAATTTAGAACCTAATCCTTAGATCAAAAGGGACCTTTGGATGGATTGATTGGTGGAATGTTGCTATCCAATGTACTACCAGCTTCTTATGCTCGCTTGGGTGTAATATTACTAAGTTTTGTCATCGCTCCAACATGTCTCTTAAGTGGGAGTTTGAAGTGGAATCAACTCAGCTTCAGTCTAATCCTTTCAATTACAAGCTTCAGAGACACCTTGTTATGGTTAAACAATAGCTTCTAATGGCAAAGCAGTATCATGACAAAGGGGCATAAATCAAGGTAAGGTTGCACTAGCTCAAATTTGGAGATAGGGTGAACAAGGAGTTCTTTCATCGCTTTCATCCTTGCAATCAATTTTTAGGCATTAAATCCCTTAATATTAATGGAGAGCATGTTTCTAAAATTCCTAGTATTCTCTCTACTTTTGAATAGCACTACCAAACTATGTTTATGGCTTAGGCCCATTATCTACAAAATGACAATTCTATTAAATCCTACCTTTATGTTGTCTTAGAGAGGCTTTCTAAGTCTCAAAGAGCTACCTATGAAAAGACCCTCTCTTTGAAGGATATAGAGGAAGATCTTTCTCATATGGCCAAAAATAAGTCCCCTAGTCTTGACAACTTCCCTTGTGAATTCTACAAGTCTCTTTAGAATATTGTTTGGTCTGATCTTCTCAAATTATATCAAGAGGCCTTCTCTAAGGGTTCATTGAGCCCTAGTATTAATCAAGGGATTATTAAATTTATCCACAAGGCTAGTGATCCTAAAATCATCACCAATTGGTGATATATTACTCTCCTTAATTTTTCCTATAATATCATTACCAAATCCCTGTCTTTATGCATTCACCATATCCTTCATATTATCATGAACCTAGATTAAATTGGCTTCATTCAGAGTAGGTTCATCCTTGAAAATATTATTGTTGTCTAGGAAGGCATGGACTGGACTCACGATTCTAACCAATAATCACTATTCATCAAAATTGACTTTGAGAAAGCCTAATACAGGATCGATTCTTTGTCCATTCTAGCCATGCTTAAAGCTCTTGGTTTTGGGCCTTGTTTCATTAGTTTTATGGAAATATTGCTTGCTAACGCTTCAACTATTTTTTCCATTAATAGACACAAGTTTTTCATATACTCTCCATGATTCAAGAACAAAAATCTTGCGAGGAACCTACTATTAAAGTTAAGAAAACTCACACAAAATACTGAAATTAAGCAAAAACTCATGCAATATTACAATGTGGAAAGTAAATACAGATTAAATACTCTCACAATAAACACTGAATTGCAGGCCTCTTTGAGGGAGCAACCGCATTCAATATTCCATTCACTTGCAAAAAGATAAATTCATACATGGCTTCATAGCTTTTAAAGAAAGACTTCATGCAACCCTAACCCTAAGCTCAAGAGTTGGCTTACATGCAAAATTCCACTTGAGCTAGAATCTTCTACCAAACATCAGTTACAATCTTGATAATGAGTACATTAAATGGTCCCACTTGGATAGGAGCTTAACTTATGATATACATTACAAAATATTGCAAAATAACATTATAGATGGGATCCCCCACATTGGAATTGGGTCGTTACATAAGTGATGAGAATTACAAAATAACGTTAGGATGGGATCCTAAGAGGCTCTTTTGATCCATTAGACAAGTCTATCCATTGGAAACATCCCTTTATACCCTCACTGCTAAAGGGTTTAACTATTTACTAGCTCACCATGCTGCTTAGGGGTCTATTCAAGGAGTATCTCTCCCTAGAGATGAGACTTAGTTGATCAATGGACATTTTGCTGATGAATATTTTCCCACTCTTATTGAGGAAGAAGATCTCATTCATAAAGCGCTTGCCTACCTAGACATTTTTTATCTAGATTCTGGATCGTCCATTTAATGGAGAAAGACTCAATGTTACAGGTAGTCTCTCGACTTGATGCCCCATTGGCTTAGTTAATATCAATGGAAGATCATCCAATAAGGGAAAATATTTCATTTTTTAGGTATTCCTTTTGCCTTTAACAATTTTTTACCAGAGCTATGGAAGTATGGTATTAACACGATGGAATATAAACTTACCTACTAGTCCACCAAGAAGCTCTCCCTTGCTTGTAAATTTTAAATTTTCACAAAATTCCTTGCAACCACCCATGTTTATTATTCTTCCTGCTAGGTGCCATCCAAAAATTGCTATAATAATATTTATAAGCTTATGTAAGAATTTTTATGGTCCTCTTCCAATAATGGTTTGAGATTCCATCGTGTTTCCTATGAGTATTGCTATCTTCTTAAAAGATATGGTAGGTTTGGCATTAATAATACCCAGTGTCAATATTTGGCTCTCTATGTTAAGTGGATTTTTAGAGCCCTCACAGGTAATGAATCCTATAATATTCTCATTCAAAACTAAATCAGTGAAGGTTCCCATTTTAGCCATAAGAGTTGGAGGGGCATGGGGTTTCCTTCCCTCCTTGTTGCCCTTGTTTCTATCAAAGTGTTAAGATCCTTCATCATTAGGAGCATTTGGAAAGCCTAGTAGAGTGTTAAGCCTTGGGTTAGATGGAATGGCCAGAGCTTCTGGAATGTTCTCTCCATCAACGAAATAAATGTTTGGTGGTCGCTTGTTATCACCTACCAGGGTTCCCCACTTGCGCAGGTTCCTTTGGTTCATGCACTTATATTCTTTTGCAAAGGTATGTGATGCATCACTAATTTATTTTCTTGTCCTACTAGCGATTGGATCCCTTGGGATGACTTTAGAGCCAAATGTGGACTTAGTCACTATGACAAGGACACTTTTGAGGCTATCAAGGCTGCTCTTCCTGAATCCATGTTACACAATATTTTTATGCTTTTGCAATGACCTTGGTGGAAGGACTAAAAGTGGTATCCAAACACTTCGCTATGAAACTATAAGGCTCAATTGGGGTATGGATGGATCTCTCCTTGCCTTCCCATGATTGATAAGCTCAATAAAGAGTGGAAGGTCTCCTCCCTCGGCCTTTTTGGATGTGTAGGTTCCAGATTGCTTGGGCTCCTTTCTTGGAGCCCAAACTTTCCTATTTTTCCTAGAGTATTTTGCACCAAGAGCTTCCTATTAGGGAGCGTCTCTAGCATTTAGCAATCCCTAACCCTTATTTCCTTTTTTATCTTCAATCTGAAGACTTAGTCCATGTTTTTTGGGTTTGTGCTCATGCTCATTCCCTTTGGGAATACATTTTTTTCCTTTTTTAGACCTTATTCCTTCATCACGTTTGAGTGGAAGCATATCATTTTGGGAGACCCCCTACCCTTGCCATCTATTTTATTTGAAGTGTGGCACTTATTTTGTATGGCAACCATGTTCAACATATGGAGAGCTAGAAATGACTATACATTTGGTAAGTGTTCTTCCTCTTTACACATCTCTACTTTTGAGAAGTCTAATATTATTTCATCTATGTATTTTTAGATTATAGTTCAATCCAATAAGGTGGTCATAGAGCTCACTCATATTTAGGAGCTTATTGATCAGTGGAGGAATGCATCGTGTGTAGTCAATCATGTTCCTCTTGAGGAGGATACTCCTTGAAGCCAGTATAGGACTAGACAACAATTTTGTTCACTCTCAAACTACACTCTCCTAAATCCAAGTCCTTATAGAGATGGTCATGGCTACTTGACTATTCCTCTCTCCCCTCAACTCCTCGAATTGACACCTGGGATAATTTAGGAGCTTCGATAATTGTTGCTAACTAGAGCCATTTTTTTATAGCTAGGAGGATGTTCCCAACACTTCTGTATAGGGGAGGGATTCAGTGCCATAGTCTCTTGATGCTACTATTGGATGGGAATCAGTCCCAGGGATGGCTAAACACATATAATGGTGCCTCATAATTATGTAATCAGTTAGTTCTATTGACCACCAGTTTTGTAAGGCGGTATTTATTAGCTATAAATTGTTTGCTTGGGCTCTCGCTCTATTTTAAAATGGATGGTTTTTTGGCTAATGGTGTTAACAACAACATGTTTATCCACTTCTTTTTTATTTGTAAAAATGTATTCTATTATTTTTTAATATAATACCTTTTTTACATAAACAAAGATTCTAGTTTTAATGGTGGAATAGGTAAATTCAAACTTCCATTTAGTCCACCTTTTAATCTCTAAAAATTATATGTAGTGTCCATAGAATGTGGAACTTGTATAAAATCACTTTATAATCTCTAAAATTTATAGGTAATGTCCATATAATTTAATCTCAAAAAATTATATGTAGTGTCCATAGAATGTGGAACTTGTATAAAATCACTTTCTAATCTCTAAAAATTATAGGTAATGTCCATAGAATGTGGAACTTGTATAAAATTATTTTCTTATAATAGTCATTACACTTTCAATAAAATATGTATTGTATGGATAAAAATTACCATAGATTCACTTTTCCTGTCATCCACAATTAAGTTATCCTTCAAATAAGGGCTTATGGCTTCTACAAATATAGTCATTACACTTTCAATAAAATATTTAAAGTATGATAAAAAATACCGTAGATTCACTTTTTCTTTCATCCACAATTAAGTTATCCTTCTAATAAGGGCTCCAGGCTTCCATAAATTGATTTCTTCCTTGTTGATTGGCATTTTCTCATAGAAATCCTTATTTTTTTAATTCGTTTTAAATATTTTAAAAAATAAAAGGTGAGGCTATGTTTTATTCGAAAATGGAATTTAATATTTAAATTTTTAATTAGATGAAATAAGTAAAATTAAATGCTGAAAATAAATTGAACTATATATTTAAATATGCTCTAAGGGACAATGTAATGGTTCGGGCTTTGGCTCTTATTTGGGAGGTCCAAGGTTCAAACCACGGTGTGGACGAGTGTGTGAGGGGGTGGGTGTGTGGTGGTTGTGTGTTAAATTCCCTATTGATAAGCATAGATTTTGGCTTTACAAGGGGTCATGGTTGGGAGGAGACTGTTCAGCGTTGTGCGTTGGTCATAGAGGTTTCTCACACTAACAAAAGATATATATATATATATATATATATATATATATATATATATATATATATATATATATATATATATATATATGTGTGTGTGTGTGTGTGTGTGTGTGTGTGTGTATCAAAGATAGTTCCATGTGTTTGCAAGTGATAGCCAAGAGTCACAAGGAAAGGAAGAGTCATGGTCATCTAAGAGTCCTCATAGAAAGGTTATATATGTAAGTTATAGCCATTAGAAAGGTGGCGCAATATGATGTGAATATATGCTATTGTGGTGTTATTATAATCTCCTTGAGAGATTTTTGTAACAAAATATAGTGCAATACAAAGTTGCATATATTTGGCTAGACTAGTTTCCCAAGGCTTCATATTACTATTTTCATATCATATCATACCTTTTACTCCAATAGGTCCAAGATTTCCTTTAGCTACCCCATCAAAGTTCAATTTTAGCATACCATCTAGAGGGGAGTCCATTTGCAAGGGCTCCACTGTGTGAGGCCCTCTGTGAAATCAAATCTACTAAAACCCTAAGTGATGCAATAATAAAATGAAAGTAAAATATGAGAAGATGTAATATGTGATACAATAGAATATTATACCTTGCTAAGAATACCTGATTATTTTTGATCTCTGCTCCTGCTTATGCAATCTGAAGGTGTATGAACGCCTAAAAGCATTCGAAGGTATGGTGGTGGCAAATTTAGAGGTTTGAAAATGCTCGAAAGCGTTTGCTAATGATGATGAACACCCAACAACATTCCTAGAATGCTCAGCAACGTTCATGGGATGTTGGGAGGTATTCGAGGGTTTCTACAGAGGGTATTGCAGTACCATTTTTTATGGTTCTACCTACAAATGTTTCTTGTCAGATTTGGTCAAAATGGAGATAGATTCTTGTTCAGAAGAGTTGGGCTCACACATAACCTAATCATTCTGCCATTATATGTTGACTCTTCCCTTTTGGATCTTCTCAGCCTTTTCTATGGCCTATTGTACATGATTTTGGTACATAACACATGAATTGGGAGCATCATTTCATATTATGTTAGCTCTTTTAGCATAATGATGATGATAGCTCTACGTTTGCTTCTATTTCTATTAACATTCCACCATTGATTAGAAAATCATCTTTAGATCTTCTAGATTTATTTCTTTCTTGCTTATTGATCCTCTTATCTATTCATTATTAATCAGAACATGTTAGGCTTTACTCATTTCTCAATTTACCCATGGAGGATGTTATCATATGTTGTACAAGAGGTTTAATAAAGTTTACTCTACTAGTTAGTTTACTTTATTAATAATTTCTTGGTATTTGTAGTTTTGTGTAACAACTTGCATCTCATTGACCTACCTTGGTCATTCATGGACATTAATTGAGTTATGTTATCTATGAAAGTTGATTTATGCACTCACTAGAAAAACCAAGTCGAAAGCGGTCGTACACTAGCATCAATCCAATTATAGCACAAGGATCCACTCAAAGGGCTCATTCTCCTCACATCCTGGACGGCCTAACCTGCAAGAGATAAGGTGCAAAAGCAAAGGGAGAAACAATGTCATTCGAGAGCAATATCATCTACGAAAGGAGGATATAGAGCATTATATTTTTGGTGAGCCTTGCATTTCAATGAATCCACCAATAGCTTGAGAGCCACATCTAGCTTCAAGAGATTGTGCATTTGGTAAATGTAAATAATTTCTTATAGGTGCTCTAATGGGGATGTTGGACCATCACTAGTATACTCTGGAAAAATTTCCAACAGTGATACTGAAAATTTTCCCCAAGCAACTAGTGCTTTTGGAGGTTAAGTGTGTTTGTTTACAATCTGATTCTATAGCACAATTAGTGAGTGTACTGGGTGCTAGTAGAGGCCAACCCAATTCTATTATCTTTGCATCCATCTTGCAGATACATGGCACAATTGGTGAATGTCCTGTGTATTGGTAGAGGCTGACATGGGCTTCATTTCCCCTGCGCCCACCCTGTGGATACTCAAATAACAATCTCTTGGGACTAATGTCATATGATATACCTAGACGAGATACTTATGACTAGCCACAGAGCTAGATTCTTAGGGCTTTCATAACAATTTTTTTTGTCCCAATGGGATAGTGTAACGGTTTTGAGCTTTGGCTCTTCTTTTGAAAGTCCAAGGCTCCCCAGTCTTCCTCTAGGGTTTCAAATACTAAAGAAAAATGAAAGTTTCAAACATGCATCCATTTCCAACATGACAGGGAAGAATAAGTGCCCGCCTTCTCCTCTAATCCTTATCCTCTCTCCAAAAATACGAAGAAAGCAAGAAGATTTTTTTTTTTTTTAAATTTACCCCATAATAAATTCCATATAATATTTCCACCATCAAATTAATTTCAAATTAAAACTATCAATAATAATTTTTATATTAAACTATTATATTTTCACAATATAATTAATTTTCCAATATTTATAATTCCCTAATTAATTAATTAATTCAATCTAAAAATATAATAATAATTAATTAAGTAGGAAGAGATTTTTGTAACCATACACCTTGCAGATACCACTTCGCCCATAGAAAAGTTGGATTTCAAACTGGATTTGGTTATCCGCCTCTCTTTTTCCGTGATAGCTTGTGGATATGAGCATTGTGAGTTAATAGCTTCTTCAATAATGATTTGAATTTCGATCTTTTTACCTTGGGGAGTGTCTTGAGTCTGATATGACAAAGGCTTCCCCGTTACTGGTGAGACAGACTACAACGAATACATTGGACAGGTAATCCCTGCCTATAACACGTACGAGTGATCAAATTCAATGATCTGAAAAATTGGTATCCTTACTCTGCAATTTCGTCAATTATTGCACGGGAAATGAGAGTTACTGGAAATTGTCACGTCAGTGCAGTCTTTAACCTGTCGTTGGAAAGCACGAGGAAATTGAGACAAGTACTCGCACAGACGGAAGATGACAGAGGCTTGGCGTTTAACAATAGTTTTGTATAAGCGACAAGAAAAATAAAGGATTACAACGAGTACATTGGACAGGTGATCCGACTATAACATGTACAGGTGACCAAATTCAATCTATAGTGTCTGAAAATTTGTATCCTTACTCTGCAATTTCGTGAATTATTGCACGGAGAAAAAGAGTTACTGGGAAATTGTCACGTCAGTGCGGTCTTTAACCTATCGTTGGAAAGCACGCGGAAATTTAGACCAGCACTCGCAGAGACGGAATATGCCAGAGGCTTGGCGTTTAACAATAGTTTACAATACAAGAAAAATAAAGTAGTGGGTTAGACAAATTACACCGAGTACATTGGACAGGTAATCCCTGGGTATGACATGTAAAGTGATCAAACTCAACGTGTATTGGCTTGAAAATTGATATCCTGACTCTACAATTTCGTGAATTATTCGAATCTTCTACAGAATTCTCATATGAAGCAACGACAAGATGGGTAGCATAAAGTGTTTGAAGTGTTAGTGCTTTGAGTGTTAGGGATCTTCGCTCGAATTCCAACAGATTCAAAAGCAGAAAATGGAGGTTTGTTGAAATTTTTGGTCATCGTTGTGGTCCAAGTGGCACCTATGAGTTTCATCTATGTTTTATTTTATGCTTTATTTTACCCAACAATGTATCTTCAACCAATAACCAAGTGGTAAGTGTGAGGATTCCAGTCAATCAGACGATCAAATGCTACAAAATGAGTGGCTATGACTAGCAAATAATTGGTACTAAAGTAATATATTACTAATCTTTTAATGGTTATAATTTTTTACATATGAAAGTATTTTTGTGTTTTCATGTGAAAATAATTTTGTTGTTTTCAAATTACATGATTTTTTTTTAGTAATATATACTAGTGATATTAGTTTACATGAGGTTTTAAATTTTGTATTTTTTAACGAATCTTTTAATGGTAATAATTTTTACATATGAAAGTATTTTTGTGTTTTCATACGAAAATAATTTTGTTTTTTTTCAAATTACATGATTTTTTTTAGTAATATATACTAGTGATATTAGTTTACGTGAGGTTTTAAATTTTGTATTTTTTAACGAATTTTTTAATGGTTATAATTTTTACATATGAAAGTATTTTTGTGTTTTCATATGAAAATAATTTTGTTTTTTTCAAATTACATGATTTTTTTTTAGTAATATATACTAGTAATATTAGTTTATCAACGTATTATATTCGTAAGCGTTAAATTGTGTTGAATAGCCATCAAACCTAATTGCTCCATTTTGAAAGGATAAGTTCACCACCATATTTTAGTAATATATACTAGTGATATTTGTTTATGAACCTATTATATTCTTAAGGGCCAAATTGTAGTGAATAGCCATCAAACCCTACTGCCCCATTTTGAAAGTACAAGTTCACCACCATATTTTATTCAGCTGAAATCTTTGGTCCTTTTTATTTATTATTATTATAATGATCCTTTATATTTATTTGTTCCATAATATGTGAAAAGACTAAATCTAAAATAATCGTTAATAATAATTAAATATTTTAGTTGAAATAATATTTAATTTTAATAATTTATAATTAAAATATTTTGAATAAATTTAAATAAAATGCTTCTAAACAGAATAAGACATTAATTTAAATAATTATAAATGAGTGTATTAAATAAAAATAAAAACCTTTTAAGTTGAGATTTGGGTTTTAAAAAAGCTATTGTCAAAGGTGATTCTTTAAATGTTATAAATATGCTTAAAGGGACTTGTCACATAAGTTGGAAGGTGGCCAACCTAAGGGACGATGTATTGATTGTGCACGTTTTTAGAGAAGGCAATGCAACGACAAATTTGATGGTGAATCTAGGAGCCTATCGTCCGGGACCTTATGTTTAGTAGACGGACTTCCCTTCTGAGATTATCCATTGTGTCAATAATAAATTTCATTAATTTATGGCAGGAGGTTTACCTTCATTCACTTTGGTGGGAAAGGTTATGGTGCAACTGCAGTCATTGGTCGAAGTGCGGGGTGGCGACCGATATTTACTTACTAGGATTCTTGGGGGTTATTTTCTTTTAAATTTTAAATTTTGAATTGTGTTTCCCCCTTCTTTGCTGGTGTCAGGATATGTCCCGAAGCTTCTTTAGATTTCGTTGGAATGCGCTCTTCGTCCAATATTTTGACCTCATTACTTTGTGTTAGTTTTTCTTGTTTGTTCATAGGAGAGGGTGCTTGCATTGTTCTACGAATCGGTACTGGACCTCATCTCTCGTATCTCATTTTTGGTGTCTTGGGTGGTGATGGTTGCTTCGTTGGAATCATCACAGGGTGAGTAACCAGATTATTTTGAATTCCCTATCTTGGGATTGGTTTGGGGATAATCATTGTCGAAATTGACCTTTATGCCTGCGTCAGTTGGTCATTTTCCAGGCCATTGCCTTAGTGTCATCTCTATTAAAGTGCACTTTTGGTAATCCTACACTTGTCTGTAGAATATTTGTTTATTGGCTAGTTTGCGGTGTGTGGAGGAACTGCTTATATTGGCACGTAAAAGGTGGATTTTTCCCCTTTGCTTCTTGGAGTAGAAGGGTGTCTATTTTTGTTTTGTTTGAGCCCTAGTATTTTATGCTCATTCTCATCATTGCCAATTTATATTTTCCTTTGTGTATCCTCTTCTTTTCGGAGTATGGGTGGAGAATTTTTGGTTCATTGGCTCTTCCTTGTGTTCATGAGACTCTGGTATTACGAAATTTCGTAATTGACTTGGGGGAGTCAATTTTACCTATGATGGGGTGGGCGTCTATTTGTGCTTAGGCCTATTATGGGGCCTCCTATATTTTGTTTTTTGCTCGGGTATCTCCTCCTTTGTATACCTAGTATGTAAGAGTGTGGTTTTTAGAAGAAGTGATTATGTAACCTGTATGAAGATGGGTAAAGCCAAAAATTATGGGCCTAAGTCAAAGCAAGTTAAATCTAGGGTGGATCTCGATTCCCTAATTATTGATGAAGAGATTAAATTTATTCTGAAGAATGACGACTTACTGGAGTGTGTCCAAAAATTTCATGGATATAATGTGGTTCTTTCCAAATGGATGGCTACTACGTGGAAGGAGGGATGGGTAAGAGTCGAGTCTTGGTCCTTTGAGGTTTTTGTGGAGTTTATCAGTTGCACTACGAGCCTAGTGTTGGATGGCGCTTATCACAACCAAAATATGCATTCATTGTTGAAATAAATTAGCTTCTTCCTAGAGGGAGATGAATTTTTACTCAGAATCCATAATGGGTACAATGCCAAGGCCTTGTCTCCACCGTGGGACAAAGTGATAAAGGTTGTTATGGACTATTTCACATTGGATTCTATGTATGATGTCATACATAGTTTCCATGCTATGTTTTTGAATCATATTAGGAGATAAATGTGGATGAATATCCCCTTATTTTTGTTTCATTCTATGAGGAAGTTGATGTTGGCAGTTCAAGGAGGGCACGACCAATTTTCCCTTCACCAGGGATTGGCCCTTTTGGCTTTTGAAAAAGTTGTGATAGATAAAGGGGTCAAGGTGGAGGTTATTTTGTAGTATTTGGATGCTCTTTCAATCCCTACACCTGGCCAGGATTTGGTGGCTTAAGAAAGTTCAAGTGAAAATTTTGAGGATGTTTATTCTTTTTCAATGGGCTTTGGTATAGAGAAGATCTCCTGCAAGGTTCATGTTTTTGCTTAAGGTGTGAGGGAATCTATGATTAAGAGTTCTACTAATGAGATTGTTAATAAGTCCTCAATTTTTTTTGTGGCCACTCCTGTGATGGGGGGTCCTCTTTCTATCAGTTTGGTGGAAGGTAGTGGCACTCGCAAGTTGATGTGATTGATTGGTAAAAAGAGGGATATGACGGAGTCCTCTCCATTATCCCTTCCAGATGATGTGAAGGTTCTTCCCAAAGGTTTTATCAAGGATAAAATGGTGGTTGATATTTATTCTCTATGGGAAGCTTCTGTGAAGAAGAGTGCACTTATGCACAATTTAAAATTGATGGAAATCAAGCAGCATGCAATGTGGATTTCTATCAAAATGACGTTGGATTATGCTAAGGATGTTGCTTAAATGTATGGTAATATTGCCCACGAGATCGATTTAATGTTATATAACTCTCTCGATTTTCTCATTGATTATTTTTGTCTTATTTTCCTTGATGTTTTTGGTGTGCCTATTTTCCTTGATGTGTTTTGTGGTTTTCTCTCTGGGCTGCCTTTGTGGCAGGTTTCTTTATAAAAGGTTATGGGGTATCTTTCAAAACCCTCCTTTTCTTAATACTACCAAAAAAAATAAAAACCTCATCAGAATGGTTAGGGAAGCTATAAAATCTGTCAAAGAAGGCACAAGAAATCCACACCCAATTTTGCAAAAAATTGAAGGGCATTCAGAAGGATTAGCAAAATAGTTTGCATGAACCCTTCAGAATGGTAAAGCAAGCATCAATGGCATGAGAATTGAGGTAACCCCTAAAATCCTCAATGAAATTACTAAAATTCCTTGTGGAGTAGTAGAGTTAACAAAAGTATTTAAGGCAGGAAAACCAAGGAGAACCGAAACCAAACATGTTGAATTCAAAAAATTAATGTTTCCTTAGGAGAAAATCCTAAAATACGAAATCGTGTCTTGTTAAATCCTGAAATGTGAAATCGTGTCTCGTTAGGTCCAATCATGATTTCACATATTAGAAAATATAGGAAATACTTTTAATGTGTAAATTTATATGCCTAAGTTTAGACTCGGGCATAATTATGCAGGATTGTGATATGTAATGTGGGATGGAATGTGTAAGAATTTGTATAATAGTGTTTATTATAAATAACCATTTTATTTTAATACAATATTCTCCTATTGTAAATGTATAATAATGAGTGGAAGACTCTATTCAAAAAATGACTAGAGACAATATGCAAGTGTCCAAGATACAAGAAGAAGGCTTTGTAAAAAAGTTGTCAAAAGACTCAAATTGAAGATAACAAGTGCTACCCTCCCAGTAAAGACAAGCAGACCTCAAGCCAAAATTATGATCCCTCCTTGGATTGTGAACTTCTTTCTTCCATGAAGAAAAACTTAAGATGAGGCAAAAAATATTAAGGTGAGTGTAGACACCTAAAACGTGTCATGTCGATATGACTACTCATATGGGACATGCAAACAGACCATATGAAGGATCTTGGACAACTCCAAGGTGAAGCAGTGGTTTTAACCACTCAATTTGGGCAGATTTGGCTAACTTAGCCTTAGCCACAGCTAAAACCTGTGGCTAGCAGAGCTAGCTGTGCCTCAGAGCCGTGACTAGCATCAAAACTATTTTGAATCCTAAGCTGAGCTAAAATTTGGTTGCAACGGTCTGGGTAGCGAACATTCAAATAGTTTTGGGTGAGGAATATTTGAGATTTTTCCTCCCAACTGATACAACCTCCTGGATCTTGATAATGGCTTCCCAAGCAAGCCAGGATTAGGGATTAGGAGTCCTATAAGACCCCTTCCAAATTGGGGAGAAGTCTAGAATCTTCATGAGTTGAAACGTAGCGAAGCTCTACCAAAATGGATAGCAAATTGATAACCCCTTGAGGAGAGTCAAAATGCTACCCAATTATGGAGTGATAAGCATGAATTCATCAATAGAGCTTTCAAATGACTAGGAAACACAATTACACATTCAAGCCAATTGAACATGAATATCAACAAATTCAATCACCAATATATCTTGGGACACAGAGGCAACCCTTGATCATCAATTCCATGAAGGAAATTGGAGATCCAAGCCCTGATTACAAGAGGAAAATTATTTTCACCTCAGTCGCGATTATCAATCGTGGCTAATAGTTCCAGTTGTACCTTAGATTTACGGTGAGGGTTTTATATTTTATTTACTCTATTTTAACCATAGATATTATCTTCCAAATATGTTTGTAGGTAGATATAACTTTGATTAACTTTATTTTATGCAATTGTATGGTTAAATTTAGGATTAGAGGTAGATTTGCTTCTATTTTCCTTGCATTTGTCAATCTAAACTAGTTTCATTGTATTTGAGGTATTTCAAGTTTCTAATGGCTAATTAGGTTGCTTATTTGCTAGATTTCATGCTTTCTTTACATGCTTTACAATAATTTATTGATTTATTACATATCTTCATAGATTTACATGCTTTTTTGCTTTCTTTATTATTAATTTATGCAAGTGTCTCAAAGCCTCATCAAGAGAATCCTCCTTTGTTATTAACCTCTTTCATGTTGTTTCTTGAATGTTGAGTTTACAGGACCTAATCATTTTCAAGCCATTCAAGGTAGCATATACCTCCAACCATAGGAGAAGAAGGCTATCTTTGGCCTTAAGTAGTTCACGTACATCTGTGAAGAGTCTATGGATTATACCAACCCCTCGTTTAGAGGGTTTTCAATATTGTATTAATTATATCATAAATTTGGTTATCCCTAAGAGAGATTTATATGTAATTGATTTACATTACATTAATACAAAGAAATTCCTTTTTCTTGTCAAATTCATGTTATTGTGGTTTAATGCTTTAAATTTGCACTTAGTTGGTACGACAGCCTAGGTATATACTTTTCATAATGATACAGATGGAGATCATGGTGGGAACCCCATAAATTATGCTATCAATGAATCACTTGCTATGTTTATTTATTGTAGGTCTTAGTCGTGGTTAACAGTCTCAGATGCGCTTGACAATCGTGGCTAGCAGAGAATAAAAAAATAGCAAACAACCGAATCTAAATCAAACTTGGATCTCAGGTAGGAGATAATTCCCTATGTTTTCCTATGTTTTTCTATGTTTTATTTACTAAATGCAGTAGATGAAGTTGGTCTAAGTAGAAAACATAGAGAAAGTTTTAAAAGTGAAATTTTAGATTCTCTTAGGTTTTATTCCAGTCATTGCTAGGAACAACAGACTTCTGATTGCAATCTGTCCTAGTCTCCAATGGTCTGGGTTATGTTTGTAGAGATTAATTTCTTGGGGCCCAATTAGTGGCCAAGTTTATCACGTAAATTCATTCTCTAAAACTTCATTTAGTCAATTAGATGTATATTTATGAATGTTAAATATCGTTATCATTAGGCATTTAGGAAAGAGCATTGATTGCTTGGTGTTGCATTTTTAATTTTATACAAAATCTAAAATGAAAAAACACACACCATGCACTATCTAAATGCTAGTGATTTGGAAGTCATATCCAACCACTGGTAGGGTTCAATGATGATGGCAATTATTTCCATCTGTTGGCCCAACTCCCTTGAACCCTATTACTTGGCCAACACCAACTCCAATATTTGTCCTAACCATGCAAAATAACATGCATTCCTCTTCGGAGGGGTGTATCGCTATGCACGGGGTGCTGAGTGAGGATCGACAAGACATGTGATCCCTCCCTGGGTGTGGATTTCATCTCCACATTTTTGGGGGTTTACATGACCATGAATTTCATTTCTGGTTGTCAAGTTGCGAGCATACATGTGAAAATCCTTAAACTATTGAGCATTATATCAACAATTTCAATCATAATAAGAGTATTTTAAGTTTTTAGAAAATCTCAAAACACATCAAACCATTTAGGGCTCACAAACAAAATTTAAAAGAGATAATCATCATTGTTTTCTTTGTTTTCTCTAAAATATACATACGAGATAATACAGATCATGGTTATCACACGGAGATGCCGATCTTGGCATAAAACTGAGGTCAAGTTTGAAGCTCCACTTAATGCACAACATAATACAGAGAAATCTCAATCACAAGATCCTCCCTAATGACATTCGATGAGCATTACAGGGGATAAGTCTACGCATGTGGGTTCTCATCAGAATACCTCATCCATAGGAGGCAATGTACATGCCTTGTGAGATAGATCCAAGTATGGAAGATCCCAACATGGGGTATTTGAATATAGGAGAATTTATCATGATCGTACACCTCGTGGTTCCATTGGATCCGTTAAAGAGTGCATCATTGAGGAAGGAACTATAACTAAGTTAGTGCCCATCCATACTCAATATAAGGGAGGCTCCAGGTCCTCGATAGTTCAAAATAGACAAGTAGAAAATCCATCCATTTAGGGATAGGAAGAGAGGGCTGCTTCAAGGCATAGGCCCTCACAGACTTTAAACAAAAATCAACCTGGCAAGTTCACATTTGACATGTCTAAGGTTGGAGTCAATGGTATGCCACCACATGAGTTGTGGTGCACTAGGTAATTGGATGGTCTAGATAGAGTCTTAGGGTAGCTAGGGTATAAACCCTTAGTTGCACATTCTCATTCTATGAGTTCTTGTAGTGAGAGCACACGTCGGACCATTAGAGATCCAGGAGAATGCTCTAAGCATTCTCATAGTATAATTGCCTCGTCAACCAACATGGGCATAGAGTACATACAACACCAGAACATGAATGTTGTCTACATAGACAAAGGCAATAGTTTGGCAAGTAGGTATGTTGGAGGTCATATCGACAAATTTATTCAGATAGAACGAGTACACCAAAGACCCCATATGGCCGATATTATAGATCAATTATAGAAATTGGTGTTGGAACAACAGTAGTAGATCTTCCAATATCAATTGGAAGATGTTCATGCATAGCATAAGCATCTAAAAAATGAGGATACTTAGAGACAAAGGTTACTAAGTCAACATATTTTTGAGCAATTCATCTTTGATCAAAAGGAGCATGCTAAGCAAGAAGAGTGATTGGCTCGTGCCAAATTGCTCCCTCATAGTGAGTATAGGGAGCACACTCATAGATGAGCTACTTTGCAACCTGATTTGCACCTTGAGCACATTGAAAACCATACTCACCACGCGGTCCAAAACATGATGGAGCACCAAGAATAGGAACATCATGGGTATACGTAGTATGGAGAAGAAGCAAGAGATGACCAAGAATAGGAATATCCTGAGATCTCCCTAGTAGACATGGAGGATGAGCCTAGTCCTCCACCTTGTTTGAAGAAGAATTTACCTCCAAAGGCTCCGGAATGACCTATAAGAGAAGAGGAAATTATATATTCAAAGGCCTATCATGACTTGACAGATAAGGTTCAAGCTATAGAGAAGCAAGGGGTGGCCTATCAAAATCCAACCTTGAAAAAAATTCATAATGAACCTTTATGCCCATCCATGCCCACTCCAGTGTATCCTGAACACTTTGAGATGCCAAAGCTGGAGAATTTTCAAGGTGAGGAAGATGATCAGGAACATGTTACAAGTTTTATGGACATGTGCTTTCAGATCAAAAGCAATGATGCCATGTTGCCAAGAAAATTCATCACAACCCTTTCAGGCCCTACCTGAGAGTGGTTTAATCAACGTAAGAGGCACAACATAACCAAATTTGAACAACTGGTTAATGCTTTTCTTGAAAACTTCTACTCTGGCATCAAGAATAAGGTGAACCTATCCGATCTAGCTACTTTAATGCAACATGATGATGAGCCAATTATAGGTTATGGTAAAATATGGAGAAATATAATGGTAAAGTTACCATTTTCCATTCTGACCACAGGATTAACTTGTATGTTTACCAAGAGTTGTGCGAAGCACATCTCGTTACTGTTGTAGTTTTAATAGTACCAAACATTCGAGAAGGCCTTGATACAAGCCAAGGTAATAGAGGACATCAAGTTACAATAGGGTAACTTGAAGCTCCAAAACAAGAAGGAATGGAACAAGAAGAACACCCACAATCAAAAGGAACATGCCAAGCCAGCCCATGTAAACCAAGTGGTGTTAAACCTCCAAAAAGAGGATAAGAGGTAGCAACAACAGAACTATCAAGCCTAACCTCCTCTTGTGTGGTATGACCAATGCAATAATAACAAGAAGGGTAAGAATAAATAACAACACCGACCTCACCAGTTCACACCTTTGTTGAAATCGATGAAATCGATATTCCATCAACTATGCGAGGCCAAGTCCCTCAACTTACTGGATATCAAGTTAATATACCCTAATAAACCCAAGCCAAAGAGGTATAGGGATGATTTATATTGTGCTTTCCATAGGGCAAAGGGACATGACATCGAAGGATGTTGGAGTTTTAAGCATGTAATGCAAAATATGATCAAAAGAGGTGATCTAACTGTGGATAACCCTCAGGTGTCGAACAACTAGAATATGGGGATATTCAAGAACCCCTTACCAAATGATGAGCCACCGAGGAACAATGTTGGTCATGTGAATAAAGTGTAGGTTGAACCACCAACTCAAGGATTCGTCCACATGGTTAATGTTTTCTTAAGAAAAGGGAGGTATGAGCATCCAAATATACCTCCAGCTCCAATTAGAGTGCACACTGTGCCTTAGCAAAGGCCAACTTAAAATATTCCTGGCCCACCAATAAGACCGGTGGTGACCATTAGAAGTAGGCTAGTTCAAAGCCTACAGACAACTCCAACAAATTTGTCAATCTATGAATTGATTCAATAGTCTCCTAAGCATAGGGAGACACTCATGGATATTATAATATCAACTAAATTTTAGTCCTAGGTGCTTGAAGCATTTCCAAACTTCATGGGACATGTGCATCAGTGCAGTGAACCTGTCATTCAATTTAGTGATCATGAGATTATGATGGTCTCCACTACTATAACAAACCTATCGCTACATATAATTGCATGTGTAAATCACACACCATTCAAATGGGTTTTTATTGACACAGAGTCATCGATCAACATCATTAATACCAAGGCACTAACACATCTGAAGTTGCCAAAATCACATATTATACCTTCTACTTTCACCTTGAGAGCATTCAACGATGCACTATGCTCAACAGTAGGTACTATAGTTCTTCCAATTCAGGTTGGCTAAATACCATCCCTGTGATGTGTCATGTGATCGAAGGTACCATGCAATATAACATCCTCTTGGGGAGGCCTTGGATTAGAGAAATACATCGTGTTCCCTTGATTTTACATAAATGTATTAAATATATACATAAGGGACAAGTTCACATGGTACCTTCTGATGAAGAGCCATTCAAATACGTGAACTTAGCAAATTTTCCAAGAGATTTCATTCTCCCCTCTATGCATATGGATATACGACCGACATCACCAATAAAAAATCTAGAAGGTGAATTAAAAGTAGTGTGTGCAGGACCTTCCATGATAGCACCATAGTTATTAGAGCACACAATATTAACTTTGACTAAACCTATGACATCCAAAGTGCCTAAGAGTGACAAGAAGCTTAAGGTAATTATGGGTGACAAAGAGTCAAAGAAAGCACCCAAAGAAGTAATCATCGATGGTTCTAGCCCCATGGATGAAGGGGACACTAAAAATCAAGTTGAGGAGGTACCTTAGCCTGCCTCGCTTGCTTCTTTAGCAGGGTAATCTACACCGCAGATGACCATACATTTGGTTAATCTTGTATTAGTGGAATATATCATACATAACATGACATTCATGTCATTTATCAAAATTGCACAAGATATAGGCCTACCTCAAGCCCATAGCTTTCCCATGGGAATGGTGGTACCACTAGGGGTGCCACCCAACCAAAAAAACTTCATTTATAGAGGGCTTTATTAGCTTACAAATCACACGCCCATATATGAAGATGATGATGAACCATTCATGGTGAATGTTCATTACCTATTTAACCCTGAATTCACTTTGTGCTATCTTTAATGTTACCATTGGCATGGTTATGAGCTCTTAGCAGCATCCTTAGATCATCTAAACCTCGCTTTGGGGGATGACGTGGATTGGAATCCTTATCACCTTAATCCTTCTTGTATATGAAGGGGTAATAGAATAGTAACCTATGTATCATAAGCACCACTAGATATCTATTACGAGCACATCGTGGTAGAGGTAAATCAATGAGACAATCCAAGAGCCAAATTGGACATCGAAAGCCATCAAAATTGAATCAGAAGTTGCTTCTAAGGAAGTGCAAGCAGAGTCCATCGTCGAAAGTCATGGACTAGATTACAATTCTAGGGTAGATGATGATGATCAATCCTCACATAATGAATGATATGATGAGAAAACTAAGTTGGTATGCAGATCTAGAATTTGGGTATAGCAATCAAAATTGAATCAGAAGTTGCTTCTAAGAAAGTGCAAGAAGAGTCCATCATCGAAAGTGATGGACCAGATTTTGATTCTAGGATAAATGATGATGATCAATCCTCACACAATGAACGATATGAGGATGAAACTCTCTAAATTTATGTCATATGTTACCCATGGATCAAATGGGTGAGAATGAGGAATTCTTCATGGTCGATAGCAACTATGAGGATGAAACAGAGCAGGACTACTTTGGGCCCTATCTTGCTAATCATTTGATTCCTGTAGATTAGGGTGAAGGAATCATTTATAACATCGATGATGAGGATGATACAAAGAAAGCCTATCTTAGGCCTTAATATTTGTGCCATCGATATGAGTTGATTGACATAGATGAGATGTATCGACGTGTCTATCTTGGCCCGTAGCTCAGAGGGAGACCACCCAATTTGGATATGATTTATCATATAGTATTACCTAATCTAATGACATACATGTAGCTCCTAGACCCAAGTGATTCCATTTTTGAGTTTGTTCATAGACCAGATCCAGAGATCCCCATACCCCTTGAGCCACATCTTGGGTATGCGAACAACATAGATAATATAGAATCACACACACATGGTCCTAAGAGCTAATCCATTCCATCAATATGATTTCCATTGATTTGACCACTCCACTTCGTAATCCAGTCGACCCTTGAAAACCATTGTATCTGAATGTAGATGTTATTGATTGGGATCGTGTTGACTCACCACTTGAGCCTGAATATTTCTTCCCTAATGAAGAAATGCTACAACCTTTTCATTTTGTTCTAGGTTGTGCACACGATTTTTATCATGCTGAGGGAAATTCTAATGTAGGACCTTTAAACCCAGATGATGACATCCACTTGATTCCTATGCCTCACCAGCTTGAGGATATATCACACATGTTAGTAGAGGAGACCTTCAATGTGGATATCAGTAATAATCCTATTAATCCTAAAAAGGTCAAATTTGGAAAGAGTCTATCTCTCGATGAGTGTGCCATACTCATCCCTCTACTGAAAGAGATACCTAAAATTTTTGCTTGGACATACAAGGATATGTCGGGACTAGATCCAAAATTGGTTACTCATAACCTTTCGCTAGACCCCACTAAAATAGCTATCAATAAGAAGCTTAGGAAGATGCATCTAATAGTCACTTTAATGGTTAAAGACGAGTAGCAGAAGTTGTTGGACATAGAGTTCATTATCTCCATCAACTATTTGAAATGCATATCAAACATGGTACCTATAGGAAAACCTGATGGAAGGATCCGTATCTGTATGGATTTCAAAGATCTCAACAAGGCAACAACAAAGGATTCATTCTTGTTCCCCAACATAGATGCTCTTGTAGATGCAACTGCAGGTTATGAAATGCTCTCCCTTATGGAAATTTTTTTTGGTTACAATAAAATTTGGATTAAAGGCAAAGACCAACACAAAACCATGTTCACCATGCCATGGGGGACATTCTGTTACAAAGTTATGCCATTCAGTCTTTAAAATGTTGGTGCCACATATCAGTGAGCCATGACATACATTTTCCATGTCTACATGCACAAAATATTAGAATATTATATCGATGACTTTTTGGCAAAGTCATTACTACATTCTGAGTATGTAGAGGTTCTGAGAAAGTTCTCCAATCACCTGATAGAGCATAATGTTAGGTTTAAGCCCAAGAAGTGCATATTTGGTGTAACTTCAAGAAAGCTTTTGGGATTAATAATTTCAAAATGAGGCATCGGAGTTGACCTGGTGAAGGTCAAGGCCATATTATAAATGTGTCCTACCACAAATATCAAAGAGTTAAGGAGCCTACAAGGCAAAGTAGCATCCATAAAGTGATTTATCACATAATTATCGGATAAATGTTGACCTATGAATCGATTGCTACACAAGGGGGTCCCATTTAATTGGGATGAGGACTGTCAAGTGGCCTTCATTGAAATTAAGAAATACCTAGCAATGCCACTAGTGCTAGCTCCACCAAGATCAAATGTGCCTTTCTTGCTATAAATATCGGCTACTAACTTTACATTGGAAAATATGTTAGTCCAAAAGAACATGCAAGACAAAGAGCAAGTGATATATTACATCAGTCGCAACTTGGTGAGTTATGAGCTGGGGTATGCATACGTGGAGAAGTTGTGTTTAGCAGTAGTATTTGCAATAAATAAGATGCATTATTACATGTTAAATCATACGATTTATGTGATATTAAAACAAAATCCTTTGAAGTATATTATGAGCAAGACATATCATAATACACATACTGCAAAGTGGATCATGCTATTGATAGAATTTGATTTGGAATTCATCAGTCAAAATTCTATCAAGGGATAGGTCATAGCTAATCAACTGGTAGAAATACCTCTCAATAACAGTAGACCCCTCACCATAGAGCTTCCTGATGATGCAGTCTTTGTGTTATCAAAATCTCTCAAACCTAAAGAACCATATAACAAAGTTGAGATGACTTTGTTCTTCAATGGTTCGAAGTGTGAGCAAGGGGGTGGTGCAGGAATTGCATTTTTCATTCCACAAGGTGCTCCAATGCCCTTGTAGTTTAATCTAGACTTTCCTTGTACCAACAACAATGTTGAATACGAGGCCCTAATATTGGGTCTCCAAAAAACTATCATCATGAATATTAAACAATTAAATATCTTTGGTGATTCCATTCTCATATTTAATCAAGTGAAGTAACTTTTTCAATGTAGGTTTCCCATATTGAAAGCTTACAAGGATCTTGTTGACACTTATCTAGCCCAACTAGAGTGGTACAACATCGAGGTAATCCCTCACTCATCAAAAAAATTCATAAACACCAAGGCATCTTTGGGATCCTTAATCCCTCAAAATTTTTATGTCAATTTTACTACCATTCATGTAAAGATGATATCACATGTCGTGATGCAGCGTGAGGCTTTCGATAAAAATGAATCAATTCACATGATTCATATAGAACCAAACCATGAGTGGTTCTATAAATCCAGAGACTTTCTTAGAAGACACCCTGGGGGTATTTTATCTCACAGGGTCCTACAAGGAATGGCACCACCATTCACCACAAGGTTGTGTCCCAGTCTACTTTCATGATTAGTGAAATGCTAGGCAAACAAGTCATCTTGTCAATCAAGGTAAAATTTTATCAAGAATGGATGTCATAATTACATGACTTCATAAAACTTGGTTTAATCCCTCAAGGATTATTATGTGCCACGAAGAGCATATTCAGAAAGAAAGCGATAAAGTATGTCTTGCTAGGAGACATCTTGTACCATAGAAGCTATGATGGAATTCTCCTTCGTTGTATTGATCCCCAAGAATCATCTTAGGTGATTTCATAAGCTCATGACAATATATGCGATGGCCATTTTAGTAGCATGGTCATTGTGAAGTGCATCCTTCAAATGGGTTATTATTGGCCCACTATGGATAAGGATTGCACGATGTATGTCAAGAAATGCGTTAAATGTCAGCATCATGATAATCTTATGCACTTGTTATTGCAAGTCTTACATCCCATCCAAGCGGCTTGGCCATTTTATTAGTGGGCTCTAGATCTAATTGGTAATATCTCTCCCATGTCATCAGGCTGGCATACATTTATTATAATGACTATTGAGTATTTTACAAAGTGGGTGGAAGCAATCCCTTTAACAACGACAATGGGAGCATGTATTGTAGAGTTTATACTTCACAATATGATTAGTCACTTTGGGATACCATCCAAGATAATATTAGTGTTGTAAAATGTGAAAAGGGTCTGTCTTGAACTAGCTTAGAAAAAACTAGTTCAACGCCCTTCAAGTGTGAATTGGAGTCATAATCAGTTGGCAACATAGTTCTAAGTTTTATTCCTTTTCTTCTCCCCAATGTTTTTTTGACCATGTCCCTTATCACTACACCTTCCCCAATCTCCTCCTTATTCGTCTTCCACCTTCTTCATCTCATATTCCACCTCCTTCTCTCTCATCCGATGTCGTTCTCCTCATTTCTCTCCCTCTTGTCGCCTCCATTTCCTTTTCCTCCGGCTACACTTTCTCCCATCATCCCAAATTCCCAATTCTCTTATACCTCCCACATTCTCACGACAATTTATTTTAAAAGCCTATTTAAGGCTTAGTAATATTTTTTGCAAAGTTAGTTGATATTAATGAGAATAAAGCATTATACTTTTTTTCATGTCTAATTTTTTTGTTTGGGCCCACATAGATCTCTGAGTCGAACTGGTATCAGAGCGAAGGTTAGAACACGGTCTTCAAATTAGAATGAGAGCTGAGAGTGGGTCAAGGCAGAATCTAGAGCAAACACAATTTTTGGGGGTACCCTAATCGAGGTTGCGGATCAAGGAGAGCCGAGCACGCGGATCATGGAGAGCTGGGCATGCGGATCTAGAAGGTCCTAAAATCTACTGAAGTCAGACCAGAGCATGACATAAATCATGTTGGGCATAAATCCTGAGAAGCATCAGGTGGTAGAGATACTGAGGTGGCAGGCGAGGTCAAGCTTATGTGGAGTTGACACACGGATCGAGGTCTTACTGATCTGGCAGAACAAGTGAGTTGACAAGGAGCATCGACGTAAAGGAGACACGTGTCATAGATGCATGGAAAAGTGGTAGGTGGCAGCAGCCACGTGGTAGGAGATTATTCGTTGGACGGGGCAAAATATCGGTTGAGCGATCGCCCGAAGGCAATCGAAAGGGTAAGTGTTTGTGGGAGTATAAAAACACTTATAATGCCCTCATCCTGCTAAATGTGGGATATATGAATATGTTTAAAAAAAAAAAACGTGGTAGCATATTGTTTAAAAGTTGGGTAGTTCCTTCCCATACTCACCGAGCACCATGGTGTGGCGGTTAAGGCACCCCACAAGCAGGCAGGAGAACCAGGTTTCGAAACCCGTTGGAGGAAATATATAAAAGTTTTTTAATTTTTTTTTTGTTGACACACCGAAGTGCAAGAAATAAGGATAAAGGCGTGCACTTTGGTTCCAAAGGTAGTCGCATAGTGCAGCGGCTAAGTCCCTTGGCTGGAAAGAGCAACGTGCAGGGTTCAAATCACCTGCAAGACATTTTTTTTAAAGGAAAAGGTTTTAATTATTTGTTTTAAAGTTTTTTATATTTAATTTAATAGTTTTTTATATTATATTTATAATTATTTTTTAAATATTTGTTTAAAAAATAATTAGGGATATAACAAAATTATTAATTTTTTTAAAGACTTTAAACAATTTTTTTTTGAAAACCTTAAGTTTTTTTTTGTGGAAAAGAATTTTTTTTTTTCTTTCCTGAGACTATAAAAATTGTTTTATGAAAACATGAAAATTGATGTGGTTTGATAGATGATCCAATCAGTCGGATGCTACTATGCACTCTGCTCTTTGTTGAGAAGAGAGACACCTGATTCCTTTGACAAGAAAGTTCAGTAGAATAGACTTCATACAATATTTTGCCAGTTAGAAAACTAAGTGATTGCACATTTGAGGAAAACGAACTCTGGATACGAGGTGGATTCTGAAGATAATATCTTCAGGCAAAGGATAGAAGAGTCTGAGATGGTTGAAATAGTAACTGAAGCACAATCAAGTGAAAGTTATACACCTGCAATGCCTGAAGTAGAAACAAGTGAGAGCTATACACCACACTCTCCTAATCTAGAACCAGAGTGAGAAGAAGAAGAAGAAGAAGAAGAGGAAGAAGAAGAGGAAGAAGAACCTAAAGAAGAAGAATATCCAGTAGAAGTTGAACCTAAAATTGAATAACGATATGTTATAATCATAAGCAGCAGTTTTGAGCCAGAAGTAGCACCAAAAGTCATTGTGATTAGTGATGACAAAGAAGACAACTTCGCCTTTCCAGTTCTGGGTGATCCTCAAGAAGAAGACAATTGAAATAAAGTCTGCTTTCTGAAATGGCATCCAATACTAGTCTACCAATCCTTGAGTTCAATGGTGGTGATTACGAGCATTGGTCAATTAAAATGAAAACTCTTTTGATAGGCAAAGGTCTTTGGGATGTGATTGAAGAAGGATATACTAAACCTACTACTGCTGATTTGGAAGCTTTGAATTCTGTCGATAAAATGGCTAAAAAGGAAGCTCAGAAGAATAATTTTTCCACCCTTTATCACATCCAAACTGCCCTTGATAGAAGTATTTTCCCTAGAATAGCTTATTTTATATTAGCTGAATCTGCTTGAAATGCTTTAAAAGAAAGTTATAGAGGTAGTGACCAAGTCAAACAAGTAAAACTACAAACCTTGAAACGAGAATTTGAAACTCTTAAAATGCAGGAAAGTGAAAAGGTTTGGTGATTACTACGTACATGTAAAAGCCATAGTAGATAAGATGGTCACTTTAGGAGAAGAAGTCAAACCTGAAATTATAGTGAAGAAGGTGTTGAGGACACTTCTTCCTAAGTGGAATTCAGTTGCCATAATCATAGAAGAATTCAGTTGCCATAATCATGGAATTCAGTGGATAAATTTTGAGTTTTGGGAAATGATCTCACTACTTCTTGAACCAAGAACACATTCTCACATCTTAAATATGATTTATCGCAAAATTCTAAAAATTGATACTACATAGTAGTCTTAGTTCCTTAAGCAAAACGTTTTCCTTTCTATTCTATCATGCACATGGTCTAGAATATTGAGAATTGACAAAAGGAAAATTTTCCCCCTACTCGAATAAAATTCCTTGCTCTACGTTTAATCTAGGCAAGTATCCTGAAAAAGAAAAAGAAAAAGAAAAAGAAAAAGAAAGAGAAAAATAGAAAGAACAAGCAAAGAAAATAAAAAGTAATAAAATCCCCTTGTTCAAAAATGGACAAGAATCCCTATTCCAAAAACCAGAAGAAAATAAGAGGGTAGTGAGCTTGAATCCCTGGAATTCCTCAATTATTCAAAAACCATGAGGTAAGTCCCATAACAGGTGGTTTGTGCCCAACCCACTTGAACTTGGGTAATCCCTTTCGCATGGTGACATGTCTGTCATATTAGAGATCTTTTGTATAGACCAATGTTCACTTGTGGATTAGCTAGCTTTTGGTAATTTGACTTACATAGTAGTTCGGTACAATGGCATGCACAAAATCATGGTTAATGAACATTTCACTTGCACACACATTGGTTGATAAAAGTTTGCTTGTATCATTACCTCACTCAAAATCGGTAAATCAATTTCATAAGCAAACACATTTATCCTTGAGATATTTTGTATCATTATGATAAATCAAGATGGATAATGAACTCACACATCACATGCTGGTTCTTGATAAATTTGACTTTGTCTTGGAAATAATTTAAAATATTTCTTTGAAATTTGTTAGAAAATATTAGTTTATAACTATTCACATTAATCCATATCACTTCATTTTTTGCAATTACATACAATATATATATTGTCTTCAAAAAATTTCAACATGTGACACAATGATTTATTTTCAAAATACAACTTGCATTTTCAAAATCATATATAATCATGCATTGCATTTTGACTTCGCGATGATGGTATAATTCCTAGTAATTATTTTTCTCAAATTTCACACTAGATATTCTATGCCTAGCACATGTCATATTTCCCAGTTTTTCATGCTTAAATCACTTTATATCCCTCACAAAAATTATGCTTATCAACCTATTTTCTCAAAATCAATTTCTTTTACAATCGACATCCCCTTTCATCATCATAAGCCTCAAGGTAACTCTTGAGCCCACAATATTTTTGGTATTAGTAATACAAAACTTCCTGACAATAGGATACGCTTCATGACCCAACGAGCATCGATCTCCACCAATGTTCATATAACAACACAACATCCTTTGAGGTTCATTGTTAATCCATCTATTTTATCACCACACAAAAACATCTTTTGTCTTTCAAAAACACTTTACAAAATTATTTTCTTTTATGTTAAGCATGATAAAAAAAGTTCAAAAATAAAAGCATGATTATAAGAAATTACATAATACAACCATCATAAGCAAGTGCAATAAATCATCCAATAAATCAAATCATTCAATGATGCATAGACAAAAGGATATATATATATATATATATATATATATATATATATATATATATATATATATATATATATATACCTTTTGTCTATGCAAAATTGAATGATTTCTATATATATATATATATATATATATACCTCAAAAATATGTGTACAAAATGGAGTCAATTGGTATGCCACAATTTCCAAAATTGGTATACTCGATCACTAGGGGGTATACCACAAAAGCAAATTTCAAAAATTTTGAGTTTTCCACCAAACACAGAATTTTATGTAAAAACTCAAGGAGGCATCCTAGTCAGTAAATTAGTAATTATTTTTCTAAAACATCAATTTCCCATGAACTATTCATTCTAAACCATCTACTCATTTTTATCCATGTCAATCATAATCACTTCTACTCAAGTGTCTACACTTTTATTTGACGCGTTTATTGTTCATAAATATACCAAATAGGGGGAAAAATGTAGACATGAAAAATTGACTCATTTTCCTTAGTTTTCCTCTTAGATAAGTAAGGTCATATTTGAGCTTAGTTTTACCTAAACAAATCCCCTCAAAATTTCCTAAAACCTACACCATTGGATAGGGCTCAAAAATAGCTTTTCAGCAGTATATTATATGTCCAACTTTGACACCTTTTGACTCCTCAAACTGCCAAAAGACTATGTACATGTCTAACCTCCTCGTGAGATCGTACGATATGATATTTGAAATCGTATTACGACCTCCGAGATCATAATACGATTTTGTGTACGATCTCTACGATCATAATATGATCTTGCTCAAAAACCAAAAAACAAATTTAGATAAACGACAAACCAATTACAATGTTCTTTATCTTTACCTGTGCAACCGTGCGACAGTTACGGGATCGGATCCGCCGATCAACCCAGCTTGGAAGGAGTTGCAACCAAATTTGTTTGCAACCTATTTTCATCAGTTTGATCAGCCTATTTAATTAGGCACCCCTCCCCTCAAATTCCTCCTAGCATTCCTAATGCATTGATATAATTTTACATTTTAGTTCTGTTTATTTTGTTGTCGTCTGTAGGATCGGAGGATATGGTTGGCTATCAGATCGATACGATCTTGCGATCCTAATATGATCTTGCTTAGTCTAAATATGATCTTGTCTTTGGTGGTATGATTTTTCTTGCAGATATCTTGGGGGTAACCCCAAGCTCTAGTTTGCATTTCCTAGCACCTCATTTGCATATTTATCATTTTCCATTGCATATAAAGTTATATTTAATCATTTGCATCCTTGGAGTTCACCAAATTGCATCTACTTGCATATTTCATATAGTTTAGGTCATATACATGTTAGATCTATCTATCTAGACATTCAATTTACCAGGTATAATCTGATTTATGACTAATAAGATCTGTAGTACATCCTAGAATTTTGTTTTTTGCACTATACCCATGAAATTACAGGTTTCTATCAAAATCGAAACTATCGGTATCTGATTGGCAGGATATGATCTTGCAATCGTAATACAATTTTGCAAACTGTAATATGATATCGACCCTGTTGCATACAATCTTGCCTGCAACAAAAATCAAAATCTTCATCAAAATTTCGGATACAGGTTAGAGTTTTAAATCACTTTTTAGGCATTGCATTGTTCATTTAAGCTCTATTTTCTGTTGTTTGTTGTTTGCATATGAATAAAAATTGCATATAAATTAGCATAGTTTCTGTAGCACTCTAAAATTGGCATAGTAAAATTGGAATAATTACATTCACCTTAATAAATAAATTTAAATTCAAATTTAACCTCCCAAATCACCCGTTAACCACCGAGAAACCCGTTTCCTCTTTTTCCATGCCATTTTTAGCAGTTGTTTTGACCGTTTGACGATATCGTCTTCGATCAGACGATATCGCCCCAGATTTGATGATTTTGTCTGGACTAGAACGTCCAGACGATTTTGTCGCAAAACTGAATTTGCATAGTTGGAATCCGTTCCAACGGGTCTCCAATCTGGGTAGAAGAGTGTCTGTGCCGTTGGGACCCTTCCCCCGTTGGAGATCTCCAAAATTGGGATGATCTCCAACCTCCCAACAACTATCCTATGCCTATTTAACTCTAAAACTTTTCCTTCCCCAACCCCTGGCTGAATTTTTATGTAAATCAACTCCCTATGTGCTAAAACACTTCAAATTTGCTCTTGCACTAGTCCTATATTAATTTTATTGCAGGTACACCACTGGTTTTCAGTCGGAGCCAGCATCTATCATAGCCGACGAACCTGTCAAGATCGGAGGCGATCTCATCAAATTCGGGACGATCTCATTCTCGATGCGAGACGATTTTGATCGCAGACACACATCGAGGCAATCGGTGCTCGGAGTTTGCTCTTCTTTCTCTTTTCTCCGTCATTTTATGCTATAAATTAGATTGTCTATTCAGTTTTTATACTATATTGCATCTGGAGTTCACCCATTTTGTCTAGTTTGCATATTAAGATCATATTCTGCTATCTGAACACATTGATTTGCATTTACTTTTTGTTCTTGTATATTGTTCAATACTCATATTAATTTTTCATATAGTTTGCCCCTATTTACAAAATAGAATTTCTTGTATTTCGCATCTGTTTGCTATTTTGCAGGTCTCTGATGAATTCGTCTGACGAATTCGTCAGATTGCAGACGATCCTGTCAGTTTAGATGATTTTATCAAATTGAATGCGATCCTGTTGAATTGCAGATGATCCATACTGCTACAAGTAATAAAAAACTTCATCAAACTTTCAGATCAGGTAATCTTCATTGGCTTCCTGCAAATTCTCTGTTTTTGCTTTCGTTTCTGTTTGCTGTATTCATTTAAATTGCATTTTCATGTAGTTTAAGTTAGAATCATTCGGCCAAACCTAGGATGAATGTTTAAAAATAAAATGAACTCATCAAAACTCATTCCAAAAACCTAGACATGGAAATTGCTGCCAAATGTTTCCTGGTGAACCCACCATCCGTCAAAAAATCACCAAAATGCACCTCCCTTGAGAGGCGAGACCTTCGCAAAGTCCTCTCGTCCGAGGTACCGCATCATCCTTTTCCCATCCTCCTTCCGGGCATGGATCCAATAGCCTGAAGGTAGGGATGCGAAAAATTTGGAGCGATACATTTTGGTGAACCCGACGTGAAATGCATCATAACCTTTTGAAAACAAAAAAAAATTAGAACAACTAAAACTTAGATGCATTTTAAAACATTTAAGGTTCAAAATCATGTTTAGATGGTAGCTCCTAAAAAGAGGTTAGCAGTTACTATAAACATAGTAAACCAATTAGCAGCCATAGAAGTTAATTCTGTCCTTAGTATCCCTGAAACAAGTAGAAATCAATCCTTGTGGGATGAGCTTATCAGGAGACTTAGTATCATTTCATCTAGGTCCACACAACTTAAACAGATTAAGAGGCTAGTCTTGGATAGAATCCTGGATCCTCATCAATTAGTGTTCTATCATGAACTTCAGAGAGCTTGCCATAGGTGGTTAGCCTATAGGAGAGCTTTAGTATCTTCAGAGTTGTTCAGCTTCGAGGAACACCTCGAGAATGCAGACATTATACATCGATTCCTAGGCCTTGTAAAGGACCAAGAAGTTGTTCTCATAGATAGGGAAAGATGGAATAGAGTTCCACGAGCTGTGCTATATCGAGAGTATTGCCATGAGCTTTACTTTTATCAACCAACATCTGAAACAGACAATATCACCATAGCCCTTTTCATCAAATTCTTAAAAGAAAACTTTCAATTTGAAGAAGAACATTTCATGACCCCTGAACGACTTGAACCTATTAATGATATCCATAAGTTATTCATAGAAGATTAGTTCATCTACTTTCAGCCTTATTATTATTGTGTGCATTTATTGTTTCATTTGCTGTCTTTATTATATTGTTTCAAAGAAAAACTAAAAAAAACTACAAAAAAAAATCAAAGAACATAGTAAAAAACTTAAACATTTCATTTACAATATTGCATTAGGTATATATAAATATATACCTTTTAATTTGTTGCATATATATATATATATATATATAAATATATATATATTTGCTGAAATCAAAACTTAGCACCATGACTAAACTTAGGAATGGTAAAGAAATTTTAGGAGAAGGAGAAGATTGGCTACAAAATACAACTGAAAACCCAAATGTCCTTCTTGGAGATACAAATCCGGAAGGTGAAACTCTAGGACAATCAGATGAAGACTTAGGTGAAGATAAGGAACAAGAAGGAAGTGTTAAATAATCTTCATCCCCTAGAATAGCTCCAAATGGAGGCATCACTTTTGACAACGCAAAACATTTTCAAAAATTTCTTAATCAACATATCGACGTCCTTAATGTGGCAGTCTGTATTGATAAATGGGAAATTAGTAATGCTCAAGTAGCCTTAGAACGGGCGCTTGATATGCAAACTAATCCCTTGTCTTTCATTGATTAATAAAGTGATAAGGGTGGACCATCTAATGTGAATATGGTCACTATAGCCCAAGCCATGACCAAACAACAGGTCACCCAACCTCCTAAGAAACCTGTTACTCAACCTAAAATCACTCCCGCACAAAATAAAATTCCCTTCACTACTTCCTTCCTCCAAACTATTGAGAAAAATGCTTTAAATAGACAAAAATCTAAAACAAAGCCAAATACAAACTTTCAACAATCTACAATACAACACAATCCAACTTCAAAACTCCTCCATAATATTTTTCCTACCAATGTTTTACACAATAGTAACATGGCATCTAATATGCATTTTCCTCCATCCTACGCCCATAACACTTATGGCAATGCCCCATCGAATCAATATGGGGGGCAAACTAGTAGTTTGGAAGCTATGGTGAAACAATTGGCTTCACGTATGGACCATATAGATCCCTACCGTCCCTCGTATAATTATCGAGAGATTTGTAGCCAACCATTGGATCCCATAGTGGTAGCTCAACCATACCCTAAACATTTTCCCATGCCCGTCCTGCCTATCTATAAAGGAACCGAAGATCCCATAGAACATCTTCGCATGTTTAGGATAGCATGTCACGACATATCGCATGACGACTTGCTATTACTAAAAATGTTCCCCAAAAGTTTAGGTGGAATGGCGTTAGAGTGGTATTATCAATTTCCCACTCATTCCTTAAGAAACTTTGAAGAAACATCTGAGTCATTTGTTCATCAATTTAGTGCCTACATCGAGAGGCATGTAACTATTAAAGACCTATACAATTTAAAACAAGATAAAGACGAATGTTTTGCTGATTTCTTAGCAATATGGAGACAATTGACAGGAAAACTGCACTTTGTGCTACCCTATAGGGAAATGTTAGACATTTTCATTAACAATTTAAAAGAACAACTTTCTTATGAACTATCAACAGCTACTTTGAATACCTTCGATCAAGCTATAGACTTAGCTCGAAGAGTAGAAGATGCCCTCATTAGGAGAGGCCAACTTAGAAAGAAGGATGATGAGAAAACATCTAGAAATCAATATAAAAACAAACGAGGTTGTCGGTGATGGAGTCACTGACAGTGATAAATGTTGCTAATGTCATTGCAACAAAAACAACAGAAAAATTCATCTTGAAACCTCCTGATAAGCCTCCTCGAGAGTTCACTATATTAAACCAACCTTTATCAACTATTTTACCTCAACTTATTGAAAGAGGTTTAATCCAACTACCAGCTATCCGGGAACCTGACCCAAGCATACCCGGATATAGAGCTGATTTGCACTGTGATTTTCATAGAGGTCCTGGACATTCTACCAACGCTTGTAAGAGATTGAAACATAAAATACAAGATTTGATTGACAATAATGAAATGGAAGTGCAAGCCTTCCAACCTAAAAAAAACCCTCCTAATAATACTCAAAAGACTGTTCCCCAAAATCAAAATCAGAATGCCAATCAAACTTTAGACATATTTCAACACCCTTTACCAAGACATGGTAAAGAGGTAGCTAATCAAATTGAACATCATAATGTTCCCCCTCCTACCCGATATGTAGGAACCATTACCAGGCAATTACCTGTTCAGGACTCTCACACATTTGACGCAACCTTATCCCTGGGTACAACCAGGCCCTTCCATAATTTTCAAACTTCTGATTCTAGCGATATAGAGTCAGATAGTGAAAGTGAAGTAGACACCATTCAATTGAATAGTTTTGAAAATGAATTAGATCCTATTCAACCTATCACAGATGCTAATGTTCCAGAAGAACCATTTCCCAGAAGAGTCACTACTCGACCTTCTTCTAATGAAGTCCTTCCTTATGAACAAGCCATAAAATCTCAACCGAGACCATTTCAACGTCGTCACTATAACATTATAGGTACCATCGGAGTCGTCACCCGACAACAAGCTCAAAATACCCAACAAGAACCAAACCAGAACGATGGACCAGCTCCATTTGTTCTAAAAAATCCTAATAAAGGAAATAATGCTCCTATTGTTCAACCTAAACCCCCTTACAGCATTAATGAACAGCTGTCTAATACCACCGCTGAATCTCCCTTTTAGATTTATTAAGATCCTCTCCCACCCATAGGGATGAATTGATGCTTACTTTGAGCCGGATGATGGTACCTCAAAACATCCAACTCTGAAGCTATGGACAATACTATCATCACGCGAGAGATTGATTGTATTGACTTTCGGGATAAAGATATCCCACAACACGGTTTACACAAGGATAATCCCTTGTATATTACGACTTTAATTGGGGATGTAGTCATCAAACGAATCCCGATTGATAATGGCTCATCTCTAAACATTCGCACCTTTGACTTCTACCAACGATTTGGTTTTAGAAGTGATGAAATGAAGAAGACTGATATGATTATCAAAGCCTTTGACGAAACACAAGAAACGTGTGGAGTCATTACCCTCCCATTGCAAGTTGGTCCTAGAACCCTTGAGACAACTGTGTTTATTGTACATTGCCCAGCATCGTACAATATACTTTTGGGTCGCCCTTGGATTAACGCCATGCGAGCAGGTCCCATCAACTTTACACCAATGTGTTAAGTTTGAGTTTAAAAATCATTTGGTCACTATTCATGGTGACCCTAGACCTTTTGATATGTGTGCATTGGCAGAACCAGCTTGAGTGTAATTTTGCCTCGCTTCTGTCATCCACATATCCTAGTTCTTCTTCATCTAAAACTCGTGAAATATAAACCCATCACTTCATCTATTCCTCCTCCATTAACTTCATCTTCCCATATAGATCAACCACCTTCTAAACAAATTACTGTAGAACTTCAAAAAGCTCTTAAAACTACAACCAATTCTTCAAGTTCTAATCCCATAAATTCAAAACCTATAGACACATCTATCATACCTTCCACATATCAAGACATAGGTAATAAGCCTTCTACATCTTATGCCCTTTTTGATGATCTTTTACCAGATTTATCTACAACCTTAATATCAGAAAAAATGAATGCTTTCATGCAAGATTCAAACCTTTTAAATCAATTGCCGCCATCTCCTCGTACTTTGGGCCTTCCACAACCTATGGGAAGTACTTACCAAGTCGGGAGTTGCGCCTTAATTTACAAAGGATATGACTGGGGAAGAATCCCTCAAAATATCAAAACCCATCATGATGGATATGCTCGGTGCTATTTTACCAAGATTATATTAAAGCTAAACCCATGATGCTTAAAATGGGATATAAAGGGAAAGGCTTAGGACCTTTCCAAAATGGCATGAAAGAACCTTTCGAGGTAGAACCATGGCCTGCCCGATGTGGTGTGGGCCTATTACCTAGTAAGGGTCAACCTTTTCCTTTTGAGGATGATGATCATCTCATATGCTATCAAGACTATTTGGATAGACATGTTGATTTGCCTCTTAAAAATCCATCATTTTCATGCAACATGCTATCCATAGCATACCCCGAAATGATTGCTGACCCCGATGAAGAGTTGGAAGGAGATATCTTCCATGATGTCTCTATTGAAGAGATGTTGTACAACGGGTTTTATTTTTATGGTTCTATACCAACCATAGCTCAACTTGAGGCCACTGACCCTCAGAATGAATTATCTAAATTAACTTTACAAGAATTACGAGAGTTGGGCGTTTCACCCGCCCCACCTAATTTTGAAAGAGATCTACACATGGAGGTAGAAAATGTCATTAAAATTAATATTGGAACTGAGGACAACCCTCACATAATCAACATTGGAGCAGAACTAAGTCAAGAAAAACAAAAACAATACATAGCATTTATTAAAGAGTATGAAGATGTCTTCGCTTGGACATATGAATATATGCCAGGTTTAGACCCTTATGTAGTCATGCACCATCTAGTGGTCCATCCGGATGCTAAACCTGTTAAACAAAAACTTAGAAAAATGCATCCCAAAGTGGCTCTGCTAGTCAAAGGTGAGTTAGAAAAACTCCTCGAATGTTATCTTCATACAAGCTATTGATTATGCTCGAATGGATCTCCAATGTAGTTCCAGTCACCAAGAAAGAAGCCACCAAAGTTAGGGTTTGCACAGATTTCAGAGATATTAACGCTGCATGCCCTAAAGACGACTTTCCTCTTCCAAATATGGATCAAATTATTGACTTCACTATTGGGAGTGGGATGATGTCCTTAATGGACGGATTCTCCGACTATAATCAGATCAGGATAGCTCCCGAAGACCAGGTGAAAATAGCCTTTATTACCCCATGGGGTACCTTTTGCTGGAAAGTGATGCCATTTGGCTTAAAGAACGTCGGTGCAACTTATCAACGGGCTATGACCTACATTTTTCATGATATGATGCATGATATCCTACATGATTATGTAGATGATATTATAGCGTGCTCTCTTATTGAAGATCATCATTTAGACGATTTAAGAAAAGTTTTTAATCGATTACGAGAATATCTCATTCGATTAAATCCAACAAAATGTATATTCGGAGTTAAATTTGACAAGTTATTAGGGGTTTTAGTTTCTTTACGTGGTATCGAAATTGACCCTCTCAAAATTGCGGCTATCACTGATATACCCGCACCCACTAATATATCTGAATTACGAAGTTTACAAGGTAAACTTCAAGCTATCCGTCGCTTCATTGATAAGCTAGCAGACAAAACTAGTCCCTTTCTTAAACTCCTTAAGAAGGATGTCCGCTTTAATTGGGACACAGAATGTAGATAAGCTTTTGAAATTCTCAAGCAATATCTCCTTGACCCTGTAGTTCTTTCACCACCTAAATCTGATCGCCCATTTCTTCTATATATTTCTGCTTCAGATTCTGCCTTAGGAGCTATGTTATCTCATCTTGATGATGAAAAACAAGAACGTGCTAATTATTACATTAGCCGCACCTTCATCAGTTATGAAACCCGCTATACAGCGTTAGAGAAGTTATGTCTAGCAGTCATGTTTGCTACGCAAAAATTACGACATTACATGCTTAGCCAAAAAACGTATGTCATTGCCAAATATGATCCTTTAAGATATCTCATGAGTCGACCTTATTTATCGGGTCGCACAGCCAAGTGGGTTCTTGCTCTAAGCGAGTTTGATCTCACCTTCATAGGACAAAAGTGTGTTAAGGGTCAAATCATAGTAGATCAATTAGTCTTTGCACCCTTAGAGTCTACTCATCCCCTCATTATTGAGTTTCTTGATGAATGCCTTCAATTAGAGGCAGACCTTGTTGAACAATGGTCCTTATACTTTGATGGAGCCCGATGCATGAGTGGGGTCAGTGCAGGTATTATTTTAATATCTCCGTAAAAACATCTTATTTCGTTGTCCTTCAAACTAACCTTTGCTTGCACCAACAATACTCGCTGAGTATGAAGCTCTAATCCTTGGATTACGAGCTGCTTTAGCGCTTAAAATTAAAAACCTCTTAGTTTTTGGGGATTCCCAATTGGTTATAAACCAAATTAATGAATTTTATCAGACTAGAGATGATAAATTTCGCCCATATAAGGCCTATGTTTTACAACTAATGGCCTTGTTTGATCAAGTTACCTTGGAAGCCATTCCTCGAACTAGCAATCGTGCAACTGATGCTATGGCCGTCGCTGCATCTCTCTTACCCTTGGAGTTAGACGACGAATATGCTACTATCATCATTCATCGACTCCAGGAACCCGCTTCACATAATTCATGCTTAGAGCCTTTGGATGTGTTTCTAATCAAGGAAACTACTCCTAAACTCTGGTATACAGACATATTTGATTTCCTCCAAAATGGGACTTTCCCTGCTAATTCTAATCGCAACCAGCATCGGTTATTACGTTGACGAGCAAGTCGATTTGTAATCATTGGCAATACTTTATATAGGAGATCTTTTGAAGGTATCCTATTAAGATGTCTAAATTTAGAAGAGTCTAAATCAGCCTTGAGTGAAGCCCACGATGGATCTTGTGGAGGACACTTTAGTGGTAGCGTCATTGCTAAAAAGCTCCTTCGGATAGGATACTTTTGGCCTACCATGGAAACGGATGCACATGAATATGTGTGCCATTATGACAAGTGTCAAAAACATGCTGACCTTGTCCATGCGCCTGCACAAGAGCTACAGGCTATTTCTTCTCCTTGGCCCTTTTCTAAATGGGGCTTGGATATTATTGGTAAAATTAATCCTGTGTCTTTTGATGGACATAAGTTCATCATAACCGCCACTGAGTATTTCACGAAGTGGGTTGAAGCTATGCCTTTAGCTTCCTGCACTGGTTCACAGGTCTCTAAATTCATTTTTAATCAAATCATCTGCAAGTTCGGAATTCCTGCAAATCTCATCTCTGACAATGGAACTCCGTTCAAAAATAAATATGTTAAAAAATTATGTCAAAAATATAAGATTCAACATCGCTAGTCTACTCCCTATTATCCTCAGGGTAATGGTCAAGCAGAAGCTTCTAACAAAACTCTAATCAAAATTCTCAAAATACTAGTCAATAAAACTGGCCGTGACTGGCATATTCAATTATATCCAGCCCTGTGGGCTTATCGAACTAGTGTTCGAACCCCCATAGGCACTTCACCATTTGTTTTGGTATATGGTGTCGAAGCAGTTTTTCCATTTGAATTGGAAGTTCCTTCTTTGGCTCTGCTACTTCAAGACACCGAATTAGGAGATGAATATCGTGCTGGTAGACTCAGTCAGCTGGAACTCCTAGATGAAAAATGCATCAATGCTTTAGAGCATCTCCGTGCATACCAAAACAAGCTTAAAAGAGCATATAATAAGAAAGTTCGTCATCGATCCTTTGAGATTGGCGACCTTGTTCTAAAAGAAAATAAAAAAAATACAAATGCAACCAAAGAACTTAAAGGTAAATTTGAGCCCAACTGGCTCGGACCGTACATCATTACTACAAAATTTGAATCAGGAGCGTATAAATTATCTACCTTAGATGGTAAAGAACTTAAAGAACCCATGAATATTTTACATCTCAAACGTTATTATGCATAAATTTGGTCATTTCATCCATGTATATATTTGTTCAAAATCATTATCGTGTATTTCTTTCAATTTATTCAAAAACCTCAAAAACATTCATAAAATCTTCAAAAATATTTATTGCATTTCTTTAAAGCACTTGTAAAGTTCCTTTTGCTCCAAAACAAAAATCAACATAAAAATCCAAAAACAGCTATATGCTTGAATCTTTCAAAATCAAAATAATATACAGAATAAAGAGAGAGTCAACATTCTCAAAACTTTCTCAAAATCATTATTTTCTTACAATTATTGTAATTCTATGTTTCAACTTATTTTGGATAAAACTAGCATTTATTTGGCATCCCTCACTTGCACACTCACACAATAAATATCTTGATTTTATCTGGCATGATTACTAATCTCTCTTATATCAACGTTCACAAAATTCAATTAAATAAAGTTTGAGCATAGAGAATTGATCTTGTTATTTACTTAAACCAAGCACATCTTTTCACAATGAAATGATTATATTTGTAATTTCCATGTTTTGCTACATAGTAGAACTGATTTCTTCAGTGAAAAGTTTCCCTTGCTATCCTATCATGCACATGGTCTAGAATCTTTGAGAATTGGCAAAAGGACAAGCTCACCCCTACCCAGAATAAAAATCCCTTGCTCTACAGCTAATCTGAGCAAGTATCCCTAGAAAAAAGAAAAAGAAAAGAAAAATTCAAGAAAAAGAGAAAAGAAAAATGTTATGTCAGCAATGTTCCAAGCATTATCAAGCAAAAAAAATACAAAAAGAAAAATAAGCAAAGTTCAAAAGAAAGCAAGAAAAGCAATAAAATCCCTATCCCTACCCTTTGAAAAGAAAAGAAGGGTGAATGAGCTTGAATCCCTAGAATTCTCAATTATTCGAAAACTGTGAGGTAAGCCCCATAACAAGTGGTTTGTGCCCAACCTGCTTGGCCTTGGGTAAATTCTAGCGTGGCGATATGTCTGTCACATTAGCGACCTTCTTTTGTACAGACCTATGTCTGCTTATGGATTAGCTAGCTCTTGATAATCCAATCTACATAGTAGCCTAGTATGGTTATATGCATCTACATCATGGTTAATGAACACTTATTTGGTTTCTTCAAATCACTTGTATCATAGTATCTTGCTCAAAACTCGGTAAATGAACAATGCAATTGCACACACATTTGTATTTGAGAGATTTTGTCTATCCTTATGATAAATCAAGATTGGCAATGAATTCACTTATGCACATGGGATTCCTTATAAATCTAACTTTTTGTCTTCAAAATACTTTGAAATATTATTTTTGCAAACTTGTTTGGAATAAACCAAGTACAATTATTTACCACAAAGATAACTATATAATAGAAAAAATCAAAAATTTCAAAACATATCATATATATCTTATCGACTTTCGCGACGATGGCATAGTTCCAAAACCAAAATGGAAATTTTATGCTTAGCACAAGTCCTCATTATCATATTTTATGTTCATCAAAAATTAATCATGCAATAAAACTATCCTTTATTTGATCTTCGCGATGATGGTATAAGTCTATACCTACATATTCTATGCCTAGCGCAAACCATTGTAAACAATTTTATTTCCTGATTTATCAAAGATCATACAAAACATATGACTTCATTTTACACAAATTATGCTTTTGCGAAAGCAAATGCATTTTTACTATGTTATGTCATTATGTCACCTTTGCATTTTGCAATGATGGTATAATTCTTAAGGAATTATTCACAAATTTTATCACACTTAAGAATTTATGCCTAGCAAAAATCATTTCACAATATTTCATGCATAATATTTTTATGGAAATCTGAAAGCAAACCATCATCATCATCATTTGCATCATCACAACAAAGTCTTAAGACAGTCTCTTAAGCACTCTTTTCTTTTAACAATATTTCTATCCTGGGACTAGCTTGACGACCGAGTGAGCAGTGACTCCATGAAATGGTCTATAATAGCGACAATGTCCTTTGAAATTATTGTTAGAAATCTCTTTTTATTTTATCACATTTCATTACAACCAATCAATTTTTTACATCAGATTATTTCATTTAAAATATTTAAAGCATGACATCCAAGTTATAATATTTTCCAAAACGACATAATTACATGAATCATCAATAAAATCATTACATCAATCAACTCAATCAATCAATCAAACATAAAAAGCATCATAAGCATCACATAAGACAAGTCATATGATCAAAAATATCTCATCTAAATATATCAACAGAATATATACATCATCAACACTAGATTGGTATGCCACAATCTGTACCTTGGCATATTCAATCCTCTATCAATACAAGTATAATACAATATCAGTGGCAATATCCCGCCCTCTAGCCCCAAGAGCCTCTAGAGATCTCGGCCTCATCTCCTCCCCTGCCCTGCGGAGGACGAGGTGGTCCCATCACAGTATGTGTGGCACTGTGAGTCCTTGTCATTGACCGGGATGAGCTCCTCGTCGACCCTGTCCTAATAGGATCTGCTATGGTAGGTGGCACCTGTATCCTCTAGCCCTCTGGCACCACCTGGTAGTATAGCGCCTGATAGAATGCGGTCTGAGAAACTGACCGCATCAGCTCCTGAGTGCTCACCCCTCCGCCTCGTGCCCCGAGACGAGCATTCTCGTCTCGTAGGCTGCGACACCTCGGCCTGGTGCTTGTGAAGCCGCATTCCGTAACGTCCGCACCTGAGCTCGTAGACGATCTCTCTCTGCCCGAAGAGTAGCCATCTCACTACTCTCGCCAATGTCCACACCCTTGCCCTTATCAGGCGATGGTGGCCTCTATGGAGATGGGGGTCTCGCCTCCCTCCTCTCCCTCTCCCTCTTTCATGGCCTCTCCTGTGCCTGTGGCCTCCTCCGCTCTCCTCTGCCATGACCCCGGGCTGCCTCTACCGCCGCCTGGCATCGCCTCCCTATCTGATGCACAACTACGTGGATCGGTCCCTGAACCCTCGTCATCCAAGGAGGGCGGATGCCTGCGTACCAGGCATCGTAGCCATCTGCTACCCCTACGTCGTCCCCATCCATTGGCTGAATGGGGGCATCGTCCACGTCCTGACTCCAGAATTGCTGCATATCTGGAGCCCCGCTAACTATGGTGTTATCCCAGACAGTCCAGGAAAACTCATAATCCCTAAGAGATGGGATCCCTTACTATAGACCAAACTATCGCAACACTCGATCGTAGAGATGGAGCTCCACCTCTCCCCTCTCCATCCATAGCCAGCAGACTCGCCTGATGCAAGCCAGCTCCTGTGCGTCCTCTGCCCACCCTGGATGCTGCCTCCATGGCCTCCAGGTGATCTGGTCCGGGACCAAGTCATCCAATGAGTCTCCGGGACACCGACAGGTCGATCATCACATCGTGCCCCTCTCCGGAGCCACCAGTAGAAGACTCGGGGACTCTCCTCGTCAACCCCTATTAGTGGAAGCCCTACCGGCCTCCGCACCGCAATGTGCTCCTAGCACCAAACCTGTAGGAGCGATGTCATGACCAGACATCGCATGCCCTTGTACATGACCCCGTAAAGGATCCTGTACAGCCGGCATAGAACAAAGCTGCCCCAAGAAAATCTGTAGCCATGGTCGCGCATGTCGCAGATCACATCTGCCAGCATCCATGGTACCCTGCATCTGCTCTGGTGGCACAGCAGAAGTCCACCAACCACCCCAACCAAAACTCGTGTCAGTGTAGATGCCCCAGGCATCTGGCGCAGTGCCTCGATGTTCACTCCGCCCTTCTCCAGGGTGAAGCTCGGGTCACCGCAGAGTCGTCCCATCACATGGCCCTGATTGGTCGTAGGTGTGATCATCCTCCCTTGTATGGGGATTCTAAGAATCCTCCATACATCCTCTAGTGTGGGAGTCATCTCCCCTGTTGGTAACCGGAAGCATGAAGAGCCCGGTACCACCTCTCTGCTAGGGCTGTCAATAGCCCCATGTCAGTAGAAACCTGTGGCATCTCTGCCACATGCTGCAAGCTGGCATATGCCAGCAGATCCCACTCTGCCTGGGTGATAATGTCCAAGTCATCTCTCAGCCCGTCGTATTTCCACTCTCTGCTCTTTAGTAATCCTCTCTGCAAGCATAAACAATCAAAACAACAAACAATCATTAATAACAATTTTAGCAATCAATAATGCCACTTAAAGATCAAATTTTTGCAATTGATGATATCGCCCACTATTGGCCGATATCGTCTGAAATTTGAGCAAAATTGTCTCCTATTTCGCGTGTCGAAATCGTCTCTAATTTGACAAAATCGTCCCTTTTTCGTCGATTTCGCCCTTGGGCGAAATTGACGAACTTGAGACGATTTCGTCCAACTAGGGACGATTTCGTCCGGACGACGTCGATGGCCAAAAATGGCCGCGATGCTCAAAATTCATCCTAAAATTCATTTACAAAGCATGTAAATTCAAATTAAATCAATCTAAACTAAGTTTAAACCCTTACCCGTAGACCGCGGCGGACCTCTGTAGATCTGTGTGCTGTCTCTACCATTTTTTGCTCCGAGCTCTAAAAACGATAGAAATGAACAAGAATAATGAATTAGGGTTTTACCCTATTTTTCTTAATTTTATTCAAAATAATTCACAAATAATTTTTGCTTTTCTGCGTTTTTACCTCAAACGTTCGATTTGGGTAAAAACATGGAGGGGGCACCATAGTAAGCTGTCGTACGATTCAACCAAGAATCGTCGCCTAAAAATGGGAATATTTTTTGTTTTCTCGTAGATCGAGAAGAACTCATCTTTAACGCATTTTCTTCGAAAAATTTGCTAAAGAGGGGGCAAAATGTAGTACCCTAAAATTGGCGCAGTAAAATTGGAATAATTACATTCACCTTAGTAAATAAATTTAAATTCAAATTTAACCTCCCAAACCGCCCGTTAACCACCGAGAAACCCGTTTCCTCTTTTTTTGTGCCATTTTTAGCAGTTGTTTTGACCGTTTGACGATATCATCTCCGATCAGACGATATCGCCCCAGATTTGACGATTTCGTCTGGACTAGAACGTCCAGACGATTTTGTCGCAAAACTAAATTTACATAGTTGGAATCCATTCCAACGGGTCTCCAATCCGGGCAGAAGCGTGTCTGCATCGTTGGGACCCTTCCCCCGTTGGAGATCTCCCAAATTGGGATGATCTCCAACCTCCCAACAACTATCCTATGCATATTTAACTCTAAAACTTTTCCTTCCCCAACCCCCTGGCTGAATTTTTATGTAAATCAACTCCCTATGCGCTAAAACACTTCAAATTTTCTCTTGCACCAGTCCTATATTAATTTTATTGCAGGTACACCACTGGTTTTCAACCGGAGCCAGCATCTATCGTAGCCGATGAACCTGTCAAGATCGGAGGCGATCTCATCAAATTCGGGACGATCTCATTCTGATGCGAGACGATTTCGACTGCAGCACACATCGAGGCAATCAGTGCCTGGAGTTTTCTCTTCTTTCTCTTTTCTCTGTCATTTTATGCTATAAATTAGATTGTCTATTCAGTTTTTATACTATATTGCATCTAGAGTTCACCCATTTTGTCTAGTTTGCATATTAAGATCATATTCTGCTATCTGAACACATTGATTTGCATTTAATTTTTGTTCTTGTATATTGTTCAATACTCATATTACTTTTTCATATAGTTTGCCCCTGTTTACAAAATAGAATTTCTTGTATTTCACATTTGTTTGTTGTTTTGCAAGTCTCTGATGAATTCGTCTGACGAATTCGTCAGATTACAGACGATCCTGTCAGTTTAGATGATTTTATCAAATTGAAGGCGATCCTGTTGAATTGCAGATGATCCAGACTGCTACAAGTAATCAGAAACTTCATCAAACTTTCGGATCAGGTAATCTTCATTGGCCTCCTGCAAATTCTCTGTTTCTGCTTTCGTTTCGTTTCTTTGTATTCATTTAAATTGCATTTTCATGTAGTTTAAGTTAGAATCATTCGGCCAAACCTAGGATGAATGTTTAAAAATAAAACGAACTCATCAAAACTCATTCCCAAAACCTAGGCGTGGAAACTGTCGCCAAATGTTTCCTGGTGAACCCACCATCCGTCGAAAAATCACCAAAATGCACCTCCCTTGAGAGGCGGGACCTTCGCAAAGTCCTCTCGTCCGAGGTACCGCATCATCCTTTTCCCATCCTCCTTCCGAGCGCGGATCCAATATCCTGAAGGTAGGGATGTGAAAAATTTGGAGCGATACAGTTTCATATTGGCCAAAACTATGTGTATGTGCGATTTGCTAAAAGGAACAGATCAAAACAAACTTGAAATCCTAGGTGTGGAAACTACCATAAAATGTTTCCTGGTGAACCCTAAACAATTCATCCAAAAATCACAAAAGAAGATACGAACTCAAGTGTCTCTCTTCGAGGTGTAGACCTATTATTCTCCCATTCCCCTTCGAGGCACAAATCCATTAGCTTGAAGGAAAGAAGTGAATTTTAGACCTACACATACATTATGTTTTAAGTGATTAGAGCATACATGTTCATTTACATTATGATCATCATCATGGAAATTATACATTACATACATTGCATTCATCATATCATAACATCATAAATTAAATGCATACAAGTACATCAAATTAAACATGCATTTAACATAAAATAGTGCATCAACATATGCATATATCGTAGTAGTACATCTACACATCTAGATCACAATATCTAGTCACACATCCATCATCTAGCTAGTGCATGTCATCCATACATCACATCATATAAATAGAACATATAAGCATTACATCCATGTATATCTCATAAACATAACAATTAAAATATACACATATAATGAGTCTCATAAATTTCAGATCATATATATCTATATATATATATATATATATATATGTTTGTGTGTGTGTGTGTGTGTGTATGTCAAAAAAAGATTACATAGGCATATGTCCAAAATACCCGTAGGCTACAACTCTGTAGGTCCTCGACCTTACACTCAAAAATGGTACAAACATCTAAAAATATTTGTACTAATAAGGGCATGTACCCCCTGCCTATGAGTTTCCTCCACCAGTGCCACCCTCCTTGTGAGTCCATCTAGAGCTAGTGCTTGAGGATGTCTCTGTCTGGTGAGTCCTCTGGCTAGATCAAGCTGAGGATTACCTTGTCTCTCATGTCCTAGTCCTCTAAGACTCTATAGCTATGGGTCACTCTGGCACCTCATCGCCTAGTAGTCTGATATCTCCTACCATGAGAGAGATGTAAGCCGCATCTATTGATTGTTGTGCATTACCCTCCCAAACGAGGGCATGTAGTCTATGGATATTTGTGCTTGCATCCAAACCTAATAATCCTGATATAGCTAGAGTGGTATAAGCAAACTGAGAAGTCGAGGGACATCCCATCATAGCTCAGAGTAAGTCTCGCTTCATGGTGATAGCATCAAGCTGAGCTTGTAGAAGATCATGCTATCTAGTGACCTTCTCTATCTCTGTGTCAATAGTGGCAATATATTCCCAAAGAGCTACCCTCTCCTCCTTGAATTCTTGGCACTACACCTATCCCTGTGTCGGCTGAGCCTATGCTACCCTTAATTGTGTCTATAGAATCACCATAGAAGTATCCCTCTCTAGGATTTGAGTCCCTGCTATCTACAGTCATGACTCTAATATCTCATCATCGAGATCCTCCTCAGCGTCCTCTTGTCCTCCTCTTCTTGGGGCTCCTCCTCTGCTACAGCCTCACCCCATCCACCCTCGGTCCTCTGGTGCACTCATTGCCCTATAGGATCTGCTGCCTCTACACATTTTGCCTATACAAATGCTTCATCCCTACCTTGCCTAGTGGGTCGCCACCCCGCCATAACCTGGTAGTCCACTAGGAATCATAGTCTATTATGGTCCCAGCATCTACAAGCCCTGAGTCTTGCTAGGTATCATCCTAATTTCCAAGTGGAGTCATAGTAGGCCAAGCTAAGTCCTTATCCTTAAGGTGATGGTAAATAGCTAGCCCATCCAAGATATCCTGGCAGGTCCCAAACTATCTGGCAACATGTGACTAGTAGAATAACTCACATATCTTAAGCTTACACCCGAGGAGCCATCTCTCACATCGTACCTACCTGAGATAACGGTCTACCTCATCCCATGCAAGATAGTCCATGTAAGGTCACTAGCATATGTGCTCTAGTCGTAGTCTGGTCAACTGATCTAGGTAGTACTCTAGATCCCCTACTCGGATTCTACTCCTGAAGCCCTCGACCTCCCTAGGCCAACAGGTAGCATATCATTGATGCTTCTTATCAATGTCTTCAATCTCTAGTGGTAGTCCCCATACATGATCAATGGTAATATGCTCCCAGGACCATATCTGGAGTAAGGTGTTGCAGTCGACTCCCATGCGACAACATTATGTGATCTGATACAACTCATCATAGAGTTATGCAAGTAGAGCGCTCCCCCATGATAGAATAATAGGCTCTTGTGTAGTGTTAGAAAGTAAATCCTATGTTATGGTGAGGAGGTTCTAGGGGAACCTCACCCTATAAGTGTTGGACAGTACAATTTGTATGATCAATTGCATCAATATAGCAACTATTTGGAAGAAGACATTATGGTGGTACCAGTACTCGATGTGCACACTACCATGATCAAATTCCACCTATGCCTCATCGATTTTAGCAATGAATATCCATCAGAAGACAACATCCTTTGTCGTGGTAGGCAAATATGTGATGGCCTCACCATCAATAGGTATACAGAAGATGCGGTATACATCCTCCAATGTCACAGTAATCTCACCTATCAACAGGTGAAATGTGTTGGTCTGTGCATTCCAGTGGTAGACCAAGGCAGTCATATAGGCATGGTTACCTCTGATAGATGACAGTCTTAACATGTAGCTAAAGCCTATAGCTTCAAACCAATATCATTCAGTATTAGTCAAGCCACCACAAAGCTGGTGAAGGATATCATATTCCCTCACTCTAGCAGTCAATCTCTGAAGGGAGCAATAATAATACATAAAATCAATCAAAAACATAAAAAAATAAACTTCAACAATCAAACAAATTCAAAATATCTTCAAAAATACAAAAACATTCATAAATTCATAAGAAAATTACAAAAAAAATCAATTAAACAAGTCAAACATCAGAAAAATCAAAAAATTGGAAATGTTTTTCCAAAGTTTCTCAGTCACGGTTGCGACTCGCGACTGCCAATAACAATCAAATTTCTAACCATTGGGATTTGAATATTGCCACGGTTGATAGTCGCAACCCCCAATTTTCCAATTGGGAGTTGTGTCTACCACTCACGGCTAAGATAAACACCCCTTTTGAGGTCACTTCCCATCCCAAGAAACCCAAAAAAAATTAAAAACCCTCCCCCCTAAGCTAACCTAGACTAATCCTACCTAGGGTGAGGTTCATTACCATAAGTTTATTTTTTTTTCATTTAACCATTTCTTAATGAGGCTCATTTTAATTTTGTAATAAAATGAGAGAGTTTCATGCTTCTACCTTAGTAGCGCCAGCTCTGCCATTGGAAGATACATCTAGTAAGTCAACCATTTTGGGTTTGGGTGTGTGGTTCAACAATGTTTCATGTTAGATTTTTAACCTCACCTCTCTGAGCTCTTTGGATAGCTACGACGAATTGGAAAATAATGAATTGAAAATGATATATTTTTCTTTTATATTTCCAATTTTACCCTTGATTGCACCTGTCAACCGTGGGTGTGAAATTAGGGTTTTTGATCGCGTGTCGAAGCCATGGCTAAGAAATTTGTGAAAATTGACTACGTCGAACAAGCGTAGCTAGCATCTAGACATATATATCCTCAAAATTTCACCATGAGGAGATTAAAAATGCAAAATCAAAAATATTTAATGGTTCAAAACCCTCAAAATTTTCAAAAATAACAAAAAAATTGGTATAATTTAAAATTCAAATGTGCCTCGTATATAGTTATTTACACTATACTCTTGGCGGTTATAGTGACTTGAAATCCATGCAATTCGGCAAGATGATTAAATTACCATAAGGCCATTTAGGGTAAATTAGTCATCGTTGAATTGATATGCTTCACTTCAATCCCTAAGAAAGCCACAACGGTCGAACTACCCCACAGGAATGAGGTATTCATCTCAATTCTCCCATGAAATTTTTAGAAGATCATCAAATATTATGATTCAACATAAACCTAATCAAAATTGCTATCATCTTGATTCCCCAAGAAGGCCATTGTGATTGGAATGCTCCACGGGATAGAGATGTACAATTACTATTAACAATTGAAATCATGGCTGAATTAGGCCTTGCCAAGTAATATTAAATTGCTAAAGCCTTCAATTTTTCAAATCAATCGTGTTGGTGAAGCGACTCATCACTTCATGCATTGCCATTACCTCATTGACTCGTCGCTTGAAGGGGTTGTCATAATATCAATAATCATAATCAAATTCAATAGGATATCACTCGATCTTGTCAAATTGCATTTGTCTTACGAATCATTGCCAATGATTATCATAAGCTTACCCTTTGCTAGGGAAAAAAGCAACTATGACAGTTAAGTTAGTAGCTCTCCACCTATCGGTAATGTTGTAGCACTGAAGCTACCCGATCGTAACTGGAGCTTGCAAAAGCTTTACAAATTTAAGCCTTCCTTCAGTTGGAAGCAATTATTCTAAGATGTGTGTCCTTTGGTAGGACTAGGCATCTAATGTTGATCAAATAAATGATCATCATTCAAACTATGACATGGTTTTAGGAGGTCTATTTTTGCTCAACGTTGTTCATTCTCACAATGCATCCCAAAAGAGGCATATGTAGACACCTAAAATGCATCATATCAAGGCGACTACTCATATGGGACATTCAAACATACCATATGAATGATCTTGGACAGCTCCAAGGTGAAGTAGTGGTTTTAACCACTCAATTTGGGTAGAGTTGGCTAACTTAGCCTTATTCGTGGCTAAAACCCATGGCTAACAGAGCTAGATATGCGTCAGAGCTATGAATAGCATCAAAACTATTTTGAATCCCGATCCAAGATAGAATTTGATTGTAACGGTCTAGGCAGTGAAGTTCAAATGGTTTTGGGTGGGTAAGATTCGATATTTTTCCTCCCAACTGATCCAACCTCCTAGATCTTGATCTTGGATTCCCAATCAAGCTAAGACTAGGGATTAGAAGTCCTATAAGACCCCCCTCCAAATTGGGGATAAGTCTAGAATCTTCATGACTTGAAATGTAGTGAAGCTCTACCAAAATAGATAGCAAATTGATAACCCCTTGAGGAGATTCGAAATGTTGCCCAATTGTGGAGTGATAAGCATGAATTCATCAATAGATATTTCAAAGGACTAGGAAGCACAATTGCACATTCAGACCAATCGAATGTGAATCTCAATAAATTCGAGTACAAATCCATATTAGGACATAGAGGCAACCCTTGATCATCAATTTCATAGAGTAAATTGGATATTCAAGACCTGATTGCAAGAAGAAGAGCATTTTCACGTCATACGTGGCTGTCAACCATGACTAAAAATGCTAACTGCACCTCAGACGCATGGTGAGGGTTTGATATTTGATTTACTCTATTTTATTCATAGATTTTATCTTCCAAACATGTTTGTAGGCAAATCAAACTTAGCTTAACTTTCTTTTATACAATTATATGGTTAAATTCAGGATTAGAGATAGATTTGCTTCTATTTTCCTTGCATTTGTCAATCTAAACTAGTTTCATTGTATTTGAGGTATTTCAAGTTTCTAATGGCTAATTAGGTTGCTTATTTGCTATATTTCATGCTTTATTTACATGCTTTATAGTAATTTGGTGATTTTTTACATATCTTCATAGATTTACATGCTTTCTTGCTTTCTTTATCATCAATTTATGTAATTGTCTCAAAAGCCTCATCAAGAGAGGTCTCCTTTGTTATTAACCTCTTTCGTGTTGTTTCTTTAACGCAGGGTTTATAGGACCTAATCATTTTCAAGGTATTCAAGGCAGCATATACCTCCAACCATAGGAGAAGAAGGCTATCTTTGGCCTTAAGTAGTTTGTGTACATATGTGAAGAGTCTACCGATTATACCACCATATCGTTTAGAGGGTTTTCAATACTGTATTAAATGTATCGTGAATTTGGGTATCCCTAAGAGCAATGTATATGTAATCAATTTACATTCCATTAATACAAAGAAATTCCTCTTTCTTGTCAAATTCATGTTATTGTGGTTTAATACTTTAAATTTGTACTAAATTGGTACGATAGACTAGGTATATGATTTTCACAATGATACAATGAGCTTCGTGCTTCAATTTTTGTTAGAGGATGTAATTCTATTGGAATTTTTGAGGATTAGATGTCTTTTGCTTCTTTTTGGGCTTTAGGGTTGTTGGGCCCTTTCTATTGTTTTTTTTTCTTGTAGTGTCCTTTCTCAAGGTTGGTTCCTCTTTGTTTTGTTGGGTTGTGGGTTGGCCTTGTTAAGTATGATCTATTTGTTCATGTTGTTTGTTTGTTAAAATGTTCAGGAACCAACATAAAGAAGCTATCAAAACCCCTTCGTCCACCTCTGTTAAAACTCCAAAGGATAAGTCTAATTCTCCTAACCTTGTTGAAATGTATCTTCACAAGCTAGTTGTGCATGCTACTTCTGCCACCATTGACCATCTTGAAACTGCTCACTCGATCATTGAAAAGATGATTGCAACCCTTAAAGAACAATGCCATACACTTAGCCTCTTGTTCATCTGTGATCATTTCAAAAATGTTTCAGCCCTGGCTGGTGCTAAGGTGTCCTTCAACATCAAAATTGATGTCAAAGATGTTTTCAACAACGAATATGCAATGAATATTGCTAAGGAGGCATGCATTATTGTTCCCAAGGATAGCACAAAGGAGATTTCGATGAAATTTACTGGTCTGGAAGGTGCTGCTTCGTCCCTCATGTAGTTGGATATTCCTCTTGATGGCTGATGGTTCTTCCTCTATTTTTTGGGTCCTCTGTGGTGGTGGATCACATATTTTTGGGTTCCTTTTTGGCCGAGGACCATTCCTTTTTGAGCTCTAGTGTTTCTCACAGTGCCTGTTTATTCAAGGCTATTGACTCCTTTTAGTCTGAGGATGTATTTTTGAAATTGTAATTTTGTTTTATATTGCAGTTCATATTGTCTTTTTTTTTTGTTCCTTTTTTATACTCTGTTCCTCTATTGTACAAGGTGTTAGGGCGCATTTCAAATGCATTGTTTTTAATAAATTTATTAATCTACCCAAAAAAAAAAAGGTTTAGGAACTCTTTCAAAACCCCTTCTTTTCCATCTTATCAAAAAAAATACATCATCTATTTTATCATGTAAATTTTTTTATAGAACAATAACCATGTCTAAAGTGCATTATGCTAATACAAGAATAGAGAAAAATATGTCTTTATTATGAGTCACAACATACAAAAACCAAATTTTTCAACATCGATATGTAGTATATGATATAAATCTTGCCTAGTTTTCTTCATCCACCATTGTGGAAGATATCCATAACAAGTCAGATCTCCATGGTCTAAATCTCAATTTGTCATAACATCTACAATATTATTTCTTTCTTGAGGATGATGAAAAAATTTACCATTCTAAATCTAGAGTGAAGTGTATGTATCTTGTCAATCACCCTTTGTAACTTCCAATATTTAGAGGAGGTCCTAGTAGATATTGCTAATTGTATAATGGTTACTTGTAAGTCTAATTATAATTGTACTATATACCAATCAACATTGGGAGCTTCTTGGAATCCATGAAGGATAGCACATGCTTATCCTATATTTTTAGAGAGAACACTAATATTCTCTACAAAAAGAAAAGCATGAGTACCATATGAGAATCTTCCTATGCCTCTTCTACTTTCCCTTCCTATATTACCTTTTGACACACCATCAATGTTGACCTTACCCATAACTTTGGGAGGGGAATTTCATGGTCCATTCCTTTGAGTAGTAGGATGGGGACCTTATGGATTCCTACATATCCATTCATCCATAGGGATTTGAAGCCTAGAGGTTAAACTATGCCACTATTGAGATACTATGGATGAAGGCTTCAGTGTATGCAAACTAGTTTCCTTGATATTACCTACAATTTTTTCCTAAATATATTGAACATTATGGTGAATTGCGTTAAATATTATTTTATTCCTTTCTTTCCATAGATTTTAAAGCATTAAAGAGATACTGGCCAAGGCCATTTGTTTCAATAAACTATCCAACCCATTCACTCTAGGCCAAGTCCTTCATGCCTAATGGTGAATTACCATAATCTTATATCTAAAAAGGTTGCAAACCATTCCATAATTAAATAGCTAGGGGACAAAAAAAATGAAAGGTGATCTTAGGTCTCATTCTTTGAACAACATAAATCTCATCTAAACAGACCAAAAAAGGCCCATTTCATCAATCAATATCTTTTACGAACTCTCTTGTATAGTAGAAGCCAAATAAAGTGTCTCACTTTATCAACTAGCCTAAATCCTTGAGTGAACCTTGTATCTAGTACTCTAGTCTAGTCACCTGGTGGTTTTAGCAACTGGTTATCCATGCAATCCAATAGGATGAGTAGATTACGATAAGGACACTCGTAGTTCAAAAACAAAAAAAAAATCACATCACACATTAAAAGTAAAAAAAAATCAAAATCAAAATCAATAATGAAATATATTGTTATGGATCATTAGGTATTTTAGACATATCCACCAGGGCTATAGAAACATGACTGATAGTGGAGCAATGTTGAAGGATTTTGGGGTTATCTCCATCAGGGCTATAGACACCTAATTGGCAGTGGAGTATGCCCTCTACTCGGCAACATGTTTATCACATTAGAGATCTTATTTTGTATAGACATTTAACCACTCATGGATGGGCTAGCTTATATTATATTGAGTTGCAAATGGTTAGTCCTACCTCACTCAAAATAAAAAATGAACATTCACTAAACACACTTATATCCTTGAGAGACTTGACTCATTGGACCAATCTTAGTATCTTTGTGCACCTGATTGATTAGTAGATGATTTTGATCAATGTCACTAGGGTTTTTGAGCTTCTTGAAAGCACTTTGATATTAATACTCCCTATGACACATGATCTGACATGTTGTGTAACCTTCACTTCTTTATTTTTTTCACTTCATGCATATTTTATCTCTCACTTTATACCATCCATCCTATAATCATGTCATTACTATCATGTTGATGTCATTGATTAAGAAATATAAGTTGTGCATATCTATTTGTGTCTAAGTGCTTTTAAAACATTAACCACACATCCATGTACAATTTTCTTCTATTATGACTATCACATTTTCCATAATTAGTTCTTATCTATTCTACTTCTATCATCTAGAACATCTACCACACATAATTCAACACATCTTCATCATCATCCATCACATATTTATCATAATTCATACCATATAACACATAATTATTATATAATCACATATGTCTATCCCCCATCACAAATCAACTCAAAAGCATCAAAAAAATCAATCCAAACAACAAAAAGCTCAAAAAATCCTCAAAAAAAATAAAAGCATCCTTACATATTATCATCCATAACCTATGCCTATCAAATATCTGATATTTAACATGTCTCATCTATCCAATCACATATATCCATAAAACATCATAATATAGACACCCTAACCACATGCATAGAACCACCCATACATCATATCATATCATTGCATCCATCCACTCATAATCGTATTTATATCATGAAACAATCACACGAACCCTTCACATATCCATACCCATACCCCATCCCTATATTAAAAAAAATATTAAAATGACTAAAAAATGGGAGCCTTTCAGTCCTCAATCAAAAAGATCATTTTTATTGCTATCTCACATAGATCCCACCAACAAGCTCTCATTCACCTTTTTTGTTGGGGCAAAAGCAACATCACATTAATTAGACACAATGCAAAGTGTGGATGTTCAAGGTCTCGCTCCTTCCTCATTAGTCACATCAATAATAAAATAAATTTGAAATATTTTAGGTATAACACCTTCCCCACCAATCAAGCCAAAAGCTCAATCACCTAATCAATCAAGCACATTATCTCACCGTCAAGATTTTGGAGTGGTTTTATTGATGCCATTAAAATTTCAATCACCAAATCAATTGCAAATTTCAAAAGGTTATGTCCTTTTACCAAAGGGTGCACCCTTTACCCCACCATATCACCAATTACATTTCTATTCAAAGGTCCCAAAGGCACCAAACCCCTTTCGTGAACATTTTTCTATTTTAGTTCAAAGGTTCCAAAGGCACCAAACCCCTTTGGTCAACATCTAGAATAGCATTTTCTTTCCTACAATATATTATAATTTAATTTATTATATTATATTATCTCTAGATTAGGATTTACTTTCCTATATTATATTATCTCTAGCTTAGGATTTACTTTCCTATCTTAGATTAGATTTATTTTACTACCCTAGATTAGATTTACTTTCTTACTTATTAGCTTCAATTTCCTTTCTTGCACATTAGATTAGATTTTTCATGGCAACTCAAAGTCTCCAAAGGCACCAAACCCCTTTGGTCACTTTCAATTTTAGTTCAAAGGCTCCAAAGGCACTAATTACCTTTGGTCAAATTTAAATTTTAGTTTAAATGCTCCAAAGGCACCAAACCCCTTTGGTCAAATTTCTTTTCATGCAATTTACCTGCTCTCATAGATTATATTTGTTGCATTAGATTATATTTTCTTTCCTGCATTAGATTAGATATTCTTTCTTGCATATTAGACTAGATTTACTTGCTTTCATAGATTAGATTTACTTTCATGTCATTTACTAGTTTTATAAATTAGATTTACTTTCATGTAATTTCTTAGTTCCATAGATTAGATTTACTTTCATGTAATTTATTGCTTTCTTAGATTAGAATTACTTTCCTATCATAGATTCGCTAGCCTAGATCCTTGAGTGAACCTCGTATCTAGTGATCTACTTTGGTCACATAGCAATTGTAGTGACTGGTTATCCATGCAATCTAGTAGGATGAGTAGATTACCATAAGGACACTCGTAGTTCATAAACAAATAAAAAATAATAAACCAAAAAAAACCTCTCAATTCATCTCAAGTTTCTGCTTGCCATATCATATCCACTCTGTCATTGCCAATTTCACCTTTTATCAATCATCTCATGGTTGTCGTCCATTTCTTTCCTCCCATTCACTGCTTGAGGGGGTAGACAATATCCACACAAAAAAATAATCTTAAACAAGCTCAATAACCAAAATCCCAATCTTGGACTTGTATGTGTTCAATAATATTTGCCTAAGGCTATCATGAACCTTAATATTTCAGGTCAAAAGGTAGAATTTCTCCTCTCAATAAAAATCTAATCAAAATTTTATTTACTATGCAACACACCTATGCATGGTTCTACATGACTTATGCTACAATCGAGGTGACAAAATTGATCGAATACCTATAATTGATTACTGAATCGTGAGGACACCTACCATATGGCTGAATCCTTTATTGCATCAAGTGATCTCATCAATTCATTAAAGGTAAATATTCAAAGACATTTATCCATTTCATGATTAGAGCATCCGACATTGTTCTTTATTTGGGGTAACCTTACATCATCGTCCTCAAGCACCCATTCATTATTATGTGTCATCAATCCAACCAACCAGGTGTTATTTTTTTGCATCGCATTATGTTTTCACATAATGAGACATGAAAAGAGGCATTTGTAGACATAAAATTTTAGTCATTTGCACAACCAATCCATCAAAACCCTTCAAATCCCTACCAACTCATCAAAACCCCCAATTTGCCACAAAATCCTCTTTTATTTCCCTAATATTCCTCAAATTATTCATAATCCTACTTAATCCTAATTAAACCCACATTTTGCTCTAATATTCCACTTAACACCAAAAAATCCCCTTTCACACTCCATGAGATTTTAAATTTAAATTTATTTGAATTAAAAATTCCCACGTGTGGCCCAAAGTCCACATGCATTAAATAGATCCACATGCATTAAATAGCTCCCACTACCCACCCAAGTCAAAATATATGCATTAAATTCCTAAATCCCTTTCACATTGGATAAAAACAATCACTCTATATCTTGGGTACCCTCTCCTCCCTTCAAAAAATCTATAAATATTCCCCCTTTACCTTCATTTTTGTATCCTGAAAAATACTAGTGAAGTACTACTGAGATTCGAGTGACTCCTTATTGTGATTGTTTGAGATTATTATAGAATTCAAATATGTTTGTTTATATTCTCTTTTATTTTTATAACTATTATTTTCTTAACACATTGGTAGGTGCTACTAATCCCTTGGCTATTTGTATGTGTGGAGTAATCGGGGGCAGCAAGGGGCTTAGGGCGATCAAGTATACCAGTAACCAAAACATGTTCGAGACTCTTGAGTGTGATTTGAAAGAATACTGAAGGCACCATTTGATTTATTTTCAAGGAAAAACCCTCTCTTTTGGGAGGTTTTTATAATCCAAGCAATGTTTTGTAATCAAAAGGAGACTCAAATTCTAAAAATCAATATTAAAATTTCTTTTATTATTTTCACTTGGATTGTTATGGTTGCTATTTTACTTAACACATTTGTATGTGCTACTAATACCTTGGTTGTTTGCATGTGTATAGGAATAAGGAGGCTCTACACAACCAATAGTGGTCACTAAAAATCAATCAACACATAATTGTGATCAAGAATAATAGCATGAAGGCACCCTAGTTCATTGTGCAATTTTGTCAAGAAAAGAGTCCTCCAATTTAAAGGCTCCATTGTAAAACCCTAAGAGGTTTCTCTATAATGAAAAGGGATTCAATAGTAATATAATATCTTTATTTGTTTATTCCATGAATGCATGTGTTTTTCTTGTTTACAAATATATTTGGGTGTCATCTTAGTTTTCTTTCCCTCCACCACTAAAGAACTAATGGCCTAAAGAAAGTATCCTTGAACTACATAAGCTGGAATTTAAAGGGTGAGTAGTAACTAGTAGGGTTATGCATAAGGGGTCAGCCCCAAAATGTATTTATAAAAATTTGGTGAATTAGTTTTAAAATCTATGCGAATAATGTGCAAACGCATGTAGAAGGTTCACTATTATTAGGGGCAATGTTTGAAATTTAAACTTAAAATGGTCAAATTATTATAAAATTGGGGTGAATCAATCTAAAAAAAAATTGCACCCAAAATTTTTTGGTTAATGGGCCCTGGTCAAGGGTCCCAAATATTAACTAATTTCAAAAATCCTAATTTTAGCCAATTTGGCAATAAATAGCCGTTATGCATAACCTTGGTCCCTAGAATATTGCCATAGATCCAAGGCAATGGTTTGATCCTACATTATTAAGGATAAGATATTTGGGAATGAATTTTAGATAGATAAGGTCATCTAAAATGAAAAACCTATCCAAGCGCTCTAGGATGCATGCAGGTCCCTATTATGTACTTGTCCATGTCATTAATCCATTATTAGGATTGACATCAATCAAGTAGATATGCCTCAAATGATCTTACATTAAATTACTCATAATATCTAGTGTTCTCATCCCCCCATATTTTCATCTAAGGAAAGAATGGTATTAAAATTCCCTTCTAAGATAATCTTATCATTTTAAATCTGGATCTTGAGATATCAAATAAAATCCCACTACATTCGTTTGGCCTCTATAATAGTGGTTGCATATATGTTAATGTATAGGAATTGTTGGTCCTTTTGCCTCCATTGCCCTTGAAGTCCCAAAATGTCCTAGCTTCTCATAATTGCATGCACCATAAATTCCTTTGGATACCATACACTAGAGATCCCACCCAATGCTCCTCAAGAGCTAAGATATTCTACCAGACTTGTAGGACACAATTTATTAGCCACTATCTCTATATCCTCTATTGATAACTTAATCTCACGAAGAAAGACTAGGTTTAGCTTATTTTTCTTAATCAACCTTCTAATTTCATTGTGTTTAAGTGGGTTGAATTGTATCCCCCTTACATCCCATGAAAGGAGGACAGATGGGTTAAAAACTTTGGTGATATGAGTCACCTTACCATCAAAAACAAGATTTTCTCTTTCTTTTGCTATGTGGTTGTAACTGGTCTTATGTCCCACTTTTTTATTGGTGTTAATCTTCATTTTATTGAGTTCTTTTTATACCAGCTAGATCTTGGGTAGGTCCTCCTTTATTATCCTTTTGTATATACCACCAAGGCCTTATTAAGGGGGTTTAGGTACCTTCTATTTCAATATGAACGATCTTGTGTGTTTTATAAATATAATTCTCTTCTTTTTAAGCTGCTCACTCTTTTCCTTTGCTAGTTTTTGTGGTTTGGGTTTGTATCCATTTGCATGTTGATCCGGTTATCATCAATTTTTGGTGTTGTCTATTCCCTTGATTTGGAATGGCCAGTTGCTTGAAGAATTGATTCTACATCCATTTGATGGTATTATTCTACACTTGGGTCTTCATTAGTCAAAGGAGCAAATTTGTTGTTTTGTGTTTTCTTTTTATGTTCTTAAAGTCCGCAACCTTTATCTTTACATGCATTTGCTCTGACCAGTTTTGTGAAGAGTCCCTTGGAAAAGCCCATACTCATTGCATATCCAGCATTATTTTCATAATCAACTTTTTGCTCCGAGGCTTTATCCTGTGTTTGTAATGTGATCCTCATTTAAGGAGGTTTGTTGAAGTCCAATTAGGTTGTAATAATGTTGCTAATAGCTACAAAAGAGACCATTTTCTGGAAATTCAAATAACCTAACCCATATAAGGCTCCCATAAACTATTTTCTCTTACGCTTAAAACTTTGTATGTCAAGATTTTATAAACAAACCCGTTCTCCGAAGAATCCATAATCCTTTCTGAAAAACAAATATGAGTCCTCTTCACACTCAAAGAATACTAGGAAATAAAATTATTCTTACCATTAAGCTTTCAATTATTCTTTATAATTTCCATATAGGTTTCGGGCCCAATGGATGTTTTTTTTTTTTAAATTTTGGGCCCAATGGATGTTGATTGTATATGGTATTTTGTTTCGGGCCCAATGGATGTTGATTGTATCTAGAAATTTTTGTCAATTGACCTTTGGAAATAGCTGATTCCATTGGGTTGCGGATCCTTCATTTAGGATTTATTCTATGCATTTATTATTATTATTATTATTATTATTATTATTATTATTATTATTATTTTATAAAGTTGTGGCTTATTGTTTTATACAATGCAGGTCTCTAAAGAAAATTTGAAGGCCTTTTGATGTAACAAAGGAGATGAAACACTGCTATTGAAAACGAATGTTGTTTTTATAGAAGGTTTTCCTTTCTATGCAATATGTTTAATAGTGAAATTTTAGTTCTTGTAGATAGAAACATAAGATCCAAATTTAAAAATAAATAGGGTATATATGTTTTTTTATATAAATAAAACAACAATATCTTCTTTCAGTTATCGCAGACTTATAACATGGAATATTATTGATGTTAATATACCTTAAAATAAATTATTTTAATTTTTAAAGACGATCCTATCTTGTTTAGAATGGATGTAAAAATTTCATTATAGTAGTCAATTTTATCCAGTAGTTGATCCTTCGGTCGTGAATGACTACTGTATTTGCATTATCTATGCTACGTTTTAAAATATTTAATATGCTCGAAGATACGTTTCTCTAGGTAGGATCCTGAAGCTTGTCTTCGGGGCAGCGAAAGCCCGAAGGTAAGAGTTTGCTGAGTTTCGGGCGAGATGGGGAGTTTCGGTTTAACTTTCACCAAAACTACGTTTCGCACAAGGGAAGCCCGAAGCTTGACTTTGGGCAAGTTTGGCCCCGAAGCTTGTCTTCAGGAAATCTTGGACCCGAAGCTTATCTTTGGGTAAGTTTGGTCCCGAATCTTGTCTTCAGGTAAGCTTTGCCCCAAAGCTTGTCTTCAGGTAATCTTGGGCCTAAAGCTTATCTTTGGGTTAAATTTGAACGAAGCAGGACCTTTGTTCAACCAAGCAGTGATATGGGTGCTTCTCTCAAGGGAGGAGAAAACCCGGACTTACGCTCTCAAGGAAGCGAAACAACGATAGTCCTTGTTTCGAGACAAAGGATTTTGAAACTCTTTTTCAAAAATATGGTGTCCCAAAACTCATTTTTGGGGAAATAAATCGTGGGAAATAAAACAAAGGTGGTGCCAAATGTAATTTAAAAAACCTTTCCTGAAACACCTTTTGGAGAAATTTTAGGAAATACACAAATAGAGATTTCTTTATTTATCAAAATAAAAAACCCGATTGCAATTACAATGCTTATTTATGCAAATCTTTACAAACTTTTGCAAGTTTAGTTGCAAGATAAAACCCAAACAAAGAATTTAGAAAGTTGCTGCTCTGACTTCTTCTTCTTCTCTCTTCTGTCGCCATACAAAATGCCAACTGCACAGATATATATAGTTGGAATTTGAAGACAAGGGTGGGAAAGGCTGACCAAATGTCTAACGTGACTTTAATGTGAAAGTAGGGTTTCTGACCAATTGTCAAACTTAAACTACCGATATGAATTATGTACGCTTAAATTGCGACAATCAGATGTCAAAGATCTATGACCAGATTTGGCAATATGATCCGTGAGAGATATCCTCAGGCATCAAATTTGGTTTAATTTTTTAACATCCTCATTTAAACTAGATTTCATAAAATATTTGATGCCCAACATTTCTTGCTGACTATTGAAGTCTTCCTCCTTCAAAGGTTTTGTGAATATATATACTATCTGCTCCTTAGACCTGCAAAATAGTAACTCAATTTCATTAAATTTCACTAGCTCTCTGATGAAATGATATCGGATGTCAATGTGCTTGGTCCTACCATGAAACACTGGATCCTTCGATAATGCTATGGCAGAATTATTATCACAAAAAAATGTTGTTGCCCCTTTTGATGGATGATTCAGCTCACCCAAGATTCTTTGTAGCCATACTGCCTAGCATGTGGCTGACGTGGCGGTAACATACTCTACCTCTATAGTGGACAATGCAACTATTGGTTGCTTCTTGTATGACAATGAAACTACTTCTGATCCAAGATGGAAGGCATAGCCAATTAGTGTTGCCATCCCAATCATCAGTGCTACCAACCCAATTGCTATTTGTGTAGCCAATCAGTTCAAGCTGGTATTTTCTGGCATAAAAAATTCCATGGTTTTGTGTTCCATTGACATAGCACGAAATCCTTTTTCCTGCTTTCTAGTGCATGTCCTTTGGAGTCTCCATAAACCTACTAATTAAGCTTACTCCAAACATTAAATTGGGTCTAGTTGCATTCAAGTACATGATACTGCCAACTAACCTCTTAAACAAAGTTGGATCAATATTTCTACTGCAATCCATATTGCTCAACTTCAGACCTGTGGCAATAGGTGTGATGGCAGGTTTATTGTCCTCCATATTAAATCTCTTCAGTTCACATACTTGCCTTGATAAATTAAGATACCATTTGCTATGTGGTCAAATGCAATGCTAAAAAAATATTTCATCAGCCCTAAGTCCATCATCTCGAACTCCTTCATCATGGCTATTCTAAACTGGTAAAATAGCACATTGTTGTTGTCAGTATAAATAATATTATCTACATACAGGTAAATTATTGTCATCTCCCCTTTTGCATTTGTCTTAAAGTATAGGGTGTGCTCATATGGGAATTTTATGAACCCATTCTCCTAAAAGTAGGCATCAATCCAATTGTACCAAGCCCTGGGTACTTACTTCAACCCATATAGGGCCTTCTTAAATTTTAGGACCTTGCATTCATGTCCTTCCAAATCATAGCCTAGTGATTGGTCTATGTAGACCTCCTCTTCCAACACTTTATTCAGAAAGGCAAACTTGACATCCATTTGGTACACATTCCAACCCTTCTAAGTTGTCAATGCCAGGATCATCTTGACTATGTCAAGTCTCGCTATAGGTGCATACAATTCATGATAGTCAAGCCCTAACTTCTGTTTGTATCCTTTCACCACTAGTATGGCCTTATGCCTGTCTACTTCACCTTGGGAATTAAACATAGTTTTATATACCCACTTGACCGCAATGGTCTTCTTCCCTTTTAGGATATCCGTCAACTACCATGTCTTATTCTTCTCTATGGCCTCTATTTCCTCATCCATAGCCTTCACCCATTTATGATTCTAAATTGCTTCTTCAAATGAAATTGGATCACACTTAGAAAATAAAGCAAAGTTAGAATGTTCTTCATCTACTTGATTACGAGTTACCTCATAAATATCTTGCAAGCTCCTCACCTTTGCGGGTGTCCTCAAGTTGGATATCCTATTTGCAAGTTGAGGCGATTGAGATGATGAGGTAGTGTTGCTACTAGCTCCAATGTTGTTGCTTGAGGCTATAGGTTGATGCACTTTGTATTCTTCCAAGTCCTCAAACTCAATAATTGCTAGTTTTGGCTGACCAATCTTTGATTTATAGTCCTAGGCTTCATCCTACAGGAACTTCACATATTTATTGATGATAAAATTCTTAGTTACAGGATTATACAACTTGTAAGATTTTTCTTGCTTATTTTACCCTATGAAGATACACTTATCTATTTTTCATTTAGCTTCTTCCTCTTCTCATCTGGAACATGTGCATATGCTATGCACCTAAAATTTTTAAAATGAACCACACTTGGCTTTTGATTTCTCCAGGCTTGAGAAATTTTGTCCTTCACACTTTTGGTGGGACATCTATTCAATATATAAACTACACAATATACAGCTTCTACCCAGAACTCATGTGGCAAATCTTTCACCTTCAGCATACTTCATGTCATATCCATAATGGTTCTGTTTTTCCTCTCAACTACACCATTCTGTTGTGGTGTGTATCTAGCTGTGAGCTACATGCAAATTCCATTTTACATGTAGAAATATTAGAATTCATTGGAAATATACGCACCTCCTCCATATGTTTTGAGATTCTTCAACTAGTAGCTACTCTGTATCTCAACTAGAGCCTTGAACTCCTTGAATTTTCTAAAACCCTATGACTTTTTTTTGATGGGATATACACATCTCCTTCAATTGAAGTCATCTATGAAATTCAGTTGCAAAAAAATATGTTGGTCTGCATGGGACCACAAATATCTGAGTGTACCAATTCCAATGGTTGTGAAGCTCTCCAAGACTATCCTGTAGGGAATGCATCCTTGTGCTGCTTACCGACTAGCCAACCTTCACAAACTTGATTTGGTTTCTCAAACCCTTCACCATATGCTTATTGTGTAGTAGGTTTAGGCCACTGAAACTTAGGTTACCAAATCTGAGATACCATAGCCAAGTAGCATCCTTCACCACTGTACTAAGTGATAGCAATAGTTCATTCTAGATCTAAAGAGGAAACATCTTGATCTTCATCACAGACATTGTTAATATTTACCCATGCTCTTTGTCTCTAATGGTATAAACACCATATTTAAATTGAACACTGTACCACTTCTACACAAGTTGTCCAATGCTCAGCAAGTTATGTTTCAACCTAGGCACATAATACACATCATAGATCTACTTTCTTTCATCGTGTCTGGTGCAGAAAAGGATTTTTCCTTTACCCATTATAGGAACCTTGTTGTTGTTCCCCATCTTCACTTTGTATTGGACTGTTTCATACAACTGTGAGAACATATCTCTATTCCCAGTCATGTGGTTGTTGCACCCACTGTCAAGATACCAGACATTCTTATGACTCTCCTAAATACTGCAAGTCAAAAACATATTGCCACAGGCATATCTACACTGCATTTCCAGCTATATTTGTGTAGTGTGCTTATTGTTTGTTATCTTTGGAAAAAAAATTTCTACACTCAAAGATATAATGATTTAACTTCTTGTAGTAATAACATTTGATCTTTGATTTATCAGTATTCTGATTAGATCATCCTTGCTGATTTCTACCACTGCCTCTTCCTCCTGCTTGATGGAAGTTGCAACTGGTCTCTCCATCATTGGAGTTTGACCTTCCTACTCGCTTTTTGCTTTTTTCATGTTTACCTCTGCCTCTTACACCTTTATAACTGGAGTCTCCTCGATGGGATTCTTCCCTCATACTATCTCAAAATAAGACCTGCATATTGAATGCATGCTCCAATGAGGACTGAGTTGAGTGGCTCAACCTTTTCTCATGTGTTTGCAAAGAACCCATGAGCTCATCCACAGATAGGGTTTTCAAATCCATCGATGCTTCAATTGTTATCACGACCAAGTAAAACCTAGCTAGAAGGCTTCTCAGAATTTTCTTCGTAATCCTTTGGTTATCCATGTTCTCCCCATCAAACCACATCTGGTTTATGACATCCATTGTTCAGGTGAAGAAGTCGATCATGGACTCTGACTCACCCATATGTAGGTTTTAAAAATACCTTCTCAACATCTATAGTTTCGTGAACTTCACCTTGTTGGTGCCCTGCTAAGATGGCTAAGATTTCCCAAGCTTGCTTTGCTTTGGTTGCTGCTGCAATTCGTAGGAAGATGGTCTCTTCGATCGCTTGCGTTATATAAAATAATGGCTTCTGGTCTTTCTTTCGATTCTCATTTAACAAGTATGAATCCACTTGGGAGAGAGCAGCCAAGGTTGCCGCATTTGCTAGTTCTACATAACCATTATTGACCAAATACCATAGCTCCTGAGACCCGAACAAGATCTTCATTTGGATGATCTAGTAATCGTAATTTTTTCTACTGAACTATGGGATCTGCAACTACAATGAATTACCACTAGAAGCCATTGCTTCTTATCCTCCACAAGATGGCTCTGGTTCTGATACCACTTTGAAATATTTAATATGTGTTGAAGCTACATTTAACTAGGCAAGAGCCTGAAGCTTGTCTTCGAGGCAGTGACAACTCGAAGGCAAAATTTCATTGAGTTTCAGGCAAGAAGGGGATTTTTGGTTTAACTTGAACCAAAAGAACGTTTCGTGCAAGGGAAGCCCAAAGCTTTACTTTAGGCAAGTTTGGCCCTGAAGCTTATCTTCAGGTAAACTTGGTCCCAAAGCTTGTCTTCGGGTAAGTTTGGTACCGAAGCTTGTCTTCGGGTAAGCTTAGACCCAAAGCTTGTATTTGGGTCAAATTTTAGCAAAGTGGGACCTTAGCTCAACCAAGAAGTGATACAGGCACTTCGCTCAAGGAAGGAGCGAACTCGGACTTACATTGTCAAAGGAAGCAAAATGGTGACAGTCCTTGTTTCAGGACAAAGTAATCTGAAACTCCTTTTCGGAAAGATAGTATCCCAAAACTCATTTTCATGGAAATAAGTCATGATAAATAAAACAAATGTGGTGCCAAATGTAATTTAATAAAAACTTTTGTGAAACACCTTTTGGAGAAATTTCAAGAAATACACAAATAGATATTTCTTTATTTATCAAAATAAAAAACCCGATTGCAATTACAATGCTTCTTTATGTGAAGCTTTATAGACTTCTACAAGTTCAGTTGTAGGATAAAACCCAAACAGATAATTCAAAAGCTGCTATCTGACTTCTTCTTCTCTCTTCAACCACCACTACAAAATGCTAACTGCACAGATATATATAGCTAGAATTTGAGGAAAAAGGCAGGAAAGGTTGACCAACTGTTTGACATGACTTTAATACAAAATTAGGGTTTCTGACCAATCATTGAACTGCAACTATTGGTATTAACTGCACATGCTTAAAAATTGCGGTGATCAGTTGTTAAAGATCTAAGATCAAATTTGGTGATATGATCTATCAGAGATCTCTTCAGGTGTCAAATTTGGTTTAATTTTCTAACACCCTCCTTTAAACCAAATTTTATAAAATCTTTGACCCCCAAAATTTCCCATAGCCTGTTAAAGTATTCCTCCTTCAAAGGTTTTGTGAATATATCTGTTATCTGCTCCTTGGACCTACAAATTAGTAACTCAATTTCGTTAAATTTCACTAGCTCTCTAATGAAATGATACCATATGTCAATGTGCTTGGTCCTGCCATGAAACACTAGATCCTTCGATAGTGCTATGGCAAAATTGTTGTCACAAAAAAATTTTGTTGCCCCTTTCGGTGGATGATTCAACTCACCCAAGATTATTTGCAGCCATAATGCCTAGCATGCGGCCGACGTGGCAAAAACATACTCTACCTCTACAATGGAAAACACAACTATTGATTGCTTCTTAGATGACCATGAAACTACTCATGATCCAAGATGGAAGGCATATCTGAAAGAACTCTTCTGATCATCAGTGTCACCAACTCAATCGCTTCCTACGTAGCTAATCAGTTCAAGCTGATCTTTTTTGGCATAAACAATTCCATGGTTCCACATCCCATTGACATAGCGTAAAATTCTTTTGCCTACTTGCCAGTGCATGTCCTTTGGAGTCTCCATAAACCTGCTAATTAATCTTACTCTAAATATCAAATCAGGTCTAGTTGTAGTCAAATACATGAGACTGCCAACTAACCTCTTATACAAAGTTGGATCAACATTTCTACTGCAATCCATTTTGCTCAGCTTTAGACCTATGGCAATAGATGTGATGATAGGTTTGTTATCCTCCATCTTAAACCTCTTTAGGACATCCTTCGCATACTTAACTTGATAAATGAAGATGTCGTCTACTGAGTGGTCAACTTCAATGTCAAGAAAATATTTCATCAGCCCTAAGTCCGTCATCTTGAACTCCTTCATCATGGCTATTCTGAACTGGTCAAATAGCATATTGTTGTTGTTAGTATAAATCATATCATCTACATACAGGAAAAGTATTGTCATCTCCCCTTTTGCATTTGTCTTCAGGTACAGGGTGTGCTCATATGGGTATTTTATGAACCTATTCTCTTGAAAGTAGTCATCAATCCATATGTACCAAGCCCCGGGTGCTTGCTTCAACCCATACAGGGCCTTATTCAATTTTAGGACCTTGCCTTCATGTCCTTCCAACTCATAGCTTGGTGGTTGGTCTATGTAGACCTCCTCTTCCAACACTCCATTTAGAAAGGCAGACTTGACATCCATTTGGTACACATTCCAACCCTTCTAGGCTACCAATGCCAATATCATCCTGATTGTGTCAAGTATTGCTACATGTGCATACACTTCATGATAGTCAATCCCTAACTTCTGCTTGTAGCCTTTTGCCACTAGTATGACCTTATGTTTGTCTACTTCACCTTGGGTATTAAAAATGGTTTTATATACCCACTTGACCGCAATGGTCTTCATTGTACCCTGTGAAGATACACTTCTCTGCTTTGTCATCCAGATTCTTCCTCTTCTCATATGGAACATGTGCATAGGCTATGCACCCAAAAAATTTCAAATGAGCCACACTCGGCTTCTGATTGCTCTAGGATTCTTGAGGAATTTTGTCCTCCACACTTTTGGTGGGACATCTATTCAGCAAATAAACTGCACGATATATAGCTTCTGCCCATAACTCATGTGGCAAACCTTTCACCTTCAACATACTTCGTGTTATATCCATAATGGTTCTATTTTTTCTCTTAGCTACACCATTTTGTTGTGGTGTGTATCTAGCTGTGAGCTTCTTATGAATTCTATTTTTCATGCAAAAATATTGGAATTCATTGGACATATACTTACCTCCTCCATCTATTTTGAGAGTCTTCACAAAGTAGTCGTTATATTTCTCAACTAGAGCCTTTAACTCCTTGAATTTGTTGAAAGCCTTCGAATTTTATTTTATGGGATATACCCATGTCCTTCAATTAAAGTCATATATGAAATTCAAAAAGTATTTGTTGCCAAAACATGTATTGGTCTGCATGGGACTACAAATATTTGAGTGTTCCATATCCAATGGTTGTGAAGATCTCCAAGACTATCTTGTAGGGAATGCATCCCTGTGTTGCTTATCGACTAGGAAACCTTCACAAACTTGATTTGGTTTCTCAATAAGGGGTAAACCCTTCACCATATGCTTCTTGTATAGTAGGTTCAGGCCACTAAAACTCAGGTGACCAAATCTAAGATGCCACATCCAGGTAGCATCCTTCACCACTGCACTAAGTGATAGCAACAATTCATTCTGGATCTAAAGAGGAAACATATTGTTCTTCATAATAGAAACTATTGCTATTTAACCATGCTCTTTGTCGCTAAAGGTACAAAAACCATATTTAAATTTAACAGTGTTCCATTTTTGTACAAGTTTTCCAATGCTCAACAATTTATGTTTCAACCCAAGCACATAATATACATCACAGATCTACTTCCTTTCATTGTGCTTGGTGCGGATAAGGATTTTTCCTTTACCCATTACAGGAACCTTGTTGTTGTTCCCCATATTCACTTCAGATTGGACTATTTCATCCAACTGTGAGAACATCTCTCTGTTCCCAATCATGTGGTTGTTGCACCCACTATCAAGATACCAGACATTCTTCTAGCTCTCCTCCTCAATACTGCAAGTCAACAACATATTTCCATAGGCATCTCTATACTCTGCATTTCCAACTTCATTTGTGTAGTGCGCTTGTTGTTTTTTATCTTTGGCCATATTTTTTCTACACTCAAAGATATAATGATTGAACTTCTTGTAGTAATAACAATTGATCTTTGATTTATCAGTCTTCTTATTAGATCCTCCTTGCTAATTTCTACCACTGCCTCTTCCTCCTGCTTGATGGAAGTTGCAACGGGTCTCTCTATCATTGGCGTTTGACCTTCCTCATCTCTTGTTACCTTTTCCATATTTGCCTCTGTCTCTTCCTCCTTGATAACTGGAGTCTCCTTGGTGGGATTATTCTGTGCCACTATCTCAAAATGAGACCTGCACCTTGAATGCTTGCTCCAATGAGGACTAAGTTGAGCAGCTCAAACTCTACTCATGTTTTTGCAGAGAACCCATGAGCTCATCCATAGAGATGTTTTCAAATCCCTCAATTATTCAATTGCTATCTTGACCAATTCAAACCTAGTTGGAAGGCTTCTAAAAATTTTCTCTACAATCCTCTGGTTAGCCACGTTCTTCCCATTCAACCACATGTAGTTGATGACATCCATTATTCAGGTGAAGAAGTCGCTCATGGACTCTAACTCGCTCATATGAAGGTTCTCAAACTTCCTTCTCAACATCTACATTTTTACCAACTTCACCTTGTTGGTGCCTTGATAAGAATTGGCTAAGATTTCCCAAGCTTGCTTTGCTTTGGTTGCTGCTGCAATCCACAGGAAGATGGTCTCTTTGACCACTTGCATTATATAAAATAATGGCTTCTGGTATTTATTTTGATTCTCCTTTAATATGTCAGAATACACTTGGGAGAGAGTGGCCAAGGATACTGCATTTGCTAGTTCTACATAATCATTCTCGACCAAATCCCATGGATCTTGAGACTCGAAAAAGATCTTCATCTGGATTCTCTAGTAATCATAATTTTTCCACTGAATCATAGGATCTACAACTACAATTAATTACCACTGGAAGACATTGCTTCTTATCCTCCATGATATGGCTCTGGTTTAGATACCACTTTGAAATATTTAATATGTGTCGAAGCTACATTTTGCCAGGTGGGAGCCCGAAGCTTGTCTTCGGGGTAGCAATAACCCGAAGGCAAGAGTTCACTGAGTTTCAAGCAAGATAGGGAGTTTTGGTTTAACTTGCACCAAAACTGTGTTTCACACAAGGGAAGCCCAAATATTGACTTCAAGCAAGTTTGGCCCCGAAGCCTGTCTTCGGGTAAGCTTGGACCCGAAGCTTATTTTCGGGTAAGTTTGGTGCTGAAGCTTGTCTTCAGGTAATATTGGCCCCAAAGCTTTTCTTTGGGTAATATTGGACCCAAATCTTGTCTTCGAGTCAAATTTGAGCGAAGCAGGACCTTTGCTCAACCAATCAGTGAGGTGGGCGCTTCGCTCAAGGAAGGAGCGAACCCGGAATTACACTCTCAAGGAAGCAAAACGACGACAATCCTTGTTTCAGGACAAAGAAGTCCAAAAATCCTTTTTGGAAATATGGTGTACCGAAACTCATTTTTAAGAAAATAAATTATGAGAAATAAAACAAATATGGTGCCAAATGTAAATTAATAAAACCTTTCACGAAACACCTTTTGGATAAATTTCAAGAAATAAGCAAATAGAGATTCAGAATGTTTGCAATTAAAATGCTTCTTTATTTATCAAAATAAAAAACTTGATTGCAATTACAATGCTTCTTTATGCGAAGCTTTACAAACTCCTGCAAGTTCAGTTGAAGGATAAAACCCAAATAGAGAATTACGAAAGCTGCTGCTCCGACTTTTCTTCTTCTCTCTTCTGCCACCACTACAAAATGCCAACTACATAGATATATATAGCTGGAATTTGAGGACAAGGGTGGGAAAGTTTGACCAACTGTTTGACATGACTTTAATGCAAAAGTAGGGTTTTTAACCAATCATCAAATTGCAACTACCGGTATTAACTATGCATGCTTAAAAAATTACGGTGATCATATGTCAAAGATCTATGATCAGATTTGGCGATACGATATGTCAGATATCTCCTAAGGCATCAAATATGGTTTAATTTTCTAACACCCTCCTTTAAACCATATTTTATAAAATCCTTAACCCCCAGCATTTCTCGCAACCTGTTAAAGTATTCCTCCTTCAAAGATTTTGTGAATATATCTACTATTTTCTCCTTGTGTACAACCTCGGGAAGTGCACACCTCTACTCTATTTGCAATATTGTACCAAAATTAAATGAAATACCATGAAATGCATATAACACAAAAATAAAAAAGAAATATCCTTTTACTTATATTGAAGTCCAGTTACATGTCAGTTCCTCTAAGGGATACCCATTTTGATACAATGAATTACCAGTGAATAAAATGTCCCCTCGCAGAGGGGAGGTGTGCCTTCATAGGCTTCTCGACATCACACACAAAATTTTTTAAGGGCTAACAAATGCATCCTCCTTCTCTCATCTAGGAGGGATCCTGTGCTCTCAATGTCTTGATCTGGTCCTGTAAACCTGCAGATCTGCATACATAGAAACAACAAAGCACATTTAGTAGTATGGGCCACCTCTCCAAAAGAGGCTCTTATTAGCAAATATGATAATCCGGATAAGTAAGCATAATGTGCATTGAAATATACCAGATATTACCAATATGCGTATGAAAATCAAAAATATTAATCTAAATGCAATGAAAGATTCAGATCAATTCTAAATCCATATAAATGCAATAATGATAAATAAATATCTATTACTTAGAAAAAAGGAATCAACCATTTTAAAACTTGGCTATGACTATGGGCCACTGTCTTAACTTAAAGGTTACCTTAGGCCTTGTGGATTGTGGAAGTCGATACCTTGCTTGAATTGATGTTCAAGGATCGTTTGTTGTGTCTCCTACACTTATTGGTGATTTGGAATGATGGCTCTAGATACTGATGCGTATATGTGGCTCAATCAGATGGTGCTCCAATGCTCCTCAAAGGGGCATAGATTTGCTCTTAGTTTCAACAGGGTTTCACTGCACACAATTTGAACTCTCTCTATGATTTGGTAGGGCTTCGTTGCACAAGATTTGAACATTCATGGATCATTTTGCCTTACTGAAAATCTGCATATGTAGAATTCTATTTTTTGGGTTTAGATCTAGGGCTTGGCTTCTTGGGGAAGCCAAGCTCCAGATATGCATGTTAACTGACTATCCCAGAGGGAAGGTTCAGTCTTGACTTGGCATGGAAGGGGCAGTTAGGATGAAATCTAGGAGTTCCTCATCGAGATCCCTTCAAAATGCATGTAAACTATTGTTACCACCTATGATTTGTGCAATCCCTCATGGCAGTTCATGTTTTGGGGCTATCCGCTATCATCAGTAGTGGCTATCTATGGTCGCTCTAGCCTATAGTGGCCAAGATTGCTAGCCTCTCTAGTCTACAACTATCGACTAACTACTCTAGTCTACAGTTGTCAGTTGGTTGCTCTAGTCTACAGTTGTCGACTGGCCACTCTATTCTATAACTGCCAAGCCTAAATGGGCTAGAATTGCCATTTTGAGTGGTTAGGACCACTGTTTACCCTTGTAAAATTCTAATATTAATCATATGGTCTTTGGATGTGCCTATATTAGTAGACTCCTAAATATAACGTATTTTAGGTGTCTACAGATGCCCCTTTTTGGGATGTGTTGTGATCAAAACATAGCGTGGAGAAAAAAAATAGACCACCTAAGACCATATTGTAGGGTGTGTGGTGATCATTGATTTGATCAACATTGGATACCCCAAGTTATGGTCTTGAGATAACTTTGGGGTATTTTGTGATTTGACCAAAGGGCTTATGATACCTTTGGGGATTTTTGGGTTGACCAAGGGCTTACAACACCTTTGGGGCCTTTTGGGTTGACCAAAGGGTTTGTGGATACCTTTGGAATATTTTGGATTGACCAAAGGGTTTATGGATACCTTTGGAACATTTTGGGTGACCAAAGTATTTATGGATACCTTTTAAATATTTTGGATTGACCAAAGGGTTTATGGATACCTTTGGAACATTTTGGATTGACCAAAGGGTTTATGGATACCTTTGGAACATTTTGGGTGACCAAAGGGTTTATGGATACCTTTGGAATATTTTGGGTGACCAAAGGTTTTATGGATACCTTTGGAACATTTTGGGTTGACCAAAGGGTTTATGGATACCTTTGGAACATTTTGTGAGTTGAAGAACTCAATTTTGGTAAGCTTAAGTCAAAATCCTAGCCTTGGCATATATTAGGAGATAATCTTAAGTCAAATCCTAGCCTTGGTGATAATTAGAAGATAAGATTAAGTCTAATACTAGCCTTGGTGGAAATGAAGAGATAAGATTAAGTCTAATCCTAGCCTTGAGCGGCAATTAGGATACAAGCTTAAGTCAAATCCTAGCCTTGGTGACAATTAGGAGATAAGCTTAAGTCAAATCCTAGCCTTGGCGGCAATTAGGAGATAAGCTTAAGTCCAATCCTATCCTTGGCAGAAATTATGAGATAAGCTTAAGTCAAATCCTAGCCTTGGTAGCAATTAGGATATAAGCTTAAGTCAAATCCTAGTCATGGTGGCAATTAGGAGACAAGCTTAAGTCTAATCCTAGCCTTGGGTGGAAATTAGGATATAAGCTTAAGTCAAATCCTAGCCTTGGTGGTAATTAGGAGATAATATTAAGTCAAATCCTAGCCTTGGCAAAAATTAGGAGATAATCTTAAGTAAAATTCTAGCCTTGGCGGCAATTAGGAGATAAGCTTAAGTCTAATCCTAGTCTTGGCAGCAATTAGGAGATAAACTTAAGTCTTGCTTGAATTTGCTTTTGATCTTTTGCTTATTTGCCCCAAGCAAGAAGGGTGCATGATTGTCTTTGGCAATGATTCTTGAACAAATGCACTTAGCTATGATTAAGCATTCAATTGTTGTCATGTTGTTATTATGACCAATGGGCTTAGTGGATGCCATTGGGACATTTTGGGTGACCAAAGGGTTTTGGATACCTTTGGGGCTTTTTAGGTGACCAAAGGTTTTATTGATACCTTTGACACCTTTTGGATTGACCAAAGGGTTTATGGATACCTTTGGAGCCTTTTGGGTGAACAAAGGGTTTTGGATACCTTTGGAACATTTTGGGTGACCAAAGGATTTTGGATACCTTTGGAACATTTTGGATTGACCAAAGGGTTTATGGACACCTTTGGAGCCTTTTGGGTGACCAAAGGGTTTTGGATACCTTTGGAACATTTTGGATTGACCAAAGTGTTTATGGATACCTTTGGAGCCTTTTGGATACCTTTGGAGTGTTTTGGATGACCAAGGGATTTTGGATACCTTTGGAGTGTCTTGAGGTTGATTGCTGATTAGGGGAGGTATGATACCAATAATTCCCCAGTTGATGTTTAGCAAATATATTTTATTTTGATTTTGTGATGGATGCAATGGTGGATGCTATGCCTAGATATTGATGTGATTATGCTATATGTATGCAATGAACTGGTGACATGCATTAGCTAGATGAATTATGCATGCTTAGATGTTGTGACTTAGATGTAGATTGAATACTTATGATGTATGCATTTATGGATGTAGTGCTTATTGTTAAATGCATGTTTAATTTTGATTTAATTGTATGCATTCAATTTATGTTGTTATGATATGATTAATGTAATGTGTGCAATACATTATTTACATGATGGTGATCTAATGTAAATGAATCTATATGCTTTAATTACTTCAAACATAAGGAATGAATGTGATATGAGTTCAAAAATCTAATGGGTGACACCATAGAATGTATAAAAATCATGAATAAATGATAATTCTTATAATAATAATTAATTATGTAAACATTCAAATGTGAGGTAAGATGATGTGATATGTATGCGTGAAGATATGAATTGTTGCTATGAAGGGATTTTTGAAGTTTTCCATGAGACTAAAACACCCTAGTTACTCGATCAAAAGTTGTATACTGACCATACAGAGCTTCTGAAGCATAAAGTTCCTGTTATGAAGACCTAGATAATCATTATCCTTGTGTGTGAAAATGAATATATTAGATAGAACATAAGCATACCCTAGTTCTAGGCGAGATTCATTCAGCCCATTGCTGTATTGGATATCGTCAAATATTTATCCAGATCCTAAGTTAGACTTAGTTGGATTAGACCACTAGGCGGTATAGGAAACCTAAGGCTAGCTCTTCCACATGCAAACATTGGTCTATACAAAAGTGATATGCTAATGTGACAGACATATCATCGTGCGTAAGGCTCATTCATATTGAGAATTCCAGGGATTCAAGTTCATACTCCCTTCTTTTATTCATATTTATTTGGGATACTTGCTCATGATTTAGTGATGAAAACCACTATTTATTTTGAATTTTTTATTTTCCTTTTGAGCAAGGGATTTATGTAGTGATGATAATCACTGTTTACTTTGTTTTTTAATTTTGCTTTGCTTTATTTTCCTTTTGAATTTTTGCTTTGTTCAGGATTTTGCTTGTTTTGATTAAAGCAAGAGATTTCTTTGGGTAGGGATGAACTTATCCTTTTGCCAATCCTCAGCATTTTCAAACCGGTCGCACAGGGGGATGAGTAAGATAAAATTTTCACCTTAGGATACCTAATACCACTTTGTAGTGTTCATATTCCCCTTGTTCCAACTAGGATTTTAGTGTTGTGATTAGTGATGGGATTCTAAAATATACCAGGTGCTATCAAAACCAAACCTTACCTATAAAAAGCTAAGATGACTTTCTATAAAGTTTGATAAAACCACTAGGTATGGCTGAGTGACCAAAAAAACCTAGTACATTCCTCATAGAAATAGGAGGGGTTGTGCTAAAAAACACAATTACACACATGGATGATGGATGAATATGGATTTTGAAGATGCATGATTAACGTACAAATGTGGAATTGTTTGTAATATTGCAAACACAACCTATCCTAGTGCAAGTGCAATGGATGTGATGTGTCTAATGCAATGCAACTATATGAATGCAAATGCAAATGCATAATGCAAATGTTTTTGTATTTTTAATGCTTTTAATTGTTTTTGAGATTTTTATTATTTTGAATGTTTTTGAATTTTTGAATTTTGAATTGTTTTTGTGCTTTTGTGTTTTGCTTTTGACCAAAGGGCTTATGGTGCCTTTGGGGATTTCATGAGTTGACCAAAGGGCTTATGCTGCCTTTGGGGCATTTTGATTTTGACCAAAGGGCTTATGATGCCTTTGGATCCTTCTGTGATTTGACCAAAGGGCTTATGATGCCTTTGGGGCATTTTGATTTTGACCAAAGGGCTTATGATGCCTTTGTATCCTTTTGTGACTTGACCAAAGGGCTTATGATGCCTTTGGGGCATTTTGATTTTGACCAAAGGTCTTATGATACCTTTGGATAATTTTGTAATTTGACCAAAGGGCTTATGATGCATTTGGGGCATTTTGATTTTGACCAAAGGGATTATGATGCCTTTGGAGCTTTTTGTGATTTGACCAAATGACTTATGATGCCTTTGGGGCATTTTGATTTTGATCAAAGGGCCTATGATGCCTTTGGAGCTTTTTGGTGATGTGACCAAAGGGCTTTAAGATACCTTTGGAGCTTTTTATGAATTGACCAAAGGGCTTTAAAATGCCTTTGGATCCTTTTGTGATTTGACCAAAGAGATTATGATGCCTTTGGCGCATTTTTATTTTGACCAACGGGCTTATGATACCTTTGGATATTTTTGGCGATTTGACCAAAGGGATTTAAGATACCTTTGGATATTTTTTTGAATTGAGCAAAGGGATTTAAGATGTCTTTGTATCATTTTGTGATTTGACCAAAGGGCTTATGATGCCTTTGGGGCATTTTTATTTTGACCAAATGGCTTATGATTCCTTTGGAGCTTTTTGGTGATTTGACCAAAGGGCTTTAAGATGCCTTTGGAGCTTTTTGTGAATTGACCAAAGGGCTTTAAGATGTCTTTGGATCCTTTTGTGAATTGAACAAAATGCTTATGATGCCTTTGGGGCATTTTGATTTTGACCAATGAGCTTATTATGCCTTTGGATTTTTTTGGTGATTTGACCAAAGGGCTTTAATATGCCTTTGGAGTTTTTTTGAATTGACCAAAGGTTTTAAGATGCCTTTGGATATTTTTGTGAATTGAAAAAAGGGCTTTAAGATGCCTTTGGATATTTTTGGTGATTTTACCAAATGGCTTTAATATGCCTTCAGAGATTTTTGTTTTTTATTTTAATGTTTTATGATTTCTTTGGATTTTATGATTTTTGTTATTTTTGTACTTTTGAAATTTATGAATGTTTTTGATATTTTTCTGGTATTATAGGGGTGATGTATGATACCTTAGGTATCTCCAGTGTGCATTTTTCCTACTATAATGTGGTCATATTGCTTAGGAAGAGTGATAGAAATAAACTCTCCCAATTGGGGCATGGACCTCTGTAGGGTACCCATGTCTTGGTGGGGAGAAATGAGTGAACCGTCTTCATAGATCTCATTTTGGTATAATAGGTCTTGGACCACATTTTAAAATGCTTAAAATCTATGGATATCATACCCCTATATACAATGATACATACAAAATAGGTTTTCATTAGTGGACCCATGTTTGGGCTCTCTTTGTTTGACTTTTGGTAATACAAATGCATTTGCCTTGTACAACTTTTGAAATAAAGTTGCAGTAGTCATTTCAAATGTGACCACTCGTTGAGGTGGTTTTTTTAGCCTATGAGGTTGCAATTGATCTTGGGGTATTAATTGGGATGATGTACCTCTAATTTGGTAGGTTGAGGCACTAGGGATGAACCATCTATGGGAAAAACCCCACTATCTATGAGATCTTGAACCACATTCCTGAACCCATAACAATTGCGAATGCCATAGTCCTCTATTTGATGATAGAGACAGTAATGGTCCTCCCTGTAACCCTTATGTTTGGATTTGTTTGGGCCTAGAGGTTTTATTATGGGTAAGGTTAAGACCTTAGCCTCTTTCAGCTTATAGAAGATGACAAACATAGGCTCATTTAAAGGAGTTCAAATGCATTGCGGATGTTTTGAGCGTGCAACCCACATAGGCCTAGTTTGAGGACTAGGTTGTGTTGGATATTTTGAGTCCCTAAGCTAAGAGTTGTCATTGATGTCAAAAGGATCTATGTAAGTAAGCACTATGTTTGTGTTTCACAAAGATCTTCATGAGAAGCAAAGGTTTTTGATCAAAGGTTCAAGAAGGGATGCATGGCATTTGGCTCCAAAAGGAGCTTCAAGGGAAGCTTTGCAAAAGGTTTTTTATTTAAAACCATCGATGGCAGATTTGAAATGGGTTTTTCTTAAAACCCAAGTTGGCTTTTTGTTTCATCAAAAAATGTGCCCCGGTGATGGAGATATTTAATTTTAAAGATTTAGTTTAAATTTTAAAATTAAAATTAAAAGTTTATTCGTCGATGTCATGAAGGAAGTTTCAAAAAGGCTGATGTTTCCAAAGCAAAGGGAAGGCATATAAATATGCCATTGAATTTTTTAAATCAATTATCCTTGCTCGTTGATATTTGCGCTTGGTATTTGCGAAGAAAAAGAGCTCATGTTTTTCGTTTAAGTGACGCAACGAACATTAAAGGGAGACAATGACCACTTACCAAAATACATTTGGGAGCGTGGCCTAGTGGTAGCTTGGATTGTACGAAGGTATTGGTGACAAGGAGGTTGTGTTTTCAATTCTCGCAAGCATAATTTTTGGCTTTGTTCTGTTGAGGTGCCCAAGGCGCATACTTTTCACTTGGCAAAAGAGGGTGAAGGATAAGAAGCGGGTGGTGCTTCTAACGAGCCCGCAACTCATGCAATAGCTTGGCCGCAACTAGGGCATTCATGTTGGGGCAAGATGAGGGTTCGATTCCCCACGATGTAGGTATTAATATTTTTATTAATCATTTGTTTGGATTGCCTAAGGTGGAGTGATAAGTGGTAAAGGTGCTTCGTTAGTTGATTTTTGAGTAACCTTAGAGATTTAGGTTATGGTGGCTATTTCAGTTGTGAATTATTTTTAATTGTGATGTTAAAAACTTTGGTGGATGTTAAAATAAAGTAGGAGTAATAAGGTGTTATTTGGATATTATTGTTGTGTTATTACTCAAGATCTCTAACCCTTGTTAAGAGTTGAAAAAGAAAGTGTTTTGAGTGTTTCATATTTAGTCTACAACTCTTAAGGAATCAAAAAGGTATGAGTAATACTCTCCATTGATCTTTTTTGGGTGGTTGATTTTTGAAATATCATTGGAGTGAAAAGGATTGATTGTGGTTTCCTTTTTGAAAGTGATTGAGTTAATGCTTCAAGGTTTTCTGGATTGTGAGTTGTGATTAAACCTTGTTTGATAAGCATTGTTGTTTAGACCATTGGTTGAGTGAAGTACTTTGAGTTTATGCTTCACGATTTTTTGAATTGAGAGTTGTGATTAAAACCTTGTCTTATTAGCATTATTGTTGAAGCCAATGGGTGATGCAAATAACTTGAACTTGAGTTAGAAAATAACATGAGTATCATTGTTATGTAAGATTTGTTGTTGAGCATTGTTGGAAATATTTTGAGTTAGTTGATTCATGCTTGGACTAAGATTTGTGAGAAAGAGTTATTTCTTAAAGTTATTGGTTGAGTACAGTTGATTGAGCCTAGTCAAGTGGTTGCATGAAGTGGTTGTTCAAGTTCTGTGAAACAAACTATTCTATATTTTGATTGAGTTGAGATTGGGATTTGATTATAGAACATATAGAGTCTCTAAAAATTCTCTTTATGCTTCTATGAGATTGACTTGAGTTGAGATTGGGATTTGAGTATAGAACATATAGAGTTTCTAAAAATTCTCTTTATGCTTCTATTAGATTGATTTGAGTTGAGATTGGGATTTGAGTATAGAACATATAGAGTCTCTAAAAATTATCTTTATGCTTCTATGAGATTGATTTGAGTTGAGATTGGGATTTGAGTATAGAACATATTGAGTCTCTAACAATTCTTTTTATGCTTCTATGAGATTGAGTTGAGATATTGATTGAGCATTAAGTATAGAATATATTGAGTCTCTAACAATTCCATTTATGATTCTATGAGATTGGACATGTTCTCTGTAAGCTTGTTAAGCAGATTTGAGACAAGTATTTGAGAAGGATTATGGATTGATTTTGAGTAAGATTTTGTGGAATCTTGTTATGTAGATTTGAGCAAGTCCTAGAGAGGACTTATTAAACATATTTGAGTAGGTTCTGTGTGGACTTTTTGAGAAAATTTGAACAAGTTTTGTGTGGGCCTGTTGATCATATTTGAGCATGTTATGTGTGGACCTATTGAGAAGATTTGAGCAAGTTTTGTGTGGACCTGTTGAGTATATTTGGACAGGTTTTGTGTGGACCTATTGAGAAGATTTGGACAGGTTCTGCGTGAGCCTATTGAGAAGATTTGAGTAGGTTTTGAGTGAGCCTATTGAGCAGAATTGAGCAGGTTCTGAGTGAGCCTATTGAGCTAATTTGAGGAGGTTATGAGTGAACCTATCGACAAATATTTGGAGGTGATAGAGTACAGAGGATAGAGTCTTAGTGGATAGAGATCCAGTAGCCAAGACAATTGAAGATACATATGAGTGAGGAGTCTTCAAGTGGAGAGAGATCCACCAATCAATGCAACAGAGAGACAGTCTTCTAGAAGATCATTAGCCAGAGCATAAGGGGAAAGAGTTCTCCTGTGAAATATATCCACGAACTTGAGATTTATGGGATCAACATCTCTTTTGGACAGAGGTCCATAAACATTGTAATTGAGAAGGATTCCCAAGAGATTGATTGAGAAAGTTTTAGCAAAATATTTTCTCTATGGAGTAGCCCACATTGGGTGAACCACATAAATTGTTGTCACTTTTGTGGATGGTATTTTGTGCATTGCTTTGATTACTACTATTGATACTGCTATATATACACTGCATAATATTCAATTGAAAATAAAAGTAAAAAGTGGTCTTATATTGTTCACCCCCTCTCAGTATAAGCTTATGTTCTTTAATTGGTATCAGAGCGGGTTCCTTATAAAGAGTTTGACAACTTGAAGTAAAATTGGTCTAAGAGCACAATGGATCACAAGGATCAAAAGGATGGGTCCTTCAATAATGCAGTATGAATCTTTTATGGAAGTGAATTCTTGTATTGGTGTATTCTGATGAGATTTCACCTGATGGCACTTGGAAATGAAGTTTAGGATGCAATGGAACTTGGATATGATTCTACAATCAATCCTCATACATATAAGGAAGGTAAGCTTCTAATGCATGCAAATTCAAGAGCTATGAATGCAATTATAAAAGGATTAGGTATATCAAAATCTATGAAGGTTATGGATTGTAAAACAACAAAAGATATGTGGTATCTACTGTATGACATGTTGAGTGGTGTTTTAACCCGATTGTGAAAACACACTCTCCTGTAGGATCCGAGTCCTAAATCCTCTGCTCGCAAAGAAAAACGATTTCTCCAAGGTTCTTATTATGCTAATTATTGATTATCAAGGATGTTGTTTAAAATGAAATGCTAAGAACACCTTAGGGTTTGCAAGTGGATGTTAACAAGGGGCACTGTGGTTTATTAATTTTGAACTTTCAATGGACTCAAAATGAATAAAATATGTTTTAACCTTTAATTCTGATGGATTTTCAGTGATTTATTCAAACATAGTAATTAAACTGCTGAAAATAAAATATGGATTTTAAAAGCAAAGACAAAAGTAAACAAAAGTAACAATAAGAATAGATTAAAGTCAGAAAGCTATCATGAATCGGATGAAACCGAAGATACTGAGGCTTTCTACATGCAACATAACCTAATGAACCTGCACTTTCACACAATCCAAATAGGCCAGGTGTGAGTCTCGAGGGTTTCTGTGGTAATTCCAGAAAACAGGTATTCGCATGAAGCAACCAAGAGATCTTGCATTAACTTCACCTAAAAACCTAAGAAATCTGGAAGGGAAATATAAACGTTAAATCATGCATGCAAAAGTTACTCCTTCTTTCTCATCCAATAAGATGCCAACTCTCTGTATTTGTATTTAAATGATATCTCGATTACATTCAAAAATTTTCCAGGTGTAAAAGAAAATCCCAAAACAAAAAGAAGGAAATTACCCAAGTACGGGCCCAGAATAGCACAAATCTCTCATCTCTGCAACTCCGTATTCGGCAATTTCCAACACCTTCTTTGATTTGCAATTGTCTTATAATGTTTGACGCGGCTCTTCGATCTTCTCTGTCACTTCATTTCACCTTCCTGCACATGACCCCTCAAATTCCTGCTTTTTCCCGCATTGATTCATGCTCAAATTTGAAAACGATTCGAAATTCATCTCTGCATGTAACGCCTCTGCAAGTTTGACACCTGTGCGCCACGTGTCCTACTTTTCCTGCATCCTGTGTAACGCTTACTACGAAAAAAAAATGACAAAACTGCAAGTCTGCCCGTTCATCTTCTTAGCCGCGATATGGCGACATGTCACGAAATCGCGACATGTCGTGATATCGCTACATGTTTCCTAGTCGTACGCCTTCATCAGCTCCCCGTAGCGATGTCGTGACCGTTTTTCATTTGTCTACCTCCGGCAACTTCTCGTAGCGATATCGCTACCCTTTTAACATTTTGAGCCCTCCTCTTCGAATGGTAGCGATATCGCTACCACTTTCTAACTTTGAGCCCTTTTCAAAATGTGGTAGCGATATCGCTACCACCTTGGCCTTGCAGTGTCCCTTTGAAATGTGGTAGCGATTCGCTACCACTTTCGTTTCAAGCCTTCTCCTTGTGACATGGTAGCGATTTGCTACCATTTTTGTTTCAAGCCCTCTCTCACTAAACTTGTAGCGCTATCGCTACCCTCTGACTTTGAGACTGGCCTTTATGAAATTTGTAGCGATATCACTACCGTTTTGAACTTTGAGTCTTCTTTTCGCAAGGCATAGCGAAATCGCTACCGTTTCTCTGTCGGGCTTGATTTTCATTTTCGTCGTGATTTCGCGACATCTTCCTTGTACCGTACAACTTTGCCAAAATGCGTCGCGAAATCGCGACACCTTTCTGTTGCCACCTCGTCGTGATTTCACGACATATTTTCTGTTTTATTGTCGTTGACCGCATTGACCGTGATTTTTCGACATGTCACGATTTCGCTACCGTTTTTCGGCTTCGGTCGCGATTTCGCGACATGTCGCGATTTCGCGACCCCTTTCTACACTTGGGCATTTTTTTTCTTTTCTTCAATTTTAGCATCTGGGTCACCGAGATTCTTCTCTGCAAGCCTGCAAAAAGGTGGGTCCCCAATTTTGGGGTGTGTTGTGGATCAACCACAACAAATGGCGACTCTGCTGTCAAATGCTCTTGAGCATTTTAGTAAGAACCCAACCTGAAACATATCATAAACTTGCAAATATATGTTAGCACATAAGAAAAATAACAAATTCCCAAAGATCAAAAGTACATGAATCATCAGAATCATCAAGTATTAGCTCAATGTGTGCAATGTGTTTTCATTCCCTATCGTTTGAAATTGATCAACATTCCATTATCAGTTTTGCATGAATGCATATATGGGATGGTGAATGATTTGTGTACCCTAATGAATGTGTAAGGAGATTTGCTTCCATAAAGGGCATGGTACTTCTTCTAATACTATGTACAAGCATTCAAGATTGCCAAACCCTCTTAGGATCCACTAGTTCATTATCTTATTGTATCCCAAAGTTGGTTATGAGTCCCTACTATCTAGAACCCATGTGCAAGTGAATGTGAAATCAGAACTTTGGGGAATCAGACTCCCAACCAACCGAGATGAGAGTTTAACCTTATCCTTACTATTCTGATTTAGAGTTCATTACCTCACTTTAAGAAATGGTCATGCTAGTCTAACCCTCTAGACAATCAGTGGTCTTGTTTTTTAGGTCATGGAAGAAATGGAAGAAATGGAAGAAATGGTCATGCTAGTCTAACCCTCTAGACAATCAGTGGTCTTGTTTTTTAGGCAAGACATGATGCCATGCATGGGCATATCTAACCCCACAATCCAAAACTTATCTCCATTTCTTTGGACCTTGGGGATGACTACCCATCCCTTGCAGAGGACAAGTAGTACGATCCTTACAATCCAAAATAAAGATGAGATGGGAAAAATTTATTTACTTTTTACTTCTTGGACCTTGGGGACGACTACCCATCCTGGTTAGGGACAAGTAGTACGATCCTTACAATCCAAACCTTAGATATAAATCATTAATTCTGTCGCTTAAACCTTGGGGATGACTACCCATCCTTTGCAGAGGACAAATAGTACGATCCTTACAATCCAAGACTGATGAGAATGGAAAATATTAATTTTATTACTTAGACCTTGGGGATGACTACCCATCCTTTGCAGAGGACAAATAGTACGATCCTTACAATCCAAGACTAATTATGAAATGAAAACATAGGAGCTTTGGGGAATCAGATTCTCAACCAATCGAGATGAGAATTTACACCCTATCCTTACTACTACATGTGGGCTTTAAGTTCTATGGAAGTGGTCAAAACCACTGTTTTTAGGATCATGTTGCATAATAGGATAGACATGAAAACCACTTTCGCTCAACCTTTTCCTCCAAGATAGGTTTTGATCATTTTGCTCAAGATCCTTTTTAATTTATGAGACGTGCTTGGTTCTAGATACCTCAAGACTCAGTTTCCAACCTTAGGATTCACTTACATTTATGTTATAACATAACCCTAAGAGAATTTGACGTACTTTCATGGCTTGTACATAAAATGCATATGTAGCTAAAATGAAATGTATGTGAGGTGAGATGGAATATGAATGCCTTATCTTTGCAAATGAAATGATATGTCATGCAAAACCGATTCTTTCATGTATCACAAAATCAAACAATATAACTTAAAATGTTTTATGTTATTGGTGGAGCCTTTACAAGATAATTCCAATATTTCATATTCTCCTAACCTTAAGCATAAGTTGGCATCTCAATTTATTTCTTTTTGTGTTTTTTTTTTATCAAAATTAACAACATGACAATTGAAATCAAATCCACAACCAAAATCCTAGCTAAGCTAACATTCCTAAATAAAAAAAAATCTGAAAATCCTAAACGAAACAAGATCTGAAAATCCCACCAAAATCAAAGAATGATATGAAAGTCCCACAACCTAAGGGCTAAAATAATGTTTTAAAATCTGCCCATTAACCGGCAGCGTGAAATATTTCCCTTCTAAGGTTTTTAGCCTGAAGGTATTCTTCCCAAGAATCTCTGAAATCTGATATGGGCCTAACCAAAGACAATCAAACTTTTGATGGTTTCCTTTTTCCTCATGTCTTTTGTCCCATAGTAATACTAAATCTGAAATTCTGAATGATTTAACTTTGGCCCTTCTATCAAACCATCTCTTGATTACTTCTTGGTGTTTATTCATGTGATTCATGGCCTCTTCTCTCTTTTCATCAAGGTGCAACAACTGGCTCAACCTGGCTTCAACTTGATCATCCGTCCCCAAGTACTCTTGTATGAAATGTAAGGTCTGCAACTTCAAATTTGCTAGAAATATCGGGTCTTGCCCATAGACCAAATGATAGGGAGTATTCCCTATGGATTCTTTCACTCTGGTCCTATCTACACAAAGGGAAAACTTTAGTTGACTGTGCCAGTCCCGAGGGTTCTTTTCCAGCAACTTATTAATAGTATTCAACAAATTCTTATTTGAAGATTCAGCCAACCCATTTCCTTGAGGATAGTAATTGGATGCAAATTTCAAGCTCACTTTATTATCATATGCCCACTCTGCAAATTGTGTGGAAATGAAAGCTTTACCATTGTCACTGACAATAGAATCGGGCATTCCATATCTTGTGATAATTTGATCCTCAAGGAATTTAATCACAACGTCTGTGGTGGCATGTTTAGTGGGAATCGCTTCTGTCCACCTCGTACAGTAGTCTGTAGCTATCAAAATAAATTTGTGAGAGTCAAAATAATTTGGGTTAATAACCTCGATAAAAGCCAGTCCCCACTGTGCAAACGGTTTCATTTTGACTACAGGCTACAACGGCATGGCTGCATTTCTTTCTCTATTTGCAGCCACTTGACAGATGTGACAAGATCGTACATGGGTATGCGCATCCTTGAAAATATGTAGCCAGTATCCTGCTCTTAGGATTTGATGTGTCGTAGCATTGGCTGCACCATGACCAGCTCCATGCTTGCCATGAAATTCTTGCAACACCCCCGGTGGCTTCATCTTTGCTCAAGCATCTCGGTAGATACCTTCATGATTTTTCCCGTAAAGCACACCCGACTTTATCGGATAGTTAACGGATTTAAGCCTTAAAGCTCTCCTCCGTGTTGAATTCAAATTAGAAGGGCACTTACCAGCCAATAAAAATTGCACAATATCAACATACAAGTCCTCCTTAGCCATGTATTCTCGTATTTGAGCATTGACTCGTTATTTGCGGATCATTTTCTGCGATCGCCTTTGCCAGTCCTTGTCCTCGAACTAGTTTCATTGGTTGGATTTCGAGATCAAATTCTTGGATGGTCGAGATCAATTTTCCTCTCTTCTCACCTAGTTCATTCTGTAAAAACATGGTCTTGACAGCAGAATCGGGCACGATGGCGATAATTCTGCCGTGCACGATGTAGTGCCTAAATTTTTTCACAGGTTTTAAAAAGTGCGTACATTTGCTTATCAAGGATTGAATACCTTAATTGAGCGTCTTTCATAGGGGCACTTAAAAATGCAATGGGCTTTTCGGCACTATCCTCACCTTTTTGGGTTAAGACACTCGCAAAGGAGTGTTCCGATGCAAAAGCATAAATGTAAAAAGGCTTAGAATAGTCTGGGCTTATCAAGATCGGGGCTTTGGAAATGGCGTCTTTGATATTCTGGAAAGCCACTCTACTTTCCTCGTTCCACCTTACGTCCACATCTTTCTTGAGCATCTGGTTTAGAGGTTTAGCTATCTCAACAAAGCTAGAAATGAACTTCCTCACAAAATTGACTTTCCCAAAGAAAGACCTCAATTATTTTTTACTGCTCGGGAGAGGTAGGTCTTGGATAGCTTGTATCCTTTCCGGGTCGATGGATATTCCCTCCTTTGAAATAATGTGACCTAGCAGCTTCCCTTCTGTCACTCCAAAAATGCATTTCTTGGGATTTAATGAAATTCCATGTTCCCCGCATCTTTGAAGCACCTTCTTTAAGTCTTTAACATGATCCTCTCTCTTCTTCAAGAAAATTGGGATATCATCCACATACACGATGATGCATTTGCCTATTAGTCCTTTGAATGCGTAATCCATGGCGCGTTGAAAAGTTGCACCAGCGTTTAACAGTCCGAACGACATTCTCTTATATGCAAATGTCCCCCACTTGGTAGTGAAGGCTGTTTTCATCTTGTCATCTGGATGTATAAGAACTTGGTTGTACCCGCAATATCCATCGAGAAAGGACATCATTTCAGATCCATTTACCATTTGCAGAATTTCATCGATTGATGGTAATGGATAATTATATTTTTGAGAGGCTTTATTAAGATTTCAAAAATCTATGCACAGCCTAATCTCTCCACTCTTTTTTCTTACTGGAACGAGGTTGGCCACCCAGGTTGAGTGCCTAACAGGAAAAATGATTTTCGCTTCCAATAATCTTTTAACCTCCTTTTCGATCAAAGGCTCCAATAGCGGGTTAACAACTCGTTGTCTTTGCCTAAAAGGCTTGGAGTCTGGCTTCAAATGGATGGTATGCATGATAATGTTTTGGTTGTAAGTCTTCAGCTCATTGTAGTTCCAAGCAATACAATCTATGTAATGCTTCAAAGCCTGTATTATATTTCTCCTTTCTTCCTCTGTACATGCCTTTGCTATGTACACCTCCTTTGGATTGTCCGCACTCCCAGATTAATTGAATCACATGCATCTTTGGGGAGTGGGACTCTTTTTCTTTTCTTGTTCTTGCATTCCATGTCGAACATCTTTTCTAATGAAACCACGTCTTTAGGAATTTTGTTGGATTGATACGCAGTTTCACTTTCTTTCGTTTCATCCTGGCCACCTTTGTTCCTCATCGATCACCTTGATTTTCAAAAATACCCGAGTTTGTGACAAACTTGAAGATGTGCCTGTCACACTCAAAAACCTGGAAATTCTTCACATTATCAGGTATTGATGGACAAGGAACCAGCTCAATGGAAAACTTTTTACATATTTTTATATCCACCGGGTTTAACATGCCCACGGCGACTGCAAGAGAGTCTGCTATTCGATTTCCTCTCCTAGAAATAAGGGCTATGTTGAATGCATCAAACTCCTCCATGAGGTCCATAACCCTAGTCCTATAAAGGCTCAGTATTTTGTCGTGGCATGTATATTGTCCTTTGATTTGCTTGACAACCAACTCAGAATCTCCCAAAACCTTCAAGCATTTAACATGTTTGCTCAATGCTAGACATAAACCGTAGATCAATGCTTCGTATTCTGCCACATTATTTGTGCAAGGAAATTACAGTCTGTAGGCAGCCAATAATGGTTTACCTCCTGGACCAGTGAGCTCGACTCCAGCTCCTGCTCCCTATCTAGATTTTGATCCATCAAACTTGAGCAACCACGTGTAATCCTTCTCCTCAGAAGAACCACCATGACACACTTCTTCTTTAAGTTCATCAGTAGCTTTCTCAACATCAAGAGCATAGACCCCTAGGTCTGGCTTAGAAAACTGAACCTCATTCGGCTTGTTAAAATCTGTTATAATCTCCTTAAGCCTCGGTTCGTTTTCCACTCTGATTTGGTTAGCAATGCCCTTCCATGGCAGCCACATATGCGAGCAGTCTGTTGCAAAATAGCCATTCAGCGTTTTCATCCAATCTCTCGCAAGTAACATTCCATACCTACTTGGGATGTTAACCACCAAAATGTCTACAACCTGCTAGACCCTGGGTTCAGAATTTAATTGAATCTTGACATCATATAAGGTCCCTACTACATTTACCTTTGAACGGTCCAATTGCAAGACCGTGCATTTGGATGAAACCGGTTGTAGACCCAGCATTTGACATATCTCCGTAGGCATGAGGTTGCTCGTGGCTCCTGTGTCTATCAAACAGTTATGCAAGTTCTTACCCGCAATTCTCAGAGTTAATAAGAATGGCGGGACATCCCTTCTCTCCTTTTGCAAAATCAGATGGGATTCAGCTCTTTTTTCCTTCCACATCGGATCAGGTGAGTTCAAAGCTCTTATCAACGCCTCCTTTTGACCAGGCAATTTAACTGCGTCCAGGAATAAAAGGCTAGATTTGGACTTCTTCATATCCTCCACTACGTCATAATTTGGTTTTTCGAATTTGATTGTCTTATGGACATCATTAGACATTTCTCTTCTGAGTGGAGGGGGAGGGTTGTTATTTGCCTTTGTATCTGGAGGAAGAATAGAACTGTTTGGAGGTGTTGATGAGGTTTTAGGGGCTTTAGACTTACTCCTCAAATGGTACCCATGAGTCCCCTTTCTGAAATCGCGAAAAGATTGCACCTCCTGTTCCAAAACTTCGTCTTCTTCCTCCTCGCTCTCACCCTCTTGGTGATATACTGTTTCCATCACCATAATATTTTTGTCTTGCTGATACGATGGATCCTCATTTGATACCAGCTCCAAATCATCAACTTGTGCTCGAAGACAATGAGTGTATCTAGCGATCTCAGGACAATTCCTCTCATTGTGTTCTTTTGTGTTATGTAACCCGCACCCTCTTTCCCATGCCAAATCTGAAAGATTCAAAAGAGAATTGGATTGGCTAGGGCCTGCAGAAGCATCTAATTGATTAGAAATGGGAGCAGGAACTCCCCCATTGTTTGGCTTAGTGTTCTAGTGCCTCCCTCTATTGTTAAAATTCTGACTTGGGTGAGGGGCACGGGACTCATGCTTCTGCTGTTGAACCCTGTCATTACTTAGTTTATGCACTAGTTTCTTGAGCTCTTCGACTTTCGAAAAGACATCCTTTGGTGGAACCACATTGTTGTTAACCCCCATTGGATTTGCATAATTGATGGGGTCTTGATTCCACATTTGGGTGGGGTTCTGAGGAATTGGATTCCCATATGGATTGATACCTTGAATTGGGATTGGATTCGAAACAGGAACTATGGCTTAAGGATTGACTTGACTAGTTTCCTGCGTAGTTGATTGACTATTCTGCAAAAATGCAGGAACAGGTGGAATGGCTGTGATTGGTTGGATTGGAATGGGTGCATATGCGGGTGCTAGTGGATACGGCTGCTGATATGGGAAGGCGTTCATACTTGGCATTTGTGGTGTCATGAGTTAATTTGCCTAGGGAACTTGACCATATGGAGCACACTATCCCAACATAGGCATCTGGGTAAACCCATAGCCTTGCGGTGTCAATTGCTGCTCAATAGTCATGGCTTCATTATAGGCCAAAGCCAGCGTGGTGACCTGAGGATTACGCCTTGCAAACATGGCTGTCATGGGGTCCTGTTGGCATTTTTGCCACATTGATTTTCATTGAAGTATTAATGCTTATATTGTTGCAGATCTAACCTCTATTTTCAGCTTTGATGCGGTTTTGGAGGAAAAAGGAGAAAAAAGGAGCGAAAAATGGCTAAGTCTAAAAACTATAGCGATTCGCTGACATGTCGCAAAATCGCGGTCAACATAGTCAACGCAGGCAGGTTGGGCGGAAAGAATCGCAGGTCGGTCGGCTTCAAAGACTCAGGTGCAAAACTTGCAGTGATGCACTGCATGTCTTAAAATCACGGGCGTTTGTTGACAAAAGATTCTAAGCTCAAATGTGCAGCGAATCGCTGCACATTGTAAAATCGTGTGGCCTTTGTTGAAGAAGTGAGTTTAAAGCAAAGTTGTTCCGACAAGGGAGGCTTAAAAGATTCTAAGTGCAAATTTTGTAGCGACGTGCTGCATGTTTTCAAATCACGGACTATTGGTGGAAGTCGGAGTCTTAAGAAAAAATTGCAGCGATTCGCTGCACGTTTGTTGAGAAGGCGGTTTCAAAGGCTCGAGAGTTCAAGGTTGCAGCGATTCGCTGCACTCTTAAAAGGGAACACACGAAACAAAGATCAAAGTCGTAGCATTTTCGCGACGTCGATTGTTGAAGAGAGTTTAAGGGGTAGGGATGGTAGCGATTCGCTGCAATCTTTTTGAAAAGGTCTTGTAAGACAAAGGTGTTGCATTTTTGCGATAAAAAGCAGGCGATTGGTACGGAGAGAAGAGGCAGTAGCGATATCGCTACATGTTTTAAAATCGTGGTCGCTATGGACTAAAAGGCAGTAACATAAAAGTTGTAGTGATTCGCTGCAATTTTGATGATAAGACCAAACAAGACAATATGCAGCGAAATCACGCAGGGGATGAAAATTGAGGAAGAAACATGGAGACGGAAGTAATTTCATGCTGCATTGTGGGAAATTGATTAAGTGCTTCATTGTGCAACGAAATTACGACAAGGAAAAGTCGAAGGCATGCAAAAAGCAAAAGGCATCGCATTTTCGCGACCCATCCATAAGACCGTACAAAGTGCCGAAAAGTGCAGCGATGCGCTGCATGTTCCGTTTTCGCGGGATTAAGCTAGCGATAGAGAAGACAAAGCCGAAGATGCAGCGAAAGTGCGACAGGGAGAATTTTTGCGGGTGTAAGTGACAAAAGCGTACGGCATCAAAATATGTCGCGATTTCGCGACCCGTCGCGTTTTCGCGACCTGCACAGTTTCCCGCCAAAAAAATAGTATGAACGGCCGAGAAGGTTTTTTGAGTTTCCGATGATTAAATGCTGCCCCAAATTAAATGTTTTGTGGATTTCCTAGGTAGTCAAAGTTGAAGAAGCGCCCAGGCCATCAGAATTGAAGGTTTTATTTCTTCGAGGCTGTTGTTCGTGGATTGTTTCAACGTGTCATGCACATGTTCGAAAAACGAATTTAATGAAGGTGCCCGCGATTGTCTCATTGCATTTAATTTTTGCTTCCTCGAGGCTGCGATTAAGGGGATCGTGTTCCTGATTTCCAAGATATAATTGTGGATCACAAGAAAGTTGTTTTCAAATATTAAATGCTGCAAAGAGGACGGCCCTCTATAAAAACCAATGTAATTCTCATTTACAGGGGTTGGGAGTTTTTCTGCTAGAAACTGGAAGCGCATTTGCAGGAATAAAAAGTGTTGGCTTCTAATTTCTCAAGTGTTGTGTGGATGATTTTCCTTTCTGTCCTTTCGCATTTCTAATAGCATTTATATTTTTAACGGTCGTTGCATTTAAATTCTGCATAATTGGATTTAAATATCGTTGTTAAGGTATGATTCCTGGAATGTAGTTTTGGAGGGTTTTTTCTGCATGCATCGTGCGAGAGTTAAGTTAACGCTTTCTGTTACTTGTTGTTGTTGTCCTTTAAGTTTCCTGCTGTTGTTATCCCGATCATTATCACTTCGGCCTGCGGCCATATTTCCCATTCCTTTCTGCAACTTTTTCAATTTCTTTCCCGCAACCCTTATCTTAAAACCAGATTTTAGAGTAGTGAAGGGAACCAGCCCACTCTGGAGATTGGTCGGGGAGCCATTTCTTGCTTCCAGCCTTTCAATGTTGGCCGGGTCTAGGGTGCACTTGTAAAATCCTTTCCTGTGGCAGATTTTGGACCAACAGTTTTTGGCACGCCCGATGGGATAGATTTTATTTGTCTCTAAAAGATCCCATAGGGTCGAAGGTTTAATGTTCACCTTCAGACTGTAAATTAGAGCATTTGGCGACTCTATTGTTTTTGGTGACCCTGCTGAACCCAGAAATACTTCATGATCACAAGATCACAGTCCAAGAAATTTGGCGATCTTGTTCAATTTTTTGAGCTCGATAGTTCGAGAAGTGGTCAGCATTCTAGATTAGTTTCCTCATCCCTTCCATCTTCTACTGTACAAATACCCAGTATTGTTGCTAGTGTTGCACCCCTACAAGTTCCACCAATGGCACAATTTCCTCCACCCAAAAAATTCTTGGCATGGAATAGCACTGGAGCCTTGAATCTGTAGGCTCAAAATCCAGTACCTCAGGCTGCACTAAAGGCTTTGCCCACTTACGACGGTACTGGTAAAATTGCACCTATGAGCACATAAATGATGTGGCTTCCCTGGCCGCTATCCATGACATTACCGATGAAGATGTGATGATCAAATTGTTGGTATGTTCTTTGAGAGGTAAACCGCTGTTTTGGTACGTAACTCGCCTCCCGGTACCATAACATCATGGGATCGGTTTGGTGATTTGTCGGTGAAACATTTTCATGAACAGTGCTGACCCTTTCTCATTGTTAAATCGGCTTTACTATCATACGGAGACATCCACAAGAAGAGATACCTAATTTTAATGTCCGGTTTACTCGAACTTGGCAAAGGATTCCCGATGGTATTCGGCCTCATCGATGAATTAGCTGTGATGTACTACCTCAGAGCGTTTCACTCAAATATCGATCAGGCGGTTCGGCAGTCTAATGTGATAACGTTTCCAAAAATATTTGAACAAGCAATTAAAGCAAAGCTGATCTGGTTGCTGTAGGAAGACTGCCTCCAAAGGTAACTATGCCTCTTATTCCAGATTTGCCTCAATATTTATATGGTTCACAACCACACCCCATGCCGGCTATGTATCCTACACCATCATGGAGCTCTAAAGCACCTCGAGTTGCACCTATCCCGGTTCCTCGGTTTCCTGCTTTAACTCATTTACCGCTCCCTGCACCCAACATTCAACCATCTCCCATTTCCACTGCATTTCTAGCTTTGCCAGCACCACCAGCTCCTTTGCCCTTACCAACACCTCCTGCACCTGCAAACCCTGATCCATATACAACATTATTGCAAGAGGTGAAGTCTGCAAATTCTGCCATTAGAGCCATGGGAAATAAGATCACACTCATTGAGAGGAAGCAGGCTGAGAGAGATTTCCATCCAAGGAGATTTCAACCTCCTCAAATTACTAGAGATCAAGCTGCCTCCACAAGAAAAGCACCTGAAAAGGGCTTAGCTATTCTAGCAAATGAAGATGCAGCCCATGCAGATGGAGTATATTGGTGTTCCACTTGTAATGATCCTCATGGAGAGGATACATGTATGGTTCACTTAAATTATGTGCAGACCTTGGCGGCCAGCTCTTCAGGTGACCATGTTAATATGATCTCAGAAGCTGGTCATAGTTTGATGACTGCAGTGGAAGACCAAGTTTTAGTTCTAACAAGGACTGGAAAGAAGCCTATGAATGTTGATCCTGCTGACTTAGAGCCGTTAAGAGTACCGGCTGAAGTGAAGAGGCCAGTGAAAGCTCCTGTGCCAGCTCCAAAGTCTTTGCCCAAAGATCCAACTTTTAATAGAGTTCAAGAAAAGGTAGTAGCTGCACCAGTAAGATCAGAAGTAGAGGAGCAAGCACGTGAAAAATTGAAATATCCATCACTGACCAAGAGGTTAAGAGTGGAAGCTACACAGCAGTACAGAACCAGATTTGAGCAACCTCATCGAAAAGAAAAATTCTCGTCTGAGCTTCATACAATATTATTGATGATCTTAAGAAGACCCCCGCTAAGGTAAGCCTTTATGACGCTTTGCAATTACCTGGTCAAGTAGACTTATTACAAGAGTCATTGAAATCTATGAAGGAGAGTGAAAAAGGGCCTACCCAGACCGTCTATGCCCAAACTTTAACCACCTCTGTTACTGGTAAGAACATACCTCCTCCTTTTTACTTGTCATTTCAAATAGAAGGTTGGGTTGTACACAATTGTATGATTGATTCTGGAGCTGCCACGACTGTAATGCCCAAGGGAGTCTGTGAGGCAATGGGAATGGAGTATACACGGAGTAGTCCTGGAGTTCTGCAATTGGATGGTACACCAGTAAAAATAGTAGGTGTAATCAAAGATGTACCCATTGTCCTACATACAATGCCACAAATCACCGTTATTCAAGAAATTGTTGTGGTAGATTTAGAGCCCTACTTTAGTATGTGTTTATCCAGGGAATTTACTACAAATCTAGGGGGTTATCTGGCATTAGATTATTCACACCTAGAAATTCCTTTCAAGGGTAGACGTCTCAGGATACAGAATGAAAAACCTTCTTCTTTTCACATCGAGAAGTTGGAGGAAGTAGGAAAAGAAACGTAGTCTGTCCACATGCTTACTGAAGAGTCTGAGGATTCTGTTTTAATGAGTGAAGTTTTAAATAATATTTAGTCGGATGACCAGTTTTCGATGCTTAACTTCAATGCCATGCTGGAGACAGAAATCGGCTGTTATGCCATTCAGAAACCTGAGAGTGACACAAAGCAGGAATTGTCTAACCAAGCTGATCAGAATGATGTTACAGATTAATTATGGCAGCTATATTTCAATGGAGCTCAATGCAAGAACGGAGCAGGGGTAGGTATTGTGTTAATCTCTCCTTCTGGTGTACAGAGAACTTATTCATATCGGCTTACATGGAGTTGTACTAATAATGCTGTTGAATATGAAGCATTGTGTTTGGGTTTAAAAAAATCAAGGAAGTTAGGAATTGAACAGCTCAAGATTTTTGGTGATTCCGAGCTTGTTGTAAATCAGATTACAAATAGATGCATTTCAAAGCAGCATTACCTTAAAGCATATCGAAATCAGGTTTGGGACCTCTTTGAGTTTTTTACTGCTTTGAATATTCAAGATGTTTCCCGAGAGATGAATAAACATGCTGACATTTTAGCATCTCTTGGAGCTAATTTTTCCCCTGTTGATCAAGTTGTGAACAAACCCAAGATAGTTAGAATGGTATATAGGACCAGTGTGCCAGACAAAGAAACCTTCTGGCAGGTCTTTGAAAATTATGAGCAGATTATTAATTTCTTGATTCATGAAGCTGCTAATGTTGAAGGAAGAACTTTGGAGAATGAAGAAGCTGAAGGGCTCATTCAATTAAGGAACAATCATATTCCGAAGGGTCTCATAACTCTGGAAAGCCTATTTGATAAACATGATCGATCCACTAAACATCGGATCAAGGTTGATAAGAAAGAGTACATGGAGTTAGAGTTACAGCCTAACAAAGTGATCAAGGTTGGAACTGACTCAACCCCAAAAGAACTGCAAAAAATCAGGCAGCTGTGTGAGGAGTTTTCTGACATTGTAGCTTGGAGCTATGAAGACTTGAAAGGCTACAACAAACAGATTGTGCAACATACAATTGAATTGGAGGAAGGAGTCAGACCTTTTCGACAAAAATAGAGACCTGTTAATCCAAAGATTGAGATGTTGATGAGGGCTGAGCTTGTAAAGATGCTGCAAGCTAAAATCATTTATCCAGTTAAGCACTCCACTTGGGTTGCCAATCTTGTCCCAGTTCGAAAGAAGAATGGAGACATTCGATTGTGCGTTGATTTCAGAAATTTAAACCGTGCATCATTAAAAGATCATTATCCTTTGCCACGTATAGATCAAATACTGCATGTTGTGGCTGGAGCTCGGCGTTTTTCTCTGTTGGATGGATTCTCTGGATATAACCAGATCTGGGTGAAAGATGAAGATCAGTATAAGACAACATTCACCACAAAGTGGGGCACTTTTGCTTATCAGCGAATGCCTTTTGGACTGTCAAATGCTGGAGCTACCTTCCAAAGAGCTATGGACATTGCATTCAAGGATTTGTTGAACAAGATCATTGTCATATATCTTGATGACATGACAGTATTTTCACATAGGCGGGAAGATCACTGTTCTCACCTGAGACTGATTTTTGAAAAGTGCAGAGAATTTGGGATCTCAATTAATCCAAAGAAGTCTGTATTTGCAGTGAAAGAAGGTAAGCTTCTAGGACATGTGATTTCAAAAGATGGGTTAGCAATAGATCCAGCCCGAGTTGAAGCCTTGAAGAAATTGTCACTCCCTGCAAACAAGAAGGAACTGCAGTCTTTCTTTGGACAGATCAATTTCATAAGAAAATTCATTTTTGATTTTGCACAGGTTGTAAAACCTATGACAGAATTGTTGAAAAAGGATGCAAATTTTTAGTGGACAGCTCGAAGAAAAGAAGCATTCCTGGAGATCAAGGAAAGAATAGCACAGGCTCTTGTTCTGATTAATCCTGATTACTCCAAGGATTTCATATTATATGCAATTGGGGAAGATGACAGTTATGTTGCGGTTCTAACACAGAAGGGAGATGATGGGAATGAAAGGCCCATTGCTTTCCTGAGTCAGGTCATTCTACCTCATGAAGCAAAGTACAATTTCATTGAAAAATAGGTATATGCTGTTATGAAATCACTTAAGAAGTTCAAGCATTTTATATCTCAGAGCAGGACAATTGTTTATGTGATACATCCAGATGTAAGAAATTTCATTCTTCAAGGAGAGTTGGGTGATAAACGTGCTGGTTGGGTCACTAAGATCCAAGAATTTTATGTAGAAATCCATCCGACTAAGCTAGTGCGTGGTAAGGCTCTGTGCCAGCAGTTGGCAAAGATGGCAGCATCTGATATAAGTGAAGATCAGGCAGAAAATCTTGCCAGCATGGACAATTTGATAAATTTCTTAATTCAGGAGAAGGACTGGATAGAGGACCTCATTGATTATTTCATAACTGGTAGATGTCCTCCACAGTTGAATGCTTCTCAGAGGAGGAGATTTCGTCTGCAGGCTATCCGGTATGTTTTCTTACCAGAAGGGTTATTTTTTAAGAATATTGATGGTGTTCTTCTGAGATGTGTTAAAGAAGTAGACAAGGCTAGGATCTTGGAAGAGTTCCATTCTGGTCTATCAGGAGGACATTTTGTAGGAAGACCGATGGCCTTGAAGATCATTCGAGCTGGTTACTATTGGTCGACTCTGTTTTTGGATTCTTTCAAAATTGCACAAGCCTGTGATAAATGTCAGAGATACGCAGGAAGAGTAAGGAATGCAGCACTGCCTTTACATCCAGTTCAGGTTGAAGCTCCCTTTCAGCAGTGGGGGTTGGATTTTATTGGAATCATTGATCCCAATTCCTCAGCTGGTCATAAATATATTTTAACAGCTACAGATTATTTCACAAGGTGGTTTGAAGCCATTCCTATGAAGGTGGCCAATCAAATTATGGTGATATCTTTTATTGAAGGCCTTTTTACACGCTTTGGCATTCCTGATGCCATCATTACAGATAATGGGACCCCATTCATTGGAGCTGAACTAGCTAAGTTTGCTAACAATTATGGCATCTTCCTAAAAACATCTTCCAATTATTATCCACAGGGAAATGGCTTGGCGGAGTCAACAAATAAAAATTTGCTCAGGATTTTGAAGAGATCTTTGGGAGAGAACAAGAGGTCATGGCACCTTTTATTAAATCAAGCTTTATGGGCAGACAGGATTTCGGTTAAGAAGTCTATCAAAACCTCACCTTATGCCCTAGTTTATGGGAAAGAAGCAAGGTTGCCTGTTCATCTCGAGTTGCCTGTCTTGCAGCAGTTGCAGTTTTTTCAGGATAATGAGACAGATATGAGTTCCTTGGATTTGCGGATAGCACAGTTATTGGAGTTAGAAGAGCAGCGTTCTGAAGCATATGATCAATTTGTTAAGCACACACAAGGTATTTCGAAGTGGTTTTGTAAACATTCTACAGATCGTCCACTCAAAACAGGAGATTTGGTGTTGAAATGGAATGAGAATAAAGCTAAACCTGGGAATCATAAGAAATTTGATGCTTTATGGGAGGGTCCCTTCCGCATTACCAGCGTAGGTGTGGCAAATTCATTCTATTTAGAAGACCTAGATGGCAGCCCACTTCCAATCTCAGTAAATGGCTTTCATCTGAAAGCCTACACTTCTTGAATTGACAGTACAGTATGATTTTGTATATAGTATATAAAATATATATATATATATAGAAAAGCAAAGAGAAAAAAATATACATGTTTTGCCTTTTATTTCTGTCACCTTGGTTCTTGTTGCCTGCGAACTGTAGGTGCTTGTTTTGCTTTTGTCTTTTCTTTTCCCAGCAGTTGGTGGCTTTCCAAAAATTCTTCCTTTCCCTTCCCTTTTTCTCTCTTTCCTTTCTTCATCTTCTTCCTTCTTCTCTTTTCTTCTACAATAAAAACAGAAAAAAGCAGGCCACGACTGTTGTTTCTTTTGCCTTTTTCTATTTTTCCCCGTTCCTTCTTGTCCCTTTCCTCTAAGTTATGTCATTTTACACATTTAGTTTTATAGTTTTTCATTTTCATTTCACAACCTTCATACTTCCATTTCCATTCCATTCGTTCATTCACTTTCGTTCCATCCATTACAGACGATAGTATAGCAGCATTCTGTTGCTATGTCTACCACATCACTTGCTCACTCCATCGTTTCATTATTATCATCATTCCATTGCAGTCACCGCTTGCGCAATCGCAAGAGCTCACTCCACCATCACATTCCATTTCTTCAGTTTATAACCGCTTCTATGCAGGTTCTTCCAGTTTTAGCTTTCCAGCGGATGAGAAGTTTTGCAGCAGTCCCCTGAGATCTACCACAGCGGCCAGCTTCCTGTTTTGATATGACTCTGTGCCCAATGAATTCAGGCTTGGATTCTTGCATACAACGAGCTGTATACCCCGTGAGCTGCCAAGAATGTTGGAATTTTTGCCACATTTGATTTTGATTAAAGTATTAATGCTTATATTGTTGCAGATCTAACCTCTATACTCAGCTTTGATGTGATTTTGGAGGAAAAAAGGAGAAAAAACGAAAAATGACTAAGTCTAAAAACTACAGCGATTCACTGACATGTCGCGAAATTGCGGTCAACGCAGTCAGGTTGGGCGGAACCGTCGCGATATCGCGACGTGTTCCAGAATCGCGGGTCGGTCGGCTTCAAAGACTCAGGTGCAAAACTTGCAGCGATGCGCTGCATGTCTTAAAATCACGGGCGTTTGTTGACAAAAGATTCTAAGCTCAAATGTGCAGTGAATCGCTGCACATTGTAAAATCGTGTGGCCTTTGTTGAAGAAGTGAGTTTAAAGCAAAGTTGTTCTGACAAGGGAGGCTTAAAAGATTCTAAGTGCAAATGTTGCAGCGACGCGCTGCATGTTTTCAAATCGCGGACTATTGGTGGAAGTCAGAGTCTTAAGCAAAAATTGCAGCGATTCGCTGCATGTTTGTTGAGAAGGCGGTTTCAAAGGCTCGAGAGTTCAAGGTTGCAGCGATTCGCTACACTCTTAAAAGGGAACACACGAAACAAAGATCAAAGTCATAGCATTTTCACGACGTCGATTGTTGAAGAGAGTTTAAGGGGTAGGGATGGTAGCGATTCGCTGCAATCTTTTTGAAAAGGTCTTGTAAGACAAAGGTGTTGCATTTTCGCGATAAAAAGTAGGCGATTGGTACGGAGAGAAGAGGCAGTAGCGATATCGCTACATGTTTTAAAATCACGGTCGCTACGGTCTAAAAGGCAGTAACATAAAAGTTGTAGCGATTCGCTGCAATTTTGATGATAAGACCAAGCAAGACAATATGCAGCGAAATCGCGCAGGGGATGAAAATTGAGGAAGAAACATGGAGACGGAAGTAATTTCATGCTGCATTGTGGGAAATTGATTAAGTGCTTCATTGTGCAGCGAAATTGCGACAAGGAAAAGTCGAAGGCATGCAAAAAGCAAAAGGCGTCGCATTTTCGCGACCCATCCATAAGACCGTACAAAGTGCCGAAAAGTGCAGCGATGCGCTGCATGTTCCGTTTTCGTGGGATTAAGCTAGCGATAGAGAAGACAAAGCCGAAGATGCAGCGAAAGTGTGACAGGGAGCATTTTCATGGGTGTAAGTGAAAAAATCGTACGAAATCAAAATATGTCGTGATTTTGTGACCTGTCACATTTTCGCGACCTGCACAGTTTCCCACCAAAAAATAGTATGAACGATCGAGAAGGTTTTTTGAGTTTTCGATGATTAAATGCTGCCCCGAATTAAATGTTTTGTGGATTTCCAAGGTAGTCAAAGTTGAAGAAGCGCCCAGGCCATCAGAATTGAAGGTTTTATTTCTTCGAGGCTACTGTTCGCGGATTGTTTCAACGTGTCATGCACATGTTCGAAAAACGAATTTAATGAAGGTTCCCGCGATTGTCTCATTGCATTTAATTTTTGCTTCCTCGAGGCTGTGATTAAGGGGATCGTGTTCCTGATTTCCAAGATATAATTTTGGATCACAAGAAAGTTGTTTTCAAATATTAAATGCTGCAAAGAGGATGGCCCTCTATAAAAACCAATGTAATTCTCATTTACAGGGGTTGGGAGTTTTTCTGCTAGAAAATGGAAGCGCATTTGCAGGAATAAAAAGTGTTGGCTTCTAATTTCTCAAGTGTTGTGTGGATGATTTTCCTTTCTGTACTTTCACATTTCTAATAGCATTTATATTTTTAATGGTTGTCGCATTTAAATTCTACATAATTGGATTTAAATACTGTCGTTAAGGTATGATTCCTGGAATGTAGTTTTGGAGGGTTTTTTCTGCATGCATCGTGCGAGAGTTAAGTTAAGGCTTTCTGTTACTTGCTGTTGTTGTCCTTTAAGTTTCCTGCTATTGTTATCTCGATCATTATCACTTCGACCTGCGGCCATATTTCCCATTCCTTTCTACAACTTTTTAAATTTCTTTCCAGCAACCCTTATCTTAAACCAATTTTAGAATAGTGGAGGGAACCAACCCACTCTGGAGATTGGTCTGGGAGCCATTTCTTGCTTCCAGCCTTTCAATGTTGGCCAGGTCTAGGGTGCACTTGTAAAATCCTTTCCTGTGGCAGATTTTGGACCAACAGGTCCAATGCCCCAAAATATATCTACAAAGTTACTGCAGGATCGATGGCGAAATGTCTAATTGCTCTGTTATAGTTCTTTTGGAATCTCTGATTAAACATTCGGATTGGTTCCCCTTGGTCCCGTTTGCATGTAATAAACTGATTGTAAATAGTTGTGGGATCTAAGGGTGACCTAAATTGATTGACAAATGCATTTTCCATTTGTGTCCAAGAGGTGATTGAACCAGTTGGCAAGCATATATACCATTCATATGCTATTGGATCCAAGCTCATGGGGAAAAGTCTGCAGGCTACATCTTCATGCTGAACTTGCAGCCTAATTAAAACATCTCTATAGGCTTGGATATGTTCTTCTGCTATTCTTAGGCCATCTGGCTTGTATTTAGGCAGAAATATTTCAATGTTCTTGGGGATTTCATGGATATCCCCAGCAATATTCAAAGGAGTATTGTTAGCTCCATACCAAGGAGCTGCTAGAGCTTGAGCCATTTGACTCAGAATTGATGTAGACAGACCTACAATAGCAGAAGAAATATTACAAACTATAGGCACACTAGGGGCAACGAATATTACTGGTGTAGGTCCACTCGACGTTCCTGGAGAAAACAGGCCTTTTGCTACTGGAGTGCTTACGACTTGCTTGAATTTACCCTTGGGAGTACCAGTAAGGTCATGAAAAATGGTTTCTTCGGTTGTTTGATACCTGGTCGCAATACGACGTGGTGGGTCCAGCCTGCCTGAGGAAACCCTCAGCTAGTTCGAAGAAAACTCGCAACAAACACAAAAACAAGTGTTGCGGTTTAGCCGTAAATAATTTCAGAATTAAATAAAAAACAAAATATTCAGATATAAAAATTGAAATAGATAAACCGATTTGGCCCTCCTTCTAGTGCCAATCTGTTGAGTGGTGTTTTAACCCGATTGTGAAAACACACTCTCCTGTAGGATCCGAGTCCTAAATCCTCTGCTTGCAAAGAAAAATGATTTCTCCATGGTTCTTATTATGCTAATTATTGATTATCAAGGATGATGTTTAAAATGAAATGCTAAGAACACCTTAGGGTTTGCAAGTGGATGTTAACAAGGGGCACTGTGGTTTATTAATTTTGAACTTTCAATGGACTCAAAATGAATAAAATCTGTTTTAACCTTTAATTCTGATGGATTTTTAGTGATTTATTCAAACACAAGAATTAAACCGCTGAAAATAAAATATGGGTTTGAAAAGCAAAGACAAAAGTAAACAAAAGTAACAATAAGAATAGATTACAGTCAGAAAGCTGTCATGAATCGGATGAAACCGAAGATACTGAGGCTTTCTACATGCAACCTAACCTAATGAACCTACACTTTCACACAATCCAAATAGGCCAAGTGCGAGTCTCGAGGGTTTCTGTGGTAATTCCAGAAAACAGGTATTCGCATGAAGCAACCAAGAGATCTTGCATTAACTTCACCTAAAAACCTAAGAAATTTGGAAGGGAAATATAAACGTTAAATCATGCATGCAAAAGTTACTCCTTCTTTCTCATCCAATAAGATGCCAACTCTCTGTATTTGTATTTAAATGATATCTCGATTACATTCAAAAATGTTCAAGGCGTAAAAGAAAATCCCAAAACAAAAAGAAGGAAATTGCCCAAGTACGGGCCCAGAATAGCACAAAGCTCTTGTCTCTGCAACTTCGTATTCGGCAATTTCCAACACCTTCTTCGATTTGCAATTTTGGTCTTATAATGTTTGACGCGGCTCTTCGATCTTCTCTGTAACTTCATTTCACCTTCCTGCACATGACCCCTCAAATTCCTACTTTTTCCCGCTTTGATTCATGCTCAAATTTGAAAACGCTTCGAAATTCATCTCTGCATGTAACGCCTCTGCAAGTTTGACAACTGTGCTCCACGTGTCCTGCTTTTCCTGCGTCCTGTGTAACGCTTACTGCGAAAAAAAATGACAAAACTGCAAGTCTGCCCGTTCATCTTCTTAGCCGCGATATGGTGACATGTCGCAAAATCGTGACATGTTGCGATATCGCTACATGTTTCCCGGCCGTATGCCTTCATCAGCTCCCCGTAGCGATGTTGCGACCGTTTTTCATTTGTCTACCTCCGGCAACTTCTCGTAGCGATATCGCTACCCTTTTAACATTTTGAGCCCTCCTCTTCGAATGGTAGCGATATCGCTACCACTTTCTAACTTTGAGCCCTTTTCAAAATGTGGTAGCGATATCGCTACCACCTTGGCCTTGCAACGTCCCTTTGAAATGTGGTAGCGATTCGCTACCACTTTCGTTTCAAGCCTTCTCCTTGTGACATGGTAGCGATTCGCTACCATTTTTGTTTCAAGCCCTCTCTCACTAAACTTGTAGCGCTATCGCTACCCTCTGACTTTGAGACTGGCCTTTATGAAATTTGTAGCGATATCGCTACCGTTTTGAACTTTGAGTCTTCTTTCCGCAAGGTGTAGCGAAATCGCTACCGATTCTCTGTCGGGCCTGATTTTCATTTCTGTCGCGATTTCGCGACATCTTCCTTGTACCGTATAACTTTGCCAAAATGCATCACGAAATCACGACACCTTTCGTCACGATTTCGTGACATCTTTTCTGTTTTGTTTCCGTTGACCGCGTTGACCGCGATTTTCCGACACGTCGCGATTTCGCTACCGTTTTTCGGCTTCGGTCGCGATTTCGCGACATGTCACGATTTCGCTACCTGTCGCGATTTCGCGAACCCTTTCTACACTTGGGCATTTTTTCTCTTTTTTTCAATTTTAGCATCTGGGTCACCGAGATTCTTCTCTGCAAGCCTGCAAAAAGGTGGGTCCCCAATTTTGGGTTGTGTTGTGGATCAACCACAACATGACATATATGAGGGTGATAAAGGTGTCAGGAAAGCTAATATCATAAATATCAAAGGATATTTTGAGAACTTAAGAATGAGATATGATTATCTCATTAAGATTGATGAACTTGTACATGATATGAGAGGTCTTGGAATGAAGGTTGATGAATCTGATGCTTGTGATAAGATCTTGAGAACTCTTCCAAAAAGGTATAGTGAAAAGATTTCTAATATAGAAATATCAATTGATAGTGATTCTTTGACAAGGAATTATTTTCTTGGAATGCTTACTACTTTTGATATAAGAACAAAAGATCATATTCCTCCGAAATAAGTTGCATTCAAAGTGGAAAAAAAGAAAAAGGGTAAAAAGACAGAATCAAGCAGTGATTCATCTAGTGATGAAGAAGCTAACTATGGTAGAAGAGATAAAGGTTCCAAAATATTTATAGATGTAAGATCTATTAAGTGCTTCAATTGTGGAAAGTATGGACACTATGCGATAGAGTGCAAAGAGCCAAAGTACAATGGTGACGAAGAAAAATAGGATCACAAGTACAGAGAATTAGAAAGACATAGGTACAAAAAGAAAGGCAAGGACAGAAAAAGCAGACAAGGAAAGTTCTTTCTAAGGCAAAATAAAAGCTACTATGCAGATAATGCAAGTAAGTACTCAAATGATAGTGATGCTAGTTTTTTAGACAATGATAGAAATGAAGTCCTATTTATGGTTAGAGAGAAAAGGACTCCAGTTATTCTCAAGTGTTTTAGATGTGGTAAATTTGGATATCTTAAAGATAATTGCACTAGGTGTGGCTATAGTTTCAGTGATGATGGTTTTGAAGATGCACTTGAAAGACTAGATGAGAATATTCTAATGGCATTAGAAGATGAAGTGATCCTATAGAAGACAAGTGAAAAGGAAGTAATTATAGGGACAAAGGTAAAAAAATAGAGGATTATTCAGTGGAGAATGGCTATGATCTCAAGGGAGAACTTATCTATGCTCTTGACACAGTAAAAAAGGTAAGAAAGCAACACTCTAAGCTTGAAATTCAGTTTCAATAATGTGATGAAGAAATATTATTGCTCATAAAGGACTTCGAAAAGTCAAAGGTTAAGGCAAGTAAGTTCAAGGATAAGTTAGAAGCAAATATTTTGGAGTGTGAAAAGTTAACACAATAAGTGACACTACTAAAGGAAGATTTAGAGGATTCTAAGAAAAAGTTGTACAAATATGTGAACAGTGCAAAAAGTGTAGAAAAAATCATCAAGATACAAAGAGGAGCAACAAACAGGACAAGTCTTGGTTCCAAATAGGCTAAAAAAAATGGGAAGAAAAGTCTACTTCAAGTCTAGAAGAAGAAGGAATTTTAGAAGAAGATATTTCAGAAAATAACAGTGTAAGTTGGAATGAGACATCAGAGGATGAGTTGGACAACAAAGAGGTCAAAGATAGAAACAATGCACAAAGAAGATACAGATGGAACAACAATCAAAATAGGAGACCAATGAGGTCTAGGCAAGGAAGATTCAATGGGATATGCTTCTCATATCACAGGTTTTGGAACATGGCTTCACAGTGCAGGTCATACAAAACACAGGAATATGGGAAAGGACAACTTTTCCATGGGTATTTATGCTCATGCAATGATTTTGGTCACAAGGCAATTAATTGTAGGGTTCATGGCAAAAGAGGATATAGTTTCACCAGAAGATATCCTAAGACATTTGCTCTTCCAAGGAATAATAACATTAAGTGTTATAAGTGCAATAATGATGGTCACACAACAAGATGGTGTAGAGCAAATATTCTAGAAGTAGATATGAATAGGAATAGGAATATGGATGAGAACAAGAACAGGCACAGGAACAGAAACATGAACATGGATGAGAACAAGAACATGAACAGGAATAGAAGTGATGACAGGAACATGGATGATGACTTGGTAAGAAACAGTGAGAGGATTCAGAAAACTCAGAAAGGAAGAGAGAAAGGTAAAGGTAAATAGCAGTGCTTTTGAGGAGTAGAAATACTCCCACCCCAAAATTAACCACCTCATGTGGAGGTGGTGGAGGGGCTATGCTAAGAGGCTCATTCTTAGCCCCAAGACCCAAAGGTGACCCTTTTCCATTAATGACAAATGGGGAGATATTTGTGTATATTGAGGAGATATTTTGATATGGGGAGAGATTTGATATTTGAGAAAGCTTTGAGCCAAGGGGAGCAAAGTCCTAGGGGGAGCAGAAAAGAAGGTCAAATTTCAATAAAAAGATATGGGTTGCCATCAATGACAAAGGGGGATATTGTTGGACATTTTGAGTCCCTAAGCCAAGAGTTGTCATTGATGTCAAAAGGATCTATGTAAGTAAGCACTATGTTTGTGTTTCACAAAGAGCTTCATGAGAAGTAAAGGTTTTTTATCAAAGTTTCAAGAAGGGATGCATGGCATTTGGTTCCAAAAGAAGCTTCAAGGGAATCTTTGCAAAAGTTTTTTATTTAAAACCATGGATGGCAGATTTGAAATGGGTTTTTCTTAAAACCCAAGTTGACTTTTTGTTTCATCGAAAAATGTGCCCCGATGATGGATATATTTAATTTTAAAGATTTAGTTTAAATTTTAATTTATTTAAAATTTTAATTTTAATTTTAAAATTAAAATTAAAAGTTTATCCGTCGACGTCATGAAGGAAGTTTCAAAAATGCCAACGTTTAAAAAACAAAGGGAAGGCATATAAATATGCCATTGAATTTTTTAATTCAATTATCCTTGCTCGTTGATATTTGTGCTTGGTATTTGCGAAGAAAAAGAGCTCATGTTTTTAGTTTAAGTGATGCAGCGAACATTAAATGGAGACAACGACCACTTTACAAAATGTATTGGGCAGTGTGGCCTAGTGGTAGCTTGGATTATGCAAAGGTGTTGGTGACAAGGAGGTTGTGCGTTCGATTCCCACAAGCATCATTTTTGTATTTGTTCTGTTGAGGCGCCCAAGGTGCATAATTTTCACTTGGCGAAAGAGGGTGAAGGATAAGAAGTGGGTGGCACTTATTTTTCACCAACGAGCCCATAGCTCGTACAACAGCTTGGCCGCAACTAGGGCGTTCACATTGGGGCAAGATGAGGGTTCGATTCCCTTCAAGGCAGGTATTAAGGTTTTAATTAATATTTTTTTTGGATTGCCTAAGGTGGAGCGATAAGGGGTAAAGGTGCTTCGTTAGTTTATTTGTTGAGTAACCTTAGGGATTAAGGTCATGGTGGCTGTTTCAGTTGTGAATTATTTTTAATTATAATTTTTGAAATTGTTAGGAGTAATAAGGGTTTTTGATAAATTTCTTTTTAGCAAAAGTTATTTTGAGTAAAGATTTTGTTTTAAAAAATAACTTTGGTGGATGTTAAAATAAAGTAGGAATAATAAGGTGTTATTTGGATATTATTGTTGTGTTATTACTCAAGATATCTAACCCTTGTTAAGAGTTGAAAAAGAAAGTGTGTTGAGTGTGACATATTTAGTGGAAAACTCATAAGGCATTAAAAAGGTATGAGTAATACTCTCCATTATTTTTTTTTGGGTGGTTGATTTTTGAAATATCATTGGAGTGAAAATGATTGATTGTGGTTTCCTTTTCAAAAGTGGTTGAGTTAATGCTTCAAGGTTTTATGGATTGTGAGTTGTGATTAAACCTTATTTGATAAGCATTGTTGTTTAGACCATTGGTTGAGTGAAGTACTTTGAGTTTATGCTTCAAGGTTTTATGAATTGAGAGTTGTGATTAAAACCTTGTCTTATTAGCATTGTTGTTGAAGCCAATGTGTGATGCAAATAACTTGAACTTGAGTTAGAAAAAAACATGAGTATCATTGTTATGTAAGATTTGTTGTTGAGTATTATTGGAAACATTTTGAGTTAGTTGATTCATGCTTGGACTAGGGTTTGTGAGAAAGAGTTGTTTCTTGAAGTGATTGGTTGAGTAGAGTTTATTGAGCCTAGTCAAGTGGTTGTTCAAGTTCCATGAAACAAACTATTCTATATTCTGATTGAGTTGAGATTAGGATTTGAGTATAGAACATATAGAGTATCTAAAAATTATCTTTATGCTTCTATGAGATTGATTTGAGTTGATATTGGGATTTGAGTATAGAACATATAGTCTCTAAAAATTCTCTTTATGCTTCTATGATATTGATTTGATTTGAGATTAGGATTTGAGTATAGAACATATAGAGTATCTAACAATTCTCTTTATGCTTATATGAGATTGATTTGAGTTGAGATTGGGATTTGAGTATAGAACATATTGAGTCTCTAACAATTCTCTTTATGCTTCTATGAGATTGAGTTGAGATATTGATTGAGCATTAAGTATAAAACATATTGAGTCTCTAAAATTCTCTTTATGATTCTATGAGATTGGACAAGTTTTGTGTGAGCTTGTTAAGCAGATTTGAGACAAGTATTTGAGAAGGCTTGTGGACTGATTTTGAGTAAGCTTTTGTGGAAGCTTGCTATGCAGATTTGAGAAAGTCCTAGAGATGACTTATTGAGCAAATTTGAGTAGGTTCTGTGTCGATCTGTTGAGAATATTGGGACAAGTTTTGTGTGGACTTGTTGAGCATATTTGAGAAGGTTTTGCGTGGACCTGTTGAGCATATTTGAGCAGGTTCTATGTGGACCTGTTGAGAAGATTTGGACAGGTTCTATGTGGACCTGTTGAGCAGATTTGGATAGGTTCTGTGTGAGCCTATTGAGCATATTTGAGCAAGTTTTGAGTGAGCCTAGTGAGCATAATTGAGCAAGTTCTATGTGACCCTATTGCGTAGATTTGAGGAGGTTCTGAGTGAACCTATTGATAGAGCTTTGGAGGTGATAGAGTATAGAGGATAGAGTCTCAGTGGATAAAGATCCAGTAGCCAAGAAAATTGAAGAAAAATCTAAGTGAGGACTATTCAAGGGGAGAGAGATCCACCAGTTAGTGCAGTAGAGAGACAGAGTCTTCTAGAAGATCACTAGTCAGAGCAGAAGGGGAAAGAGTTCTCCTATGGAAGAGATCCACGAATTTGAGATTTAGGGAATCAACATCTCCTTTGGACAGAGGTCCATAAATATTGTAATTGGGAAGGATTCCCAAGAGATTGATTGAGAAATTTTTAGCAAAATATTTTCTTCATGGAGTAGCCCGTATTGGGTGAACCACATAAATTGTTGTGTCGCTTTTGTGGATGGTGTTTTGTGCCTTGCTTCGATTACTTCTATCTATACACTGCATAATATTGAATTGAAAAGAAAAGTAAAAAGTGGTCTTATACTATTCACCCCCCTCTCAGTATAAGCTTGGGTTCCTCAGGTTGAGCCATAGGTATGACACTTACTAGCTTAGGGGGATCTTATTGCTTTTTGGATGGAAGGTATGGATTGCTGACTATGGTCACTTTTTGGTTGATAACTCGAATATGCTTCTTTTCAAGCATGTTATATACTATGGCTCGAAATCTTTGACATGATTGAATATCATGACCATTTTGTCTATGATATAAACAATGTGATTCTTCCTCATACCCTTGTGGTCTTGGTTGATTTGAATTCAACTAGTTAACCTTAGGTAATATGATAGCATTTACGACACATAATCGATTGAAAACCAATTCTATAGGCTCAAGTAATGAGGGATGCTTTCCAGGTTGCTGAGGCAACCGAGTTGGTGCTTGGTCTGGTTGATAATTTTCATGTGGTTGCACATGAGATAGTTTAATCTCATATGAGGATTGCTTCTATAATTTTAGGTTCTCAATATGGTTCATGATAAAGTGCAATACCTTATTTTTTTGATCCATTTGTGCCTCTATATTATAGAGGTGATTTTGCATATGCTTCAATATTGATAAGGCTCCCATGTGTATTTCTAGCAATTGGTTCAAAATACCATTTTCTACTGAAGGAGGTGAAAGAGTGGTTGCTAAAGATCCACCAGGTAACTGTAAATCACCCATTTCCTTTATTTGAGTCGATGTGGAGGCTTCATGATGTTCCAATTTGATAGTGGTGTCCACATGCTCATGCTTATGACTCAGTTCATGTTTTTGTTATACTTTGTGGTATTGAACTATGTCATATTTGATACCCCCAGTTTGATGTGGGGGAAACACCTGTTCTTGTTCTTGAGGAGGCACCATGAGAAGTGAGTCAGGGGTGACTAATGCTAATGGTTTTGACCCCTTCAATGTGGCAACAAGATCGGATTGCATCATATCTTGTTTTATCTACCTTATGGTCACTTGGTCTTCTGACCTAATGTTAACCATTACCATAAACTCTTGAGAAGGCGCTTTAGCTTTTGAACCAGTTGAAGGTATTTTATCCATGCTAGCTGATGTTTTCTTCTCCTAATTAGGTAATATGATACCGTTATTTTTGGTGATGGGATAATTTAGCGACTTTTGGATGCAAGTCTTATTCGAATGTTTGGTGATTTTATCCGATTGAATATTTGGAGGCTTGCATTCCCCTAGAGTTTCTTTTGGCTCATCGAACTCCTTGTAATACTTGAATGGCTCAAGATCCTAGGGGACCACATACATTTGTCCTTGGTGTATGAACTTTAATTTTGGTGCACTATGGAAGGAACACATTCCATATCCCTCATCCATGGTTTGCCTATCAATATATTATACTACCTCTAACCCCCCAGGATATGGCACAATGTAGGTATCATATTTATCCCAACCTGTATAGGTAGGATTACTGTGCCAATTATTGAGGAAGTGGCATCATTGAAGGCTCTCAATGTGAATGTTGAGTATTTAATGCATGAAGGCGAAAAATTTAAATGCTTCAAAGCTATATCCGTGATGATGTTGATAGCTGACCCAATGTCAATCAAGACTCTCTTGTATGGAATTTTATTGATGCTTGCTATGATGTGTAGCGGAGGATCAGGTTCATTCGTAGAGATTGGCTTAATCTCCTGTCTACAAAAGGTAATCATAGGATCCTTTTGTAAGTGAATTGAATTTTTTTTTGGCATGGATCGTGATATATTATTATCTTTAGTTGAATTTTTTGGTATGTTGGGTTGATCAAGGTATATTTTGATTCATGTTGTAGTATTGATCATACCAATAAAACCCTCATCAGGCGGGGCTATGTGCACCTCATTGACATGCTCAACTTGATTTTTGGGTGCTATGTTTGCTTCGTGTGTAGGCAAGGGGTCTTGGAAGACTCATATCTAAAGCTCTTGCCTCTTGATCATATCCTGTACCAAGTCTCTAAAGGGATGACATGTTTGAATTTCATGACCTCTTTGTCGATGGTACACACAGTATAGATTTTCTCTGTGTGCCTTTGATCTACACTTGTTAGGATTCCATGGATGAACCTCTGGAAGATTGATTCTTCGTGCCTCATATAATTGATCAAAGAGCGATGCTAATTTCTATGGAAAATCAATATATTGTCATTATGGTCGATGTTGTTGGCCCTGTATCTGATTTTTTTGCATATGATTTTGGGCCAGAGGAGGCTGGTCTTGGTAATTATGTTGCATTGGTAGAGGTGGTACGACATTATTTTAAGATTCAAGGATACTCAAAACAACTTGATTGACTGGGGCTACCTTTTATTACGTATCACCACCTGTAATATTCTTGCTTGGCCATTCCTTTTTATGGAGTTGAACATCACCCTCTTGTATCTTGATTTCCTTAATGGAATCTGCATGTTCTAAGGCCTGCTCAAATGTTTAATGTTGTTGCAATTGTAAGAGAAGTGAGATTTACTTTGAACAACTTCTCATAGACATTCTAATGAGCTTTGTTGTTGGTAAGGTGAAAGGAAATTTTAACATCACCTTCCTTCATTTATTGCCATACTCAATGATTGGCTCATCATCAAGTTGATGAAGGCTTGCGAAGTCAGTCAAGTTTATCATTTTCTTAGTACTAGAGGAAAAACATTGTAGGAATGCATTAGCCAATTGCTCAAATTTGTGTATGCTTTGATGTGGTAGACAATTATACCATTATAAAGCATCCCCAAATAGTGTAGTAAGAAATAATCTTAACATCAAGGGTCATTGTATTGAAAATGGAAGCACATATTGATGAAGGCTTTCATGTGCTCCTGTGCATCTTCGTCATCTTTGAACTTATCAAGTGTAGGCATCTTGAAATTTGATGGATATATCGGTGATGACACTGATGGATGCAAAGGCTGATTTCTAAGTTGCTTTAGTGTAGGTTTCTGATAAACTGACCTTTATTTTTGTTTTTGATTACATTTATATGATTAGCTAGCACTTTGTATGGCCCTAACGATATGATATGATCTTCCTTTTGTTGCCCTTGATTAGGCAGAGGAGGTCACTTTTGATGTTGAAGTTGACGATAAGTGTAATAATTAGGTACCTCATCATAGATGGATTCAGGGTAAACATCCACTTCTTCCTGATGTTCCCATTGGGACTCTTTATATGATTCCTCATCATATTGATCTTGGTACTATTGAGGAGTGTGAGGTTCTTGATGATAACCAGATAATGGACTTTGATGTTGCATGTGATTTTGGCATGTCCAAGAGGAAGGACCTCGAGATTTCACTGGACATATAATGTGTTGTTGCATCTTTTGGGTGCTAGGTGTAAGCACCACTTTATGTAATACATTCTGCACTTGCTCTTGTTGTATATTTTGTTGTTCTTGTATATTTTGTTGATAAAACCTTTGTAGGTGTGCTCATTGTGAGTCCACCCCTTGTTGATTTAATTATTTTTTATCCAAATGAAGTTGATTTATATGTTGTTGTTGATCAGGTTGCGGCCTCAATGCTTGATGTGTATGATCTCATTCTTCAGTTTTATGGGGGCTATGTACCCTCGTATTGGAAATACAAATGGTTTTGTCATGTCTTTTCCCTCTAGTAGGATCTATCACTTGTTTTCCATACTCCCTAGAGGTTGCATTGACCTGATATTCTATTTTATGAATTGGCTATGTATAGTCTGACGATGCAGATATTCAACATGGCTACCCCATATAATCTTCATGAGGATTAGGAGATGACTTGGGTTCTCTTCCTCATCTATGAGGAATGATGCATATCCAGTATTCGATATAATATTTATACATTTATACTACACAAAAGCACAATGTGCATATGCATAATGCTCTCTGTGATGAGTAGGGGGATGACTTGCTCAATAAAATAGGGTGGTTTGTTCATCCAGGCTAGGCCATGGTGTGCTCTCATTTTCATCTTCCAATTGATGTATAGAGCAAGCTGGGATTTCAACCAGTTACATTGACCTACTAGGGCCCTCAATGGGTGGATTGTTCCTCATATAGAATTCTATCAAGGTGTTCCAGTTAGGAAGGTTTCTTGGAGGACATGCGGGTGCCTCCCTAATAGGGATATATCGAAGGTTTAACTCCCTATGGATGGTATTGATGTTATGATAATACCTAGGATGCCATTTAGGCATGGCCATATCTTCTGGACTAATATGGATATGTTTAGTGGTTATGGAACCTGATTCTCTCTCTAGGTTGGAGGTCTTGCTTGCCATGGGAGGTCCCCTGGCCATAATTTTTTTTTAATAAATTTCCTTGAAAAATTAGGGTTGGGTTGATTACCCTAGCAATAAAGAAACACACAAAGCAAAAAATATGTTTATCTCTTTTAAGGATTAAATATTTGTACTAAAAATTGTTTAGTGTGTTTCAGATGTGTTGTTGATCTTGCTTTCTTGTTTGTGTTTTGGAATTAGAATGAGGGAACTCACCCAAAGTGGTAACTAGGAACACTAGTGCCAAGCATGATTTCTTGAAAGAGTTTATGGTACACCGCTTAAATCCCAGTGGGGGGTTTGCCTAGCTCTTCCACTTTGATTCAACAATTGTTCCAATAGTGGGAGATAGCTTGAACACAAGTGACCTATACCAAATTAAGGAGTTCCCTATTCCATATAAGGATATCTAGGGGGCAAGCCGATGGAAGGAGGTGAATTCCAACGTCATTGGTCTAAATTGGGGGTTGGTGATGAAATTCAGCCTTACCAATGTTATTGTGATACATGCAAGTGTGTGGGTTTCTTTTTAGATTTTGAAATAGAAAGTGATGCATCAACCAGAATTCATGACTACTTTCCTACATGCCTAAAAGGAACATTTGTCTTCCGAAATATGCATATCTAATTTAATATAAATAATTTTTCATATAATGCACTTCGTACTTTGTGAATTTAGGCCACTGGTTGGGCCACATGCAAACAAACTTTGAACACACAAATAGGCTAGCACATTGGAGACTAGGGCAGACCTTATAAGAATAGGCCCGTTGTTCTTAGCAGTGCCTAGAGAAAATCTAAAAAAATCTACGAAACTTGAAATGCACTTCCATTCCATTTTTATTAAATTTTCCTAATTAAATGTAAGTTTTCCCTATTGTATTCTGGCAGAAAAAAAACACAGACAAAGAAAGACAAAAAGGTAGAGAGTTACCCCAACCTGAAATCCACATTTGATGAAGCCTAGGCTGACCTTCATGGCACTCTTCTCCTGGCCGCTGTTGACCAGAGTGACTGTTGCTGGATGTTTACTACAAGAGCGACTATGATTTCCTGGCCGCTTATAGCTATAGATGCTAAGTTGGTCACTAATAGCTACAGTTAGTAATCTTGCCACTATCAGATACAACTGCTAAGCTAGCCACTATAAACTACAACTGCTAAGCTGGTCGTTGTCAACTATATTTGCTAAGATCTACTGGTCATTGTTGGGTAGAGCGGCCAAACCTGCACACAAAAACACACTTGAAACATTAATAAAATGACCGAAAACAAAAACCTGGTGGGGGTCCCACCGTGATCGCTATATGTGCGATCCCAAGAAGCACACACCTCTACTCTACTTGCAATATTATATCGAAATGAAATGAAAGACCATGAAATGCATATAACATGGAAATAACAAAGAAATATACTTTTATTTATATTGAAGCCTGGTTACATGTTAGTTCTTTTGAGGGATACCCATTTTGATACAATGAATTACCAGTGAATAAAATGTCCCCTCGTAAAGGGATGGTGCACCTTCACAGGCTTCTCGATCTCACACACGAACTTGTTTAAGGGATCATAGATGCTTCCTTCTCCTTCTCTTATCTAGGAGGGATCCCTTGCTCTGAATATCTTGATCTGGTCCTATAAACCTGCAAATCTACATACATAGAAATAACAAAGCACACTTAGTAGTACGGGTTGCCTCTCCGAAAGAGGCTCTTATTAGAAAATATGATAATCTAGATAAATAAGCATAATATGCATTGAAATATACCAGATCTAAGCAATATGCATATGAAAATCAGAAATATTAATCTAAATGCAATGAAAGATTCAGATCTATGCTAAAGCCATATAAATGCAATAATGATAAATAAAGATCTGTTACTTAGAACATAGGAATCGACCATTTTAAAACCTGACTATGACTATGGGCCATTGAAAAATACAATGACCTCTAACTTAAAGGTTAACTCAAGCCTTATGGGTTGTGGAAGTTGATCCCTTTCTCAAATTTATGTTCAAGGGTCACCTGTTGTGTCTCCTACACTGATTGGTGGTTTGGAAAGATAGCTGTAGATACTAATGCATATATGTGGTTCAGTTGGATGGTGCTCAAATGCTCCTCAAAGGGGCATAGATTTGCTCTCCATTTCAACAGGGCTTCACTACACATAATTTGAACTCTCTCCCGATTTGGTAGGGCTTCGCTGCACAAGATTTGAACATTTGTGGATCCTTTTGCCTTACTATAAATCTGCATATATAGAATTCTAGGTAATAGGTTTAGATCTAGGGCTTGGCTTCCTGAGGAATCCAAGCTCCAGATCTGCATGCTAATTGACTATCTCAGAGGGAAGGTTTAGTCTTGAATTGGCATGAAAGGGGTAGTTAGGAGGAATTCTGAGAGTTCCTTGTCGAGATCCATTCGAAATGCATACAAACTATTGTTATTTCCCGTGACTTGGATAATCCCTCATGGTAGTTCATGTTTTGGGGCTAGCTGCTATCATCAGTAGTGGCTAGCTATGGCCACTCTAGCCTATAGCAAAAAATATTTTTGTCCACTCTAGTCTACAGCTATCAGTTGGTCGCTCTAGTCTACAACTGCCAGCTAGCCACTCTAGTCTACAACTGCCAAGCCTAAATGGGCTAGAATTTCCATTTTGAGTGGTTAGGACCACTAATTGCCCTTGAAAAGGTCTAAGATTGATCATATGGTCTTCGGATGTGCTCATATGAGTAGTCTCCTAAACTAGATCCTTTGATAGTGCTATGGTAGAATTTTTTTCACAAAAAAAGGGTGTCTCCTCTTTCGGTGTATGATTCAACTCACCCAATATTATTCGCAGCCATACTGATTGGCATGCGATTGGTGTGGTGGCAACATACTCTACCTCTGTAGTGGACAACGCAACAATCAGTTACTTCTTGGATGACCATGAAAATGCTCCTGATCCAATATGGAAGGCATAGCCGAAAATACTTTTTCAATCTTCAGTGTCACCAACCCAATAGCTATCAGTGTAGCCAATAAGTTCAAGCTGGTCTTTTCTAGCATAAAAAATTCCATGGTTCCACATCCCATTGACATAGTGTAAAATCCTTTTGCCTGCTTGCCAGTGCATGTCCTTTGAAGTCTCCATAAACCTACTAATTAAGCTTACTCAAAACATCAAATTAGGTCTAGTTGTAGTCAAGTACATGAGACTACCAACTAACCTCTTAAACAAAGTTGGATCAACATTTCTACTGCAATCCATCTTGCTCATATTTAGACCTGTGGCAACATGTATGATGGTAGGTTTTTTGTCCTCCATCTTAAAACTCTTCAGGACATCCTTTGCATACTTACCCTAAGAAATGAAGATGCCATCTACTTAGTGGTCAACTTCAATGCTAAGAAAATATTTCATCAGCCCTAAGTTCATCATCTCGAACTCCTTCATCATGGTTTTTCTAAACTCGTCAAATGGCACATTATTGTTGTTAGTATAAATCAGATCATATCCCCTTCTACATTTGTCTTCGGGTACAGGGTGTGATCATATGGGTATTTGATGAACCCATTCCCCTAAAAGTAGGCATCAATCCGACTGTACCAAGCCCTGGGTGCTTGTTTCAACCCATATAGGGACTTCTTCAATTTTAGGACCTTGCCTTCATGTCCTTCCAAATCATAGCCTCGTGGCTGGTCTACGTAGACCTCCTCTTCCAAAAATTCATTCAAAAATGTAGACTTGACATCCATCTAGTACACATTCCAACCCTTCTGGGCTACCAATGCTAGGATCATCCTGACTGTGTCAAGTCTCGCTACAGGCGCATACACTTCATGATAGTCAACCCCTGACTTATGCTTGTAGCCTTTCACCACTAGTCTAGCCTTATGCCTGTTTACTTCACCTTGGGCATTAAACTTGGTTTTATATACCCAGTCGACCCTAATGGTCTTCTTCCCTACTGCGAGATCCATCAACTACCATGTATTATTCTTCTCTATGGCCTCTATTTCCTCATCCATAGCCTTCACCCACTTATGATTTTGAATTTCTTATTCAAATGAAATTAGATCACACTCAGAAAATAAAGTAAATTCAAAATGTTCTTTATCTACTTTATTATGGGTTACCTCATAAATATCTTGCAAGCTCCTCATCTTCATAGGTGTCCTCAAGTTGGAGATCATGCTTGCAAGTTGAGGCATTTGAGATGATGAGGCAGTGTTGTTTCTAGCTCCAATGTTGTTTCTTGAGGCTATAGGCCGATGCACTCTATCTTCTTCCAAGTCCTCAGACTCAACAATTGCTGGTTTTGGTTGACTAGTATTTGATTTCCAGTTCCAGGCTTCATCCTCCAGGAACTTCACATCTCTGCTGATGATAAGCTTCTTAGTTACAATATTATAGAACTTGTAAGCTTTTTCTTGTTCATTGTACCCTGTGAAGATACACTTATCTGCTTTTTCATCCAGCTTCTTCCTCTTCTCATCTGGAACATGTGCATATGCTATGCACACAAAAACTTTCAAATGAGCCACACTCAGCTTCTGATTGCACCAAGCTTCTTGAGGAATTTTATCCTTCACAATTTTGGTGGGACATTTGTTTATCAGATAAACTACACAATATATAGCTTCTACCCAAAAATCATGTGGTAAACCTTTTAAATTCAACATACTCCGTGTCATATCCATCATGGTTATGTTTTTCCTCTCAGCTACACCATTCTGTTGTGGTGTGTATCTAGTTGTGAGCTGCCTACGAATTCCATTTTGCTTGCATAAATCTTAGAATTCATTGGAGATATACTCACCTCCTCCATATTTTTTGAGATTCCTCACCTGGTAGCCACTCTGTTTCTCAACCTGATCCTTGAACTCATTGAATTTGCTGAAAGCCTCCGAATTTTGTTTGATGGGATATACCCATGTCCTTCGACTAAAGTTGTCTATGAAATTCAAAAAGTATTTGTTATCGGCAAATATGTTGGTCTGCATGGGACCACAAATATTTGAGTGTACCAGCTCCAATTGATAAGGAACTAATTATCAATATGAATAATTAATTCCAATATGAGTAATATTTACAAATTAGGTGCTTAAATAGCACAAAAATACAAACGAACAATCCTGGTAATCCGTAATAGGTCCAAGGATTGGATAACAATAAGATAAAAACTAAGGAGAAAAGCCCTTAATATATGAAAGTTCTAACACCTGGACCTGTACCTAGTCAACATGAGCCTATCACAAACTCACAAACATTATTTCCTAGACTAAGTCCTAATAATCATCAACCTAAGGTTGATGAAAATAATTAACCCATATCATTCCTCCCAACAAACAAAGCATTGGACTCCAATGCTTTTACAAATAAATGGGAGAGAAGATATTACAAAAATAAGTGCCCAAAAATCCTCCAAAGTGGTTCAAAAAATAAGAGAGATAGACAATGTACAAGAGCCCCAAAGAGATCACCACAACTCCATCAAAGGGAGCAACAACAAGCATCAAGTAGGATTATGTTGATTGGAAATAACCCAAATCAACTAGCACGAGGTCAGAAATAACCCAAAACCTCCACAAGTACCCACTCACATGCTCAAAAAGGGTCCATGTAGGAATCCCAAAGGGGATCTCAAGGTCTGTTGCCATGTAGGTCAGCCTCTAGCATGTAGGAGTGAACACTACTATGCTGAAAAAGGGTCTTGTCAAAATATCTTCAATCTTCAAGAAGGAGTAACTCTTCACACCAATCATGTTGAACCATAAGCATGCACCCAAAACTAAGTACAAATGATCATGCCAAGCAAGTATCTTGTAATCATAATCGATGGAGGAAGAGTGGAGAAAAAGGCACAAGTAGGCATATTTTGAAGTGTTGAATATTTGTAGTCTTCAAAAATGTGGTGTCCAAAGTTTCGAATCTAGTCTAAACGATCATGCCAAGGAAGTATCTTGTAATCATAATTCATGGAGGAAGAGTAGATAAAAAGGCACAAGTAGGCATATTCTGAAGTGTCGAATCTTTGTAGTCTTCAAAAATGTGGTGTCTGAAGTTTCGAATCTAGTCTTCGATTCATGGAAGGCATGAAGTGAAGTGAATGCCTTAAAGAAGTCATAGTTGGACTTCAACTCCTATGAAGGGAGTAAAAATAATTCCCAAGTGGGATACAATGGATGAAGTGTCGGGTACCACCGAGATGCACTTCATTACAAATCCATAAATTTGGAGAATCCCAAGGGAGAGGAGTAATGTGACTCCTCAAAAATCCACAAATGCAAGTGGATAATAGCTATCAAAAGCTAACAAGTAGCGTGTAGCCCAATAAAGTCCACAATAGGACATGATGCACCAAATAAGAGGAGTAAAATGGATCTCCTCATATGTGTTAGTCAATCCTGAAGTTGGAGAAGAAGTTGATGCGGAAGCTTGATGTAGTGTTGCTCGAAGAAGTATTGCAAGTCTTGTTGATGAAGACATGAGCAAAGCTAAAAATCTAAAATCCACTAAGAGACACAAGCCACAAAAGGCTAAGACAACTCCAATGTGTGAGGAGTACCCATGTGAGGCCTTGGTCAACAACTCCAAAATGGAGTACTCAAATTCCCATGATCAGAAAACAACACCTCCTAGAGTAGGAGTACCCAAAATCATGATGGAATCTTAAGAGGGCCATGGTCATAAGAAAATCTACTTCCAGAAGTCTCAAAATATGAAAGTGGATTTAGGAGTGTCGGGTTCAACCGAAAATGCACTCCATTTTACAAAACTGTGTTTTTGAAGAAGGATTCAATGATCCAAAATTCGGAGCAACATAAGTCAAAGTAAACCTTTACAAAACATCAAAATAATAGTCCAGTTGGAACCAACATGGAAAGAGCTTTCCAACGACTATATGCAAGCCTATACTTGCAAAAATATTGAGCTTCTAAAAATGTGAAAAATAGTAGGTCTCTTCGAAAGCAAAAACAAAAGACAAGGCCTATTAAAAAATTAAAAACTCGTCGTAAGCTTACGAGAGGTGGTTTGGAAACCAGATTAAACCAAGTGATTAATAAAATGAACAAACAATCTTTGTGAAATTATGACTTGCACCAAACACTCAATAGAGAGTGCATACCATTCCTCCCAACAATAGAGGATGGAACAATCACCAACGCATAGGATAGGTGGAATCGTTGTTCAATCTTGGGCACAAGTGTGGTCAACACCTTAAGCGACCTCCATGTGGTCATCCCTCAGATGTGGGATTATAAAGGTCTCGCAACGTGCATCCAAAAGTGTCGTTGGTCCACTGAAAGTCAATGCCCTTGAAATAATAGGGCAATTGTGCACGTTAATTGGCCATATGTTGATTTTTCACGCACACCAAGCAACAAAAATTCCTGGACCTCCTCCTCGTGTAGCCGGTGCAGACATTCATAGCTAGCATGATTTGGCTAATGAAATAAGGGTGACTTACTTGAGGAAAGACTTATGATGCTTTTCCCACACATAATGTGGGATAAAACCCATAAAATCCTACATCGCCCAAGTGAACGGAGTTGACGTCAATATCGAATAACTAGCGCCAAAAACAATGCATCAATAAAAACCAACAAACATGGATAAAACCAACCATACAAGTTGGCTACATGTGTTATCAGTTTAAGAGGATGCTGGCTATGATTCTATGGGCAACTACACCCAAATAATACTCGCAACGTCCTTTCTCCTGCTTAATGTGGAAACACAACCAGGCACAGCACAAACAAAACCAGGCACATCAGGCTTAGTGTTGATTTATAGGGAAAACTAGAACGAATGTCACAGGTATAATCAACACGACTAATTTTGCACTATCAAATGACATCAGATCTATTATCAAAGACAACATCCCCAGTGTCATGAGGTGATGTACCTTATCATCGATGGTGGCTCGATGACTAGAGGCTATGCAGCCAAGTAGGGTTGCAAATGGCCAAAATTGATGTCGGCTATAGGTGGCTGATGAAGAAGGAAAAATTGCATCTTAAGATCTTTGCATGTATAATGAATGTGCATAAAGTGTCTTCATCCCATGGGAGAATCTGTCAGGATCTGGGAAACCTTGTATTTAGTTGTAACTTCTATGACCGAGATATTTACATAGGAGTTACCGAATGAAGACATAATGCAATCCAGAATGAGATCAGGCCAATCTGTAAAATTCCTTACCAATGCTAATGGATCCTACCAACGTAGATAAAAAAGAAACATACCCGTTATCCGTTGTCAAATCGTGGCTAAGTGTAGGCGGATGTCAAATATAGTCTAGCAAGTGCGCATTTTGATCACTAACAAATGAATAAAACCAAAAATAGGATAGAATATCATATTCAAATTTTCCAAATAGGCATCTAATTGAGAAAAAATTAAAACTTCGATGGAAAATGGTAGCCTACGGAGGGTAAAAATTCTATCGAAGTAAAACCTGTTGCCCGCTCAATGCAAGCTTCTCACGTGTTAACATGCCCAAGGAATTAGCATATTATCAGTTGTTGGAAGAAACATCTCAGTAGGGGCTCCTCTTATGGACAACCCTCGTGCAGTGTGGATATGTACAATAGGTGTCGTCCAAAGTAAGGTCAACATGTAGGACACGTCAGACACAAAACAAGTTGCAATGTAGCGTGCAAGTTAGGAGAAATTACGAGCATGACACAATTGTTATCTGTGCCAATCAAAGTCGGATCTAAATAACATGTCAGTGTCACCCCCGAAAATGCTCGCACAAATTTCAATGCGACTCCTCCAATGGCATGAAGTAAAGTTCTTGCGTAGCATTCAAGTAACATAAATATCTTCCTAGAGCGCACACTTTCCACGAAATCAAATTAGCACCAATACAAAGTCTCCATCAACACCCATGATGGAGAATCACATATGGACAGATCTCGTGCCAAACATGAGAGTAATTTCAAAATCGTAAATATGCCAACAAATTTTTGACAATAAAAATTTGCTCTGCAAAATTCGTCAACAATTAAGCAAAAAATTGTCAACAAATTGTCAACAACTTTTGCAGAAAATGAGCACCTTTTGCAGAAAGTGATCGTGGAAGCAAAAGGAGGAAAATGCAATTTTGTGGAATGAAATTGCAAAGAGGGGTAAGAGGGGGAATAACCACAATGGATATTCCCCCTCACAGGTCATCAAGATCCAAATTGCTCTAATACCAATGGTAAGGAACTAATTATCAAGATTAATAATTAATTCCAAGATGAGTAATATTTACAAATTAGGTGCTTAAATAGCACAAAAATACAAACGAACAATCCTGGTAATCCATAATAGGTCCAAGGATTGCGTAACGATAAGATAAAGGCTAAGGAGAAAAGCCCTTAATCTATGAAAGTACCAACACCTAGACCTAGACCTAGTCAACATGAGCCTAAAACAAACTCACAGACATTATTTCCTAGACTAAGTCCTAATAATCATCAACCTAAGGTTGATGAAAATAATTAACCCATATCACCAATGGCTGTGAAACTCTCCAATACTTTCCTATAGGGAATGCATCCCTGTGTTGCTTATTGACTAGGCAACCTTCACAAACTTGATTTGGTTTCTCAATAAGGGGTAAACTCTTCACCATCTTCTTGTGCAGTAGGTTCAGGCCACTGAAACTCAGGTGACCAAATATGAGATGCCACAGCCAGGTAGTATCCTTCACCACTACACTAAGTGATAGCAACAACTCATTTTGGATCTATAAATGAAGCATCTTGTACTTCATCATGGACATTGTTGATATTTACCCATGCTCTTTGTATTTGATGGTATAGACATCGTATTTAAATTGAACAGTGTGCCCCTTCTGCACAAGATGTCCAATGCTCAGTAGGTTATGTTTCAACCAAGGCACATAATACACATCATAGATCTGCTTCCTTTCATTATGCCTAGTGCGGATAAGGATTTTTCCTTTACCCATTATAGGAACCTTGTTATTCCCCATATTCACTTCGGATTGGACTATTTCATCCAACTGTGAGAACATCTCTCTGTTCCTAGTAATGTGGTTGTTGCACCCCCTTTCGAGATACCAGACATTCTTCTGGTTCTCCTCCTCAATACTGCAAGTCAACAACATATTTCCATAGGTATCTCTACACTCTACATTTCCAGCTTTATTTGTGTAGTGCACTTGCTTTTCTTTAGCCATATTATTTCTACACTCAGAGATATAATGATCAAACTTATTGAAGTAATAACATAGGATCTTCAATTTATCAGTCTTCTGATTAGATCCTTCTTCTTGATTTCTACCACTACCTCTTCCTCCTTATTGATGGAAGTTGCAACTAGTCTTTTCGTCATTGGATTTTGGCCTTCCTCCTCACTTGTTACCTTTTCAATGGTTATCTCTGCCTCTTCCTCCTTGAAAACTAGAGTCTCCTTGGTGGGATTCTTCCCTTCTACTATCTCAAAATGAGACTTGTGCCTTGAACGCATGGTCCAACGAGGACTGAGTTGAGTGGCTCAACCTCTCATATATTTATAGAGAACCCATGAGCTCATCCATATAGATGGTTGTCAAATACCTCAATTCTTCAATTGCTATCATAACTAAGTCAAACCTAGCTGGCAGGCTTCTCAAAATTTTCTCCACAATCCTCTAGTTATCCATGTTCTCCTCATTCAACCACATTCGGTTGATGACATCCATTATTCGGGTGAAGAAGTCGCTCATGGACTCTGACTCGCTCATCTACAGGTTCTCAAACTTCCTTCTCAATATTTGTAGTTTCACCAACTTCACCTTGTTGGTGACCTGATAAGAACTGGCTAAGATTTCCCAAGCTTGCTTTGCTTTGGTTGCTGCTGCATGGTCTCTTCGATCGCTTGCATTATATAACATAATGTCTTCTAGTCTTTCTTTCGATTCTCTGTTAACAAGTTTGAATATGCTTGGGAGAGAACGGCCAAGGCTGTCGCATCTGCTGATTCTGCATAATAATTCTCAACCAAATCCCATAGCTCTTGAGATCCAAACAAGATCTTCATCTGGATGCTCTAGTAATCATAATTTTTACCACTGAACTGTGGGATCTATACCTGCAACAAATTACCACTGGAAGCCATTGCTTCTTATCCTCCATGAGATGGCTCTGGCTCTGATACCACTTTAAAAGATTTCATATGCACAAAAGCTACGTTTTGACAAGCGGGAGCTCAAAGATTGTCTTTGGGACAGTGAAAGCCCGAAGAGTTCATTGAGTTTAGGGAGATATGGGGAGTTTTGGTTTAACTTGCATCGAAACTACGTTTCGCACAAGGGAAGTCCAAAGCTTGACTTCGGGCAAGTTTAGCCCCGAATCTTGTCTTCGGGCAAGCTTGGACCTGAAGCTTGTCTTCGGGTAAGTTTGGTCTCGAAGCTTGTCTTTGTTCAAGCTTGGCCCTAAAGCTTGTCTTCGAGTAAGCTTGGGCTCGAAGCTTGTCTTCGGGTCAAATTTGAGCAAAGCGGGACCTTCGCTCAACCAAGCAACGAGACAAGTGCTTCGCTCAAGGAAGAAGCAAACCCAGACTTACGCTCTCAAGGAAGCAAAATGACAACAGTCCTTGTTTTAGGATAAAGGAGTCCCAAACTCCTGTTCGGGAAGATGGTGTCCCAAAACTCTTTTTCGGGGAAATAAATCGCAAGAAATAAAACAAAGGTGGTGCCAAATGTAATTTAATAAAACCTTTCGCGAAACACTTTTTGGAAAAATTTCAGGAAATACGCAAATAGAGATTTCTTTATTTATCAAAATAAAAAATCCGATTGCAATTACAATGCTTCTTTATGTGAAGCTTTATAGACTTTTGCAAGTTTAGTTGCAAAATAAAACCCAAACAGAGAATTTGGAAAGCTACTGCTCTGACTTCCTCTTCTTCTCTCTTCTGCGGCCACTACAAAATGCCAACTGCACAAATATATATAGCTAGAATTTGAGGACAAGGGCGAGAAAGGTTGACCAACTGTCTGACATGACTTTAATGCGAAAGTAGGGTTTCTGACCAATCACCGAAGTGCAGCTACCAGTATTAACTGCGCATGCTTAAAAAATTGCGACAATCGGATGTCAAAGATTTGCGATCGGGTTTGGTGATACGATCTGTGAGAGATCTCCTTAGGCGTAAAATTTGGTTTAGTTTTCAAACACGTTTGTGACTCAGATTGGGTCTCTAAATTTTAAATTTGTGTGGGGTTTATAATGATGTTATCCATCTTTGTGGATGTTATGGGGTTTCTTAAAAAAAATATTCAAAATCATCATAAGCAGTGTTTCGAAACTCGTAGGTTACTCGCGAGTACCTGCGAAACTCACGGGTTAGGGAGACCTGCGAGTTTTTCCAATTAAAAACTCGTGCCGGGTAACTTGTTGACTTGCAGTGAGTTACTTGCCTATTATTCGCTGAGTACTCGACGATTACTCACCGAGACTCGTACGGAGAGAAGCAGGGTTGACGTAGAGGAAAGTCAGGGGAGGCAGGGGCCGAGGCTGATGCAGGGAAAAAATAGGGAAAGGCTGAGGAGGGATAAAGACAGGAAAGGCATACACATAAATTTTAATTCAAATATTTTAAAAATATTGTTGTAATAACTACATTTGCACCATCTAAACAGTTCTCTATGTTTGTTGTAATTTTGGCTTGTGATTTGGAGATGAACAAGACACAACTATGAAACACTGCCCATTTATATTTTTTTTGCTTCCACGGGCTTGGCGTTCTATATCTAAATCAAATTAGAAACCAACAAAAAGAACATAAGTTGTATGCATTTAACCATTTCAGGATGAAGAGAGAGATTCTGGCCTTTATAGGCTGATGTTGATGCTCTTTGGACTGAGACGTTTGAACTCCAAGTGCTCAAAATACAAAAGCCTTGCATCAGCTGCAACCACGATTTATACACAAACTGACTCAAAATCAACACAAAAACAAAAACAAAAAAACAAAGCACAAACCCCAGAAAAAGCTCATTAATACGTCATAAGCTCAAGTCTCCACTTCATGGCTCACACAAAAACAAAAAGGAGATTTATCCACACCGAGAAACAGAAACTTCATTAAGCAGAGACATTACCCTTAATGAGACACCTGTGCGCAGCTATGCAGAGACTCATCGCCTCTACGTATTGGTATCGCTAAGTCAAAGAATTCTTAGGGCCAAGGCTGAGATTAGAAAGTAAATGCTAATTTCTATAACGCTGAGATTAGAAAGGTGAGTCATTATCGCTAAATGCTAATTTCTATCGAGCCAACTGCCGTCGTGATGCCAATGGGCGTTGGCGGAGATTTATTTCCTTAAATCTATTTCCGAATGTTTCGCAAGCTAAATTAGGTAAACGGTGATATTATGTGTCTCCTTCCAATGCCAAGGACACGAGATCGACGGGATTGAGCAGCGTGGTTAAAAAATTATTTGATTGTTTATTTATTTATTTTGTTTTATTGAATGTTTTTTTCCCGAGTTTATTGCGAGTTACCGATAACTCGCAAAAATTAGGCTCCCGAGTTTATCGCGAGATGCGAGTTTCGAAACACTGATCATAAGATTTGTGAGTGTGTATAAAAGACATGATGTTACCTCATATTTTGGCAATGTTATCATATATATCATGATTCAACCTCAAAGTATGGTCACGAAGGTGAGCGCCTTCCAACCGTCATCGCGAATCGGCGAGGCAATATATTTTAAAATTAGATTTGGTTTTAGGAATGTTACAGAATTTGAATTAATAACGTGTTGCTTAGAATCTTTACCTGACACTCAACCTTGAGTGATACGTCAAATAACCCGGCTACCAACATTTTGAATTTTCACAATATCAAATCTGAAATATGAAATGAACAGTAGACTTCCCTGACTAAAATTTGTGTGGAACATCCTAGACTTTGAACTTTCTGATTTAAACCAGAACTTAAAAAAAAATTAAAATACCACCAGAAAAGCACATTCATATATTTTTTAAAAATGTAAGAAACTGGTATACATATACATATGATATTCATCTCATGTAGACCGTATAACGTTAACAAGGTTTTAACCAACATAGATTATTATTCCTGAAGATTTATCTTTATCTTATAAATTCATTCTTCTGTGGCGATAACAAGCCGAGCCAAGGCTTCCTTATGATGTCGGGGAAGGCGAGTGGACACAACGATGCTTCGTCCTTCATCTCTCCCACGAAACAAAACCATGCTTCCGATCTCATTCATGGATGCAGCTTGCACATTCATTGGCTTTCCCCATCCGTAATCTATATCGTACACTGGAAATCTGGGAGAACTCACCACGTTGGTGGTCACATGTCCTAAAAGTTCATGGACTATCGTCATACAACCAGTCGCAGGAGAATCTAGAGATTCCAGCCATTCCAGCATATTATTGATTTGGGATTCTGCAGTGCAGGAATTAACAAGCTCCTCGATAAGCCCCGCAGCGAAGCATAGTCCCTCTTCACTCAGCAGTTTTTTTGCCGTTGTCTGCCCCAGGGCAACACATATACAGTTCCCAAAATAAGTCGAAGGCAACGCCGGATTTACACGACTCCTGCCATCGGCAGACATTAAGAACATCACGGGCTCTTCTTCGGGGACCTCCCGTGCTTTTACGACGCATCTCCAAAAATGCGCTGCGGCTGCAACAAACGAAGTCGAAGACCCTATTCGTTGTTTCAATTGTCGGATCATCTCTTCGCTAAAAAAGAACGTTGAGTACACAAGATCTGTTCCATGATCCAGCCATTTCTGGAGAGTCCCTTCACGGCTCTTCCCTTTACCAGTTTCTTCTTTTTCCTCAGGCTGTAAATCATCTGCTGTAAAATTGAAAATCTTTGCTCCTGCAATCCGATCGCGTACAACTTCTTGTGCCTTGAAAGAAAGAAGCACGGGGCTCTTGTGTTCCCGTTTGAACACTGTTCTCCTGTGCTCGGGAGGTTTCGAAACGGGGACTCCTCTGCAACACTCCGCCCAGGATACCATGAAATGCCAGAAGGAATTTCCGTCTGCTATGAGGTGATGAAGGGTGGTTCCTATGCACATCCCGCCTCCCTCAAAAGCAGTGACCTGCAACAACAATTTCCATTCCTCCTCCATATAAATGTCATTTGTTGTACAATAAAATATATCAAGATGGTCGAGTGATTTACCTGAATTGAGAGAAGCGGTATATTGTAAATTTCTTGCTGTGAAAGATGGGCTTTGGGCACAAGGTTTTCGAAAAAGGGCTTGTGCTGAAAGTCATCCTTTTCTGCTTCTCGAAAGGTGTGTCGATTGACGCTTCGATGAAATGGACTCCGCCATCGTTGCAATCGACTTCTACTCTGCCGGAGTCTCCCTTGTCCAACCGGCCCGCCAAAGGGTAGAAATGGACCAGAACTGCAGAGAGGCTTTCCTTGAGGCTCTTTACTATGAAATAGTAATCGTTTTCCGGTGATAATTTGTAGAAGAGAAGCCTCTGAACGTTGTTGACGGGCAACCAGAAAAGATCGAGGTTGGAGAGAAACATTCGACGCCTCTCAGTTGGGACGGCAGGTGTGACTGTTGAAATTCTGGTGACTTTTAGTTGGGGTTGTGCTTCTTCCATTCTGCAAGCGATTAGAATTTCAGATTTTGGGGGAAGAAACACACGATTACACGTTGTGGTTGTGGGAATGCTCTTGTGATGTCCTCCTCGATGTTTCAGATTGCAATCTTATGAATCCTGTAATTTTTTTTTTCTTATTTTGGGTGTACCAGGGAGAACCGAAACGAGCAAAATAATATGTGGTCATACATAACTCTATCTGTTCGAGCAAATGAATTTTAACATTGGGAGGAGCCAACGTTGAAGGTAGACTTTTGGTTTGTTTATTAATTTGAAATTTGGATTTACTTGAAGAGTCGTGCTATTTACAATGCCATTGCAACATATGCGCCCACTTTTGTTGACCTTTTTTAATTATTCGTGCTGTCGGAGCAGGAACGGGATCTATAGTTCGTTGGGGGATATTGATTGCATCTCTCGTAGTTTTTCCGATGTATGACGATTCTGAGTGATTATTATAAATGTAGAGTTTTATTGATTTGATTTGTCAAATTATGGCTGTTGAAATTTTGTAAGATGCGATTGCAAGGAAAAGACAAAGTAAATAAAGTATTTTTTTTTTAATTTTAATATAAGTTGATCCACTTGCGCTACAAGGAAATGCCAATGCCAATGCCGTCAGTCAAAAATGCATTTTATTTAACAATTGTCTTCATGTATTAGGTATGCATCGAAGTGGTCCATACTTCCGTCTCTTTTTTCAATTGAAGATCCTACGTACATGGAAACCATTTCATTATAAACTAAAACAAATTATGCATCCGTAGAAAAATAAGAACCAAGAACAACTTTTTTACATTTAATTGAAATTAATGTGCTATACTGTAAATTACTGAGAAGATCTATGATATTGTTCAAAACAATAATGTGCGAACAATAATGTGCTTACATCATGTTTGATGAATAATTTTATATAGATTTTTTAATCTTAAATTAAATAATTTATTAACATTTGTATATTTTTATAAAATTAAAAGTTGTTATATTATGTATATAAATTATTTTTATATTTTATGATAACTTATGTAATAAATATTTAGGATGGTTGGATGGATCATTTTATAAGTAAAGTTACAAAAATATATATAAGTAAAGATTTTGTTTTACATATGTCAAAATTTATTATTAGTTATAATAATGGAACATCTTTAAAGATGATAATTTGATAGATATTTCAAAGTATATGTATATAACCGCAAGGAGGATTAGCTAGACTTAAAATAATATTATTAAAGTTTTAAAAAAAATGATTAAGAAAGACAAAAGTAGTAGTTATAATAGTAGATGATAATATCAATAATTTATTCTGATTCTAAGACAAATGAATGGATTGTATTAAGTGAAAAGAAGAGACCCATGGGCATGATGAATATTATAATTAATATTGGTGGCACTAATGGTGTTTAGATGTATTAGTCAAGGTTGTTGGGAAAGGGTCATGTTGATGAATTTGGAGCTAGATGATCATATAACTTGGAGTGTTTTGAGACTAACATTAGTTGGGCATTTATATAAAAAAATAGAAGTAACATTATGTAGAGGCAATTAAGATATTTCACAAATAATACTTAAACTAAAACAAAAGGATGATCGATATGTGTGATCAAAATGAGTCACAGTAATCTAGTGGTAGATATCAAGTTGTGAAGAACGGCACATGGACACATCAAGATAGGTGTGAGGTGGATAAGATTAACAAAGATATCATCTGGTTAATGTTTGACAAAGTTGTATGTAATTGTAAATGAAGATTGACTTTTGAAAGGACTTGATATCATTTAGAGAATGTTGCAAAAAAATTGACCTTCACACTTCAAGACTTTGAATATTGGATGAAAATAATGCATATCCCAAGAGGAATGCATGGTACTCCTAGGAGTTTTGGGAGTCTTTTGTCAATATTAGAAATGTAACCAAATTGAAGCTACATTATATCAAGGAATAAGCAAAAAAATAAGGTAGTAATGAAATACAATATATAAAAATACACTCATGATTGACATAATAAGTGCAATGGATGATCATTCCTAGGTATTAGACAATTGATTTGCAATGCCTAACTAGTTCTACTTAAAGAGAACAACAAAGAATATAGTGATACTGTTATGAGGTACAAATTATTTTTAAGTAAAGGTATTTCATAATTAATAACCTTTTAAATCTTAATATGTAGTTGTGAGGTTAGTAGTTGTGAATACAAAAATGCAACACCAAAAAATGCTAAATAAATTGAACACAAAGAACCAAAGTTGCACAATGAATTGATCTTATATTAACAGAGGGATCTTAGAAAATCCATTGTTACAATGAGGATCTTTGTAATCATTTTTTATACAAATTTACAATGGTTAGGGTTCTTCAAAATCCTAATAGACAAGGCTAGTGGTGTCTTCAGGTGTCTTCTTGATCCCAATAAAGTTGAGTGGGCTTCTTGATATCCTATGTTGGGCCACTCCTACTTAAACAACTATTCAATGTTGATATAGCACCTTCATATCTGCACACAAGGACACAAAAAATAGGTTAGTAATACCTGTGAGGGATCCACAATGTGAGGTCATCTATAATCAATAGTAAACCCTAACTATCTACTGTAAATAAAGTGGACAAAAATAAAAGTGCATGTAATGAAATATTAATCAATAGATTTACCTTAAATGTTTGATTTTTGTTGATCTATGATTTTTTTTTGTAGTTGGTAGGTGCGGTGATGCCCTATCATCGCTCAAAGGCTAGGGGCACTTCAGGATGCTTACGTAAAATACCCGTGAGTGCTCGTAAGCTATAGAAAATGCCTATGGGTGCTCATGACTAGTAGGGAGGCACCCAAAGGTGCTTGGTGGTGAAAGGAAGGTACCCAGAGTCACTCAATGGTGATAGAAAGTGCCCAAAGGTATTTTGTGGTTGAGGAGGGATTCTACAAAAGCAAATTTGGCAAGGGGAGTAGATGGCGATGGCTATGGGGGTTATGGTGAGCGAGGATGAAGGTAGAAGTACTCAAACACTCCAAGGGAACTTAGTGAATTTGAGAACTTAGGATCAACACTCAGGCAATGAAAACTCAAGACACTCAGGGGTTGAGCCATCAAAATGGCCTCTATTTATAATCCAACCTAGGGCATGCTAGGTTTTCAATGATACTAATCGTGTGGCTGAGATAAAAGCACATCAAAAGGTGGATATTAAATTTAGGGTGTGGTATGGATTGATGTAGATGGATGACTAAGATTAAGTGAAATTGGATGGCTAGGATTAATTCATATATATATATATATATATATATATAGATATATTATAAATGATGGTAAAAATGGCAGGAAAGCTAGGATGGATGACAAATGGCTATGTTTTGGTGGTGGAAATAATGAGAAAGCATGGATGGAGGATAAGTGACTAGATTTTGGTGTCTACAGATGCCCCTTTTTGTACTATGATGCTTAAAACACAATGCAGTGCAAAAATACAAGACACGTGTTTGGGTGAGATGCAGAAGCAAATTTCTATTGAGATGCAACACACGATCTTAAAGATAAAATAATAAAATAATTTGATTTTTGTGTAGCTTACCCTCTCAATTTGTGAATGATTTTGCAAATGAATCTCACAATCCAATTGAAAAATCTATGCAAATGAATGATGCAAATGTGATATTGTTTTATCCCAATAGTAGGAAGGGGAGTGTTGAAAGATATTGTATGATGTATCTGTTTTTTCCCCAAAATATGAAGGGATTTACGAAAAATGTTTCTCTATGTTTTCCCCAAAAGATGAAGCGATTTGTGAGAAATATAATAAAAAATATGTCTATTTTTGCCCCAATAGATGAAGGTATTTTTCCAAGTGCAGATGTCATGATCATGTAAGATGTATCCCGTTGTGGGAAATTCAAAACCAAATGTGGTTATCCCAAACTTGGGGTGATTCGATGCTATTGAATAATATGCCTTCTGACATCATTGATATGCAATGATGAATATGCGAAGAATAATAAAAGTAGTCAACCTCAAAGGGTCAACTAGTGACTGTCAGATAATTCCTAATATTGGAACCAATCACCCTAGTTAAGGCCAGTCACCATGATGACTATTGAGGAAATATGTAATGATGAAATTTGATTTTTGTCCATGTTTTAAGCCCCACAAACTAGACCATCAATGATATTTATTATGTAAATTTTTCTTGGCAAAGTTTCATGTAAAATGTGAAGTACCAAAGATGATTATGCTTTTGAACAAGGATATATGTAGTGATGAAAATGATCAAGTGTCCTTATGGTAGAATTTTCATCTTACTAAATTGCATGGACGCAAATCACTGCAATCGCAAAGTATATAGAAAAATCCACTATATACAAGATTCACTTGAATGTTGTTTAAACTTAGCAAATATGAAAATGATGATGTGATGATGTATGACTTATGAAAATGATGATAGTCATCATTTTGTGAAGATTTGGACCTTTCTGGGGTGCTTGATGAAATTATGAAATGAATATATGGATGCAATTTGGAGTGATTTGGTGGAGGTTAGCCACTATTTTATGAAATTTAGTCTTTTGTCAACATTTATGCTAAAAGCATTTTGGCACTTTTAGTATTAAAAAATATCCATGGGTTCTTCAGTACAACAAGAAATTCCCATGGGCATCTCAAGGTTCCTGCATCAGCTATAAATAGCTTCTAGGATGAGAAACCAAGCTCATTTATGCATTCGTGAGTTGGAGAAGTTACATATTAGAGAGTGGAGTGAAGTGAGGTGAAGTGTTTAGAGTTCGAAAGCTATGGCGAAAGAGAGAGAGAATGCAAATGTCGAGGCTACGGATGGAGCACGGGCTATGAAGGTAAGTCCCTTTTATTGTATTGTGCATTGTGCAAATATTTTTGTTTTTTTTGGAAAATTATTGACAAATGTTTTGTGTTGTGTTGCAGCTTAGGATTTTAGAGTCTTGGTACCTGTTCTCATCATATATTCTTGGTATGAGGAAGGTAGCATCACACGAGGAATGAGAGTTCCTAGAGGATGTGGGGCTAGCGGATGTAGCCCGAGTGGATGTAATGATGGTCAATGAGAGATACCTTTTTACCTTGGTAGAGAGGTGGGATGTAGATAGGGGGATGTTATGGCTCCTTACAGGAGAGGTGACTGTGACTTTAGAGGATGTATACCACATCGTTAAGGTACCAATGGAGGGAATCTGAGTTAAGATTGGGCTTAATAGAAAGACTAAGATAATGAGGATGTTCGAAGATGCATGTCAAGGTGTTAGGATGGAGTGTGGAGGTATACCCTATTTATATATGGATGTGGACAAGGAGTTGGACCCCCTCTATGCATTGGTAATGTTCATGCTGGCCAACATCGTGGCCCCGAACAACATTAGGTGCAGGTTTCGCTAAAACATGATAAATATAGTGAGCGATATGCTTACTTGATAGTAGGTGTATGCATGGGCTTCTACTTTGCTGGTGCAGTTATATCGATAGTTGTACTAGGTGATGCAGTGGGAGAGGATGGGATTATATTGTAGCTTTTTTTTATAGTATTGGGATTGGAAGCACTTTAGCATGGCTCAAATGAAGGGATTACCAGTGACAAACTTGGGTAGGGAGCAACCCTACGCTAGGATGTGGGAGGTGTTTGAGGAGGTACAATCGAGTTGGCCTGTACAAATGAGTTAGTGGTACCAATATTTATGGGTTGGATTAACATCTACCCAAGTGAAATAGAGGCCATGGTGGTCTTGTATTTGGTTCAAATATGGAGAGCACTTGCAATGAGTACGACAGACTATGTAGGTGGTTGGGTGTCATTGGGGTGATGCTAAGTATTTTCTATTCTCTCGAGTATTCCAACAATTTGGGTTGAGGCAAGATGTCCTTTATGAGCTAGTGTGCTATAGGAGACATCAAGAGGAGATAGGGATATCATACGTAGAGCCATAGAGGATGGTCTACGAGGATGATGAGAAGCTAGATGTCTCATATGTGGAGGTTACGAGGAATACCGTGGAGTACGATGAGTGGTTTATGACTTAGCCAACATGGGCACCACCTTAAGGAGTGGTTTATGGGGAGAGGAACAAGGTTAGGGATGAGGGGAATCAGAAGCCCCAAAGTGATAACGATGCCTTTGATAATATAATTGAAGGAGGAGGACTAAGGGTGTGGTGAGGTAGGATCTTGAGATTGGAGGAGACGATGAATATGGAGAGGATGCGAAGGATGTTCTAGATGGGCCTCTAGCAAGGAGGATTTGGTATAGTTGGAGCAGCAGGTGGTGGAGTAGGAGGTAAGGATCATGAGGCTCTAGTTGGAGCTAGCAGAGAGGGAGTGTCAGTATACTATCAACGTCACATGAATTTATTATTAGGATGAATATATCGAGGCATTAGAGGATAGGTTGATGGAATATCATATTCCACTTCTAGATCCTCCAACATAATCTATATCTTATGGTGCTAGGCATAGCGAGTCTAGGCATAGCTCTAGGTCTAGGGATCCTCCTAGGTCATAGGGGTCCTCTTGGATGACATGGCTTAGTGCTTAGATGCACTTTTTGTATATGAGCCTTGGTGATTCATTGTATGTAGCTTTTTGGCACACATTGTACATTAAATATTTATACATATATATACATGGCTTTTAATTTTTGTGTTATATATTTTTGTGAATGCATGTTTTCTATTTGATGGTGAATGCATATGCTATGTTATGGATGATTAATACAATATGTATTGTATGGATGATTACTGCAAGACGTAATGCAAGTGTTCTAATGGTCATTTCTAGTTTAGATCTTGCTTGGACATGTTTATCATTGTTTTTTAATCAAGGGCATCAAACTTGGTGGCATATGGGATGAATAGCTCATGAAGTGACATGGATATTTGGCATGGTAGAAGATATGGATGTTGATATGGAAGAATATATGGATGTTGATATGGAAAACTGACTATTTTTTAGAGACTCAGACATACTAGTGGTATCAAACAAACTCACTAACACTACCTAACTCCTTTAGGATCAAATGTGTGTGCAAAGAATTCATTTATCAAATATTGAGCATGGTAATGGTTCTAGGTAATCAAGAAATAATGTGTGTGCAAGTGAGTTCATTAACTCATATTGAGCCACTATCAAAGCTAGAGCCCAAGCCGATGCCAAATCCAGAACCCAAACCGATGCCAAATCCCAAGCCAATGCTAAATCCAGAGCCAAAACCAATACTGAAGCCAAATCCAATGCCACCTCATCTTCCTCCTCACCAACCCCCTCATCTTCGCTAAGTCTGGTATCATCTTTTACTCATTTTCCTCCCTTTCTTTACACTTCCCTATGCATTAGCACGTTTGTCCTTATTGAAGTTTTTTTCTTGTTGATTGTGTTGGTGCAGGATTACAGATTTGCAGCTCACTGTATGTTAACAATAACTTTTATTTACAGCAAACATGACCCGGATTCTACAACACCACGGTACATAGATAGAATGAATGTACATTTGCTATGTTGTAGAAGAGTCGTCTTGCTACGTAATTATTGTAAATAAGCTGCGGTCTTATTATAGTTTTGTACTTAATAAAATGGTAGAGTAGCATATTTAATAACTTGGTCCTACTTGTCATTCTCTGGTCAATGCAGCTGTTAGTTTATTCCATCTTATGATATAATGGTGAAAGCACGAGATTCCAGAAAACAAAAAGGGAAAACTCCAAACACGATGCAAGAACGAAACTAAACTTGATGCTACAAATTAGAAATGCGTAAAATGGAGAAAGCATAGACAAATTGGAACCAAAATGGAACGAAACAACCCTCTTCTTTTATTGATGTATTTCAAATTCGGTTACAATTAGCTTCCTCCCTTTTTAGGGGAAAGGAGCATCAAACTTGTCTCTTGGTCACATCAATGGAAAGTCATCTCTCTTCCGCGTGCCCACATGCAAAATGGGCGGGCCAAAGTGTTGCCGCCGCTTGTGTGAATGAATCCTTGATCCTTGCTGCTCCTCCTGCATTCAAAGAAACAACAAAATTGTTAGTAGCACCTGTTGCAAAGATGAAACATTTGTTCTCTAAAAAACAATGAAGGATGTATGCATAAAACTGAATAAAAATGATAAATGAACTGATTCTAAACAACTTGCAAATTTGACAGGAACCAGGGAACATTACCAGAGGGCCACTGCCATCAAAAAAATCAGACAAAACATCGCCGATCCGAATTCGACTGTAATTCATCCCTGGGCAGGACGAATTCGACTGTAATTCGTCCCCGGGTAGGACGAATTCGCCTACGACAAAGCGCCGAAGTGATGCTGCCCAAATGTCGCATCTCGGGATCTCCAAAAGACCTGCAAACATAGGGGTTAGCTAATTGGGGGCATTTTGGGACGACCCAGATGGTCGGATTTCCCCAATTTGACCTCCATCAATGGGAATTTGACGTCGCTACCTGCAAGTTAGTGGGGACAACAAAAGCGACAAAACATGATAAGATTTGATCACAACATTATAAAATTGGAATTACAAACTATTGAAACAACATAAAATGAAATGCAAGATAAACAAGTGACAAAAAGGAACAATCTGCCATGAATTCCTAATCGTTCTAAAAAGAATATTAGGCTCGCATCAATGCGGGGCGCCCAGGTGGGCCGCCCACCGTTGGAACCTGATTTCGGCACCAATCCACTTGGGATGGGCCCAAAATCTCTTGTAATGGGTTGTCGACGAATTGGTAGATCAATGTGGTCAAATGTCGGGTTTTGGATCCGGATTCACACTTCCAATAGCCACCCAATGACCTCTCTTGCGAAAGAGATCAAGGATGTGGAAGAGGTGAATCAAAAGGGTAAAATGTGGTATTCAATTTGGCAACACTTCGTTGCTTGAAAATGCCTCCAACTTGTCCTCTTTTGGGTGAGAAAGTTCACCATTTTATAGACCCAGGGGGTCTCTTTGGAGGGGCATGCATAAGCGCCATGTGGCAGTCATGCCTTCCCATGAGGGAGGAAAGTCCTCCATGACTTGGGCTTCCATGATTGCCCTTGTGATAGTCCTCTAACGTCCAATCTGCCCACCTACACGCGCATGCAAGGCAGGAGGCATTAATTGACTGTCCTCGGCTGCCACTTGGCACCATTCTTCTTTTTGCCCATTGAACCTGGAATTCGTCCCGACCCAGAGCGAATTCAGAATTCGTCCCTGGGTGAGACGGATCCCAATTTGAATTCGTCCCCGGGTGGGACTGGATACCGAGCAAAGTGCCCGAATGTGCCAAATTGCCTTCTCGACCTTCCAAAATTGCTACAAAAGTGGTTAGGACCACTGTTTAACCTCTCGAGGGCTGCCCCGGGGGCTGTGTGTGTCAAAGCGATCAGTGTTTGCAGTCACATAATCGGATTGGTGCTGTTTTGGTGTCTACAGATGCCCCTTTTTGGGATGCGCTGTGCATGGCGCAACGTCGAGCAAAAATAGATAACCAAAGCACTAATGATTAGGGTTTCTTGGTAACCTAACCAACTTTTGATGCCCCAAGTATGGAAAGGGCATGCATTCTTGAATCCTTGCTTCCGACGAGCGAAGGCACTCAATTCAAGTGTTAACCTTTTTCGGTGAGGTGTTACTTGACCTTGGACATTGATCATTCATGAATAGGCAAAGGGCGCAACCTTTTGTTCATGAGAACCTTGAGTTCATGATTCATGAAATGCCAAGTGATTTGATCAGATTGTGATTATTGCTTGTTTACTACCCCAAGCAGGAGCGTAATTGTCTTTGTCAATGATTCTTTGAATGCATGTCATTTTCCTTAATTGGGTGTGTGTTTGCTGATTGGTGACTAAGTGTGACTACCCCCTCAAGCGACGAATCGATGAGGGAATGACCTTCGTGAGAAAAGCGACGAGTCGCTTGACCCAAGATGACTTGTGCAAAGGTGCCCTTAGATGGTTTAGCGTTAAGCATGTGCAATTTTTCCGACATTTAGACCTATTTTTGGTGGGTGGTAACCCTTTTTGCGACGCTTTTTGGAGCTGAAATTGGCAAAAATCCATCCTCCCGTGGAGCGGTCCGGCTATGGTAGCCTTCTTAGGGAGTAGGATAGTGACAATTTGTGACCCCAACGTCTGTTTTGTATGCCCGGGATGTCAAGTGCAACAACACTCTCATCGGGCAAGTTTATTAGCTGTTTTAGTGCATTTTTGTTCAATTTTTGATGTTTTTTGAAATTTTTGCCCTGAATTCGTCCCAGGGTGGGACGAACCCCAGCTTAGAATTCGTCCCAGGGTGGGACGAGCGCTAACCAGAGTGCTCGTCCCAGGGGAGGACGAATTTAAGCTCAAAAGGCCTATTTAAAGGCCAAAACTAGGGTTTGGGCTCATTTGCATCTGAATTTTCTTGCGATTTGGAGCTCTGGGGAGGAGGAGGTTAATTCTGCGAAGCGAAGCACTGCCGAATTTTCCCTGCCATCATGAGTGCACAAACCGGATCGAGCGACGGAGCCGAAGCGAGACCAATAAGTGCTCCCTAGAGTTATTACTTTTGTTTAAAATTGCAATTGTTTTGTTTAATTTTCTTTGTGATGATGTTTTTCAAAATTTTAAAACTTAAACCCTGAAATTGAGCTAAAATTTTAAGACTTAGGTGTACAACTAAACGTAGCGCAAAACCTAGGTAAAGAATTTTTTATTTTGCTTTTAACTAAACCCTAGGATAAACGGAACGTAAAACCCTAAGACGTAATTTTTGTATTTTTGAATTTTTGTTCTGTTTTTAAATTAATCAGTTAGGATTAGAAACCCTAGGACTAAAAAATTAATTTTGTTGAATTTTGTTTTGTTTTATTTTAGAATTTATCAGTTAGGATTAGAAACCCTAGAACTGAAAAATTAATTTTTGTTTGAATTTTTATGTTTGTTTTTTTTTGTTTGTACATTGGTATGCAATGTTGTATATTCATGTTATTGCTGTACAATTCTTTTCCATGATTTTAATGTTTTTGAATTGTTTTCTTTTGCAAGTTGTTAGGAGCCGGTACCGTGTACCCACTACTTTTATTGAAGCGCGGGGGCATTGACTATAGCTGACTGGGAGTGGCTTGATGCCCTTGGGCTCAAGCAGGTGGCTCGACTGGAGCCTATGGTCACGGATCAGGCCTATTTGATGGCCCTGATCAATCTTTGGGATCCGTAGACCAACACCTTCCATCTCCCAATAGGGGAGATGACTGTGACTTTGGAGGATATCTATCGGCTTCTACGGATTTCGATAGATGGATTGCCGATCAGGACATCGTCGTGTGACCAGCGGACAACTGTACTGATGCGATGCTTCGGGCATGGGGAGGAGCTGGGTGTGGAGGATCCACTGGAGAGGGCAGAGGGCGACTGCTAGATTGGCAAGATTTTGGTCCGATGGTGGCTGGAGAGGGGGGTGTTGGGAGTGAGGCACGCATTCCTTATGGGCCTCATGTCCAACATGTTGTTACCTGACTCGTCAGGCGCAAGGTTCCCATGGAACCTGCTGGATTTGGTTTGGCAGTTGGTAGAGTGCCCGATAGAGGCACCGCTTATCATGAGATGGGGACAGATGCTGTTGGCACAGCTCTATGGGGAGCTGTATGAGGTTCGCTGTCGATAGCGAAAGGGGATTAGTTGTAGCTACTTGTTGCAGTGCTGGGCTTGGCAGCACATAGCAGTGGAGAGGCCAGCCGGGTTACCATGGATGACTCGGGTAGAGATGGAGGATAGGGAGATAGGTTATGCAGTTCTGTGGCAGCGGTCCAGGGAGCAGGGGCAGAGTCGACGATGGGCAGGTGCCGTAGGGCACTATGCCGATACCTTCTCTCGGCTTACTCCAGGGGAGGTGGTTTGGCGCCCTTATCGGGACTGTCCAGCTTGGTCGAAGGTTGGAGAGTGGCTCCGATGGGTATGTAGAGAGCGATGGCTGATTGGGCGACATGGGACCGAGCATGAGTTCTTCTCGTACAGTCGGGTGACACGATAGTTTGGGGTGCGCCAGGGGTTGCCTGGTGAGCCCGTGGTCTATCGGCAAGGGGATGAGAGGACTCTAGACCGACCGGTCATCGCGCCACTGGGCGAGGATTTAGACGCGGTGATCGACGTCCCGGATGTGGATGACGTCGGGACTACCGTTGAGTATGACTAGTGGTGGGTACTACGGTGATGGCGGGGAGAGGGGCCACTGGGAGGCACGAAGGCGAGGGGGGGAGGGTGCTGAGGCACTAGGGGATGATTGGGGAGCTCCTTTGGAGGATGCAGACATGGTGGAGGTGGAGGGTGAGGATGTGGATTTGGGGGCTCCGGATCAGTCGAAGATGCAGGACATTGCAGAGCAGTGGGAGCTAGAGCAGGCTGCTGTTCCAGAGAGTCCTATGCCTAGGTGGATGCGAAGGACATGGAGTCTAGGGTATGCATTGAGAATGCATGGTTGGCGGAGCTACTATGGAGGCGAGATGAGGAGCTAGGGGATGCGCTACGGGAGAGGGATCTCCTACGGGCTCAGCTAGTAGAGCGAGAGAGCGCACGGGTGGCGTCTCATCGGTAGGAGGGGGATACTGATGCTGCATGGGAGAGGGATCTCCTACGGATGTAGCTGGCAGAGAGGGATAGGGTTTTGGCATAGCACGACGATGCAGTAGCTTACTACCATCGATGGGAGGCAGAGTGGGATCGACGAGAATCAGATTGGTGACGACATCGACTGGAGATGGAGGGGGAGATTATCCACCTCGGTGGGCGGCTACCTGAGCCGTCGGGAGGTGGATCATCACGTCGAATGAGGGGCAGTGATATTGAGCAGTCAGCATCATCTCATCGTGAGGGGTCCCATAGGACCCACACCATGGGGTAGTTCCCATCGCACCGATCCTGCGTGATCATGGTGGCCGACGCCCTAGGCTTGGGGGTTTTTGAGCTTTTGGATTGTGCGGGGTTAGATGACCGGTTATTGTAGCCTACGGGCATTTTTGATGATATATATATATGACTTTATTTTGTTTATGCACATGTGATGATTTGATCTTATGCATGATGATTGATGAGTATGGATGTATGCATGTTAATTTATTTTGATGGATGCATATGTTATGATGAATGCAAATGTTTTTTATTTATATGTGATATGCAAAATGTAATGGATGAATTGAATTTGTGTTGTTTGGTTAGGGCACCATAGACTGTTTAGGACTTTGTGATTTTGTTTTTAGGCGATTGCTATGGTAAATGACTTTGTATGTATACATGTGGTTTTTTTTGTATTTTTTGATGGTATTGTAAGGATGAAAAGTAGCGCAGTTGGTTTAGAAATGTAGCTAAGGTTTTCTGAGACTCAGATGGTTTTAACTCACTAGCCATGACTGTACTTTATCTTACAAGACTTTTGAACAAGGTATGAATCGGACTTGTCTTTGACCAAGCTATTTCACATCCCTGTGTGTGCAATTGAGTTCATTTATGTGGTATTTGTGTGGATACCGCCAATGCCAGATAGGCTCTCAACCAAACCTGTACTGAGGATCACCTAATTAGCTCCACTAACTCCTTTATTGTATTTAGTCAGATTAATCTACGGTGCTATCTAGGATACCATAAGCTAGCTCATCCACATGCAAACATTGATCTTACACAAGTTAATGTGACAGATATATCGTCATGCGGGAAGTTTACCGCCAATGGACCGATAGGCTATCAACCAAACCGGTACTGAGGCTTGCCTCATGACCTAGTCGAAATGCTGAGAGTTCCAGGGATTCAAGTTCGACTCCCTTCTTTTCTTCAATTGTATTGGGATACTTGCTCATTGGTAGTGATAAAAATCACTGTTTATTTTTATATATTTTTCTTTTGAGCAAGGGATTTGGATTCGAGTGATAAGAATCACTATTGTATGTGCTTTTTGATGTATGCACTCTGGGATGATCAAATTTTGGAGTTTTGACTTTTGCAAATTTTTGATGTTTTGCAACTATTGAGAACTTGGGATTCTTGGGGAATTGGGTAGGGAAGATGCTTGTCCTTTTGCCAACTCTCAGCATTCTTTGGGTCATTTGCATAGGGGGATGAGCAAGATAACCGTTTCGCTTATGGTGACCTGGATTACTGTGCATGTTTCATCTTTCGTTCACACAACTTGGGAATTTTTATGTGTTTTAATTTGTGTTGGGATGCTACGTAACAAGGTGTGATTCAAGTAGAACTCTACCTTCGTAAAATCTGTCTGACTTGGTACAATACATGGCTAGAAAGCAAAATTATGACTGAAAGATGAAAACTCTTGATACATTAGAAGACCACCGACTCTAGTGTGGTAAAAAGCAATGAATGGCATGTTTTTGTTGTTTTTTGATTGCTTATAAAATGGAAAAATGTGGAACAAGATGGACTAGCAGAGCAATTACAGCCTATGGTGCCTTTGACTTGTACGACCACAAATATGCAATGTATGGATGCGATGCTTAATGCAGCTATATATTTTTGTATTTTTGATGGATTGATTTTTGTGAATATGAAGATGAGATGTGAGAAGAGCTTTTTATTGATGAATTTGAGCATGCCTGGAAATGAGATGCAAATTTTTGTTGTTTTTGATGATTTTTGGATTTTCTTATTTTTGACCAAGCGATTGTGGGAATCCTTGGAGCATTTTGGGATTGACCAAGCGATTATATGAATCCTTGGAGCATTTTGGGATTGACCAAGTGATTATATGAATCCTTGGAGCATTTTGGGATTGACCAAGCGATTATATGAATCCTTGGAGCATTTTGGGATTGACCAAGTGATTATATGAATCCTTGGAGCATTTTGGGATTGACCAAGCGATTATAGGAATCCTTGGAGCATTTTGGGATATGGCTCTCTTAGATATGGAATGGTCACAAATGACTGATATTCAAGGGTTCTGTTTCCTTGATTCCATCAAGAGAGGCTAGCCGGTATGTCCCGGGTCCTATTTTGCTATCAATGACATATGGACCTAACCAATTTGCCATGAACTTGTCCCTTAGGTGGGATGGCAAACTAGAGTTCTGTTGGTTTTCCTTCAAAACCAAATCACCAACCCGAAAGTCCCTCGGGTGAACTTTCATGTTGTAAGCTTTCTTAAGTCGCTCTTGATAGATACGTAAATGCTCGAGAGCATTAACGCGTCGTTCGTCAAGCAACGTAAGCTGGTCTAACCGGGCCTGCTGCGCAGCGTCATCATCGATGAACTCTTGCATTGATATGCGTAGGGAAGGAATTTCCAACTCGAGAGGCATGACTGCCTCGGAGCCATACACGAGCGAAAATGGAGTGGCCCTAGTGGGTGTCCGAATGCTAGTGCGATAAGCCCATAGGGCAAGTGGGATTTGGATGTGCCAATCCTTATGACTGTCTACGACCATATTTTTAAGGATGGCAACTAGCATTTTGTTTGACGCTTCTGCTTGCCCATTCGCCTACGGATAATAGGGTGTCAAAAAATTATGCTAAATTTTGTACTTTGTGGTCAAAGCATGCACGTCTTTGTTCTTGAATGGCATCCCATTATCCGAGACTATTTTGGATGGAATACCAAAATGACATATGATGTTATGCAAAATGAACTCCACAATGCGGGGTCCTGTCGTAGAGGTAAGCGAAATCGCTTCCACCCACTTGGTAAAATACTCTATGGCCGTTATGATAAACGTGTGATGGCTTGACGATGTAGGGGAGATCTTTCCAATTAGATCGAAGCCCCACTACAAAAATGGCCAAGTATACTGGACTGTCTGCAAGGCCTGGGAAGGTACATGCATCAAATTGGCATGGTGTTGACACTTCACGCACTTCCTGACATATGCGCAACAATCTCGCTCTAAAGATGGCCAATAATAGCCCATGCGAAGAATGCGCTTTGCGATGGCCATACCACTGAAGTGGCCACCACATGTACCATCGTGCGCTTGGGCGACTGCCCAAGTGGACTCTTGCTGGTCCAAGCAACGAAGGAGGATTCCTTCATAGCTACGATGGTACAAAATGTCTCCTATCAAGACATACTTAGCCGCTTTCTGCTTGAATGCTCATTTCGTGGCATGCGTCAATCCAAGCGGGAGATTACCTAACTTGAGGTAGTCTCTAATGGGTAAATACCAGTCTTGTTGATCGAAAACCTCGATGGTATGAATAGCCAATCCCTCTTGAAGTTCATCCCTAGCAAACGCTGAGTGGGATAGAACTTGTAAGAATAGCGTTGTGTTGCTATTAATGGGAGTAGGGGAGAACAAGGACCCCCAGTTGGCATGTTTCAGATGATCGTGGATTCGAGAGAACTTATCCGAGGATGGTTCAATCTGGATCATGTGGATTCCTGGCGTCAAGTCAGAGCTTGCACGCTCCATCATGGATTGCGATAGGGTTTTGACTTGAATGGTTGTCATATCACCGAAAAGGTCTTGCGGGATTAGTGACCCCAAGGAGGCCATTGTGTCCGCAAAATGATTCGATGATCGAGGGAGTGCCTCGATGTCGTACCACTCAAGTTTTGCCAAGAATTTGTCCACAAGGGCTTTATAAGCCTGTAGAATCGGGGCATTTGCATTGGAATACCCCTTTGACTTGATTGACAATTAACAACGAATCACCAAAGATGTTCAGTCGTTTGATGTTCATGGTGATTGTTGTCTGAAGACCTATGAGCAAGGCTTCATACTCTGCATTATTGTTGGTGCATGGGAAATTTAATTTAAATGACAGGGGCATTGGAGCGCCCTGCGGTGTGAAGAATACTATTCCCGTGCCACCACCTTGCTCACATTTAGAACCATCAAAAAATAGGGTTATGTCAGCCTGTGACTCAGGCTCATCAGAATCTGGCGATTCTGAGACATGGAAGACCCCATCATCGGGTAGTTCTATGACTAGAGGCTGATCGTCTTCGAGAGGAGCCTCTGCTAGTTGATCGGCTATGACTTGTCCTTTGATAGATTTTTGTCCGATAAACTCTATGTCAAATTCCGTCAACAACATGATCCATTTTGCCATGCGACTACTATGATAAGTATGACTCATCATGTATCGCAATGGATTCTCCTTAGACACAACATACGTAGTGTTGCTCAACATGTAGTGGCATAGCTTTTTGGTAGCAAACACCACTGCCAAGCAGAGTTTCTCGACGTATGCATAGTTAAGTTCATAACTGACCAGGGTGCGGCTAAGATAGTAAGTAGCCTATTCTTTGTGAAGTTCATTCTTCTGGGCCAGCATGGCACCCAGTGCCACCTCAGTAGCTGAGATGTATAAGTAGAATGACACTCCTGGTCTAGGTGGTGCCAATACTAGTGGCGAAGCCAAGTATTGTTTGATGTCATCAAAGGCTGACTGGCACTCGTCATCCCAGTGAAATGCAACCCCCTTGTGCAATAATTTGTTCATGGGTCGGCACTTGTCAGATAGTTGCGCTATGAAGCGCTTAATTGACGCGACCTTTCCCTGCAGACTTCTGAGCTGCTTAATGGTAGTTGGGGGAACCATTTCAAGGATTGCCTTGACTTTCTTTGGGTCCACCTCGATGCCTCGCTTTGAGACTATGAAACCCAAGAGTTTTCCAGATGTGATGCCAAATACGCACTTCTTGGGATTCAGTCCGACTTTATGCTCCATGAGGCGATCGAGGATCTTGCTTAAGTCATCGAGATGATCTGGGCGCAAAAGAGACTTGGCCAACAAATCATCCATGTAATCTTCCAAAGTTTTATGCATGTAATCATGGAAGATGTACGTCATGGCACGTTGGTAGGTGGCGCCAAGCATTTTTAAGGCCAAAAGGCATGACCTTATAACAAAATGTCCCCCAAGGCGTTGTGAACGCCATTTTTAGTTGATCCTCGGGATTGATACGAATCCGATTGTATCCCGAGAAACCATCCATGAGGGATAGCATTTCGTGACCTGTTGTAGCGTCTACCAATGCGTCGATGCTTGGCAAGGGGAAATCATCCTTAGGACTCGCTTTGTTTAGATCTCAAAAATTAGTGCATATGCGAATCCTCCCATCGAGCTTTTTGATGGGCACCATGTTGGACAGCCATGGTGGATAATCCACGCAGATGACAAACTGTGCATCCAACAACTTTTGCAATTCATCTTTGACCATCAAGGCCACTTTTGGGTGCATCTTACGTAGTTTTTGCTTAACTGGCTTGATTGTCGGGTCAAGCGTTAGATTATGCATGACTAGCTACGGATCTAGCCCCGACATGTCTCTGTATGACCATGCAAAAACCTCCTTCTTCTCTTTGAGAAGGGCAATGTAGTCGGCTTGCTCTTCAGGGGATAAGCTTACCCCTAGCTTGATAATCTATGGATTCATTGGATCTAAGCCGATGTCTACGTCAATCGTCTCCTCGACCGACATGTGGGATCCGTCCTCCAACTGATGTGGAGTTGGGATCAAATGGATATCATTAGCTGAGTTTAAATCTGCGTTGGGAACCTCGGGTTCCTCTTCAGCCTGAAAGATATCCTGAGTTGTCCCTGGGGTAAAATGAGGCATTTTACCGAAAGGCCAGTACTCTGATGGGGATGGAGGTGAATTGACGTGATCCCAGTCGATGGCATCTATGTCTAGATGCAAGGACCATGCTGGATCGGCCGGATTGTGGATGGGTGCGGTCAAGTCAATGGAGATCATGTGGATGAAATGAATTTGGTCTCCATTACCGTGGGTGTGATGACTCAAACATTCTGGATGTTCTCTATGTTCTGGATCTGGTTCTGTAGGTACTGGCATGAATGGATCGGCCCTATGTGCTGATAGGAAGACAGGGTCTTCCCTCGACACTGATGTCATTATAGGGTCTCGGGGTGGACGTTGCTCATCATAAACTTGGAGCAGCGGATCCAACACTTGGTCCCACCCTGCTGGGTCTACGTACCACTCATGCCCTGGCAGTATGCCCATCTATGCAAATAAGTCATTAATCTCCAAGGGATGTCGTTGTTGCATTTGTTGCCTTTGTTGCATTTGTCGCATGTGGTTGAGATAGGCCATCTCAGTTTCATCTTTCGAATCATTGTTGGAGATCCAAAAATGTTCATTTTCTTCAACAACTGCTTGCGACATTAAGGGCTCATCTTGTTCTAGCAAATTAATCTGGTCCCATTGTGGTTGTTCCACACTCCGTGGGGGGACCTGATTCTCTTGACACAACACTGGCTCGATTGGAACCTCTAAAGGGAACAGATTCAAAAATATCTCTTGATAGTTATTCATGGGAATCTCTCGTGAGTGATCACTATCGGATTCGAAGGGATCATATGACACTGGTTCATATTCTGATTCATCCTCCAAAGATCCTTCTGGACACTGTTTATGCTCTCCTTGAAAGTGAGTTCCCAAACTTTCACCTCTCTCTATCAAAGGAGAAGGGTTATTGATGTTACCAAGGGTGGTTGTTGACCATGGGAGGTAATCTCCCAATGTATATGTTGTGTTTGGGTTGGCATAAGGATCTGATGCCAATCCACCCTTGTTGCCTATTCCTAGGCCTTGCATGTTTTCCACCAAGATGTCTAAGGGCAGGGGGTGGTTGAACCCTACTCCCGACTTGTCATAAGGCATTTGGTATCTTGGCTGGCAAAGGACACGCACTCCTTGCTCATACCTGCCTAGCCCGTATCCATGCCAATTGCATTGGCCAAGATATTTCAGAGCAAAGTTCGGGTTAGACAGATAGTTGACATCTCCTGCAAAAGGCTCTTCATCCTCATCCTTTTGCATGCATGGCTCAGCACCATGGTCAAGGCCCCCATACACAAAATTGGTCTGGTTCGGTGGGTAGCCTAAAGGAACAACTGTCCCGATGGGGAGGCGAGGTCTCCCCATGTCTTGCACTGACTCTAGCGTGGGCGTTGCTACAACATTCCGCACTAGATACTCCCCCAGGCCCGTGCTGGCCATTTCAATAGTAATTGTTGGCGATTGAGAGGGAGGGAACGGAAGCCCTTCCGGAGTCCATTCCATGTTGGGTGGACTAGGAGCCTCAGCTTCCATTGTGCTAGGTATCTCTTCTGTTGAGATGGTTGATATTGTTGGCAGCGCCTCTTCTAGGGGTTGAGCCTCTTCCAGGATTTGTTTCCCTTTGTCCTTCTGTTTAGCCATGATAGGTGGCATTGGTAGTGAAGGAGCGGACGATGAAGATGCACCTGGTTGGGGTTTTGATGGATTAGTCACCAGTGGTGCTCACGGCATCGAACCTTGTCTAGATGGATTTAACTAAAAATCCAAGTGCATCGATGGGAGGGTCGATTGCGGCATCAATTGCACCGCATTGCAATATTTGAAGGGTTCTAAGTCTGCTGGGACTACATGTACTTCTCCTTCAAATGCATACTTCAAACACTGGTGAGCTATCGAAGGGACACACTTCATGTCCCTGATCCATGGCCGCCCTAGCAATATGTTGTACGCCATCTCGCCTTCCAAAATATGGCACAATGTAGGTATCATCTTTTGTCCTACCTAAATGGGTAGAACAATTGTGCCAACTGTCGAGCATATCGCATCATTGAATGCTCGTAGTGTGTAAGTGGAAGCCGTGATGTGAGAGGCTAGCAACTTCAGATGTTTCAATGCTGCTGTAGTAATGATGTTACTAGACGAGCCAGTGTCTACCAACACCCTCTTATACGGGATCCCGTTGACCCACACGATAACGTGCAGGGGTGGATCTGCCATGTCATCAGATACTGATTTAACTTCATCTTCTCGAAAGGTAATGACTGGCTCCGTACATCATTTTACATGTCCCACAAAGTTATTGAAGGAATTCACTTCATGGGGCTGCAACTCGATGGCTTTCAAAATCTCCATGAGAGCCTCCCGATGGGGCATTGATTGTTGTATAAGCTCATATATGGAGAGCCTAGCCGACGTGGTCCGCAAACTCTACGTGAGTTTGGTCCGTATCGTGACCTCGGGTCTAGGCGGAGGCAACTGCACAGGGTGTTGTTGAGGTTGCGACATTGCTGGAACTTCTCTTGTGGCTGCCTCGGGGGCAACTCCTGGGTATTTCTTGTTCCTGGTCACTATGCTTATCATTCCCACATACCCTTGCATGGGGAAATTCTGTCGCACCTCATTGACCTGAAGGGGTTTTGCTTGTGCCTCATGGGTAGGCAAGGGATCCTTGAAGACCCCCATCTCGCTAGTTATTTGGCGCTATGGGGTTGTCCACTGCCAATGTTTTATTATCAATCAAGTCTTGTATCAATCCTTTGAATTTCTAGCATGCGTTCAGGTCATGTCCCCTTCGCCTATGGAACCTACAATACAAATCCTCTCTGTATCCCTTAGGCTTGGGAGCGTTAGGATCTATGGTTTGGATCTCTGGAAGGGTGATTAAATTTGTCGTTGACAAGCGGTCAAATAGGGAGTCCCTAGACTCCGTATAAGGGGTGTATTGTCGCTTAGGGCGACGCTGCTGATTTTGCTCCTATTTTTTATTTTCTCTTTCATAATTATTAGGAGGCACTGCCTGATAATTAGCCTTTTGAGGCTGTATTTCTTGTGCAGGCTTAGGGACATTTATCGCAACTTGATTAACCGTAGCGGGTTTTGGTTGCGTAGTCCCTGTCTTTGTGTTTTTGTTCCACTCTTTCTTTTTAGGTTTGGCAATTTTGCCATCCTGTATTTTGATCTCTTCGATAACTCTGGCTTGCGCCAAAGCTTCTTCTAAGGTGGCATATTGCTGCAGCTGCAATAGCCTAGAGATCGATCTCAGACAACTTCGTGAAAACATTTGTGTGAGGTCGGACATAGGGGGAAGGTAGGGTAGCTTAGAAAGCAGAGCCCTCCATCGATTCCCGTAGGCCACCATTGTCTCCTCCTCATATTGCCTGAGGCTGGCCAGGTCACTCAGTGACGCCTTCTTCTTGGTGTTGAAGGTGAAGCGTTCAAGGAACGCATCCACTAATTGATCCAAGTTATTTATGTTGTGCTTCGGCAATTGGGTGAACCAATCCGAGGCAGGGCCTACGAATGTGGTTATGAATGTCCTTAGCAATAGCGCATCATTATCCTGAATGCCAAAGCATTGGCTCAGGAATCTTGTCACATGCTCTTGAGCATCCTCTTCACCCTTAAAGACTGCCAACTGAGGCAACTTGAAATGTTTGGGGTAAGGAGGTGCGGGCACTGACGGATGCATTGGATGACTGTAGAGTTGACGTAACATGGGCTTTTGGGGCCCAGAAGCTTTGGTCTCCATAGACTCCAAATGCTCTAATAGCGCTTTGTATGCATCGAAATATTTAATCTCTTCCTCTTTTGTTTGCTCCCGTTGTGAGTTGTGGGAGACTGGAGGCCTATGGAGGGGTGGCCGGATAGCAGCCCCTCCACCTTGATAGGGCATTTTGGCCCGCTCTACTTCTTGTTCATACTCCTCGTAAACTTCTTGAGGAGTCTCTGGGCGAGACCTATGACCCTGAGTGGGTCCCCGTGGAGGGTACCCATCATTGTTTCGGGGAGTGGCCTCCCTCTCAGGTCTATGGGGTCTCGAAGGCAAAACTTGACGAGGTCGCGGAGACCTATCCTGCACCAAGGGATTATGCCTCTCATATGGTTCCACTTTTTGGGTGCGAGGGGTTGGAACCCTCTCAGGTAGGTTATAAAGCAGCTCGTCTACTTGGCGTTGAATGCGCTCTTTGTTAAGGCGGTATAAGCGCTCTAACTACTATTGATCTTGCTCAAGCCACATGATCTGGGCTTGGCGGGTGGCATGTCTGGTGACTGCCAGGTCAATTTGGTCTGCCATCTTGGGCTTAGGAGGCCTGAATGTTTCTCCTATGTATTTGCCTCGGTCATGATGATCCGAGATTTCAATGGGTCGCTTCCCTCGTCGAGGTTGGCGGCATTTACCTGAGGCTCGGCCTCAATGTGTGACCATGGTATCTAGCAGGTGTGGAAGCGCAAGGCTCCCACACTGTATATTGCTCTCGAGGAATGTGATGGTCTTCCTCGTACTCCCTTTCATGGGTGTGAAAGGGGCGAGCGGAGTTAGCTCGCCCTGTGTGGAGAGCCCTGCGCTCTGGGTTTTGTCTGTCGGTTCTAACAATGATGGGAGGCAAAGGAGAGATGCCATAGTCATGTTGTCTCTCCTCATGGACACTGTGCCTCTCTAGCACTTCGTCGCACGGTGGCCACTCATATCTAGCCTCTAAAGGAGGTCTTCTATCTACGTTGAGTGCCACATGTAAAGCTTCTTCCCGAAAGGGGCTGTGCTGAATGGGCGTGTCCCCTAGGGGGTGTCCCTATAATTCCACCTTGACATGGAATGATGTGGACTCTCTTGTAGTCCAGACCGCCAAGGCGGTATGGCCAAGTCCTTAGGGCTAAAGCGGAGGCGACTTGTGCCCGCTCCTTGTACACTTTTCATAGCTTCTGCCCTTGATTGGGCTTGGCTACGGGTGTACACCATGGTGGTGCTCTTCTACAAGCTAAGCAGATTTTTATCTTTTTGTTTATGATTTTTTTATTTTTTTTGTTACACTAAGCAGAAATGAACACACACATACACAAACGGTGATTATCTCTTTTAAAGATTAATGGTGTGTCCTAGACTGGTTTTAGTGCATTTTGATGATTTTGTTTTGTTTTTGAAAGTTTTGAAGAACGTTTAAATGCATAATGAAGGCTCATATGACTCCCATAAATGGTCGCCCCTTCAATATACCATTGCCCGGCCGATATACCAACCTCTCTATATACCCGCCCTTACGAGAGGGAAACTATAGGTACGTGAGAGCAGATGGTACGTGGAACATAGGCGGTACGAAAGGGGGATTGTCCTGTTTATGACACCTACCATAGAAGACTTATCCTCATGCATGTTGGGAATCACCCCAATGACACTCGATCAGCTTTCATCAGGATTTACGTCGAGCAACAGTGACAATCGGGGTAAATGGATGCAAAAATCAAGCCAAGGTGGTGATGAACCCACCGTTGGTCTTGATCAAGGGCTGGGGTCTTACGACCAGCTCCTTGGTTTAAAAATGCCACGTGATGTGTGTGTGGTTCTTTTTATTAAAAATTAAAATAGGCAGAAGCAACTACTTTCCTTAAGAAGGCAAAATTGATAGAAAATAGAAATAAAAAAGCAAAAAATGATAGGAATAGTTTAGGACCCTTACCTTTTCTCTGCCTAGACTTGTTGTTTCTGATCCTCGGCCCTGAAAATGCATAGACCAAAATTCATCCCTGGATGAGATGAATTACAGAATAGAATTCGTCCCTATCTGAGATGAATTAGAATTCGTCTCAGGGTCAGACGAATTACAGTAATGTATTCGCCATAGGCAAAGACGAATAACAGTTAGAGTTCAAAGAAATGGTACCTGTAAGCACAAAAACACAAATTTTTGATCAGTTTCTTGATCTCAAAAACCAAGGGACAGAGTCCCACCGTGATCGCCACTGAAAGCACGAGATTCCGGAAAACAAAAAGGGAAAACTCCAAACACGATGCAAGAACGAAACTAAACTTGATGCTACAAATTAGAAATGCGTAAAATGGAGAAAGCATAGACAAATTGGAACCAAAATGGAATGAAACAACCCTCTTCTTTTATTGATGTATTTCAAATTTGGTTACAATTAGCTTCCTCCCTTTTTAGGGGAAAGGAGCATCAAACTTGTCTCTTGGTCACATCAATGGAAAGTCATCTCTCTTCCGCGTGCCCACATGCAAAATGGGCGGGCCAAAGTGTTGTCGCCGCTTGTGTGAATGAATCCTTGATCCTTGCTGCTCCTCCTGCATTCAAAGAAACAACAAAATTTTTAGTAGCACCTGTTGCAAATATGAAACATTTGTTCTCTAAAAAACAATGAAGGATGTATGCATAAAATTGAATAAAAATGATAAATGAACTGATTCTAAACAACTTGCAAATTTGACAGGAACTAGGGAACATTACCAGAGGGCCACTGCCATCAAAATAGTCAGACAAAATGCCATCGATCCGAATTCGACTGTAATTCATCCCTGGGCAGGATGAATTCGACTGTAATTCGTCCCCGGGTAGGACGAATTCGCCTACGACAAAGCGTCGAAGTGATGCTGCCCAAATGTCACATCTCGAGATCTCCAAAAGACCTACAAACTTAGGGGTTAGCTAATTGGGGGCATTTTGGGATGACCCAGATGGTCGGATTTCCCCAATTTGACCTCCATCAATGGGAATTTGACGTCGCTACCTGCAAGTTAGTGGGGACAACAAAAGCGACAAAACATGATAAGATTTGATCACAACATTATAAAATTGGAATTACAAACTATTGAAACAACATAAAATGGAATGCAAGATAAACAAGTGACAAAAAGGAACAATCTGCCATGAATTCCTAATCGTTCTAAAAAGAAGATTAGGCTCGCATCAATGCGGGGCGCCCGGGTGGGCCGCCCACCGTTGGAACCTGATTTCGGCACCAATCCACTTGGGATGGGCCCAAAATCTCTTGTAATGGGTTGTCGGCGAATTGGTAGATCAATGTGGTCAAATTTCGGGTTTTGGATCCGGATTCACACTTCCAATAGCCACCCAATGACCTCTCTTGCGAAAGAGATCAAGGATGTGGAAGAGGTGAATCAAAAGGGTAAAATGTGGTATTCAATTTGGCAGCACTTCGTTGCTTGAAAATGCCTCCAACTTGTCCTCCTTTGGGTGAGAAAGTTCACCATTTTATAGACCCAGGGGGTCTCTTTGGAGGGGCATGCATAAGCGCCATGTGGCAGTCATGCCTTCCCATGAGGGAGGAAAGTCCTCCATGACTTGGGCTTCCATGATCGCCCTTGTGACAGTCCTCTAACGTCCAATCTGCCCACCTACACGCGCATGCAAGGCAGGAGGCATTAATTGACTGTCCTCGGCTGCCACTTGGCACAATTTTTCTTTTTGCCCGTTGAACCTAGAATTCGTCCTGACCTAGAGCGAATTCAGAATTCGTCCCTGGGTGAGACGGATCCCAATTTGAATTCGTCCCAGGGTGGGACGGATACTGAGCAAAGTGCCTGAATGTGCCAAATTGCCTTCTGACCTTACAAAATTGCTACAAAAGTGGTTAGGACCACTGTTTAACCTCTGAGGGCTGCCCTAGGGGCTGTGTGTGTCAAAGTGATCAGTGTTTGCAGTCACATAATCGGATTGGTGTTGTTTTGGTGTCTACAAATGGTCATTGCAAACTATTAAATGCATGAGGAAGCTAGTATAAGTCTGGTAGGAGGGGCTTATCAAAGCATCACACTTCCTCTTAGGCTTGAGATTTGACGGTTAAACTGGTATTATAGACAGTTTTACATGTAAACATGTTTTTTTATCCATATCCATCATAGATAATTTTTCTAAATGTACTTCAAAATAAAGTCGGTGTTCTCAGACTGCTCGCCATAAAAGACTATATACATAAGAGCAGGATACACGGATATATATATATATATATATATATATATATATATATATATATATTACTTGAAAACATAAGAGTTTCAAACTGTGCACTCTAAAGAGAGCGCCCTTTCTTAATGCAGAAAATTAAGGAAATATTATAAAAGCTATTTTCTTATTTTTATGCATAGATGAATTGAAATTAACAATAAAAGAGAGAAATAACACGAAGTATTGGGGAGGTAATGTAATTTCATAGATTAGATTTACTTGCTTTCATAGATTAGATTTACTTTCTTTATTTCATAGATTAGATTTAATTTCATGTAATTTACTGATTTTATATATTAGATTTGCTTTCATGTAATTTCTTAGTTCCATAGATTATATTTAGTTTCATGTAATTTATTGCTTTTATAGATTAGAATTACTTTCCTCTCATAGATTCGCTAGCCTAGATCCTTGAGTGAACCTCATATCTAGTGATCTACTCTAGTCACCTAGCAGTTGTAGGGACTGGTTATCCATAAAATCCACTAGGATGAGTAGATTACCATAAGGAAACTCATAGTTTAGAAAAAAAACAAAAAAAAACAATAAACCAAAAATAAACCTCATAATTCATCTCAAGTTTCTGCCTGCCATCTCATCTCCACTCTACCATTGCCCATTTCACCTTTTGTCAATCAGCTCATGGTTGTCATCCATTTCTTTCCTCCTAATAACTACTTGAGGGGGTAGACAATATCCATAAAAAAATGATCTCAAACAAGCTCAATAACCAAACACCCAATCCTAGAGTTGCATGTGTTCAAGAATATTTGCCTAAGGCTATCATGAACCCTACTCTTTCGGGTCAAAATGTAGAATTTATCCTCTCAATAAAACTCTAATTAAAATTTGATTTACTATGCACCACAAATATGTATGGTTCTACATGAGTTATGCTACAATCGAGGTGACAAAATTGATCGAACACCTATAATTGATTACTACATCGTGAGGACACCTACCATATGGTTGACTCCTTTATTGCATCAAGTGATCTCATCAATTCATCAAAGGCAAATATTCAAAGACATTTATCCATTCCATGATTGGGGCATCCTACATTGTTCTTGATTTGGGGTAACCTTACATTGTTAGAGTAAATATTCCATCATTTGGATATTTTACCCTTTCCCTACATTAGGTAGATTTTATTTACTGCATGGTAAAAAGTAGCTTGTTACTTTTTACCACTAGTATTTACTTTTACTACTAGGTTATTACTTTTACTATTTACCTTTAGATATTTATCTAAATATCTTAGGTTAGTCGTAGTCAATTTGACTACGTAGTTAGTTGTTAGCGCTTATTCATTAAGCGCATTTGTTAGCTATGTTAGTGGCAGATATCTCGGGATATCTCCTAATGTTTAGCATGATGTATTATTTAAACACTCATTTGATTAATACTATGGTTAATGGTTAAGTGCATATTTTTGGCTAACTAACATTGGTATCATTCACGAGGTTTCACCTCTGGTTCCTGTGAGCACGGAGAGAGTGACCCTCGTTCCAAGTGGCGAAGACGAGAGCCACTCTCGTTCCACTAGAGAAGGCAAGAGGCCCCTCTTTCGTCATGCCAGGCAATCTTTGCTGAGTTTGATCAATTTTTAGGTTGAATTTTTCATTAATATTTTTTGTTGTCGCACATTTAATTTTATTATTGAGTGGACCGGAGAGGAGCCTCCAACCCCTCGATTGCAGTGTACTAGGTTTTGGAGGAGGGCAGGCGCACCCTCCCCCGCAGGCCAGGTGGCCACTACATGGCCCCCATGGGCAGGAGTGCCCAGCTGGAGAGTCCACGTAGATCCATGCGTGACTACGACCGTGGCCCCCGCACAATGGGCAGGAGGCCCACGTGCGGCCCCCCGACCCACCTGATGGGACAGTCACCGTCGATCGAAGAGGAGCCTCCGATGATCGGCGACACAACCCGAGGGCAGGAGCGCCCTCGGGTCCGTCAAGCTCTGGACGCTGTCAGACTGATAGACGTGTCAGCCGATGTCACCACACGTGGACCACACCCTACGATAAAAATTGACACGATCGATAAATCTGACCGACCTGACACCTCGAGACTCAGGACTGGACCGACCTGACACCTTAAACCTGACATGACTCACGTGGCATTTGACTCTGACTGGGCATGACCGTGGATCGGATGACTGGGCACAACAACCCGATGGACTGACATGCCTGACGCCGCACATGTGATCTGACTAACGCGACCTCGGGCATAGATCCTGAGGCACTGATGTTGAGCATCGACTGATCGGGTGAGGTGGAGGCTGACCGGGTGACATGGAGAACTGACACATGGTGATTTTTTATTCATTTTGTGTGTGCGTACGTGGCGGCTCTGTGTTGGTTTGGGCGGCAAAAATAGACGGCATCCTTGAATGCCCGCAGGCATTCAAAATCAAAGGTGAGGCAAATGTTTTTTAAACCACTTTCTTAGCGCTTCACCACGCATGTGGGACTAAAGTCCCGAAGCAAATTACAAAGGACGATAGTCCTTTTGTTCTGCGCGCGCGAAAGCATTAAGGCTTTAATAGCCTTACTTCCAAGCCTTATAAAGGCTTAATATAAAACATTCGTGCCCTTTTAATATTTGCACAATGTTTTAATATTTTTTCTTTTCTGAATGTTTTAATTACCAAACAATTTTTTTTTAAATCTTTTTTTTATTTAAATATTAGTTATTTTTTTAAATCATTTTTTTTTTAAATTGATTTTCTAAAAATTTAATTAATATTTTTATTAAGGATTTAGAATTAATTTGTTTTTAACATTTAGCAAATTAAAAATTAAAACTAAAAAAAGGGGTTTCACTTTTGCAAATTGAAGACATAGAAGGTTTTTGTTTTCTCCAACATTGGGGATATAAGACAAAGAAAAGAACCAATTTTCTTGCAAAATAGTGTACCTCAAATTCTTCTCAAACCTTGTTAGTTTTGGCAACATTCGAAAACAAGGAAACACATATTGTAAAAATCAAAGGCAAAATGTGCATTTGATTTCTCTAAAAAGGAGATATAATTCATGTACTTGCACATTCTATTTTTTTGCAACATTGAGAAGAAAGAAAGAAAACTAAGTCGTGTGTCGACTAGTACTGGAAACCTTTCAAATGCGGGTCGACCTTTCAAACGTGGGTCGTGTGTCGACTTGTCTTGGAAGGGGTGCTCATTTTTTGTTTATTTTGCAAATTAAGGGGGGAAGACAACACTTGTACTTATTTTGCAAAATTGTAAAACAAAGTAGGAGACATAAAAATATCATTCTTGCACAAATACACATTTTTGTTGCAAAAGTTGGAAATAAGGTGCATTCTCGATTTTACTCGACACCTTCATTTCAAAATTGGCAAAATAGGTGCATTCTCGGTTGCATCCGACACCTAAGTGATAATAATTTTGTGGGAATTCTTGTTTGATTATTGCATTTTCCTTTTGCAATTATAAGTCATAGAATCAAGAACACACCATACCCCAAAATTTCACAAATTTGTGTAACTCAAATTGCACAATTAGAAGCCATTTCTAAAAACTTGATATATTCTCCTAAATCAAAACAAAACCCCTAATTCACTCTTATTTGTTTGGCTTAAATTCCTCCAACTTTTCATCCTTTTTTGAAGGGTGTTAAGGCAGGTGCCATTAAATAGTTGTTTGAGTGAATTAAACCTTTCGACTCTTATGTGTTTGGCTTAATTTCCTCCACCTGATTATCTCTTTTCAAGAGAATCTTCAGGAAGGTGCCATTAAATACCACTTGAGAGTGACAGGAATATCATCTTAGTGCATTGTAGGACCTTCCTCATGGCAACAATTAACAAATACTTGAGTGAATCTCAATTGCTAAAAGGTCATAACTATACAGCTTGGAAAACTAAGATGAAAGCCATTTTGACTGTAGAGGACTTGTGGGACTTAGTTGTTGGCACTACACCAAGACCCACCACATCAGGAGCTGATCAAAGAGAATGGGATAAAAAGAACAATCGTCTACTCATGTTAATCCTTCTAGCCACTTCTGATGAGGTACAACCTCACATTAGTGAGGCAAAGAATGGAAAAGATGCATGGGATTCCTTGTCCACCATTTTTGAAGGAAAGAATCAATCCACGGTTCTCAACCTTCAAACCCAACTTCATACACTGCATATGAAGTCGGGTGAGTCAGTAGAAACCTTCCTCTGCAGAACTGCAGAACTGAAGACTAAGCTTAATGCTTTAGGGGCCAAAGTTGAGGATGCCATTTTGACTTCAGTTATCTTGAGAGCCCTTCCTGAATCCTACAAAAGTTTGATTACATCCCTTTCTGTTTCACAAAGAACTCTCACCTTTGTGGAGTTAGTCAATTTGCTTCAAACTGAGGAAGCTAATCAACTCCAAAAATATGAAGCATCTAATAGTGCACTTTATTCACACAATAAGGTTGAGAAGAAGAAAGAAAACTATAACAAGGGAGGATCATCCTCAAAAGGTAAGGGAAAGAAATCTCAAAAATGGTTTTGCTCATATTGTAAGAAAGATAACCATGACACCAATCGGTGTTGGTTCAAAAACAAGCAAAACAAGAAAGACAAAGGCACAACACAAAATCAAAACAAAGGCAACATTGCTAGTGAAGTGTCTAATTCAGATTCTGATTCTGGTTCAGAAAAAGCACACAAAGTGCTCATTGCTAAAACAGTATTGTAGAGGGAAAACACATGTTTGTCACATTGGGCAAAGCACCATTATCCTCTCTCTCTTTTTTAGGCTTCATAGAATAGCATAAGTTTTTGTTTGAAGTTCTTACAAATAAGGGGTGATTTGTACCTCTTTTAGGCTTCATAAATAGCAAACTCTTAATGTTTGAAGTCCTTGTAATAAAAAGAAGAGACTTTTTATGGTGTAAAATTGCCTAGGAGGCAATATTTGTAAAAATCCTTCACAAAACTCTTGAGTTGCACATATTTTGTAATTAAGGGGGATATACATTTCTTTTCTTCACAAATTTTTGTAAAAAGGGAAGAAGACTTATAAGGGTGCATTTTCGGCTGCGACCGACACCTTAGTCACACTTCTTTCAGAAATTAAATACATGTTTTGCAACGAGAAGGGGGGAACTTATAAGGGTGCATTTTTGGCTGTGACCGACACCTTAGCAACCTAATATTTTTCAAACTCATATTGTAAAATGAATGAATCTCGTATGAAGTGATCTACTCTACTACACCTAGCGATTGCAGCGGTTGGTTACCCATGCAATTCGGTTGGATGATGTGATTACTATAAGGACATTCGTTGGTGTGAAGACAAAGTGAGGAATGACCCACTTTTTTGCTTAGAAGCAGCCATAGTACTGTGACAGAACAAGAACCAACAGATCGACATCCTTTTCACTGTATTGGGGCAGTTATATACTTTACCCAAATATTGTTGTATAGGAGGATAAGTATGTATTACCCAAATAATGTAATAAGGGGGGATGTTAGAGTAAATATTCCATCATTTGGATATTTTACCCTTTCCCTACATTAGGTAGATTTTATTTACTGCATGGTAAAAAGTAGCTTGTTACTTTTTACCACTAGTATTTACTTTTACTACTAGGTTATTACTTTTACTATTTACCTTTAGATATTTATCTAAATATCTTAGGTTAGTCGTAGTCAATTTGACTACGTAGTTAGTTGTTAGCGCTTATTCATTAAGCGCATTTGTTAGCTACGTTAGTGGCAGATATCTCGGGATATCTCCTAACGTTTAGCATGATGTATTATTTAAACACTCGTTTGATTAATACTATGGTTAATGGTTAAGTGCATATTTTTGGCTAACTAACATACATCACCGTCCTCAAGAACCCATTCATTATTATGTGTCATCAATCCAATCAACCAGGTGTTATTTTTTTTTGCACCGCATTATGTTTTCACATAATGCGATACAAAAAGGGGCATCTGTAGAGATAAAATTTTAGTCATTTGCACAACCAATCCATAAAAACCCTTCAAATCCCTACCAATTCACCAAAACACTCAATTTGCCACTAAATCCTCTTTTATTTCCCTAATCTTCCTCAAATTCTTTATAATCCTACTTAATCCTAATTAATCCCACATTTTCCTCTAATATTCCACTTAACACCCAAAAATCCCCTTTCACACTCCATGAGAATTTAAAATTCCCACGAGTGGCCAAAAGTCCACATACATTAAATTGCTCTCACTACCCACCCAAGTCAAAACATATGCATTAAATTCCTAAACCTATTTCACATTGGATAAAAATAATCACTCTATATCTTGGTTACCCTCTCCTCTCTTCAAAAAATATATAAATATTTCCCCTTTTCCTTCATTTTTGTATCCTAAAAATACTAGTAAAGCGCTACAGAGATTTGAGTGATTCCTTCTTGTGATTGTTTAAGATTATTCTAGAATTTAAATAAGTGTGTTCATATTGTCTTTGATTGTTATGATTTTTATCTGCTTAACACATTGGTAGGTTCTACTAGTCCCTTGGCTATTTGCATGTGTTGAGGAACTAGGGGTAGCAAGAGGCTTAGGGCGATCACATATAGCAGTAACCAAAACACGTTCAAGACTCTTGACTGTAATTTGCAAGAAGATTTAAGATACCATTTCATTTATTTGCAAGAAAAAACCCTCTCTTTTAGGAGGTTTGTTCTAATCCAAGTGATGTTTTGTAATCTAAAGGAGACTCAAATTCCAAAAATCAATATTAAAATTTATTTTATTATTTTCACTTTGATTGTTATGGTTACTATTTTACTTAAGATATTTTTAGGTGCTTCTAATCCCTTGGTCTTTTCATGTGTATAGGAATCAAGAGGCTCTACACAACCAACAATGATCACTAAAAACCAACCAGCGCATAATTATGATCAAGAATAATAGCATGAAGGCGCCCCAATTAATTGTGCAATTTGGTCAAGAAAAAAGTCCTCCAATTCAGAGGCTCCATTGTAAAACCCCAAGAGGTTTCTTTGTAATGAAAAGGGATTCAATAATAATATAATATATTTATTTGTTTATTCCATGGATTCATGTATTTTTCTTGTTTACAAATATATTTGGGTGTCATATCTTAGCTTTCTTCCCCTCCACCATTAAAAAACTAATGGCCTAAAGAAAGTATCCTTGAACAACATAAGCTGGAATTTAAAGGGAGAGTACTCCCTAGAATATTGCCATAGATCAATGGCAATGGTTTGGTCCTACATTATTAGGGATAAGATATTTGAGAATTAATTTTAGATAGAGAAGGTCATCTAAAATGACAAACCTATCCAAGCACTCTAGGATGCATGCAGGTCCCCTATCGTCTACTTGTCCATGTCATTAATCCATTATTGGGCTTAACATTAATCAAGTGGATATGCTTCAAGTGATCTTGCATTAAATTAGTCATAATGTCTAGTGTTCTCATCCTCCATATTTTCATCTAAGGAAAGAATGGTATTAAAATTCCCTTCTAGGATAATCTTATCATTTGAAAACTGGATCTTGAGATATCAAATATAATCCCGCTACATCCTTTTGGCCTCTATAATAGTGGTTTCATATATGTTAATGCATAGGAATTTTTGGTCCTTTTACCTCCATTGCCCTTGAAGTTGTAAAATGTCCCAGCTTCTCATAATTACCTGCACCAGAAATTCCTTTAGATCCCATACACTGGAAAGCCCACCCAATGCGCCTTGAGAGCTAAGAGATTCTACCAAACCTGTGGGACACAATTTCTTAGCCACTGTTTCCATATCCATTATTGATAACTTAGTCTCATGAAGAAAGACTAGGTTTGGCATATTTTTCTTAATCAACCTTCTAATTTTATTGTGTTTAAGGGGGTTGAATTTTATCCCCATTACATCACATGGAAGGAAGATGAATGGGTTAAAAAATTTGGTGATAGAAGTCACCTTACCCTCAGAAACAAGAGTTTCTATTTCTTTTGCTAAGTGGTGCTAACTGGTCTTATGTCCCACTTTTTTATTGGTGTCAATATTCATTTTTTTAAGTTTTTTTTTTATACCAGCTAGATCTTGGGTAGGTCCTCCTTTATGATCCTTTTGTGTATACCACCAAGGCCTTATTAAGGGGGGTTGAGGTACCTCCTACTTCAATATGAATGATCTTGTGTATTTCATAAATATAATTCTCTTCTTTTTAAGCTCCTTGCTCTTTTCCTTTGCTGGTTTTTGTGGTTTGGGTTTGTATCCATTTGTATGTTGATCTAGTTATTATCAATTTTTGGCGTTGTCTCTTCCCTTGATTTGGACTGGCCAATTGCTTGAAGAATTGACTCCACAATTGGTTCTACCTCCATTTGATGGTCTTCTCCTACACTTGGGTCTTCATTAGTCAAAGGAGCAAATTTGTTGTTTTGTGTTTTCTTTTTAGGTTCTTGAAAGTCCGCAACCTTTATCTTTGCATGCATTTGCTCTTACCACTTTTGTGAAGAGTCCCTTGGAAATGCCCATACTCATTGCATATCCAACATTATTTTCATAATCAACTTTTTGCTCCCTCGCTTTATCCTATGTTTGTAATGTGATCCTCTATTAAAAAAGTTTGTTAAAATCCAATTAAGTTGTACGAATATTGCTAATAGGTGCAAAAGAGACCAGTTTATGGAAACTTAAATAACCTAACCTATATAAGGCTCTCATAAGACATTTTCTCTTATACTTAAAACTTTGTATGTCAAAATTTCATAAACAAACTCGCTCTCCCAAGAATCCATAATCCTTTCTGAAAAACAAATATAAATTCTCTTCACACTCAAAAAATACTAGGAAATAAAATTATTCTTACCATTAAGCTTTTAATTATCCTTTAAAAGTTGCATACAGGTTTCGGGCCCAGTGGATGTTGATTGTATCTGGCAATTTTTGTCAATTGACCTTTGGCAACAGCCGACTCCATTGGGTTGCGGATCCTCCGTTTACGATTTATTCCGCGCATTTTTATTATTATTATTAATTTTTATTTTATTTTTATAACGCTGTGGCTTATTGTTTTATACAATGCAGGTCTCTAAAGAAAATTTGAAGGCCTTTTTGATGTAACAAAGGAGATGAAACACTGCTATTGAAAACGAATGTTGTTTTTACAGAAGGTTTTCCTTTCTATGCAATATGCTTAACAGTGAGAGTTTAGTTTTCGTAGATAGAAACTTAAGATCCAAATTTAAAAATAAATAGGGTATATATTTTTTTTTATATAAATAAAACAACAAGAATATTTCTTTCGGTTATCATAGACCTATAACACGAAATATTCTTGATGTTAATAAACCTTAAAATAAATTATTTTAATTTTTAAAGACGATCCTATCTTGTTCAGAATGGATGTCAAAATGTCAATATGATAGTCGAGGTTATCCAGCTGTTGAGCCTTCGGTCGTGAACGGCTACTGTATTTGCATTATCTATGCTGCGTTTGTGACTCAGATTTTGGCAATGTTACCATATATATGATGATTCAACCTCAAAGGATGGTCACGAAGGTGAGCGCCTTCCAACCGTCATCGCGAATCGGCGAGGCGATATATTTTGAAATTAGATTTGCTTTTAGGAATGTTACAGAAATTGAATTAATAACGTGTTGCTTAGAATCTTTATCTGACACTCAACCTTTTGAATTTTCACAATATCAAATTTAAAATATGAAATGAACAGTAGACTTTCCTGGCTAAAATTTGTGTGGAACATCTTAGACTTTGAACTTTTTGATTTAAACCAGAACTTTAAAAAAAATTAAAATACCACCAGAAAAGCACATTCATATATTTTTTAAAAATCTACCTCCCACGAAACAAAACCATGCTTCCGATCTCATTCATGGATGCAGCTTGCACATTCACTGGCTTTCCCCATCCATAATCTGTCTCGTACACTGGAAATCTGGGAGAACTCACCACGTTGGTGGTCACATGCCCTAAAACTTCATGGAATATCGCCATACAACCAGTCACAGGAGAATCTAGAGATTCTAGCCAGTCCAGAATATTATTAATCTGGGATTCTGCAGTGCAGGAATTGACAAGCTCCTCGATAAGCCCCGCAGCGAAGCATAGGCCCTCCTCACTCAGCAGTTTTTTTGCCGTTGTCTGCGCCAGGCCAACACATATGCAGTTCCCAAAATAAGTCGAAGGCAACGCCGGATTTACACGACTCCTGCCATCGGCAGACATTATGAACATCACCGGCTCTTCTTCGGGGACCTCCCGTGCTTTTACGACGCATCTCCAAAAATGCGCTGCGGCTGCAACAAACGAAGTCGAAGCCCCGATTTGTTGTTTCAATTGTCGGATCATCTCTTCGCTAAAGGAGAACGTTGAGTACACAAGATCTGTTCCACGATCCAGCCATTTCTGGACAGTCTCTTCACGGCTTTTCCCTTTACCGGTTTCTTCTCTTTCCTCAGGCTGTAAATCATCTGCTGTATACTTGAAAATCTTTGCTCCTGAAATCCGATGGCGTACCACTTCTTGTGCCTTGAAAGAAAGGAGCAGGGGACTCTTATGTTCTCGTTTGAACACCGTTCTCCTGTGCTCGGGAGGTTTCGAAACGGGGACTCCTCTGCAGCACTCCGCCGACGATACCATGAAATGCCAGAAGGAATTTCCGTCTGCTATGACGTGATGAAGGGTAGTTCCTATGCACATCCCCTCTCCCTCAAAAGCCGTGACCTGCAACAACAATTTCCATTCCTCCTCCATACCAATGTCATTTGTTGTACAGTAAAATAGATCAAGATGATCGAGTGAATTACCTGAATTGAGAGAAGCGGTATATTGTAAATTTCTTGCTGTGAAAGATGGGCTTTGGGCACAAGGTTTTCGAAAAAGGGCTTGTGCTGAAAGTCATCCTTTTCTGCTTCATCGAAAGGTGTGTCGATTGACGCTTCGATGAAATGGACTCCGCCATCGTTGCAATCGACTTCTACTCTGCCGGAGTCTCCCTTGTCCAACCGGCCCGCCAAAGGGTAGAAATGGACCAGAACTGCAGAGAGGCTTTCCTTGAGGCTCTTTACTATGAAATAGTAATCGTTTTCCGGTGATAATTTGTAGAAGAGAAGCCTCTGAACGTTGTTGATGGGCAACCAGACAAGATCGAAGTTGGAGAGAAACATTCGATGCCTCTCAGTTGGGACGGCGGGTGTGACTGTTGAAATTCTGGTGACTTTTACTTGGGGTTGTGCTTCTTCCATTCTGCAAGCTTTCAGATTTTTGGGGGAGAAACTCACGATTAAACGTTGTGGTTGTGGGAATGCTCTTGTTATGTCCTCCTCGATGTTTCAGATTGCAATCTTATGAATCCTGCTTTTTGTTTCTTGTTTGGGGGTATAAGGGAGAACCAAGACGGGCAAAATAAAAGGAATTGAGGGCCTGTGAGTTTAATATGTGGTCATACATAACTGTATCTGATCGGCCAAATGAATTTTAACTTTGAGAGGAGCCAATGTTGAACGTAGACTTTTGGTTTGTTTATTAATTTGAAACGACTATGTGCAGCAGAGCCGTTGCTATTTTGGTTTTATCTGAAGAGTCGTGCTAGTTTTGTTGATGTTATGTTTTAAACGATTCGTGGTGTCGTAGCAGGACCGGGATCTATAATTTCGTTGGGAGTTATTAGTTGCATCTGTCGTAGTTTTTCCGATGTTTGACGATTCTCAGTGATTACTTTAAATGTAATGTTTAAATGTAATGTTTTATTGCTTTGATTTGTCAAATTATGGCTGTTGAAATTTTGTAAGATGAGATTGGAACCAAAGACAAAGTAAATAAAGTTTTTTCCTTTTTTTTTTTAACATAAGTTGCGGTACAAGGAAATGCCATTGCCGACAGTCAAAGATGCATTTTATTTAAAGTTGTCTTCATGTATTAGGCATGCAAAGAAGTGGTGCATACTTCGGTCTCTTTTTTGAATTGAATATCTTACGTACATGGAAACCATCGTCATTATAAATTAAAAAATTATGCATGCGTAGAAAAATAAGAACAAAGAACAATTTTTATACTGCGCTTAATATTGTAATTTACGGAGAAGAACTATGATATTGTTGAAAACAATAATGTGCTTACATCATGTTTGATTTTTTTATTAATATTAAATAATTTTATATAGATTTTTTAAACTTTAAATTAAATAATTTATTAAAATTTGTATATTTTTATAAAATTAAAAGTTGTCATAGTATATAAATTATTTTTATATTTTATGATGATTTATACAATAAATATTTTGGATGGTTGGATGGGTTATTTTATAAGTAAAGTTTATACATAGTCTTTGTTTTACATATATAAAAATTTATTAGTAGTTATAATGATGGAACATCTTCAAAGATGATAATTTGATAGATATTTTAAAGGACATGTATATAACCATAAGGAGGGTTAGTTAGACTTTAAAAACCTTATTAAAGTCTTTAAAACAATGACTAAGAAAGAGAAAGGTAGTAGTTATAATAGTAGATGATAATGTCAATAACTTGTTCTAGTTCTAAGATAAATGAGTGGATTGAATTAAGTGAAAAGAAGAGACACATGAGTATGATAAATACTATAATAAATATGGGTGGCACTAATGGTGTTTAGATGTATTAGTCAAGGTTACTGGGAAAGGGTCATGTTGATGAATTTGGAGCTAGATGATCATATAACTTGGAGAGTTTCGAGACTAATATTAGTTGGGCATTCATATAAAAAAATAGAAGTAAATGATCTGGGGCAGGTTTTTGGACTATCATAATGATTAATGTTTAGAGGTCGTGTGCTCCTCTTTCATCATATATATCTGTAACCTACACACAAGGAAAGCAAAAGTACATGAATAAAATGTATAGAGCCTTTGAGATAGGGCTCAATATAATGATGATAAAAGATGTGATAAATAAATGAAATGAAAAAAAATGCATACATAAGTGAGGTTATAACTGATCTAAAAATATACTGAAAGAAAATCAAACAAATAGATCTATGCCAGAGACCATCTTTGTCCAGGATAGTTGTACCTATAGGTTGTCTTTGATAGAGACGATCTCAATCTTGGAACTACGTTTTCGAGGTCAATGTGGGGTGACTCTTGGGTTCGATCTATAGAGTTTTGTTGGTGGATGGATGCATTCATGAGAATGGCTTACTAGGTTTGGTCAATAGTAGAAGCAAGAATGTAGGATCACATAGAAGATGCCAACGCTGTTTTAAATATTTGGAATACCAACCCTTTAGGATGTGAAAGCTTATAGTGAAATTTTGGTAGCACTTCATTGCTTTAAGATTTAACAACTCTCTACCTTTTTGAATAAGGGTAAGTGTCATTATATAAATTTCTTGAAATAAATCTATAATGGCATAAACTTATGCATAAAAAAGTGAAGGGGTAGTTCACAATAAAGAAAGAGAATTCATATCTTTGAAATTCCATGCAACCGATGGTGTCATGTTGTTTGTTCCAATTTTTTTTATACAATGCACTCGATTGGGACGTGAGATCATGCATGGGATTAATTGATAATTTCGACTGCCAGATATACCTTGCTCTTTTTTATACTTTGCTTCTAGTATGACTATCTCGGGGTGAGATGGCCCTAATTGGAGGCCATCTTGAGGTGAGACAACTATGGTTTGGAGGTCGTCTCAAGGTGAGATGACCATTTTTACAAAGGGGAATACCCCTGTTTGAGTGGTAAAAACCATTTTTTAAGCCTTAGGGCTATCCAAGGTGGGTCGTATGGTCTAAAAGGAGTCCATATAGGAGGTCTCCTCAAAATGATGTAATTTAGGTATCTATAGATGCTCTTTTTTGGGATGCACTATGTGAAGGTATAATGCGGAGCAAAAATAGATATCCTAAAGTTAAATTGAGGGTTAATGATGTTCATTGATCTGATCAATGTTAGATACCCCAATCATAGAAATATCTTGCAATTTTGAATCATTGCTTTTGACAAATCAAAGAACTTGAGTTTTTGGTAAGATTTTCAGTCATGGGTAGACATTATTAGTTCATAGATGATGGTAGTAGAATTATTAGCCATGGGTGAATATTTTTAATCCATAATTGATGACTTCAAGCATACCAAATAGGTAATAGAATCATTAGCATATTTTTATTTGATTTGATTTTTTGCTTGTAATCTACCCTCAGCAAGAAGGACATGATTATATTTGGTAATTATTCTTTAACAAATACAATTTGCATGATTGAGTGTTTGATTATTGACTTGATTATGAATTTTGTGATGTATGACTACCCCCTAAAGCAATGAGTCAATGAGAAAAATGAAAAAGGATGAAAATGATGAGTTTCTTGACCAATATGACTTGATTTAGGTTTTCTAGCACAATTACAAAAGTAAAAGGGCATAAGACCCCATCACAACCTTGATTTTAACCATGAGTGGTCTTATGGTAATTTACTCATCCTACCAAATTGCATGGATAATCAATTGTTGCAACTGTTAGGTAACTAGAGTAAATCACTAGATATGAGGTTCACTCGAGTTTTTTAGATTTATGTGACCAAAGGAGTTAGGTGCCTTTGGAGCCCTTTGGAGTGGAATGTGACCAAAAGAGTTTGGGTACTTATGGAGCATTTATAAAATTTCTTGACCAAAGGGGTTGGGTTCCTTTGGGGCCTTTTAAATGGATGTGACCAAAGGGGTTAGCTTCCTTTGGAATTTTTTTTTTTTTATATAAATAAATCTGGTGGTCATATCTTGGTAGGATGATCACAATTTCTATGATCGTCTAACCTTGATATGGTTGCACAAATTTGAAAATATAAAAGGTGAACTAGCACTTTTATGATATCACTTACACTTTTCACGATTAGAGAAAAATGGAAGCTAGGAGGAGGAGAAATTTTTTTGAAGTAGAGCACCATCAAATCATTGAATGAATTCCACCATGGACCAATTCGAGACCTCTACGAATGAAGGAGTCAAAAGGAGAAAGATAAATATCGTATTCTCTCCTTTGTTATTTTACAAAATAAAATGAATTTCACTAACCAATGTGAAAAATGAACCTCACCAAAAAATTAAGGTAAGGAATCACATCTTTGACTAAAATGTAGTGTAGGTTATTTTTCTTTAGTGCATCTTGCGCGTTTGTGTGCTTGATTTATTTTATTGCATGTGAATTATGATTTGAAATTGCCCCATTTGGGGACCGTCTTAGGGTGATATGGTCCCTCTTGTGAAATCAGGGGCCATCTCAGAGTGAGATGGCATTGTTAAAAACCCAATGATAAAAAATACAATCATTATGGGGGCCATCTCGATCCGAGATAACCTTGCTTGGAGATGATCTCAGCTCGATATGGCCTTACTTGGAGACTATCTTAGCTCGAGATAACCTTAATATTTTAGCTTCTCTTAATTTTTAACTATATTTTGTTGGTTGTTTTATTTTTTTTGACCTGATTGTTAGATTGTGCAATTTTGCATTCATATTGTTAGGTCTCCCCATAGATATCCCATGATTTATAAGACAGTGCATGATGTGATATTTGATGTTGATTGGGATTATCTTAAGGTCATTGGACTTAAGAAGGTTGTAATACTAGACATAGTGAACATGGATCAGGCCTACCTGATGGCCTTGATAGATCATTAGGCAAGTTGGACCAACACATTCCACCTTCCAACTAGTGAGATGACAGTCACCTTGGAGGATGTATATAAGATTATTTGTATTTCAATTGAGGTATACCCCATCATCTCTACACACACTAGCCAACGAAGTAAAGTGCTCTAGAGGGTATTTGCGAAGGATTTGGAGATTTCTCAATGCAGCTTGGATAGTAGTGGGGTGCTAGTGGAGGCATGCTATGACATGGATATCCTTACAATCAAATATGTGGTGGTGATGTCACTCATGTCTAACATACTACTACCTAACTCTTCAAGAGAAAGGTTCTCATGGATCCTTCTTGAGCTAGGACAAGAGTTTGTCGAGTGCACTACTCAAGATCCTTTAATTATGGCTTGCAGGACATCACTACTAGATCACTTATATGATGAGCTATATGATATTCACCAATGCGGCATACATGAATTGGGTTAAAACTTCTTATTACAGATCTAGGTGTGGGAGCACATTCAGGTGGACAGACTAGATGGAATTCCTTGGTCAACGTACGCTTAGATGGTGGATAGGAATATCAACTATGTGAGTCAATGGAGCTAGGATTAGGGTTGGGATCGAAGACATCTCCACTCAAGTAGGATTTCTCACTATACTGAGTCTTTTGATATATTGAGATCGAAGCAGGTTATATGGTGGCCATACAGGTATTTACCACAATGGGTGGAGGTGACTATGTAGATGAGGTATGTTAGATATAGGTGATGGATGATCGATCACCATGACACAAAGTAATAATAATTCCAGTACTCTCATATTTATCAGTAGTTCAAGGTTTTTTAAGATGTACCTAGCGAGACCATCAATTATCAGCACTAGATAGATGAGGTAAACTTAGCATGGCCTTGAGTAGAGGTAGTGGTTGAGGATGTATATTAGCTAGTGGTGGATCCAGGGGATGACCTAGGTACTATGGTAGAGTATGATTCATGGTGGGTGACATGACTATGGTAGGGAGGTGAACCTATGAGTGGACAGGCTAGAGCGATAGTGGATGAGGGTATCACAGAGGATGTGGATAAGTGATGAGTGCATCATCAAATGAAGCGAGGATTGGGAGAGAACTATGAGGAAGATAATGAGTCATAGGATTAGAGTGAGGATGGTGAGGATTCATATTATTAGGATTCTATTCTCAGGGAACGGGTTTGATCTCTATAGGTGCAGTTAGTAGAGCAGGATACCATTATGGTATTATTACATATCTAGTTGGATAGAGAGAGATAGAGGAGGAGGAGCTTCTTTGAGGAGAAGGACACCTTGAGCACATAATTATAGAGTTCTCAATAGGAGGTGGATAGGATGATAGTAAAGCGAGATGCTTTGTGAACACAGGTGGTCAAGTTGATAGTAGAGCAAGATGATCAACAGGGGTAAGTTGTAGGGTTGGTTGTTATATAGGGAATAGATGGGTAGCCCATGGATGATGTGGTCAGGATGTAGTTATAGGTGGTAGAGCTAAAGGGGATAGTGGGTCACTATATTTCTCATTTATACTTAGATTGAGAGTACATTGTTGGCTTAGAGGGTGAGGTAGAGTGACTTGGAGGTAGACTAACTTTGTGAGGTTCATCAAGGGCATCACATTAGATCCAATGTAGTGAGTTATGGTAGCCATTAGTTAGGCCATGAGTAACAAGGTTTGTAGGTACTCCCTAGGTATTAGAGACTAGTAGGTTTTCTTAGCCTCATTTAGATAAGATCTAGGGTTAAGTGAGACCAATAGTGCAGGGCCAGCCTAACTTGTGATATGTGTGTGCTTCTCTTTTATAGTGTGAGGTCTGAGGATCCACTCTATTGTAGCCTACAAGAATTTTTGTATCATGATGTACTGGATTTACCATATATATATATGATGTTATTTGGTTTATCATGTGTTTATTGATGTTTTATTACATTTATGGATGAATTTATGGATGCAATACCTAATGTTTAGATGCATTTTGAGATTTTTTTCTGTGATTATAAATTTATGTAACTCATGTTATTGATTTGATAAATCTAATATGTATGCATAGACTTAGACATGTATGAGATGTACTAATGATATGTGATGTGACTAATGTGAAATGTGAATGTATGTTTTAAATAATAAAACATAATGAATGAATCTATATGCACTAACAAACTAATTGCAAGCACCACAAAATGTATAAAAATCATCAATCCAAATGCCAATCCTTTCATAAGATCATGCATTTAATTTGACTAAAATGTGATATGATAAAATATAAATGATGGATGGGAAACAATAGGATGTTATACAGAACAACAAGGTTTTCATGAGACTCAAACACCCTATTTGACCAATCAAAATGTGTATACTGGCTATGAGAGACTTTAAAAGGTAAACATAGGCTAGAAAGACCAAAATATTCAATATCCCTATGTGTGCATGTGATGTTCATTAATGTGATAAACACATAAAGTTACCCCATTGCCAAGCTAGCTCTTAGAGCCCATTTTTGTAATGAAGATAACCCCATGGTCATCATTATCCTTATTTTAGATGTAGTTGGATTAGACTCCTAGGCAATACAAGCCGCTAAAAACTAGCTCATCTACAAGATGATATTGGTATGTACAAAAGAAAGTATCTAATGTGATAGACATATTACCATGCATAAGACTACTCCATTGATAGGCTAGCTCTTAGACCCCATTGTTGTAATGGAGATCACCCCACAATTTTTGAACATTGAGTGTTCCATGGATTCAAGCTCTTCACCTCCTTCTTTTCTTTTAATTGCTTAGAAATTTTTGGGATACTTGCTCATTTTTTAGGGTGAGAAAGGAATTTTTTTAAATAAAGGGTAAAAATTTATTGATAAAAATTATGGATTACAGAGTACAACTGAGCTTCCAACCAAGACTCAAATAAATAGCCAAACATGCTAAAACCACTAGACTAGAATGACACCCAGAAAAGACAACAAGAATAAACCACATTAAGTCTGTACATCCTTGTGGATCAAATCCCACAGGTGTTGAGAGTCCCCATATGGGAGACTCTCTCAATTATTGATACTCCAAGGATCCAACAGCTCAGAAGCCCTTTTGGCCAAGTAATCAGCAACCACATTCCATTCCCTTGGAATGTGTACAAAGGATATAAATTCAAACTCTTCACTCATTATGAGAATTTGAATAGCTACAGAGGCCAACTACCAATTAACTTCCTCCACCCTTTTACTATTTAAAATATTAACCACAATTTGAGATTTAGACTCGCAGATAATCCTATGCCAGCCAAGAGAAAACCCCCTCCGTAAGGCCTCAAGAATTGTAAGAGCTTCCATAAAATTATTGGAGTGAACACCTTTATAAATGGAAAAGAAAAAATTGATACCACCAGTAGAATCTCTCCCAACACCGCCAATGCCAGCATGTCCAGGATTACCCCTAGACGATCCATCAGTATTAATTTTTAAAACTCCTCTAGGGGGTGGCCTCCACCTACCATCTCTCCTAACCTTCTTACTGAGCTGAGGAACCCTACTAGGGATAGAAGAGTTCACACCATCCCCAAAGAGACCGAGGGCTTCTTGTACCTTCTTCTCCCTAGAATCCAAAAGAGGGGCCACATCACATTTGCTATGGATGGTTTCCTGAACCATATACATGATCCTTTTTCAGATCTGTTGAACAGCAAAATAACTACCCTGAAATATGTGTCGGTTCTATTTGATCCAAATTTTCCAGATGATGCAAGAAGGGCCCAAATTACAAGCCACTCGAAGGAAGGGGACCTTATCTAGAGGTCTGCCCAGAATACTCCAAAACTCCACTAGGGATAGCACATGAAAACATGGATGGTTCCAGGCACTCCACCAATAGTGCCAAATGTCTCTAGCAAAGGAGCATTGGAAAAATAAATGAGAAGAGTCATCCTCATTCTTACTGTAAAGGACACAAAAATAGGGACCCTGAAATCCCCTCTTCCTCACATTATCCCAAGTGAGGCATTTATTACGAGCTACCAACCAAAGAAAGAAGTTACATTTTGGCCAAGCAAATTTGTTCCACACCTTTTTCCACCAAGTGACAAGAAGACTCCCATACTTTTGCTTATCAAGAACCTGATAACCATAGGCTACCGAGTAGGTTTCCTTAGGATCAAGGTTCCAAGTCAGAATATCTTTACCCCTCAATGAATAACAAGGTCTCCCCATAATAATAAGAGCAAGCACATATCTATCCTTGGAAAGTCCCCCTTGGGGTCATTCTTGTGGATCTTTCCACCTGTACATCTTCATATTTCCAAAATACTAGATTATTTTAAAGTCCTCCAAACAAGACCAGCCTACTTCCAAGAAAACAATGCTTATGGAACGTAACCTAGGATATTGATTCAAGATAGGAGGGTGGCCATCCAAAGAATCCTCCCAAAAAAGAGCATTTGATCCCTGATTGTAAATCCAGAACAAACCCTGCTTGATTAAATTAGCTCCTCTTTCGTAGTGTCCCAAATAACTAAACCTTTCCCAACCAAGCTGACTCTAGGGATTTCAGCCTCAGAAATACCTCTCAAGTATTTACAAGATAATATTTTAGCCAAAATTTGATCTTGAGAGGTACACCATCTCAAATAAAGTTTTGCAGCCAAATCCTACCCAAAAAGAGTTGTCTATCGCAACCCAAGACCTCCCTCTTGCACCGACCTACATATAGAATCCCACCTAACGAAACTCCATTTAGATTGATCAAGTTTTCCATACCATAAAAACTATCTTGAAAAAGTATCCATGTCCTTTATGAAGTGAGAGGGAGCTATTTTTACAAAACATCTATAAATGGATAAATCTTGAACAACAAATTTTAAAAGCAACACTCTACCTGCAATGGATAGCCATCTGAAAGTCTAGTGATTCACCTTCCTTATAAACTTATCAAGCATAGTCTGCCAAGAAGATATAGATAGAGGGTGAGATAAAATTGGAATACCAAGATAAATGAAGGGGGGAGTCCCAACCTGGAATCTTAGAATGCAAGCAATCCTAGATTGAATAAGAGGAGGGATATTGAAGAAGAAAGTAGAAGACTTGTCCTCATTAATCAACTGTTCAGAAGCACCAAGATATATGTCAAGATATTGTCTAATGTTGCCAGCTTCCCTGATAGTGGCAACTCCCAACAAAGCAGTATCATCAACAAATTGAAGGTGGGAAAGAGGTGGCAAACTACTATCCCACTTCCACCCCTGAATGAGACCCTGCATGACTTGAGACTTGAGCAATCTTCCCAACCCTTCCGCCATAATGATAAATAAATAAGGAGATAAATGATATCCTTGTCTCAATTCCCTTGAGGCCTCAAACAACTCTAATGGCTCATTATTAACAAGAACAGATAATGAGGAAGAAGAAACATAGCTCGTCACCCATCTAATCCTTTCCTCTTCAAATACAAAAGCAGCAAAAAATTTCTAAAGAAAGGACCATCTAACCCAATCATAGGCTTTGGCCATGTCCAACTTAATGAACATAGTTTTATCATTAGAAGTTTCCATCGAGTGAATAGATTCTATAGAAATAACAACCTCATCCAAGATTTTTTAGCCAACAACAAACCCTCCTTGCTCCTCAGAGATGATTTTTCTCAACCATATCTTCAGCCTCTCAGCAATAATTTTTGTGATGATCTTATACACAACATTGTAGAGAGAAATAGGCCTAAACATATCCAAGGAATTTGATCCCTTTTTTTTTGGTATAAGCACCAAAAAGGTAGCATTTAGGGCCCTTAGAATCTGTTTGTTCTTTTGGGACTCATGGACCACCTCTAAAAGATCAAATTTGATTAAATCTCAAAACTCATGATAAAAATCAATCGAGAATCCATCTGGGCCTGGGGCTTTTCATTTTTCATCTTGAATACAAAATTTTCCAACTCCTCAAGGGAAATTGGACCCATCAAGTGCTCATTCATCTCTCTAGAAACAATCACTGGAATACAATTTAGAATAATCTTTTCATTCTCATCATCTGATAGGGAGTCCTTGAAGAGAGAGGAAAAATACCTCTTAGTCTCTTCTGAAATATCCCTGAAAGAAGAGAGCAGGCCACCTTGAGAATTCATAAGAGAGGTAATTAGGTTACCATTACGGTGAGCCTTAACTAAGTTATAAAAGAAGGTTGTGTTCCTATCCCCTTCCTGAAGCCAATCTACTCGAGCTTTTTATTTCCAAAAAATTTCTTCCCTCAGTTCCCATTTAGCAAGGTATTTCACAATCTCAGATTCCTCAATAAGAATCTCCTTCATGAATCCTTGATCTCTAATATTCCTTGAAGCTTCTTCCATCCTCCTAAGAGCTGCAAGCTTAGCCAAGGAAAGGTTCCAAAAATTCAGTCTATTCCATTTCTTCAATTTGTGTTTTACAAATTGTAGTCGCTTCATAAAGAAATACATAGCGGTGCCATGAGGAGGTTTGCCAGTGGTCCACCAGCCTCACATGAAATCATGAAGCTTACGATCACGAAGCCACATAAGTTGAAACTTAAAGGAGAGATTCTTTTTTAGCCCTAACTCCAAATTAGAGAGTTTGATAAACCAATGATCAGATCCCCTACCCTCAAAAATTATAGAACTAGCACCTCTGTTATTACCTATACAATAACTGGATATCAAAAACCTATCCAGTATCTCTGATATGGAAGCTTACCCACACCTTCTATTGTGCTAAGTAAAGATCCCATTATCTGGCTTGATGTCAACCAAGTTTAGGTCCTGGATATGAGCACTAAAGACAGAAGAAAAAGGCTCGAGACAGTCCACCCCACCACATTTCTCCTCTAGAAAAGTGATAGAGTTGAAGTCTCCAACCAAAATCCATGGGTACAAGGGAACCAAACTTCTCACAAAGCAAATGTGCTTCCACAAATTCACTTTACCATTGTAATCAACAGGAGCATACACATTTGTAAGTAGGATGATTTCACCAGATTTATTATCATGCCCGACCATTGAAATAGACCATCTACTAGAAATCCAAGTAAGAGGGGATATCTTAACCGGATCCCATAAACAAGCGACACCACCAACATATCCACATGCACCAATACACTAGCATTGCTCCATTCTCCACAACTTGGGAGCAATATTGAACATACTATCAATAGCCAATTTAGTCTCTTGAATAAACACCACATCTAGAGAATGCACACGAACCAAATCATGAACAAATTTTTATCTGGGGATGCTATTCAACCCCCTTACATTCCATGAGAGGATAATCATTTTTGGGGGTTATAAAAATGGGAGTCCAATGTTCTCACCAATCCTGACTCCACCAAAGTCTCCCCCATTAACTTAATTTTATCCTGGTCCTTCTTTCGACCCACCTTCATATTCTTATCCGAAAAACTTTTTTTAATTATTTTTTGTTGCAATCCCAACACCATAGGAGTTTTGCAGTCCAAGGATGACTACATCAGTGCCTGAGTAGGAGAGGGCATAAATAAATCTGTATGACTTTCCAAAATAGTTTCCCTTATAAGGCTAGACCCAACCATATCCCCTATACTCAGATCCAAAGCCCTTTGTTCTTTATTTAAACCCCCTAGATCTGATTCTTTAAGTTCCCCCTCAATAAGAGACATCTGATTCGGCCTTGTTATATTTGCATCTGGTAGCGATGTTTTAGGTATCTTCATGCACTGATCAAGATAATCTAATATTTAAAAATGGTTGAGTAGAGCATCTGGCTAGCTATCCTTAAGGTCTTTGTTTGCCCTTTGTCCTTTGTTTCGGGATTTTACCAGAACAAAACCTTCCTTATCCCATTCCCCTTATTTTATCGAGGTTTTTCCTTAATCCAAACTTTATCCAGACCGAGAGGGCCCAGGATTTGAAGCCATATGCGAGAAAAACTTAGGGTATTTTCTTTGCAGGTGGCCATATTCATGGTAAATTCGACAACAAAATGGAAGAGCTTCATAGTCAATTTTTTGAACCCATGTAGTTGATCCAAATTGTATTTTAATAGAATCTAGAATAGGATTATTTAAGTAAATTTCAACACAAATATGATCAACAAAGATTACCTTTTTATCCATTATCTGTTGTGACAGTCCAACCGGCTTCCCAAGCAGAAGAGCAATCTTATGCAAGATATCAGTTCTCCATAATTCCAACGGGAGCCATGATAGCCGCACCCATACTAGAACCCGCGATGACCGCTCCTTTGATGGGTTGAAACTCACATGCCAGGGTTTAAGAAAGAGTACCACCTGGTTATAGAAATAAGTGCCCCCTTCAAATGCTTTGTTACAATTTGCAATAGAAGAGAAAACCACCATAAAATAGTTGTTCACACTTAGCATCACCTCCACATCGCCTTCAAGATTCCAAGTCTTCCTGACCCAAGCCTCCACAAAGGGGAGAGAAATTCAGATGCCCAAAAATTTGCCAATAAGGGTATGTTTGGTTAGATACTCCACATATTTTGCCACCGAGTCTGGTTGAACCACTAGAACTGGCCTGGCTTCACATCATTCCAAACATCCATTGTTCTTTAACAAGTGGTTCCCGACATGCACTGGAAAATCTTGTTCCTTCCAATAATTTTCAGATGAAAAAATATCATGAGCATCGACTCTTTGTGCCGAACTTGTTGCCATCACGATATTCCTCCAATTTTTTAGACCTCCTCCGAAAGTTGCTACCATCCTCGTAGAGCAGTTTTTCTTCATCAAACCCTAGAAGAGTAGTTTTTCCTCATCAAACCCTAGCAGAGCTATTCAAGACTTGTCCGAGTCAGCAAGGAATTGTATTAGTGGTGATAACCACATTTTTTTGGAAACTTGCTCATTTTGTGGAGGAGAAAGGGTATTGCTTATGTAGGGGGAAGCTTGTCCTTTTATCAATTCTCAACATTATAGACCATGCACATAATAGGATGAGCAAGGGAAACCATTCTCTTAAGGGGCATGGACTACATTGTAGTGTTGTATTTCCTTGTTCAAAACTCAAATTTTAAAATGTGAATGTGTGTTTGGGATTTTGAGATATGCAAGGTACTATCAAAGCAAGACCCTACCTTCAAAAATCTAGATAGCTTTCTACAAAATCTGAAAGGTAACTAGGAGTGGTTTATTTACTAAAGACCCTAGTGAACACCTTATAACAACTTATTGGTTTTGTTGAAAAACACATTTACCAAAAATGGAGATGTGAATGGTAATTATATGGGGATGTGTATGTTTTCCTTATGAGATTTTACAAATTAAGAGGTGTGTGTAAAATAGTCAGTGGCCATCTAAACATCATCGTTGATGATCATCCGGTATATACCCTATCTTATGATGACCCCTTAATAACCACAATCTCATAAGAAAAAGTGCAAATGATGATACAAGAGAAGGTTGATTAAGAAATATGACAAATATATAGGGTGGTACTAGACCTTAGCATGCAAGAATAAAACTAGTCCTAATCCTAATGCAATGAAAGAACAAGCCTAATGCAAGTAAGCAAACACAATGATATGAAATGCATGGTGGAATACAATGCAAATGAGAATGCAATATTTTTTGTGGTTTTTTGTTTTTCTAATTTTGTTTTTTATGGGGAAGGTGCAATACCTTAAGCATCCCCAAAGCATATAATTACTAGTTATTATGGGGAAGGTATTGTACCTTGAGAATATCCAAATTGTTTTATTGCTTTTTATGTGGCTTATGGGGAAGGGACGATACCTTGATCATATCCACTATGCACTATGCTTGATGTCATGTGATTGACGTGATTGGGAGGAGTTATGAAAGTTGACCCCTCCTATTGTGGCAATGAATTTTATGCAATGTCGATGTTCTAATGAGATGAGCTATTCATACTATCTATGAAAAAAGCCTCCCTATCAATGATATCTTGGACCACATATTTGAATATAAAGCAATTATGGATGTTGTGACCCATTATCTGATGATAAAGGCAATAGTGACCTTCCCTATATGACTTAGGTTTAGTTCAATTAGGATCAAAAGAGCGTATGTCAGGTAAGACAATTGCCTTTACCTCATGCAAATTTTGAAATATTATCAACATGGATTCAGATAGAGGAGTCTAGGTATGGGGCTAGCACCTTGAATGAGGTGGATGAGGTGGATGAGTTTGATAAGGTGGTTGATGACTCAATACTAGCTCAATGTTTATGAGCTGATTCAAGATCTATTGTAAAATTAGAGTGTGTTGGTGACTCCATTGTAGCTTATATTCTCCTCTAAACGTTTAAAATTCAAACCTCTCAAAATGGTATGGAGGTGGAGATGATGAAAATAATTAATGAATGGGTTGATGATTTAATTACTATGAGACTTATCTTTCAAGGAATTCGATGCAATCAACCAATAATTAGTAATCTTCTAGTAACATCATGTTGATTATCCATATCAAATTTTGATAAAATTGAGGTGGTAGATGGTGATGTTGTATTGGCTACCTCTAATGATGTTATGCATCAGCTCTAGCATGGTTGGTAAATTATTTCCCACAATTGAGAAATATTGTGTTGAACTGGTATTCAATCTTGAATGTAAGCTCCACATACTTAGGTGGTGTAGAGGCACAACATTCTTGTGTGAAGTACTTTTCCTGAGGGATATGAGGATGATCTAGATATTCCTCTTTCTCATTAACTAGAAATGTATGAGCTGACATGGTTGTCTAAGTAGGACGATGAGTGTCGTACCTATCTATATGAGCATACTATTAACTCATCCATAGTCGATTAAGTGGAGTGTCTTGATCATCTAAGTTTGACCATGGTGTATATTCCTAATTATTCCCTAGTGATTGATCGATAGGACAAGTCGAGTTGCAAATGCGTGACACCATCCTCCTAGGCACCTTAGTGGGTTGATGATAATTTTGATAAAAGAAAACACTTTTTCTTGATTTAGAAATTTTCATTAATATCATGTTAAGGACCCACATATGCACCATAAATAGGGATATCTTGAATATCATATTTTCTGTAAGTAATATTGGTGTCATGATGAACACCAGGATGCCATTTGGGAATGGCCATGTCCTCTGAACTAAAATAGAGATATTCCATATCTCCTTGTAAATTTTTAGAAGTGCTAGCTTGTGAGTGATCTTGGTTGCACGTTATTGCCATAGCATGGATTAAACAAACAAAAAAGAAACAAAAAAACAAACAATGTGATTATCTCATTTAAGTTTTTATTATGAGTCCCTATAATTGTTTGAGTGTGTTTTGATGTTATACCTTATACCTATGAAAACTAAGGGTAAAAAATAGAAAACTACTAAAGGTAGTTCAAGCACACCCCCTGTCGAGGAGTGTAACTCAAATGAAAAAAAGTGGCTTCCTATGGATGTGGCTCAAGGTAACCTTATGGGAAAAAATAACCCATAAAGAGGCACATTTTCTAATGTTCTACTATTGGAAAAGCCTTACTTTCACTTAACCCATGTGTTTAGGGCATGAACAATAATGATAGTTGCATCCACTAATTATTTTAAAGAGCCCTATGGTAAAGGGGCTCACTAATCCTTCCTACTTTGGGCACACCCAAGAATAAAAGGACTTTTCGATGATGAAATCTAGAAAGCCACTCTCTTTTGGTCACTAAGGTTGCTATGGTGTGAGCCAACGAATGGAGATGAAGGCCACCATCACTAGTATCGATAATAGTTGATGATGAAATCTAACTTGTTGATGTTTAAATAAGTTGTGATGTGTGAGGTTATTTTTATTATGCAAAAACTAAAATCAAGAAGCACTCAATTATATTTTTACTAATGCATAAATTGATCTTTTACTTTCAAAAATCCTATAATATAACATAACTCTAAAATGTAGAACCTTACATGAGATCAGCCTTTGGGCAGACAACAATAGGTAAGCCAAAAAACAATAGATACAAAGCCACCCCGAACAAAGATGGTTGCTAACAAAGGTTATATATTCTAAAGAAAACCACAAATAAGGTTCATATGGACAAGATACGGTCTCAAAAAAGGGTCATCTAGACCAAATATGGTTATAGATAAAGACCCAAAACTTTTAAATTTTTTGTACTTTTCTCTTTGCAATCTGATTTTTTTGTCATTTTCTTTATAAAAATAGAGAAAATGAACATACGTGCTCACTTTGATGGCCTACGTTTTGTGTAGACACCACTCTTTACTATCTCTATTTTTTTATCTAAGGTTGTCTTGATCTGAGATGGTTGTCGAACAAGGGCCATCTCAGGTTCGGATGATTGTTGAATAGGACCATATTAGGCAGAGATGATTAATCCTACAATCACAAGAATAACAACAATTAATAGTAGAACTAAAAACATGAATCAAGTCCCACCATAATTGCCACTAAAATACTGAAAAAAATCATACATCCATGCAATGAAATCAAATCAAAGATAACAATCATGTAACCATAATGATAAAATAGTATATGAAATGGTGCCCTTTTATTAATATCGAATCTATTATTTTCAAAATTATTACAATGAGATCCCTCTGAGGGATTGCTACCAATTTGATACAATGAGTTACAAATAAAAATAATCCCAAGTGTATTTTGTAGGTTTTTTCTCACACTCACAAACTGATATGGGGCAGGTTTTTAGGACTACCATAATGATTAATGTGTAGAGGTCTTGCGCTCCTCTTCCCTCATATATATTTTTAACCTACACATAATGAAAGCAAAAGTATGTGAATAGCATGTGCAAATCCCTTCAATATAGGGCTCAATATAGTTATGATAAAATATGTGATAAATAAATGAAATGAAAATAGACGCATACAAAAATAAGGTTATAATTGATCTAAAACACAATAAATAAAATTCTTCTAAAATATATTAAAATAAAATCAAACAAACAGATCTATGCCAGAGGTCATCTCCATGCAGGATAGTCATGCCTACGGGTTGTCTCTGATAAAGACGACTGCTATCCTAGAACTGTATTTTTTATGCCAATGCTGGGTGACTCTTGGGTTCAATCCAAAAAAAAATTTCGGTGTATGGGTGTGTTCATGAGAATGACTTATTGGGTTTGATAAACAATAAAAGCAAGAACATAGGACCACATAGAAGATGTCAATACGGTTTCAGTCCTCGAAGTGATTTGATGCTATATATTTCAATAGCAAAATGTTTTTGAAGATTTGGAATACTAACCCTTCGGTATGTGAAAGCTTGTGGTGAAATTTTAGTAGCACTTCATTTCTTTAAGATTTTATAACTCTCTATCTTTTTGAATAAGGGTAAGTGTCATTATATATTTCTCAAAATAAATATAATAATGGAACAAACCTATGAATGAAAAAGGGAAGCGGTAGTTTGCATTAAGGAAAGCGAATCTCTATCTTAAAATTCTATGCAACTAATGATATCATGTTGTTTCTTCCACTTCCATTCATGCAATGTGCTTGATTGTGATGTGAGATCATGTGCGAGATTAATTGGTAGTTTTGGCTACCAGTTTTGTCTCGCTCTTTTTTGACTTTGCCTCTGGCATGACCATCTCGGGTTGAGATGGCCCTGACTAGTGGCCATGTTGGGGTGAGATGACCATGGTTTGGAGGCCATATCAAGGTGAGACGACCATGCTTGCAAAGGGGAATACCCCTATATGAGTGGTAGAAATCACTATTTGAGCCCTAGGGCTGCCAAAGTTGGGTCATATGGTTCTAAAAGGAGCTCATATAGGTAGTCCCCTCAATATGACATGTTTTAGGTGTCTACGCAAATAGGGATATATTTTTACTAGAATTTTTAATTTTCAAGTGCTCTTATATTTGATAAAATATAGGGTGGAAAATGAAATAATAGGATCTAATGGTCATGTTCATTCTGTAGGTGAAGGATTTTAGGTCCTTGAGGGGAAAAAATCCTATATTGATTAGATGGATAATTTTTTGAGAGAGCATGAGATAAGAAGCATTTAGAGAAAATATATGTAAAAATTGTAGATGAAATATTGTTGGAAATATATGGGAAAGTTTAAGCAAAATGATCAATGAGCTTTAGGATGAAGTTACTAATGGGTTACAAGGATTTTTGTTTTAGGTTCTCAACAAAAAACTACAAGGTAGACTATAAAATTAGAATATACATATAGTGACAAAAACAATTTTGGAGGAATATTTGTTGATACCCATGAGTAACAAGGCCTTGCTTTCTTGTATTCATAAAATATTAAGATGTGTTCGCAATGGCACTTATGGAGTGTCATAGGACAATGAATGACTAATTTTTATGATGGCTTTGGGTAATGTAGTGTTTCTTTCAATAAATATTTTTTGTCTATTTTATTTTGCTTTAATTTATAATATGAAAATCTAAGTACAAGGAATATATTTGATGAAGGATTTTTTTGTGAAATTTGTACTCACTTTGCTTATATTAACAATGGTCTAAAAATATAAGATATTTTATTAAATATAAGATTCCATCAAAAAGATATGGACATATAGATTTGAGATCATTAGAAGTATAGTCATGTATTATTAAAATTAGTTAATGGTATCTTAGTTGTTAGTGCATGATATATTTATGCATAAGTTGACATTATTTAGTTGTCATTAAGATTAATTAATAAACATGTGCATATATGTCCTTATTTTTTATCTATAATAAAACATTTATTTAATATACTTTTTTATCTATAATTATCTTATGATAAATTTTCCATCTCATTATATTATGGTAAATAACATATACAAACCTAAGTGTTAAATCTAGTAGATTTACTTCATATCACTTTTTTTTAAGATTGTGTATTTTATAAACTACTATACAAAAATAAAATTATTTTTAACTTGAAAATGTATAGAAGGATTTCAAAATGTCAATGTGTAGAATGTGATTAGTGTTTAGGGAAGAAAAGGACCTACCTAATTTATAAGGTAAGCTATATATGGATTACAAGGTATTCTAGTGAAAGTTTATTAAAATTACCCTTCACAGGTGTCTTAAGAGTTATTATCCTATGCAACATTCTTCTAACATCCAATATTATATATACAGAGGCACATCATTAAAAATAGATTCACTCAATAGAATATACCTCTAGAAAGGAGAATTCAACTTTTCAAGTTTTGCACTTTTGCTTTTCAAGCAATAAATTAGCTCGAGACGTTTTTCATAGGACTGCCCAAACTTCCAAACTCGTTTCGGCCATATCTCACTCATCCGGACTCGGATTGAGCTAAAATTTTGAGGGTAGATGCCTGAAAAACCCTAGAACGTCTCCACCAATTTTCATATCATTTGGAGCAACACAGATCCTAGCGCATCCCTATGTGTGAACGAGATATTTGGCAAGCGACTATGCGAGGGTTTCATCTGGGTTGAGTGCAAGCAGCTCCAGAGGTTGGTTTTTAGGGCCTTCGGGCCCTAGCGGCCAATATTTTTGTGGTTTATGCTCAATATTTTAGCAGGAAATGTTGCAGGGGATCCAAGATGGGTTAGAAATTTGTCTTTCAACAGATCATACTGTGAACTTGAGTGACAACGACTTCCAATTTGCTGCACAAAAGAAAAGTGAAAACCATACCTTTCCACGACGTCTAGGGCAAGGATTAAAGAGATCACGAAACAAGTTTCAAGCAGTTGATCAAAAAATGGCTCATATCTCAAGTGAATCTGGTGCTAAGGTGCACCCACAAAATAATTCTACTATGAAAACCCCTGTCAAGGGTAAGAATTTCGAAGACTCAGTCCCAAAAATGAATTTTAGGGATGCCCTTCATGGTGGACAGCCTCAGCCCAATGCTAATATCAATCTTAGGGCTTCCCATAAACCTCTAAGAATGCCTAATATTGATCCCAGGAAAACAGAGTCAGGATGTCTTAAAGCAGCTGATGGAACTCCTATTGTTAAGCTTGATATGGGTAACATTCAGACTGGCATTGAAGATTTGGAAAAAAGAGGACTAATTTGTCGGTTCATGGGTTTTCGTCCGAGTCTATCTGCTTTCAAAGTCTGGGCTACAAAAAGCTAGAAAACTAAAGGTGAGTTACAAATCTCTATTTATCCAAATGGTTATTTTCTTGTTTTATTTGCTAATAATGAAGATAGAGAGAAAACTTTTCAAGGGGGTCCTTGGTTTTTTGGAAGGGCGAGGGCTTTTCATGAAGCCCTGGCATACTAAATTTAAAGCCAAAGAAGAGATGCCTTCTATAGCTCCCGTGTGGGTTAGACTCTTTGGCCTCCCTATTGAATTTTGGAATCCTACTATTTTTTCTTCAATTGGAAACTCTTTAGGAACTTTTATGATGACTGCTGATTGTACTCAAAATTTTGAACATATTATTTATGCTCGGATTTGTGTTTTAATGGATTTTGACAAACCCCTACCTAAAAATATCACATTACAATTTGGGGAAGACACTTGGGAGCAAGTAGTGGACTATGAGAACATTCCTTTTCGTTGTAGAATTTGCCATGAATATGGTCATTTGGCCAATGCTTGCCCAAATAAAATTCCTGATCAAAAGAAAGAAGATATAAACTCAACAGGTTTCCAAATACCTAAGAAGAAGAACACTAAAAAAAAACCAGTTATGAAGGATCAATCAAAGTCATCTGCTAATATGTTTGAAATCCTTTCCACAAATGATGTCCCAAGTGAGGAAGAGGAAATAATGGAAACTGAAATCTTAGAAACACAATTTAAATATGAAGGGAAGAACTCAAGAGACAAACCAACAAATCAAAGGTTTTCAACAGAAAAAAAGGAGAAAATTTACACAAGAAAAACAATCTTTCAAATGTCAAAACTTCAAATAATGCAGGTCCCAATATAGACTCCGTTGAACCATCTAGTAAAATTTTGGCTATGTACGAGCATTCTTCAAGGTTAGAAGCCATCTCAGATTCAATTGGAATAAGTCAAGAAATAGGGAAAAAAAATTGAAGATGGATTCTAATCAAAAAGCGAGGTCGCAAGACCAATCAATATCATATGGTAAAAGAAGGTGAAAAGCTTGTAGAGGAAGGTAATATTAATGCCCTTCCCAACTTTTTTAGCCCTGGTATTAATGAAGATCATCACTTGGAATATTAGAGGACTCAAAGGGAGTCTTTCAAAACAAAATGAAATTAGAAGAATGATTCGGATAAATCATCCACATCTTGTTTTCCTTCAAGAAACAAAGATGTCAATGGAGGATATGGACTCAATTGCCAGTAAAATTTGGCCAGCTAGAAAAGTGGTTTCCCTCGGTTCCCAAGGGACTTCGGGTGGCATTGCTTGTCTTTGGGACCCAAAAGAGGTAGTTATTCACCATATGGTTGGCAGTTGGGGTTTGTTGGCTATAGCTATTCAAAGTAGACATTCCAACCAGATTATGCTCTGCATTATTGTTTATGCTCCGACTTCTTTGGAGGAAAAAAGAAGACAGTGGAAGGATATTACTCATATTATCTCTCATTTTCCTAAAGCTTGGATCTTGATCGGAGGAGATTTCAATACCATCCTCTCTCTAGATGAGAAAAGGGGGGAAATAGAAATTTGGACAAAAGCATCGGACCTCATGAGCGAATATATTGCAAACCTCCATCTTGTGGATATCCAACTCAGATAATGGCCTTATGACTTGGTCTAATAGAAGGCAAGGCTTAGCTTGTATAATGGAGAGATTGGATAGGTTTTTGCTCTCTGAAAATTTCTTAATCCATGGTCACATTCCTAAAGTGAAGACTCTTAATAATGCTGGTTCGGATCATTGGCCAGTCATGGTGGAAATGTGGAAAACCAATGTGAGTTTCTCTCCTTTTCATTTTCAATTAATGTGGCTTAGAGACATTTCCTTCGGACCTCATGTGCAACAATGGTGGAAGGAAGGTAAACCTAGGCATGGGACTAAGATGTTCTGTTTTGCCAAAAGACTGCAATACATTAAATCCAAAATCAAGACTTGGAACTGGAAAGAGTTTGGGGATGTTCATAAAAAAAAACATGAAGTTATTGCTCATCTTGAAAATTTGAATAAGAAAATCCGTTTAGATGGCCTCACGGAGAAGAGAAGTGCAGATGAAATTAAACTCACAACTCAGTTAGAGGAATGGGAAAAAAGAGAAGAAATCTTATGGAAGCAAAAATCTAGAATTCAATGGCTCAAAGAAGGAGATCGAAACACAAATTTCTTCCACAAATCTCTTCTAGCTCGAAGATCTCACAACTTTATTTCTTCCTTAAAATCAGATTCTGGAGATGTTGTTTATACTTGGGATGGCATGAACTCTATTGTTGTTGATTACTTTTCCAATATTTTTGTTGCTACTCCTCTTGACTCAGCTTCACAACAAAATGTTCTTCAAGAAATCCCTTCTCTTATCACTTTTGAGGAGAACTCTATTTTTGCTTCTATTACTATCAATGAGCTTCAACAAGTAGTTTTTAAAATGCAAAAATGGAAAACCCCAGGTCCTGATGGTTTTCCCATTGAGTTCTACCAAGAGTTCTGGGATATCCTTCATGTTGATTTATTAGAGGTGGTGGAAGAAGCCAGGAAAGCCAAAGAAATTTTGAAGGTTATCAATAAAACTTATATTACTCTTGTTCCAAAAGCTCAAGAGGTTGATCATATCTCAACTTTTAGACCTATTGCTTTATGTAATGTTCTTCTCAAAATCATTACTAAAATCATGGCGAGAAAGGTTGAAGCCTCTTTTGCATAAGATTATTTCCCCAGAGCAAGGGGGTTATGTGGAAGGACGTCAAATAGTAGATGAGATAGTTCTTGCTCAGGAAGCCATCCATTCCATGGATATGCAAAATTCTCCTTCCATGTTCATTCGGTTAGACTTATCCAAAGCTTATGACAGAGTGGATTGGCACTTCCTTATCAAAGTTTTGAGGCAATTTGGTTTCTCTAAGGATTGGATGGATTGGATTATGGGATGTATCTCTTCAGTTTCCTACTTAGTTCTTATCAATGGCAGGCCTTCTCAGTCATTCCCAGCTTCCAGAGGTATTAGGCAAGGTGACCCGCTATCCCCTTATTTATTCATCATTCTTGTTGAATGCTTGGGTAGGACTATAACCAAAAAGAGGGAAAACAAAACCCTTGAGGGAGTTACCATTGCTCATGGAGCTAGACCTATCTCTCATCTTCAATTTGTGGATGACTCTACTCTTTTAGGTAAAGCTACAATTAAGGAAGCTTCTAATATTAAGCAAATCATTAGCTGTTTTTCTAAGGCTACTAGGAAGTTGATCAATGAAGACAAATCTAAAGTTATTTTCTTTCACTGCTCTACTAGACAGGAATCCATGGTCTTGGATAAATTAATATATAAGAAGACCTCTCTTCCAATCACTTATTTAGGTATTCCCATAAATATTCAAAGGCAGAAAAATAAATATTGGAATTGGTTGTTGGACAAAGTCAAGAAGAAAATTGGAAAGTGGACCAACAAGTGGCTTTCTTACGGGGGTAGAATCACCTTGGTAAAATCAGTCCTTCAAGCTATTCCTATTTATGTTTCTTCCATTTTGAATATCCCAAAGGTTGTTCTTCGAGAATTGGATCAAATCAGTCATCGTTTCCTTTGGAGTGGTACTAAGGAGAAAATAAAATGGGCCTTGGTGAAATGGGATACTTTATGTCTTCCTAAGAGTGAAGGGGGGTTAGGATTCTGGTCTTCTATTAATAACAACAAAGCTTTAGCTGCTAAATTATATTGGAGGATGTTGCATAACCCCAATGCTCTTTGGGCCAATAATCTTCATGCTAAATATGCTGAGAACAAAAGTCCTGAAGACCTTGTTCGCTATCAACTTCCTACCAAAGGTTCTCCCATTTTAGCAGTTCTTAAGACTGGTGAGGATTTGATAAAGAAAAAATTATTTTGGATCATTCATAATGGTCAACAGGCAAATTTTTGGATAGATTCTTGGGATGGTCACAAGCCTTTGATAACTCAGTTTCTCGATTGGAGGCCTTGGATGGAGGAGCTTCACCGAGCTAATTGGATAAAGGTGGCTAATTACTATCGGTACCATATTGGTAATTCAAAGGTTGGTAGATATTGGATCCCTATTGAGGATTGGCCTATTCAAATCCCAGAAAGGCAAAGACAAGATATCCAAGGCATCCTTCATATGAGATCCCTCTCTTGGTCCCATGAAAAAGATTGTTTTGGATGGAACAACACTACTAAGGGTGAGTATTCAGTTGCTCAAGGTTATTTGACCTTATGCCATAATAATCCCAACCATTCTTCTGACATATTTTCTCGATTGTGGGCTCAAAAGCTCTGGCCTAAGGTGAGGTTCTTTAATTGGCTTTTATTGCATCGTAGGGTGCTTCTTGGTGAGCAACTTATGAAGCGTGGTTTTCATGGCCCTTTTAGATGTGAAATGTGTGAAGAGAATGTAGAAAATCTCAACCATATTTTTATTGAGTGTACTTTAGCCTCTGAGCTATGGAGGAGAATGGCCACTTTACTTGGCTTACAATGGTCCAATTTTTTTACTTTTGAACAACTTTGGAGGGATTGGCCTAATCAAGAGGGTGTTGATCATTTTATTAGGCAGTTAGTTTGGATGGGTTCTACCATTCTTCTTTGGAATATTTGGAATGAAAGGAACAACCGAATTTTTAATCAAGATAGGAAGGATATTCACTATATTTGGCAAAAGACCATAGCCAACTTAGTTGAATCAGTCCATCAACTCCTTAATCACCCCCAAAACTCCCACCAAATATGGGATCAAGTGATGCAAATATTGAAGATTAAATCTTCTAAGGGCAACCAACTTAAAGGGAATGTGAGTATTAGTAAGATGGATAGGACTAGAAATTGGCAACCTCCTCCTAAGGATTTTGGAAAAGTCAATACTGATGGAGCCTCTAGAGGGAACCCTGGAAAAGCGAGTGTGGGAGGAATTGGTAGACTTTCAGATGGCTCCCTGGTTTTTACTTTTGCTGAGAATTTGGGTATTCTTTCCAATAACCTTGCTGAGGGGTATGGTATCCTCAGAGGCCTTCAGGAGGCTACTAAGGTTGGATGGGAAAAGGTGTTAGTTGAGTCCGACTCTCAACTTATGATTAATCTCTTGAAGACTCCTTCTAAGAATCATAAGGTGGATTGGAGAATAAAAATAATTATTGAGAAGATTCAATTAATCCGGATGGGATTTTTGAAAGTTGATTACAATCATGTGGTCAGAGATCAAAACAAGAGTGTTGATGCTTTAGCTAATTGGGCTTTGGACAAAGGTGATCTTACTTGTTATGGCCACCCTCCTATATGGTGGGCTTCTCAAATTAGGGAAGCTCTTCTTTCTATCATTTCTTTGGATGGCTCCAGTTCGAAGGTACCTAGTTTCTTCTTGCTTTTTTTTTTTTGCTTCTCTTTGGTTCATTCAGTTTTTTTTAGTTCCCTAGCTCATTCTATTCTTTATTTTGTTTCCTCTGTTGATTCTTGCCTTAATAGTCTTCTGGTCTAGATAGGTCATTGTTATGTTCAATTTTTTTTTCTTTTTTCTTTTTTGTTTTTTTTGTTTAGTTTTTTAAGGTGGGTGGGTTCTTTTGTTTTGTTTTGTTTTTGTGTTCTTTGTGTTGTTTTTTGTTGTTCATGTGTTTTTGTTGTTTTGTTTTTTATTTTTTATGTTTTTTGTTATTGTTCTTGTGTTTTTTTCGTTCTTGTTCTTGGGTTTCTCTTTGTTTGTGTTATTTCATGTTTTTATGTGTGAGTGTTTTCTATGTTTTTTGTTTTTGTTTATTGTTTGTTGTTGGTTGTTTTTTATTTTTATTTATTTTTTATTTTTTAGGTTTTGGTTGTGTTTATTTTTCATGTTTTTTTTGGGTTATGTCTTTGTAGTGTTCTATTGTTTTTGTCTTGTTTGTGTTTTGTTATGTGGTTCTTGTGTTTTTCTATGTGGTTTGTGTTGTGGTTTCTTTTATCTTATTGTGCGTGTTTGGTTGTGCTTTTGTTTTTTGACACACTCAAGGAGCATGTTTTTTATTTTATTTTATTATTTTTGTTGTTATTTACTTATTTTTAAATTGGTTTTGTGTGTTTGTTTGCTCCTTGAGTATGTCAAAGGTGGTAGGCCAGGTCCGAGTCCTGGATGTTTTTGGCAGAATGGATACCCCCGCCTCCTTGGGTCTTACCCGAAAGTGGCATCCCTTTTGGGATGTTTTCCACGAATAATATATATATATACCTCTATATTTTAAATAGTGCATATGTAATTGGAAGAATTTTATGCTATTTTCTTTTCCAAAATAATGCATCAAACAAGAATAGAAATTTTATGTAAAGAAAATCCTTTCATTATAACTAATAGGCATTGTAAGGATAGGATCAATGTATTTTGAATCCCTATGGTCAAGATAGACAAGTATTTTAGCATCAAGTACTATGATTGGAGGAGCCAAGAAAGGTGGTGTTTGGGAAAAAAGGTGTGCCTTTGCTTATGAGTGTGTGGTATTTTACTAAAGTGGTAGACTTAAAAATTCAATAGCACTAAAAATATTTAGGTTAGAACCATTGCTATTTGCCATAAAATATTGAGGTTGTATTGGTATTAGTTGAACGCTCTTATTGGGGAATGGGTAGAGGAGTTTTCATGCTCAAGGATAAGTGGGAAGTCATACATGTCGGTCACTAAAAATGGTTTGTACCATAGAAATAGGACCATGCTTCACAATATTTATAAATTATAAAATTAATAATGAATGATCCTCATGAGCATGAATAATATTGACAAGGGAGTATCTTATTTGATTTTGTCCCCTCATTAAAGAAAAGGCACATGCCAATCATAGGAGAAAGCAATAGCCTTTGCACTCATATGTTAACCTTCACCCCTTGTATGTAGCTAGAATCCTAGGTGTAAACCACTAGATTTATTCTTTCTAATAATGAACCTACTCTAGTTCTCTAGTATATGTGACATTTAATTTCCCCTACATATCTTATTAGGGACATCAAGTGATAGTCCTTCCAAAACCTTATAAAATTTTCTAATAACATTGGATACTTAGAATTTTTGTGTAGATTGTTAGTATATGTTAAGGACTAATAAAGTAATATAACATTCTAATGGAAAATAAAAATGTTGAACATATAATAAGCATTCATTTTCAATTATCTATTTATTGAGTGACATTGAAAACATGTTTGACAAATCTATCTTTGTGATTTCAAGAAAATATCTAATGGAGCTAAGTTTTTATAAATAAAAAATTAGTAAATTTTTGATAAATTATTAGATATTAAACCTTACAAATTTCATATCTCAATGGTATTATTCAAATTTTGTTTTATGTTAATGTTTAAAGCATAGAGATATGACCTTTGTGTTTGAACAAATTCACATCATCTCCATGTTTGTTAACTTTGATTTATACTCACATTAGACCATTTTCAAAGACATTGTTTTAGTGATTAGAATTTATCACATCTCTATTAGGTATTTCATTATCACATGTTGTCTAAGAAAAGTATCCCATTATATGCAAAACATTTAAATGTTAATATTATATAAAATATTTTATACATTGCCTTAGATTATTTTTAGTCATTTTAAATATTTTTATAAACTAAATATTCTTTTTTAATACTTAGATCACATTTTGAAATGTTTGATGGCCTTTTTACAAATGCACATTCTATACATAAAATTTAATTAATTTCAATACAATTTAAAATATGTAATAAGATTTTTTGTTAGAAAACACATGCATATGATGATCTATGACCATGAGAGGCTCAAAACCAAGATGTATTTGTAGTTAATGGCCCCACTCACCACTCTGTAGGATCTTATGGTATTTTTACCATGGTTTTATATGATAAGCTTCAAATTCTCTACTACATCTTTGTTGATGTTTGGAATATCTCTAATTTTATTTACAGCGAGATAAACTATTCTAAATTATAAAATATAACCTAACACCTCTTCTTAAACCTTTTATGTTTCCAATTTTAAAAACATACTAGATACAAATTGAACCCAAAGGTGTTTCAAAGATTAAACTTGCTAAATTGGGTCAAATAAATCAATCTTTAAAAATAGTTGCTAAACATATTTTAAACAATAAACATGTTCTCTCACCTAGTTAACCAAATATTATACCATATTTTACTTGAACTAATAGACATAACCAATTTGAAAACATAAATTAAGTAAGACTTTATATTGTTGAGATGGTAAAACCTTTAAAGGTTAACATAAATAAACTAACCAACAATTACATAGTACAATATACATATAAAAGAACATAAATTGAAAATAAATTAAAATCATATGGTATGGCTAATTTTTGAATCAAATGCATCTACATATTTTTTGGCATTCATATGCAACTTTTATAATTGAGAGATTTTTCTTTTCCTTATGAACAAGATATTGTTGGCAAAGGCATTATTATCAGGTACTTATTTTCATCCATTCGAGTATTTATGTGATGGGTTGCTTATGGTTTCTTAGCTTCAATATTCACATTATCTTAGGTTTTTTCAAAGACCCATCAACCTTGCTTTCATGTTTCTACGTCTGTTTTGTTTCTTTTCATTGGAATTTCCAAATCCTACTATTTTTAATTTGCATTAACAATAAGTTGTTCAAATGGTGGGGAAATTGTATGGCATGGCTAATTTCTGAATCAAATGCATCTATGTCTTTTTTGGTATTCATATGCAACTTTTATAATTGAGAGATTTTTTTTCGTTATGAATAGGATATTTTGGCAATGGCAATGTTGTTAGGTACTTATTTTCATCCATTCGAGTATTTATGTGATGGGTTGCTTATGGTTTCTTAGCTTTTTGGCTTCAAGATTCACATTATCTTAGGTTTTTTCAAAGACCCATCAACCTTGCTTTCATGTTTCTATGTCTGTTTTGTTTCTTTTCATTGGAATTTCTAAATCCTACTATTTTTAATCTGCATTAATAGTAAGTTGTTCAAATGGTGGGAAAAATTATATGGCATGGCTAATTTTTGAATCAAATGCATCTACATATTTTTTGGTATTCATACACAACTTTTATAATTGAGATATTTTTATTTTCCTTATGAACATGATATTTTTGGCAAAGGTGTTGTTGTCAAGTACTTATTTTCATCCATTCGAGTATTTATGTGATGGGTTGCTTATGGTTTCTTATATTTTTGACTTCAAGATTCACATTATCTTTCAAAGACCCATCAACCTTGCTTTCATGTTTCTACATTTATTTTGTTTCTTTTCATTTTCGTTGGAATTTCCAAATCCTACTATTTTTAATCTTCAATATGCACAAACAAGTTTATAAGGAGATCACTAGAAGACTGACTAAAATTATTAAGCACAAACAATTTTAGTAAAATATCATTAAAAGATTGACTAAATAGTAAAATGTGCAGAAAATCTTAAAATTGCATAAAACAAAGTAGATGCCCTTCAAAATTTTGTCATGTAGGTAAGTAGGTGAAACAAAGGTATGGCCAAAAAGAAGAAATTTAGGATTTGTTTAAGCTATATATAAAATAAGACTCATAGATCTATAAAAATATTGCATTATGCAATTGTTTAAAGGAAATTTTGAATTACTATGGAATATAACTCTTTTATGATATTTTTTATGGATTCACTTTTGTAAAACATTTTTTATTGGGTTACTTTTATTAAAATATTACATTTGTTATAGTGTTAATTAAACTATATCCTACTTTTTTTAGCAAGGTAAGTCTTGGCACATACATACATACATACATATATATATATATATATATATATATATATATATATATATATATATATATATATAGAACCAAAAAAATTATGGTTGTCACATACATAAAGTCTGACTTGCTTCATTTTGTGCAGATAGTATCCTTCACTGTTAAGCTTTCATTGAGATGTTTCTACTTTACAACTTATCTCTTGCAATCATGACATTGTTGATAGGATGAGAACAAAAACTTTCTCATTCTGTAACAAATTGCTAAATAATATTAGAAAATAATTCTTTCAATTTTTGAAATATGTTATAGATATTGTAGCCATTCCTTTCCAACTATGCTTAATCCTAACTACTTGCAAAGAGTGTTGGTAAATTTTAATAGATGAACCTATCTCTACACTTAAAAATGAAATCCTATGTGCTTAACCCATTCACTGTATTTAAGAATATCAATAGGTAATCATGCATAGGTTATCCATAGAGAAAGGAAATATTATTCATTCACCTTGGAGATGAGTTGCAGCACCTTTGAGATCAAGGAAAATGAGACTTTTTAAATAAAAATACCCCTTTAAAACCGAAATAGGGATGGAATAGTTGCATTTCTTGTCCAAAACACTAGTGCATCTCTATCCCAAGCAAATAGGATATTTTAAAGGAAAATACCCCTTTCAAATTGAAATATGGATAGAATGGTTGCATTTATGATCCAAAACACTAGTGCATCTCCATCTTACTTCTCCATGAGACCCTGTACTTAATGATTCATCCATCAAGAAATATTCTTGAAAATAGAGAGGCCTTCTATTGTACACATTTACAAAGGATCTCAGTATGGAAAAAAGGCAAGTAAAACCAAACTATCAGAGTGACTACTATAACATTTTGTTAAATGCTTCAATAGTTGGCAATAAGATCAATTGAACACAAGAAATACGTTAAACAAATTGTATAAGACTACCAAAAAATATTTAAACTAACTACATTAGATTACCAAAAAATAATTTTCAAACTAGGAAGCCTTGGAATAGAGCATCCTTTTAGCATGGTTGCTTTTAGCTTATATGCTTTAAAAACACGTAGGCAAACTAGCATCCTTTAAATGTCCATAAGCTAGAGATGTGTTGCACTTGTCCATTGCTCTATCTTGGTGCCAGTTCAAACAAATCTTGCCAAAGAACATATTCTTGTCCACTCAATTCTCAATTTGAATAGTCAACATTCCTAACATCAGCCCAACCACATTTTGATGTACAACGCAGATATTGATCCCAAAATTTTAAAAAAAGGTAAACATATCTACTAACATTTTTATGTGTCTTGAGTCCATTGATAGAAGAGTGACTTGCACCTAAATTGGGTATGCAAAAAGATTTTAAATTTATCCTTGGGAAAACACCTATTCATCATGAGATTAATGTTATATTCAAAAAATTATCTCCCATCTTATCCAGGTCACTACCAATTTGAATTGATTTCCTCATTCATTTCCAAAAGTGTGGGTGTTGGACTATCTGATGAATCATTGCACTAATGTCTTGCTATATTTTATCAGCATTTAGCTTGGCTTCCAAAGACTTGTCTTTGCCCTTCCTTTGAGAGTTGTCAAAGGGTTCTAAAATCTATCTTATCCTCCACATAGTCATGATAGTGATGCATTTTTCTACCATATGACTAGGCAAATGGCCTCCTGAATAAGTCCTAACTTTGGAAGGAATAGTCTTGAGTGAAAAATTATAGTTGTCTTCCCATTTATTGTCAAATATTGGAGATGCTATGTCACCTCCCAAAAAAATTAATAGATTGATAAAATTAATATTTTTAAGATGGATGATGTGGTAGGATAGAATTTATTAATTTATTGAAATTATAAATATCAATTTTAATTATTATTGATTATACTGTTGTACTACTTACAATTTTTTGCTATAAGTATTGATAGGTCACCCTCCAAGAAAAGTGGAAAGGTGTCATATTGGAGAGGGCCATAGATATACAAGTAAAAAAATGATTTAGAGGGACCTGCACACCACATATGTACAACATTGAATGAAAGAGAATTTCATTTTTACATGATGGCTTGTGTAGTTTGGACATATATTTGTTGAAACTTTTCTGATTGAAGAGTCTATGATCAATTTTTAGAAAATAAATTAAAAGTATTTAAATGTGTTGGACCAATGTTTTTGTATTCTCTCTACATTTAATGGTTTTTTGATTAAATGTTGATTGAAGTTGGGTGATTTCTCCTTTATTAGTTTCTTGTAAAGTTATTTTTTAAAAAGTTTTAGAGGGTTGGGGGAATATAGTTTTAATTTGATCCATACACCATCATGGTAGCTTACCATGCCTTATAAATCTGTACAAATTATAAACCTTCTTTGCACCCAAATTTAAAACCCTCCTTTTTCTTTAACTACTAGAAGGGCACATATCTTATTGGAGGAGGCTTCTTTGAGAAGAATGGTAGGGGTTTGTTCTTGTGGAGGTTGTGTATTGAGAGAGAGAGAGGGATAAATAATGGTTGCATGGCATTCCTTCCCTTTCCCTTGCTTTATTTTGAAATAGAACCATGCATGGCACCCAATTTCAAAACCTTGTAAATTTAATGCTTAGAAACCATCTTGCGCATTGTTGGGATACCCTATTGAGGAGGTCTTGGTCCTATGAGAGGGTATTGGCTAGAATAATCAATGAAAGAAATATGAAACAAAGTAGTAGGGAGCTTTTTCAAGTCAATTATTTCTTCCTACTTAGTAGTTATTTTGAATTGAAGGCACTATATTGCAATTTTTCTACTTGAATCTTTTCAGCTTTCTAAAATAGGTGTTTTAGGAAATGATTACATGTGTAAGGTTTTGAGGTGGGTTGGTGGTAGGGTTGGTGGTATTTTCAATTTTTACTACCTGATGAACACTAGTAAAGAAAAATATACTATAATTTTTAAATTTTGACCTTGCATGCTTTCAAATATCCATAGATTTTACATATTAATATTAATGTGATATATCAAATACTCATAAATACTAGATATTGGTAAAATATCCTTTGCAAATGGTTAGAATATTTGAGGCATCCATAAATTACAAATGATTGGAATTTTTGAGGTATCCATATATTCTATAGTTTGGTTCTTTTCTAAATTGTCTAGAAAAAATGGAAGTAGCCTAAACTATGGTGAATATTTTGAGTTACTTGTGAAGATGTTACAAGAAAAACCTCGAGTTAGTAGGATGGTTGCTCTTTCTTTCAAAAAAAATGGTATAGTTTTTATAACATTGATCTTGCCAATATGGACTATTGTAAGATTTTAAATAGGCTTTTGTTGCAAATGTTTAGTTCAACATTGCTTGATAGGATTTATTTTATAGAGCTAAAGTTATCCTTGTGACAAGGAGATCATACATGATTAATGAACTACCTTGTTTTTATTGAACACCATCCTTTGTATACAAATATGTAGGAAGTGATTGATACTTGGTTTTACCATCATCCTTAGTGTAAACCTTGTCATTCAACCCTACTCTAAAACCTTATAGGTCTTGAGGAATGGAAGATTTTGAAATTTCTGCTTCGATCAGAATATAAGGTCCTTGGTGAACTCAAGGTAAAGGAAAACTTGTTCTAACTATAAGAGACTATTGATAGTTGAAGTTGCATGTTTTTATGCCTCGTAAATATTGATACTTTTACATGAGACTGATTAAGTTGTTTGAACATTGTGACTAAATCATTTAGGTGATTTTCTAACACATTACATGAAACTACGATGATGAAGTTGCTCATGTTTTGTACCTTATACATAATTTATTATCAACTGAAGTTACTTGCATGATTGTTCATAAGTATATATTTCATATTAAATGATTTGTTTATGACTGATTTAGAGACTTGGGAATAATTTATATTGTCAATGATGTATAGGACCTTTGTATTGCCTTGTTTTGTTATTGTTAGACAATTTAATACAATGGGATCCAAATATTATCCTCCTTTTGTTTGTACTTCTACCAATGGGCATCAGGGATGTACATATTTTGTTTTGTCTTTCATGGGTAGGGCCCCCAATAGAAGCCCCTTTGGATTATATATATATATATATATATATTATTGTAGAGCTATAGAATTAGGAAAGAGTCCATTCACTCTTACACTTCCCAACAAAATGGCATAGTAGAGAATAAAATAGAAAGTTCATTAAGATGTCTAGGAGTATACTGTAAACTAAGAAACTTGGTAACGAGTTTTGGGGAAAAACAACTCCTATAGTTGTACATATCTTAAGTCAGTTCTCTAAAGAGGCACAACTAGAACAAAAATTGAAAAAAAAAAAGGATTGGTAGTCTGTCAGCAAGGCCTCCCAAAAAAATTGAATTAGGAAATAATCAAGAGGAAAGGCAAATGTTTAAAATAATTAAAATAAAAAAAATTCAATCCAATCCCCTCCTTTTTTTGGTAGTGTTTTTCCTTTTAAGACATTTCCCCCCTTCTATGATTTTCCATATTTCTCCTTGATTTTTTTCCCTCTTTTTCATTTTTTTTAAATAAAGTTTGCCGAAATTAAATGAATGGTAAATTTTTATATTTTTCCCAGTTTTTGTAACACTCAACAAGACATAAGACCAATATGACACGCTTAAACATTTTTGAGTGTGTTGCCTATGCACATGTTCCCAAAGAGAAGTTAGACAATAAAAGTACCAAGTGTATATTCATTAGCTATGCCAGAGGGACAATAGAATTATGGGTTATTTGACCTTTTGAAAAGGAAATCTTTGTAAGTAAAGATGTGATATTTGATTAAAAAAGGTAGCTATTAGCATGATCCATTCCAGGTGAGTTAAGAGATAACAAAGGTAAGGAGGTAAACTTTGATGAAGATCATACTTGAATCACTTGAAAAGGAAAATCCCAAGTGGCTAGAGAAGAACCACTCCCCAATCATATATTAGATACATAATTTGCTAATATCAATAACCCACGTAATGAAAATCAACTAATCACAATATTTAAGGAGGCAATATAAAAGAAGTCCAACGGAAAAGAAGTTTGATGCATCAGAGAGGAATAAGACATAGGACTTGATAGAATTATATGATGGTAAGGATGTGATTAGTACCAAATGGGTATATAAAACTAAGTACAAGTTTGAAATTTTATTGAAATATATAAGGTCAGTTTAGTGTTAGAAAAATTAAACCAAATTTGATGCCTTACAGATCATATCAACATAAATCTAATCGCCATAATTTTCAAGCATGCGCAATTAATACGGGTAGTTACAGTTCAGTGATTTAACGATTGGTTAGAAACCCTAGTTCAGCGCATGTCAAAGGATAAGCCTTATCCTCCCTTTTGCCTGGATATAAAAGGCGAAGTGGTCTTTTAGAAAAAATATCGAGGTATATCGAAGCAATGCACAATAGTGCAAGTTCTGGCAAAGCAGAGGAGAAGAGTGAGAAGGTGAAGCAGCTTTCATCGACTCCCCTGTCTTAAGTTTATCCTGCAAGTAGCTTGTAGATGAGTTTTTAAAGCTTTGGCTGAAGAAGCACTTTTTTTAGTCTATATTTTGCCTTGTAAAACTTCAACCGCGGTCTAGTCTGATTTAACGAATAATATGCATTTCTCATCTATTTAAATCCTATGCATTTTCTTCATTTCTAAAAATTTTATTTCATAATTCTCCTCTGAATAGATTATCTTACCTCTTTAATATTCTGCCCTTAAGTGATCCACAAGGGGGTGCTAGTTCTTTAAGCACTCCACAAGGAAGCGCTAGAGTAGAAAGCACTCCACACGGGAGTGCTAGAGCCGAAATCACTCCATAAGGGAGTGCTAGAGCCAAAAGCACTCTAAAAAGGAGCACTAATTTTGGAAGTGCTCCATAATGGAGCACTTATCTTGGAAGCGCTCCACAAGGGAGCACTTGTCTCGAAAGCACTTCACAAGGGAGTGCTTGTGCCATAAGTGCTCCACAAGGGAGCACTTATCCCAAAAGTGCTACATAAGGGAGTGCTTATTCCAGAAGCACTCCACAAGGGAGCACTTGTACCAGAAGTGCTCCATAAGGGAGCGCTTATACCGGGAGTACTCCACAAGGGAGCACTTGTCTAGAAAGTTTTCCACAAGGGAGTTCTTGTTCTAGAAGCATTCCACAAGGAAGAGCTTATCCCATAGTATCACGATTAAATTTCTTTCAAATTGGTATTAGAGCTAAAGCCTTCTCGTGGATGATAAGAATCAATAGCTTTCAATAATAATCCTTTGTAGTTACAGATCCCACGATTCAACAACAATAATTATGATTACTGGAGCATTCATATGAGGAACTTGTTTGGGTCATAAGAGTTATGGGACATGGTCTAGAATGGCTATGTAGAGCTAGCAAACGCAACAATGTTGAGCACACTCTCCCAGGAAGATTCAGATTTTCTAAAGGAGAACTGAAAGAAGGACCAAAAGGTATTATTCTACATAATGTAGGCAGTCGAGGAGATAATTTTCCCATGAATTGCTGCAGCAACCACATCGAAGGTGGCATGGAAAATCTTATCCAGATCCTTGTAGGGCATCGACAAGGTAAAATTGTTACGGTTGTAGATGCTAAGGAGGGAATTCGAGAACTTGCAGATGAGCGAGTCAGATTCCATAAGTGAATTCCTCACCCGAAAAATGGATGTCATCAACCAGATGCAGTTGAATGGGGAGAACATGGTGAATTAGAGGATTATGGAGAAGATTATGAGGAGCCTATGAGCAAGGTTCGACTTAGTGGTGATATAAATCAAATAATTGAGGAATTTGACAACCCTCTTTGTGGATGAGTTCATGGGTTCTCTACAAACACATGAGCAGATGCTGATTCACTCAACTCAGTCCTCATTGGAGAAAGCATTCAAGGCGTAGGTCTCATTTCGAGACAATAGCAGACAAGAATCTCACCAAGGAGCCTCAGGTTCTCAAGGAGGAAGAGACAAAGGTAAGCGTGGAAAAGACAACAAGAAAGGAGGAAGGTCAAACTCCAATGATGAAGAGACCAGTTGCAACTTCCATCAAGTAGGAGGAAGAGGCAGTAGCAAAATCTAGCAAGAAGGATCTAATCATAGGAAGGATAAATCAAAGATCCAATGTTATTATTGCAAGAAGTTTGGTCACTATATCTCTAAGTGTAGAAATAATATGGCCAAGGATAACCAACAGCAAGCGCACTACGCATATGAAGCTGAAAATGCAGTGTATAGATGTTGGTGGAGATGTGTTGTTGACTTGCAATATTGAGGAGGAGATCCAGAATACGGTGGGTGCAACAACCACATGACGAGAAACAAAGAGATGTTCTCACATCTGGATGAAATAGTCCAATATGAGGTGAATATGGGGAACAACAAAAATGTTCTTGTAATGGGTAAAATAAAAATCCTTATCTGTACCAGGAAAGGTAAGAGGAAGCATATCATCGATGTCTATTATGTGCCTAGTTTGAAGCACAATTTGTTGAGTGTTGGACAACTTGTGCAGAAGGGGTACATTATTCAATTGAAGGATGGAGTTTGTACCATCAGAGATAAAGAGCATGGGCAGATTATAACTATGTTCATGATGAAGAACAAAATATTTTCACTGCATATTCAGAATGAATCATTGATGTCATTAAGTGCAGTTGTGAAAGATGCTACTTGGTTGTGGCATCTTAGATTCGATCACCTGAGTTTCAATGGCTTGAACTTGCTGCACAAGGAGCAGATGGTAAAGGGTTTACCCCTTATTGAGCAACCAAAGTAAGTTTGTGAAGGTTGCTTACTTGGTAAGCAGCACAGGGATGCATTCCCTGTAGGACAGTCTTAGAGAGCTTCATAACCATTGAAGCTAGTACATTTCGACATTTGTGGTCCAATGTAGACCAACACATTTTTCGATAACAAATACTTCCTAACTTTCATTGATGATTTCAGTCGAAGGACATGGGTATATCCCATCAAACAAAAGGAAGAAGAATTCGATAAATTCAGAGAGTTCAAGGCTCTGGTTGAGAAATAGAGTGGCTACCAAGTGAAGACTCCTAGGACAGATGGAGGAGGTGAGTACATCTCCAATGAATTCCAAAAATTTTGTAAGCAAAATGGAATTCATAGGCAGTTCACTGCTAGATACACACCACAACAAAACGATGTAGCTTAGAGGAAAAACTGAACAATCATGAAGATGGCACAAAGTATGCTAAATGTAAAGGGATTTCCATATGAGTTATGGGCAGAAGTTGTAGCTTTCGTAGTTTATCTACTAAATCGGTGTCCCACGAAGAGTGTGAAGGATAAAATTCCTCAGGAGGCATGGAGCAACCAAAAGTCGAATGTTGCTCACTTAAGAGTTTTTGAGTGCATAGCATATGCACATGTTCCAGATGAGAAGAGGAAGAAGCTAGAAGATAAAGCTGAGAAATGCATCTTCACTGGGTATAGTAAAGAATCAAAGGCATATAGGTTGTATAATCCCATGATGAAGAAGTTTATTATCAACCGAGACATGAAGTTCCTAGAGGATGAAGCCTGGAACTAGAAATAGAATGCTGGTCAGCCAGAACCATCAATCATTGAGTCTGAGGATGTGAAAGAAGACAAGGTACATCAACTTGCAGCTTCAAGCAGAAACTCTAGAGCTAGCAGCAATATCGCCTCATCATCACAAACGCCTCAACTTGCAAGCAGAATCTCCAACTTGAGGACACCCACGAAGATGAGGAGCTTGCAAGATATTTATGAGGTAACCCAAAATCAAGTAGATGAAGAATATTTTGACTTTGCTTTATTTTCTAAGTGTGATCCAATTTCATTTGAAGAAGCAATTCAGAATCAAAAATGGGTGAAGGCAATGGATGAGGAGATAGAAGCCATAGAGAAAAATTAGACATGGCAGTTGATGGATCTCCCAGTAGGGAAGAAGAGCAGTGGGGTCAAGTGGGTATATAAAACTAAGTTTAATGCCACATGAGAAGTTGATCGACATAAGGCCAGACTGATGGTGAAAGGCTACAAGTAGAAGTCAGGAATTGACTATCATGAAGTGTATGCACCTATAGCGAGACTTGACACAATTAGGATGATCATGGCATTGGCAGCCCAGAAGGGTTGGAATGTGTACCAGATGGATGTCAAGTCTGCCTTCCTCAATGGAGTGTTGGAAGAAGAGGTCTACATAGACCAACCACCAGGCTATGAACTATAAGGACAAGAAGGTAAAGTCCTAAAGTTGAAGAAGGCCCTGTATGGGTTGAAGCAAGCACCCAAGGCATGGTACAGTCACATTGATGGTTATTTTTAGGAGAATGGGTTCATAAAATGCCCATATGAGCACACCTTGTACTTGAAGACAAATGCAGAAGGAGAGATGATAATTGTTTACCTGTACGTAGATGATCTGATATACACTAGCAACAACAATGTGTTATTTGACCAGTTCATAACCATGAAGAAGAAGTTCGAGATGACGGACTTAAGGCTGATGAAATAATTTCTAGGTATTGAAGTTGTGAAATTTGCAGATGGCATCTTCATATCTCAGGATAAGTATGTGAAAGATGTCTTGAAGAGGATTAAGATGGAGGATAGAAAACCTACCATCACACCTGTCGTCACAGGTCTGAAGCTGAGCAATATGGATTCCAACAAAAATGTTGATCCAACCTTGTTTAAGAGGTTAGTTGGCAGTCTCATGTATTTGACTGCAACTCGACCAGATTTGATGTTCAGAGTAAGCCTGATTAGCAGGTTTATGGAGACTCCAAAGGACACACGTTAGAAAGCAGGCAAAAGGATTTTGCGCTATGTTAATGGGACGTGAAACCATAGAATTTTTTATGCTACAAAAGACCAGCTGGAACTGGTGGGCTACATAGATAGCGATTGGGCTAGAAGTACAAATGATTAGAAGATCACTTTCAGCTATGCTTTCCACCTTGGATCGGGAGTAGTTTCATGGTCGTCCAAGAAGCAACCGATAGTTGCGTTGTCCATTGTTGAGGTAGAGTATGTTACCGCCACGTCAACCACATGTTAGACAGTATGGCTATGAAGAATTTTGGGTGAGCTGAATCATCCACCATAAGGGGCAACAATTATTTTCTGTGACAACAATTCCGCCATAGCACTATCAAAGGAACCAATGTTTCATGGTAGGACGAAGCATGTCGATATCTGCTATCACTTCATCAGAGAGCTGGTGAAAGCTGACAAAATTATGTTACTATTTTGTAGGTCAAAAGAACAGGTAGCAAATATTTTCACAAAACCTTTGAAGGAGAAAGATTTCAATAGGATTCGGGAAATTTTGGGCGTCAAAGTCTTTGTGAAATATGGTTTAAAGGAGGGTGTTAGAAAAATTAAACCAAATTTGATGCTTGACAGATCGGATCACCGCAAATATGATTGTCACAAATTTCAAGCATGCGCAGTTAATACCGGTAGCTGTAGTTCGGTGATTCGACGATTGATTAGAAACCCTAGTTCAACGTATGTCATAGGATAAGCTTGTCAGAGGATAAGCCTTATCCTCCTTCAGCCCGGCTATAAAAGGTAGAGCGGTCTTTCAGAAAAAATATTGGGGTATATCGAAGCAGTGCACAGCAGTGCAAGTTCTGACAGAGCAGAGGAGAAGAGTGAGGAGGTGAAGCTGAAACTTTCATCGACTCCCCTGTATTAAGTTTATCCTGCAACTAACTTGTAAATGAGGTTGTAAAGCTTCGGTTGAAGAAGCGCTTTTGTTAGACTGTATTTTGCCTTGTAAAACTGCAACCGCAGTCTCGTCTAATTTAATGAATAATATACATTTCTCATCTATTTAAATCTTGTGCATTTTCTTCATTTCTAAAAATTTTATTTCATAATTCTCCTCTGAACAGATTATCTTACCTGCTTAATATTCTGCCCTTAAACGCTCCACAAGGGAGCGCTAGTTCTTTAAGCGCTCCACAAGGGAGCGCTAGAGCCGGAAGCGCTCTACAAAGGAGCGCTTGTCCCGGAAGCGCTCCACAAGGGAGCGCTTATCCCGTAGTATCACGATTAAATTTCTTTCATTTAGTTGCCCAAATATTCTCAACAAGGAGTTGACTACACAAGACATTTGCACCAGTTGCTAAGACAGATACTATCACAACATTATTTGCACTTGCTGGAGAACAAAAGCGGATAGCATATCAAATTGATATGAAATTTCCATTTCTTAATGGTTATGTTGATAAGGAGATATATAGAACCACCCATAGTTTTCAAGGTGCCCGTTGAGGAGAAATTGATATTCAAATTTAGGAAAGAACTATATGGTCTCAAGCGAGCAGCAAGGCATGGTATTTTGGGATTGATACATACTTCCAAGATAAAGGAGTGGTGAAGAATTCTTCAGCTACCAATTTATAGATCATGCAACCAGGACATGCCATTCGTATTGTGGCCTTGTAATATGTATGTCGACGATCTGATATACAATGGTAATAGACTCAGATTATCTAAAAATTTCAGATTAGATATAGTTTCAGAGTTTAAGATGACAAATTTCAGTGAGTTGCATTACTTCCTTCATATAAGGGTTTGATTACACTTTTTGGGTCATAGTCACGGTATGCAATGGATATGTTGCAGAGGTTTCACACGATGGGTTGCAAGCCAGTTGCAACATCAGTTGAGGTCAAGTTGAAGTGATAATGAAGGCCCCAAGTCTCACCCAATATATCGATATGTGATTGAAATTTTGATTTACTTGACAGTTGACACAGTTTATTTGGTACACAGATTTATGGCAGAACGTACGACATTTATTGGATAGCAGCTAAGAAAATCCTCAGATATATCAATGGTACAGTCAATTATAGCTTAGAGAATAGGACCTAATGAGGAGGATGTAATATTGATAGGAAGTCAACATCAGGATATGCATTCAGTATTGGTTCAGCAACAATTGCATAGCGTACCAAAAAGAAACCTACAAAGCCACTATCTCTGACAGAGGCAGAGTACAAGACAGAGTAATACAGGCATGCAAGGCAAGTTGGTTAAGAAAGATTTGTGAAGATACGAAACAACGATAATCTGAGCATCATCCGGATGATCCATTCAGAAACACAATTGTCTCCTCAAATGGTCATTGTGGGGGAGAAATGTTCCAAAGAAAAGCCCATTTGTTCTATTCTAGTCAAATAATTAATCATCCATGTCATTAGTTAGATAGGTGCATGCATTTATAAATGAACTGCTCACCCATGTGAGCAAATGTATTTGGACACACGTGCTAAAAGTCAAGTTCATGTATGATCTGATTACGTATTTCATCTGCTCACCCATGCGAGCAAATGTATTTGGACACAAGTGCTAAAAGTCAAGTTCATGTATGAGCTGATTACGCGTAGATTTTGCATCCTGTTTGTCAATTAATACCCATTGGATGTAGCATATAATAAATGTGACGTAAATGCAATGTTCAAATGAACTTTTGGAAAACAGCATGCTTTCATATTGTTGCCTGCTATTTGGCATTTTTGTTTAATACATTGGCTTTCCAACACAAAACTGTCAAGCTCTGCATACACAAGTGAAATTGGGGTGGACCTGAGACATACAACAATATGCTGGTTTGAGTGTGGGGTGCACTCCTTACCACACCCTGAGTGCACCCAGTGTGGCCTCACGCACCAGGATTGCAGATGGTATGTTCCCCTACATTTTGAAATGCAAATATTTAATTTAAAAAAAGAACAAATCATTAAATATTTATTTTAAAAAATGTTTAAAAACAAAATGGTATGAAAATGAAAGTGAAAAGCATATTTCAACCTGTAATAACCTAAATTCCATTTTTCACCAAGAATTGATTGCACCCAGCCAGCACCCAACATTCCAGTGTGGAAGTGAAGAAAATTTCCACTGTTAAGCCCTGCAGGTTTCAGCTTCAAGTTTCAACTTTTTGATGTCATTGATTTTGGGTCTCAAACATACAAGGTTACAAATACCGTATACCTAAATACTGGGGTCCCTCACCATGCATACCCCCACAACCAAGTTTCAGGGGGTTCACATCAGGTGTTGTATACCTCCACCCTGCACACCCATGTGACATTCCTAAAACAAAACAACTCTGGCCCAGCCAGACGTTTACTAAACACCTGCTTCTCCTTAACATTTCTGGGCAGTAGCCTCACTGTATCTCATGACAGTACAAAATAAGCACCAAAGGTACATGAAGCATCTCATCTATCATTTTAGGCTAACTTATGTACTACAGCAGCGAAGAAACTCATAATAAGATGTCTGCAGGGTTGTCCAACTCTGAAGCCCATAACCCATCTCCTTCAAGAATGTCCACAAGGCACAATCTGTTGTCTGGTCACCCTTGTAAAGAAGCTAAAAAGTGTAAAGCTCTCAGTATTAATATTGACAGATATCATCTAATAACTATTAAATAATTTTTTTTTTGCTTTTAAAAAGGAGATCAAGATTTGAATTGTGTTAAGTGATATCTGTATAACTGTTAAATTGTTGTAGTATTACTATATGATCATAATGTAATAAAGGTAGAACCTATTTCAATCCTATATAACTCATTATTTATATACGTGAACATATATAAATATTGACCGATATCACTTTTGCCCAGCCAAGGGTATAAGAAGATAATACAAAGTCATATGAGAAAAAGATATTAATGTTTGATTATCCTCTCTCAACAAGTCCATAAGAAAATAATACAAAGTCATATGAGAAAAAGATATTAATGTTTGATTATCCTCTCTCAACAAGTCCATGGAAGAAAATATCTCAAGAGACTTAGTTTATGCATATCTCATGCCCCTCTGCAGGCAAGGAACTGACAAAGTCTCCTAAATCTCAGAGAAGACTGGGATATCACTCTTCGATCCCTTAATGCAATGGAACTCTGGGTCGTATTTAGTGAAAGTTTGAGATAGTTCTATAGCGAAAAAATTACCAATATGGAAACTTTCAAAAAGGAAAAATAATTGATTTCATACATTCATTTGAACAATAACCGATAATAAGTGTTGTGTTCAATCTTCAATTCTTGAGCATCAGAAAATCATTCAAATGGAACTTTCATTTTGGATTGAAAAAAAACAGAAACGAGACCTTGTATACACTTGAGATCACATCTTTTCTTTAATGGTTACAACTTGAAACAAGAAAAGCAACCGCTTGCAGTGCCTTCACAAAACAGGAATTGCATTCAAATCAAAACTTACTGTCATAAAAATGCTAACAATATACCACATTGATCCTATAGTTTAATCAAAACATAAAGTAGTAACAACTACTTGTTAATGCTAGTTGTAATCTTTTAATCATAGATGTTATGCTTAAAGAGAAAAAAAAGACACACTTATCCCACCATATATTTTGTTTAGAATGATTGTTAATTCTTAACAAATATGACATCTTCCAACAAAATTTTATTTTTCTTAAAATAGAGTTGCAATTTCCAATGAAAACCGTTTGTCCTACTCCTCTTTTGATTTAGAATTTTGCTGTAGAATCGTTGTAATTTTTCATGTCTCATAAAAATTGTGTTTTTTGAACTTTTATATCACTCACTTTTCTTCAGTTTTGAATGTTGGAAGTAATTCTTGATTTACAGATCTTATATATCATATGTCATATGTCATTTGTTTACTGTTTTTTTTAATTTATTTTCTCTTGAGCTCCTTGGCATTGCTTTGCATATTACTTTACAATTTTATGGTCAAGAGAAACATTAATATTAATACAAATTCAAATTCAAATTACTATGTGAAAAAAGGGTTACACGACCCATTCATTACAATTTCTCACTGATGCCTACTGAATTTCTTGTTAAAAGAAATAAAGTAAAACACTGAACTGGAATGACCTGCCAATGCTCGAAATCTCATCATCTGTACTTTTTGACTGCTAGTTGTTTGGCTGCAACCTTGAGTTTTTGATCATAACCTTCAATCGGCGGAGTCAAATAAGCCCGATGATATTTGGAGGAAAAGGGGGACAAATCTGGAACAAGAGTTACCTCTGTGAGACGAGGAGGAAGAGTTGCAATGGCCTCATTCTTCAACTGAAGTCTTCGTCAGCTTGTCTTTTTCTCAAATCCTTCATCAACAACCTATCAACAACCTATTGTACAGCTTTAGGAGATGCTTCTCTCCTCAACATTATCTCAAATCCTTCATCAACAACCTATTGTACAGCTTTAGGAGATGCTTCTCTCCTCAACATTATAAAACGCCCCTCTTAAATATAAGAAGGCAGTTTTAACCCTCTTAGGTTCTCTGTGGTTTAACACTGCCCTTTTAATGTCCGGTGAATCCAAGAGGACAGTTTTAAACCATCCTATTCGTTCCTTTAGAAGATGTGTCTCCTCAACATTATAAAACTCCCTCTTAAATTTAAGAGGGTAGTTTTAACCCACTGTCCTCTTAATGTCCAGTTAGTCCAAAAGGACGGTTTTAAACTATCCTATTCGTGTTTATTAGAGGAACTGATCTTTTATCGGATCTTAGAAAGGCAGTTTTAAGTAAGGTGGTTTAGGAGATGGAATTTAACAGTCCTAATAAACCCTTAAAAAACGGTTTTTTTTTTAATGATTTTTAACCATGACGCAGGCTTTTTACAACACCCTCATAGAGGACGGTTGAATAACCGCTTTAAAAGTCTTTAAAGACATTAAAAACCACACTTAAAATCTTTTTGGCGTAGTGTGAGACCACTTTTTAAAACTATAAAATAAACATAGTTTAGCAATGGGATGATCAATCAACTAAATATGTCATAACTACTATAAAATCGTTTAGATCAAAGCATAGAAAAGTTCTACATTAAACAGCATAACATTTAAGAAAATAAAATAAAATGGTCATTGACGAAAGAAACTTTCAAAACTTTCTAGATTATGTATGTAACACAGTTAAGGTAATGTAAGGCTATATATTGATATATTTCTTCAACATCACAACATTTTTTATAAATAAAAAGTATAAATTAGAAAATATTTGTAGTTATTCATTTGTAACTTTAATAGATAATAGTCATCGGTTTCTTAATTATTCAAAATAAATATTGTTTGATCTTCCAAAGTTGTTAGTTATGATGAAAAATTGATTTCTTTATTGTAATTTAAAAATTAACATTTACATTCATCAATGTTGCCAACTTCTCTATCATAGTTTTGAAGGGCTTACTTCTTTCCATGAATATCATATTAATGAGACCCCTCTAAAATAGAGGAAACTGTTTGTATTATGTTAGTCTCATTAGAATTAGAAAATTTTACCTCAACTAAGAGTATAGATCCTTTCTAGATGTTGCAATTATCAATAGTTTTGTTATCTTCCATACTAAGGAGGGACGTATAGAACATGCCCTTCTAGTAGAATGCATGCATCATTCTCTATATTTATCTTCACTTGTTGAAATTCACCATGACAAACTTTTTTTTTAATATTGAATATATGTAAGGACTTATGTTCTAGTTATTGTATGAAAAGAGAATGTAGTGGAATAGTAGGTTTACTTGTATTCTTCTCTATCAATGTAGTCATTTCAAAGAGTTTCAAACTTCATGTACACTAGTTCTCTTGAAGTATCTAGCATGGTGGGAAGGCAAAAAATTGAGTGAAGCAACCAATGAACGGGACTAGGGTGATTTTCCTAGACATTCATTTATACATAAGCAACCGAATGAATTAAAATAATAGGCCTAAATTTAAAAATATTCATTAGGAGGTAAGAATTATTCCTTGGAAACAATATGGTCATAAAGAAAAATGATTTTATCTTTGTTAAAATATTGAGGGAAAAGATGCAATATCGAAGCATATATTTTCATATTATAAATATTTTTAATATGTCAACACCGATGCTAATCATTCAATTAATCAAAAAACAAAATCACTTTCATATAAAATATTTTTTTCTATATTGATGTCATCAAAATTGAATGACTCATAGCTTGATTCCCCAACAATTTATTAGGAAATTCCCAAGGCTACTGTAGCACCCTAAAATTGGCGCAGTAAAACCTTAATAATTACACTTACTCTAGTAAATAATTTAAATTCAAATTTTAACCTCCAAAACCGCTTTCAAACCATTGCTTAATTTGTTTTCTTGTTTTCCGTGCCATTTTTAGAGTTTGTTTTGACCGTTTGACGATATCGTCGCCTATCAGACGATATCGCCTCAAATCGAATGATATCGTCTGGACTAGGACGTCCAGACGATCTTGTCCCAAAATTGATTTTTCACAATTAGTCTCTGTTTCAACGGCATCTCTAATCCGGGCAGAAGCGTGTCTATGTCGTTAGAGACCCTCCTCGTTGGAGATCTCCCAAATAGGGATGATCTCCAACCTCCTAACCTCCCTCCTAAGCCTATTTAATCCTAGGCCCTCCCCCTTGGCATCCCCCTGGCTGAAATTCCCTGTAACTTGAATTCTACACGCACTAGACCATCTTAAAACACTGTTTGCATTTGCATTTTTTCAAGTTTGTTTGCAAAAATTTATTTTTTTTTCAGTCGGAGCAAGCTCAGTTCGTCTCAGACAATCTCATACAATCTCGGACGATCTCGACCCAATTCGAGATGATTTCGACTACAGTTCACATTGGGGGCAATCAGTGCCCAGAGTTTGCATTTCTTCATCCTTTTTCTATTGTATTATTCTGCATTTAGTTAATTCTATGGTTATTCTTTATTATTTTGCATTTTGGAGTTCACCCATGTAGCTTTAATGCATAATAAAAGCATAAATTGTCATTTGATCGGTATAATGTATTCGTGTTTTTGCTTATTATTATCATTTTAATGTTCTTACTGACATTTTACATCATTACCCCCTGTTATCATAGTTGCATTCTCTGTATTTTGCATCTATTTTTCTGTTTGTAGGTCTCTGACGAATTCGTCAGATCTCAGATGATCTTATTAGATAAGAGACGATCCTGTCGAATTCCAGACGATCCTAACTACTTCAAAAATCATAACCTTCATCAGACATCCGAATCAGGTATGGGTCTTTAATCCATATTGTTCTTTCTATTTTTTTGTCCAAATCTATTTCTGTCTTCATTTAAATCTGCATTTCATATAGAATAGCTTAGACACATTTTTGCCAAACCTAAGACTTGGATGATTAAAGCTAAAACTGAACACATCAAACACATTCCCAACCTAGACGTGGAAACTGCCATTCAAACATTTCCTGGTGAACCCACCATCTATCAAAAAATCACCATAATACACCTCCCTTGAGAGGCAGGACCTTCGCAAGGCCTCTCAGTCCGAGGTACCGTGCCATTATTTTTCCATCCTCCTTCCGAGCACGGATCCTATAGCCTGAAGGTAAGGATGCGAAAAATTTGGAGCGATACATTTTGGTGAACTCGACGTGAATAACATAGCCATATTTCTGATTCAAAAATATAAAAAAACAAAAATATATATATATATGTATACAAGAAAAAAATATAACAAAATCATCATTTCAAGTTTGTATGTTTTAGATTCAATTCTAAATGGTAGATATTAAATATTACTTTTAGAAGTACTAAAGAAACCATGAGTTTTTACTCAAATCAATATGATCCCATCAGTAATGTTGGAAGAATTCAGCCAAATACATTTGTTGATTATGACCAACCTCATCCCTATTCAACATCACCTCCATCACACTTTTCTCATTTAACCCAACAGGATAATCCCTTTTCCAATCCTCTTCATAATGATATTATCTATTCTCCCATATATCCATATTATGTCTATCAACCCACATATAATCCTCCTCCATCCTTTCAATATTCTTCTTTTAATACAACACATCCATTTCAACAAAAAAATACTTATTATTCCAATCCTACCATGCACTCACATCATACTTCACAATCTTCCTATCATCATTCTACCCATAACAAAGAAAAGAGAGGTAAAAAACCATTAGGCCCTTTTATGACTGAACTCCTAAGGCACATATCAAAAACCTCTAAAAAACCTTCATCACATACATTTACAAAGCTCAATCAACCAATGGATATAATTCTTAAGCATTTACTTGATACAAATAGGATTGAACTGCCTTCCATAAGACAACTTGATACCACAGCAATTTGGTTTAAAACTGAGCTACATTGTGAATATCATAGAGTAGATGGACATATGACACAAAATTGTAAAGATTTAAGATGTGCAATTCAAGATTTGATTGATAAGGGTCTTTTTAATATAAATGAATTACAATCTACAACTGATTATAAATCTCCAGTAAACAATCAAACTCCTACACAACAAATACCAATAATCAATCAAGACATGGGGATCCGCCAAGAACCCCTATTCAATTATCAACAACAAGAAACCAATCAAATATTGCATGTTAATGTGTCCCTTCATGATGATATTACTAATATTGTAACAGAAACTACAAATGAGCAACCTCAATTTCAATCAACTCAATCCGATATTCAAGATGTGGGTTCCTCATTTGACCAACCTTCAAAACTATCTTTGACTCTAGAGAATGATCCAAAATGGAATGTAAGCATAGAAAGCTCATCTTTAGAATCAAAATATCAATCTGAAATCTACTTTGATAACCAACAACAAGTGATTAATCCTCAAGCAAAGATATCCCTTTTACAAGTATTACAAAGTTCTCATAAGGAAACTTTGTTCAAGATACCTAGCCAGCAATTTGTTCCTCATCATATTTTCTCTAAGAACATAATTAATGGTGTAAACCCTCTTGAGGTTAACCATATTTCATTCTATTATTAGGAGATTCCTTCCTCTACTCCACAAGAAGACTACTATCTTTACATTACAGGATCTAGTAAAGAAACACCTGTTAAAACTATCATGGTAGATAATGGCTCCTCTCTTAATTTATGCACTTATCAATTATTCCAAAAACCCAAATCAAAGGAAGAAGATCTTAATGAATCAAATGTTATTATAAAATATTTTAACAATGAAATTCAAGAAGCTCAAGGTACTATAATTATTCCCCTTAATATTGGATCCAAGATCCTGGATGCTTTGTTCTATGTAGGATATTGTCCTTCACCTTACAACCTACTTCTCTAGAGTCCTTGGATTCATACGATGAGGGTTTTCCCTTCCACTCTTCACCAATGTTTGAAGTTTGAACTTGCAAATAAAATTGTTACCATACAGGGTGACCCAAAACCATTTGAATAATATTTAATGGTTGAAACATCAACTTTTATACATTCTCTATTATCACAATTATATTCTATCCATCACTTTTTCATATATGATCATCCTTTTTTACTAAATAACACCCATGCATATATTTTATATATGCTTCCTCCATCTTATCAAGACTTGGATTATAGTAATCAAAATGAAGAACTTTCTTATCCTTCTGATATTTTATTTTGTAACATGATGAATTTTACACATATAAAAGTTAAATATTTTGCTACATTATTCTACATTATAACAAAGCTTTTGTTAGCACTACATTTTATTCATCTCCTTTTGTTCTTACCGTCACCTCAACCAAATTATCCTTCAAAACCTCCTTTGATTTTGAAGCAACCTTAGACATACTATACTCAAATAACCTTGTATAGTGTATATAGATCATCTTGTATATACCACCAATTTCAATTCATAAATTAAAATCAAAATACAAAAAAAATCAAAATCCTCAAAATCTTCAAAAAAATACTAATGCAACTACAAGCCTTAAAGGTAAATTTGAGCCCAACTGGCTTGGACCATATATCATTATCGCTAAATTTGAATCAGGAGCATATAAATTATCTACCTTAGATGGTAAAGAACTTAAAGAACCCATGAACATTTTGCATCTTAAACGTTACCATGTATAAATTTGGTTATTTCATCATTGTATATATTTGTTTAAAATATTTCAAAATCACTATCTTGTATTTCTTTCAATTTATAAATTCAAAAACACCAAAAACATTCATAATCATCAAAATCTTCAAAACTATTTGTTGTATTTATTTATGGCACTTGTTAATTCTTTCAAAAACAAAAAATTAATAATAAAAATAAAAAAACAGCAATATTCTTGACTCTTTCGAAACCAAAACAACATAAAGAAGAAAGAGAGAGTCAACATTCTCAAAACTTCTCAAAAAGTATATATATATATATATATATATATATATATATATATATATATATATATATATATATATATATATATCTTCTTACAAATGTTGCAGTTATATGTTTCAAATTATTTTAGATAAATTAGCATTTATTTGGAATCCCTCACTTTCACACTCACAAAAATAAATATCTTGATTTTATCTGGCATGATTACTAATCTCTCTTATATCAAAGTTCACAAAATTCAATTAAATAAAGTTTGAGCACAGAGAATTGATCATGTTATTTACTTAAACCAAGCACATCTTCTTACAAATGTTGCAGTTATATGTTTCAAATTATTTTAGACAAATTAGCATTTATTTGGAATCCCTCACTTTCACACTCACAAAAATAAATATCTTGATTTTATTTGGCATGATTACTAATCTCTCTTATATCAAAGTTCACAAAATTCAATTAAATAAAGTTTGAGCACAGAGAATTGATCTTGTTATTTACTTAAACCAAGCACATCCTTTCACAATGAAATGATTATATTTGTAATGTCCATGCTATGCTACATAGTAGAAGTGGTTTCTTGAGCAAAAAGTTTCCCCTGCTATCCTATCATGCATATGGTCTAGAATCTTTGAGAATTGGCAAAAGGACAAGCTCACCCCTACCCAGAATAAAAATCCCTTGCTCTACAGCTAATCCAAGAAAGTATCCCTAGCATAGAACAAAAAGAAAAAGCAAAGTTCAAGAAAAAGAGAAAAAAAAATGTTATTTTATATCATTACAGCAATGTTCCAAGCATTATCAAGCAAAAATACAAAAAGAAAAGAAAAGAAAGCAAAAGCAAAGTAATAAAATCCCTTTCCCTACCCTAAAAAAAGAAAAGAAGGGTTGATGAGCTTGAATCCCTGGAATTCTCAATTATTCAAAAACTGTGAGGTAAGCCCCATAACAGGTGGTTTGTTCCCAACTTGTTTGGCCTTGGGTAACTCCTAGCGTGGAGATACATCTGTCACATTAGCGACCTTATTTTGTACATACCTATGTCTGCTTATGGATTAGCTAGCTCTTGATAATCCAACTTACATAGTAGTCTAGTATGGTTATATGCATCTAAATCATGGTTAATGAACACTTATTTGGTTCATTCAAATCACTTGTATCATATTATCTTGCTTCAAACTGGTAAATGAACATAGCAATTGCACACACATTTTGTATTTGAGATATTTTGTGTATCATTATGATAAATCAATATTGGAAATGAATTCACATATGCACATGGGATTCCTTATAAATCTAACTTTTGTCTTTAAGATACTTTGAAATATTTTTTGCAAATTGTCTGGAATAATTCATTTTCTTCTTTAAAGTACAATTGTTTAGTATAAAGACAACTACATACATAATAGAAAAAATCAAAATTTCTTTCAAAACCATACAATCAAAACACACACACACACACACACATATATATATATATATATATATATATATATATATATATATATATATATTGTCGACTTTCGCGATGACGATATAGTTCCAAAACCAAAATTGGAATTTTATGCCTAGCGCAAGTCCTCATCTTCATATTTTCTGTTTATTAAAAATCAACCATGCAATAAAACTATTATATTATTTTCTTCTTTGATTTTAGTGATGATGGTATAAGTCTATACCTACATATTCTATGCCTAGCGCAAACCATTGTACCAATTTTTATTCCTCATTTATTTGAAAATCATGAAAACCATATGACTTAAATCATTCTATTATACAATTATGTTTTTTTGACAAAAAGCATGCACATTATCACTATTTCATGTCATTATGTCAACCTTCAATTTTGCAATGATGGTATAATTCCTAGGGAATTATCCAAAAAAATTATCACACTTAGGAATTTATGCCTAGCAAAAATCATTTTAAACATTATTTCATGCATACTTTTTTTATGAAACTCTGAAAACAAACCATCATTATCATCATTTGCACCATTGCACCAAAGTCTTAAGACAGTCTCTTAAGCACTCTTTTACTTTTTAACAATACTTCTATACCGGGATTAGCTTGACGACCGAGTGAGCGGCGACTCCATGAAATGGTCTATAATAGCGACAATGTCCTTTGAAATTATTGTTAAAAGTCTCTTTTATTTATTTTTATCAAATCATCACATCACAAACAACCAATTTGTTCTATCAAATTATTTCATTTAAATTTTTCAAGCATGACATTTCAACCATAATATTTCCAATGACGTAATTACATGAATCATCAAAGCAATCAATCAAAAAATTAAAAACATCATAAAAATACATACAACACAAGTCATATGATCAAAAATATCTCATATATATCTGTATCAACCATAATATACATCATATCAAAAATAGATTGGTATGCCACAATCTACATCTTGCTTTTTCGCGTTTTTACCTCAAACGTTCGATTTGGGTAAAAACACGGAGGGGGCACCATAGTAAGCTGTCGTACGATTCGACCAAGAATCGTCGCATAAAAATGGAAATAATTTTTGCTTTCTCGTAGATCGAGAAGAACTCATCTTTAACGTATTTTCTTCAAAAAATTCGCTAAAGAGGTGGCAAAATGTAGCACCCTAAAATTGGTGCAGTAAAACCTTAATAATTACACTTACTCTAGTAAATAATTCAAATTCAAATTTTAACCTCCAAAACCGCTCCCAAACCGCCGCTTAATCCGTTTCCTTGTTTCCCGTGCCATTTTTAGAGTTTGTTTTGACCATTTGACGATATCGTCGCCTATCAAACGATATTGCCTCAAATCGGATGATTTCGTCTGGACTAGGACGTCCAAATGATCTTGTCCCAAAATTGATTTTTCACAATTAGTCTTTGTTTCAACAATGTCTCTAATCCGGGCAGAAGCGTGTCTACGTCGTTAGAGACCCTCCTCGTTGGAGATCTCCCAAATAGGGATGATCTCCAACCTCCTAACCTCCATCCTAAGCCTATTTAATCCTAGGCCCTCCCCCTTGGCATCCCCCTGGCTGAAATTCCCTGTAACTCGAATTCTACACGCACTAGACCATCTTAAAACACTGTTTGCATTCGCATTTTTTCAAGTTTGTTTGCAGGAACTTCATTGTTTTTCAGTCGGAGCAAGCTCAGTTCATCTCGAACGATCTCGTACAATCTCGGACGATCTCGACCCAATTTGAGATGATTTTGACTGCAGTTCACATTGGGGGCAATCAGTGCCCAGAGTTTGCATTTCTTCATCCTTTTTTGTTGTATTATTCTGCATTTAGTTAATTCTATGGTTATTCTTTATTATTTTGCATCTTGGAGTTCACCCATGTAGCTTTAATGCATAATAAAAGCATAAATTGTCATTTGATCGGTATAATGCATTTGTGTTTTTGCTTATTATTATCATTTTAATGTTCTTACTGACATTTTACATCATTACCCCCTGTTATCATAGTTGCATTCTCTGTATTTTGCATTTGTTTTTCTGTTTGTAGGTCTTTGATGAATTCATCAGATCTCAGATGATCTTGTTATATAGGAGACGATCCTGTCGAATTCTAGACGATCCTAACTACTTCAAAAATTAGAACCTTCATCAGACATCCAGATCAGGTATGGGTCTTTAATCCATCTTGTTCTTTCTATTTTTCTGTCCAAATCTGTTTTTGTCTTCATTTAAATCTGCATTTCATATAGAATAGCTTAGACGCATTTTGCCAAACCTAGGACTTGGATGATTAAAGCTAAAACTGAACACATCAAACACATTCCCAACCTAGGCATGGAAACTACCATTCAAATGTTTCCTGGTGAACCCACCATCTGTCGAAAAATCACCATAATACACCTCCCCCGAGAGGCGGGACCTTCGCAAGGCCTCTCAATCCGAGGTACCGCGCCATCCTTTTCCCATCCTCCTTCCGAGCACGGATCCTATAGCCTGAAGGTAAGGATACGAAAAATTTGGAGCGATACAGCTACATCATCTATATGATTAAGATGTTTACAATATAAAATCTAACTTAAAATACTAAAGTAGTACATTTAGTTATATTCAACAAACTTGACTTACCACTTGTAATTTTATTTTTAAAATTCAAGCTATAATCTAAACTTGATGTGCAAAGAATATATCTAAAATTTTGCATGTCATATCAATTTTATTGTGCTAAAATAAAATAAATGAAAATGATACATTGCATGCGAGTTGGATGTTATATCTATAAAGTAAGATTCAAAGTATTCAAATAATTTTTTAAGTTAGTCATTTGATAACTATGTTTGTAGGATTATATCTAATTTTCGATTCCCCTTATCAATTGCTCTGCTTGATTTCACTATCATTTTCAAAGTGTCTAAATCTTTTACAATAATAGTATTGAGTATTTATTCTTCACCTATTCTCAAAATGACCATTTTTTAAATGATGACATTGGATATTATTTTCATCTACAATTCCATGTCCACGACCTCTTCCTACATGGTGGTCTCTTTCTTGTTCTCTTGAATAATTTGATGACTCCCCCTTTCTCTAGTCAAGCTTATTGTAATTGTTCATTCCTTCATCAATTTTAGCTTTTGTTGCAAAAGCATACCCTAAACTTTAATGTTTTTCCAATCTACTTTTATGAGATAACAATGATCCCATGAGCTAATCCAGTTGAAATTTTATTGAATCTTTACTTTCTTTATTGTAATAATAATTGAATTCCATTTATTTGGTAAATATCTAAGTGCTTTTCGCAAATTATTTATTCTAATATGTTGTCCTCATTGCTAATAATTGAATTACATTTATTTGGTAAAGATCTAAGTACTTTTTGTAAATCATTTATCGTAAGATGTTGTTCCCATTGCTATGCAATTGGTTGACTATTTATTACACTCGAACATAAAAATAATATATGTTCTCACTATCCTTGATCTAAAGAATTTCAAATTCTCTCTACAAATTTTGCAATTGATCCAAATTAACTTTATTTGTTCCTTAATATGCAAACTACATGCTATTAAAATTCTAGGAAATATGCTCACATCTAGAACACTTTGAATTAGAAACATCACAAAAACATTCTTCTTCTCTTTTACATTGATTTTGGCTTGTAATGACAACAAAATGTTCAATATATAATGTTTAGACAATATTCTATATATCTTTAATCTATTAATATTTACATCTTAATTGTTCCATACTCATAACACTACAAAATTTCTACTACAAAATTTTTGAACATACACTTAAAAACAACTTATTAAACTAAATATTACTTCTTTTAATTAAATGCAAAAAAAATAAATTACATTTCTTTTAAATATAACACCTTTAACTTAATATAAATATTTTAAAATTAAGTATAATTATTAATTTTTTTTTTAAACAACTATTAAAATTAAATAACAAACATTATCTAACACATAATAATATATAAACACATTAAATATTAAAAAAAAAAAAATTAGTCTTTTATTTTTATTTATTATTTTTCTTCTCTTTATTTCTTAATCTAATTTATAACCAAAAAATCAATTAATCAAAAACCATGTGAACCAATGAAACAAAAAATAATAATAAAATAAAATAATATTTTTTACCCATGTTTTAATTTTTAAGATTATCTTTAACCGTATACAGTTGTTTTCTTTTTCATTCAGCATTCCCTACTTGGCAGAAAAATTTGTGGAACCATGTCTACCTTGTTATCACAGTGGTCAAGGTTCTCACCTTTTTTTTTAAGTTCTATGTGTATCTATATGGAGATAAATATCATGAACTTTATGGATTCCCTCTTAGTTTTTTCCAGCATTTCTAGGACATAGTAGGTCATGATATCTCTACAGTTGTCCAAGACTTCCAATGCTACAAAAAAATTCCAAGGGATGTCAACTCCACATTTTTGGCCCTTGTTCCAAAAACCCACAACAACCGATCCATGTCTAACTTTAGGCCTATCAGTTTATGCAATGTTATTTATAAGCTCATTTCTAAGGTCATTGTAAATAGATTAAAAGAAGCTCTCCCAATCATCATTGACCAATGCCAAGGAAACTCTATCTAGGGTAGATTTATAACTGATGGAATAATAACTATTCACGAAATCATTCATTCTATCTCTAAGAGCAAAAAATCAAGAATACTTTTTAAATTTGACATAGAATGTTGTGGATTGTTGTGCACTTGTAGTGGATGCTAGGGTTTTGAGTTTCATTATGGTCTCCAACCCTAGCGAACCAATGCACACCATTGGCATCGTAGAAGAGAATGCACATGATAATGGCTCCTCTCATTCAACTATGCAGGTGTATGCTGAGAATGATCCACAAGGTAACCCTTGTTCTCATGATGTAATTCTTTCATTGCCTGAAGTTTATTTTGCATGTCACAATTTAGAAACACTCACCCTTGTCAAGTATTTCATTGGATTCATCTCTAATGATTCTTCCCTTAGGGCCTAGGTTAACATAGCTTGGACCTCTCGATGCTCATGGAGTCAAGCTAATGATAGTTCAAAACCTTACAAAGATATTTTTTCTATTTCACTTTGTGGAAACAACCCATGCTAAGGTGATTTATGAACATGGTCCCTAGTACATGAGAAGTTCTTTGCTTGTTTTTTCTCCTTGGACCCGTGAATTTTCTATTTTTGAGGAAATATCTACCAAATTCCCTGTGTGGGTGGAATTCCCAGGACTCCATCTACCTTTGTGGCCCTTTCTTAGTTGCATAACAGCCCCTCTTGGGCATGTCAATTTTGTGGAGGCAGATAAATATTTCCTTGCATGCCCTCAAAAATATGTTTATGTTGAGATTGATGTTTCTCGAGAGCTCAAAGAGTCTATTGACATACAAGTTGGTGGTACTGTTTATCCCAACGGGTCCTCTACATTAACTTACACAATACTTGTTTTCGATGCCAATCCTTAGCACATAAGATCAAATATTGTCCCTTGATACTGCATAATAGGGACAAGCAGATCCCCACCACACTGAGTGCACTCTCTCCACAACCTTAGGAGGATGGTTGGATGACTATGAGAGGGCATAAAAATGCACACGTGGCTACTTTTAAAGGTACACAGTCCAATTCGACACATGTCTCACAACCGGTAAAAAAAGGATATAAAAAGGAAAATGTTGATCCTGTAGATGAGGCTCCTCAATCTCATCAAAGGGATGTAGTAGTCCTTGATTTAGAGTTCTCCAGTACATTTTCTCCAGCTAACATGAAGCACTCTTATAGCCCGAGAAGGAGATATGTAGAATAAAACATTGCTCTAGAGAAACAACTTCAGATGACCAATGTTTAGTTGGGTAACAACTACAGTGTGCTGGAGTATCTTAACGATAGTCAGGATATGTCATTGGATGTAGAGACATCATTGATGGAATTGATAGTTCCTCTAGAGGAAGCAAATTCTAAAGTTCCTTCCCCTTTAGTACACTTTCGACGTTCTCATAGTCCTCGACAAGGAAAAGAAGATGAAGATACTTTACCTAAAAAATGATTTCACCCTTATGGTCCAAAATTTCCAATTATTTTGCATTGGGAAGACATTGATATGGCTCGAAAGTTTCAGCAAACATAAGGCCTAGAATTACATTTCCATTTTATTTTGCTATGTATTCACCCTTTTAGGGGTTTCATTCTATAAGGAAGTTTTGAATAAGTGGATTCATGCTCTATTAACAGGGATGTTTTTTGGGTTGATGGTATTTGACAGGGATGTTTTTTAGCTAATGGTGTTAGCCACATGGCGTTATTATCCGCATATTTTTTTTTTTATTTGTAAAAATGTATTTTGTTCTTTAATATATATTTTTTTACATTAAAAATATATTATAAATTAGAATATATTTATAAATATAATGAAAATTAATATTTTTTTTATTAATGGTGAAAAAATAAGGTTTATGAAATGTTCTAAAACCTTTTACATTAGAGGGGGCAGAGAAATATAAGGCTAATTAAGTACATACTAGCCTTTGAGGTCAAAAGAAATAAAAACTAAACTAAAACAACCATCCAAAAACAAGGACCATAAAATCAATATTTAATGATTATACATATATGTAAATTAATTTAATAAAATATATTTTAATTTTAAAAAGTTAAAATAATTTTAAAATTCTATGTTTTCTTACCTAATAAAAAATAATAATGAAAAGGTGTATGCATTGAGCCAAAAAGGAATTTTAAAGAAGCAATCAATGGAGGACCACCTCTAACAAGAGGGGTCTACAATCAATAATTGCCAAGGAAACAATTGAGGATGCCAAAGGTCAATTCAAGGAAAACATAGATGGGTTGCATGAAAGCAACTAATGGATCCCCAATAGTGAAGTTTAAAATAACGGATTTCGAGGAAGGAATAGATATGATAAAGAGGAAAATCCTAATTTCTTGATTCATGGGATTCCAACTGATTCTTTCTACCTTCAACAATGGGCTACCGAAAATTGGAGCACTAATGGTAAGTTCCAAATTTATACTTTTCTTTTATAATATTAAGAGAAGAGGGTTTTGAAAGGGCTATAGAAAAATGATAAAGAAACCAGTGCACTAAAGCACAAGACAACCAAGAATAGAGCAAAAAATGCAAGAAAGACAACAAAGAAACCAGGAGGACTAGAAATGCTGAAGAATCCGATAAGACCTATGGAAGAACCAAGGTGGTTCTACAACACAAAATCCATCTCAGAGATAATCCCACTGGACATTTGAGCTGCCTCCTCCATATAGTCTAACATCATATTAATGGAGCTCCAAACCACGCGTTGTTTTATCTCCATTAACTGAAGTCTGTGAAGAATATTATTCTTATTTACCATGGAATTTATTGGGGAAATCATATCACTCACCAGTTTCTACTTTGAAACCATCCTAGGAAGGACCTCGGTCCTCTCATTAAAAACCTATGTTTTGGAGCTAGGGGAAGACTGACCAAAAATGCTCTTCTTATCACTTATACATGTGGACTTATATATCCCCCTATTCTCCATGTAATCATCTTACCCCTCATTAAGAAGGATAGTAGCTGAAGAAACCAACTGTGTATCCCCACCATCATTAGAAGCCCTCCCCATCGGGGAGCTCTAGACATCTAGCACAGACTCAAAACCTTTAACCAATTTTCCTGACCTTGAATCCCTAGAAGGGGGATGATCTAACTCTTCCTCAGAGCCACCATCATCATCCGACACCACCAACGGATCATTACTGGCATGAAAAAGAATAGAATTCAAAGAGCAATGAACTTCATCAGAAATAATACCTTTTTCTAGTGCAGAATGCTCAAAAAGGATAAGCACTAGCTCCTGATGTAGTGGAACCTTACCCTTGCCTTCTTGAGCAATCAACATTGATCTATTAAGTGATTTAAATAGAAATACAAGAATGTTCATCCATCTATGTCTTCTCAAGTGGTTCAAAAACATTGCATGGAAGCTTCCCACCACCTCATGCATAGAATCTACAGTGAAATAATTCATAATAAATTTAACCACTCTATTTCAAGGTACCGGAATGACGTTAGAATTTAATCCGTTGTAGATTCATGGTAAAAACTCATCGTCATCCAAAAATAACCTAATATCCTACACTAGTGAATGCCTCTCCTTGTGCATTTTTCCATCCACCAAAAGCCTTATTGCTTGGCTCACAAGATCCATCGAGACTTTGAAGGTCCAAGAGCCCACTCAGACACACCCATCCTTCCAAGAAGCCACCATCCAATTCAAAAGAATTGGATTGTGGCCATGAAATTTTTGGATACAATCCAGTAGGCCACATTCTTAAGAATATTGATTACCTCCTCATCCGTAGAGAAATACACAGGTTCAATTCTATACTTAGGGAGGACCGAATTTCATTTACAAACTTTGGACTTGCCCATGCTTACACAATAGTCACAACAACACGGGAAATTAAGGCTAGTAAACCACCAAACATGACCAGAGAGGGACTCCCAAATGCTCTCAGCAAACCACCAAAATAGCCAACTCCCACCCATGGTTAAAACAAAAGCATAGTCTACATTGAACCAGACCACAACAACAAAGTCAAAGAAGCTATAGAAAAATGTTAACAGCATATGAACCTTGTATCTAACAAAAGGGCTCTGCCTTGGCTTGGAATGATACAACGAAAACATAAGACTAAAATAGAACAAGGCTTTGGGAGTGGACACAGAAACCTTGGACCTAAGGGCCAACAGAGAAGAAAATAAGAAGCATACCGAGCAAAACAAGACCACCACATCAAAATACCCAACCCTGAAGCACCTACAAGAAGCCATGTGAAAAGGGTAAAAGGATCTCTCAAACCATGCCACCTTACCATGACCAATCCCAAAGGTAACACATAATGCTAACAGAGAAGACAACGAGGCACCCAAATCACCCTTGTGAAGCCACATGGGAAGGATAGAAGGAACTTCCAACCAGTGCCACCTCGCCATGGACATTACCAAATATAACACAACGGGCCAGAAGAGAAGAAAATGAGAATTTCCTAGGAAAAAATAGTACCATATCAGTAACAAACCAACCCCGATGCTCTCTCGAGATGCCACATGCATAGGATAAGTGGAGCTCCCATACAATGCCACCTCACCTCGGCCACTAGCAACCACAACACGTCAAGCTAGGGAGTTCCAAGGAACGAAAACCAACGGTCTCCAAAAAATATACACTTTCCAAGGCAGGCAGGCGAACCAAAGTAGAAGCTTAATGATGAAGCAAAGGTAAAAGGAATCCACCTCATCACAAGGCCCCTCGATCCATAAGAAATAATGGTCTTAATCATGTAACATTTGTGAGATTTCCTATGCCAAAAACTGAACCTTCCCATGTTCAAAATAAGATCAATTGCAAAGCACCAATAGGTAATAATTGTGGACCAATGAATCTCGTAGGTCAAATTAAAAATTCTCTACCACAACATTCCCCATATCCAAATTTATACTTACCACAATGGCTACTTTATTATTTTTTTGTTAATGATGAAGATAAGGAGAACATTTTTCAAGGGGGTCCATGGTTTTTAGGTAGGGCAGGGCTCTTCATGAAGTCCTAGCATACCAAGTTCAAATTTGAGGAAGAGATATCATCAACTACCCTTGTTTGGGTCCGTTTATTTGGTCTTTCGATAGAATACTAGCATCCAAAGATATTCGCAACAATTAAAAATTCTTTAGGAGTTTACATGATGACTTATGATAGCACCAAACACTTAGAGCATATGATTTATGCAAGGATTTGTGTTTTGATTGATTTTGAAAAGTGAACACAACAATGAATTTTCTAGACCAAAAGACTTTTAAGGCAAGAATCAACAGAGGAAACAAAAGAAAGAATAGTTTGATGTAGGGAACTAAAATACCCTGACCAAACCAAAGAGAAGAAAAAATAAAGCAGGAAGAAACTAGGTACCTCCATAACTGAAGTCATCCAAAGAAATGATAAAAATAAGAGCTTCCCTTATTTGCGAAGCCCACCATCTAGGAGGGTGGCCATATCAAGTAATATCACCTTTGTCCAAAGCCCAATTAGCTAAAGCATCAACACTCCTATTTTGATCTCTGACCACATGATTGTAATCAACTTTCAAAAATTCCACCTGGATTAATTGAATCTTCTCAATAATTCTTTTTGTTTTCCAATCAACCTTATGATTCTTAGGAGTATTCAAAATATTAATCATGAGTTGATAGTCATACTCAACTAGCACATTTTTCCATCCAACCTTAGTAGCCTCTTGAAGGCCTCCGAGGATACCATACCCATCATCAAGGTTATTGGAAAGAATACCCAAATTCTTAGCAAAAGTAAAAACTAGGGAGCCATCTGTCAATTTACAAATTCCTCCCACACTAGCTTTTCTAGGGTTCCCTCTAGAGGCTTCATCAGTATTGAATTTTCCAAAATCCTTAGGAGGAGGTTGCCAATTTCTTGTCCTATCCATCTTACAATTACTCACATTCCCTTTAAGTTGATTTTCCTTAGAAGAGTTAATCTTCAATATTTGCATCACTTTATCCCATATTTGGTGGGAGTTTTAGGGGTGATTAAGGAGTTGTTGGACTGATTCAACTAAGTTGGCAATGGTATTTTGCAAAATATAGTGAATATCCTTCCTATATTGATTAAAAATTTGGTTGTTCCTTTCATTCCAGATATTCCAAAGAAGAATGGTAGAACCCATCCAAACTAACTATCTAATAAAATGATCAACACCCTCTTGTTTATACCAATCCCACCAAATATGTTCGAAAGTAAAAAAATTGGACCACTGTAAGCCAAGTAAAATGGTCATTCTCCTCCATAGCTCAGAGGCTAAATTACACTTAGCATTGGTGATTGGAAGGGAGGTCTTATTTTATTTTAATTTATCCAAGACCATCGATTCCTTTTTTGCAGAGCAGTGAAAGAAAATGACTTTATATTTATCTTCATTGATCAATTGTCGAGTATCCTTAGAAAAATAGCTAATAATTTTCTTAATATTAGAAGCTTCCTTAATTGTAGATTTACCTAATATAGTAGAGTCATCAACAAATTGAAGATGAGATATAGGTCTAGCTCCATGAGCAATGATAACTCCTTCAAGGGTTTTGTTTTCTCTCTTTTTGGTTATAATCCTACCCAAGCATTCAACAAGAATGATGTATAAATAAGGGGATAGCAGGTCACCTTGCCTAATACCTCTGAAAGCTGAGAACAACTTAAAAGGCCTACCATTTATAAGAACTAAGTAGAAAACTGAAGAGATACATCCCATAATACAATCCATCTAATCTTGAGAGAACTCAATTTGCCTTAAAAATTTTATAAGGAAGTGCCAATCCACTCTATCATAAGTTGTGGACAAGTCTAACCAAATGAACATGGAAGTAGAATTTTGTATATCCATGGAATGGATGGCTTCCGTGGGGGATCATTTTTTAACACTCATGAGGAACAACATTTTTTGACACTCATGAGGAACAAGGAATTTCTTTCTTGCATTTTTAAAATGTGAGGATGCATTCACAATGGTGCTTATTAGGTCCCATAGGATAATGAATGACTAACATTTATGTTGGATTTGGGTGAGGTAGCATTCCTTTCAATAAATATTTTTTATGTATTTTATTGATAATCCATGTACAAGGAATACATTTGACTCAAGGATTTGTTTTTTAATGTAATGAACTAACATGTATCCACAAGTAAATTAATTGCATAATAAATTGTTTAATAAAATGGATATTGATTATACCCTTGAGGTATAACAACACCATACAATGCTCCTTTAGGAAGGAAGCCACTCCACAAGATCTCTAGCTCCACGAGCCAAGACTTCTCCAAGAATATATCATATATACCTCTTACAATGGGTTCCATATCTCTTTATACATGAGTGTGATGGTTCAACTTCCAAGAGTTACAAGATTGCCCATGTGGGGGTTCACCTTCTATGAGTTACAAAGTGCATAATAATATGATAATATTCCTTGCAGTTACATATGACAATATTCTCCCAACGGTTACAAATATTATTCTATGACATACCTATTTCTATTTTGACATGTGGTCTTTCATAATAATTAATTTATGGCTCATACCATTATACAATACAATAGTAAATTATTCAATATTAAATATCTATATTGGTACCAATCTCAATCATCCATCCATCCTAGTGGAACTCAGATGAGTTGTGGTATTTCTTGATTTTGATACGTTATGTGTCCATTTGAGTAGCCAAAATTGTTGGATTTGCTCCATGTTTTTTTGATATCCTTTGATGATGAGTCCATTTGTTTTGTAATGCAGCTACACCACTTTGAAAACTAGACTCACTATGCTTTCTTTGTCAAACCTTACCATAGTTGGTGCCTTGTGGATTCCATGTAGAACCATAAGATTATTGCCTTAAGCCATGCCTCTCATGGTGGTGTGGATGGTGATATACTCCAACCTTAGCCCAATGTTCAACCTATTTTTGCTCTTCTCTCTTACTCTCTGTCATTGATGCTACCTTTGCTTTAGCTTTCATGGTTTCTGCTACTACCTCTGTTGGCTCTTCACTTTGTTCCTCTGTAATAGCTACTTGTTTTTCCTTACATTGAGAAATGTCCTGTAATGTTATCTTCTTATTTTGGTACCATAACTTCATGAATTTCTTTTGCACATTAATGTTAATAGTACCCAAAGAATACAACCAAGGATAACCAAGAACAATATTTTCATCATTCATCTCAATAGTCAAAGATATATATTGATAAAATTATATTGCTACTAGGGTTAATGGAAACAAATTTTTTTTGATTTTGAATGCACCCATGAACATGTAAAATAGAATTTTGACATTCAAACAAAGCTTTTTTATCACTGTTTATCCTTGATACACAACGCGTAGTTTCTTTAGCCTGCACATTATTATCATTTTATTTTGATGCCCTTTTGCCTAAAAATGCAACTTCAAATTCTTCTTTTTGACCACTAATTGGTCCTAACACACAAGGTGTAGTTTCCTTAGCTTGCACATTATTATCCTTTTCTTTTGATGCCCATTTATTACAAAATACAACTTCACATTATTTCATTGTATATTTATTTTTACAATCATACAAAAACCAAACTTCTTCTTTCAAGGAAAAATGAGGGATATGTTTCCACCATGACTTAAAAATAGTTGATAGAAATGTTTTATACTCCTTCAACCAATCCATGGTATTACTACTTCCATGGAATTTTGGCAACTCCATGTTATTTTTAAAGTAGCTAGGGTTTGAAATAACAAAAAATTTAAAATTTCTGAAATCTTATCTATTTTTATCTTCAACAATTAAATCCATATTTTTATCTTCAAAATAAAACCAACAACTGATTTTCTTACCCATATTGAAAGTTATGAATTATTCCCCCTTTTATCAAAAATCTCAAAAACAACACCAAATGCCCAACTTGCAACAACTATAACTCCCTCATTACTTATCATAATTTAACAAGTAAGTAGTCATTTTTGTAGTACTCAATACAACCTGAATGTTGATGCAAAATATTTTGAAAATGACTGCTAAAAAATTTAATACGTAGTTTTTTATTTTTGAAAAAATTCATGCAGCCAATAAACAACTTGAACAACCCAACTTCAAACAACTATAACTCTCTAAAAACTTAACAAAAATAAACAAATGAGCAGTAATTTTATAGTACTAAAAATAATATATATGTTGGTGCCAAAATATTTTACAAATAACTGCTAAAAAATTTAATACAAATTTATTTATTTAAAAAAAAAATCATGCAGCCAAAAATAACAAAAATAACTCAACTTCAAAAAACCATAACTTTCTCAATACATTCTAGAATTTAATAAATGAGTAGTCATTTTTGTAGTACTCAAATATATCTACACAATGTAGCAAAATCATTTTGAAAATGACTGCTAAAATAAAAATATGACCTTCACAAAATGTGATATTTTTCTGAAAAAACGTGCCTTAGCACTGCAAAAACAAACCCACTTTTCCCAAATCGCTGCTCTGATACCAAATGTAATGAACCAAAATGTATCCAAAAATAAATTAATTTCACAATAAATTACTCAAAATAAAATAGAGATTTATTATACCCTTGAGGTAGAGCAATACCATACAATGCTCCTTTAGGAAGGAAGCCACTCCACAAGATCTCTAGCTCCCCGAGCCAAGACTTCTCCAAGAATATATCATATATACCTTTTAAAATGGGTTCCATATCTCTTTATACAAGAGTGTGATGGTTCACCTTCCATGAGTTACAAGATCACCCATGTGGTGGTTCACCTTTTATGAGTTACAAAGTGCATAATAATATGACAATATTCCTTGCGGTTACATATGATAATATTTCCCCAACAGTTAAAAATATGACATACCTATTTCTATTTTTACGTGTGGCCTTCCTTACACAATAATTAATTCGTGGTTCATATCATTATACAATTCAATATTAAATACCTATCTTGGTACCTAACAGTTAAGTTTGTACTCACTTTGCACATATAAACAAAGGTGTGATAACATAATCCCAAAAAAAATATTTTATTAGATCTAAGACACTCTCAAAAATACATATACATAGATAATATATCTATAGATATATATATAGACAATTACTTAATGGTGTCTTAGTTGTTAGTACATGGGACATTTATGAGTGAGTTAATACTATTTAGTTGTTATTAATATTGCTTAATAAACATGTGTATATAATCTTTATTTGTTTATCAATTATAAAGCATTTATTTGATATGATTCTTTTATCTATAAGTTTATTATGATCATTATTCTATATCATTTGACTATAGCAACCAACTTCTACAAACCTAAGTACTAAATCTAATGGATTCACATCATATTGCTTATTTTTATTATTATATTTTTCATAACATACTATACAAAAATAAAATATATTTTTGATATGAATGTGGAGCCTTGGTTATACAACTCCCCATGAAATAGATTAATGCATAGGACTTTAAAAATTGTATTATGTAGGATGAGATTAGGGTTTATGTGGCAAAAGAGCCTGCCCATTTTAGAGGGTAAGAAATAGATGGTTTATAAGGTATTCTAGTGAAATTTCAAGAACATTAGCCTTCATAGGTGTTCTAAAACTTTTGTTTTATCAGCTTATGTAGCATTATTCTAAAATCTAATCATATATACAAAGATACATGGTTGATAATAGATTCATTCACTAGCATATACCTTTATAATGTAAACAGTGCATGTATATTTGGAATAATAGTATGTTGTTTTATTTTCTAAAGTAATTCATAAAAAAAGTAAGGAAAGGTAGTACAAAGAAAATCCTTTGATAACAATTGATAAGCCTAGGAAGGATAGGAGTAATCTATATTGAATTCCCATATTTAAGATAAACAAAAAATTTGGCATCAAGTGTTATGATTGAAAAAGCATGGAAAGATGACAAGTGGAAAAAAGTGTGCCTTTGCTTATGAGTATGTGGTATTTTATTGAAGTTCTAAAATTAACATACCATAGAACTAAAATATCTAGGAGAGACCTATTGTTTTTTATTGATGGTTAAGAAGGATATTGAAAGGGCCTACTCCCTTTTATAAAACATGTCCAAAGATAAGATGATAACTGGAACACAATAATAGGTAAAAACGAAAATAGCTACAAGATAGACTTCTAAAGAAAATACTAGCAACTAGATCAGAAAAGAAATAACAAACATAGAAAGACCACTTGCGCTTAAAACCCAAAACATTGATAATTCAACAAGGAAATGCAACACTAATAAGGAAAATTATTCTCCCTACAAATATGAGCTAAAATTTCCATTGCCCTAGACACGTCTCTAGGTCTTATCACCACCAAGTGATTCAAAGTCCACTTTAAATAAATGCTTGGTAAAATGAATGGATTCAATACTTGTAAAATGTTGATTGGAAAATTGCTAAGCTAGCCTAAGAAATCCTAGTTCTTGCTTCTACTCCACACCTTTAGGGGGGGCATTTTATTTTACCCTACACACCATTGTAAAATACTTAGATTCTATAATATCTTTCTCTATACCTCTAATTATCATGAATTCTACCTTCTCTAATCTCCTCTCTAGCCACAACTTTAGTAGCTCAGATCAGGAAGTTATAGATCTAGGTAGCAGAATCTTCAACCTCCACTACTATATTCACCAAGGTATTGGCAACTATGTTCCTTTCATGATATACATGATTTGACTAAAATTTTTAAATAGAAAATAATATTAATTTCATTTCACTAGTCATATCCTCAATACTCCATCCAGCTTCTTGGTTGCCTTTCAGAATGTTGATCAAATTTAATGAATCACCTTCTACTATGATGTTCTTAGAATTAATATTGCTCATCAATTTAGCTCCTAGGTAAAATTCACAATGATTGAATTTCCAAGAGTCTTAACAAAATCCATTAGGATCTTACCATTTGAGATTTTGAATACCTCTCCAACCCCTTCTCACCCCATATTTCCTTTCACTATGCCATCCACATTATTTTTTATCCAACCATAGGGTTGGGGTGTCCATTTGGTATCACACCTAGAAGATATTAATATTTTTTTAGGGTGTAGAGGTAGAATATGACATCTTAGAGCAAATGTTTCTTCCTCTTTTTTTCAATACCTCCTTAAAATTAAGTATTCTTAATTTTTTTAATAAATCCACCTTGTTATCCAACAATGATGAAAGGCACATCCTCTTTCATCTTGTTGGAAATTGTTTTTGACACAATTTTATATAAAGTGTACCGTAAAGTAATAGGTCTAAAATCCATTAGGTCTTTGGCTCCAACAATCTTTGAAATGAGAGCTATAAAGGTTGAATTCACATCCCTTGGTAAGTAATGATATATTTTTACTTCCATAAAAACCATTGTAATATTAGATCCTACAATATTCTAAATTTGTGGAAAATGGTTGTAAGAAAACCATATGGTCCTAGGGCTTTACCCCCTCCTAAAACAAAAGCTACATTCTTAATATCCTCTTCAATAAAATGGACCATGAGATAAGTGTTTGATTCTTCCAGAACTAATGAGCGAATGTTATTAAGAAGTTTTATTTCAACATCCTTCTTCACAATCATTTTGTATCCAAGTAGCTCTAAGAAGAATATTACTAATTTAACCGAGATATCCTCAATTTTATTAGCAATAGTTCCATCTTCCTTCACCATCTAATTAAAATTATTACTTCCCCTATGTCTTATGTTAGAGATATGAATTAAATTTGTGTTTCTATCACCCTCCTTAAACCATGTTAATCTAGACTCTTGTTTCTGTAGACACCAAAATAGCACCAATCCGATTATGTGATGACAAGCACTGATCGAATTGACATACATAGCCCCTAGGGCAGCCCCGAGAGGTTAAACAGTGGTCCTAACCACTCCCACAGTAGTTTGGAAGGTCAAAGATCAATTTGGCACCTTTTTTGCACTTTGCTCCCTACTCGTCCCACCATGGGATGATTACAAACTGGTATTCATATCACCCAAGGATGATTAGCAGCATTCGCTCCAGGGTGGGACGAATAGCAGGTTTGACTGGCAAAAAGTCAAACCTCGACAGGTCCGCAACTTAACTGCAACTTCAAGACATGCAAGTACGAGGGACATCTTCAAATCAGAGAGAGAGACTTCAGTCATGCATACCTTGATTTTTGGAGGCCTCATGCAAGGAGACTCTAAATCAAGAAATAATATTTTCTCTCAAAATAGGACAAGCAACTCAAGTGGCGCCCTCGCATGTGCATTCAAAGAGGAAGACCCTAGGTCTATAAATTGGTGAGTCTTCTCATCCCAAAAAAGAGGAACAGAGAGGAGATTTTGGAGCAATTAAGTGCTGCCAAATTATATCCTCACCCATTGTTTGTGCTTTTACATCCTTGATCTCTCTTGGAAAGGAGGTTATTGGGTGATTATTGGAAGCGCAATCCGGACCCAAACCCAAAAATTTGGCCACAATATCATACAAAATTTGTTGACATAACCATATATGAGGTTTTGGACCCATCCCAAGTGGATTGGTGCCAAAACAGAGTCTCAAATGGTGGGCGTCCTGCCCTTGGGCGCCCCTCACACTATCGTAGTTCTAATCGCCCCACCCTAGAGCGATTAGAAATTTGTAGTAGATTTCCTTGATTTTTCTTTTGCATCTGATTCTAGGTTTTTTACATATGCTATAATTTAAGTGTCATGAGATTCTGACAAGTTTTGATCATGCTTTTGTTATTTCTCGCTTTCACTAACACATAGAGAGCATCATCAGATTATGGGTGATAGAGGCCGAATTGGAAAAATCTGACCATCTAGGTCATCCCAAAATACTCCATTTTACCTAACCCCAACTTTGCAAGTGATTTGGAGGCATCGGTACTGGACATTTGAGAGGTGGATTTCGGATAGGTTATGACAGTCCTAATCATCCCACCCCGAAGTGATTAGAAATCTATGTAAGATTTATGGACTGTTCCTTTTACAATGGCTTCCTGGTAATTTTTTATTGCTTCTTTCAAATTTTTAGCTCATTCTGATATGTTTCAATTATCGTTTTAATCATTTTATGCATACACTGACTGCATGCCTTGGGGATCGCATGTTTCTCTCCATCCATAGGTGCTACTAATCCTTTTCTATTTCTCTGAATGCAGGATATTGACACCATAGGAGTAGCAAGGAATTAAATACATATTCACGTAAGCGAAAGTGATGTTTGGTCTGCCCATTTTACATGTGGGCATACGAAAGAAAGCATATCAATCCCTGGTGTAATAGAGCTCTACTTAATGCTCCTAGTCCCCAAAATGGAGGAGACGTATTGTAACATGATTTTAAAATCAAATTAATAAAAATTGTCATATTTGATGTTTGCTTTCTATCTTGTTTCAATTGGTTTACGTTTCTCTCCTTTCATGTGTTTAAGTTTGTAGGACTTAGTGTTACGTTTTGCTTTTGCATACATCACACTTGGCATTTTCGTTTTTGTTTTCATATCCTTGTGCTTTCAGTGGCGACCACGGTGGCACCTTTGTCCCTTGATTTTAAGATTAAATTTTTGATCAAAATTTGTGTGTTTTTGCTTACAAGTATCAATCTTTCAAGCACTGGACTATTGCTTGTTCCATCCTGTAATGAATACAGAGCTGGAATTCGTGCCACCCTGAGACGAATAGGAATTCATATTACCCTAGGACAAATACAGATCTATTATTCATCTCACCCCAGGAATAATATCTCTCTGTGTAATTTTAGGGGAAAAATTTAGAGGCATCCAATTTGGGCAGAGAAGAGGTAGGGGTCCTAAACACCTTCTATCATTTTTAGCTTTTTGTTTTCAGTTTTCTGGTTATTTGCTTGCATAAGAGAGTTTTAATGCCTATATTCTTCATTTATGCAAAATAAAAATAATCTCACACATCACGAGATAATCTGAACACCAAGGAGTTGGTCGTAAAACCCCAACCCTTGATCAAGACCAACGATGGATTTCACCACCACCTTGGCTTGAAATATTGCATACATAACCCCGATCGCGATTGTTGCTAGATGTAAATCCTGACAAAAGTTGACCAAGTGTAGCCGGGGTGATTCCTAGTGCATGAGGATAAGTCTTCTATGGAAGGTGTCATAAATAGAGCGATTCCCCTTTCGTACCGCCTATGTTCCATGTACTGTTCTCCTCTCACATACCTATAGTCTCCCTCACGTAAGGGTAGGTATATAGAGAGGTTCGGTATAATGGCCTGGCAGTGGTATATTTAAGGGGTGACCATTTTTGGGAGATATAAGAGCCCTCATATTGCATATACAAAAATTTCTTTACAAGGTTCTCAAAACAAACATCAAAACACACTAAACCAGATTTAGGGCACACTTTTAATCCATAAACAAGATAATCATTGCTTTGATTATGTGTTTCCCTTTTGTTTAGTGTAGCATAAGAAATCCTAAAGAAGATAAAAACATAGGAATTCATCTTACCCTGGTACGAATATAGATCTATTATTCATCTCACCCTGGGAAGAATATCTCTTTGTGTAATTTTAGGGCAAAAATTCAGAGGCATCCGATTTGGGCAGAGAAGAGGTAGGGGTCCTAAACACTTTCTGTCATTTTTAGCTTTCTGTTTTTAGTTTTCTGGTTATTTGCTTGCATAAGAGAGTTTTAATGCCTATTTTATTCATTTATGCAAAATAAAAAGAACCTCACACATCACGAGATAATCTGAACACCAAGGAGTTGGTCGTAAAACCCCAACCCTTGATCAAGACCAACGGTGGATTTTACCACCACCTTGGCTTGAAATATTGCATACATAACCCCGATCATGACTGTTGCTAGACGTAAATCCTGAAAAAATTTGACCAAGTGTAGCCGAGGTGATTCCTAGTGCATGAGGATGTCTTCTATGGTAGGTGTCATAAATAGAGCGATTCCCCTTTCATACCGCCTATGTTCCATGTACTGTTCTCCTCTCACGTACCTATAGTCTCCCTCACGTAAGGGTGGGTATATAGAGAGGTTCGGTATAACGGCCTGGTAGTGGTATATTGAAGGGGTGACCATTTTTGGGAGATATAAGAGCCCTCATATTGCATATACAAAAATTTCTTTACAAGGTTCTCAAAACAAACATCAAAACACACTGAACCAGATTTAGGGCAAACTTTTAATCCATAAACATAATCATTGCTTTGATTATGTGTTTCCCTTTTGTTTAGTGTAGCATAAGAAATCCTAAAGAAGATAAAAACATACACATCTTTAGGTAAACATCAGCATGGTGTACACCCATAGCCGAGCCCAATCATGGGCAAGAGCTGCAAAAAGTGTACAAATGGGGACAAGTAACCTTCGATATAGTCTTGAGGACTTGGTCATACCGCCTTGGCGGCTTGCTCCACAAGATAGTCCACATCATGCCATTACAGAATGGGACTATGGAGGCACCCCTTTGAGGGGCACTCCCACTCAGCATAGACCCTTTCAGGAGGAAGCCATACACGTGGCACTCAACATATCTGGGAGGGCTCCCTTAGACGCTTGTTATGAGTGGCCACCACACAAGGAAGTGCTAGAGCAACATAGGGTCCATAAAGAGGGGCCACATGATTTTGTCATCCCTCCTTTACCCCTTATTACTGTTAAAAAAACTATGCCAAATCTAGAGCACAAGGCTCTTCAGACAGGGCAAGCCAATTCTGCCCGCCCCTTTCACACATACGAAATGGAGTACGAGGAAGACCACTACATTCCTCAAGAGTAATACACAGTGCGGGAGGAATGTGCCTCCACACCTGCTATGTATCAAGATCACCCACTGAGGCCAGAGCCTCAGGTGAATGCCGCTAACCTCGACGGAGGAAATCAACCCATAGGGATATCGGATCACCATGACCAAGATAGAAATATAGGAGAGGCATCTAGGCTTCCTAAACATAAGACGACGAAACAAATTGACTTGGCATTTGCCAAACATGCCACCCGCCAAGCGCAAATCACGCAGCTCAGGCAATACCAATAATAGCTAGAGCATCTATATCGCCTTAGCAAAGAGTGCATCCAGCGCCAAACAAATGAGCTACTCTGCAACACTGTGCTTGAGAGGGTTCCAAACCCTCAAAAACAGAGGGTATAAAGGCATAACCCCCTAGTGCAAGACAGGCCTCCAAGACCTTACCAAGTGCTACCTTCGAGACCCCCTAGACCTAAGAGGGAGGCCACTCCCAGGAACAAGGAGGGGTACCCTCTGCGGGTGCCCACCCATGGTCATGTATCTCGCCTGGGAACTCCTTATGAGTAAGAATAAGAGTAGGAAAAAATGCCCTACCAATGCAAAGGGGGCGATATTCAGCCACCCCTTTATAGGCCTCAAGTTCCCCGTCACCCGCAACAAGAACAAACTAAGGAGGAAGAGATTAAATCTTTTGATGCATATAAAGCACTGCTAGAGAACTTGGAGTCTATGGAGACAAAGAATTATGGGCCCCAAAAGCCCACTTTACGCCAACTCCACAATCATCCTGTGCATCTGTCAATGCCGAAAACCCATTACCCTAAACACTTTAAACTGCCTTAGTTGGCAATCTAGAGGGGAGGAAGATGCCCAAGATCATGTGACTAGATTCCTAAGCCAATGATTTGGCATTCATGACAATGATGCTTTACTGCTAAGAACATTCATCACCACATTCGCAGGCCCTACCTTAGATTGGTTCACTCAGTTGCCAAAACATAGCATCAGTAACTTGGATCAGCTAGTGGATGTGTTCCTTGAATGCTTCGCCTTCAACACCAAGAAAAAGGCATCACTAAGCGACCTAGCCAGCCTTAGGTAGTATGAGGAAGAAACCATGGCGGCCTATGGGAACCGGTGGAGGACTTTGCTTTCAAAGTTGCCCTACCTCCCTCCTATGTTCAACCTCACCCAAATGTTCTCAAAGAGCTATTTGAGATCGATCTCCGTGCTATTGCAACTACAACAATATGTCACTTTAGAGGAATCTCTAGAACAAGCTAGAATCATTGATGAGATCAAGATTTAGTATGGAGAGATAGCCAAGCCAAAGAAGAAAGAATGGTCTAAAAACACCAAGACAGGGACCACGCAATAGAAACTCGTTGCGGTCAATCAGGTTGCTATAAACGTCCCTAAGCCTGCACAAGAAACACAACCCCAAAAGGCTTGTGAGTCTTAGATTCAATTAACCTTAGATTAACATTAGGTCGAAGGTAATAAATGACACAAAAATTAAAATCCAAAAATATTCAATTAAACTAATCAAATTAAACATACATTAACTTAAACCTTATATAGGCTTAGAACATGCGCTAAAGTAGGGAAGGGAAGGTGGAGGAAGATCGGGGAGTTTAGAAAGAACGGAGTAGGAAGTGGAGTGGGAGGTGGCAGCGAGCTTGGGGAGAGGAAGGGAGTGGAGTGATAAGGGAAAATGGACGGTAGGAAATGAGGAAGCTAAATGGAGGGATAAGGAGAAAATGAAGGAAAGGGAGAAGGAAAAATCATGTCGACCATCCGACAAAATTATCCGACAAAAGGTAAGTGTGTTCACACCGTGCTTAGAAAAACTAGATTTTTCTAAGCCTGATTCAAGCTAAGTCCTATACATTCTCCCCATTAAAGTTGAGAGAACCGACTATACAGTCTCTCAGCTTTACAAATTGAGCTTTAGCTAGCGTCTTAGTGAAAATGTTAGCGACGTTCTCCAAAGTGTGGCAATAGTGAAGCTCAACAATATCAGTTTCCACCATGAAGTGGTACTTCATATCAAAATGATTTGATCTACTATGGTGGACAGGATTGTATGCCAACTGAATGGCGCTGATGTTGTCACAGAATATTTGAGTTGGACCACTTTGCTGCTCTCCAATCTCTTCTAATACCTTTCAGATCCATAGAGCTTGAGTACTAGCATGAGTCACCGCTATATACTCAGCTTTTGTTGAAGATAGTGCTACTACTGTCTGCTTCTTGGAAATCCAAGTTATTAGGCCTAAACCAAGACTAAAACAGTTACTCGATGTGGATTTTCTATCATCAATATTGCTGCCCCAATCACTATCACTAAAGCCTTCAAGCTTGATAGTATCACTTTTGTAGTACTGGATTCCAAAATCCAATGTACCCTTCACATATCTCAAAATCCTTTTAGTTTCTTGCAAATGCAGCTCATATGGATTAGACATAAATCTAGAAAAAATAGATACATCATACTGAATTTCTGGTCTGGTGTTGGCGAGAAACATCAAACTCCCAACAATGCTTCTAAAAGTGGTCACATCAACTTTCGGTGCTCCATCATCCTTGCTTAATTGGATCCCATGTCCAATTGGATTTGCAACTGATTTGCATTGCTCCATAGCAAACTTCTGAATCATATATCGAGCATACTTAAGTTGACAGATGAAGATCCCTGAATCTGTCTAATGTACTTCCATTCCAAGAAAATATTTCATCAAGCCAAGATCCTTCATCTCAAATTCCTGCATCATGGAGTGCTTGAACTCCATGTTAACTTTTTCATTACTACACATAAAAATGAGATCATCCACATAAAAAAAAACTATGAGGATGTCATTTCCTTGATTTAGGTAGTAGAGCATGGGTTCATTTTTGCTTCTGATGAACCCATAATCTTTAAAGTACCCATCAATGTGTGAGTACCAATCTCTCGATGCCTGCTTGAGGCCATAAAGAGCCTTCTTCAGTTTGTAAACAAGATGTTCCTTGTTTTTCTCTTCAAATCCCTATGGTTGCTCAACATACACTTCTTCTGTCAAGTAACCATTTAGAAATGCACTCTTTACATCCATGTGTTGGACTGTCCATCCCTTGTGTGCAGCTAAGGCAAGAACTGTTCTAATAGTCTCCTATCTGGCTATAGGAGCAAAAGTCTCTTCATAATCAATTCCATATTTCTGAGTAAATCCCTTTGCAACTAATCTCACCTTGTGCCTCTCAATGCTACCATCAGCATTAAACTTGGTCTTGCATCCAACACGTTTCTTACCTTTAGGAAGCTTCACCAGCTCCCAAGTGTCGTTGTTTTTTATAGAGGTGATCTCCTCTTTCATGGCATCTTGCCAAATCTTTTGAGTACAAGCCTTCTCATAACTAGAATGTTCAAGCTATGCATTGGTTAACAAAGCATAGTTAACTAAATCTCCCCTAGGTTCCTTCTGGGAAACATCATCACCATACAAGTGTATATTTTATAATCTTTGTAGAACAAAATTCATTTCACTAGCTTGATGCCTAGTGTATCTTTTTAAAAAAAAATTATCCAACATCTGATATGATGGATGATTGTGTAGAGTTCTCTTACCTCTATATGGAGAATCGATGTCCATTGGTGAGGAACTTACTGATCTCTATGGAGAAGGACTTGGTGAAGAAGTTGAATCAGAAGATGAACCTGGATCTCTGGAAGGATATTGCTTACTTTTCTATGGTGTCTGCTATTGCACTTTCTTAGAACCTACATCACTAGATTCATCATCACTGAAAATCTAGGGCTTACCCCATTCTCCCCCTTCATCAAAAATCACATCCCTGGAAAGCACAAACTTTCTAGTCCTAGGATTGTAGAGTCTGTAAGCTTTTGTATTCTCACAATATCCTACAAAGATGCATGCCTGACTCTTTGGATCGAGCTTCTTTCTTAGCTCATCAAAAATGTGAGAATATGCCAATGAGCCAAACACTCTAAAATACTTAACATTTGGCTTTTTACCATACCAAGCTTGGTAAGGTGTCTGTCCTTCCAAAATTGCAGTAGGACTTATGTTCAAGATATGTACACTGGTCCTAGTTGCATTTGCCCAATATGAATTAGTCAAATGCTTCGTCTTAAGCATAGACCTTACCATCTCCACAATGGTGCGATTCTTCCTCTCTACGACACCATTCTGCTATGGAGTGTAGGCAGCTGTGAACTGCCTCTTAATGCCATGTTGCTTACAAAAATTCAAGAACTCATTAGAGGAGTATTCTCCTCCCTTATCTAATCTAAGACATTTTACAAAATATCTACTCTCACTTTCAACTCTTGTTTTGAAATTGACAAAGCATTCAAATGCTTCATCCTTATATTTCAAAAAATATATCCAGCACATTCTAGTAAAATCATCAATGAAGAGTAGGAAGTAAGAGTTATTACCAAGACTATTGGTCCGCATCGGACCACGGATGTCCGTATGCACTAGGCTGGAGTGGATAGCTGGCCCGCCATGCTTGTCCATGAGGAAATTTTGATCTGGCATGCTTCCCAAGAGCACACCCTTCACAGACTTCCTTACTATCTTGAACTTTAGGAAGTCTGGTTACCATCACTTGTGAAGTTAGCATTTTCAAACTAGTTGAATTCAAATGACCATATCTCAAGTGCCATAGGACACTTGGATTGGAAATAGCAACATTTGCTAACTTATCTCCCCCTAGCTGGCCAAAATTTAAAGGAAACAATCTATTCTTTGACATTGGCACTTGTGTAATGATTCTATTACTGTTATTTTTATCAAAAATAGTGTGTTTACCCTCATCAAAAAGCAACTTGTAGTTCTTTTCTAACATTTGACCAACACTTAAAATATTGTGTTGAAGATGGGGTGTGTAATAGATATCACTTACATGTTTGATGCCTTCTTTAGTTGGAACTGCCATTGCTCCAATGCCTTCAACTACCAATGATTTATCATCTCCAAATTTGATGCTGGATTTGTATGAGGATTTTAGAGTAGCAAAGAGCCCTTATTTGCCACTCATATGGTTTGAACACCCAGTGTCCAAGATTCATGTATCATTCATGTTCTGACCTGCTTGACCATAAGAGAGAAAGAGATTTGTTGCCTCTTCCTCTTCTCCAAAATTTCCAAACTGACTGCTTTGGATGCTACTAGTTCCTTGTGAAGTCGTTGTCCAACAGTCATGAGCATAATGGCCAAGTTTGCCATAGTTTTAGTAAGATTTTTTTGACTTATCTCCTCTTTTGCCTCTGCATGATTGTTTTCCTTTATTTTGCTATCCTCCTCTATTCTGTTGTTCACCTCTGTTTGAGAATCCTCCTCTATTTTGATTTCCTCATCTGTTAGGAGTTCCACCTCTTTGATTATTTTTGTCTCTACCTCTATTTTTTCCTCTACCATGGCCTCGACCTCTGCCTTATTATGAAGCAAAGGCTTTATCATCTCCTCCATAACTTGTGGAAGGAGTGTGTTGTAACCTCTCTTCATGTGAGAGAAGTGAGCCAATTAGGGATTCAAAAGATAGAGAAGTTAGTTCTTTGGATTCTTCTATAATTATGGCAACTGAATTCCACTTAGGAAGAAGTTTCCTCAACACTTTCTTCACTATAACTTCAGGATTTACATCTTCTCCTAAAGTGATCATCTTATCTACTACTGCTTTCACACGCACGTAGTAATCACCAACCTTTTCACTCTCTTGCATTTTAAGAGTCTCAAACTCTCATTTCAAGGTTTGTAGTTTAACTTGTTTGACTTGGTCACTACCCCTATAACTTTCTTTTAAAGCATTCCAAGTAGATTCAACAGTTATAAAAGAAGCTATTCTAGGGAAAATACTTCTATCAAGGGCGGCTTGGATATGATAAAGGGCAGAAGAATTATTCTTATGTGCTTCCTTTCTAGCCCTTTTATCAGCCACATTCAAATATGCCCATTCAACAGCAGTAGGTTCAGTATATCCCTCTTCAATCACATCCCAAAGACCTTTGCCTATCAAAATATTTTTCATTTTAATTGACCAATACTCGTAATCACCACCATTGAACTCAGGGATTGGTAGACTAGTATTGGAAGCCATATTAGAAAGCAAACTTTATTGCAACTTCAAACAAGTAGTACAAATAAGTACAAAATAGATCATTGATTTACTGATTTAAATCAAATCTAGCTTTCTTAATATGCTCACTGATTTGGCGTTCTTCTTCTCGAGGATCACCCAAAATTGAAAAAGTGAAATTATTTGCTTCGTCATCACTAATTATAATGACTTAAGGTGTTGTTGTTGGTTCATAACTTCTTTAGAGAGCATTTCGTTCTATAGTTGCAGGTTTCACCTCCACTGGTTCTTCTTCTTCTTCTTCTTCTTATTCTTCTTCTTCTTTTTTTCTTATTCTTCTTCTAGTTCTGAATTAGGAGAGCATGGGGTATATCTCTCACTTGTTTCTACTTCAGGCACTGTAGGTGTATAACTGTCACTTGACTGTCCTTCAGGTACTATTTCAACCATCTCGAATTCAACTATCCTTTGCCCGAAGATATTATCTTCAAAATATACCTCGTAGCCAGAATCTGGTTTCCTCATATGAGCAATCACTTGATTCTCTAATTGGCAAAACACTGTATGAAGTCCATACCGCTGGACTTTCCCGTCAAAGGAATCAGGAGTCTCTCTTCTCAACAGAGAGAGTAATGCATTATAGCATCCGGTTGACCGGATCATCTACCCAAAATCACACCGTATGAACTGGGTTACAACTTAGTATGATGCCAAAAAAAAAATTATATCAACATATCTTTGCACCCTTTTATTTAAAAAAAAAATTCTAAAATTTGTTTTAATAAAGACTTTAAAAAAAAAAAAAATTAACAATTTCCTATATATTTTTTTAATTATTATTTTTAAATGAAATGGATATTTAAAAAAAATTAATCAAAAACTATATATAGAAATTATAATTTTATAAAAAATCTTTAAAAAAAAAACAAATAATAAAAATTTAATTAAAAAATTTAACCTTTTTTTTTTTTTTTGTAAACCCCCGCTGGGATTCGAACTGGTAACCTCCGCTATCTACCCGGCGATCTTAGCCGCTGCACCACGTAGCTTCGGATGGTAGCAAGGAAACAAAAAAAAATATTTAAACCTCCATAATTCGTGAAGTCACAAAAAAAATAAAAAAATTTACCCCGGTGGGATTCGACCCCGGGTCTCTGCTCTGCAAGGCGGGGAACTTCACCGCTAGGCCACGCTAGACGGACGGGATAGGAGAGGAAGGGCGTTGTATTTCATATGGTGGCAGAATACAGTTTGAGAAAAAAAAATTAGTTTTTAATCCCACATGCAGTGGGCAAAGAATATGTCCAGGCTTTATCAAAGCCTGCGGACACACAAGAGGTCGATTGCCTTCGGGAAATCGATCTCGCAAACCTTTTTCCCGTCATTTGACCAATTAAACACCGCCATGTGGCACACACCTGGAGCACTTTTCCACATCATCCAGCCACATCAACACTCGTCCACGTTAGCCAGCCACGTCAACACTCGTCCATGTCAACCCTGCCACATCAGCGTCTAATCAGCTCTGCTACGTTAGCATCCAGTCAGCACTGCCATGTCAACGTCCAGTTAGATCTAGGTTAGCCTCGATCCACATGCTACCAGCTTCACCACCATGTCATCCTACTATCAGATCCTCGAGATCTATGTGATTGCCTCTTTGTCGCTCCTTGGGATCCATGCGACAGCTTCTCTACTGCTCCTCAGGATCCGTGTGCTCCTCAGGATCCATGCGACAGCTTCTCTGCCACTCCTAGGGATCCATGCAACTGCTTCTCTACTGCTCCTCGAGATCTATGTGCTTCAAGTTTCGTGCCTTACCTTGGCCCTCGGGATCCATGCCCCCTCTGCTTTGATACCAGTGTGAGTCTTAGATTCAATTAAACCTTAGATTAACATTAGGCCGAAGGTAATAAATGACATGAAAATTACAAAGCCAAAAATATTCAATTAAACTAACCAGATTAAACATACATTAACTTAAACCTTATATAGGCTTAGAACATGCGCTAAATTAGGGAAGGGAAGGTGGATGAAGATCGAGGAGTTTAGAAAGAACAAAGGAGTAGGAAGTGGAGTGGGAGGTGGCAGCGAGCATGGGGAGAGGAAGGGAGTGGAGTGATAAGGGAAAATGGATGGCAGGAAATGAGGAAGCTGAATGGAGGGATAAGGAGAAAATGAAGGAAAGGGAGAAGGAAAAATCATGCCGACCATCCAACAAAATTAGTCGACAAAAGGTAAGTGTGTTCACATTGTGCTTAGAAAAACTAGATTTTTCTAAGATTGATTCAAGCTAAGTCCTATTCACACTTTCAACAAGGCTAACTATCAGGCGGTGCCTCTTAATAGTTATGACAAATAAAATCAGAGGCAAGAACAAAATTAGCAGCGTCGCCTTAGGCGACAATTCACACCTTACACAGAGTCCAGAGTCTCCCTGTTTGACTGCTTGTCAGCAGCAAATTTGATCAACCTGCCCGAGATTCAACCCATAGACCCCAATGTGCCAAATCCTAAGGGCTATAGGGAAGACTTGTACTGTAGGTTCCACAGATATAAGGGACATGACCTTAATGCATGTTGGAATTTTAAAGGCTTGGTTCAAGACCTAATAGACAACAAGACGCTGGTGGTGGACAACCCCATAGCACCAAACAACCAACAAATGGGAGTCTTTAAAGACCCCCTGCCTGCCTATGATACACAGGCAAAGAACCTTCAAGTCAATGAGGTAACACATAATTACCCCATGTAGGGGTATGTCGGGATGATAAGCATAGTGACTAGGAACAAGAGGTACCCAGGAGCTGCCCTCGCGATGGCCACAAGAGAAGTTCCATCGACGTCACAACCTCAATAGCACCCTACACAACCTCCCCCGCCTAGACCCATGGCCACGATTTGGACTAGACTTACCCAAAGTATAAGGACCACGTCGGCTAGGCTCTCCATTTACGAGCTCATTCAAAAATCAATGCCCCATCGGGAGGCTCTAATGGAGATATTAAAAACCATCGAGTTGTAGCCCCACAAAGCAAACTATTTCAACAACTTTGTGGGACATGTAAAACAATGTATAGAGTCAGTCATCACCTTTAGAGAAGACAAGCTAAAATCGATGACTAGTGATATGGCGGATCCACTACTGCACGTCATTGCATAGGTAAACAGGATTCCGTATAAGAGGGTGTTGGTGGACACTGGCTCGTCCAGTAATATAATTACAACATCGGCATTGAAAAATCTAAAGTTGCCAGTATCTCACATCGTGGCCTCCACCTACACTCTGCGAGCATTCAATGATGTGATATGCTCAATGATTAGCACTATTTTCCTACCCATCCAAGTGGGACAAAAGACTATTCATATGTTGTGCCACATCTTGGAAGGTGAGATGGCCTATAATATCTTGTTGGGGTAGCCTTGGATTAGGGACATGAAGTGTGTCCCTTCAATAGCTCATCAGTGCCTAAAGTACATGTTTGAAGGGCAGATGCATGTAGTCCCGACGGATTTAGAGCCCTTCAAGTAGTGCAATACGGTGCAACTGATGCTGTAGTCAACCCTTCCATCAACACATATAGATTTTTAGTTGAATCCACCTAACCAGGGTTCGATTCCACATGCATCCCCATTGTTAAGTCCATCAAATCCTCAGTCGAGTCTATCTTCATCATCTGGTCCTTCACCAACAATACCACCTATGGTGTCCACACTGAAGGACAAGGGGAAGAAACCCCTAGAAGAGGCACCACCGTCAGTCTCAACCATCTCTACCAAAGATATGCCTAGCCGAATGGAAGTCGAGACGCCTAGTTCACCCTACATGGAGTGGACTCAGGAAGAACTCCCATTTGATCCCCCTCAACCGCCAATGATCATCGTTGAAATGGCCAGTACGGGCTTGGGGGAGTATCTAGTGTGGACCATTATAGCAACACCCACACTTGAGTCCATGTAGGACATGAGGAGACCTCAACTCCCCATCGGCACTGTGGTTCCTCTCGGCTACCCACCCAATTAGACAAACTTTTTTTATGGGGGCCTCGATAATGGAATTGAACCTTACATGCAAGAAGAAGAAGATGAAGAGCCCTTTGATGAGGACTTCAACTATTTGTCCAAACTAGACTTTGCTTTGAGATATCTTGGCCAATGTAACTGGCATGGATATGGGTTGGGTAGGTATGAGCAAGGAGTGCACATTATTTGTCAACCAAGATATCAAATGTCGTACAACAAGTTAGGAGTAGGGTTCAACCACCCCCTGCCACTCGACATCTTGGTAGAGAACATGCAAGGCCTAGGGATAGGCAACAAGGATGGGTCAGTATTAGATTCATATGTCAATCCTAACATAACATATACATTGGGGGATTATCTCCCATTGCTAACCACCAACCTTGTTGACCTTAACAACCCTTTCCCTTCGATCGAAAAGGAAGAAAATTCAAGGACTCACCTGCAAGAGGGATATAGACAAGACCAAGAAGGGTCTTCAGAAGACGAGTCATAGTATGAGGTAGCACCTTGGGATCCTTTCGAGTATGATAGCAATCATTCACAAGTGACACCCATAGATGATTATCAGGAGAGCTTCATGATAATGTTCCCTTTGGCCGCTCCAAGTGAGCAAGTACCACCTCAAGAGAATCAACTCCCCTTGCCCAGAGCAGAACAACCCCGATGGGACCACATTAATTTTCTCGAGCAGGACGAGCCTCACATGTCACAAATAGTTGTCAGAGCCAACAAAGGCCTCTGGATCTCTGATAGCGATTATGAAGATGAGACTGATATGGCCTATCTCAATCATATGCGGCAGATGCAACAACAATACCCCCTGAATATTGATGATATATTTGAATAACTAAACATAAGGCCAGGGCATGAGTGGCACCTAAACCCAGCACAGTGGGACCAAGTGTTGAATTCGCCACTTTGGGAATATAGAGAACACCTACCGCCTAGAGACCCTATAGAGATATCAGTGCCTAGGGTAGATCCTATCCTCTTATCTACACATAGGGCCGATCCATTTGTGACAGTACCCACAAACCAAGATATGGAGCACAAAGATCACCTAGGATGTCCGAGTCACCACATCCACGGTACTAGAGACCAAAATCATTTCATCAACATGATCTCCATTGACTTAACCGCCCCCATACACAATCCAACCAATCCAGCAAAGTCATTATATCTAGACATAGATGCCATAGACTGGGATCATGTCAATTCACCACCATCCCCATCAAAGTACTGGCCTTGCGGTGAGATGCTTCATTTCACCCCAAGACCAACTCAGGATATCTTCCATGCTGAAGAGGAACCCAAAGTTCCCAATCTAGATCTAAACTCAGCAAATGATATCTTCTTGATCCCAACTCTGCACCAGTTGGAGGATAGATCCCACATGTCGATCGAGGAGATGACTGACGTAGACATCGACTCTGATCCAATGAATCCATAGATTATCAAGCTGGGGGTAAGTCTATCTGTCGAAGAGCAAGCCGACTACATTGCCCTTCTCAAAGAGAATGAGGTTTTTGCATGGTCCTACAAAGACATGTCGGGGCTAGATCTGCAGCTAGTCACGCATAATTTAATGCTTGATCCGAAAGTCAAGCCAGTTAAGCAAAAACTACGTAAGATGCACCCAACAATGGCCTTAATGGTCAAATATGAATTACAAAAGCTGTTGGATGCACAGTTTGTCATTTGCGTGGATTACCCACCATGGTTGTCCAACATGGTACCCGTCAAGAAGCCTGATGGAAGGTGTTGAGTGGTATTTTCACCCGATTGTGAAAACACACTCTCCGATAGGATTTGGGTTCTAAATCCTCTCTTGCAAAGAAATTTAATAAACAATTTCTCCAAGGTTCCGCTATGTTAGCATTTTACATCTGTGTATTAATAATCTCAAATAAAGATATTCAATAAAAATGCTTGGAACACCTTAGTGGTTGCAAGTAACTGAAAACAAGGGGCAATGTTGGTTTATTTTACTGTGAAACTTTAATGATTGTTCTTTGAACCCGAATAAAGCAAATGTGATTTGGTCCCTATATGACCATGCTGTAACTTCAAAGTGGAAATTGATGAAATGCCATAAAACAGAACTCCTTCAATGAAATTGGAATTTTCATGAAGGGAATGTCATCATCGGCTCATGAATGAAAAATAAAATTGAAAATGAAATTCTGGCCTTGAAATGGAAATTTTCTATTTTCAGATTTTGGAATTTTTAGTTTTTTTTTTTTTTTTTAATACTTGTAAAAAAATAAAGTGCAGAAAAAAAAATGAAAATAAAATGTGAAAGAAAAATAAAAAGTGCATTCAGTATGATGCTATCCTATTTTGACAAAACCGAAGCTAATGAGGTTTTCTGCATACAACCTAACCTATTGAACCTGCAAACTCGCACAATCCAGGTAAGTTAGGTGTTGGTTTCGGGGTTTAAACTATAATTTTCAGATTTAGACATTCGCATGAAGCAACCAAGAGAACTTGCATTAAACTTCACCTATAAGCCTAGAAATCTGAAAAGGGGAAAGATAAACATTCAATCCTGCATGTAGAAAATAACTCCTTCTTTCTTGCCAATGAGGTGCAACTCTCTGAATTTTTTGTATTAAAAATTGGTCATTATACAACAACAGAATCTCTGGTTTCCCAAACCCAGTCTATGGAAGAAAATAGCCTCAAAGCAGGCCCGGAATGGCCCTCTAGCCTTTAGCATCGCAACTCTGCTTACAACAATTTCCTACCCAGTCCAATGTAAAGGAAATATCTAGACAAAGTGGAAGAAAAACACCACAAAAGCAGGCCCAAAATGGCTTATTGCCTTTGGCTCTGCAACTCTACCCGTAGTGGTTTTTCGACCCTTGTACCAATCTGTGCTTCTACTTTTATACTTTCTGGCAATGCTCTCTGTTTCACCCAGTGACGCTTCATTTCATCTCCTAGATTGCATCGCTTCATCTTCCATGCCTCTTCATTGTCTTTGACTTTGTGTTCTACATCGAAACGTTTAATATTCTCTGTGAACTGTAACGCCTCTGTAGCCCTTACACATGTATGCCACGTGTTCCACACTTTTCTGCATGTTCCATAATAGCCACCCTGTAAATCACGACAAAAAATAGCATGTCGCGATATCGTGACATTTTTATGCATGCAGCTTTGCTTTTCTACTTTCATCGCGAAAATGAGACATGTCGCGATATCGCGACATTTTCCTGTCAACAGCCTTGTCCGCCTTCATGCATCGCGAAAATGAGACATGTCACGAAATCATGACATTTTTATGTCAACAACCGAGCAAATGCAACCTGTCGTGAAATCGTGACGTTTTTCTCTTTCGGGTTGTGCAGATGCAACCTGTCACGAAATCGTGACGTTTTTCTCTTTCGCTGTGTTTTGCTTTACTGGCCGCAAAAATGCGACATGTCACGAAATCATGACACTTTTTCATTCCACTTTGGTAGCTTTTTGTCATGAAATCGTGACGCTTTTCTTCTTTCTATCGCGAAATCGTGACACTTTTCATCTTCGTACCTTTGCTTCTATCGTGAAATCGCGATGCTTTTCATCTTTGTACCTGCTTCTATCATAACGTGACATCTTTTCATTTGGCATGTCTTGCTGCTTCAGGTCGAAACGCGACATGTCGCGATATCGCGACAACTTTAGTGCCTTGCCCTGTTTGACTGGTTTGATCATGATTTTGTGACATGTCATGATTTCATGACAATTTTCCATTCTATCTTTCTCTCTCTTCTATGACCCGCGATTTCACAACACGTCGCGATATCATGAAATTTTCTCTTCATGATGCATTCTCGCTCTTAGCCTGAAAGTGACATGTCGCGAAATCGTGACAACTTTTCATTTCTAGCGGAGGAGCAACATGTCGTGAAATCGTGACAACTTTTCATTTTCAGCCATGAGAGCAACATGTCGTGAAATCGTGACAACTTTTCATTTTTGGCCGTGATGGAGCAACATGTCACGATATCGCGACAACTTTTCATTTTGGTCGCGACGAAGCAACATGTCGCGATATCGTGACAACTTTTCATTTTCGATCGCGACGGAGCAACATGTCGCGATATCGCGACAACTTTTCATTTTTGGTTGCGATGGAGCAACATGTCGCGATATCGCGACACTTTCTTTTTCTTGCTATATTTTGCTCTTCCTTTGATTTTTTAGCATCTAGGCCATTGCAGTCTTCTTTGAAAGCATGCAAAAAAGGTGGGTCCCCAATTTTGGGGTGTGTTGTGGATCAGCCACAACAAATGGTGACTCTATTGTCAAATGCTCCTGAGCATTTTGGTGAGAACCCAACCTAGAAGTATACAAACTCGGAAACAGGCATTAGCACATAAGAAATATAAACAAATGCCCATAGATCAAAAATACATGAATCATCGGAATCATTAAGTATCAGCTCGGTGTGTGCAATGTGTTTCATTCCCTATCGTTTGAAATTGATCAACATTCCATCGTCAGTTTTACATGAATGCATATGTGAGATTGTGAATGATTTGTGTAACCTAATAAATATGCTAAGAGATTTTGCTTTTATAAAAGGCATAGTCCTTCTAGTATCATACACAAACATTCAAGATTATCAAACCCTCTTAGGATCAACTATATGTATAATGAATTGCTTTATTAGATCCCAAAGTTGGTTATGAGTCACTACTATCTTGAACCCATGTGTAAGTGAAAGTGAAATCAGAGCTTTGGGAAATCGGACTCCCAACCTAATCGAGATGGGAGTTTAACCCTATTCTTACTACTCCGATTTGGAATTCATTACCTCACTTTGAGCAAAATAATTTAACCAATTATGGAAGAAATGGTCATGCTAGTCTAACCCTTTGAACAGTCAGTGGTCTTGTTTTTTAGACAAGACATGCTGCCATGCATGGGCATACTTAACCCCATAATCCATGATTTAGCTTCATTCATTCTTTTTCTTTTATTTCTTGGACCTTCGGGATGACTACCCATCCTTGCTAGGGACATGTAGTACGATCCTTCCAATCCAATATTGAGATGAAATGGGAAATATTATTATTTTTTTTTTTACTTCTTGGACCTTGGGGATGACTACCCATCCTTGCTAGGGACATGTAGTACGATCCTTCCAATCCAATACTTATGATGAAATGAGACATAGGAGATTTGGGGAATCAGATTCTCAACCTAAGCGAGATGAGAATTTATGCCCTATCCTTACTACTCCATGTAGGTCAAATCAAAGCTTTGGGGAGTTGGATCCTCAACCTAAGTTCGATGAGGATTTAACCCTATCCTTACTACTATGATTTTAGGCTTTAAGCTTTATGGAAGTGGTCAAAACCACTGTTTTAAGGATCATGTTGCATAATAGGATAGACATGAAATACTTCTTTTGCCCAACCTTTTCTTCCAAGCAAGGTTTTGATCATTTTGCTCAAGATCCTTTTTAATGTGTATAGAATGTGCTTGGTTCTAGATATCTCGAGACATCAGTTCCCAACCTTAGGATTTTTTTATGTTTTATGTTATAGAATAACCCTAAGAGGATTTGACACACTTTAATGATTTGTATCTGAAATGCATATGCAACTAAGATGGCATGTATGTGCAAAGTGAGATGTAATATGAATGCATTGTCTTTTGAATTGGAGATGAAATATTGCCATATAAAACTCGACTACTTCATGCATCACAAGTTTCAAACGATACTATTAAACTGTTTGTATTTCTTGCGGAGCTTTCTACCACATAATTCCAATGTTCCATATTTCCCTGATCTAGAACATAAGTTAGCATCTCAAGACAACTTTTTCATCATTTTTTTTTTTTTTATATAGACAAACAAAACATGTCAAATAAACACACAACTTTAAATTAAAACTTATTCAATCCAAAACCAAACTGCAATCCAAAAATGAAAATTTGAAAACACAAACCAAAACCAAACCCAAAGTAACTTCAAAAACGATCTTGAAAACACAAACCAAAACCCAAAAACCAAAATCTATATACAAATGTACAATATAATACAAGATGATGCAAAGCTTGGATTATCACTTTCCTGGATCCCAAACATGATTAGAACATTTCAACAAAAATATAACGTGATATGCATGCCAAATGTTGTGGGAATCCAACAAAAACAAGACTAGACCAAACAATGCAACCCACTTCAACTTTCCTCTCTCACCCCACCAATTAAATTTAGTTCCATTAGTATTCTCATAGGTGAGATTCAAATTTTCAAATTGATTAGACAATGATTGATTTTCAATTTTATCATGTCTATTCTTTAAAATGTAAATTTCATAATTCCATCCTTGATTTAGAATTAGGCTATCTTTTTCAAATATGCAATTTTGTAAGTAGGAGCCTATTTCTACAAATTTCAAAGCCAAATCATTTTCCAAATTTGTAGGCCAATCAAATTTGTGCAACAATTTACAAGCATCTAGGATATTTACTAAATTAGGATCATTAAAAGTTTTTATCCTAGATTCAATTAGTAATTGTTGATGAATTTGATTTAACAATTCAAGTGCATCAACTTCCTTTCCATTCATTAAAACAATGTTATCAAAGGTGTGATTAGAAATCATACCTTGTTTTTCATTCACCTTTAATGACATTTCATCATAAACATCAATCAAATTCAAAACATGGTCATGCAAATTTTCAACCCTCAAATGTTCTTGGTCAAAGTGTATGTCCCATGACTCATCTTGATGATCCTTCATTTGAGTTGCTTCCAATTGATCAATCTCTTTGTCATTTGGTTCCAATTCTTTGTTCACTATCCATGGTATCTCCTCATTTGAATCCTCAAAATCATCATGCAAACTTGCATCCGCACCTTCAATGAATTTATATTCAACATGATCGAATTTTGTCACCTTTTCAAATCTTGTGAATATGAGATCTTCGTATGATGTAGAAGGTTCAACATCCCGCATATCAAGTGAAATATGAGTTTCATCTATAGGGATGTGAGAAAAGAATGCATTATCATATCTCCCCCAACCATTGTGAAAATTGTCATCCAAATCCATGGCATGAAATTCCATGATGTTTGTGGCATGATCTTTTGATTCATTCATAAATTCTTTTTCTTCTTTGTCCTTGGCAATAGGATCATTATAATCTTCCAAAATTTGATGAGATTTGAAACCCTCTTCCAAAACATCCTCAAATTGTACAGGAGTTGTAATATCTTCCTTTGAGTAGGCGATTATGTTGTCCTGTATATCAATTGGCACACAAGTTTCATTAGTAGTTTTGGAGTGAGTGTAGTCTTCCCACTTCTTCCAAGCATCATAATAATCATCTTTCAAAATCAAGTGGTGACGTTCAACTACTTCTTCAACATCTTCCAATTCATCAATGTGTTTCTCATCAAATTCATCTTCACCTTCCTTAGATGGTTCAATTATTTCCAAAAGTGGGTCATTTCTTGAATTCAAATTTGTAAGGCTATCATCGTCCAAATTAGTAACCCATGATTCAATTTTATCATAATTTGGAGGGTGAAGAATTTCTTGATCGTTAATTTTACACATCTCATCAATAGTATCTTCCAAGAACAAGTGGTGAAATTCTATCATATCTTCAAATTTATTTATTGATTTTCTTCCAATTTCACTTTCAACCACTTCATTCAATTCTATGGTGGGTTTCGTCCTATCACATATATCAAACATTGTTGAATTTAGAACCCCTTCATCCGGATAATCGTGTATCTCTATGAATGAGATCATTTCTGCATAATCCTCACTAGCGGATGTTGGCTTAGCAATTTGCACCTCCTCGTGGACTACATCTAAGGTGGTTGTAAAATTTGGATATTCAAATTCATCCCCTTGATCATTTACCTTAGATATCATTGGAGTGGAGGGTGCTATATTTGATGGTTGGTGTAGGTTGGCATCAATATCTCTTATGTGAACATGTTGTGCCTTTTCTTCTTCAAGACCTTGTCGTTCTATCTCTTCTAAGATCTCATGGATTTTCTCTAGAGACAAACCACCCATTTTTTCCTCAATGAGTGAAGCAAGTGTGGGGTGTATGGCTCCTAGGTATACTTCCATGGCTTCCTCTTCTAATGTGTTAAAATTTTCCCACATTTGGGAGTGCAACTCACGAAATCTTCCATTGAATTGACTCAAGGATTCATTAGGCTCTTTACATATGGAGGTAAACTGATTTTTCAAGATTTCTAAGTCAACTTGATTACCAAAATGATAAAGATAGGTTGCTTCTAGTTGTATCCAAGAAGTCCTAACCTCCATGGGTAGTTGGCTATACCAAAAGAATGGTTTATCATCCAAAATGTATGCAAATAACTTACAAGCCACCTCCTCATAGAAAATCTGGAATTGACACAATGTATTCTTGTAGACATGCAGTCTTTGCAAGTATCCTAGTGGCACCTCTTGATTAAAACACCGTAAAAAATCCAATAACATTTTAGGAATATGATAGGGTATCACATGTATAGACAAACCCTTATAATGATCCTCCATTGTAGATACCATTCTTTCTCTTAGAGATGCTATTTGAGCTCTTAGGGATACCATTTGCTCCTCAAGTGTTGCCATTAGTGAACTCATAATGTAACTTTAGAACCAAATCTGTTGAATATTCAACCTGCAATGTATAAAAAAATCAAGTTAGCATCAACTAAGAGATGTATTCATTAAAATCAAATGAAAAGTAATTGCATGGAAACAACACTTTGTTAGTCAAAACCAAAATTTTCAAAATTAAATCAAATCACATTGTTTCTGTATGAACAATCAGAAAAATATACAGCATACCTGAATTGCTTAAAATAGAATAAAGTAAACCAATTCAGGCCCTCCTTTTAACAATCTGCCGAGTGTTAGAGGAGTAAAGATAACAATTAATAGGGCATGAAATATTCAAAATTTAAATCCCTGTAGCACTTAAATCACCGTGAAATAAACCAGTTCAGGCCCTCCTTTTAACGCCAATCTGTTGAGTGGTGTTAGAGGAGGCCGAAGATGCTAATCAAATGGACTTGAAATATTTAGCAATGTAAAGCTCTCAAACAATTATAAACCCGTAGCATCTAAAATCATGATAAAATAAACCTTTTCATGCCCTCCTTCTAGCGCCAATCTGTTGAGTGGTGTTAGAAGACTAAAGATAACAATCAGTAGGGCATGAAATATACAAAAAATTTAAATCTCACTAAAATAAACCCATCCGACCCTCCTTCTAGCGCCAATCTGTTGAGTGGTATTTTCACCCGATTGTGAAAACACACTCTCCGATAGGATTTGGGTTCTAAATCCTCTCTTGCAAAGAAATTTAATAAGCAATTTCTCCAAGGTTCCGCTATGTTAGCATTTTACATCTGTGTATTAATAATCTCAAATAAAGATATTCAATAAAAATGCTTGGAACACCTTAGTGGTTGCAAGTAACTGAAAACAAGGGGCAATGTTGGTTTATTTTACTGTGAAACTTTAATGATTGTTCGTTGAACCCGAATAAAGCAAATGTGATTTGGTCCCTATATGACCATGTTGTAACTTCAAAGTGGAAATTGATGAAATGCCATAAAACATAACTCCTTCAATGAAATTGGAATTTTCATGAAGGGAATGTCATTATCGGCTCATGAATGAAAAATAAAACCAAAAATGAAATTCTGGCCTTGAAATGGAAATTTTCTATTTTCAGATTTTGGAATTTTTAGTTTTTTATTTTTTTATTTTAATACCTGTAAAAATAAAGTGCAAAAAAAAATGAAAATAAAATGTGAAAGAAAAATAAAAAGTGCATTCAGTATGATGCTATCCTATTTTGACAAAACCGAAGCTAATGAGGTTTTCTGCATACAACCTAACCTATTGAACCTGCAAACTCGCACAATCCAGGTAAGTTAGGTGTTGGTTTCTAGGGTTTAAACTATAATTTTTAGATTTAGACATTCGCATGAAGCAACCAAGAGAACTTGCATTAAACTTCACCTATAAGCCTAGAAATCTGAAAAGGGAAAAGATAAACATTCAATCCTTGCATGCAGAAAATAACTCCTTCTTTCTTGCCAATGAGGTGCAACTCTCTGAATTTTCTGTATTAAAAATTGGTCATTATACAACAACAGAATCTCTGGTTTCCCAAACCCAGTCTATGGAAGAAAATAGCCTCAAAGCAGGCCCAGAATGGCCCTCTAGCCTTCAGCACTGCAACTCTGCTTACAGCAATTTCCTACCTAGTCCAATGTAAAGGAAATATCCAGACAAAGTGGAAGAAAAACACCACAAAAGCAGGCCCAGAATGGCCTATTGCCTTTGGCTCTGCAACTCTGCCCGCAGTGGTTTTCCGACCCTTGTACCAATCTGTGCTTCTACTTTTATACTTTCTGGCAATGCTCTCTATTTTTCCCTGTGACTCTTCGCTTCATCTCCCATACTACATCGCTTCGTCTTCCATGCCTCTTCATTGTCTTTGACTTTCTGTTCTATGTCGAAACGTTTGATCTTCTCTGTGAACTGTAATGCCTCTGTAACCCTTACACATGTATGCCACGTGTTCCGCACTTTTCTGCATGTTTCGTAACTGCCCCCTGTAAATCGTGACAAAAAATAGCATGTCACGATATCACGACGTTTTTATGTATGTAGCTTTGCTCTTCTTCTTTCATCGCGAAAATGAGACATGTCGCGATATCGCGACATTTTCCTGTCAACAGCCTTGTCCGCCTTCATGCACCGCGAAAATGAGACATGTCATGAAATCGTGACATTTTTATGTCAACAACCGAGCAAATGCAACCTGTCACGAAATCGCGACGTTTTTCTCTTTCGGGTTGTGCAGATGCAACCTATCGCGAAATCACGACGTTTTTCTCTTTCGTTGTGTTTTGCTTTACTGGCCATGAAAACGTGACATGTCACGAAATCATGACACTTTTTCATTATATTCACTTTGGTAGCTTTCTATCGCAAAATCGTGATGCCTTTTGGTCTTACCTTTCATGAAATTGCGATGCTTTTCATCTTCGTACCCCTTGGATGCTTCCTGTCGTGAAATCGCGATGCTTTTCATCTTCGTACCACTTGGCTGCTTCTTGTCACAAAATCGTGACATCTTTTCATTTGGCATGTCTTGCTGCTTCAGGTCGCGAAAACGCGACATGTCGCGATATCGTGACAACTTTAGTGCCTTGCCCTGTTTGACTGGTTTGACCACGATTTTGTGACATGTCGCGATTTCGCGACAATTTTCCATTCTGTCTTTCTCTCTCTTCTATGACCCGTGATTTCACAACACGTCGCGATATCGTGACATTTTCTCTTCATGATGCATTCTGCTGCTCTTAGCCGCGAAAACGCGACATGTCGCGAAATCACGACAACTTTCCATTTCTAGCCGCGATGGAGCAACATGTCGCGAAATCGTGACAACTTTTCATTTTCAGCCGCGACGGAGCAACATGTCACGAAATCGCGACAACTTTTCATTTCTGGCCGCGACGGAGCAACATGTCGCGATATCGCGACAACTTTTCATTTTTAGCCACGACGGAGCAACATGTCGCGATATCACGACAACTTTTCATTTCTGGTCGCGACGGAGCAACATGTCGCGATATCGCGACACTTTCTTTTTCTTGCTATATTTTGCTCTTCCTTTGATTTTTTAGCATCTAGGCCACTGCAGTTTTCTTTGAAAGCATGCAAAAAAGGTGGGTCCCCAATTTTGGGGTGTGTTGTGGATCAGCCACAACAGAAGGATTTGCATATGCACTAATTTTTGAGATCTAAACAAAGCGAGTCCCAAGGATGATTTCCCCTTGCCTAGCATCAATGCATTGGTAGACGCAACAACGGGCCGTGAAATGCTTTCCCTCATGGATGGTTTCTCGGGATACAATCAAATTCATATTAATCCCAAAGATCAACTAAAAACAGCGTTCACAATGTCTTGGGGGACATTTTGTTATAAGGTCATGCTGTTTGGACTTAAAAATGCTGGCGCCACCTACCAACGTGCCATGACATACATCTTCCATGATCACATGCATAAAAATTTGGAAGTTATATGGATGATTTGTTGGCCAAATCTCTTTTGCGCCTAGATCATCTTGATGACTTAAGCAAGATCCTCGGTCGCCTCATTGAACATAAAGTCAGACTAAACCCCAAGAAGTGTGTATTTGGCATCACATCTAGAAAACTCTTGGGTTTCATAGTCTCAAAGAGAGGAATCGAGGTGGATCCAAACAAATTCAAGGCAATTCTCGAAATGCTTCCCCCAACTACCATCAAGCAGCTCATAAGCCTACAGGGAAATGTCGCGTCAATCAAGCGTTTCATAGCGTAGCTATCTGAAAAGTGTCGACCCATGAATAAATTATTGCACAAGGTATAATTTTATTGGGATGACGAGTGCCAGTCAGCCTTTGATGACATCAAACAATACTTGTCTTCGTCGCCAATATTGGCACCACCTAGACTAGGATTTCCATTCTACTTATACATCCAGCTACTGAGGTGGCACTAGGTGCCATGCTATCCTAGAAAAGTGAACTACACAAAGAATAGGCTACTTACTATCTTAGCCACACCCTGGTCAGTTATGAACTTAACTATGCATATGTCGAGAAGCTATGCTTGGCAATGGTGTTTGCTACCAAAAAGTTGTGCCACTACATGCTCAGCAATATGATGTATGTTGTGTCTAAGGAGAATCCATTGTGATACATGATGAGTCGTACTTATCATAGTAGTCATATGAAAAAATAGATCATGTTGTTGACGGAGTTTGACATAGAATTCATTGGATAGAAATCCATAAAAGGTCAAGTCATCATCGATCAACTAGTAGAGGCTCCTCTTGAATACGATCAACCTCTAACCATAGAACTACCTGATGATGGGGTCTTCCATGTTTTAGAATCGCCAGATTCTAATGAGCCTAAGTCACAGGCTAACATGACCCTATTCTTTGACAGTTCTAAATGTGAGCAATGGGGTGGCACGGGAATTGTATTCTTCACATCACAAGGGGCTCCAATGCCTCTATCATTTAAATTAGATTTTCTATGCACCAACAACAATGCTGAATACGAAGCCTTGCTCATAGGTCTTCAGACAGCAATCACCATGAACATCAAATGCTTAAACATTTTTGGGGATTCGTTGTTAATTATCAACCAAATAAAGGGGGCATTCCAATGTAAACGCCCAGTTATACAGGCCTACAAAGCCCTTGTGGACAAATTCCTAGCATAGCTTGAATGGTACAACATCGAGGCACTCCCTCGATCATTGAATCATTTTGTGGACACTATGGCCTCCTTGGGGTCACTAATCCAGCAAGACCCTTCCGGTGAGATGACAACCATTCAGGTCAAAAAATTATCACAATCCACGATGGAGCATGCAAGCTCTGACCTAACGCTAGGAATCCACCTGATCTAGATTGAACCATCTCAGGATAGGTTCTCTCGAATCCATGATTTTTTGACTCAAGCCAACTAGGGGTCCTTGTTCTCCTTGACCCCTCTTAATAGCAACACAACGTTATTTTTATAAGTTCTTTCCCGCTTAGCTTTTTCTAGGGATGAACTTCAAGAGGGATTGGTCATTCATACCATCGAGGTTTCTGATCAGAAGGATTGGTACACACCCATAAGGGATTACCTCAAGCTAGGTAACCTCCCACTTGGATTGACACACACCACGAAAAGATCATTTAAACATAAAGCAACAAAACATGTCTTGCTAGGAGACATTTTGTACCGTCATAGTTATGAAGGGATCCTCCTTCGTTGCTTGGACCAGCAGGAGTCCACTTGGGCGATCACCCAAGTGCACGATGGTACATGCAATGGCCACTTCAGTGATATGGCCATCGCAAAGCGCATTCTCCTTATGGGTTATTATTGGCAATATTTAGAGCAAGATTATTGCACATATGTAAGAAAGTGCGTGAAGTGTCAACACCATGCTAATTTGACACATGTACCTTCTCAAGCCTTACAGCCGATCCAATCGGCTTGGCCATTTTCATAGTGGGGCTTTGATCTAATCGAAAAGATCTCCCTTGCATCGTCAGGTCATCACACGTTCATTATAACGACCACAGAGTACTTCACCAAGTGGGTGGAAGCAATTTCGCTAACCTCTATGACTAGAACCCGCATTATGAAGTTTATTTTACATAACATCATATGTCGTTTTGGTATTCCATCCAAGATTATCTCGAATAATGGGACATCATTCAAGAATAAAGATGTGCGTGCTTTGACAACAAAATACAAAATTCAGCATAATTTTTCAACATCCTATTATCCGTAAGCAAATGGACAAGTAGAGGCATCCAACAAAATGCTAGTTACTATCCTCAAAAAGATGGTCATAGACAATCACAAGTATTGGCACATTCAAATCTTGCTTGCCCTATAGGCTTATCGCACTAGCATTCGGACGCCCACTAGGGCAACTCCATTTTCGTTGGTGTATGGCTCCGAGGCTGTCATGCCTCTCGAGTTGGAAATCCCTTCACTGCGCATATCAATGCAAGAGTTCATCGATGATGACACTACGTGACAGGCCCGGTTAGACCAACTTACATTGCTCGATGAACGACACGTCAATGCTCTCGAGCATTTGCGTATCTATCAAGAGCGACTTAAGAAAGCATACAACATGAAGGTTCACCTAAGGGACTTTCAGGTTGGTGACTTGGTCTTAAAATAGAACCAGCAAAATTCTAACTTGCCACCCCATCTAAGGGACAAGTTCACGGCAAATTGGTTAGGTCCTTATGTCATCAACAGTAAAATAGGACCTGGAACATACCGGCTCACCTCTCTTGAAGGAATCAAGGAACTAGAACCCTTGAACATCAGTCATTTGAGGCCATTCCACATTTAAAGAGCCATGGCCCACCCCAAACGCTCCAAGGATTCCCATAATCGCTTGGTCAACCTAAAATGCCCCAAAGGTATCCATAAACCCTTTGGTCAAACCAAATGCTCCAAGGATTTTTGCAATCTCTTGGTCAACCTAAAACACCCCAAAGGTATCCATAAACCCTTTGGTCAAACCAAAAGCTCCAAGGATTTTCGTAATCGCTTGGTCAACCTAAAACGCCCCAAAGGTATCCATAAACCCTTTGGTCAAACCAAAAGCTCCAAGGATTTTTGCAATCTCTTGGTCAACCTAAAACACCCCAAAGGTATCCATAAACCCTTTGGTCAAACCAAAAGCTCCAAGGATTTCTGTAATCACTTGGTCAACCCCAAATTGCCCCAAAGATGTCCCTAAACCCTGTGGTCAAACCAAAAGCTCCAAGGATTTTTGCAATCACTTGGTCAACCTAAAACGCCCCAAAGGTATCCATAAACCCTTTGGTCAAACCAAAAGCTCCATGGATTCCTACAATCACTTGGTTGACCTAAAACGCCCCAAAGGTATCCATAAACCCTTTGGTCCAACCAAAAGCTCCAGGGGTTCCCATAACTTCTTGGTCAAAAACAAATATTCAAAAACACACAAAAACAATAAAATAACTCAAAAATAACAAAAAAATTGCATCTCAATTCCATGCATACTCGTAAAAATCAAAATACAAAAATATAAGTTACATTAGGCATCGCATCCATACATTGCATATTTCTTGGTCATACATGTCACAAGCACCATAGACCGTACTTACACGACAATTCTATCATTTTCCACTTTCCATCCATTTTATAAACACATACATCCAAAATAACACCATCCCCATTTTTAGCATAGTCAGTTGTCTCCTAATGTATGTCGGGTTTTCATCATTCAGTTGTCTTTAAATTTCTAGCCAAAAACTGTACAAAGTTAAACAGATTTTACAAGGGAAAGTTTTACTTGGATCACACCTCATTATGTAACATCCCTACACAAGTTAAAACAATTAAAATAATTCCCAAGTTGTGTGAACGGAAGATGAAAACTACAAAGCAGTCTAGGATACCATAGGCAAAAGGTTAGCCTGTTCATCCCCTTGTGCGAATGGTTCAAGAGTGTTGAGAATTGACAAAAGGACAAGCTTTTCCCCATCAATTCCCCCTAATAAATAGTGGTTTTCACCACTCAAAAAAATCCCAATCACCATTGGTCCTCGAAGTTGTAAGGATTTGTACTACATGCCCCTAACAAGGATGGGTAGTCATCCTCAAGGTCTAAAAGGATCAATGCCATTCAAAAGCAAAATTCCAATAAGCCATCATCATGAACATCTCCAATAACCTTGGTCTCCAAAGTCATAAGGATTTGTACTACACACCCCTGACAAGGATGGGTAGTCATCCCCAAGGCCTAAAATATCGATGCCCTTTGGTTCCAAAAATCGTAAGGATTCATACTACACATCCCTGAATAGGATGGGTAGTCATCCCCAAGACCAAAAGGATCAAGGCCATTCAGAAGCCCAAAACCTACGAGCTCAACTTTGCAACCTAAAATGCACAATCAAATAACAGTGGTTATTACCACTATTCCAATCCCTTGCTCAAAAAGAAAAACAAAAGAGAAAAATAAATAGTGATTTTCATCACTATGTATATGAGCAAGTATCCTAAACATGTTGAGAAAATAAAAGATGCTTGATCTTGAATCCCTGGAATTCTCAGCATTCGAAAACCATCTAGGTGATCCTCATTATGGGTTTGGTGGACAACCTACCTGGCAATGGCGGTATCCTAAACGCATGACGATATGTCTATCACATTAGATTTGTATGTGGATGATCTAGCTTATGGTACCTTAGATTATCCCGTGGATTAATCTTACTAAATACAACAACAAAGTTAGTGGAGCTAATTAGGTGATCCTCAGTACAGGTTTGGTTGACAGCCTATCTAGCACTGGCGGTATCCTAAAAAATACCACATAAATGAATTCAATTGCACACATAGGGATGTGAAATAACTTGGTCAAACTCAAGTCTGATTTATACCTTATTCAAAAATCTTACGAGATAAATGTACAGTCTTGGCTAGTTAGTTAAAATATCTGAATCTCAAAAAAGCTTAACTACATTTTAAAACAATTGGTACATTTTATTACGTACATCACCATCAGATAATATGAAAAATACAAAAACAATATTATCACATGCAAAGTCATTCACACAAAGCAATCACATCGTACAAAAATCCAGTAACTCCTATACAGTTTATGGTGCCATCGACAAGTTACCAACAAATCATTTCATTCATTCCATATGCATACATCATATCATTAGAAACATCACATTCATTTTAACACATGCATACATCATCATAAATAAATGTGCATAAACAAAAAAAATAAATCATGACAAGTGTATAATAAAAAAGAACATCATCTATATATATCATCAAAAATGCCTGTAGGCTACAATAAATCGGTCCTCTGACCTTACAATAATAGAAACGCTCAAAAACCCCCAAGCCTAGGGCATCGTCCACCATGATCACGTAGGATCGGTGCGACGAGAACTACCCCCCGTGGTGTGGGTCCTATGGGACCTCTTAGGGTGGCTATTGCTCGCCCTCGCATCACGCCCACTAGCGCCCCCCTCATCCCATCGCCTATGATGAGATGATGTTGACTGCTCAGTATCACTGTCCCTCATAATCACCCCCCGAGGTGGATAATCTCTCCTTCCAAATCCATTCGATGTTAAAACCACTCTACCTCCCATCGCTGGTACGTAGCCACTACATCATCGCGTTGTGCCAATGCCTTCTCCCTCTTTGCCAGCTATGTTCGTAGGAGATCCATCTCTAGCATAGCATCTGGGTCCCCATCCCTCGGTGGTACGCAGCAAATGCGTTCTCCCGCTCAGCCAATTGAGTTCGTAGGAGATCCCTCTCCTATAGAGCCTCCCCCAGCTCCTTGTATTGCCTCCAAAGTAGATCCTCCAATCATGCTATCTCAGCATGATCCCTCCCCTCCACACCCTTTGGGATAGCCTAGTGCATAGGCGTATCCGGGACTGCACGTTGCTTCGGCTCCCACTGCTCCGAAACGTCCTGCATCTTCGACTGCCCCGAAACCCCAAAATCCTCCCCTGCAAAATCATCCACCTCTACCATGTATGCATCCTCCAATGGAACCCCTTAGCCCTCTCCTGGTGCCTCTGCACCCTCCCCGCATGCTGTTATCGCCTCTGCACCCCCTAGAGGCCCCTTACCTCGCCATCACCATAAAGTCCACCACTGGTCGTACTTAGTGGTAACCCCAACGTCGTCCATGTCTGGGATGTCAATCGTTGTATCCGAATCCTCACCCAGCGGTGTAATGATCGGCCAGACCAGATTCCTCTCATCCCCCCGGTGTTGATAGATCACGGGCTCACCAGGCAACCCCTGGTGCACCCCAAACTATCATGTCACCTGGCCATACGGGAAGAACTCTTGCTTGGTCCCATGCCGCCCAATCAGCCACCTCCCCCTATGAACCCACTAGAGCCACTCTCTAGCCTCAGGCCAGGCTGGACAGTCCCGGTAGGGGTGCCAAAAAACCTCCCTTGGAGAAATCCAAGCGAAGGCATCGGCATAGTGCCCTACGACACCTGCCCACCGCCGACTCTGTCCCTGCTCCTCAGATCATTGCCATAGTGGCCCATACCTCGATCTCTCTGTCTACCATCTCCACCCAAGTCATCCATGGCAACCCCATCGGCCTCTCCATAGCTATGTGTTGCCAAGCCCAGCACTACAATAGATAACTACATCCAATACCCTTTCGCCTTCGATAGCGGACCTCGTATAGCTCATCATAGATATTTTGCAGTAGAGTTTTTCCCCATCTCATAATAATAGGTGCCTTCATGGGACACTCGACCAGTATGAAGACCACCTCTAGCAGGTTCCAAGGGAACCATGCACCTGATGAGTCGGGTAGCAGCATGTTGGAAATGAGGCCCATCAGTACTACGTGCCTCACTCCCAACACGCCCATCTCTAGCCACCATCGTACCAAAATCCCACCAATTTGGCAGTCGCCCTCTACCCTCTCCACTGGGCTGTCCACACCCAACTCCTCCCCATGCCCGAAGCATCATGTTAGTATAGTTGTCCATTGATCACACGACATTGTCTTGATCGGTAGCCTGTCTATCGAAATCCGTAGAATCTGATAGACATCCTCCAAGGTCACTATCATCTCCCCTGTTGGGAGATGGAAGGTATTGGTCCGGGGATCCCACAAGTTGATCAGGGTCGTTAGATAGGCCCGATCCCCAACCACAGGCTCTAGCCGAGTCACCTGCTTGAGCCCAAGGGCATCAAACCACTCCCAATCAGCCAATTTCAGCACCTCCCGTGCTTCAGAGAAAACCATAGGCACACGGTACCGGCTCTTCACAACCTGCAAAAGAAAACAAAAACATTAAAAACATGATAAACTGTATAGTAATAACATGACTATACAACAATGCATAAAACAATGTACAGCTAAAAATAGACAAATAACGATAAACAAAATTCAAAAAAAATAAATTCAACAACATTTGTCAGTCCTAGGGTTTTTAACTCTACGTTTAAACTGATAAATAAAAACAAAATTCACAAAAAAATTTGTCAGTCCTAGGGTTTTTAACTCTAGTTCAACCTGATAAATTAACAAAAACAAAAACAGTCAAAAACATTTTTTTAGTTCCTAGGGTTTTTAACTCTAAGTCTCAACTGATAAATTAAAAACAAAAAACATTCACAAAACAATTTGTTAGTCCTAGGGTTTTTAACTCTAGTTCAACCTAATAAATTAACAAAAACAAAAATAGTCAAAAACATTTTTTTCAGTTCCTAGGGTTTTTAACTCTAAGTCTCAACTGATAAATTAAAAACAAAAAACATTCACAAAACAATTTGTCAGTCTTAGGGTTTTTAACTCTAGTTCAACCTGATAAATTAAAAAAAACAAAAACAGTCAAAAACATTTTTTCAGTTCCTAGGGTTTTTAACTCTAAGTCTCAACTGATAAATTAAAAACAAAAAACATTCACAAACACAATTTGTCAGTCCTAGGGTTTTTAACTCTAGTTCAAACTGATAAATTAACAAAAACAAAAACAGTCAAAAATATTTTTTTCAGTTCCTAGGGTTTTTAACTCTAAGTCTCAACTGATAAATTAAAAACAAAAAACATTCACAAAACAATTTGTCAGTCCTAGGGTTTTTAACTCTAATTCAACCTGATAAATTAACAAAAACAAAAATAGTCAAAAAAAATTTTTCAGTTCCTAGGGTTTTTAACTCTAAGTCTCAACTGATAAATTAAAAACAAAAAAACATTCAAAACAGTTTGTCAGTCCTAGGGTTTTTAACTCTAGTTCAAACTGATAAATTAACAAAAACAAAAATAGTCAAAAATAGTTTGTCAGTTCCTAGGGTTTTTAACTCTAAGTCTCAACTAATAAATTAAAAACAAAAAAACATTCAAAAAAATAGTTTGTCAGTCCTAGGGTTTTTAACTCTACGTTTAAACTGATCAATAAAAACAAAAAAAAATTCAAAGAAAAACATTTTTCAGTTAACCTAGGGTTTACCCTTAGTCTACACTGACAAATAACTACAAACAAAACAAACAAACAAAAACAAATTTTTTAGTTAACCTAGGGTTTACCCTTAGTCTACACTGACAAATAACTACAAAAAAACAAACAAAACAAAAACAATTTTTTTAGTTAACCTAGGGTTTACCCTTAGTCTACACTGACAAATAACTACAAAAAAAACAAAAACATTTTTCAGTTAACCTAGGGTTAAACTAAGTTTTTAAGCTAAGTTTTGATCTTTGTTAAACTAGGGTTTCTTTTAGTTTACAACAAATGCAAAATAAACATGGTTTCCACTAGGGTTTCAATCTAAGTTCTAATGAAGCCATACAAAACACAAAAAAATTCACACACATACAACACAAAACAAATTGTTTTTAGGGTTTCATTTTTAAAAACTCGGAAAACCAAATACAAAAGAGATAAATTGCGATTTTAAAACTGTAACATAAAACACAAACTAACTAAATGAGAAGGAGCACTTATCGGTATCGCTTCGGCTCCGCCACTCGATCCGGTTCGTGAACTCATGGTGTCGGGAAAAATTCGGCAGTGCTTCGCTTCGAAGACTCGACCTCCTCCTCCTCACAGCTCTCAAACGCTAGGAAAAACAAATGCAAATGAGCCCAAAACCTAGTTTTGGCCCTTAAATAGGATTTTTAGCCTGTAATCATTCCACATTGGGATGAGCGCTCTAGTTAGCGCTCGTCCCACCCTGGGACGATTACACAACTGGTATTCATCCCACCCAGGGATGATTATAGAGCAAAAATTTCAAAAAAGCAAAAAATGCACCAAAATGCATAAAAAATAGCAATAAAATTGTCCAATAAGAGTGCTTTTGCACTTGACATTTTGGGAATGCAAAATAGACGTCGGGGTCACAAATCCTCACTATCCTATTCCCTAAGAAGGCTACCATAGCTGGACCGCTCCACGGGAGGACGAATTATCGATAATTTCATCCCCAAATGGCGTCACTAAAAGGGTCACAACCCAACCAAAAATAGCAATAACATTGCCGAACAAAGGTGCCTTTGCGCCTGACATTCTTGGCATCCAAAATAGACGTTGGGGTCCCATATTGTCACTATCCTACTCCCTAATAAGGCTATCATAGCCGGACCGCTCCATGGGAGGCCGGATTTTTGACAATTTCAGCTCCAAAATGCGTCACAAAACGGGTTCGAACCCACCAAAAACAGGTCAAAATATTTGGAAACTGCGTAAGCATTCAACGAAAAACAATTGTAGGCACCCTTACATAAGTCATCTTGGGTCAAGAGACTCGTTGCTTTTCTCATGTTGGTCATTCCCTCATCGATTCGTCGCTTGAGGGGGTAGTCACACTTAGTCACCAATCAACAAATACACACCCAATCAAGGAAATAGCATGCATTCAAAAGATCATTGACAAAGACAATCATGCTCCTGCTTGGGGCAGCAAACAAGCAATAATCACAAGCTGATCAAACACTTGGCATTCTAGAATCATGAACTCAAGGTTCCCACAAACAAAAGGTTGCGCCCTTTGCCTATTCATGACTAAACAATGTCCAAGATCAAGTAACACCTCACCAAAAAAGGTTAACACTTGAATTAAGCTCCTTAGCTCGTCAGAAGCAAGGATTCAAGAATGCGTGCCCTTTCCATACTTGGGGCATCAAGAGTTGGTTAGGTTACTGAGAAACCCTAATCATTAGTGCTTTGGTTATCTATTTTTGCTCAGCACTACGCCACGCACAACGCATCCCAAAAAGGGGCATCTGTAGACACCAAAACAACACCAATCCGATTATGTGACGACAAGCACTAATCGAATTGACATACATAGCCCCTAAGGCAGCCCCCAGAGGTTAAACAATGGTCCTAACCACTCCCATAGTAGTTTGGAAGGTCAAAGATCAATTTGGCACCTTTTTGGCACTTTGCTCCCTACTCGTCCCACCCTGGGACGATTACAAACTAGTATTCATCTCACCCAGGGACGATTAGTAGCATTCGCTCTAGGGTGGGGCGAATAGCAGGTTTGACTGGAAAAAATTCAAACCTCGATAGGTCCGCCACTTAACTGCAACTTCAGGACATGCAATTGCGAGGGATGAATTCAAATCAAAGAGAGAGACTTCAATCATGCATGCCTTGATTTTTGGAGGCCTCATGCAAGGAGACTCTAAATCAGGAAATAATATTTTCTCTCAAAATAGGACAAGCAACTCAAGTGGCGCCCTCGCATGCGCATTCAAAGAGGGAGACCCTAGGTCTATAAATTGGTGAGTCTTCTCACCCCAAAAAAGAGGAACAAAGAGGAGCTTTTGGAGCAACGAAGTGCTGCCAAATTATATCCTCACCCATCGTTTGTGCTTTTACATCCTTGATCTCTCTCTTGGAAGGGAGGTTATTGGGTGATTATTGGAAGTGCAATCCGGACCCAAACCCGAACATTTGGCCACAATATCCTACCAAATTTGTAGACACAACCCCATAAGATGTTTTGGACCCATCCCAAGTGGATTGGTTCCGAAACAGAGTCCCAAATGGTGGGCATCCTGCCCCCGGGTGCCCCTCGCACTGTCGTAGTTCTAATCGCCCCACCCCAAAGCGATTAGAAATCTATGGTATATTTCCTTGATTTTTCTTTTGCATCTGATTCTAGGTTGTTTACATATGCTGTCATTTAAATTTCATGAGATTCTGACAAGTTTTGATCATGCTTTTGTTATTTCATGCTTTCACTAACACGTAGAGAGCATCATCATATTTTGGGTGATAGAGGCCGAATTGGCAAAATCTGACCATCTGGGTCATCCCAAAATACCCTGTTTTACCTAACCCCAACTTTGTAGGTGATTTGGAGGCCTCGGGACTGGACATTTGAGAGGTGGCTTTCGGACAGGTTATGACAGTCCTAATCGTCCCACCCCAGAGAGATTAGAAATCTATGTAAGATTTTTGGATTGTTCCTTTTGTAGTGGCTTCCTGGTAATGTTTTATTGCTTCTATCAAAGTTTTAGCTCATTTTGATATGTTTCAGTTATCGTTTTAATCATTTTATGCATACACTGACCGCGGGCCTTGGGGATCGCATGTTTCTCATCATCCGCAGGTGCTACTAATCCTTTTCCATTTCTCTGAACGTAGGATCTCAACACCAAAGGAGCAACAAGGAATCAAAGACATATTCACGCAAGCGGCGACGACATTTGGTCCACCCATTTTACATGTGGGCACGTGGAAGAAAGCGTATCAATATGTGGTGTAATAGAGCTCTACTTAACGCTCCTAGTCCCCAAAAGGGAGGAGACGTATTGTAACATGATTTTAAAGTAAATTAATAAAAAGGGTCATATTCGACGTTTGCTTTCTATCTTGTTTCAATTGGTTTACGTTTCTCTCCTTTCATGTGTTTCAGTTCATAGGACTTAGCGTTACGTTTCGCTTTTGCATACATCGCACTTGGCATTTCCATTTTTTTTTTCGTATCCTCATGCTTTCATTTCCAAAATGGTTCCTCATTGGAAAGAATATTATGATAATCCAATAGAAGCTTGCATTGAGACATTCTTAGTTGCTCATATAAACCCCCATCATAGATATTCTTTTCAAATTTCTCCAAATTTTATTTAATTTCTATTTTTTAATAATAATAGGTTCCATTAAACTCTTATATTCCAATATCTATTATTTTCTTTGATAAATATTTATTTACAAGCTACATGGGTGATCAAAGGCCCCAAAAAGTCTTTCTTCCAATATTTGTATTATGGATTCTAAATTCTCATGTCTCATCTATATTAGTTCAAAATGGAAAGGACTCTTTCATGGTTTTCTCCTATCCTTGACCTCCCAAATAATTAGATTAATGTTAGATCCTATTTTTGAGAAGGTTGTAAGAGTTATATCCCCGAAGGCCTCTAGACCCTAAGAAAATCGAAAATGGTCTAACCTTATATGAATTAACTAATATTTGAGTCTTTTATTACTCTAGGTATACTTTTTTCTTCTAAGATCTATGTCCATGAGTTCATTTTCATTTAGAAAATTTCTAAATTTTCACATTCCTTCGAAAATGATACTGGATACCCCTTTCTTGCTATATGGATACAACAAAGAGTTGAAATACCTAGCTAGGACCTAAGGAATACCCCTAAAGGTTGATCTAAGTTGACATAACTCTAACCATAGTTGTCTCTTCCCATAACCAAGTTCAAAGTATAACATTTATAAGTATCCAACTTTGTTTTATCTCCAAATTATGACAGAACAAGGAAATAAAATTACTATTGCTAACTATATGTCTTCCTTCAATTTTATTTTTATTCCACAGGAACATAAGACCCCTAGAGAGCCCATTTTTTGGAATCACCAAGCATTCTACCTCCTTCCAAATAACATGTTTTATCCTTTCTAAATTTTAAAGATCCATTTTAGTCTCCTATAGTAAATTCATATCTGGTTTATGATCTTGTATTACAGAAAATAGCACCCCATGTTTTGAGGGGGCATTCAACCCCCTTCAAAGATTTTATTTCTATTACTAATATTTTAGAGGATTTTTCTCCCCCCTAAATTTAAGTATCACCTAAGTTCCATTTGCCATCTCAATATCCATTTCCTTCTCCCAACTTTTGCCTTCAATGGTCTTCCCCTCTGAGAATCTAATCCAACATCTACTTTCCCTTTCTTATATGTTTTTTTAATCCTATTTTGATTACTAATATTCCCTCTTTATTTTAATATGATTTTTATTTTTTCATAAGAGTTTTGGGGTGATATTCAAATCTACTTTGTTTCCTTCTGTTTGAACTAGTTTATCAAATGGGGTTTCAAGATTTACCTTGATGTGTTTACCAAAACCATCCACTTGGGTTGTTTAATTTTCAAAATATTATAGATATGTAAAAGAATTTATTCCAAAAATTACATTATCCTTCATAGAAGGTTCATAGACTTGGAGGTTTACCTCAATATTTTTTTCTTCAAATTTGCTTTGTTTGAGAGCAACCCCTCCTTTCGCTAGAGCCTTAGATTGAGTCTTTTTTGGAGCATTTCCATTGTCCTCCAAATTGATACCTATATTTGGTTGTACCTCCTTATATTAAGGATGAGGGCTTGAGTTTTGTTTACATTGCCACATATTTTTCTCTTGGTTTCCTTTCTTTTTTATGTCACAACTGAAGCTGGAGTGTTCAACCTTCTTACATAGATAATATTTGACTATAATATTCTTGAATTATAAAGGTTGCTTTCATATTCCATGTTTTGATTCAATATCAATCTACTTTGTAAACTACCTTTTCATATTTGCATTCATACGCATTCTAGAAAACATCAACCTAGATAAAACTAGGGTTATTGGATCTAATGCAATCAAATACCCAATTTCTTGAGCAATGCCATCAAGAATATCTTCATACTATAAATAGATTGGAAGGCTTGAACACCTAACCTAGACTAGTGCTTCATCAACACTGAGTGTTTAGATAAAAAAAATGGTGCTTATTTTCTCAAGAAGAGCCCTTTGTGACCATAAAATAAAGGTCTCCCTTGAAGAATCATATCCTAATTCTCCTCATAGTTTAGCTTCATAAGAAATAAGCTATTAGGCATGGTCATAATCTCAATGAACCCTAACGGTTTCTATTTGGACCATGCCCCCTTTCTAATAGCATCTATCATATATTGGACACCCAAAAAATTTCATCCAGTGCAAGATCCTCTTGTGTAGCAACCATGTCCACCAACGATTATAGTATTGAGAGTCTTCCTACAAGCGGTTATAAGTTAAAATAAAAATTATTAACCTTTCATGGTCATAAAAATTATGTGAGGAATCTTCACTTTTAAATTTTCAAAATTTTGGAAACGTAGTAAATGGATAAAAAAATTTATAGGAAAATAAGCACCTATAGACAAAATGAAGAAAATAATTGAACTAAAAACCTCCCAAAATTTGTGTAAAGAGTCCACAAATTTTGTCTAGCTATTATTATCTATAATTATTTTCTCTACATAATATTTTCTCAAACATAACCAATTAGCAAATCCTCTCATGTCAATGTATCCAAAAAAAAATTAGGTCACTTTAGCAACTTTACCATGTGATTACAGGTCTTTACCATATATGGAAATCTAGCCACACCTTCATTAATATATAAGTTTTTTCAAAAAGTTTCCAACCTCTTTGTTTTGGCTTCCATAATAGTCATGTAGACTATCTTCTCATTAGTACTACTATTATATAAAAAAATGCTAAAAGAAAAAAGAAACTAGATTTTTTTATGAAGTTTGTAAAAGACAAATGAGGTTTTTAAAAAACCTTGAAAAAATTAATCCTTAATATAAAAACAAGAGATTATATTAAGTGTCAAAAGAGGAGCAAGGATCCTATCTATTAATATTTATATTGGATTAATTTGTTGAACCTAGTGAGATCTTCACAATCAAATTTCATCTAGCATTTTTTCAACAAAAATAACTCCTAGCAAATAGTCAACAAATCACAAATAAATATTTTAGTTGATCCAAATAATTTTTCCTTAGTAGATGTGAAATAAGCTAATTTGTCAAATACAATCAATCAAGTGATAGAGATTCACACATGCTCTATTACCATGTTGTATTTTACAGTAATTTCCATAAACGAATGAAATCAACAAATTATCTAGAAATGTTGAAAATGATTTATAGAAAGCAATACACATGAAATAAGAGAGTGCTCATGAACACCAAATTTTCTCACTAATGGAAAATAGAATACACTCCCCTTGTAAGAAAAAATGTTTGTATGAAGGATTTTGTACACCCAAGATGAGATATCTTTAGTTCAAGTTTAAGAAACCAACCCTCAAGGTAAATAGTAAAATATTATAAAATATTCACATATATAAGGTGTACAAGGGCCCTAAGGGAATACACAAAGAATATAATACAAATTTAGTTGTGATCGTAAGTGAAGCATAAACACCGCATGTTCCAACAGTAATGATAGTTTATTTCATTAATTGGTTATTCCTTTTGGCTTGGCCAATGCATCTACCATATTTACAAGGATGATGGATGATATCTTACATGCCTTCACCAACTCAACTATGGTAATATACTTGTATGACATTCTTATCTATAGAGAGACATAGGAGGAGAATCTATAACATGTATAATAGGTATTTTTCTTCCAATACAAGCTATATGCTAATTGATAGAAGTTTGGCATGACAAAGATTCAATGCCTTGGGTACATTGTTTAAAAAGTAGCCCATATTCATCCTAATAATATTTAGGCAATTAGATATTAGCCTACCCTAATGACTCTAAAACATCTTTGTAGAATTTTAGGTCTTGTAAATTCATCTCAAATATTTGTATGGGAGTTATCACATACTACTTGGCCATTAAACTAAAGTGAACAAAAGAGGTGTCGAATCGAGGTTCCATTGGGGAGATACATAATAGAGAATTTAAGAAGTTTAAGGACCAACTATAATCAACTCTTGTACTTTCTCTATTTGATCTGTAAAATATTTTGAGGAAATGATTGAAATATTATAATATTCATTGGCATAATTAGGGTAAATCATTGGCATCTAATTGTCTATCACAACAAAACAATGAAGCAATTCAAAATTACCTTTTGTATAAAAAACTCTATATATTTGTCCAACCTTATAATAGTGGTATGAATAAAAGTTCATTCAAACACAAAGTAAGCTAGGGAACCAAGGATTTCATAAGTTGATCATATATTTTCAACAATTTCATTTGATAATCAAGCATGAGAAAGCAAGTGTCAATTCAAAAAATACTATTTGACTTGACCTCCAATCATAATACTCACCACCATTCATGATTCTTATAGGCATGTGAATTCCAAATGGTTCCCCTTGTATGAAGTAGATTTTTATTTTGCAAATACTACCAAGCTCTTCATATGACACATGAGAGATATTTTTATGTCAACTAGGGAGTGCTTAAAGGTAATTTGGGAAGCATAATTCAAAAATGTAGTAGGTCAATTTGAGATGGAGAAAATATTTGTAATTAATAAAAAATACTTTTATTTTCCTAAACTAAGGAATAATATTGAGAGGTGAATCGATTCCTATACCCATTTCGTTGTTGCCACATCAACCAATAAGAAGGATTGTATACTCCATTGCTAGTGCCATCCATGACATATAAATCTATATCCATGGATTTCTTCTAATATTTTTCCACATCTAAATATGGTAATAATTGTGTTTTTGTAGTAGTTGATCACTCTTAGAAAATTAATATCATGATCCCTTATAAGAAATCAATTTTAGCTAAGGAGACTAACCATTTCTAGTAAAATTATGTATGACTCATCTTTGGCTTGCCAAATTCCATTATTTTTTCTAGGATAAAATATTTTTGAGAATTTTCTAGTCCACTCTATGAATCATAATGGATGCAAATGTGACTATGTCCATAGCCTTCTATCATCATAGAAGTTGTGAATCAATTAACAATATATATTGTTTGAATGTACAATTTCAAGCATCCATATATATAATATGAGGACCTTCCCTTTATTCTACATTGGTACAATTGATCTCTGCACATCTCTACCAAGCATAGTCTATTTCATGTCTATTTCAAGTTCCAAATATTAGTCCATATTTATGTAGATATCCCCATGCCGCCATGGAGTACTCACCTCATGGATAGAGATAAGAAGAAAAGATAGTATGGTTTGTAGAATAGGTTTAACATATCCAACAATAATTTCATAATCTCTTGTAGAAGATAACTATTAAATACAATTAATGCCATGACCAATATTATGTGCCACAATAATTCATGGTTGGAGATAAGATATACTTATGCTTTTAGAAAATGACACTTGTAAGACCCCATAGTAAGATCAAATCTCTTCCTTATAGACTAGATACTATCACTAAGAAGGTGGTAGAGAAAGATTTTAAATTGAATTTTTCATCTTATCTTGGTTTATATCCAATATTCAATGTCAAAATTTTCAATTCCTATCATCCACCTTTGTTGGAAACATCCGCAGTAGTGGAATAGTTGAATGTTGGAGAACTCAATCCATATAATTTAACACCAAACAAGGAGGATGAAATTAATGATATAGGATTAAAACCACTAGAAGACAATTCATTTAGATGTACAAAGTGGCCAAGTTAGGACAACTTGATCAATAAAGGAAATGGATCACAAAAATCAAGTAAAGAAACCATATCCACATCTAATGACCAAAATTATGCAAGCCATTATTTTCAACAAGAGATGAATCATCCACATACATGACCATTTGGGACATGGATTTATTACCAAAAATATCTAAGGACCTATTTTCATATATTTGCAACCAAAATGCTTTTTTGGCTATGTTGACACATCAATAGAAGATAAAACACAATGTGAGAAGTGATATTTAAATTTCGATTTAATATGCACTTCATACCTCATGGAAGTAAACCACCATATTTGCATGTTGGGAACCTTCCATATTCAATACAATAGACTTTTAACACACCAAAAATATTGTATAAAGGAAGATGCACTCTTAATATGAGTAATGGATGCAATTTTATAGTCTCACATCTCTTCTTAGAGATTGCTTGCATTATACCTATATTTTCAAGCAATAAAATCATTCTATTATTTTGACTTGTATTGTTGTGTTCTAATTTATAATATTTCTATATTTTGTATTCTATATTAAACTATTTTAAAATTACACTCTTTGTTGATCTTTTTTAATTCAAAATTATAATTTTTAAATCAATTTAAATATGATATAATCTTTCACTAGCGCTAAGACAAATATTGGAGAGTGAGGTATTTTACACTAATTCAATGTTCTAATCTAATAGTTGTGGCACTTTGTATAACAAGGAGGAAATCTAAAATAGCCTGCTAGTTTTAGACATTACTTCACATTATTAAATCAATGAATGTTTACATTTTATTGTTTAAGAATGTGCCATACTAAATACCATGCTGTTAGATACGGACAATAACCCGGAGGATGTGCGTTCTTCATCCTCTTTTTCAACAACCTGGAAGGTGTGCATTCTTCTTCCTCTTTTTCTATTGTATGCCCTGTACCTCTCTGATCCTTAACCCCATCGGTTAGACTTGATGCACTGTCGTGAGATGATGAAATGTTTAGGTTAAACGTGGAAGTCATTTTCAAATTATCAAGCACTCTAAATTGCTTCTCTATTAAAGCACGCCAATGGTTACGTGATTTTACCTTAAACGAATCGAAAAATTAGTAGTAACATTCTATACTATATTCAACCACCTTGAACTCGGAGGATCCACCCTGCCTTAGTTTTCTTACCGGCCAGACGACATCAGATGTATCCGCATATAAGCTTGCATAATTTTTCTTACCGGCCAGGCAGGTTCTAGTGTATCCGCGTATCACCTTGTTGACCTTGATTGATTTAAAAAAAAACAGGACGGAAAAAAATATCTTTCAGCAAAGCTCAATGTGGGTCCCCCCTACGTTGGGGGCAGAAGTTTCCCTCGTAGTGGGCTCCATAGATGCATCATTACCTTATTTGAGTATTTGGAACCCTCAATCATTCCAGATAAAAAATTATTAATGACAAAAGCTTTACAACCACCATCATCATCCAAGCCCACCCAACAGAGAACTCGTGTTGGGCGATAAAGATTAAACCAAAAAAAAGAGAGCTCACAGGTGAGTATTCATGGTTGGCTTCCCAGTATTGGCCTCCTCTCATATATTGTCAGTGTTGTCACGCCATGTAAGTGTCTAATGTGTGGTAGAGAACCTGAATACTTACTACTATTCTGTTTTCGACAAATTCATGGAGGGCCTTTTTGCTGGTTGCTACTTTCTGGAGTCCAAATTTAAGCTGTAAAAAATGTGGAACATTATAAATTCTAACTGTACATGCCTCGGCGAATATCACTGCACAGAAACACTGCAGAAGCGGCTGAGATAATTGTGCAGATAGCCTTAAGGGGGGCTATAAATATAAGCAAATACAGAAATTATTCATAGAAGCCAATACACTAATTTCTTCAGATCAAATGATTGAATCACACCTTTACAAGGCAGAAGAATCAATGCCCTGCTACTTTCATGACTGCAACTCACAAAAACAAACAATGCGACAGACCTGTACGTCCTCTACAATAAATAACACATGAATGTGCTCCTCCATGAATGAAGTAACGTTACATGAAAGTAGTTCATGTTTGTGTTTAAGATTCTTTTTTTCGTCTTTAAACCAAAAGAACCAACCAATCAGGTTTTGTGACAGCCGATATTACAAAAAGTAAATTAGAAAAACGCTGAAAAAATGTGTCCAAATCTCCCACCGCTAAGCCGAACTACCTATTTGCTCGATCCGGTTGGACGTCCTTCAACAGACCCACCACCTGCTGCATCGAGGGGCGCTTGCTGGGCGACTCTGCCGTGCACAGATACCCAATTCTGAGAGTCTCTAGCATTAGATTTACAGGGGCGCGCGCTGTGAACCAGTCTGGGGTCCAACACACTGTCACCCTGATTTTCCTTTTTAAGAAAAATTATTCTTACAAATTCCAAATTGAAAGCTTTAAAATTACCTTCAAAGGTTAATCTTTTCAAGTTATATAAAAAAATTATTAATATTCACTTTTATTTAAGATATTTTTATATATAATCTAAACTTTAAAACTCTTTATTTATTATACTTATATATAACCTAAACTTAAATATCAATATTCACAGAAATACACAACTCTTTATAAACAATTTTGTCAATTTAGCTGTTGTAACATATAAAGCCATTTCACATATCCAAACTAAATCTTTAAATTCATTTTTTTTTAATTACTTGTAAAATTAATCTTTCTTTTTTATATAAAAAATATAAATTAAAATAATAAATAAGTTATAAAAAAATATATAACACTTTTATAAAATAAATAAATAAAATGCATCATATTGTAAATATATTTTAGCTGGTTATCCACAAGGCTTAGAATATATAAAAATATATCTAATATCATTTATAAAATGTATGTAAAATGACAATAAATTAAATATCTTACCAATTACTAAAAATTACATTTAACATACAGTTTACAATTTACAAGATTCTTATCAACGTTATAGTTAATAGACTCAAGCCGCTCATGCCTTTACTGATTGATTTTTTCGAAGTGGGTTTGTTCTGTTCTAGGGAGACAGATCTTAGATGGGGTAATTGTAATTCATGAGTTAATGTGTTCTATCCAGAAGAATGGTAAAGCGAAGTTTTTTTTTTTAATTTGGATGTTAGTAAGACTTGTGATCGTGTCTCCTAGCCGTTCTTATTCAGTGTCTTAAGAAAATTTGGCTTTAGTGAAGACTGAATTAAGTTAGTGGAGGCTTGCATTTTGACTACTTGGTTTTTGGTCCTTGTTAACAGCTCTCCTGCTAAGTTTTTTCATTCTAGTCGGGGAATTCGTCAAGGTGATTCGTTATCTCCCTTCTTGTTCATATCATGGTATAAGCTCTTGGAAGATCTATCTCCTCAAGATGAGGTGAGTTTGGTCTACGCCCAGTGCTACCTTGCAATCTGATTTCTCATTAGTTTTTTGCAGATGATACCCTTCTATCTTGTGTTGCTTTGATGGTCCATGCTAGGGAAGTTAAGTCCCTTATAGACTGTTATGAGAGGGTGGCTGGTCAACAGATCTATTTTCTAAAAATTAACATATACTTCATCAACACTTCGGAGGCCAGGAAACAAAAAATTATTGATATTTTGAATTTTAGGATTGCTTCTCTTTCGACCTCTTATTTGGGCCTTCTGCTTTTTTTGGTTGTATTAAATACTATCTTTGGACTCTGATGATTGAAAGAGTCCAATGAAAATTAACATCTTGGAAAGGTGCTCTTCTGAGTTAAGCTGATAAGGTGGTTTTGGTACAGAGTATGTTTCAAAGCATCCTCATTTACTTTTTGTCCCTTTTCACCTCCTTGGTAAAATCATGATGAAATTGGATAGTATTTGCAAAGCCTTTCTTTGGGATGGCCCTGAGCTCAAAGGAAAATTCCACTTGGTGTCGTGGAAGCAAATATGCAAAAGGAAGAGGGATGGTGGTTTGAATTTGAAGAATGCAACTACGATGAACAAGGTCTTGGTGGCGAAGCTTGGCTAGAAGGTTGCATCTAACGATGATTGGCTATGGTGTAGGATCCTAAAATCCAAGTACAATTTTGAATCCTTCTTATCGTATTTCCTCCCAACTAGTGGTTTAGCCTTTTAGAATAGCCTTGTTAAATCATGTGATTTCATTAAAATTAATTGCACATAGATTATTTGTAATGGCAAGGGTGTGAATTTTTGGAAGGACTCATGGTTAAGAGATCATCCTCTGATTGAAGATATGTTTCAGAGTTTTGAGCTAAAATTCTAGACTTACCAAATTAATTAGTGGTTGATTTTATAGTGGTTCGTGATGGTAGGAAAGTTTGGTCTAACCCCCCTCCTATTGTGAGGAATGTCATCGATCTTTAGGCTTGGAGTATCTTGATGGAGGAGCTTCATCTCTATGTTGTGCAATAAGAGGATGTGGAGGATCGCTTGGTTTGGAATGGTGATAATGAATGGTCGTACTCTGTCAAGTCAGTATATGAGCTTCTTAGCGTTGACTAGGATGGCCAATTCCCTATCAGTTTGATTTGGTTAAGGAATTTAACCCCCAATTTTTACATGTTTTTTGGCTTGCGATGCAAAATAAAATTTTGACAGTAGAAAATCTCCTCAAGAGAGGCCTGAATTTGGTTAATAGATGTTTGCTATACAAATCCAACTGGAAATTATCTTCTCATTTGTTACTCAATTATTAGGTCTTTCAGGAAGTGCTTTTGTCCATTCTCAACTGGCTTGGGGTGTCTTGGGTGATTTCTAATTTAATTTTTGACTGTGTATCTTAATGGATTTCTCCCTTTTCCTCGTCTAGACTTAGGTATTTTTTGAGGTTCGTTCTACCTCATGTGATGTGGGGTGTTTAGAAGGAGTGAAACATGAGAGTATTCAAAGACAAGGAAAGTATGATCCCTTGAATAAGTTCCAGAATATTATGGAGGATGGTTGAGAATGTGTCATCTGTTGTAAATGATTTGAATTTTTTAGTGACAATCACCCTGTATGATATCTTTCTTGAGGATAGACTCAAATTTGGGCATGTGGATCACCCTTTACCAGCTCCTGATCCAAAAAGTGTGGTTTGATTGGCACCTCCTCCTATTGGTTGGTTTAAATTGAATTTTGGTAGAGCATCAAAAGGAAACCTAGGATTGGTTGGTACCAAGGGGGTTATCCATGATAGTAGTGAGAGTCTAAATATCGTGTTTGCAAAAAACCTTAGTGTTCAGTCCTCTTAGTTTGCAAAAGCAAGGGTAGTCCTCTTAGGTGTTTCATTGCATTTATAATTGGAAATTTCAAAATGCTATCATCGAGGGCGACTATTTAAATGTCATTAGTATGCTTAAGGGGCCCTATTAGGTTAGCTGGAAGGTGTCCAACCTAATTCATGAAGCAATATGGTCTATTAGATCTTTGGATAATGTTTTAATAGTGCACGTGTTTAGGGAAGGTAATTTGGTGGCAGATTTAATGGTGAATCTCGGAGCTTCTCATCCAGGATTCTCAGTTTGGCAAAGGGATTTTCCACCAGATGTTATTTGTCGTTCTAATGATGAGGTCTCTTAATTATTATTAGAAGTTTGTTCTTCTGCTATTCTAGTGGAGGCTGTTTTGGTACAGTAGGAGGTGTTGGATGGAGTACTACATGGTTGCAGTTGGGATGGCGGAGGCGATTATTTATTTATTATGTCTGGCAGGGTCTTCTCCCTTTTTAATTTTGAATTTTGAGATCTTTTACCCCCTTGATGTTTACATTTGGTCCTTCTCAAAGTTTCTTTAGTTTTGGCTTTCCCTTATGTTGAAAGCCTTTTTCATGTCAGTCCTCATTCCTTGTCTCTTTCTCTCTGATTTCGAAGTACGCCCTTGGGATGTGGACTTTGCCTTTTTTGGTGGTTTGGTTTTGATCATTCATCTTGTGTCTCCTTCAGGGCTTCTGTAATGGGAATGGCAACTTTTTTTAAAGCTTTGAAGGATGATTATCCTGTTGAATTATGTTCCTTTCTCTTGGGATGTGTTTTTAGGGAATCATTGTTTTGCCTAGCAATGTTCACCATTTTTTTATCCTTTTTCATGGTATTGCCATTGTTTTGAGATTGATAGTGATTTCCTCTAATGGTCTTGCACTTGTCTTCAGGTTTGGTTTCTCTAGGCCATGTGGCTGCATGCGAGGTGGATGGATGTTTTGGTGTAAGGTGGATGACCTGTTCATTTTCCTCTTTCTCGCTCCTTGGATTTTTCTTAAGGTTGAAAGGTTTGGTATAGTTTTTGTGTTCTTCTCTCACAAATCCTGGTTTTTTATGCTTCCTCTGATTGTTAGGGTTTTTTTTCTATTGTTGTGCACCTTTCCCTCTTCGAAGTTTGGCTGGAGGGACACTGTTTCTACTTTGGTTCTTCCCGATATGAGTGGGTGTCCTTGGCTAATAAGTTTTGAGTATGTTTCGGGTGTGTTGAGTGTTAATTTCACCCAATTGTGAAATTACACTCTTCCTTGGGATTTATTTCCAGAGTCTCCTCTTGCAAAGAATTTAAATAAACAACTTCTCCAAGGTCTTCGCTATATTAGCATTTGCATATGTGTATTAGTAATCTCAAATAAAGATGTATCAATTTAATGCTTGGAACACCTTAGTGATTGCAAGTAACTATAAACAAGGGGCATGTGTTGGTTTATTTTACCATGTTACTTTAATGATTGTTCATGAAACCAAAATAAAGCAAATGTGAATTGGCCTTCATACGACCATGATGTAACACCTTAATCCTTTTATCTTAAGGTTTTAAGGTAGATTTTATTTTCTCTTTTTAAGTGGATTTTAATCAAGTTCTATCTTGCATTAAATCCTACTTTTAAACATGTAAATGAAGATTAAATCTATCTATGAATGTGAATCCAAAATGATGAATAGGCTCCAAATGTAGCTACTTATCATGAAGATTAAGATAGCTTTCCATGTGATTAATAAACTATCCCTCTTTGGTGAAATTGATTTTCACAAAGAGATGATAATATATTGCCTTAAAATAAGGACTTTAGAATGTCATTTAATTATCTCTCTTTTATGAAATGATTTTCATAAAGAAAAATAATTTAATGCTTTAAAACAGACTTTTAGTATAACATATAAAAATTACCTCACTTCAATGAAATCAACATTTTCATTAAAAAAAATGTGCATTTATTGCTCCACTAATGGTAATTTGTGAAATGCCATAAAACATAACCCCTTCAATGAAATTAAAATTTTCATGAAGGAAATGTCATCATAGGCTCATGCATGAAATCTGAAACTGAAAAAATAAAATTTGGCCCAAAAATGCAAATTCTGAAATTTTGAATTTTTAAAATCTGCATTAAAAACAACAACTTTGACGAATTTTTAAAAATATGAAATGAATCCAAAGAAAAATGTCTAAGTGCATAATGGAAGTATGAAGTATATTCTACGCATCCATGCAATTATTTTTGGATTTTGAAAATTTTTAATTTTTTATTTTAATTTTTGAAAATAAATAAAAAAATTCTGTAAAATGAAATTTGAAAAACAAAAAAATGAAAATCTGAGGTAAAATTAAATGCTAAAAACGTAAAAATACAAAGCCTTCTCAGTTTGATAGCATCCTGTCCTACAAAACCAAATATGTGAGAAGTTCATACATGCAACCTAGCTTATTCGACCCACAAACTTGCGCAACCAAAATAAACCAAATGCTAGCTCCTAGAATTTAAAAAAAACACTTTCAAATTCAAACATTCACATGAAGTAACCAAAACGTAATTACATAAACTTTATCTACAAGTCTCAAAATCTAAAAAAAGGAAATATGGACAATTAAATTTGAGCATGCATAATAAATCTCAAGGCCTGAAATTTTTGAGAATAACTTTGAAATTAAGAAAAATCTGTCATTTTACATTCTGACAGCATGTGGCCTTCCAAGGATTCAGCCCATTGTCCTCCATTTTGTAATATATTTAAGATTTCAACGAAACGTTTCCACTTCACTTTCCAAAACTGTTCATTTCGACTTCCTTTTTCGTTTGGCTTCTCTCAGTCATTTTCGTTTTGGGCTTCGTCGTTTATTTTCCAACGCCTTTGTGACGATTTCATGACATTGTACTATTTTTTAACATCAATAAATGAAACTAGACCCCCTTATGACTCTTTTAAGACAATAAACTAATTTTTTATTTGTCTCGTCCACGACACCATATTATTATTTCAATAGACCTTTCGGTTACGGGAATCTTTATCGTAGCCATTCGAAATGTTTGTGGAGGTCAATACTCTTCACTGCCAAGGTATCCATCTCGATGTAACCACTCAGTCCGCACTCCCATAATTTGAAAATCCATCGCAAGCGGTTTCCTCCCCGGCATCATGAAATTCTTGTAATCCATGCATGTTTCGCTACCGTCGCTGGTGATAATTATACGCTGTATATGGTGTCCTCTGTCGAGCCTTCGTCTTCTACTACCGCCGCGCGACCCCTCCTGGACAAACTGTCGCGTTTCTGTCGTGGGACCGTGTGTCATTTCCCGTCGGAGTAAGTCATCCGGTAGTCCTGATGTCACTGCCAATGTGGGTCCCATATTTTAAAACCCCCGGTTTCAAACCTTCGAAGTACGACTAGGCCTCGTAGAGTTCACGCATTCCGACCTGTGTAAATCTTGGTTGGTACCGGTATTCCATTAATCTGGCTACGCTCCCTGTAGTCTGTGCATTTTGTATGCCACGTTGGACATTGATGTGTGCATGACTCCTGTACGATTCGACATCACCCGTGTAACGTCATTTCGCGGACCTTCTTAACAATATCGGTTACCATCTCAACACCCCAACGTGGCTGTAATGGTTATGGTGGGCTTCTGCATGTTCTGAATAACTCTGGAGCTACTGTCCCTTGAATGGTGCCGAAACTTAATCATGCGAATCTCCACCCTGCTGTAAGTGTTAACGCTCCCTTACATCATCTGACTGTGATCAGTCTGACCTTCAATGTAATTGCTACATTCGGCGTCATTGCTGCCGAGCTTCAAAATGGTACCTCATCACGACCATGAGATGAGATGAGTAGTCACCGCGTTCGTCTATTCATTCGCTCTGACTCCGCACCCGGCGTTTCTTCACAGAATATATGCCTGCTCACCGAATCTTGCCAACTCCATCCACGGTATCCCTCACAGGTGCTGTATCCTAACCACTCTGATTGTGCTGCGATATGTCATTGTATTCTTGTCGATATCCAAGCCACGTAGGCGGTCACTGTTTGATCGCTGCCCCAAGCCCCATACTGTCCATGACTTCCACTACAATCAGTGCCCTGGTCATCGCTCACAGCACTGCTCATCTATACCGTTCACCGAAGACGTCCTCGTCGTTTTGCCCGGACTCTGTGTAATTTCTCCGTTCTGAAACACCCTCCGGTAAATTTTGTCCTCCTGTGCGCTCAAACGCCTTTTCAATCTGCTCAGCCCTGAGCTTCGCCTCAAACTGCTTTCGTACTATTAGATTCGACTGTCGGGGGATTTACCTAAACACTGCGATTGTTGCCGGGATTGCCACTCAAAACTGCTGCGACTTCTGATGTTTGTTTCATCATCATCGCCAGGTATCTTGGTGCCAAACAAAGCGTTGTTCCTCTTGGAAAAATGCTACTTCATCCACTTTTCCGTCGTATACATTGTCGTGGTCAACCTCCATGAACAGTACCCTGATGCCTCCTCGTGATGAGCCGCCCAACGCTACTGTCACTTCACAGCCGATGTACATAATGGGAAGTCTACAAAATACATACACCCATTGATATCTGATCATCCCATTCACTGCAATGCCGTATCTTTGGACCTCTACGTCCGCGCCAAGAAGATACTCGACTCCCCGTCTGCGTTCTGCTGGTAGCTATTGCTGTACACTATATTTTTGTTTTTTTTTTATCATTTTGTAGTAATACTATATGTTTTTATATATATATATTTTGTTTTTTATTTTTAAGTAATATTTCTTATACACATCCATCATCATGGAGATTTAACCCAGGTCACATTACTGATATTTTTTCTTTATTTTCTATATATAAATATATATTGAAGGAGTATTAAAATGGGATGAAGTTCAAACATAAAAATGTTTCACTCTTATTTATTTATTTATTTATTTATTTATATATATATATATATATATATATATATATATATATATTTTACATTTATAGGAACACAAGCACATTATATGTACATGACAGAAAACAACAAATTTAACCATCAAATCGCTAACAACAAAAAATTAACAATAACATTGCCATTACAACATTGAAAAAAAAAAAAAAAATGACGACAAAAATTGATGATAAAAATTGTCGACAAGAAGTTGACGATAAAAAGTCGCTGACAAAAAAATTGACGACAAAAGGTCGTCGATAGAAAAGAAATCGTCGATAAAAAAGTCGTCGACAAGAAAAATTGTCGACAATAAAACAAATTGTCGACAAAAAATAACGTTGAGAATAAAATATTGTCGACAAGAAACTGACAACAAAAGTCGTCAACAACAACATAGCAAAAACTGCAAACGCAAAACTGAGCAAAAGACACCTACAACAAAATGCAAACACCGAAATATCAAAAAAAAAAAGGTGGATCCCCAATTTTGAGGCTAGTTGTGGAGCAGCCACAACAGGGTGGCACAACTTTATCTATGAAGATGGTGAATGACTATTTATATTCGGGTTTGCTCTAGAGCCTTTTGTGTTTTGTTGTTTATTTTGGAGTAGCCTCCTTTGGTCTCCTTTTGTGGAACTGTGTGGAGCTAAGGAGCGGAGGGTTGTGGTTAGATTGAATATAGAGAAAGCTAAGTTGTTTAGATCCAAGTTGAGACATGCTAAATCTCGGTTGGAACCTACTTCCTTAAATATTGATGACAAAGTTAAAGCTTTTCTGAATAATGGTGGTGTATTGGAGTGTGTCCAAAAGTTTTATGGGTATAAACCAGTGTTTTCCATGTGGATGTGGCATTGTGGAATTATGGTTGGGTGAGAATCATGTCTTAGTACTTTGAGATCTCTATGGAGTTGATTAATTGTACTACTAGTCTCGCATTGAATGATACCTATCACAATAGAGATAGATACTCGTTGTTCAAAGAAAGTAGTTTTTTCAGGATGGGGAGGAATTTATTCCTAAAATCCATAATGGCTATAGCGCCAAGGCCCTATATCCACCATGGGATAGGGTGGCTATAGTCATTATGGATTATATTACTTTGGACTCTATATATGATGTCACACGTAGATTCCATGTCATGTTTCTAAACCATATTAGGAGGTAAATATGGATGAATATTCCCTTATTTTTATTCCAATCTATAAATAAGTCTATCGTGGATGTGCAAGGATATTATGGTTAGTTTCCTTTCCACCAAGGATTGGTCCTTTAATTATTTGAGCAAGCAGTGGTGGATAAGTAGATGATGGTGGAGGAAATTTTGAAATCTTTAGTTGATTTATTGGTCCCTACACTTATCTAGGCCAAGGTGGTCTCTGAAAGCTCTAGTGAAGGTTGTGAGGATATTTACTCATTCTCACTAGGTTCTAGGTCGGACAAGATTTCTCATAAAATTCATGTCTCGGCTAAAGGTGTGAGGGGAAAAGCATCGAAATGCAACAATGATGATTTGGTAAAAAATTCGTTGGATTTTTCTATCGACCTCACCTGAGATAGGGGTCCCCCATCAACTAGCCAGGCGGAAGGAAGTGGTTCTCGGAAGTCATTGCGTCTGCTTGGAAAAAAGTGGATGGAGGATGGATCATCCCTCTTATCCTCCCTCAATGATGTGGAGATTCTCCCTAGGGATTTCCATAAAGACAAAATGGTTAAAGATGTTTATGCTCTAGAGGAGGCCTTTGAGAGAAAAAGTGCAATTCTGCACAGTTTGAAACTGATTGAAATTAATCATCGTGTCGTTTGGAATTCCGTGAATATTATGTTAACTATTCATAGGAGCTATCACGGATGACGGGAATAATTTCCCATAAGGTCGACATGCTGGTGTAGAACTCCCTCGGTTCTCTCTTGTTCGTTCTCATCCTTGTTCACTCTTGTCGTTTGTTTGTGCCTCTCTATCTTTATGAGTTGCTCTGTGTGATTTCTTCTTTTGATTACCTTTTAAACTAATTTTAATATAAAAGGTCATGAAATCCCTTTCAAAACTCACATCTAACATTACACCTATCACCACACATAACGCTTCATTTTCCACAATCTTTGAAAAAAATAACACAATGTAGTCGTTGTCTTTCTTTATCTCTCTTTATCGTCAATTTTATAAGACTTTTCGAATGCACTTGATAAGGCTCATTACTTAAGAATAGCATATGCCTATAGATTAGTCGTACGATATAATTAAATGAGAATGCCTTGTCCACAACGTTCATTCACGTCAATCCCTATTAACAAAAAAAAAAGAGGATAAGGCTCATTACCCCTATAGATTAGTCGTACGATATAATTGAATGAGAATGCCTTGTCCACAACGTTCATTCACGTCAATCCCTATTAACCAAAAAAAAAAGCGCAAATAAATAAAGAACCTTTCTCGCTGGCTGATTAGAAACAGGACAATCTTTTTTTAAAGCAATCAAAATGTCTCCGACCTAATTATTCAACTCTGAACAAAACGAAACTTCAAATTAAAAAAATTCGAAATACTAGCGAGAACGGAAAATTCGGGATGAAGGAATCCAGGCCATTCACGCGAAAATGATCTGAGTAAACACTTCCATCTGATGTTGGGGAAGGCGAGTGGAGACAACGATGCTGCCTCTTTCATCTCTTCTACAAAACAAAACCATGACGCCAATTTCATTCATGGAAGCAGCCTGCACATTCAACGGCTTCCCCCACCCGTAATCCACCTGGTATACCGGAAATCTGTGCCAACTCACCACGTTCGTGCCGAAACGCCCGACGAATTCTTTGAACAAAACCGGGAAAGCGCTTTGTGGAGACTCCAGCTATTCCATCCATTCTATCATATTACTAGCCTGCTCTTCGGTTGCGCAAGAATTAACGAGTTCCTGGATAAGAGCGGCAGCAAAGCCCACGTCCTCACTCCCCAATCTCTTAGCAGTAATCTGCACGATACCCAGAGAAAAGCAGTTCCCAAAATAAGTTGGAGGCAAAGGCGGATTTATGTGTCCTCTGCAATCCGCAAACAGCGAAAAATAAACAGGCTCTTCCTCCGGGACCTCGCGCGCTTTTATTATGCATCTCCAGAACTGCGCCGCCACTGCGACGAAAGATGTCGAAGCCCGGGTTTGCTCCTTCAGTTCTCCAATTACCTTCTCCGTAAAATGGGACGTTGAGTATACGAGTTATTTTGTAGAAAAGAAGTTTCTGAAAGTTATTGACCGGTAACCGGTAACCAGAGAAGATCGAGGTTGGAAACAATCGATGCCTCTCAGTTGCGATGGCGGGTGTGACTGTTGAAATTCTGGTGACTTTTACTTGGGTTTGTGCTTCTTCCATTCTGCAAGCAATTCGACTTTCAAATTTTGCGGAAGAAACTCACGATTACACGTTGTGGCTGTGGGAATGTTCTTGTGATTTCCTCCTCGATGTTTCAGATTGCAATCTTATGAATCTAAACTGTATGTGACAGGGCAAATGAATTTTAACTTTGGGAGGAGGCAATGTTGAAGGTCGACTTTTGGTTTGTTTATTAATTTGAAAACAATTATGTGCAACAGACGTTTTATCTGTGTCGTCGTCTTTAAAGATATCTACGTCATGCTATTTGTATTTTCTAAATATTAGTCTGTGCTAGCATAATTTACCGTCCTTTCATTTTTTTATAATTTATTTAGGGTTACTATCAGACCAGGATTTTAATTAATTTAGGGTTATCGAGTGCATCTCTCGTCATTTTTCAGTGTTTGACGATTTTGAGTGATCTTGTGAAGTTTTATTACTTTGATTTATCAAATTATGGGTGTTGAAATTGTGTAAGATGAGTATTTTTACTTATATTAAACCCATTCGTGCTACAAGGAAACGCCATTGCCGTCCATGAAAAATGCAACTCGTTTAAAATTGTGTTAATAATGGCCGTCCGTGAAAAATGCAACTCATTTTAAAAGTGTCTTAATCTGTTAGGTATACATCTTTTTAATTGAAGGTCTTATGTACATCCAAACCATCATCATTATAAGTTAAAAAACTTATGCATCGGCTAAAAAATAAGATCCAATAATAACATTTATAATCTTATCCACTTGAGTGTGGTTTAACCGTATGGATGCCACTTGCATTAACGGTAATGTGACCATTTGAGTGTGGTTTAGCGGCACGGATGTCACTTGCATTATCGGTAATGTGACCATTTCAGTGTGGTTTAGCGGCACAGATGTCACTTGCATTATCGGTAATGTGACCACTTGAGTGTGGTTTAGCTGTACGGATGCCACTTGCATTATCAGTAATGTGACCTGGATTCAATTCCTATAATAGATATCTATAAGAAGTATTATAAAAAAAACATTTGTAATTTTTTTTTTTTCTAGTAAAATTAAGAAGGAAGGTTTTGAAAGGGGCTCCAAAACCTTTTACAGCAAAATAACAGAACAAACCACTAACAGGAGAAAAGAGAAAAAATACAACTCCTCAAAACCACACAAACCAGAACAGGCACTACCTAAAACTAGACGAAAACCAGGACTGGGAAAGCCAGGAAGAACTATGGAAGAACCGAGGTGGTTCTATAGCACAACATCAGCCTCAACAATGATTCCACTAGACATCTGAGCCGCCTCCTCCACGTAATCCAATGCCATATTCATGGAGCTCCAAGCCGCATGCTGTTTAATCTCCAGTAAGCGAAGCTTGTGGAGAACATTGCTCTTCTTCACCGTGGAGTTGGGGGGAGTAAATTTCACTCATAGTTTTGTCCTTTTCAACATTCCTAGGAAGAATATATGTATCCATAATGCAAGCCTGGGTCTTGAAGCTTGGGGAAGACTGACCCGAAGAACACTTCATCGCACTAATTCGGGAAGACTTACGTATCCCCCCACCAACACCTTCCCCATCCATACGGGGACAATTATCAACAAGCTCCTTCCTAGCAGGAGAACCCCAAACACCCAAAACCGACTCAAATACTTTGGTCCAATTACCAACCCCTGAGTTTCGAGAAAAAGGACGGTCCTACACATCCTCAGAACCCCCAACATCCTTCGAAAGTTTTGATGTACCTTCACACACTTGAAAAGAAATAGAATTTAAGGAGCACAACACCTCATTCGCATCAAAACCACCATCTAACGTCGCCTGTTCAAAAATAATCAAAGCCAACCCCTGATGCCTTGGCTCCTTGCCCTGAGAAACCTGAGCAGCCATCATAGAGCGATACAACGAATTAAATAGATACAGGGGAATATTCATCCTTCTACGTCTTCTTAAGTGGTTCAGAAACATAGCATGGAAGCTACGCACCACCTCATAGGTGGAATCAATAGTGAAGTAATCCATAATCACCTTCACCACTCTATTCCAAGGAGCAGGAAGGGCCTTGGCGCTAAACCCATTCTGGATACGGGGCAAGAACTCATCCTCTTCTAGGAAGAACCAAATCTCTTGCATTAATGAATATCTGTCCTTATAAATAGAACCATCCAGAATAAGTCCCGTGGTTCGACTCACCAACTCTGTAGTGACCACAAAGGATGTAGAACCCACACGAACGTGGCCATATTTCCATGAGGCCATCATCCAGTTCGAAAGGACTGGATTATGCCCATGAAATTTTTGGATGCAATCCAGAAGGCCCCCTTCCTTTAAAATCAATAAAACCTCCTCATCCGTAGACAAAGACATGGGTTCGATCCTAGACTTAGGTTGGAGCAATTTATGCCTACAAGCTTTGGACTTGCCCATCCTAATACTACAACCCCAACACCAGGGAAAAACATAGATGACCACAACTTGGAAAAGACCTGAAGGGGACACAAAAGTGTAGACAAAAAACCACACCCCCCAGCTCCCATCCAAAGATAAAACCACAGCCCAATCATCCTTGAACCAAACCACAGTGGCGAAGTCAACAAAACTACAAAAAACAATGGACAACATACGGTCCATAGAGCAGACTAACCGACTTCGCCTGGGTCCAAGAAGAAGCAACAAACTTAAGGGGCCAGACCGGCCCAAGATAAGGGGATCGAGTACAAAAAACATTGCCCATCGAATCACCATAGGAGGAAAAATGAAGCAGATAGAGCAAAACTCAACAAGGAAAGACCTTCCTCTAAGACACCCCCAAAGCGCCACATGAGGTGGGAGAGAAGAATCATCACTCCACGCCACCTTGCCATCACCACTGACAAAGGCCTCACATGGAGACTTTAGAGAAAAACACCACGGGCCCAAAGCACATACTAGAAGCCAACTGGGAAGAGAGAAATTAATTCCCATGCGGTGCCACCTCACCAATCCTGCTTCCCCAATACATGCCCAGTGGTAGGAGGGAAAAAGGAGCATAAAGTTTGAAATCGAGAAAAGGCCCCCATAAAGCACTCCACTTCCCAACACACCATCGAACCACCTCAAAGAGGGGACAACAAGGACACCCGTACAATGCTGCCTGAACTCCAACCACAACAAGCAACACGTAGCAAGATTGGGAAACCAAGAACCAAGACCCAACGTTCTCCAACCCACCTCAATTTGAAATTCCCTAAAACAAACGAAATTAAAACATCTAACAGAGAACAATCTCAAACATTCCCGTACTAGATTATGCAATTAGCCGTATCTAAACTAAAGGCCACCAGACGGATAAAAACTGCGTCCTAACAAATCTTCGAAAAGGAGAACCTTCTCAACTCCCCCAATCCCGAAAAGGATTTGTAATGTTAATTTTAACTGCTTCATATTGTAAATTAGGTAGACGACTCGAGTATATTTTTGAAAACAATTATGTACTTACATTGGGTTCGATTTTTTATAAATATTTAATAATTTTATATAACTTTACTATCTTAAAACAAATAATTTATGAAGGTTTGTATATTTTTATAAAATTAGAAGCAGTCATATTTATAAATTATTTTTATATTTTATAATAATTTATATAATTAATATTTTGGGTGGTTGCATGGGTCCGTGTGTCTCCCCTGTCTTTATCCATACAAGACTCGGCGAATAATGGCCCTGACTCCATGTTCTATGAGTCTCGGCCCTGCCTCTACTCGTACGAGTCTTGGCCCTTGAGTCTCGCCGAATAATGGCCGGGTAACTCGCGCGGACTCGCTACTTGGCCCGAGTTATTTATTTAAAAAACTTGGAGGCCCCGCTGACCCGCGAGTTTCGCTGTTAACCTACGACTTACGAGTTTCGGAACACTGTACGGGAATACCTTTATAATCCATACATTTGTTTATTCTTGAACCGGTTATGAGGCGAGAACGGTACTTGTGGATAAAGGAATCCGGTACGTTCTCTCAGGCGAAGATAATCCGAGTTAAAACTTGCATGTGGTCTTGGGAAGGCAAGCGGAGACGACTATCCTTCCATTCTACCGCATAACTATACTATATCAGGATGAGGATGAGGATGAGGATGCCCCGTCCACTTCTGACGGTGGCAGGTCTTTTCTACCTTATCTCTAAGGTTAGGTTTATTTAACATTCATTCACGTGATTCCCGATCGACAAACAAAGTAGCAAATTAATGAAGGAGAGTCATTTTTGGTGGCTGATTGAAAGCAATCAAAATGGCTTGGACCTAATTATTCAACTCCAAACAAAACGAAACTTGCATAAAAAAATTCAAAATACTAGCGAGAACAGCATTTTCTGGAAGAATGAATCCAGGCAATTTTACACGAAAATAATCCGCTTAAACACTTCCATCTCATGTTCGGGAAGGCGAGTGGAGACAACGATGCTTCCTCTTTCACCCCTTCCACAAAACAAAACCATGGATCCAATTTCATTCATGGACGCAGCCTGCACATTCAACGGCTTCCCCCACCCGTAATCCACATCGTATACAGGAAATCTGTGAGAACTCCCCACATTCGTGCCGAAACGCCTGAGGAATTCTTTGAACAAAACACGAAAAGCGCTTTGTGGAGACTCCAGCCATTCAATGCATTCTATCATATTAATAGCCTGCTCTTCGGTTGCGCAAGAATTGATGGCTTCCTGGATTAGACGGGCAGCAAAACCCACGTCCTCACTCAGCAATTTCTTCGCCGTAATCTGCACAAAACCCATAGATAAGCAGTTGCCAAAATAAGTGGGAGGCAAAGGCGGATTTATCCGTCGTCTGCAATCCGCAGGCAGTCCAAAATAAACAGGCTCTTCCTCTGGCACCTCGCGCGCTTTTATTAAGCATCTCCAGAACTGCGCCGCGACTGCGACGAAAGAGCTCGAAGCCCGGGCTCGCTTCTTCAATTCTCCGATTGTCTTCTCCGTGAAATGGAACGATGAGTATATGATCTTTGTTTTATGATCGAGGCACTTCAGGATCTTCTCTTGTTGCTCCTCGGAATCCCCGGTGCTAAATGCTTCGTCGTTCTCCGGTTGTAAATCATCCGGTGTGAACTTGTAAATCTGCGCCCCCCTAATCCGATCGTTGGAAATCTCGTGGACCTTGTAAACAACGGGCACGGGGCTCTTCTGCTCTCGTTTGAAAACGGTTCTCCTGTGATCGGGAGGTTCCGAAATGGGGATGCCTCTGCTGCACTCTGCCCACGATTTCATGAAGCGCCAAAAGGAATTTCCGTCTCCTATCACGTGATGCAGCGTGGTTCCTATGCAAATTCCTCCCACTTCAAAAGCTGTAACCTACAATACCAATTTCGCTTTTAAAAAGCAGAATCATAGCTAGTTTGTTATGAATTGATTAATGAATGTTGAAGTGACATACCTGTACCGAGAGAAGCGATTTGTTGTGATTCTCGTTGCTTTCGAAAGGGCGGGACATGTGGACGAGGCTTTCGAAAAAGGGCTTATGCTGAAAATCTTCCTTCATCACGTCGTCCAACGGTATATCGATTGACGCTTCGATGAATTCCACGCCGCAATCGCTGCAATCGACTTCTACTCTACCGGATTCTCCCTTCTCTAACCGGCCCGCCAAAGGGTAGAAATGCACCAAAACTGCAGAGAGGCTTTTCTTGAGGCTCTCTACTATTAAAGAATAGTCGTTTTCCGGCGAGATTCTGTAGAAGAGAAGCCTCTGAACGTTGTTGATGGGCAACCAGAGAAGATCAAGGTTGGAGAGAAACAATCGATGCCTCTCAGTTGGGACGTCAGGTGTGACTGTTGAAATTCTGGTGACTTTTACTTGGGGTTGTGCTTCTTCCATTCTGCAAGCGAATAGAGTTTCAGCTTTTGGTGGGAGAAACTCACGATTACACGTTGTGATTGTGGGAATGCTCTTGTGATGTCCTCGATGTTTCAGATAGAACTCTTATGAATCCTGTTTTTTCTCTTGTTTTGGTGTGTGGGGGATAACAGAGAGGGCAGTTGAAAGGAAGTGAGGGCCTATGGGCTTAGTATGTGGTCATATGTTTCTGTATCTGACGGTCAAATGAATCGGAGGCAATGTTGAAGGTCGACCTTTGGTTTGTTTATGAGGTTGAAAACGATTAGGTGCAACAGACCCGCTGCCAAGCTGGTTTTATCTGACTCGTCCTCATTAAACTTATCTACGTCACGCTATTTACAATCCCATGGTAACCTGTCCGCCTGATTTTGTTGACGCTATGTTTTTTTTATTATTAGTGCTGTCATAACGCTATGTTTTTTATTATTAGTGCTTTCATAGCAGGACCAACCTGTGCGCCTGATTTTGCTGACGCTATGTTTTTTTATTATTAGTGCTGTCATAACGGTATGTTTTTTTATTATTAGTCTTGACATAGCAGGACCAGGACCGGCATCTATAATTCTTTGGGGTTATTGATTGCATCTCTTGTCGTTTCTCCAATGTTTGACGATTTTGAGTAGTTTTATTTTTATTGCATAGTGAATGCTTAACACCTTTGGTTTTGAGGCAAGATAGGTTTTTTGGGGGTTAAATTAACTTCCATGTAATTATTATAAATTTTATTTTTTAATTGGTTTATTTTTTTTAGGTAAAGATGTCTCTTATTTAAATCTTTACTTATTAGGTAATACAATGTCAATCCAAATTCAACCTAGCATAGTGTATTATAAAACCTAACTTGTTAGGTAAGAGGAAGAATCCAACACCGTGTATTATTAAACCTAACTTGTTAGGTAAGATGAAGTCAAGGAGACCTCAACCCTTCAATAAATACTTGGACGCTACCAACCTTCGATAAATACTTGGTTGCTTCGGTGCTACCAATCAACCTATCCCTTTTTTAGTATCATTATAAACCCTACCCAATTGAGTAAGATGAAGCCAACTACACCCTGACCATTTGGAAAACCCTTGACCACTACCAATCACCCTATCTCTTTCTAGGTGCCACTACCAATTGGCTTATTCTTTCTAGGTGCAAATGCTACCACTTTAAATTCTAACCCTATCCCTTTTTGGGTATGGATGCTACCGCTATAATCCCTTATCCAATTTGATAAGATGCAGCCAACTAGACCTTGATCATCTAGCAAACCCTCGGTCACTACTAATTGCACTATCCTTTTTAGGTTCCACTACCAATTGGCTTATATTTCTGTATGTAAATGCTAACACTTTAAATCCTAACCTGATGTGCAAGACAAAGTTAATGAGACCCCATACCACCACTATAAACCCTAGCCTATTGTTAAGACAAAGTCAATACAACCCAATATCCTAACATCATCACTATAAATCCTAAACCCTAGACCGTTGAGTAAGATAAAGAGAACAAGATGCCAACCCTATCCACTATAAACCCTAATTTAATGGATAAGATAAAGTCAACTGGACTCCTGCCCTCCCTTTGACAAACACTTCATCACTACTAACATCCAACACCACCACTATAAACCCTAGCTTGTGTAAGACAAAGTCAATAGATCCTAAAGCTACCACCATAAACCCTAACCCATTCTGTAAGATGAAGTCAACAAGATCCCAACCTGACCATTATAAACCCTAGTCCGTTGGATGAAACAAAGTCAATAGGACCCAACCCTTCCTCTAACAAACACTCTATTGTTACCAATTGGCCTATCATTTTCTATGTAGGGATATTGTCACTATAAACCCTAGTTCTCTAGGTAAGATGAGGTCAATGTGACCTCAAGCTTGTCTCCAGCAAAAACTTGACTGTTATAAGTTAACCTATCATTTTTTAAGTAAAGGTATAATTACAATAAACCTTAGCCTACTAGGTAAGATGAAGTGATGTACCCTATCCTTTTTAGGTAGGAACATCATCCTTATAAATATTAGCTCGCTAGTTAAGAGGAAGTTAATAAGACTCATACTTTCCTCCAAAAAAAAATACTCAACCACTACCAATTAATCAATCTCTTTTGAGATATGGATACCACCACTATACACCCTAGGACCATCCTTCCAACAAATACTTGACCACTACCAACTAGCACATCTCTTTTTAGATAGAGATCTCACAACTATAAACCATAGCTTACTCTATCAAACAAAGTCAAAACCATGAACCTTCTTTCCATAAATACTCAACCCCTACCAACTAGCCTATCACTTTTTAGGTAGGGATGTCACCATTATAAACCCTAGAAAGATAATACAAAGTTAACTAGACCCCGATCTCCTTACAAACACTCAACCACTATCAACTAGCCTATCACACATTATAAACAAAATTCAATCAAAGTCTTTGACACTCCAACAAACACACATTCACTATTAATTAACCTATCTCTTTTTAAATACTTTTAATTTTTACTAAATTTCTCCTATAAAACTTAAAACCTTAACCATTCTACTCAAAACCTTATGCAAACATAAAATTAAAGTTATATTGCTTAAAGTTTTATTACTTTGCGGATGTTAAAATTTTGTAAGATGGCAATACAACGGAACACTTTATTAGTATAGTTTTGTATTTTAATTTAATTTTAATATAAGTTGGCCCACTCCTACAAGGAAGTGCCATTTCATGCAATTTATATAAAACCATCTCCATGTACTAGGTATGGATCGAAGTGTTGGATACTTAGGGCCACTTTTTAAGTTCAAGTTCTTATGTACATGCAAACCATCGATATAAATCTAAAAATTCATGTATCATTAAAAAATAAAAACCAATCACAACTTTTGTATTTTTAAATGAAATGAATATGTTTTATACCCTTTTATATCCTAAACTAGGATATCTGATTATATTGTTGAAAACAATAATATATTAAATAATTTTATCTGAATTTTTTAATTTGAAAATAAATAATGGGTTAACGTTTATACATTTAGAAGTTGTTATAATATATATGTAAATTATTTTTTCAATTGTATGATGATTTATATGTTAATTATTTTGGATGATTGAATGGGTTATTTTATAAGGAAAGTTAAAAAAAAAAAATTATGTAAAGTTTTGGTTTTACACATGTTAAAATTTATTAGTAGTTATAATGATAAAGCATCTTTGATGATAAAAATGATAGATATTTCAAAATATATGTATATAATCATAAGGAGGGTTAACTAGACTTACAAAAATTTATTAATTTTTTTAAAACAATGATAAATAAAGAGAAAAGTAGTATTTAAATGGTAGATGATAATGACAATAACATATTCTTGTATTATAACAAATAAATGATTTGTGTTATGTAAAAATGAGAGACACATGAGTATAATAAATAATATAATTAATATGGGTGATACTAATAGTGCATAGATGTATTAGTCAAGGTTATTGGGAAAGGGTAATGAAATACAACATACAAAAATTTACTCATGTTTAATATAAAAATTGCAATGATAATTCATTTGAGATACCCTTAAGGTATTAGATAATTCATTTATAATTTCTAACTAGTTATCCTTAATGTATTGTTGGATACCAACATGAAAGCAACAAGCAACCAATGCACAATCAAATGTAATGTCGTTTGAGATGCATTATGTTCATCAAAATTTCAAAATAATTCCTATAAAGCATGGTAATGTAACAGGCACATGAATCAAACTTAGCAATTATGATAAATAAACATAACCAATTGGGCTCAAACTTACCTTTGATCTTAGTTTTGGAAATGGTGTTCTCTTGATTCTCTTTAAGAACAAGATCATTAACCTTAAAGGAGCAGGATTATACCTTCTTGTTATAGACACATTTAAGCCTTTGCTAGTAGACTTGCAAGTTCTCTATACTAGATTCTTAAAAAAAAATTAAATGGATAAAACACATAAGATGATATTGTTATAATTTCATAATAATAGATATGCAAAGCATTACACAAAATATGAAGAGAAGAGTGGAACTGATTGATTTATTCTAAGGATCAACTTTGTATAAATAGCAAAGTTGATCATTGAGAGTCGTTGGATTACAAAAACTCATCAGACCTGATGAAGACACCACTGAGAATTCTTCTAACACATGGAGGAGTGGAAACTCAAGTGTCTATCCTAGTGGAACTTAAGATAATATTATCTTATTCTAACACCCCCCTTAAGTGATACTAGGGGTGAATCATACAAATGAGTCTTGGCAACAAGGCCTGATGAGGTACTCATGTACAATGACTTCTTTTGAAGAGATGGTAAAACCCAATGGAAAAAAACATCAATCAAAAGGAAGTTAGAGGTTTGTCTTCGTATGACAAATATTGTCCTCCTAATACAATAGATAGCTGGTAAAAAAACCCTTGCGGGAAAAACCAACTATGAGAAGAAGAGAGGCATGTCTTCGTATGGCAAATATTGTCCTCTTTAACAAGAAAGAAAGATGAGTCCCGAAAACTTGGCCTGATTAGGTACTCATTTACATAATATTGTTGGTGAAAAAACCCCTATGGGGAAAAACCAACAATGAGATGATTGTCTTCGTTCGATGATGATTGTCCTCTTTAGACAAGAAATAAAGATGAGTCCTGGCAACTTGGCCTGATTAGGTACTCATATACAATAAATAGTTGGTGAAAAAACCCCTGTGAGGAAAAACCAACTATTAGAAGAAAAGAGGCTTGTCTTCGTATGGTGAATATTGTCATCTTAAAATCAATCAATGTAGTTGTATAAATCCAAGCTTATCTCACAATTGAAGATAACATGGAGAAGGAAATGACTTGGTGAAGTATGTCCCCGCTCTGAATATGCTACCTTATGAAGTGCATGTGTATTTCAATATGCTTGGTTAACTGATGTTCAACTATATTTCATGCAATATGAATTGGGCATTGATTGTCAAACCAAAGAGTTATAGGCTTCTCATGGGTGAAACCAAATTCTCTCAGAATTTGATGAAGTCAAAGAGCTTCCTAACTAGCCAAAACTATTTCCCTGTATTTTGCCTCTGTAGAAAGATAGAGCTACTGCTTGTTGTTTCTTTTATAACCATGATATTGGTGAAGAACCAAGGCAAAAGACATAGCTTGAGGTGGAACATCTATCTTCTATTGAACCTGCCCAATCTGAATTTGTGTAGCCAATAATATACATGGATTTGACCTTGTATAAGATCCCAAAGTGAGTAGTACCTTGCAAGAAATAGAGGATCCTTTTTGTTGCTTTCCAATTACTGAAGTGAGGTTGATGATAGAATTTGGATATGAGACCAACTACAAATGAGATATTTGGGTGAGCATGAGTAAGGTATAGCAAAATTCCTACAAGCTGATGATATAGAGTTGCATCACATAGAGGGGATTAGCAGGAAGTACTAAGATTAATTCCAGATTGAAAGGGTCTAGGAGAAGGTTTGTAATCTATTATTTTGAATCTTTTTAGAAGATCTAGAGTGTACTTTTATTGGCAAAAAGAAATAACTGCATCGGTTTGACTTATTTGGATCCCAAGGAAGTAATGAGCTTTACCTAGATCAGCAATTTCAAAATTTTCAGAGAGGGAGTCTTTTATAGTCTGTATGTGAGTCAAGTTATTACCATTGAGAAGAAGATCATCAACATATAAAACACGGATGGTGATGTTGCCTTCATTTCTCCAAATGTAAACTGTATTATCAGACTCATAATGAGAAAAACCTGCTAAAATAAGGAAGAAGTCCATCTTCTCATACCAAGCTCTAGGGGCTTGTTTGAGGCCATAGAGAGACTTTTTGAGCCTACAAACAAGAGAGGATTCTTGAGTGAAACCAATAGGTTGTTCCATGAATATTTCTTCCTTTAAGTCTCCATGTAAGAAAGCATATTTTACATCCATTTGATAGACATACCACTTATGGAAAGCAACTAGAGCAAGAACCAATCTTACAGAATCCATTTTAGCAACTAGAGCAAAGGTTTCTGCATAATCTATGCCTTAAATTTGAGAGAAACATTTGGCCACTAGACGAGCCTTGTGTTTGTCTCTTTCTCCATTAGGCCCATATTCTGTTTTGAAGATCCATTTACAACGAACTAATTTCTTTCCTTTAGGTAAGGGAACCAAATCCCAAGTCTTATTTTTGATAAAGGAAGAAAATTCATTTTCCATGGCATCATCCCATTCCTTAATACCTGAGGCTTCTTTGAAGTATTGAGGATCAAAGGAAATAGACTGACATACAAGACTAGTGCCTATGGGGTTGGATGATCTAGTTTAAGGAAGATTTTTGGATGTAAGGAGTAGCTTCTTTAACAATGGTGCGGACCCATTTTGGCATAGAGAAAGGAAGGAGTTGAAAGACATTGATATGGATTTACAGGTTCCTCATATTTATTATCAATGACAAAGTTAACTTCAAGAGTTGGCTCTTCATAATATTAAGGTTCTACTATAGGATAATGCTCAATGGAGGAAGAGGGCTTTTGAGAATATTTTTGAGGGAATGTTTCATCAAATTGGATATTCCTATGAAATAAAACCTCATGATTTGAGGGATCAAGAATCTTGTATGCTTTCAATTCTTCACAATAACCGACAAAGATGAGCTTTTTGCTTTTCTTATCAAGAGCCTTCCTTTTCTTCTTTGGGATGTGAGCCCAAGTAATACACCCAAAAATTTTGAAGTAGGAAACATCTGGTTTTAATCCAGACCAGGATTCTTCAGGAGTTAAATGGTCAAGAGCTTTATGATGTGTGCGATTTTAAATATAATTTGCACAGTTAATAGTTTCTGCCTAAATTTTTTTTGGAAGATCTGTTGAATGGAGCATAAAATTAGCCATCTATTTTAATGTTTGGTTTTTATTTCTGCAATACCATTTTATTGAGGATTATGGGAGACATAATGTTGATGAATTATGCCATGACTGGATAAAAATATAGAAAACTCATTACTATAGTATTCCCCCCATTACCTATGCGAATCTTCTTGATTTTGCAAGATGTCTGATTTTCAATTAAGTCTTTAAAACCTTAAAGTGGGATAGAACATCACTCTTATATTTTAGGAATTAGACCTAGTACCTTCTAGAAAAATCATAAATAAAGGTTAGAGCATACTTTTGTCCTTTGAAATATGGTTCAGGAAAGGTCATTAAGTCATTATGGATTAAATCTAGAGGGGATGAGGTTTTTGGAGAACTACTTCGGTGGAAAGGATCTTGATGTTGCTTTGCAAGAGCACATCCAGAAAAAATTCCATCACTAGAAGAGACTTGGGGTAATCCTGTAACCATATAATGGGTGCTCAAATACTTTAGGTAGTTGTAATTGTTGGCCATCAAATCTACCTAGGAAAGGATTTGGGTGAGTGTATGCACCCTAGACCTGGACCAACATTGAAAGGTCGAAGGGAAGAGATGCCCCTCATGCCAATCCCCGGAGAAAGGCCGACTCCTATGCTAAACTACTTTGGTGTTTTGAGATAAGGGTGCAGGAAAGAGATAAACAGAGTAAGGGTGTAGGAAAGAGATAAAAGAGTAAGGGTGCAGGAAAGAAATAAAGGGAGTAAGGGAAGAGAGATCAATGATTTAAAGTGGGAGAGAACAGGAAGCACGATCACTAACTAACAACTTGAATAGCAGCAAAGAACACCAAGAATAAATGAAAGAAATGCAACATTAATCTTCCTATGTATCCTCTGGACGAGTTCCAGGATTTTCTTTCTCCCTTTCGTCGAAATTCAAGGTTCAGAGTAACGACGATTAGGACAAGCGAATATAACAAAAACCACAACCCACCAGGTAGCATAAAAGAAAACCAATATAGCATTTTTCCTCCCCTATGTATCCTTCAAGCGAATTTCAGGGTACAGTCCCCAATCGCACATCAAAATTCAGGATTTAGAGTAACAGTATGCAAATGAAGACAGACAAAAGAAATAAACACAGAAGGCAGCATACAAGAGAGAAATAGAGTCCAAAGCTCTTTAGTATTAATCACAAGACATCAAGTTACAGTAGTTTTCTAGCAAAAAGTTCCCCCCTCTCTTACATTACAATGCCTAGGTTTTTATAGAGGACTTGACCCTCTGAGTCATTATTACATAGAATGGCGAAGTATACTCTTGAGATCTGTGAAGTCGGATCCTCACGGCCCTCATGACTAAGCTCTCAAATCCATTACCATAACTGGAAACTATGACCGAGTCAACCATAAAAATATACATTGATGAGCCGTCTAAGTGTCCTTGGTTTCTAGGTGCAATGCTCGAGTGGCCGCCATGCTTGTTGGGTTCTCCTTAAGGGACTGATACTTCACTTCCAATTGCCAAAAATGAGCAGCGAGCTTGTTGAGCAAGTAAAAATACATTTATGAGGCACTTTATCGTCTCGGGACAATACTCGACTTGGAGTGCGTGCCCCTTTTGAGTCACGAAAAAGCAACATGTCATGATATCGTGACATTTCTATGTCTTCAGTTTTGTTCTTCTTCTTGCATTACAAAAATACATGTCGCAAAATCATGACATTTCAATGTCTTTGTCTTCTTCTGTTGCTTTTGGCTGTGAAAATGCAACATGTCGTGATATCGTGACACTTTTCCTATTTTGCTCTTCCTCCTTGCTTTGAGCCATGAAAATTCAACATGTCGCGATATCGCGACACTTTTCGTCTTTCGGCCGCGAAAATGCAACATGTCGCGATATCACGACACTTTTTCCTTCTTGCTCTTTCTCCTTGCTTTGAGTCATGAAAATGCAACATGTTGCGATATCGCGACTCTTTTTACTTCTTGCTCTTTCTCCTTGCTTTCAATCGCAAAAATGCAACATGTCGCAATATCGCGACATTTTTTCCTTCTTGTTCTTTCTCCTTGCTTTCGACCACGAAAATGCAACATGTCACGATATTGCGACACTTTTTCTTTCTTGCACTTTCTCCTTGCTTTCGACTGTGAAAATGCAACATGTCGCAATATCACGACACTTTTTATTTCTTGCGCTTTCTCCTTGCTTTCGATCACGAAAATGCAACATGTCACGATATCGTGACATTTTTTCTTTCTTGCTCCCTCTTGTCGCTCTGAGCCACAAAAATACAACAGTCGCGATATCGTGAAACTTTTTCTTTCTTGCGCTTTCTCCTTACTTTCGGCTACGAAAATGCAACATGTAACGATATCACGACACTTTTTCTTTCTTGCTCCCTCTTGTCGCTCTGAGCCACGAAAATGCAACATGTCGCGATATCGCGACACTTTTTGTCTTTCGGTCGTGAAAATGCAACATGTCGCGATATCGCGACATGTTGCATTCTTGCTCTTTCTCCTTGCTTTGAGCCACGAAAATGCAACATGTCACGATATTGTGACACTTTTTCCTTCTTGCTCTTTCTCCTTGCTTTCAGTCGTGAAAATGCAACATGTCGTGATATCACGAGATTTTTTTCCTTCTTGCTCTTTCTCCTTGCTTTCGGCTACGAAAATGCAACATGTCACGATATCGTGACACTTTTTCTTTCTTACGCTTTATCCTTGCTTTTGGCTGCAAAAATGCAACATGTCGCGATATCGGGACACTTTTCTTTCTTGCGCTTTCTCCTTGCTTTCGGTCGCGAAAATGCAACATGTCGCGATATCATGACACTTTTTCTTTCTTGCTTCCTATTGTCGCTTTGAGCCACGAAAATTCAACATGTCGTGATATCATGACACTTTTTATTTCTTGCTCCCTCTTGTCGCTCTGAGCCGCAAAAATGCAACATGTCGTGATATCGCGACACTTTTCCTCTTTTGCTTTTTCTCCTTGCTTTGAGTCGCGAAAATGCAACATGTCACGATATCGCGACACTTTTTCCTTGGCGAAGCTATCTTCTTTGGCTTGTTCGGCAGTGAATCTCTTCTTCTTCATCTTATGTACAAGGGGATGGCATTGAAAGCCAAAATTGCTGCAACACTTACAAATACTTTCGAAGCAACAAAAAGAAATACTTTTGCAAAAGGAAACACTACAAAATTTTGATTTTTGATTTTTTTTCTACCCCTTGTGCAATGTGACAAACTTGTCAATATTCTTGGTGGCTTGTGGGGTATTTAGCTTGTATGAATGTAGAGATCCTAGGCCTTTATCCATTGGGCAACAGAGTCATTCCCATTGTCTTCTTCTCTGACTATTCACTGACGACATTTTTTTTTTGTTTTTTTTTGTGCCTATGCTCCTAAGCAACACTTAGTGCTTTCGAAACTTATTTACTATCCGGGCTATTTACAATATTTACACAAAATTTTACGACATGATTGGCATGCCGCCACCATAAACCCAACTCCGGGTGCCTATCCGATGAACCTACAATGTTCGAACCAGATCTGATTGAACTTTAGTTGATCCTTGAAGTTTGGATAACCTCTTCCCAAAGTTGTCCATGTTGCAAACGAAGTGCAACGTGGTAGGTTGTCACTCCCGCCAGTGCCCATAATGGTGATGAATGATGTGTCGAAGAATTTCACCGCATGGGAGTCTTTTGTGGGTACCAGTTGTGGTGATGACTAGAACCAATACCACCATTTTAGAGAGTCCATTGGCTGCGAACTCTTGAATACGAGCTCCTCCAACTTCTTACTGTGACAATAAGGTTTTTCTCGTGATAAGTCTACTTCCAGGATCTCCTTGGGCTTAGCCTCCTGATGAGGCATGCTTAATGGGATTTGGCTGAATACTTGCATGCCATCCACTGGGATACAAAAGTGGTACAAAAATATGTCCTCTTTGTTCTTAGGTTCTGCCACTTGAGTCTGTTTCTCTCCTTGGCCCATCTCTTGATGGAGACTGCAAGCAACCATATTGTTCATTGCTGGGGCAAAGCTTGCATATTCCCATCGTTGGCCTTGGATGAAATTTGCCTCTTGAGCTCCAAACGACTGCATCTCAGGTCTCTACTCAGTATGAGGAATATTCCATGGTGAATACTATGTAGGATAGATAGGAGCAACAAATATTGGAGAAAGTGATGGAGTTTCCCCCCACTGCCACTTTCCAAATAAGAGCAGGAGCTGCTCTACTCGTACTGCTTCCTCAAATATTTGAGAAAATATTCATTCACCTGATTGCAGTAAGAGGAGGCCCATGTTTGGGTGAAAGCCCCAAACATAGAAGAGGTGGGCTTGGGCGGGCTTCGGTTGGATCTCTCCTAGAATTCTCTTCCAACTTCTACAGAATCGAACATTGAAGTCTGTGATGCTCTCCAAATGTGTTCTTGTGATGGTGGAGAGGTACATAAAAAGTTGGAAGGGGTCCTGAGAGCCATCAAATGTTCTGATTAGTGCTCCCACTAAGTCATCTCATGAGTAGATGCTTTTACACCCAAGCAGTCTGTACCACTGCAGTGCCCTTCCTTCCAAAGATAGAACCAAAAGTTTGATCATGACATCTTCATGGGTTATGTCATGGAGGGTCGCTAGAGTAGCAACATCTTCAAGGTGTTCTTGGGCCATTCCCTTAGTGCCATTGTATTTCATCAATGTCTTCAAGGCACTTTCAAGAATTTCATGGTAACTTGGGAGATTCAGAGGGCCACGATCATCCTAGCTAGGATAGCATACCCTCTCCATTATAGCAATGGCCTACAGAGATCACGGTTCTTGCCACTAAGTCGAAGTTGCCAGGTGAACATTCTTTTCTTCGCTTGTGAGGTCAAGGCTACTCACCAAACCTTGATTCCTTTGATGTGTCTTATTTCAGCTTTAAAAGGTGCCTACGATCAAGGAATCTGGATCTTCAACTCAGTTAGAGTCGCTAGGTGATTTTTCCAGATGGAGGTAAGCCAAAGATTCACCAAACATGGGCTTCCTTAAAACATGGGACCAGCGTCCCATTGGGCATGCCAAAAACTATTGGCCTCGATGGAGACAGGTTTGAGATTCGTGTTCTTAAAAAATGGGACCTTGGTCCCACCGAGCATGCAAAAAATTGTTGGCCATCAAATCTGCCTAGGAAAGGATTTGGGTGAGTGTATGCGCCCTAGACCTGGACCAACATTGAAAGGCTGAAGGGAAGAGATGCCTCTAGTGCCAATATCCGGAGAAAGGTCAGCTCCTATGCTAAACTACTTTGGTGTTTTGAGATAAGGGTGCAGGAAAGAGATAAACAGAGTAAGGGTGCAGGAAAGAGATAAAAAGAGTAAGGGTGCAAGAAAGAAATAAAGGGAGTAAGGGAAGAGAGATCAATGATTTAAAGTAGGAGAGAACAGGAAGCACAATCACTAACTAACAACTTGAATATTAGCAAAGAACACCAAAAATAAATGAAAGAAACATAACATTAATCTTCCTATGTATCCTCTTGATGAGTTCCAGGATTCTCCTTCTCCCTTTCGTCGAAATTTAGGGTTTAGAGTAACGATGATTAGGACAATCGAATATAACAAAAACTACAACCCACCAGGCAGAATAAAAGAAAACCAATATAGCGTTTTTCCTCCCCTATGTATCCTTCAGACAAATTTTAGGGTACAATCCTCAATCGCACATTGAAATTCAAGATTTAGAGTAACAGTATGCAAATGAAGGTAGGCAAAATAAATAAACATAGAAGGCAGCATACAAGAGAGAAATAGAGTCCAAAGCTCTTTAGTATTAATCATAGGACATCAAGTTACAATAGCTTTCTAGCAGAAAGTTCCCCCCTCTCTTACATTACAATGCTTGGGTTTTTATAGAGGACCCGACCCTCTAAGTCATTATTACACAAAATGGCGAAGTATACTCTTGAGATCTATGAAGTTTGCTCCTCGTGGCCCTCATGAATGAGCTCTCAAATCCATTACCAGAACTGGAAACTATGATCGATTCAATCATAGAAACATGCATTGATGAGCCATCTGAGTGTCCTTGGTTTCTGGGTGCAATGCTCGAGTGGCCGCCATGCTTGCCGGGTTCTCCTTCAGGGACTGATACTTTGTTTCCAATTGCTAAAAATGAGTAACGATCCTGCCAGGCAAGTAAAAATGCATTTATGAGGCACTTGATCGTCTCGAGAAAATACCCGGCTTGGAGTGCATGCCCATTTTGAGTCATGAAAAAGCAACATGTCATGATATCGTGACATTTTTGTCTTCAGCTTGGTTCTTCTTCTTGCATCGTGAAAATATGACATGTCATGAAATCGTGACATTTCGATGTCTTTGTCTTCTTTTGTTGCTTTTGGCCGTGAAAATGCAACATGTCGCGATATCGTGACACTTTTCCTCTTTTTCTCTTCCTCCTTGCTTTGAGCCGTGAAAATGCAACATGTCGCGATATCGTGACACTTTTCGTCTTTCGACCGTGAAAATGCAACATGTCACGATATCGTGACACTTTTCGTCTTTCGACCGTGAAAATGCAACATGTCACGATATCGTGACACTTTTTCCTTCTTGCTCTTTCTCATTGCTTTGAGCCACGAAAATGCAACATGTCACGATATTGCGACACTTTTTCCTTCTTGCTCTTTCTTCTTGCTTTCGGTCGTGAAAATGCAACATGTCGCAATATCGCGACACTTTTTCCTTCTTGCTCTTTCTCCTTGCTTTCGGCCATGAAAATGCAACATGTCACGATATCACGACACTTTTTCTTTCTTGCGCTTTCTCCTTGCTTTCGATCGTGAAAATGCAACATGTCGCGATATCGTGACACTTTTTCTTTCTTGTGCTTTCTCCTTGATTTCGATCGCGAAAATGCAACATGTTGCGATATCGCGACACTTTTTCTTTCTTTCTTCTTCTTGTCGCTCAGAGCCACGAAAATGCAACATGTTGCAATATCACGACACTTTTTCTTTCTTGCACTTTCTCCTTGCTTTCGGTCATGAAAATGCAACATGTCGCAATATTGCGCCACTTTTTCTTTCTTGCTCCCTCTTGTCGCTCTGAGCCACGAAAATGCAACATGTCATGATATCATGACACTTTTTGTCTTTCAGTCATGAAAATGCAACATGTCGCAATATTGCGACACTTTTTCCTTCTTGCTCTTTCTCCTTGCTTTGAGCCACAAAAATGCAACATGTCACGATATCGTGACACTTTTTCCTTCTTACTCTTTCTTCTTACTTTCGGCCATGAAAATGCAACATGTCATGATATCATGACATTTTTTCCTTCTTGCTCTTTCTCCTTGCTTTCGGGTCGTGAAAATGCAACATGTCACGATATCGCAACACTTTTTATTTCTTGCACTTTCTCCTTGCTTTGGATCACGAAAATGTAACATGTCGTGATATCGTGACACTTTCTTTCTTGTGCTTTCTCCTTGCTTTCGGCCACGAAAATGCAACATGTCGCAATATCGTGACACTTTTTCTTTCTTGCTCCCTCTTGTCACTCTGAGCCGCGAAAATGCAACATGTCACCATATTGCGACACTTTTCGTCTTTTGACCACAAAAATGCAACATGTCGCGATATTGCGACACTTTTTCCTTCTTGCTCTTTCTCCTTGCTTTGAGCCACGAAAATGCAACATGTCGCGATATTGCGACACTTTTTCCTTCTTGCTCTTTCTCTTTGCTTTCGGCCGCGAAAATGCAACATGTCGTGATATCATGACATTTTTTCCTTCTTGCTCGTTCTCTTTGCTTTCGGCCGTGAAAATGCAACATGTCGCAATATCGCGACACTTTTTCTTTCTTACGCTTTCTCCTTGCTTTCGATCGTGAAAATGCAACGTGTTGCGATATCGTGACACTTTTTCTTTCTTGTGCTTTCTCTTTGCTTTTGGTCGTGAAAATGCAACATGTCGCGATATCATGACACTTTTTCTTTCTTGCTCCCTCTTGTCGCTCTGAGCCACGAAAATGCAACATGTCGCGATATCGCGACACTTTTTCTTTCTTGCTCCCTCTTGTCGCTTTGAGCCATGAAAATGCAACATGTCGCGATATCGTGACACTTTTCCTCTTTTGCTCTTTCTCCTTGCTTTGAGCCATGAAAATGCAACATGTCACGATATCGCGACACTTTTTCCTTGGCGAAGCTATCTTCTTTGGCTTGTTCGGCAGCGAAGCTCTTCTTCTTCATCTTATGTACAAGGGGATGGCATTGAAAGCCAAAATTGATGCAACACTTACAAATACTTTCGAAGCAACAAAAAGAAATATTTTTGCAAAAGGAAACAGTATACAAAATTTTGATTTTTGATTTTTTTTCTACCCCTTGTGCAATGTGACAAAATTGTCAATAGTAACTAAGATGACCAACCCTTTCATACCATATTTGACTTTCAAGATCACCATGAGCCGCAAAACAAGAGGCTCATTCTAGATTTTGAAAACCTTTGAAGTGAAAAATATGAGAGTTATGATCAATATTCTTTTTGGCTATAAGAGAATGGGGATCTTGAAAATCTCTTATCTCAACTCCTATTGGAGAGAAGAGAATAATTTTTCCATTTCTAGAAGTACAAATCTGATAGAAAGATAAGAGATTGGTGGTAATGTCTGGAACATAGAGAACATTATTTATGAAGCCACCATCAATGGTTATATCCCATTTTACTTTGATGGGGATGAAGAGTCATCGACTTCTATGCTACAAGTAGAGCTAGAGGATATAGAAGAGAAAGACTTATCTGAAGCAGTCATGTGATGAGTAGCTCTAGAATATAGGACCCAGTAATTAGAGGAAGAATTGGAGGTTTTTCCTTGAACATTAAGGGATTTTCCTATTTGCTTTTTATTTTCTATTTTTTGATCCTTCATAGCTGCCTCTAGTTGTTGTAATATTTTCTAGCATTTGTTAGTAGAGTGACCATTCTTTTTATAGTGAGTACAGGTTATGGGAGTTTTTTCCTTCTTTTTGAATTTTTTTTTAGAAGAGGTGGAGGCTACTAAGGATTTTGAAGAAGAGGAAGAAGAAGAGATTTCATATCTAGCAATTTTGGTTTCTTCCCTAGTTAATCTATCACAAAATTCTTCTAAAGAAGGCATTTTAAAGGTTGCACCAAGAGCATATTTGGTAGATATAAAGGTGGTAGCAAAAATTTAAAAACACCATTTAGCTTAGAAAGGATTAGATAAATGCATTCTTCTTCAGTATTAGTCTTCCCACTGCCTTTGTATTGAGTGAGGACTTCTTTGAACTTAGTGAGGAAGTAAAAAATACTACTAAAATATTCAGGAGACAAAGATGTTAGTTCGACTTCTAGTTGCATTGATCTCATCTAATCTACTTTTCCAAATAAGGTCTTTAGTTTCTCCCAACTTTCATAAGGAGTTTTACAATCTGTAATATGAAACCACAAACTTTCATGAACATTAGAGCTAATAATACCCATTGTTTCATGCATTTTTCCTTTATGAACAAAAAATTCATATTCTTTATCAAATTCTGATTGCTTTTCTTCTAACAAATGAGTAAGACCTTTTTGAGTTATAAGATTTAAAATTTTAGGTTTCCAAGTGTGAAAGTTATGACGAGTGAGAGGTTCAATTGAATTCATTATTTTAACACAAAAGAAAAGTTTGAAGTTTTAATTAACCAATATATCCCCCTTAGAACTTCAAATAAATGCAAATGTTTAAAGGGAAAGAATGAAGCTTTTCAATATTAAAAAATTCAATATACCCACCCTAACAAGAGATAAATTATAAGTATAATGATGTTTGAATATTGTTCACTTTTTGAAATGCCAAGTCCTTTAAGTTCCTCTCAATACCCGCCCTAACTTGAGGGAAACTATAAGTATGGAGAATAATTTTAAAGGAATATAGGCTTGAAATGCATAGATATCAACCATATCTAAATATGGATAACTCAATACTCGCCCTTACTAGAGAGAAACTATAAGTAAGAGAGATATCCAATATATAGTAAGGTTGATACAGAAAAATATATGCCAGAGGCCTTTATACCAATAGTCTCAAAAAACCTGCCCTTACTTGAGGGAAACTATAAGTTTTTAGAGACAATGATACATGGAACGTAGGCAAATATATTTTGATGGAAAAATTTAGAAAATATTATAGAGTTGCTTTTAACAGTGTTTTTAATTATAGAAAATTAAAATTTCTAAATAAAATATCAACAATGTGACATACAAAATATTAATGAAAAAAAAATTAATTAAAAAAAGAAGAGGTGTAGAGTTTATCTTCTTAATGAAATATGAAGAAATATATCTTAAACAAATAGTTTTAAAATATAACTATTTAAATAAAATTATTTTAATAAGAAGATTCAACCCCTCTCTAAATATTCTAATTCAATTTTAATTTAAAGAAAAAATTTATGTAAATGGGTGATGTTATTTTGAGTGCCTTCTCTATGAAAATTTAATGAAAATATTCAACAATTATATCCTTATAATTATTATTTACTTTAAAGCAAGTAAAGGTTATAAAATAAGATAGGCAAAAAAAAGGAATGCAACCTCCCCTTGAAACACATATGTGCAAACACTTGCACTCTACCCCACAAAATATTTCTTTTATTTGAATGGTTATAATAGTGACTCATGTTTCTATAGATCCATGAAAAATAATGACTCTTAGAAAAGGAGACAGAGGTGTTTCTTCGAAAAATGAGTGTTTGAAAGAAAATTTTAACCTAAATAAAAGATAATAAAGGAGGAATTAAAGAGCACAAAATTACAATTTTTGATCTCAAAAGATACCACTCTTTTTAAAAAAAACATTTGTAAATTTATGTCCACTATGAAGATGCAGATTCGACCTCTACGGGTGACGGTCAAAGCGGATAAGATGCTCGAATGAGGACGAAGAGGCGATCACGATGATGATCTCTTTTTTTTTACCTACGCATTCAGGGAGGTTCTAGAGTAAAGGATGTCATCGAGAGAAGAGGATGCGAGAGGGCAGATGGAAAAGCATTAGAGTTTTGAAGCTTGAAAATGTGCCTTCCCTACAGAAAACTATGTTAAAAAATAAAATATATATGATAACATGAATTGATCTCTTCCTCAGATGAACCAATGACCTTTGTAGAAGAAAATGTTAATGAAATAATTTGATAAATTATAAAGTACTTAAATCTTGATATCGATTCATAGAAAACTGAATAGAAGGATATTCAATCCTTGAAGACGACGTTGAGAGTAGAGGACGTGAAAGGAAGAGCGCCTAGGACCTATTTGCTTTACTGTGAGTACTTCCTATAGAAGATATATTAAAATAAAATAATATATGATAACATAAAAATTTGATTCCTTGGACGAACCAGTGACCCCCTTGAAACGTTAAATAAAACGAGTGAGCTCTGTAGAATCATTAATGAAAATATTTGAAAAATAATTAAGCACTTAAGCTTGATATCCTTGCAGAGCAATCAATAGAACGTTGCACTTGAAAACGTATCAGGGAGAGGAGAATACAAGGTTTGAGGAAGAGGAAACACCAAACAAAAACAAATCTTTTGAGAATAATCTAATCTGGAGACAGGAACAATAAATATCGGCTTATGAGAGACATTTCGAATGACGCCAACCATGTGTCACGAAGAGGCTAGATAAACATCATGAATGCCAAGTTCTAATGGAAATGAGAAGACTCGTTTCTCGAGGATCAAAAAAGAATCTCAAAAAATTTATAAAACCATTACTCAAAAGATATTGGTTAGAAATACAACGATAATCTTGCTAAAAAACAAAGTGGAAATTTAAATTATATTTCTAATTATGGTGGGCCTTCTATTTTAAAGAATTTGAAGAGAGGGAAGAGGGCTCTTTCTTTAAAATATTGGCTAGAATAGCGCCATGTACGAAAGAGCTATATATTTAAAAAATATATATTCTCGAAGCACGAATTCAACACACAAAAAAATTGCAACATATATTTAAAAAATAAAATATTTTGGTGAAAGAATAAACTATGGATAAAAAAATGACTATTGTATACTTCAAATAAGATAGCCAAAAAAAATATCTAAAGGAAATGAATCAGATCCTAAAATCTTCAATAGAGAATGCTAGCAAAATCTAACTTGTTCTGGTACCATGTTATAATTTCACAATAATAAATATGCAAAGCATTACACAAAAGATGAAGAGAAGAGTGGAACTGATTGATTTATTTCAAGGATCAATTCTGTATAAATAACAGAGTTGATCATTGGGAGTCGTTGGATTACAACAACTCATCAGACCTAATGAAAGCACCACTGAGAGTTCTCCTACACATAGAGAAGTGGAAACTCAAATGCCTATCCTTATGAAACTTAAGAAAATATTCTCTTATCCTAAGAGAAGTATTACAACAAAATATTGAAGAAATAAATCTCTACCTCAAAATGGAAGATGACTTTAGTTCCATAAAATAAATGGAAGTTTATGATAAACGTATGCACTGTGTAATGGTGTTTATGCCCAGTGGCAAAGGTTAGTCGATAACGTTTCTGATAGATGATCAGAAAACAACTTCATTTATGTTTGGACGAGAAAACATTTATAATCCATACATTTGTTTCTTCTTGAACCATTTATGGGCGAGAACGGTACTTGTGGATAAAGGAACCCAAAACGTTCTCTAAGGCGAAGATAATCTGAGTTAAAACTTCCATGTGTTGTTGACAAGGCAAGTGGAGACAATGATCCTTCCATTCTACTGGATAACTATATTCTACTGGATAACTATAGTATATCGGTGGATGAGGGTGCCTCGTCCACTTCTGATGGTAGCAGGTGTTTTCTGCCTTATCTCTAACATTAGGTTTATTTAATGTTCTTGCACGTGATTCCCGATCAACAAAGAAAGTAGCAAATAAATAAAGGAGATTCTTTTTTGGTGGCTGATTCGAAACATGAGAATGCTTTTGAAAGCAATCAATATGTCTTGGACCTAATTATTCAACTCTAAATAAAAAGAAAACTGCATAAAAATTTCAAAATACTTGCGAGAACAGTATTTTTTGGATGAATGAATACAGACAATTTACATGAAAATAATCCGTTTAAACACTTTCATCTCATGTTGCGGAAGGCGAGTGGAGACGACGATGTTTCCTCTTTCATCCCTTCCACAAAACAAAACCATGGCTCCAATTTCATTCATGGACGCGGCCTGCACATTCAACCGCTTCCCCCACCCGTAATCCACCTCGTATACCGAAAATTTGTGCGAACTCACCACGTTCGTGCCAAAATGCCCGAAAAATTCTTTGAACAAAACCAAAAAAGTGCTCTGTGAAGATTCCAGCCATTCCATCCATTCTATCATATTATTAGCCTGCTCTTCGGTTGCGCAAGAATTAACGAGTTTATCGATAAGACCTACAGCAAAGCCCACGTCCTCACTCCCCACTCTCTTCACAGTAATCTGCACTATACCCAGGGATAAGCAGTTCCCAAAATAAGTTAGGAGGCAAAGGCGGATTTATCCGTCCTTTGCAATTCGCAAACAATGAAAAATAAGCATGCTTTTCCTCCGGGACCTTGCGCACTTTTATTATGCATCTCCAAAACTGCACCGCCATTGCGACGAAAGAGGTCTCAGCCCGGGTTCGCTTCTTCAGTTCTCCAATTACCTTCTCCATTAAATAAAATATTGAGTATAGGATTTATGTTTTATGAGCCACTTCTGGATCTTCTCTTGTTGCTCCTCGGAATCCCTGCCGCTAAATGCTTCATCATTCTCCTGCTGTGAATCATCTGCTGTGAACTTGTAAATTTGCGCCCCCTTTATCCGATCATTGGAAATCTAGTGGACTTTGAAAGAAATGGGCACGGGGCTCTTCTGCTCTTGTTTGAAGACCGTTCTCCTGTGCTCGGGAGGTTTCGAAATGATGCTACCTCTGCTGCACTCTGCCCACGATTTCATGAAGCACCAAAAGGAATTTTCGTCTCCTATCACGTGATGAAACTAAAGTTTTAATTTTAATTTTTATATGTTTTTATCGTCGTCGAGAGAGGGAGCGCAAGGCGAAGAGAGGGCCCAAAGTCAGGCTGCGTAGCCGAAGTTGGGTTGCGCTCCCGACTATTGCACAATCGGGCTGCGATCCCGACTATTGCGCAATCGGGTGACGCAAGTAGAACTTGCGCAGTCGGGTTGCGCATGTAGTAATGTGCGCAGTCGGGTTGCGCAGGTAGTAATGTGCGCAGTCGGGTTGCGCATAAAAAATGTGCGCAATCGAACTATGCATGGAAGAAAGTGTTAAGTCGGGGAACGACTGGTCAATGCCCAACTACGTTGGTCAAAGGCAGCGAAGTCTGACTTCGCTGCGTAGTAGGGTGGACAACTCCAGACTCAGGAAAATTTTGGAGGAGCGGCTAGTCAACGCCCGACTTCGCTGGTCAAAGGCAGCGAAGTCCGACTTCGCTGCGTAGTTGGGTGCACAACACCAGACTTAGGTAAATTTTTGCCTTGCAAACTTTTGCTATTCGGAGGCTTGCACGGCTACAGCGATGGTTTGCTTGGCTTGGCAAGAACTAAATGGGGAGGAGAGAAACACCGAATTTGAATGCAATGTTTCAGATCTGAGCTCAAACTTATAGAACACGAAAGAAAACGCTCTGAGATGATTTTACAGACAACAATAGATTTTGTGCCAACAAAGATAACCGCAAACCCTACAGATGCCTTAAACAACAACAAATTTTATTCTTATAAGACGAGGGTTACAAAAGTCCTCAACTGAGGAAAAAACTAACATCTACAGACTAAAGCTACAGGATAAACTGAAAGGGAAAACAAACGTCAAGTCTGCTGCTCGAACATTAAACAGATGAGCTACACTGTTCACTGGAACGATCTTGTCTGCTGCTCTGCGAATGACATCTTTTCTCTTGCCTGTTTCTCCAACTTTGCCCCTCTCCTCTACTTGACTGAAGACCCGAACTGCCTTATATAGCCATGGGGAGAGGAAGATAGAGGTTATCCTCTGACAGGTTCTGACAGACCCTGAACTGGGGTTTCTGACCAATCGTCGAATTGGCATTAACTTCAGCGACGATTGGATCTATCAGACATCACATCTGTCAGAAGGCACGTGCGACGTCAAGTCAAAATTTTGCCGAGATCCCCGACTTCGTAAGTGCAGTCCGGCTTCACCCAAATTTGGAGCGCAGTTTGGCGGAGGCGTGAAATCTCGAATCTGGATTAATATTTCTAACAGAAACGTCGTTCCTATGCAAATTCCTCCCACTTCAAAAGCAATACCGATTTCCCTTTAAAAAAACAAATGAGAGAAAAGAAAAAAGAAAAAACGAATGATAGCTAGTTTGTTTTGAAGCGAAACCGAATGTTGAAGCGACATACCTGTACCGAGAGAAGCTGCGTGTTGTGATTGTCGTTGTTTTCGAAAGGGCGGGCCATGCAGACGAGGCTTTCGAAGAAGGGCTTATGTCGAAAATCTTCCTTCATCACTTCGTCCAACGGTATATCGATTGACGCTTCGATGAATTCCACTCCACAATCGTTGCAATCGACTTCTACTCTTACCGGATTCTCCCTTCTGTAACCGGCCAGCCAAAGGGTAGTAATGGACCAAAACTGCAGAGAGGTTTTTCTTGAAGTTCTCTACTATTAAAGAATAGTCTTTTTCCGGTGATATTTTGTAGAAAAGAAGTTTCTGAACGTTATTGACCGGTAACCAGAGAAGATCGAGGTTGGAGAGAAACAATCGATGCCTCTCAGTTGGGATGGCGGGTGTGACTGTTGAAATTCTGGTGACTTTTACTTGGGTTTGTGCTTCTTCCATTCTGCAGGCGATTAGACTTTCAGATTTTGCGGGAGAAACTCACGATTACACGTTGTGGCTGTGGGAATGTTCTTGTGATTTCGTCCTCGATGTTTCAGATTGCAATCTTATGAATCTAAACTGTATGTGACTGGGCAAATGAATTTTAACTTTGGGAGGAGGCAATGTTGAAGGTCGACTTTTGGTTTGTTTATTAATTTTAAAACAATTATGTGCAACAGACGCGTTGCCAATTGGTTTTATCTGAGTCGTCCTCTTTAAATTTATCTACGTCATGCTATTTGTATTTTCTAAATATCAGTCTGTCCTAGCATAATTTAACATCCTTTTATTTTTTTATAATGTATTTAGGGTTACTATCAGACGATATTAAATAATTTAGGGTTATCGAGTGCATCTCTCGTCATTTTTCAGTGTTTAACGATTTTGAGTGATCTTTGTAAGCGTGAAGTTTTATTACTTTGATTTGTCAAATTATGGGTGTTGTAATTGTGTAAGATGAGTATTTTTACTAATATTAAAAGCACTCGTGCTACAAGGAAACGCCATTGCCGTCCGTGAAAAATGCAACTCATTTAAAATTGTCTTAATAATGGCCGTCCGTGAAAACTGCAACTCATTTAAAATTGTCTTAGTCTATTAGGTATACATCGTTTTTGACTGAAGGTCTTATGTACATCCAAACTATCATCATTATACGTTAAAAAACTTATGCATCGGCTAAAAAGTAAGAACCAATAATAACATTTGTAATGTTAATTTTAACTATTGTAAAAACGAGGCTAGAAGAGTATGTCCTACAAGATACTAAGAGAATGATGATCAGATTTTTTATGGTAAGATTTAGTGGTATGATGGCACATAATTGTTTAAAATCAAGTCAATTTTTTTTCATAATTTTACTTTGTATTGATAACAATTGGTCTATGGAAGTCTTCACTAATCATGGGCATAGCATTTTGTAGCATATTTGGTCCAAATTTCTTGAGCCTAAAAAGGCATGTTTTCGTTGGTTATTACTTCTTCAGAGGCTTCTTGTATGTAAAGATCCTCAATCACCAATGAGTTGCACTTTATGCACTTTATGCAGAGTTCCTGATACTATCAAATTTTTTTGATTGTATTTTTGCTAAAGAAATTTGGTCATTATTTTGCTCTAATATTTCAAGCTGAAATATTAATGATAATTTTTTCAGGCAGCATATATTGTTTGGCTATATTCCTACTATGCAAAGGTGTTATAATAATTTTTGGTTGTTGCTTTCGATTGAAGTTTTATGGTATATTTGGTTGAACAGAAATCTGGACATTTTTCAAGATAACCAAAGGATTCTTACTGGGTCTCTTAGGAGACTCACAGTTTTCAAAATCTCTTTATAGGTTTCCAGGTCCTTGCTTTGCTTTAAGAATATTTTCAAACAATTTCTTCAGACTTTCCAGGAGCATAATAATAGTGTGAACAACAACGCTATGGAGACACTTTGGTGATTTTTATTTTAACTTATTCCAACATTGTATAAATATGTTTCAAAAGAAATATGATACTTTGTATAATACTAGTGATATATGTACTTAGCATCCTTTTAAGGACTTTTGTGTAGTTTGGTAGACTCTTAGTCTTGATCTTATTTCAAGTACTCTGCCTTCAGACTATTTTGTATTACTCTTTTATTTTAATATTATAGTTGTTGATTTTCAATTCAATTTTTTTTTAAACTATTGTGCTTCATATTGTAAATTAGGGATACGACTCGAGTAAATTGTTGAAAACAATTATGTACTTACATTGGATTCAAAATTTTTATAAATATTTAATAATTTTATATAACAACTTTACTATCTTAAAACAAATAATTTATCAAGATTTATGTATTTTTATAAAATTAGAAGTTGTCATATTTATAAATTATTTTTATATTTTATAATAATTTATATAATTAATATTTTGGATGGTTGTATGAGTCCTTTTATATTTATGAGGATTACTTCTACTCTTTTAGTCATATCTATGGCTTCTTCAAAAGAGGTTATGTTCATCATTTATAAAGGATATGATAGTTGTTTGTGAAGGTTTCTTATGAAAATGTGTAAGAGTTATTTAGGTGGAGGAATATATAGAAGTCTTCTCACTATGCCCCTCCATTTGGCCAAAAAATCTAAGAAATATTTAGTGTTTTATTGTTTAAGTTGGCATAGGTCATTTATGGTGACCTTACCTTCTATATAGACTAAATATTGTTTAACAAAAGCTTCTATAAGCTCTTTAAATTTCTTGATGGAGTGGTAGGGTATTTGAAAATACCATTCTAGGGCTAAGCCACTAAGACTTTTATGGAACAATCTAAGGAGTAGCTTTTCATCATGATGTTACTACAATGCTGCATGTTATTTAAAATAATCTTAGGTGGTTGATAGGGTTCTATTTCCCATTGTACATTTAAATTTTAAGAGTTTCAAAGTTCTTTGGGAAAGGTTGATTGACTATTGTGGATCTAGTGACTTATTATAGGATAATTCAAAATAATATTTGAATATGGACGACCCTTGAAGAGAGGTAATTTGGCATTCAAGTTCTTCAAACTTGGAGTCTCTCTTTTCAATATCTTGGATCTTGGCATTAATATCTTAGAGATTATTATGTGAAGGATTAGGTGGGGTTGGTAGAGTTAAAAGAGGTTGTGTAATATCTTGATACATAAATGGTAGGGTCATAAAAGATAAGGTAGGTTGGCTAGATATCATATTTAGAAATGTTTGCTTAATCCCTAAGTCATGAGTTAAGAAGGTGATTATGGAATTAGGGTTTGGAATGGGTATTGTTATACTAAAGGATGATGATGATAAGGGTATTTCCATAATGGTTATCCCTATATATATGGTTCAAGGAGTTGTAGAATCAATATGATGTGTCATAGCCATATTAAGACTAGCAAAATTTTTGATTTGTGTAATAGTTGATTGATCATTAGAATGTTCAATGTTATCATGATTTTTAGGTAATTCTTTCTCACCTAAAATATATTTATGCTCCTTTTGATGTAATCCCTAATATGATCTATGGAATTGAGAGTAATACTTTCAATGATATGTTCTTCTTCTTTAGACACATGATGTGACCAAGAATTTTCCACATCATCATCACATTCATGTGTATAAACCTTAGAGTATGAGGATGCTAAATCATTAATTTAGGCATTATAGAGACATTGAACCATGGTTTATACGTTTTTGAGAAGAGAGAAATAATTTTATTATAGCAAATAAGAGAAGATGTTTTGAAATCCTTATGTGATCTTAGAAAATAGTCATGCTTAGCCCATTGTAATATACTATCTATGAGAGATTGCTCCCTCAAGGTTCATACATTAGTTTACTCAAGGGATCCTTATCATTCCCCTAATAGGACTAATAATATGTTATGTTCTTGTTATCTATGTTTAATGTGATGTAATCTATGCAAAATAAAGCTATCTAATCTTACTTAAGTTTGATAAAATCTTATCTTATTTAAGTCCAAAGAAGTGTTCACATTAGATTTACCAAGATGTAGATTCAAAAATCTCACAACATGCATGGGGTAAAATCTATTGGGATTATCCCTACTTACCTGCTTAAGGGTCTCTTTCCAAAGGAGAACCTAAATATATGGAATATTCAACATGAGTAGGATCTACTCAATATAGTTTTTTAAGGTGTCAATATTGATATTATGGTTGACGATGTTTAACAAATTTATTCCACAAACACCTAAGGTTTTTGGATTGCTAATATATCTCTATATCGAGCCTTGCAAGTGGAAATGCATGCTAATATTAATACACACACATGCTTCTCCATTTGAATGCTACTATAAGCTAGGAAATATGTTTTCTTTTAGAGCAAACAATAAATGATGCAAAAGATAATCTAGTATAGGATGTAACTATATGTTTTTGTGCTTTCCTGCCTCAGTGCTTGAAATAAAATGATTTATAACTAATATAAGATCCCTTTATTTCTATCCAATGTTAATGTTTTGAAAGGTAGAGTTTGACATAAATTAGGTTTCCTTAATTAACCAAAAGAAATGTGATTTTAAGCAAGCAAGAGGTACAAACAGGGGTTAAAAATAGAAAACTACTAAAAAATAATGTTTAAAGAGATGCCAAGTGGTAAGGTTACTGATTCCAAAGCTTGATAAAGTCTACTAAATAGGTGTAAAAATGTTAGTGGTATTTTTTACAATGAGTGGAATTTTTGAAACCTACATAGAAACATAAAAAAATCAAGATTTATATTTTGGGGGGTTTATCCTAGTGTTAAGAAGATGTGTTTCTACCTTATTAGCTAATAATACCCATTTTTTATGATAATTTTAAATTTTAATGCCTTCATAGGATGGAAATAAAGCTATGTTAGAAATATCAGTTGTATTTTTGACATGAGTGACATTTTTCTTTGTGATTTAGAGAGTCAAAATCACTAATTGCTATAGTAATTGACATTTTGACTTGAAATAAGGTTGGAATGGTTTCAGGGTTGATTCTAAATTTATTTTTACGTAATTTTGTGATGCAATGTAGGGCTAAAATTGTATGGGATGTTTGCTAAGTCTATAGCTCACAAATTTTGGAATTTAAGCTACAAAATCCTAAAAATTAGTGATCAAAATGAATGCATGTGTAAGGTTAATACACAATACCTAAAATGACTAAAATTTGAATGATTTAGTAATGCAAGATATCTAAAATACTTGCAAAATGGTTAGGGATGATATGTAGCAATATAATTAACCCTTAACTAAATCAAATCAATGAAAATCAATGTAAAAGGATGCAAATGTTATGAAAATATGAATATTATTGTAATTTTTATTAGTCTACAACAACAAGAGGAATGAAATTAAATCAATATAGATTATTAGATACTATTGTTAATGATATATCAAGAAAATAATGGGATTTTATTCACACCATAGTAGATTGGAAGTCAAGGGACTGTGTATGTGACTAAAAATGTAAAAGAACTTGAAATATATTAGAAAAGAGAGTTCAAAAGAGATTTGCAACCAAAATTAAACCCACAAATGAGAGTAATATAAGATTAAATATATATGGAGGAAGGAAAAATAATTATTATATTGTATATTAAAGGAAGTGTTCTTGCAAATGAAATAAAATGATAATAAATGAAGAGATTCTATGTAAATAACATGAATACAACCTAGAAATCAAGAGATTAGTAACTGGAAATGAAAGATGCAAGTAATATATGCTTCAAAGAGTTAAGGGAGATTCTAGTGACTAAAAATTAAGATTAAGATCCTACATAATATGCAAGGAATATATTAGAAGCATAAAATAGAATAAAAAAAGGGAAATGTAAACTAGTACAAGCTAAAACACAAGTTAGCAAGGCTAAAAATTAGAAGAGCAATGCATGAAAAGCAACACGGAACTTGGAAAATACATGTGAGTTGAGGATGATACAACCTATCAAGAACTCCTCCTTGCCCCAAATCACTCTCCTTTCCTTGCCTGACTTACCTCCAAAATGACTTGATAAAGAGAGCCAATGAAGAAATGCTATGCAATAATTTGTGTAAAATGTAGCTAGCTTAGAAATGCTTGTTGAATGTCTACCCCAAGGGTTGCTTATATATATTTTGAAGTAGGGATTGAGAGGGAAATTTGGCTGGGATAGGTTTTTTTTTTTTTTTGTAGGTTTGGTTTGATGTTGAAGCATGTGAGGTCATAGGAGGTAGTGGGGCAATGGAATCTGCATGCCCTTGGTTCATGTGACAAGATTCTGGCCATTTTGTAAACTTGCCACTCATAGTCAAAAATACCACTAGTGTTTTTGCTAATGACTAGTAATTTTGACCAATGGTCAATTTGACCTATCTAGGCTTCAAATTAACTATTTTGTAAAAAAGCCACTCATGGTAAACATGGTAAAAAATACCACTAGCATTTTTAACATTGAGTTGTGAATTTGATAAAGGTAGAAAAAGGTGCTAAAATATCTAGGTTTAAGCTGATTGATTTTCTACTAATGTTGGGTGTCTTGTTTGGTGTTTTTTGCTTTGAGGGTTGTCAAAATTGGGTGTCTATAGCTATAAAATCCCTTCCTAAGTCTTGAGTAAAAGTAGTAAACATTTCCCTCAGCTTTGTCTTGGTCACAAATTTAGTTGTCTCCATTTTTCTTTGTCCTCTCGGTATTTTTTTTCTTGAAAAAAAATATTATAGCAAAAAAAATGCGAACCTAGCTCTAATACCACCTTGCAGTGTTATAAATATGCGAATAGAACATCAATAGAAAAATAAAATTAAATATACAATAACAAGTAAAATGGATAACACCTACACATCTAAGTGACAAGTGAGTGCTGAAACTCGATGTGAGATATGCTCAAAAAGTGATAAAAAGGAAGTAATTTTCAACCCAAAAGTTTCATTAAGAGAAGAATAAGATAATTGATATATATCCAAACACAATGGGATTTCCACATTTTATAAAAGAAATAAAATCCAAGCTACATAATAATTAGCATACTTACTAAATGAACAATTCATATTTTTGAGTACAACTATTCTCTTTCTCTACTTTATAAGTTTTATTTTATCCGAAATTCACAACTATTACTTACAACAATTATTTAAGTAATATTATGTTTAAGAACACAACAAACTACCTAAATAACAAACATAATCTCTATCATTTCATATTTAGTTTAATAATAAACATAATCTCTATCATTTCATATTTAGTTTATCTAAGTTTATTTATCATTATATTTAATTATAATTTATTATTAATACTTAATTTATATTTTATATGAAAATTAAATAAAATATTTTATTTATGTCTTAATTCATGAGCCAAATTTAACCTTTGTCATGTAGTACATTGATTAATCATTCTAAAAACACCTGATTGTAATAGTTAAAAAATATAATTTTCTATCCTAATAAAATCTTAAAATATAATTAAAGCAATATGTTAAAAATTTCACACAATTTTTAATAATAAAAGATTAGAGTCTGCTAAGATTAGGTGGATTGGTAAGACCTTAGACACTTGCTAAAAATAAATTTAAGTTCAAACTTCATAGGTATCCTCAATTTAGGATAAAGGTAGTAGTCTAGGCTATCCCTCACTCTGATGCGTGTTTAGGGGTTACGATTGGTAAGACTTTAGACACTTAGTAAAAGGAAATTTAGGTTCAAACTTCATAGGCATGCTCAATCTAGGGCAAAGGTAGTAGTCTAGACTATCCCTCACTCCGATGCGTGTTTAGGGTTACAGTAGTAGCACCATGATTTGAGGTTACAATAGAAAACAATAAGACTTGACCATGTGAACAATTATTTAATAAAAGAAGGTAGTTGCCAATTCGTTTATCTATAAAAAAATAATAAAAGTTTAAGAAAGTTTAGCATTCGTTCAAAGAGACAGGTGTATATGAAATCGAAAATAAAAGTTTAGGAAAGTTTAGCATTCGTTCAAAGAGACATGTATATGAAATCGAAAACTGAACGATTACAAATAATAAAAGTTTAGGAAAGTTTAGCGTTCGTTCAAAGACACAGGTGTATATGAAATCGAAAACTGAACGATTACTATATGATTTGCCTACGGCAACTATAATATAAATTAATACGAGAAATGGGTACAAGGGAGAACGTAGTTACCGAAGTAAGTACGCGTCCATTTTTGACTGCATCGGTGTGTTTTTTAAACCTTTATAATAATAAGGCCCAAACAAGCAAAAGTGAGGTGAGCTCTTATTTTATTTTATTTTATTTATTTATTTTTATAATAACCATAACCGTCATCCCACGTGAACCACGTCAAGCAAAACATGATCCCAATTAGCAATGTTATTTTTGGAGTTACTGGAGAATGAGAGATTCTCTAAATATCAATTAACATTTTTGGTTTTCAAGAGCTTTCTGGATATGAATAAATACGTCATAGAAAACCTCTCCGGGGTATAATAAAGATTATTGTATAATCTATGGCAGATTTGGTGCTGGAACCAAAAGATTTCAATCTTCTGGCACGAAGAGAAGACGAGCTAAGGCGTCCATTTCAGATCGGGGAAGACGAGTAGAGACAACGATGCTTCCTTCTCCATCCCTCGCACAAAACAAAACCATGCCTTCGATCTCGTTCCAGGATGCAGCCTGTATATTCAATGGCCTCCCCCAACCGTAATCTATATCGTACACGGGAAATCTGGGAGAGCTCACCACGTTAGTCGCGATATGCCTTGTAAATTCATTGCCTAGCGGCACGAGACCACTGCCAGCAGATTCCAGAGATTCCAGCCAATCTACTATATTATTAATCTGGGATTCTGCAGTGCAGGAATTGACAAGCTCCTGGATAACCCCAGCAGCGAAGCAGAGGCCTTTCTCACCGAGCAGTTCCTTGGCCGTCGTCTGCGCCATACTAATATATACACAGTTGCCGAAATAAGATGGAGGCAAAGGCGGCTTTACACGGCTCCTGCAATCAGCAGCAATCCCAAATTTGACAGTTTCTTCCTCTGCCACCTCCCGCGCTTTTATCACGCATCTCCAAAAATACGCAGAGACCGCAACGAACGACTTCGAAGCCCAGCTCCGTCGTTTCAGTTGCCGAATCATTGGTTCGGTAAAGCAGAAAGTTGAGTATACAAGTTCCCCTTTGTGATCCAGCCATTTCCGGAGACTTTCTTCATGCTTGTCGGCGTCTTCGGTGCTAATCTCTTCCCTCTTCTCTGGCTGTAATTCTTCTGGTATAAATTTGAATATCTTCGCCCCCGCAATCCGATCGCGGACCATTTCTTCGGCCTTGTAAGAAATGGGCATGGGGCTCTTCTTTTCCCGTTTAAAGAATGTTCTCCTGTGCTCGGGAGGTTTCGAAAGGGGGACTCCTCTGCAGCACTCCGCCCACGATTTCATGAAATGCCAGAAAGAATTTCCGTCTGCTACGACATGGTGAAGCGTGGTTCCTATGCAAATCCCGCCTCCCTTGAAAGCCGTCACCTACACAAAAGATTTCTGATCTCCATTTAAAAAACAAACACATAAATGATATAGTGAAAGGCATATTAAAGCTGTTTACCTGTATCGAAAGAAGCGGTGTATCGTAATTTTCCTTGTGTATAGGATGGGCCATGTGGACAAGGCTTTCGAAAAAAGACTTATGCTGAAACTTGTCCTTTTCCACTTCGTCGAAAGGTATGTTGATGGATGCCTCGATAAATTCCACTCCCCCATCGTTGCAGTCGATTTCTTCTCTACCGGATTCTCCTTTGTCTAATCGCCCGGCTAGTGGATAGAAATACACGAGAACTGACGAGAGGCTTTCTTTAAGCCTCTCCACCACCAAAGAAAACTCGTTTTCCGGCGAGATCTTGTAGAAGAGAAGCCTCTGAACGTTGTTTACAGGTAAAAAGAGAAGATCAAGGTTGGAGAGGAACATCCGATGCCTCGCCGTTGGTACCGCCGGTACCACGGTTGAAATTTTGGAAGCATTCACTCGGGTTTCAGGGAGTGCCATGGGCGTAGTTGCGTCTCTTGCTAGGCTTTCGATGAGGATATTACACACAGCAAGAGAGAGGAATTTATAAGAATGCTTTACACAAGCCCCAGGTTCCGTTCTTTGTAGACGAACTGCAAAAGCTTTTTATAATTCTTTGGAACGGGAATCTACTTTTAGTTGGAAAGAGTCTCGAAATTGGTATTGAGTCCTAATAAATAAATCCTAAAAAATTTAATTTACTTGGATATCGTGTAGGATAACTATTCGTTATATCGATAAAGAAATTCTTAATGCAACTTTTATTAGTTTCTTCCATATTTTCTATAATTAAAACTTTACGCCGCAAAATAAAGGTTTTGAAAATAAAGCTCTAAAATTTTACTTAAATAGTGAAGTAAGAAGCAGACAGTTAATTGCTTTAATGGTTAAAATGATGGTTATTTCTTAAAGGATCTTTTGTTCAAACCTCTTTTAAAATTGTAATTTGTAAATATTTTCCCTAACTTTAAATTGTATAAGTTATTTTAAAAAATAATAATAATTTCACCTCTGAAGACTGTCCTGTCACGAGTCTGTCCGCAGATAAAAGGCATTCTTGTTAACGGTTTACCGTTGTACCAGCTACGCTGGTAAGGGTAATTGATTCACATTTAAACGAAATAGTTGGTCGTATATAAGATACTAATCACATTGAGCTATAGATATTTGGTTTACCTTTATATTTAATCATTAAAAATTTATGCATCAAGTTTGTTGGTTATTTATTAAGAAGATATTCAGGTTTAAATTTTGATTAGGGGTAACTTATTTGCAAAGGTAGTAGTTTGATTTGAATCCTTTGAGTAAGCGTCACACCAAATATGACAATACAAATTCCATTCAGGTTAAGTCAACAATAAAAAAACGAAACAGGTTTGGTGGAAGCAACCCCTATAACATTTGTATTAAATTCAATTTTAAGTATGATATCTTAAAAACTAAGATCATTACCAATTAAAATTACTAATGAAATTAAAATAAAATATTCTTTTAATAGAATCTTTATAGAAAATGCACTCACATGGCAGAATTAAGGAACTCAATTATTGCTCCTTATCATACACAATGTAGAGATCGATGGGAACATTCAAAATCTGAAACTCATTTATTATTCCTTATCATTATCATATAGAGGGTAGAGATCAATGGGAACATTCAAAATTTTTATTGTGCGATTATTAATAGCATTTTGCATATAGAATTGATGTTGTGTGAAATATAAAAGGTTGAAGGATTAATCTATGAAAATTTGTTTTGTTCATTGACGGAGAGCCAAAATTACAGAGAAGAAAACAATTCAATTCTCATTCAAAAACATGGAGAGATTTACAGAAATAGCAGAAGATTTGCTCTTGCCGAATAATTCTTTATTCCAAAAGATAGATTATTTTAATTTTTACAAAAATTTTCCAGCCCCTTGTGCATGCCTTTGCTTTCCATTTTAAAAGTTCTCGGGTGACGCTCCATTTCTAGTTGGTGTCCCTTCGTTTCCTCTTCCAGAGCCTTTTGTTTCGCCTTCCCGTGTCGCTTCGTTGTCTTGGTATTCGAAACGTCTCCCTTTCCAACTCTTGGTCTTCGTCTTCTCTTTCGGTCGCGAAAATGCGACATGTCGCGATATCGCGACACTTTTTCTCCCCTGCTCTCTCTCTCCTCGTTTGGTCGCAAAAATGCGACATGTCACGATATCGCGACACTTTTTCTCCCTTGCTCTCTCTCTCCTCGTTTGGTCGCGAAAATGCAACATGTCGCAATATCGCTACACTTTTTTGTCTTTGGCTCCTTCTCTGGCCTTTTCGTCATGAAAATGCGACATGTCACGATATCGCGACACTTTTTCTCTCGGGCTCCTTCTCTTGCCTTTTTGTCACAAAAATGCGACATGTCACGATATCGCGACACTTCTTCTCTCTTGCGCTTCCTCTTGTCTTCTGGTCGCGAAAATGCGACATGTCGCGATATCGCGACACTTCTTCTCTCTTGCGCTTCCTCTTGTCTTCTGGTCACAAAAATGCAACATGTCGCGATATCGCGACACTTTGTCTCCCTTGCTTTCTCTCTCCTATTTCGGTTGTGATAATGCGACATGTCGCGATATCGTGACATTTTTCTCTCTTGTGTCTTCTCTTGTCTTTTGGTCACGATAATGTGACATGTCGCGATATCGCGACACTTTTTCTCTCATGGGCCTTCCCTTGTCCTTTGGTCGCAAAAATACAACATGTCGCGATATCGCGACACTTTTATCTCTTGTGCCTTCTCTTATTCTTTGGTCACAAAAATACGACATGTCACGATATCGCGACACTTTTTCTCTCTCTCTTTGCAAAACATGTCGCGATATCGCGACACTTTGTCTTCTATGCAAAACATGTCGTAATATCGCAACACTTTGTCTTCTATGCAAAACATGTCACGATATTGCGACAAGGCAAAACACTTAGAAATTTTTTTTTGTTGATGCAAGATTGCTCTGTTGCCACTGGATGCTCCTACATTAGACACCCGGGGTGGATTGAGAAGTGACCTTCACTTCTGTACTATTAGAGGAAGACCCTGTACTATTAGAGGAAGACCCACGCGATCAACCTCCATTTTTGACAACCAAGTTGCATCTTCTAAAGGTCTACCCTTCCACTTGACCAAATATTTAGAATACTGTCTATTCCTGGTACTTTTGCCTTCTCGAGTGTCTAGTATTTCCTCTATCTCATCTGTGGTTAGAGTAGACGCTAAAATACTCCATAAATTTGTGTTTGGTGTCTCACGACTACCTCCTTCATGATATTCTACCAAGTCTCACACCTGAATATATCACCTGTATTCTGTCTCACACCTTTCGCCATCTGGCATACTCTACAACTTTGCACAAATCTCTTCACATCTTGCTGCAATTGCGGCCAATAGTAGTTCTCGCTAACAAGGGCAATGGTCTTATCCCGACCAAAGTGTCCAACCAACCCTCCACTGTGTTTCTCCTTGACTAGATTCTCCCTCATTGAACTCCTTGGAATGCATAATTGACTTCCTCTAAACAACATTCCATCTTGGATCAGAAAATCCAACCACTTGGTCTTGTCCAAAGTAACAGGTGCCAAGCAAGCCCTCCAAGCCTCTGCAAAATTAGGATCTTCAGGGTACAAACCCTTCAGTTCATCAAATCCTACCACTTCCACCTTCATTTCTATCAACAAACATTGCCTTCTACTTAAGGCATCTGCAACTCTGTTTGACTTTCCACTCTTATGCTTCAACACAAAGGTATAACTCTGTAGAAACTCAACCCACTTCAAGTGCCTCTGATTTAGCTTCCCTTGGCTATTAATATACTGTAATGCCTGATGATCAGTATATAGAACAAACTCTTTTGGCAACAAATAATGTCTCCACTTCTTTAGAGCCTGAACTATAGCATAAAACTCTTGATCATAAACTGAATACTTCTTCCTAGCATCATTGAGTTTCTCACTAAAATAAGCAATAGGTTTACCTTCTTGACTCAATACAACTCCTATGGCACTACCACTAGCATCACAATCTACCTGAAATACCTTATTAAAATATGGAAGTGCTAAAATAGGTTGCTCTGTGACCTTCTTCTTTAACATATCAAAGCTCTTATCTGCTCCTAAGGTCCACTTAAATTCTTTCTTATCCCCTCTCATTGTTTCTGTAAGGGGTGCACAAATACTGCTAAAATTTCTAATGAATTTTCTATAAAAACTTGCTAGACCATGAAATGATCTTACTTCAATTATGCTTCTTGGAGTAGGCCATTCAATGATAGCCCTCACCTTTTCTGGGTCCATTTTTAGACCTTCGACTGAGATGACAAATCCCAGATATACTAACTCCTTCTTCACAAAATTACACTTTTTCAAATTAATCAACAACTGTTCCTCCCTCAGCTTCTCAAAAACCCTCCTGATATGCATCAGGTGCTCTTCTAGGGTCTTGCTAAATATTAAAATATCATCCAAATAGACAATGACAAATTTTCCTAAAAACTCCTTCAATACTTCATTCATCAGCCGCATGAATGTGCTTGGTGCATTGGTTAGCCCAAATGGCATGACCAACCACTCATACAAACCCTCTCTGGTCTTGAAAGCTGTCTTCCACTCATCTCCTTCTCTGACACGAATCTGATGGTAACCACTCTTCAAGTCAATCTTGGTGAAGTACTTGGCTCCACTCAAACAGTCCATAATGTCATCCATCCTTGGCAATGGAAATCTGTATTTTATGGTGATCTTGTTAATAGCTCGAGAGTCTATACACATTCTCCACTCTCCATCTTTCTTTGGTGCTAGTACTGCAGTCATCGCACATGGACTCAAGCTTTCCCGAATCAGTCCCTTTTTAGCAACTCTTGGACTTGCTTGTTTAGCTCCTCACTTTCTACAGGAGTCATTCTATGGGCTGCCTTATTGGGTAAACTAGATCCTGGTACCAAATCTATATGGTGACTGATCTTCCTCATTGGTGGTAAACCCTCAGGCACATTATCTGATATAATATCTAGAAATTCTTCTAACAGACGTTCGACCTCTGCTGGAATATCCGTATATTGTTCCTTCTTAACAGTAGGAATTAATGCATAACACATAGAATCCCTCTTCAGGCCCCCCAAAAATTGTCTACCATCTACCAGACATATTCTAGCACTACTGCATACTTTTTCATCCACTTCCTTCAATGGCTTCAACTTGTGACGCACTCCATCTTTCGTCAGAGAGTATGTATTCGCATGCCCATCATGCACCGCACGTCTGTCAAATTGCCATGGCCTCCCCAACAACAAATGGCAAGCATCCATAGGCAAAACATCACACAGGACCTCATCTTGATAATTTCCAATGTGAAATTTGACTAAACACTGCTCACTGACTAATGCTTTGTGATCTTTCTGCAACCACGCAATCCGATATGGATGCGGGTGCTTCCTCTTCCCCAATTTCAACTTAGCAACCATCTCTTCTGAAACTAAGTTATCTGTGCTACCATTATCTATGATAACATTACAGACCTTCCCTGCACATTTGCACCTTGTGCGGAACAGGCTCTTCCTCTGGTCTGGTTCTTTCTCCTCATTCAACAATGCTCTTCTCGTCATCAACACTTCTCCTCCTTTTGCTTCTTCAGAATGTTCTGATTCAGCACCTTCATCTGCTACAGTAGCTCTGGCATGACCCTCAGGTCTCTTATTCATCCTCTCTTGGTGTTGGGGACACTCGTATGACCGATGTCCCTCTTCCCCACACTGGAAACATGTTCCACGAAATCCTCCTCTTCCATACCCACGTCCAGGTCTACCTCTTCCTCTTTGGTAACCATTGTTCTGATTACGGGGACGGTAGGTATTCTCCTCTTTCTGGTCCTGGTTATTACTTGTTTCACCAGTCCTCTTCTGATCTTTATAATTTCCTCCACTGGTTCTTCCACCAGTTCTTCCACCACGATCTCTTCCTCTTTGTTTGCCTTCAAATTTTTTGTTCAGCTTCTCTTCAACCTTCAAGGCAAACTGATATGCATCCTCAATGGTGGTTATCCTGACCAAACTGAGTTCTTCTTGAATATTCATTCTTAACCCATTTATGTAACGAGCTACTTTCTCCTTATTAGCCCCTGAATGGCTAGTTCTGATTGAGATCTTGTAAAACTCCTCTGTATATTCTTTGATAGATTTGCCTGACTGTCTCAAACTCTGCATTTTCCTCAACAGATCCAATTTGTAATCTACAAGAATAAACTGTCTCTTCAGCTTCTCTACCATTTGGTCCCATCTAGTTATCTTTTCCTTTTCGCTTCTATTTCTTTCTAGCTGCACTCCTTTCCACCATATACTAGCATGGCCTTTCAATTTTGTTTTTGCAAACTTGATCCGATCTGGATCTGCAACCTCCTCATACTCAAAATATTCCTCCATATCGTTGATCCAATCAATCAACTCCTCTGGGTTGAGATTCCCAGAATACGTAGAGACATCAAACTTTGGCCTCTTCCCGGCCTGAGATATGGCCCTAAATAATCTAGCTTCAGCAGGATTCATTGCTTCTTCTTCATCTGATGGATCATCAGTTTCCCAGGCTTCATCGTCACTATGGTCTTCTCCCTTTGGCTCGACCCCTCTTCGCAACTCCTCTTGCAGGGCTTGCACTTGCCTCTGCAATGCTCTAAAATCTTCTTCAGGTACCACATTTCTCCCATGACCACGGTTCTTTCGTGGAGGCATTCTGATCACTTCTCTCGCAAATCTTAATCGATCCTGGTGCAAACTACCTCACGTTCGGCGATCTATTTACACACTCAGGAACTCCCGCTCTCTCTTCTCAGAACCCTTCCATAGATCCTGGTGCAAACTGCCTCACGTTCGGCGATCTGTTTACACACTCAGGAACTCTTGCTCTGATACCACTTGATCGAGAGCCAAAATTACAGAGAAGAAAACAATTCAATTCTTATTCAAAAACATGGAGAGATTTATAGAAATAGCAGAAGAGTTGCTCTTGCCAAATAATCCTTTATTTCGAAAGATAGATTATTTTTATTTTTACAAAAATTTTCCAGCCCCTTGTGCATGCCTTTGCTTTCCCTTTTAAAGGTTCTCGGGTGACGCTCCATTTCCAGTTGGTGGCCCTTCGTTTCCTCTTCCAGAACCTTTCGTTTTGCCTTCCCATGTCGCTTCGTTGTCTTGGTATTCGAAACGTCTCCCTTTCTGACTCTTGGTCTTCGTCTTCTCTTTCGGTCACGAAAATGCGACATGTCGCGATATCGCGACACTTTTTCTCCCTTGCTCTCTCTCTCTCCTCGTTTGGTCGCGAAAATGCGACATGTCGCGATATCGTGACACTTTTTCTCTCTTGCTCTCTCTCTCCTCGTTTGGTCGTGAAAATGCGACATGTCGCGATATCGCGACACTTTTCTGTCTCTGGCTCCTTCTCTGGCCTTTTCGTCGCGAAAATGCGACATGTCGCGATATCGCGACACTTTTTCTCTTGGGCTCCTTCTCTTGCCTTTTCATTGCGAAAATGTGACATGTCGTGATATCGCGACACTTCTTCTCTCTTGTGCTTCCTCTTGTCTTTCGGTCGCGAAAATGCGACATGTCGCGATATCGCGACACTTCTTCTCTCTTGCGCTTCCTCTTGTCTTCTGGTCGTGAAAATGCGACATGTCGTGATATCGCGACACTTTGTCTCCCTTGCTTTCTCTCTCCTCTTTTGGTCGCGATAATGCGACATGTCGCGATATCGCGACATTTTTCTCTCTTGTGTCTTCTCTTGTCTTTTGGTCGCGATAACGTGACATGTCACGATATCGCGACATTTTTCTCTCGTGGGCCTTCCCTTGTCCTTTGGTTGAGAAAATGCGACATGTCACGATATCGCGACATTTTTCTCTCTTGTGCCTTCTCTTGTTCTTTGGTTGCAAAAATGTGACATGTCGCGATATCGCGACACTTTGTCTTCTGTGCCAACATGTCGCGATATCGCGACACTTTGTCTTCTTTGCAAAACATGTCGCGATATCGCGACACTTTGTCTTCTGTGCAAAACATGTCGCGATATCGCGACAAGGCAAAACACTTAGAAATTTTGTTGATGCAAGATTGCTCTGCTACCACTGGATGCTCCTGCATCATTAATTAAGTAATAGTTTAGGTTTAAGAGTGCTATAATTGTGACAAATAGATTACTTCGAGCATATTATATGCATGAAGATTTTTTACATTGATATTATTTTTGGAAAAATTAAAGACGTGAAATTTTTTTAGGTGATTGTTCAAGGTAATAATGGTCCTTTATATTATACAGTGATGTAGAACATTCTGCCATTCATTTTACTCACATTTTATTTAATAGGTTTATTTTTGTTTTTGTAACAACTCTGTCGTCCACTCCACCCATGCTTCATTTAGTATATCTATTTTTGTTTTTGTAATAGTTTTCCTCTTGTAACAACTTTGCTCTGTTTTTTGTTTTAGTGATACAAAAAATAGGAGTTAGGGTTTGAGTTTGTGGGGGTTTTATATACTATGTTGTATGTTTGTCTGGGCAGTTTAAAATTGAGAATAAACAATTCTGGTTTTTCTCCTAATTAATTTTACCATTTTTGTAGTTTTTTTATCTATTTTATTTTGGTTATTCTTGTTTCAAGTGAATGAGATTGCAGGCTTGATAGATAAAATGAGGGTCTACATCAGTTTGGTATCAGAGCATCTCAAGATGGCCCAAACGAAAATCCGTCTGAATCGGGGAGGAAGAGGCAGGAGGAATGCAGGTTCAAGGAGGAACCATGCAGATGAATGGCTTAGCATATTAGAAGCCAATGAGGTAATATTGTGTTTGGATGATTCTAAATATGAACAAGACGACCAAGGAATGTAGCTAGGGTAGTAGACCCTATGGAGAGGCTTATTGAAGTTGTGTCCAAGCAAAGCTCCAAAGTGAAGGTTGATATTTTAGATTTTAAAGGAGAACTTAATCCAAACTTATTCTTGGATTGGATTCAAGAGTTGAAAAGGTATTTTGAAATGGAAGATATGGATGAAGATGATCCAAAAAGGGTGAATATTGCAGCCTCCAAGTTGAAGTCTCATGCTGGCCTATGGTAGGAGAACTTACAAAGTTCCATGAGAAGGCAAGGAAAGAAAAAAATTAGATTATGGTCCAAGATGTTGAAACATATAGACTCAATTTTTACCATTTTATTATCAACAAAAATTGTTTAGAGAATTTCAAAACATAAGGTAAAGGGATCATTCCATACAATCATATACTTAGCAATTAATGATGCTCGAGGCTCTAAATTCAGACTGGTCTACAAGAAGTAGAAGAACAAGCAACAACTAGATATGTTAATGGCTTAAGGTTTCAACTCCAATATGAGCTTGCCTTAATTAAGTCACCTACAATGGATGAGGCATATGAATATTCTTTAAATGCGAAAGAGAAATTGAATTAAAAGAGAAAAAATGAGAAAAAAAGGTGATGTTAGGCAAAATAGAGAAAGAGAGAGTTCCTCCAAACCTACCAAAGAAGAAGAACTTGAGGGGAGTATGAATTCTAACATCAGAGAAAGAGAAGGTTTCATAGGTAGAGGAAGGGGACATCAATCTTCTGGAGAATGGAAACCCTTAAGATGTTTCATATGTGATGAAACCCACAAGGCCATGGACTGCCCACACAATACCAAGAAGGTTATGGTAGCCCAATAAGAAGAAGGAGAAGAGCCTCCAACTCATGAAGTGGAAGCAAAAGTAGAAGAGAACTTGATGCTACGAAGAACTCTAATATCAAGGGATAAAGAGACCTTAGAAGATGATTGGAAAAGGAAGAACATTTTTCAACAGACCCACGACTTGCTGCATTGAGGGGCGCTTGCTGGACAACTCGATCGTGCACAGATACCCAATTCTAAGAGTCTCCAACATTAGATTCATAGGGACACTATTAACCAGTCTGGGGTCCAAAACACTGTCACCCTGCTTTTTCTTTTTAACTATTATGTATTGATGTCTCAAAGATTTTAAAAGAAAAATTATTCTTACTCAATTCCCAAATTGAAAACTTTAAAATTAATTTTAAAGGTTAAACTTTTTAATTTATATAAAAAATAATAATATTCACTCACAAATAAAATATAAAAATTTGTTATTTATTATATTTATATATAACCTAAACTTAAAAGCTTTTTATTTATTTATTTATTATATATATATAACCTAAACTTAAAAATTAATATTCACATATTCGGAGAAATACACAACTCCTTAAAATCTAAAAAAATAGTTTAATAAAAACATGTAACAACAATTCATTTGTGTCAATTTAGCTGTTGTAACATATAAAACCATTTCACATATTCAAACTAAATATTTAAATCTATTTTTTTTAAATTACTTGTAAAATAATATTTTTTTATATATAAAAAATATAATATAATATAAATTAAGATAATAAATAAGTTATAAAAAAAATATATAACAATTTTGTAAAATAAATAATTAAAATGTGTCAATTTCTAGGAAGGCATAGCCTCTTTCTGAGGAAGTGGGGGGAGGAAGCAGAACATTAATATACCACCCATTTGGGTCCACTTACCAAAAATTCCAGCCCAGTTTGTTAATGAGTACTGGCTTAGTGGCATAGCAAAAATGATAGGAGAGCTCATGGCAATAGACCATTCAACTCGGGCAAGGACTAGACTGGCGCATGCCAAGATCTGTGTAAATACAAACTTGGATTATGATCTACCTTCTCAGGTGGAACTAGCATATGGAGAGTTTCTAAGGATTCAGCTTGTGGAGTATGAGAACAAGACGACATTCTGTAGCATGTGCAAAACCTAGGGCCACCTTCAAGCCCAATGTCTGACAATAACTACAAACAAGGAAGCCACGAGCGAAGGTTTTTTGGGGAAAGCTAATGGGAGAGGGATCCCAAAGTTTCAAGGACCGCGTCTTAACTTGGAAGGATATAGACAAGTTAAGAATAACCAGGCTGACCAAGCCAACATAGAACTGGCAAAAATCCAGGAGAAAGGAAAGCAACATAATGAGGGAGGCAAAAATCATAAGGTATGTAATAAAGATCCCAACTTGAACATGTTTGATATCCTAGCAAATCTAGAAGTTGAAAAAGAAAATAGTAAGGATGATACCATCAGTGTCAATTCCTGAAACCCTAGATTCCCCATCCAAATCGGGACCATCCACAACTATGACAAAAAGCCCCAAAAGCTATGCTCAAAATGAAGAAAAATGGCTAGGTCATTTCAATTTAAACATGGAAAAAATAGAGTCAAGAGTCGAAGTTGTGGAAACAAGAGCCAGGAATGTAGCTCCTAATTCGGTAGTGGAACAAATTATCCGTTATCATATGAGCCCAACGGTAAAAGGTTCCTTGAAGGAAAGCCCCCTGTTTAGGAACCAGATAGGAGAGGTGAACCAAAATAAGGTTGTGGATGAAGAGGGAATTGAAAACCCCGAAAATGAGGAAGAAGGTTCAAGCCCTAGACTATCACAGTATATGCCCCCTCATTTCAGTCCAAAACAGACTAGAAGCACTACCAAGCTTTTGATAGATTATGGAAGTGAAATAAAGAAAGGGAGAATATCTATAGCAAAGCACTATAGAATGAGAATCAATGAAGAAATTGCAAACAAAAAGCAAAGAACATTGTTACAGCAAGCTATTCCTGACTAGGATAGTAGCAAAATTGACAAATCCCCTTTGGATCAGGGAAGGGGTTTGGGAAAAAATATCAAACAGTCTAAATGAAGGTTCTCTCATGGAATGTGAGAGGCCTATACGGCCCACCAAAACAAAGGATGGTGAAGTCTATAAGGAAGGATTGGAATCCTACTATCATTTTTCTTTAAGAAACCAAAACAGATGCGGCACAATCAACACTTATAGCTAGAAGGATTTGGAAGCAAGGGTAAGTGGCCTTTCAACAGGCAAGAGGAGCATCTGGGGGCCTCATGATTTTATGGGATCCTATTAAAATAGAAGGAAGTATTATTCAGGAAAATGAAAGAGTCTTAAGTGTATTATTTCATGATTTTGATACTAATAAGAATTGGATTATGTCAAATGTTTATGCCCCCACCTCTGTCCAAGGGCGGTTTGAACTATGGGATTTTTTGGGGCATTTGAGCCAAGTTTTTGAAGACATTCCTTGGGTGATTGGGGGAGATTTCAATACCCCCATTTACCCATCTGATAAGAAGGGAGGATCTGGGTTACCCTCAAGGAGCATGGAGGACTTCAATGAATTCATTAACACAAATGAATTGATGTATGTAAGACTAAAAGGAGCCAAATTTACATGGAGTAACAAGAGGATAGGAAGTCAGCTGATTCAAGAAAGGTTGGACAGGTTTTTTTTATCCAAGGAAGCTACAACAATGTTTGGTGATTCAGCGTTACAAGCCCTTCCTAAATGTGCTTCAGACCATAATCTTATTCTATGGGAGGCATTTTAGGCTAACTCCTTTAAAAAGCCATTCAGATTTCTATCAATGTGGGTTAAACATCTAAACTTCAAGAAACGAATAGAGGAATGGTGGCAGCAGCCTATCCATGGAAGTGCTTCTTTCAAACTATCTCAAAAACTTAAGATGATGAAAAACAACCTTAGAATATGGAATAAAGAAGTCTTTGGAAATATTTTTGAGAATAAGAGAGCAGTGGGGGAAAAACTGAGAATAATAGAAAGCAAAATCCAAAATGGAACTTATGATGAGGCGACAAGGACTGAAGAGAAGGAAACCCTTTGTGAGTTTTATAATATTTTAGCTCGTGAAGAGATGTATTGAAGGTAGAAATCAAGGGCATTATGGCTAAAAGAAGGGGACTCTAATTCAAAATTTTTCCATGTTACCACATTGAGTAATAGAAGCAACAATAATATTAGAAATTTAACTAAGGTGGATGGATCCTCAACTCAAAATATTCAAGAGATCAAGGACGAGGCTGTTAATTTTTTCAATTCATTATTGGGTGAAGAATTGGCCTGTAATGCCCAAGCAAAGGACTCTCTCCTTCAATTCATTCCACAACTCATTGATGAAACGATTAACGAGTCTCTTACATTAATTTTTTCAGACGAAGAGATCAAGGAGGATTTGTTTAACATGGATCTTGACAAAGCTCTTGGGTCGGATGGGTTTTCATCATGGTTTTTCCAAGTTTGTTGGGATATTTTTGGAGCAGAAGTTATTGCTGCAATCAAGGAGTTCCAAAGTTCAAATCATATTCCAAGGGGTTTCAATTCAACTTTCATTGCTTTGATACCTAAAGGCCCCAACCCCAAGACTATGGCTGACTTTAGGCTAGTTAGCCTGTGTAATATATCCTATAAAATTCTGTCCAAAGTTTTAGCCAACCATTTGAAGAAAGTTCTACCGGTTATCATTGATCCAAGTCAAGGAAGTTCTGTACAACGAAGATCAATCTTAGATGGAGTTATTACTGTTCATGAGGCTCTTCATACAGCCGCTCAGACCAAAAAAGTAGTCATGGCTTTAAAGTTAGACATGAAAAAAGCTTATGATAGGATAAATTGGGAATTCCTAGAGGTAGTTTTATTAAAATTTGGCTTCAACATGAAATGGGTCAAGTTAATAAGAGAGTGTATTTCTAAGCCTTGTTTATTAGTTTTGGTTAATGGGTCGACTACAGGTTTTTTTCAAAGCAAATGTGGTCTAATACAAGGAGATCCCATAAGTCCTATGTTGTTCATCATTGTAGCTGAGGCCTTGGGAAGAACCATTAAGGCAAAAATGGTAGTTGGACTCATATCAGGTATCAAGGCCACGTCGCTAACTACCCCGGTGACACATCAACAATTTTTTGATGATATATTGCTACTGAATTTGGCTTCTATGGTTGAGGCAAGAAGGATTAAAATAATCTCATAATGTACGAAGAAGCGGCTGGACAGAAAGTGAATTTTGATAAGAGTAAACTTTATTTCATCAATACCCCAATTCCTAGGCAAAACAACATAGCAAGGATCATGGAATGTCAGATTGCATCCCTTCCCACCTCCTATTTAGGTCTTCCCCTATTTATGGGGAAACTTGAAGGATCAATGTGGAACATAGTTCTGGAGAGGATCCAAAAAAAGCTAGTAGGTTGGAAAGGACATCTGTTATCTCAAGCAGGAAAAGCAGTTTTAACTATGGCTTCACTTCAAAGTATACCCGTTTACTTCCTATCAGTCTTTAGAGCTCCCAACAAGGTGTATCACAAAATTGAGCAGCTTCAAAAAAAATTTCTCTGGTCCGGGACTGAGGATAAGAAAAGGATCCATTTAGTAGGTTGGAACAAGTTTTGCAAACCTAAAGCTGATGGGGGGTTAGGATTGAGGAGAGTTGCTCATCTCAATATAGCTCTGTTAGCCAAACAAGCATGGCGGTTATTGACTAAGGTTGATAATGAATGGACTGCCATAGTTAGGAGGAAATACCTCCATGGTGTGAACTTCCTTAATGACAACTTAGCAAGTAGGGGGTCTGCTTTTTGGAAGGCAATGCTCACGAGTAGGGATCTTGTCAAGAAAGGTCTTAGATGGATTCTAGGAAATGGGCAAACAATAGACTTTTGGAAGGATCGATGGGTGAGAGCTGAGGAGTTATCCCAGATTCCTTGTTTGGCTAGGATTCAAGAGCATATGGAGCAACATATTGGGAAGAAGGTTGCAAATTATATGTGGTAGGATATAAATATCAATAGGTGGAAACACATCAGAGTACAAGGCTTTGAAGCGGAGTCTAAAGAGATTTATAACATTTTAACTCAACAAATTATTCCCTCTAGAGAGGATGAAGATCACATTGTTTGGGCTGAGATTGAAAGTGTGACTTCACAGTTAAGTCTGCCTATAATTTGCTTCTCAATGTGGAAGGTCAACAATTTCAACTGAGTTTCGTTTGGATCAAAGGCTTAATTCCTAAAATATCCTTTTTTTCATGGCTGGTGATTCAAGGAAAAATCCTCACTATGGACAATATGTTATCCAAAGGTATGGTTATTGCTAACCGTTGCTACATGTGTAGGGCAGGATGGGAGACTACCCAACACTTGTTTCTAGAGTGTCTGATAGCAAAGTCCATCCTGGATGAACTTTTCCAAGCCTTTAGGATCCCGTGGGTTAAGCCTGCTCTTATATCCGAAGTGTTCCATCAATGGCCTCAACACTTTGTTAGCCTAAAACTTAAGTTCCTATGGAAAATCTGTTGGCATCATTTTCTCTGGCAGATTTGGCTAGAAAGGAACCATAGAGCCTTTAAGGATACCATTCACAACCCAAAAACCATCCTCAACAGGATTATTGTCTTTGCGAAAGAAAACCTTAGCACCTTAGTGGATGAGAACCACTCAATTCTTCCCCAAGAAAAAAAATTAGCTCGGGCCTTAGGTATTGAGGATAAACCTTCCATTTCTTTGCCCAATCCCAGAAATGGGATTTCTTGGGAGCCACCCCCATAGGGTTGGTTCAAACTAAATTTTTATGGTGCAGCCAAGGAGAACCCGGGAAGAGTTGGAGCTAGAGGAATAATTAGGGATCATCATGGAAATCTGGTCAAGGCCTTCACTGAACCATTGGGAATCATAACTAATAACGAAGCAGAAGCTAGAGCCCTTTGGAGAGGGTTGCAAGTAGCCTAAGCAACTCAAGGTAACTTGATGATTGAAGGTGATTCTATGAACATCATCAACCTGTTAACCAATGGCAAAAAACCTCCATGGAGAATCGAGGGAGTCATCTATGAAGTGAGGATCCTTTTTGCGGCAAGACAGAATAGGACGGCTCGTCACGTGTACCGTGAGGCCAACAAGTTAGCTGACAAATTAGCCAACATAGGTGTTGATGTTGGTAGTTTGGTGACATGGACACAAGGTGTGCCACGTGAAGTGGAAAACATTATTAGTCATGAAAAGAAACCTACTCATTAAGGATAATGATGAATGGGTGTTTTTTTCCCACGGAGTTGCTAATAACTATGGGGTTTCTCTCTAAATCATACCAAATTGGAAATGAAGGTAACAGGGTGTACGCCTTGGAAAATTCCGGCAGAGAATAGGAAATGGGCAAGCAACAGGTTTCACAAGTGCAAAGTTCCAAACTTCAATTACTGTCAATGTAAGAAATGTTCATAGTTATGTTTAGGTATAGGTGTGCTTTGTTAGTAAGATGTTGTAGGGGATTCGACACAATTGCTGGTAAGAAAGTTTCAAGGATGACTAGGATCTACAATCTCAACAGAAGACTGGATATTGTAATAGGTTTTGGGTTAACCTGCAAAACCCGATAATTAATAAAGACTTTTATTTACCAAAAAAAAAAAAAATATATATTTTAGCAAAGACTCATCATCCACGAGGCTTAGAATAGATAAAAATATACCCAATATCATTTATAAAAGGTATGTAAAATAACAAGCAATTACCAAAAAAAAAATCACATCTAACATTACACCTGTCACCACATGAAGCTTCATTTTCCACAATCTTTGAAAAAAATAACACAAGATGTTTGTAGTCGTTGTCTTTCTTTATTTCTCTTTTTCGTCATTTTTATGAAGACTTATGAAGACTTTTCGAATGCACTTGATAAGGCTCATTACATAAGAATTGCATATGCCTATAGATTAGTCGTACTATATAATTTAAAATGCCTTATCCACAGCTACCTAATCTCTAATAACAGTTTTATTAACGTTCTTTCACGTCAATCCCTATCAACAAAAATATAAGCAAATAAATAAAGGAAAATTTTTCTCGTTGGCGGATTAGAAACTGGACAATGTTTTTTAAACAATCAAAATGTCTCCGACTTAATTATTCAACTCTAAACAAAACGAAACTTAAAATAAATAAAAAATCGAAATACTAGCGAGAACAGTACTTTTGGGATGAAGGAATCCAGGCCATTCACGCGAAAATAATCCGATTAAACACTTCCATCTGATGTTGGGGAAGGCGAGTGGAGACGACCATGCTTCCACTTTCATCCCTTCCACAAAACAAAACAAAACCATGACGCCAATTTCATTCATGGAAGCACCCTGCACATTCAACGGCTTCCCCCACCCGTAATCCACCTCGTATACCAGAAATCTGTGCGAACTCACCACGCTCGTGCCGAAACGCCCGACGAATTCTTTGAACAAAACCGGTAAAGCGCTGTATGGAGACTCCCGCCATTCCATCCATTCTATCATATTATTAGCCTGCTCTTCGGTTGCGCAAGAATTAACGAGTTCCTGGATAAGAGCGGCAGCAAAGCCCGCGTCCCCAGTCTCTTCGCAGTAATCTGCACAATACCCAGAGATAAGAAGTTCCCAAAATAAGTTGGAGGCAAAGGCGGATTTATCCGTCCTCTGCAATCCGTAAAAAGCGAAAAATAAACAGGCTCTTCCTCCGGGACCTCGCGCGCTTTTACTATGCATCTCCAGAACTGCGACGCCACTGCGACGAAAGATGTCGAAGCCCGGGTTCGCTCCTTCAGTTCTCCAATTACCTTCTCCGTTAAATGGAACGTTGAGTATACGATTTCTGTTTTATGATCCAGCCACTTCTGGACCTTCTCTTGTTGCTCCTCGGAATCCCCGGCGCTAAATGCTTCGTCGTTCTCCTGCTGTGAATCATCCGCTGTGAACTTGTAAATCTGCGCCCCTTTAATCCGATCGTTGGAAATCTCGTGGACCTTGAAAACAACGGGCACGGGCTCTTCTGCTTTTGTTTGAAGACAGTTCTCCTCTGCTCGGGAGGTTTCGAAACGGCGCTACCTCTGCTGCACTCTGCCCACGATTTCATGATGCACCAAAAGTAATTTCCGTCTCCTATCACGTGAAGAAGAGTGGTTCCTATGCAAATTCCTCTCACTTCAAAAGCCGTAACCTACAATAAAAAGAAAAGAAAAAAAGAAATAAAAGAATGATAGCTAGTTTGTCTTGAAGGAAAACCGAATGTTGAAGCGACATACCTGTATCGAGAGAAGCGGCATGTTGTGATTATCGTTGTTTTCGAAAGGGCGGGCCATGCATACGAGGCTTTCGAAGAAGGGCTTATGTCGAAAATCTTCCTTAATTACTTCGTCCAACGGTATATCGATTGACGCTTCGATGAATTCCACTCCACAATCGTTGCAATCGACTTTTACTCTACCGGATTCTCCCTTCTGTAACCGGCCAGCCAAAGGGTAGTAATGGACCAAAACTGCAGGTTTAAGGTGTAGTTTTATGAGCTTGTACATTATTATCCTTGTCTTTTGATGTTAATTTGCGTAAATAGTGTCTTCTCATGTGTATACATTGTTATGACCATAAAAACATTTTGAAAACCAAGGACAAGCTTCCTTTAGCAAAGAATAAAAAAGTTGAATTTCCATAGTGACTCATGAAAATATAAAGCAATTTTCTTGCTTCTTCAACCATTCTTGGGTGTCACTATCATCCCCACCATTGAATATTGACAACTTAATTTTTTTAACGAGGGTTTGAAATAATAAGAAAATAAAAAAATTTAAAATCTCATTTATTCCTGTTTTTAACAATTAAATTTGTAAATTATTTTCAAAACAAAATAAATTGAAATTTACAAATTTATTCTTTTTTCTCATGCAACCGCAAAACATCATCAAATGCATCAATTTTCATAGTTGTAACTTCCTCAATACTTATCAAAATTTAAGATGTAGATAGTTATTTTTGTAGTACTCAAAATAAATTTTATGTTGATATAAAAAAAATCTGAAAATGACTCCTAAAACATTTAATATGATTTTTTTTCTACATACAAAAAACAACTTCAACAATCCAACTTTAAACAACTGCAACTCTCTCAATACTTATCAAAATTTCACAAGTGAGGAGACATTTTTATAGTACCCAAAATAACTAACATGATGATGCCAAAATATTTTGAAATGATTACTGAAAAATTTAATATCAAATTTTTTATTTAAAAAAAATTCACATGCCCAAAAACAACACAAGTAACCCAACTTTAAATAGCCATAACTTGCTCAATACTTATCAAAATTTAAGAAATGAATGGTGTTTTGCAAACCACTCTAAAAATGACTATTAAAATAAAAATATGGCCTCGCAAAATGTGATGTTTTTCTATTAAGAATACTTCATAATGTATTTTACAATGGACGTACATATTTTTATACAAGAGTGTGATGGTTCACCTTCCATTAGTTACCAGATCACTCATGTGGTGGTTCACCTTCTATGAGTTACAAAGTACATAATAATATGACAATATTCCTTGTGGTTACATATAACAATATTTTCCAATAGTTACATATATGGTTTTATGACATACCTATTTCTAATTTGACATGTGGCCTTACTTACTCAATAATTAATTTATTGCTTATATAATTATACAATACGATATTTAATTATTAAGTACCTATATTGAGTACCTAGCATAACTATACATAATAAACCTTCTTAAATTCCTTAAAACAATGATAAACAAAGAGAAAAGGAGTAGTTATAACGGTAGATAATAATATCAATAATTTATTCTAACACTAAGAATACTAAGACAAATAAATAGATTGTGTTAAGTGAAAAGAACAAACACATGAGCATGATAAATACCACAACTAGAATGGGTGGTACTAATGGTAAACCACCATATTAATATACATTTTATACCTCATGGAAGATAAGCCATCATATTTACATGTTGGGAACCTTCCATATCCAATACAATAGATTCTAAACACACCAAAAATATTGTATAAAATAAGATGCACTCTTGATATGAGTAATGGATGTAATTTTATAGTCTCACATCTCTTCTTAAATATTATTTGCATTGTACCTAAATTTTCGAGCAATAAAATCATTTTATTTTTATTGACTTGTATTATTGCATTCTAATTTATAATATTTGTGTGTTTTGTATTAAATGTTGTACTATTTTAAGATTACATTCTTTGTTGTTCTTTAATTCAAAATTATGATTTTTAGATTAGTTTAAATGTGATATAATATTTTATTAGCGCTAGGACAAATAATAGAAAGTGAGCTTTATTACACAATAATCCAATGTTCTAATCTAATAGTTGTGGCACTTTGTATAATAAAGAGGAAATCTAAAATAACCTGCTAGTTTTAGATATTACTTCATAGAAATTGTATAAGAAGGTAAAATGAGTTGGACATGCATCAAGGGAGAAATAAAATTCTCCTCCAGTTCCTCTTGGCTCAAAACTTATCCATAAAACATTACCATATATAGTCCAGATATCCATACACCTCAGCACTACCATAGTTGAATTTCAATTTATCTAAATTCTATAAACCATCCATTTATCTTCATGTTGTGTTGCTCGTGGCCTAACTATGATAGATTCATTAGACTGACTATTTGCTCTTCTTATTCTATAATTTTATTTTATTACCTCCCACATACCTTTGATTCTTTGGCACCAAATTATCTTATTTTCCATCTAAGAGTCCACATATTGCCCTTCCTCAAAATATTTTTTCCATTTTGCTAAATATTTTGCCACCCTATTTTCCTCTCGCTTGATATGTGTAGTAAAAAAATCTTGAAAAACCTACCAGATATTTTGAACTGCTTCCACATTCCTTCTCTCTCCAATTACCAGCACCTGAAAGGACCTTATCAGATCTAAGATTCTAGCCCGTACCTAAGAGTCTGTCTCTATCCACAACTTATGTAACTATAGATTTATAGCTATCACTGATGTTGACAAGATTTTCTATCCATTCACTTCATTATTTTTGCCTCCCCCATACCTTTTTCTCTCCAATTCACCTGTTTTCCTTTCCAATTTTGCATGATAATACCAAAACTAGCTTTCCCAGGGTTTTTAGTAGAATCTCCATCTGTGTTTGCATTAACCCACTCTTTGGGAGGTGACCTTCACTCTATGTTATGCGAGAGGATATCACCTGTGTATCCATCCCTAAGATGTTTCTCTGTTGCAATTATTCCAATGCTCCGTAGAATTATAACTTCCTCTATTTTTATGTTTGTTTCCTTTTGTAATATGATAGATAGTGTTTCTATTACCTTGCTCATAATCATCTCCCATACTTGCTATCTTATTTTGTGCTATGATCTAAATAGGCGAACATTTCATTCTAGCCATAACTACCACCATATAAAGCTAGATCATAGTTTCCATGTTATTTTCATTGTTTTAGTCTTAAAACTGCATTGTTTTCATTTCTCATAAAAGCTTTCCTGGCTCTTAAAATATTTCCAATGTTGTCTCATCTACCTTTACCAATTGATCCATATATATTTAGAAAAAGAACACCCAAAAAGAGGTGATTCAAGTTCTCCTCTACCTTTCCACACAAAACACATTTGGAAGGCCCAAGAAACCTTCTTATCTCAAATTATCAAATATCAAGCACTTTTTGTGGTTAATCAGTCATGAGAAAATGTTAAATTTTGACCATCCTTCTTTTTACCAAACAGATATCCATGGAAGTGATGTTGGGGTAATCTCATATCCATAAACTACCTTGTATCCCTCCTTTGCCTTATAAATTCCCAACTTACTTCCTCCCCATCCAAGTATATCCCTCTTAAAACCATCATGAATTAGGTTTCTTTAGAGATGTCTCCACAATTTTTTTGTTAGTTCCTTTGTCCCATTCACTGGCATTTCTCGAGGATGTTTCCACTATAGTAATTCTGACACATGTTGATTCCATAATTTCATATAGTAAGAGGCTTTCCACCACCCTAATTTTTGGAGCTCTACTTTCCAACTCTCCATATTTGGGAATGTCTAAATAATTGGTTGATATTGATTCCATGAATCCTCCTAAAATAGAGCATCCTTTCCATCCCCTAACTGCCAATATAGGTATGGCTTTATTAACTCCTGGCCTGCTAACATTGTCCTCCATACTATATATCCCTCTCCTTCCACTCTGTGTCTTGGTATATTTTTCTCAGCCACTCCTGGGTAATATTTGGCTTGGAAGAGTCTACTTCATAAACCCCTAGTAGATGTAATCCATCTCCAATATATCTTTCCAGCTAGTACCTTATTGTTGTGGAATGTTGATCTTATACCCAATCCTCCTTGTTTTTTGGGTTGACATATCTTCTCCTAACCCACTAGTGCTATTTTTTGTTTTTCCCTTACACTTGAACACAAAAAACTTCTTGTGTGTTAATAAATATCTTTTAGAATTTTCTTTGGAGCCTAAAGTATGGAAAATTTATAAATTGGGAGAGCTTGTACCACAACTTTAATCATTGTAAGTCTTCCTCACAAGCTTAGCCATTTGTGAGTCTAGTTGCTCAACTTAGCGTAAAGTATGTCCATCAACCCTTTCCATGCCTTGATTTTTGTTTTCTTTGCAGATAAAGGTACTCCTAAGTACTGTATGGGTAAAGGAGTTTTCATGAATTTTAACAATTGTATAATTTTATCTCTCACCCTCTTCAATGTATTGAAAAAAATAATTTGAGATTTTTTTCATTAAAAGTTTTCCTAGTAGCTTGAGTATACTGATCTAATTTTTTTTTATATTTGTTACAACTATGATATTGGCTTAACTAAGAAGAGAAGTATCATCCAAAATTTGAAGGTGATTTATCTCAATTTGAGAACTTATTTTCAGGCCCCTTAGCCTCCCATCTTATCTCCCTTTTTTAATAATATCTCGATACCCTCTGCATAAAGGATAAAAATGTAAGGGGATAGAGGGTCCCCTTGCCTCAACCCCCTTCCTGTTGTGAACATTGGAGAGATGTTGTCATTTACCAGAATTGAGAATGATATAGTCTGTGTACATGCTTTTACCCAATCTCTCCACCCCTCTACAAAACCCATTTTTTCTAAAATCCTTTGCATAAAGGACCAATCTACTTTATCATAGGTTTTAGAAAGATCGAATTTAATAAATATGCATGGGTAATTTTATTTTTACATTGTGTGTATCACCTCCTGGACCACTACCATTCCATCTAGAATTTTTTTACCTTCAACAAAACCACATTGCTCACTTGAAATGAGATTTGGTAAAAAATATTTTAACCTTTCTACCATAAGCTTTGTTAATATCTTGTATACTACATTACATAGTGTAATAGGCCTATCATTATTAATTATCTCACTATGTGGGCCCTTAGGAATCAATGTGATAAAAGTATATTTCAAGGCTTTTAACATTTTGCTTACTTTGTCTGATTTTCTCTAGTGCCTCCACCATTGCTTGGCCCACAATTTCATAAATTTTTTTATAAAATTCAATGGGGAATCCATCTGGTTCTGGAGTCTTACCTGTTTGCTTTTATTGTATGATATGCAAGGTTTCTTAAAAAGAAATTTCCTCCATTAATAATTTATTATGTTTAGGTTTGACTAATTAAATAATTGCATCTAGTATCTTCTCCTGCCATATTGCGTTTAAATTTTCACTACTGCTAAAAAGAGTATGGAAGTATTGATTTGCTATAATTTTCATTTCATTTCCACTATTTTTACCTGACCCATCATATTTGTAAGACATGGAATCCTATATTGTTGTCTCCTGGTTGTTGTTGTCTTATGAAAGAATGTTGTGTTTTGACCTCGTCCTTTAACCATGCGATTTTGGCTCTTTGCATCCAATAGATTTCGTCTTGTTCCTCCAAAGATTCCTTACTCATAATAATGTATTCCTCACATTGCAAAAGTTATTCCATAATAGTTCCTTGTATTATCTCCTGAGCAATCTTCTCCTTTTGATCCTTGATTTTGTTCTTTTGGATTCTAGTTATTTCTTTCTCATGTTTACTCCACTCCTTTAGTTGGGTCTTTACATATTTCATTTGTTTGTGGAGTTTGAATTGGGCTGCCCCAAATATTGGTTTCCTTGATTTCCACCATTCATTTATGCGGTCCTCCAACACCTCATATTTTAGCCACCATAGCTCAAATTTAAAAGTTCTCACAACTTTATGATTATCTTCTTCTATGGCTAGGCTTACTATAAAATGATCCGAAGAAAGCCTATCCATGACCCTCGCTTGATGCTTGGTATGCAAATATAATTCCTCCCCCATGAAGAAACGATCCAAGCAAGATTTGACCGTCTCCCCTTCCTTTCTTCTATTTGTCTAGGTCATGGAGCTATCCACAATTAGGATATCTATTAGATTCATTTGACATGTTATTGCTGAAAAAAATTGTCCTTTTCCTTTAGCATGGCTCTGCCTCCTTGTTGTTCCTCTATTTTAAGCTTTGTATTGAAGTCTCCTCCCATAATTCATTGGTCCTTTGAGTAGTTTTCTATGAAATTCTGGATGGTTGCTCATTGATCCCTCTGTAATCTAACTGTCTATGCTCCATAAAAATTAACTATAGTCCAAAATTTCTCAAATTTTCTATTTTATAATCGAACCATTAACACCCCTCTTGTAGAGGCTCCCCCTATCTCTAGGAATAATTGGTGATTCCACATAGTGGCCAATCCACATGATTTCCCCTGTGTCAAGTGATTAAGGATCTCTCCTTTTTTCCATATCCTCCTGTTTATTTTTTGTAAGTCTTGTCCTCGAATTTTGGTTTCCCATAACAAAATTATATCTGGACTCATATCTATAATAATATTTTTGATTGTCTTTTATCTGGGGTGACTGCCTAAACCCCTCACATTCCAAGTGATTAATATCATTAAGAATTAGGAGAGAAAAAATCAACCATCAATTTTACATTTCCAATATAGAACAAATCTCTTCCTTGTTCCTCCATATTTTTCTTTTTTGACTTCCTCCTATAGATTGGTTTGATTTTTGTTTCTTCTCCACTTTATGAATCCATAGAGTGTGGATTTATTTATTCTTATTTCCTTCTTTCATGTTTATTTTTTGTGTCAAAATTATCCTATGGTCTATTTTCCCTCCTATGGTCTCTCTCGTGGGTTGAATATCCTCGTCCATGAGAGAGGTTGTGTCTGGTTTTACTTCTTGCTTGTTCCTTGATACTAGATTGGAATATTGACCCTAATAAAATGGTGTGACTTGCTGAGTATCCTCCTATAACCATTCCATTTGAAAATCTCCTTCTATTTTCCAAGTTTCCCAATTAATATCTCATATATCTTATTTGTTCTTATCGATATTTCTCCTTGTCTTTGGTTACTATGCTAATTTCTTTTGTTTGACTTTCTCATTACTTTTTGAAAGTCCTCAGAGTCTGTTAGGACTTTTACTTCCTTCTAATTTCCCCTTTTATGAAGAGATTGACCCACCATGTTAATATTTGTTTTTGTCATCTCTTGTTCAGATTGATGATCCTTAACTATTGGGCACATTCTAGCTAAATGTCCATGAGCATGGCACACCCAAAATTTGAATGGAATAGCCTCATAATCCAATTCTTGGTGCCATACAAAATCCCCTATTTTTAGGTCTATCTTTGTTGAAAGATGCTTGTTGAGGTCCATTTCTACACAAACCCTAGCAACTATTATCGATCCTCCTAAAAATATTTCTCTTGATCTACCTTGATAATGCCTTAGTAAGTTGCCTATTACCTCGAGTACCTCCTCTTTCCTAAATTCAAGGGGAATAAAAAATAGTATTACCCATATTTGTATTGTAGTTGATTCCATCCTTGGGTTGAATCCCATATTTGAATGCAAGAATAGTCTCGTTGGCCCGTGATGATACGACCCTCCCTCGAATACTTTTTGTCAATATACCATCGATGTGAACTCTATAGAAAAATACCCATTTGGGAGAGATAGAATTTGTATTCTTATTCCAAATGTCATTTTTTCCTTTAATTACATGTGGAGGAAGTGTACAGATGGTCTTAAACCCATGAATTTACCTACCAGGTTGTGTTTTGACTTATAACAATATCCTCAGCTATCCAATCCTTAGCTATTTCCAATAATAGTATTTCTTTTGCTTGTGGTAGACATCCATTCACCCTCCTAAGTAGAGAATCCTCATTTTATCACTTTCCCATGGTTTTTATGATTTTATTTTCTTGTGTTTTATAGTCATTGAAGCTATCTTGGGTTCCACATAGCTCCTAAAATGAGATTTCTTCATTTGGAGGATTTGGTATCGAAGTACCTATATCCTCCATTATTGATCGTGGTCCTTACTATTGATAGACCTTTTCCCTAGCTTTTGAAACCCCATTTTGATTACTAAGATCTCATCTCAGGTACCTCTAAAATTCTGAAACCCTCTTTCCTCACATCTGCACCCTCCTTAACAATTTCCCTATTAATCATTACTTCACATTGTTAAATCAATGAAAATTAACATTTTGTTGTTTATGAATTGGCCATACTAAATACCACACTATTAGATACAGATAACCTGGAAGGTGTACGTTCTTCTTCCTCTTTTCTATTTTATGCCCTACACCTCTCTTATCCTTAACCTCATAGATCAAACATGATGAACTGTCATGGAACAAAGAAATATTTTATAAGAATATTTGAGTGGTATTTAGTTAGATTGTTATCATATTATTTAAATTTAAATGTAGCCTCAGTTATACCACTTATTATATTTAACGTTACTAAAATAAATAAATAAACCCATGTGATGTAGGCTACTGACAAGAATGCCACTTACATTATCAGTGATGTGACCTGAGTTCAATCCCAAGAAGCGATGTGTATAAGAAGTATTACTCAAAATAAATAAATATAAAAATATTTTACACAAATACAATATAATAGAAAAATACTTTACCCAAACATTGAAACTAAAATACATAATATATATATATATATATATTTTAACTATTATGTATTGATGTTGACCTTTATAGTAAACCATCCTCTCAAATATTTTAAAAAGAAAAATATGGTGAAATTTAATCAAAACCCTAATATGTCCTCATAAAGTAAGGTTGATATGTTCCCTTCTAACGGTAACCTAGATATTCCCTATAAGCTCATGTTATTCATGGTCACCCGTAACTCCAAATATTTGGTGGGGAAGTTCCTAGGTTCGAGGTTAGACATGGAATTCAAACACAAATCAGCCCACTCCTCTTGGAGACCCTTGGTTCCATGGAACTTGTAGCTCTCCCTAGGGGTTTCTTTATGATTAGGCTTAAAAACCCTAATAACTTCCAACACTCACAAGAGGGTTGTGGTTCTTCGGTTGGCAAGGATTGTTCCTTCAGAAATGGGGGTGGATCTCAGTCCATCCACTCAGAACATAAACTTTGCTCTAGTGTGGGTTCACCTCCCAGGTCTTCCGATATAGTTATGGAATGAAGATATACTTCTAGGTATTTTAAGAAATATTTGGGAACTCACCACTCTAGATCTCCCACTTGATTTGGGTCTCGCATGATCCATGCCACGATGTGCATCAACACTAATCTGAACTTGATCTTCCTGTCTTCAATCAATCTCATCTCTAAGGTTTGTTCTTTCACCCAAGCTATTGAATATGAAAATAAACTTACTTTTTGTGTCCTCTGTTCTAAGCAAGGTCATATTTGCTCCCAATATTCCTTGGTCCCCAAGCCTTCAATTGTGTATGGACATCATCATCCTAAATCTGGTCCTCCTCATTCTTCCACCTCTACTATGCTCCTCCTCTTCTCTCATGTCGTCGAGGGCCATCCTTCCCCCAATATAGTTGGTCAATATTTGGAGGTCGAGGAGTGTGTTGATCCTCCTCTACCCACTACTTCTTCCCTACCTAACCCTATTTTATCTTTGCCTCATAGTCCTCCCATCAAAGTTTTCAATCATTTCTCCCCTCTCTCTATTGAAGATACCATCATGAACCATGCTACAATATCCTTTAACCGCCCCTCCAGCCCTCCTCTATCCCCAAAGAGTCTCCCAAAATCCCTTAGTGGTATCCTTACCTCCCCCACTCCTTTATCTTCTAGCCCCCCTCCAAATTGTACCCAAATAAAGCTCTATACCGATGTGGGCTCAAGAAAAAGTGAGGTTGTCCTTCTGCTTAGGACATAAGTAATAGAGAAGCTTGAAATGAGATTGCAAATGGCACTCTGCTTACCCTCCTGGGTAAAAATGTGGGAAATTTAGTTGACACTAGATCCAAAATTCCCCTTCCTCTTGGAAGAGGGAAGAGAAATTCTTCAAGAGTTTCTAAATATATATCCTCTCATGGAATGTGAGAGGCCTCAATGGTCGCAACAAGCAATGCTTGGTTAAGTCCATGAGGAGAGACTTAAGACCCACCATTTTTTTATTACAAGAAACTAAGTTGGATTCTCAGAATGCAACTTATATCTCTAAATTTATATAGGACTTTGAATCTCTGGTTAACCCAAACAATGGAGCTTCAGGTGGCCTTTTATATATATGGGACTCTACCAAAGCTAAGGGGACTTTGTTGTCAGTAGAAGAGAATTACATGACTTCAATAAATATACGGGTTCTGGTGGATCCTCTCAAATATTTATGCTCCCAATTCCTCATCTATGAGGAATATCTTGTGGAATTCTCTTAGTCAACTCAAGGAAGTTTTTCTTTAAAGATATGAATGTTGTCTTAGGACTTTAATTCCCCTTTGTTCCTTTCTAACAAAAAAGGAGGATACCAAATTACTTTTAATTCATACAAGCACTTCAAAGCTTTTGTGGATGACAATGTGCTCATGGATATTAATCTCATAGGACTAAAATTTACATGGATCAACCGTATAAAAGGAGACTAACTCATTCAGATTCACCTTGATTGATTTATTATATCGACCAATGCTATCCCTAAGTTTGGTGATAATATTCTGTGATCGTTGCCTAGGACTGGTTTCAATCACAAGCCTCTACTACTAGACACTTCCTCTTAGGTTTCTCCCTTCAAGACACTATTCATATTCGAAGAAATGTGAATTCAATATATCCAACTTAAATCTTTGATATCCCTGTGATGGTCTCATAAGTTCTTTGGATCTCTAGCCGACCAGGTAAGAAATAAAATCCGTTATGTCAATATCAAACTCAAAAAATGGAATAGAGAGATTTTTGATAATATATTCCACAAAAAATAACAGATTGAGTCCCAAATTTCTAGAATAGAACTCTCTCTACAACAAGATAATCCAGATACCACCCTTTAGGACATTGAAAAAGTCCTAATCGGGTTCCATTATATTCTTAAAAGTGATGAAAATTTATGGAGATAAAAGTCATGGGTATTTTAGCTCAAGGAAGGCAATTCTAACACCAAGTTTTTTCATGCCATCACCATTAGACACAGAGGGTCGAATAAAATAAAGGAGCTTGTGCGGCAGGATGGGAAACTTACTATTGATATTTTTGAGATCAGAGTCGAAGCTGCAATTTTTTTTTTAATATTTATTTGGCCCTAACCCAGGGTGTGATTTATAAACTTCTAAAGCCCTCCTCTAGAACATCCCTAGGCTTGTCATGGAAGACCAAAATCAAAGGCTGACCAGTCCTCTTTCATTTGAAGAAATCCATTCTACTATTTTCTCTATGCAAGGTGGGAAAGCCCTTGGTCTTGATGGCTTCCCTCCTATTTTCTTCCAATGGTTCTAGGATATTATGGGTGAGGATGTTGTTTCTGCAATCTAGTATATGCATCAGAGCAAAGATATTCCCAAAGATGTCAACTCCACCTTCCTGGCCCTCATTCCTAAGGTTAACAAAGCCCGTACTCTCATTGATTTTTTCCCTATCAGCCTTTGTAATGTCCTTTACAAAATCCTCACCAAAGCCCTAGCCAATAGGCTCAAAATCATTCTCCCCCACATCATTACCCCTAATCAAGGAAGCTCTATCCAAGGGAGGCTTATCACAAACAGTATCATCACCATCCATGAAATAATTCATTCTATGTCTAAGAGTGGCAAGGCTAGGTTCCTCCTTAAGCTCGATATGAATAAGGCTTTTGACAGAGTCTCCTAGAGCTTCATTTTCTTTGTCCTATCCAAGTTTAGATTTCATCTTGAGTGGATTTCTCTCATCAAGGAATGTATCTCTACTACCAATTTTTCCATTCTGGTCAATGGTTCTCCTATAAGTATTTCAATATATTCAAAGGGCTTAGATAGGTTGAGCCTCTCTTGCATTTCCTCTTCATTATTTTTTCTAAATTCTTATGCAAAAACCTCACTTCTTATTGTTCCCAAGGTGACATCTATAGTTTTAAACCTGCTTCCTTCCTTCAATCAATTTTCCACCAACATTTTGTTTATGATACTATTTTGGACACCCTTGCCTCTGTTCCCCAAGCCTAGTCTATTAAATTGATCCTTCTCTCATTCGAGGTTGTTGCTGGTCAAAAATTTAATTTTAGTAAAAGTAATACTTAATTCATTAACACCCCTACCAGATGTAAAGTGAGCATTGTTGCCATCCTGGATTGCACCATCATTGAGCTCTCGACCACTTATTTAGGTTTTCCTCTTTTCATTGGCCCCTCAAAAAATTCTCTATGGAATTCTATCATTCTTCATGTTCAAAATAAATTGGCCATTTGTGAAGATAGCCTTCTAAGCCAAGCTAGTAAGGCCACTCTTGTTAAAGCCACCCTCCAAAGTATACCTATTTTTTTCCTCTCCATATTCCGTATACCGATGGAATTTTACAATAAAATTGAGCAACTTCAAAGAAATTTCCTATGGTCTAGATCAGAGCTGAAGCATCATATTCACTTGGTCTCTTGGGATCAGGTATACTCCTAAAAGGATCATGGAGGCATTGGGCTTTGGAGGACCCACAATATGAACATGGATCTCATAGCCAAGCAAGGATAGAGAGTCCTTAATAGCGATAATTCCTTGCGGGTCTCCATCATGAAAGCAAAATATCAGTGGCCCGATATATCGGAGGATCCTTTTCCCATATCTGGTTGTAGAAGCTTAGGATTCTATTCTTAATTCAGGGTATATTCTCAATTAAGGCATACACTAGAGATTATTTAACGATGCTAAATTAAGATTTTGGGAAGACTTTTGAATTGGAGATAAACCCATGAAGGATTGTGTGGACCTCATCTACTTAAAAACTATCATAGACATTCTCTTCGAATCCAAGGTATGTCATTTTATTCAAAGTAATATTAAATCTTGGAAAATGCTCCTTTTCGATGGTCTATCCAGTGATCAATGTCTTGTTGCTTCCGTTATATCCAATTTGTTGCGTCTCTACGTCATTCCTAGCCTTCCCTCTAAGGATGCTATCCTGTGGGCTCCTAATTCCTCTGGTATGTTCACTATCAAGTCTATATAATCCCTTATTGAAGACCAGTTTCACCTTGGTTTCCCTCCTCGCTCATCTAGAAAAAGCATCTCACTCCAAAAGTGATTTTCTTATTCTAGCTTGCCATCCAAGATAATATCCTTACCCTCTTGGACCTCCATTGTTGAGGCTTTTCCTTTCACAATAGTTGTTACATGTGTCTCCAGGATTATGAATCAACCTACCATATTTTTCTATCTTTCCCATTCTCCCATTCCATCCTATTGTATTTGTTCTACTATGTTGGCATTGCCAATTTATCGCCCACTTTCCTCAATGACCTATGTGTTCAGTGGTCCAATCCCTTCGAAGGTTATCACCTCAAAAAAATTTGGTCTTTTTGTCTTACCAAATTCTTGTGGGAAGTGTGACATGAGTATAATTTCTGAGATTTCAATTATTCTTCTTATGTTGATTGTAATATGCTTGCCAAAATTATCCATGTTGCTATACAAATTTTTTCTCATTGTTGGTGATAGTGATGTTGAACCTCATACTGAAGAACTGTTGGCTTCTTCTCTCAAGATCTCCACTTTTCACATTCACTCCCAGCCTCCTAAGGTGGATCGATCTTAGATCTCTTGGTCTCCTCCTCCTAGAGGTTTTCTCAAGTTGAATTTTTATGGAGCTACCAAAGATAATGCTCAACCCGTTGGAGCTGGTGGAATTGTCAGAGATCACTCAAGCAATATTGTGTTGGCCTTTACAAAAAATTTGGGACACCAATCTAGTCATTTTGTAGAAGCTAGGGCTCTTCACCAAGGCATTATCCTCCTTCATAGTATGCGGTGCTCCAATGTGGCAATTGAAGGTGATTCCAAAAACATCATCCAATGCTTTCTTTCAGGATCTCAGTCTATTTCTTGGAATATCATGAATATGATCTTCAATATCAAGTGGCTCATGCAATCCTTCATGAGCATTACTTTCAATCACATTTACCATGAGGGAAACTGTGTGGTTGATATCTTGGCCAATGTGGGTATTTTTGAGTAGGGTCTCATTGTTTATTGTTGAGGCTCTTACAAACAACAAAAATAATGTTGGTCAGTGGGTTTTGATATGTCACATGGTGATTACTCGCATTAAAAATAATTTTTGAAATGACAATTTCTTTGGTGTCAACCACGTATCTAGATAGGTCACTCTTATCACTGTGAAGGTTTATGGGATCATAGGGAGAAACCACGGTTAAGTGATGATGAAGATATAGGGGCCCTCTATTTTTCCATGTCAATACCTTGTTTTTCATTCAATCCTCTCTTGGGTGGCAAATAATGTGGTGGTTTGGTCCTCTTTATTTATTTCCATTCATGGGAATTTTCACATGCCCCCATTTCCTTTGATCTATGTGCCTTGAAGCCTAGAAATCACCAACCGGATACCTCATCTAACTACATGTCTAGCCATCGTAACTTACAATGGATCACTCCTTCAATAATGTTGAAAACCTTCACCTCTGAATCTGGTGCTCATCCATCAGTTGAATATTTTCCTTTGCTCAATGTCCCTTGCTTTGTGGTTAGACCTTCCAATTGAGTCAATATTGCCAGTTTCAACTTGATCTTGCCAATCGTTTCCACTTTTCCTTCAATCATATTGTATGCTTTTCTAAAGCATGGTGTGTGTGTTCTGTGCCATTATTGTTCATGGATTTGGACTAAGTCAGCTTCCCCTTTAGTTTTAACCATGTGTCATTTCCTCATTGAGATGTTTTTACCCTTATATTTTACCTTTGGTCTACTGCGCTCCCCTATTTTTTCCCCACTTTGGCTTGATCCTATTCTAATGGTTGAAGTCAAACCTATTGCCCTCCACTTGATTGCCTTGGTCGAGGATATCTTCTGTGACCATCGTTTGTTTAATTTCCTTTAGTTGTTCCAAGGCCATGACCCTGACCTATCCCTCAAATTTATCTACACATGGGATGAAGGCCATGTTGTTGTCCAGGGCTTAAGTTTCACTATTACGTTAGACTAGCTCACTGAGATTATGGGGGTTTTGAACAATGGAGATATTATCAACCATGAGAAGCACTTTCTCTAGGGATATTTGTCCCTGTTTAGGGATCGTAGTGAATCCCTCACCAGGGATAAATGTGGTGTAATCCAATATTATCTACTAAAATCCTAGGATGTGGTTATGATTATGGTTCTACAATATTTCACTCTCGATAGTCCTGATGCTATCCATCGAATCTTCCACCTCACTTTACTCAATTATTTATGGGAAAATAATATCATCAACATTATGGAATATGTCTTTCAGTCTATTGAGCGATTGATTCTAAATATCAAGCACAATGTTTATTCTCTTCCTATGCACCAGGGCTTACACCTGCTTCTTTACCGATACATCATGGATCGACAAACAAGGAGAGCTATGTATGCGGTGGTGATGAGATCTTATGATGACCATGGTGAAGCTGCTGGTGGTGATATGTCTGCATCCCCCCAAACCAACCCTACACTAGAATTTGACACCAGGATGGAGGATAATCTAAGTACAAGATGCTCTGCTAGAGTTAAATCCACCAATGATAAGTGCAAAGTTTCAATTATTGTTGAAAATGAAGGTTCTGATGACTCTTTGTCATTTTAGGTTAAGCAAGAGACTACCCCCAAGAAGAGCCATCCTCTTGAGGGTACCTCCACCAAGCTACCTCCTCTTTTGGCCTCCAAGATTTCCTATTGGCCCAATATTTTTGAAAGAGGCCACCTCCAGGACCTTCACGACATTATGAAGGCCCTTGGGAGAGCGGCCAAGATGATGTCTTCCCTACTCTCCCAAGAAGAGACAATCCTGAATGAGTATAAGGATAAATTTGATATCTTGGAGGAATTTAAGAGTGTGGTAGGGGTTGACAACTGTAATGCTACACTCCATTCAACAATTTAGTGTGCTTTTCCTGAATCTCCCTACGTGGGTTTCCTCATTTTTGGTTTTGGTCTCTATTTTTGCTGCTCTTGTGTGGGTATTTGATGTTCTGGTTCTGCTACTCCTGCGTGGGTATTATCTGTTGGTTTTTTTTGTCACTCCTATGTGGGTTTTGGTTGTCCATGGTGAACATATTTGTTTTGGTTCTTCCAGGTGGTTTACAGCCCCTGTGCAGGCATCCGAGATGATATCTACTTCTTGGATAAGGCCCCTTTTTTGGTCTTAAGGGGCCTACATCCTTTGAGTTCTAGTTTTGCTCCTTTTTGATCCCATAATGTACAAGGTTACGAGACCCTTTCAAAACCCCTATACCAATAAAAAAATCAGTATGTAAGGCATGATGTGTTCTATCATTTTATAAATAAAATAAAATAAAAAAACAAATTTTTGTATTAGAATAATAAATATTATACATGGATATTGTTTTTTTTATTTTATATTTTATAGTTTAAAAGTTTATATAAAAAATATTTATAAAATTGTTTTAAAAAGTTTCATCATAGGTTACATATGTTTAGAAAAAAATCATTATTTCAAATTATCTATATCATTATTATAATGTTCTTTCAAATTGTATATTAATTATCTTGAAGAAATACAAAATATTATAACAATTTGCACTAATTATTTGTTAATATTTTTATCAAATTTTAAGGGCATAATGTTAATTAATATAAACATGTTTCAATGGTGAAAAAACTTAAAAGTGACTCGTTATTTTCACTTATTTATCATGTAATTTAATTTTTATTTAAAGGGATTCTTATAGAGCAATTATTTTACAAGTGTGTCAAGCTTAATTAAAGAAATAGGGATTAGATAGTTGAGTCTATGAGGGATATTAGGAAAGGGATTTGATTTTTACATTTAACTCACTACAAGTAGCACAAGTAGTGTTACAGTTTGAAACTTGGATTACCTACAACCACATATACAAGGTCTTTTTATTTTTACCATGTAAATTCATTCAAAACCATTTTTTTCTTGGATTGAATCTTTGCTTCTCAATATTTTTTTATAGAAAAAGCTATAAATTTTGTTAAAAAAATACATTTACTTTGATAACCTACCTTTCTTGACAAGGCTCAAAATGTGGCTCAGCTCTATTTATTTGACTACCAACCTTTGTATGTTCTAGTTCCTACTATATGACCCCTTAAGGTATTTCATTCACCCTCCTCTTCTAATTCCTAGCCTTCATTCTGAATCTACAAATCCTTATTTTGTCTTTCTTAATTTTCTTATTGAAGTCACTTCTAGATTTTTATCCATATATATGTTTCATCATTTGTAATTTCAGAGTCCTATTGAGTTCTAGCTTACATCATCTCTAAAATTTTCCTTCATTAGAGTTCTCAAATTCTTTCCCCTAGTCTAAATTCTTCTTTGAAATTTTTGTTTTTACATTCCAACCAAAGTTGCCAATAGATAAAACCCAAACCCAAATCCCAATATATCTTCAAGATATTTGATTTGGATCTATTGGTATTCAAGTAGTCCCAAAAGTTGTTCTTAGTCATAATGGATCTTTCTAAATAGAAAAAAAAATTGTACCATCAACTTCATATTATTTGGGCATAGAGGCACACACAAAGTAGGTGGCCCATTGTTTCCTCCTCTTGGTGACACATTACAAACTAGTTGGCCCCAATAAATACATGACTCCTCAAGTTATCCTAAGTCATTATAGTCTTATGTGCAACCAACCATATATAGAAGTTTATACTTGGCCATCCTTTGGGTTTCCATAACATCAATCAGGGGGATATGGATCAATTGAGTTTTATGGATAATATCTCTATAACATTCTTTGACAATTTAAATTCTTAATTGGCTATGCCCACAAGCTAGTTGATCAAGTATATTCCTCCTTGGTCACTTTATTCTATCAAATTTCTTTTAGTTCTATTTACTCCTCAATCCATTCTTCCTTTAGTCCCTCCTCTAGGACTTGCCATTGACCGAATTGGCTTGTTGTTGATCTAGTGGTTTAAAATAATGGTCTAAGAGATAACATCTTTTACTTTGGAATTTTTCTATAAGACATGTTAAGTGGGGGTACTAATCAATTATGGGGGGAAAATGTTCCCATGAATCTTCCCATAGTCTGGAAATTTTGCTATCCCTCACATTCTAGTATAGCTCTTTTTTATAAGTGACACCCCTCTCTTTATAGCTTTCTAGGTATCTTATCCCTCTTCTATTACTAGAAGATAAGGAATATCTTTTTTATTTTATGAGGGATAGTATTTATCTTTCAATACTTGGCTTCAAAATTGGTCTTGATGAATTAGACATATCCAATATAGCTTGGTCATTAGAGCTTGGTTTTTTGTTGTTGTTACTCTAATTTCCAAACCTCTAGATTCTTTTGGCTTACAAACCTTGTACCAACTTACTAGTGTTCCTGTGTTGTTACCCTTCACTCGAGACCAAATAAAATGTCTCATCATCTTGTACAAATATTTTAGGATACTCTTTGGGGTTTACAATATGGATAATGTGTACACTGAAATTATTTGTAAAACTAATTTTAGCAACTTTACTCTTCCTCCAAAACATATCCACCTATATGTCTAGTACAAAAGTTTCAAGTGTATTTTGTCTTATTGATTTTTGTTCTTTATGTTTAAGGTCCTGTTGGCATTTTTGCCACATTGATTCTCATTGATGAATGCATTGATGTATTGTTGGGGATCTGACCTTTGATTGATGCAGCTTGGGCGAAAAAAGGAGGAAAATGAGCAAAAAATGGTTAAGTCTGAAAACTAGCGACGACGCCGACATGTTGCGAGAATCGCGGTCCAACTCGATCCAACGCGAGCGAGGTTGGCGGAACCGTCGCGATATCGCGACGTGTTCCGGAATCGCGAGTCGGCGGGCAAAAAAGCATTAAGTTGAAAACATGCAGCGATTCGCTGACATGTCAGCGAATCGCGACCCGGGCAGCGTCGAAGGCAAAAAGTGAAAACTTGCAGCGCGTCGCTGACATGTCAGCGAATCGCGACCGAAAATGGCGATTGATGCGGCGACGGAAACATGTAGCGAAATCGCTACATGTTCCGATTTCGCGGGGCAGAGCGCAGGGAGGAGCCAACGGCGGAAACATGTAGCGAAATCGCTACATGTTCCATTTCGCGGGTCTTCGACGGCGAAGCGTACGGCGGAAAAACACGTCGCGATTTCGCGACCCGTCGCATTTCGCGACCTGCGCGGTTTTCCCGCCAAGTGCGGTATGAACGGCCGAGAGGGTTTTCCGATTTCCGATGATTTAATGCTGACCCGAATTAAATAATTTGCGGATTTTCGATGCGGTTAAGGTCGAAGAGTGCCCGGGCCACCAAAATTAAAGGATTTATTGGTTCAAAGCTGCGGTTCGTGGATTAATTCAACGGTTTTCATGCACATGTTCGAAGAATCGTATTTAATAAAGGACCGCGAACGTTTCATGGCATTTAATTTTTATTTCCTCGAGGCCGCTATTAAGGGGTCGTGTTCCCGATTTTCAAGATATTATTGTAGATCACGAGGAAGTTGGTTTTACGTTTTTAATGCTTGCAAAGAGGACGGACCTCTATAAAAACCAATGTAATTTTCATTTGCAAAGGTTGGAAAAACTTCCTGCTAGAAACTGGAATTGTATTTGCGGGAATACAAGGATCGACTTCTAATTTTTCAAGCGTCGCATGGATGAATTTGCTTTCTGTTTTCTGCATTTCTAATAGCATTCGTACTCTGCATTGCTATTACATTTAAATTCTGCATCTTTGGATTTAAATACTGCGGTCGAGGTACAATTCTGGAATGTGGGTTTGGAGGGATTTGCGGCATGTGATTGTGCGAGGATGAAGCTGATTTCTTGTGTTACTTGCTGTTGTTGCGTTTGTAGTTTCTGCTGTTGTTTTTACGATCCCATCACTTCGGCCTGTGGCCATATTTCCCATTTCTTTATGCAACCTTTTAAATCTCTTTCCAGCAACCCTATCTTAAACACATTTTTAGAGTAGTGAAGGGAACCGGCCCACTACGGAGATTGGTGCAGGAGCCATTTCTTGCTTCCGACCTTTCAATGTTGGCCGGGTCTAGGGCGCAATTGTAAAAATCCTTTCTGTGGCGGATTCGTGACCAACGGGTTTTTGGCACGCCCGGTGGGACAGACTGTTTCTGTCTCCAAGAATTCATAATCGGTGGGATACGCATAATTTTCCAAAGTGATAACCCCACCGGTGCCAACAATTTTGGCACGTTTTAACACCCGGAGGTCTCAAGATTTGATGAGATTTGTCTTGGCCTCACGGCGGAGATTTGTAAGTTCATCCGGCGACTTTCTTTGAGTTGAAGATACGTTCGTGGACGCCTTTGTTTTTGTTTAAAAAAAAAAAAAAAAAAAAAATTTCAAAGAATGTTTTTTCTGGCGACTACGACTTAATGGCGATGGCCGTGATTCCACAGACCACTGCCACAAAGGCGAGGGTTTTTCTAGATGGGATGATCATGGCCCTATGAATCTCCAAGTTCGGCATGAAATTCCCGAAGGTGCCCTGAAGAACCTGGCAAAATATGATGGTACCGAAGGCATGGCTCTGACACATGTTGAAGATATTGCTATTCTGTCCATGATCCATGTCATAGAACACGAAGATGTCATGATCCGACTTCCGGTTCAGTCTTTGGAAGGAAGAGCATTGCAGTGGTACAGACTGCTCAAATGTCAAAGCATCAGCTCATGGGATGATCTAGCGGGAGCACTGATCAAAAGATTTGATGAAGATCCTTTCTACAGTTCTTTGGATCTCTACCAATTTTTCATGTACATCAAGAGAGCACCTCAAGAAAGCATCACGGACTTCAATGTCCGATTCTTGATAAGTTGGAAGAGAATTCCAGAGAAGATCCGTCCATCACCCACCCAGGCCCACCTCTTTTATGTTCGAGCTTTTAATTCTGACATAGGTCTCTTTTTGTTGCAGTCAGGTGAACAACGGTTCCCACAAATCTTTGAGGAAGCAGTGCGAGCAGAACAGTTGTTGCTCTTATCAGGAAAGTTACCGTGGGGAGAAACTCCATTACCTTCTCCGGTGGTTGCTGCTCCTGTTTACCCTGCACATTCATGCCAGATCCCTGAGATGCAGTCATGTGGAGTTCAAGGGACGGATCTCGTCCAAAGTCAAGGATTGGGACATGCAAGCACTTTTCCAGCAATGAACAATATGGTTGCTTGCAGTTTTCATCAAGAGATGGGCCAAGTAGAAGAACAAGTGCAAATTCCAGAGCACGAGGAGATCCCAGAATCCGAGTTCTCACTTGAAGAGCCCTGTGATCACATCAAGGAGTTAGAGGAGCCTGTACTCAGCCCACAACCAGTAAAGTCTGCAAAGTGGTGGTGTTGGTTCCAACCACTACATCCGGTACCTGAAGAAGTCCTCCATGTGGGTACTAGTAAGAAGGATAATCTGTCGAATTGCATCCTATCGGCACCATGGAGAACTTCGGGAAGGAGCCGACCTAATTTCAAGGACCGACTTAAGTATGATCGGATACGGTCGGGACATTGCAGATTTACCGGATAACATTTCGAGATTGGGTGTCTGGTGGCGACATGCCAATCATGTCGTGCATTATTGTATATAGTATTTTGAAAAAAACAAAAAAAAATAGAAAAAGAAGAAAAAAAAAAAAAAAAAGTGGTATTGTTTTTATTTGTTCATCTCGGTTCTTGTTGCCTGCGAGCCGTAGATGCTTGTTTTTCCTTTGTTTTTCTCCTCCCAACAGTTTGGTGGCTTTCTAGCACTTTCTTCTTTTCCCTTCCCCGTTTCCTCTCTTTCCTTTCTTCATCTTCTTCCTTCTTTTTCTTCTGCATTAAAACAAAATAAGCCACAATTGTTGTTTCTTTTTCCCTTTTCTATTTTTCCCCGTCCCTTCTTATCCCTTTCCTCTAAGTTCAGTCTTTTACGCATTTGCTAACAGTCTAGTTCATTTCATTTCACAGCTTTCCTAGTTCCATTCCCACTCCATAACTTCGTTCATTTTCATTTCATCATTCCATTGCGATCACCGCTTGCTGCAACCGCAAGAGCTCACTCCATCATCGCGTTCCATTTGTCGTTTCATAATCGGTTATATGCGAGGTTTTCCGGTTTCAATTTTTCAGCGAGAACATGTATTACGCGACCCGCTTACGTTCGGATATGACTCTGTGCCCAATGGACTAAGGCACTGGATTCTTGCATACGGCGAGTTGTATACCCGTGAGCCGCCAAGAATGTTGGCATTTTTGCCACATTGATTCTCATTGATGAATGCATTGATGTATTGTTGGGGATCTGACCTTTGATTGATGCAGCTTGGGCGAAAAAAGGAGAAAAATTGAGCAAAAAATGGTTAAGTCCGAAAGCTGCGACGACGGCCGACATGTTGCGAGAATCGCGGTCCAACTCGATCCAACGCGAGCGGGTTGGCGGAACCGTCGCGATATCGCGACGTGTTCCGAGAATCGCGAGTCGGCGGGCAAAAAAGCATTAAGTTGAAAACATGCAGCGATTCGCTGACATGTCAGCGAATCGCGACCCGGGCAGCTTCGAAGGCAAAAAGTGCAAACTTGCAGCGCGTCGCTGACATGTCAGCGAATCGCGACCGAAAATGGCGATTGATGCGGCGACGGAAACATGTAGCGAAATCGCTACATGTTCCGATTTCGCGGGGCAGAGCGCAGGGAGGAGCCAACGGCGGAAACATGTAGCGAAATCGCTACATGTTCCATTTTCGCGGGTCTTCAGCAGCGAAGCGTACGGCGGAAAAACACGTCGCGATTTCGCGACCCGTCGCATTTTCGCGACCTGCGCAGTTTTCCCGCCAAGTGCAGTATGAACGGCCGAGAGGGTTTTCCGATTTCCGATGATTTAATGCTGACCCGAATTAAATAATTTGCGGATTTCCGATGCGGTTAAGGTCGAAGAGTGCCCAGGCCACCAAAATTAAAGGATTTATTGGTTCAAAGCTGCGGTTCGTGGATTAATTCAACGGTTTTCATGCACATGTTCGAAGAATCGTATTTAATAAAGGACCGCGAACGTTTCATGGCATTTAATTTTTATTTCCTCGAGGCCGCTATTAAGGGGTCGTGTTCCTGATTTTCAAGATATTATTGTAGATCACGAGGAAGTTGGTTTTACGTTTTTAATGCTGCAAAGAGGACGGACCTCTATAAAAACCAATGTAATTTTCATTTGCAAAGGTTGGAAAAACTTGCTGCTAGAAACTGGAATTGTATTTGCGGGAATACAAGGATCGACTTCTAATTTTTCAAGCGTCGCATGGATGAATTTGCTTTCTGTTTTCTGCATTTCTAATAGCATTCGTACTCTGCATTGCTATTACATTTAAATTCTGCATCTTTGGATTTAAATACTGCGGTCAGGGTACAATTCCTGGAATGTGGGTTTGGAGGGATTTGCGGCATGTGATTGTGCGAGGATGAAGCTGATTTCTTATGTTACTTGCTGTTGTTGCGTTTGTAGTTTCTTGCTGTTGTTTTTCTGATCCCATCACTTCGGCCTGTGGCCATATTTCCCATTTCTTTACGCAACCTTTTAAATCTCTTTCCGGCAACCCTATCTTAAACCCATTTTTAGAGTAGTGAAGGGAACCGGCCCACTACGGAGATTGGTGCAGGAGCCATTTCTTGCTTCCAGCCTTTCAATGTTGGCCGGGTCTAGGGCGCAATTGTAAAAATCCTTTCCTGTGGCAGATTCGTGACCAACAGGTCCTTATTTGTTAGGGGGATACTCAAACATCATAAGGGCATGGATGCCTCTAAGAATCTAAGTATGCAGATTATATATTTCCTTAATATTTTTATCACATTGAAAAAAAAAACTTTTGATTATTCTTCATTTAGTCTAGTAGCCCCTATGTAGCCCTCCAACAAATATTTGATATTGGTTGCTTCTCTTATTGATGTTTCCCCCCACATTCCTATGTCATCTATAAACTAGAGGTGAGTAAGCTTTATGCCCCTTATTATTGTCACACAAACAATGGTGTTCTATGCTCTCCTCTTCTATACAAGTCTTTCCAATCCCTCTGCAATATTGATGTATAAAAATGGTGAGAGTGGGTCCCCTTGTCATATGTGTCTAGAATTTTTGAACAATTGGGATGGATTATTGCTAATGATCACTAAGAGAGAGACTGTAGAGTTGAATTCTATAACCCATTTCTTTTGTATTTGGGTTAAAAATGCTCAACTTACTCTATCATATAAACCTTGGATAAATATAGCTTAAGGAACATACCTTTGTTCCCCTTTTGGCATAGCTTGTGAATAGTTTCTTGTGTTATCACAATTCTATCCAAAATATATCTACCCTCCACAAATTACCTTTGTTTTGGTGATGTTAACCATGGTAAGATATTTTTTAGCCTATTTTCCATCAATTTTGTTATGATCTTATAAACCTCATTGCAAAGAGCAATTGGTCTATATTTAGTAAGATTCTTCATATGTCCACCTTTTAAGATCAGAGTCAAAAATATGCAATTTAGAGCTTTAAGGATTATTCCACTAGTTATAACTTCTTCTACTGCTTGCGTTAAATCCTTTCCTATTATATCCCAATAGGATCTATAGAACTCTACTCAATATACATCTAGACTTGGGACCTTCCATATTTTCATAGTAAAAATATTTTCTTTAATTTCCTCCTCTCTAATCTCTATTAAGAGCTCCTCATTTTGATTTTGAGATATTAACACCAGTATGCTTCCTAAAATTTCCTCTTGGTGTTGAATGGATAGGTGTGGCTCTATAGTAAATAAAATTGAAAAGCATTTATTTGAGTTTTTTGCATATCTAGGGTAGTGGTTTCCTTGTTTCTATCCCTTGAGGATAGGGTATCAACCTAATTATGGTGATTTTATGTTGTGGTCAAGTGATGAAAAAAATTGGTGTTCCTATCTCCCTCTTTCAACTAGGTTATTCTTGCTCATTATCTCTAGTAGGCTTCCTTTTAGTTGTCTAACTCTTTTTCATCTTGCATCAAAAGGATTTATTTGTAGAGAAGCTCTTCAAAGATAGATTCTAAGCATATCATTTTTGCTATTTTTTGCATTTTAACTAAGATATTAGCTCTCTACTACTAGAAATTTGATTGATAAAATTTACTCCATATTTTCAATTTGCTTTTAATAAAATTTAATTTGGAGTGGAACTAAAATTGTGGTATCCCATGTTTTGGTTTTCCTTCCTGCTTCTCAATATTTTTTTTAAGCCTTAATGCAAATTACATCTCATTTGGTCTTACTATTTGGTGAAAGATCAAGCATAAAAAAAATTCAATTTCCTATTTTCACTCAACCATGTGTGTGGAGATGGACATGGATCAAGATATCCTACAACCTATTAATATTAGAAATTTATTTTGAATGACAACAAAATAACATAAATAAATGAGGGACACCTAGTAATGGACTATCTACATAGAAGGGATAAAGGATTTTGTGTTTTAAAGGGGGACTTGAGAGAATATGATGTTATTTCTAGATATAGTTATGTTTTAGTCTCTTTTATAGGATATAGGCTAGTCCTACATGTAAAAATATTCAAAATGGAGAATACATTCTTGTTCATTTAGTGCAATTTTGAATTAATTAATGAGATATTACTTTCTCTATAATCTTGTGAAGCCTTTATGAAACATGCACTAGTATAGTTGGATTAAGCTAATGAGTACGAGGGATCAAGCATGGAAGGTGTGGTAGAGGTTGGCACAACTCAACCATAAGGTAGAAATAACGTGGACAACACTAGTTAGAAAGTTTTCAGTGTGAAAGAAATTTATCATCCACTCGTAACGCAATTGTCTTCCTTGTCATTGAGCCATATATTGAAATGTAGAACCTATGTAAGTGAAAGTGAATTTATTTATAGCTCAAAGCATCCCAAGGACTAGTTTAAGTCTCCTTGTATGTATATAAAAGTGGTTGAAGTATTCAATTCTTTTAAGGTCATATACACTTAAGGTTTCACATGGAGATGATTATATGAAATAATGACTATAGATTAATTGTGTTGAATGTAATAATAATTCTCTATATTAAAATAACTAAAATTTATAATTTATTTTTTATGTAAAAAAATTAAAATTCAATAATTATACTTTAATAACAATTTTCAATAATAATGTTAATTAAAAAAAATAAAAATATATAAATACAATGAAAAAGTACAATATAGATACTAGCTATTACTTTCCACAACACAAGTACCTAATTTCAAACTAATAATCAGGTTAAATAAATTCAAGAAAATTCTTGAGGATAAAACTAATAAGAATTTCTTCAGTTCTCTTCTTGGTCCCCCCTCGGATCGATATTTGGCGGCAAAACGTGTTATGTTAGATGCCATTCCTACATTGGTGATAGAGGAAATGAACGCGGGTTTGGAGGCCCTGCTCATAGATGATGAAATATTTAATGTTGTTAAGGAGCTGGGGCCTTTAAAGGCTCTGGGGCCTGATGGATTTCCTCCATTGTTCTTTTAGAAATATTGGAATATTTGTGGGTCTAAGGTGGCAGAGGCTCTGAGAGAAGCCCAAAGATTGGTGGAGATTCCTAAATCCTTGAATTCCATGTTGATTTTTGAAATCACGAGGATACGAAAGTAATGGCGTACCAGGTGCGATGCAAACAAAAGCAAAACGTAACGCTAAGTCCTACGAATGAACAAAAGACTAAGATGCATGAAAAGGGAAAACAAGCGAATTGAAACGAGATATAAAGCAAATGTAAAGTGCAGACCTTTTTTTATTAATTTTCTCAAGATTAGGTTATAATACGTCTCCTCCATTTTCAGGGGCCAGGAGCGTTAGATGTAGTTTTGTTACACCCCGGAATGGGATCTTTCGTGTGCCCACATTTGAAATGGGTGGACCAAACATCGTCACCGCTTGCATGAATATGTGCATAGCTCCTTACTGCTCCTCTAGTGTCTAGATATTGCTTTCAAAGAAACAACAAATGATTAGTAGCACCTGCGGATGGAGGGAAACAGGCAATCCCCAAGGCCTCCGATTAATGCATTTATAAAATAATTAAACAGGGGTCAAAACGTATTAGAATCAGCTAAAATTTGGATAGATGCATGCAAATGTTACCAGGAACCCACTGCAAAAGGAATAGTCAAGAAATCTATCATGGATTTCTAATCGCTCCAGGGTGGGACGATTAGGACTATCATAAAGCGTCAGAAGGTGACCTCCTAAATGTCCCATCTAGGGGCCTCCAAAACACCTAAAAAGTTGGGGTTAGGCAAAAAAAGGTATTTTGAGATGACCCAGAAGGTCGTATTTTGTATATTCTACCCCAATCACCCTATATCTCAAAGCGCTCCATGTATGTTATTGAAAGCGAAAAACCATGAAAACACAGTAAAAACTCATCAGAATGACATGAAATTTAAATGGTAGCATATATGAATGATATAAAAACAAATACAAGAGAAATAGTAAATAAATCTAATACACATTTCTAATCACTCTAGGGTGGGGTGATTAGGACTGCAGCAGTGCGGGGGGCACCCGGGGGCAGGACACCCATTGTTTGGGGCTTGGTTTCGGCACCAATCCACTTGGGATGGGTCCAAAACCTCCTAGGGGGTTGTGTAAAAAAATTAAGTGGGGTATTATGGCCAAATGTTTGGTTTTTGGGTCCGGATTGCGCTTCCAATGTTCACCCAATAACCTCCCTTCCAAAAGAGAGATCAAGGATGTAAGAAGCACAAGCGATGGGTGAGGATGTAATTCGACAGCACTCCATTGCTCCAAATGCTCCTGCTCTATTTTTTTTTGGGGTGAGAAGACTCACCATTTTATAGACCTGAAGGTCTCCTATGAATGATAATGCAGAGGCACCACTTGGCCATCATGCCTTTCTAGGGGGAAGAAGATTTCTCCCCGATTAAGGGCTCCATGACTGCCTCTATAACTGCCTCTTTGAGCTCAAAAATGCTTACTCGCACTCCCATGCATTGAATGTGGAGTTGAGTGGCATATCTAAGCTTCCATTTGTCAAGGTTTGACCTTTTTCTCGTCAAACCTGCTATTCGCCCCACCCTGGAGCGAATGTTGCTAATCATCCCAAGGTGGGGTGAATAGTATTCTAATCGTCCCAGGGTGGAACGAATAAGTATCAGAGTGCCTGAAAGGTGCCAAATTGACCTCTGAACTTCCAAAACTGCTATAGGAGTGGGTAGGACCACTATTTTAACCTCTAGGGGCTACCCTAGGAGCTATGTATGTCAATTCGATCAACGCTTGTCGTCACATAATCGGATTGGTGCTATTTTGGTGTCTATAGATGCCCTTTGTTGGGATGCACTATGTGTGGTGCGGTGCTGAGCAAAAATAGATAACCAAAGCACTAATGATTAGGGTTTCTCAGCAACCTAACCAAATTTTGATGCCCCAAGTATGGAAAGGGCACACATTCTTGAATCCTTGCTTCTGATGAGCGAAGGAGCTTAATTCAAGTGTTAACCTATTTTGGTGAGGTGTTACTTGATCTTGGACATTGTTCAGTCATGAGTTAGGCAAAGGGCGCAACCTTTTGTCTATGGGAAACTTGTGTTCATGATTCATTAATGCCAAGTGTTTGATCAGCTTTTGATTATTGCTTGTTTGCTACCCCAAGCAGGGGCGTGTTTGTCTTTGTCAATGATTCTTTGAATGCATGCCATTTCCTTGATTGGGTGTGTATTTGTTGATTGGTGACTAAGTGTGACTACTCCCTCAAGCAACGAATCGATGAGGGAATGACCGACATGAGAAAAGCGATGAGTCACTTGACCCAATATGAATTTGGTAAAGGTGCCTTCAGTTGTTTTTCGTTGAATGCTTATGCAGTTTCCCAACAATTGGACCTATTTTTGGTGGGTTTTTGACCCTTTTTGCGATGCCTTTTGGGGATGAAGTTGTCAAAAATCCTTCCTCCTGTGGAGTGGTCCAGCTATGGTAGCCTTCTTAGGGAGTAGGATAGTGACAATTTGTGACCCCGACGATGATTTTGGATGCCAAGAATGTCAGGCGCAAAGGTGCTTTTGTTCGGAAATTTTATTGCTATTTTTGATGCATTTTGGATGCATTTTTTGTTGTTTTTTATTTTCTTGCTCTGTAATCATCCCAGGGTGGGATGAATACTAGGTTTGTACTCATCCCAGGGTGGGACGAGTTCTAACTAGAGTGCTCATCCTAGGGTGGAACGATTACAGGCTTAAAAGCCTATTTAAGGGTCAAAACGAGGTTTTGGGCTCATAAGCATTTGTTTTTTGTAGCGATTTGGAGCTGTGAGGAGTTCAAGTCCATTTAGCAGAGTGCTATCAAATTTTCATAGACACCATGAGTTCACAGACCGAATCATCAAGTGGTGGAGCCGAAGCGAGACCGATGAGTGCTCCTTACCTTTATTTGTTTTTATTTTACAGTTTAAAACCGTAATGTTTATTTATTTTGCGTTTCATTTTTTCGTGTAAGCTAAGATCGAAACCCTAGCGTAATTTGTATTTTGTTCAAACTAAATTTAAACCCTAGGTTAAAATCATTTTTATTTTGCTTAAAAACCCTAGGTGTAAAAAATTTGTGTTGATTTATTTTTTTTGTTTTGCAATTGAACTAAGGTTAAAACCCTAGGTTAAAAATTTTGTCTTTATTTTGTTTTTTTTTTGTCTATTTTTGATAAGGTTAAGAAAAAAACCCTAGTTTTAAATGCGTTGTTTATTTGTTTTTTTTTTAGACTAAAAAAAACCTAGTTTAAATTGAGATCAAAACCCTAGTTTAAAAATTGATTTTATTTTGTTATTGTTATTGTTTTTTTTTTTTTGTTTATCAGTTTAAACTAAGGTTAAAAACCCTAGGTAACTGAAAACTTGTTATTTTGTTTTTGTTTTTTTATCAGTTTAAACTAAGGTTAAAAACCCTAGGTAACTGTAAATTTGTTGTTATTTTGTTTTTGTGTTTTTTAGTTTTAAACTAAGGTTAAAAACCCTAGGTTAGAAATTGTTTTGTTTAATTTATTTATTTATTTATTTATTTTTGTTTATCAGTTTAAACTAAGGTTAAAAAACCCTAGATTAGAAACTGTAAATTTGGTGTTATTTTGTTTTTTTTTGTTTTTTAGTTTTAAACTAAGGTTAAAAACCCTAGGTTAAGAATTGTGTTTTTATTTTGTTTTTGTTTTTTATCAGTTTAAACTAAGGTTAAAAACCCTAGGTTAGAAACTGTTTTGTTTAATTTGTTTTTTGTTTTTTTTGTTTATCAGTTTAAACTAAGGTTAAAAAACCCTAGGTTAGAAACTGTAAATTTGTTGTTATTTTGTTTTTGTTTTTTTATCAGTTTAAACTAAGATTAAAAACCCTAGGTTAGAAACTGTTTTGTTTAATTTGTTTTTTGTTATTTTTGTTTATCATGTTTTTAATATTTTTGTGTTGTTTGTGATTTTTATGTGGTGAAGAGTCGGTACCTTCAGCTGATGGTATTCTCTAACGCATGGGAGGCGCTGAATGTGGCAGACTAGGATTGGCTTGACGCCCTTGGGCTCAAGTAGGTGACTTAGCTGGAGCTTGTGGTGGGGGATCAGGCATATCTGACTGCCCTGATCAATGTGTTGGATCCCCGCACCAACACATTTCATCTCCCAACAGGGGAGATGACAGTGACTCTAGATGATGTTTATCAGATTCTATGAATTTTGATAGACGGATTGCCCATTCGGATGACTCCTTGAGATCAATGAATGACGGTGCTGACATGGAGCTTTGGGCACGGGGTGGAGATGGGGGTGGATAGTCCGGTGGAGAGGGTAGAGGGGGACTATCTTATTGGCAAGATTTTAGTACGTTGGTGACTGGAGAGGGGCGTGTTGGGGGTGAGGCATGCACTGTTCATGACCCTCATCTCCAACATGCTGCTACCCGAATCATTTGGTCCGAGGTTCCCTTGGAACCTACTGGAGGTAGTGTTTAGGCTGGTGGAGTGTTTTATGATAGTGCCATTGATTATGAAGTGGGGTCAAACATTGCTAGCACAACTTTATGATGAGCTGTACGAGGTCCGCTATCGGAGGTGTTGAGCAAGATGCAGAAAAAGTATTGTCATTGTTGTCAACACAAATAGACAGACCAGTTGATGTAGTGGACAAGAGTTCAGAGGTCAGTGAGATCATGTACAGTAAGTTTCCAGAAAAATAGAAGTGGCCCAGATTCAGAAAATTGAAGAAAAAGACAAGTTAGAAAACTATCGCGATATCGCGACATGTTTTCTTTCACGATTTCGTGACATCTCGAAGGAGAGAGAAATTGCATGAAAAACTATCATGATTTCACGACATAACGGAGGAGAGAGAAGGCGCAATAAAAACTGTCACGATTTCGCGACATGTTGGAAGAAAAGAAGCCAAGTGGAAAAACTGTCACGATTTCGCGACATGTTGGAAGCAAAGAAGGCAAGTAAGAAAACTGTCGCGATTTCGTGACATGTTCGGAAGAAAAGCGCTAAGGGCGAAAAGTGTCGCGATATCGCGACATGTCGGTTTTCACGACCCAAAGAAGAGAGAGAATGTACGACAACAAAAGTGTAGCGATTTCGCTACATGTTGGAGTTTTGCGGGTCGAAGCAGAGTTTAGATGCCAAGGAACAAAGGTGTAGCGATTTCGCTACATGTTGAATTTTCGGAGGCTGAAGCAAAGTTTAAATGCAAAGGCAAAAAGGTGTAGCGATTTTGCTACATGTTGGACTTTCATGGGCTGAAGCAGAGTTTAGAAAGTGCAAAGGGAAAAAGGTGTAGCGATTTCGCTACATGTTGGATTTTCGGAGGCCAAAGTGAAAGAAAAGTACAAGGAACAAAAGTGTAGCGATATCGCTACATGTTGGGATTTCGCTAGTGCATGAAGAGAGAGTTGTACGGATGCGAAAGATGTCACGATTTCACGACATGTTGCATTTTCACGGGCGAAAGGCAAAGAACAGTGCTAAGGCAGAAAAGCGTCACGATTTCACGACATGTTCCGATTTCGCTGAGGCATGCGAAGAAAAGTGTACGGTAGTGAAAAGTGTCACAATTTTGCGACGTGTTCCATTTTCTCTGAGGCATGCCAAGAAGAGTAGAAGGCAGCAAAAAGTGTCACGATTTCGCGACATGTTCCGATTTCGCTGAGGCATGCGAAGAAGAGTGCACGGAAGTGAAAAGTGTCACAATTTCGCGACATGTTCCATTTTCGCGGTGCAAGCGAAGTAGAGTGCAAGGAAGCGAAAAGTGTCACGATTTCACGACATGTTCCATTTTCGTGGGTGCAAGCCAAGTAGAGTGCAAGGAAGCGAAAAGTGTCACGATTTCGTGACGTGTTCCATTTTTGCGGGTGCTTGCGAAGTAGAGTGTACAGAAGCAGAGAATGTCACGATTTCGTGACATGTAAGGTTTTTGCGGTAGCAAGTCGAAGAAGCATACATAGAGACAGTTGCAGAATAAAACCTTGCAGCAAAACAAGAACTGTTACAGGTGGGGTTACAGAAATGCGACACGTGTAACAAACTGACAGAATCTGCAGTGGCCGACAGAATCTGAAGAAGAACAGGCAGAATATATTTTTATAATAAGACAACTGTAGTTGGGTGCGCAGTGCGGCGAAAAGAGCACGGGAAATGGGAAGAAGACAACGCGGCAGCATGAGTGCAGTCATGAGTCCGAGGTACTTCGGGATTTGTGCAAAAAGCATGCACTGTAACTGTAAGCGTAAAATAAGCGAGAAAAGCTTGAACCAAAAATAGAGAAAATATATTGCCAGAGATAAAGAGAAATACAGAAAGCACGGGCTATAATAAAAATAATAGATTGCAGTAAAATATACAAAACCCGAGAAAGCGCATGCGTGAGGTAGTGAGTCAGCAGTGCGGTGGCAGGCCGAGAAAGGACAGATGGCATAGGCTATAATAGCATGGCAGAAAGCATGGGCGGTAATAGTGCATCGGAATCAACGCAACAAAATGGAGGGAAAAGTAGAACCGTTTGAAATAAGCCGTTGCAATAAGCCGGAAACAATGAGCCGGTATAAAGAGATGTAAAAATGCAGTTAGTAGGGTTACTGCAACCAAGTTTCATTTTTGAAAACAAAAAGAGAGGTTGAGCAAGAGTGCTGTAAGAAGCACAGAAAAATACTGAAACTAGGGTTTTATACTTGAATAAATTGAAAGAGAGGTTTTAGTAAGAAATAGAACATATTGAGTCTCTAACAATTCTCCTTATGCTTCTATGAGATTTATTTTGAGTAAGCAATAGACCGAGTAAGGGTCTTGTAAAAGAGAAGGCATTTTTATGTCAATCTAAGATTCAAAATAAGAGATCCAAGTTGGTGCTTGGAATAAGGGGTTGGTGCTCCTTTCTGTTGTAGCAGATAAATCAGGGGTTGGTGCTCCTTCCAGTGGGTGCTGGTAAATGGTTTGTAAAGTTGAAGCTTTGCAAAGGCTGGATTTGGATTGAAGTCCAAACAGTCTATTTTGAGGAGTAGCCAAACCGGTGAACCTCGTTACATCTTGTGTTGTGTGTTGCTCTCTTGTTGTATTTGCTATATCTATTTTTGAGCTAGCATTATTTCAGCATTAAGTGTTATAGATTTAAATTTTAAATAGTTGCATTGATTCACCCCCCCTCTCAGTGCCATTGTGAGAATATCAATTGGTATCAGAGCAAGGTTCCTGAACTAGCTTAATCAGCTAAGGTGATCTTGGAAGAATCACAATGGCTGGTGGAGAAGGATTTTCATCCAACAAAGCCCCTTTGTTCGATGGAACAAATTACTCTTTTTGGAGACTCAAGATGCAAACTTATCTATGTGCCTTGGGATATGACATTTGGGAGTCTGTAGACAGTGGATACATAATATCTTCTATTCCTCCAACAGATGCTGCTGAGAAGAAAAAGTTTGAGAACAACTCTAAAGCAAAGAATGCTATAATGTGTGGATTAGTAGACAGTGAACTGATAAGGATCATGAGCTGTAAAATAGCAAAAGACATGTGGGACAAACTACGGAGCATTCATGAAGGAGATGGCAAGATCAAGGAAGCCAAGCTTCAAACGCATCGAGCTCAGTTCGAAGCATTAAAAATGAATGATGATGAAAACATAGAGGCATATATGTTGAGAGTCAATGGAATCATTAATGCGATTAGAGGACTCGAAGAGGAAATGGAAGATGCAGTTGTGGTAAAAAAGGTACTAAGAACTCTTCACAAAAGATTTAATCCTAAATTTTTTGCTATAGAAGAGGCTAAAGATTTAAATACTTTTAGCATGGATGAGATGCATGGCTCTTTGACTGCATACGAAATGAGAATAGGACAAACTAAGCCCACAGACAGAGAAGCTACCTTTAAAGTGCACAAAACTATAACAGCTAAACAAGAATCTAAGGATGAAGAATCTTCAGATGAAACAGAAGCAAACTTTGTTAGGAAACTAATAAAGGGAAAAGGAAAGTACAGAGGTAAGTTACCATTTAAGTGTTTCAACTATGGAGGCATCGGGCACTTTGCAGCCAAATGCCCTATGAATGAGAAAAACAAAAGTGGTGAAGGGTCACACCAAGAAAGAAGTGATTGGAAGAAGAAACCACATTTCAGAAAAAAGCAACTTCAAGAAGAAAAGCTTCATATCCAAGAATGTCAGCTCTTCTAAAGACTGCTCCGGTGAGGATTCTAAAGAAGAAGCAGATGAAGCTCTGTTCATGGCATTTGAAGAAAGAATAATAGAGGAAAAACCGAAGTGTAATGAGAAACCTGCTGAAGTTTATCTGGAAGGTGAGTTAGTTGTTGCACTTCAAGAACTGAGCTCAGAAAGGAAAAAGAATAAAAATATTTCAAGAAAGCTTGAGGATGCCAATGAAATAATAAACAGCTTGAAAGTACAGACAGATGAATTTAAGAAAATGTCTGAAGTTCTTGATGTACAATTAACTGTAAAGACAGATGAATGCAGCAAGCTAGAAGAAGACATTGTTAAGTTAAGGATGCAGCTAGAGGAAATGAATAGGAAATTGAGTTGTTATCATAAGTTTGAAGACAGTACTGTAAAACTGGATAAAATGTTAAATAACCAAAGGCCTTCCGGCATCAAATTTGGTTTGGGCTTCGATGAAGGAGAATCATCAAAGGGTTCAAAGGCCTTAAATATAGAACCCATAAAGAAAGAAGAAAAGATCAGAGTTGATCTAGAAAAAACAAATCATGTCAAAGAAAGCATTAATGCCAGACTCAAGAAGAGTACTGACAAAGATGGATTCACAAAAGTCACACATCCAAGAAGGAGAAGATTCATGGCTCCTACTTCAAACTGGCAAAGATCTGCCCCCAGGTTTAATCATTCCTTCTCTGGCTACTATTTTAAATGCAATGCTTATGGTCATAAAATTTCAAATTGTAGGTATAATATAGGACAGAGGAATTTCAATAGTAGAAATGTTTTTTCACCTTTGATAGAGTATGCAGTAGAATGTTATAACTGTCATAACTTTGGACATATTGCAAGAAATTGTCTTAGCTCTTTTGCAGGAAATAAAAATCAGGGAAGAAAATATCAACCAAATGGATTTAAACAAAACAGAAAATTTCTCGAAAAACAGGCACAAGTCAATGAAAGGGAAAAGGCTAAACAAGTATCCAAAACTACAGTCAAACCAGAGTGGAGAGAAAAGGAGCAACCCAAGGAAGAAAAGGAATCTTTGATTGTACAGACAACATTCAAAGCACAGAACAAATCTGCACCATGGATACTAGATAGTGGATGCTCCAGTCACATGACAGGTGACAAACAAAAATTTGAGAAATTACAGAAATATGAAGGTGGTTCTATAAAATTTGGAAATAATGATGGAGCCAAAATAGTTGGCAAAGGATCAGTCAAGATAAGTGATGAAAAAATAAAATCTAAAGAAGTATTGTTTGTTATTGGTCTGAAGCATAACTTGCTGAGCATAAGTCAAATTTGTGACAAAGGTCATGAAGTAATTTTTAAAAGGCAGGGTTGTGAAGTAAGAAAAGCAAACAGTGGGAAGTTGATAGCCACTGGATTGAGGACTTCTAGAAATCTGTATACTCTCTCAGAGACTTCAGAAGGATCTTGCATGATTGGACAGGAAGATGAAAGTTGGTTGTGGCACAAGAGGCTCGGTCATATAAGCTTTGACAATCTGGTAAAAATCAGCTCAAAAATGGTAGTAAGAGATATACCCACTATTGGAAAACCTTCAAATAGCATATGTGCTTCATGCCAAAAGGGGAAACAAACTAGAGCCACATTTAAATCAAAGGAGTACTTTACCAGCAAACCTTTAGAACTAATTCATACTGATTTATGTGGACCCATGAGAACACAAAGTTTAAATGGTGATAAATATTTTATGTTGTGCATAGATGACTATTCCAGAATGACCTGGATATTCTTTTTGAAGCAAAAATCTGAAGCTTTTGAAATGTTCAAGACTTTCAAAAACCAAGTTGAAAATGAAACAGGAAAGAGGATCAAATGTTTAAGATCAGATAGAGGAGGAGAGTTCATCTCAGAGGAGTTTGCAGAATACTATCAAAAATATGGGATCAGAAGATAGTTTTCAGTAGCAAGGACACCTCAGTAGAATGGTGTTGTAGAAAGAAAGAACAGAATTGTACAGGAAATGGCACAGACAATGTTGACCGAAAGCAAAATTGCAGACAGATTTTGGAAAGAGGCAGTTCATACTGCAGTTTACATCCAAAACAGATGCATGTTGAGGACACATGAAAGCAAAACCCCTTATGAGCTTTGGTTCGGCAAGAAGGCAACAACAAAATACTTCAAAGTCTTTGGCGAGCAAGTGTTACATCAAAAGAACAGAAGACAATCTTGGTAAATTTGAAGATAGAGCTGATGAAGGTATCTTTGTTGGCTATTCATCAAAAAGCAAAGCTTACAAATGCTACAACAAAAGACTAAAGAAAATTGTGGACAGTGTTGATGTTAAATTTGATGAAGACAGGAAACAAACTATCAGCTGTGAAGAAAACTACCCTATTTATAAAGAAGCTATTGAAGGAGATGAAGAAAAGGAAGCAGAAGAGAATCAGAAAATTGACCCAGATGACTTAAGTATTGATTCAGAAGTAGAAGAAAACAATAAATTCAAAACTAGAAGCTGGCAGAAAAATCATCCCAGAGAGCAAATCATTGGGGACCCCACAGTTGGTGTTAAGACAAGAAGAAGAGTAGTAAGTAACTACTCCCTGTTATCCAACATTGAACCCAAAAATATTGCTGAAGCAAGCATAGATGAAAGTTGGATGGAGTCAATAAATGAAGAACTTGATCAGATTGAGAAAAACAAAACCTGGGAATTAGTACCAAGGCCTACAAATAAAAACATAATCGGTACAAAATGGATTTTTAGAAACAAATTGAATGAAGATGGACAAGTTGTAAGGAATAAAGCAAGATTAGTTTGTAAAGGCTATGCTCAAGTTGAAGGGATTGAATTTGAAGAAACTTTTGCACCAGTGGCCAGACTTGAAGCAATCAGACTGTTTCTAGCTTTAGCAATCTACAGGAATTTCAAAGTTTATCAGATGGATGTGAAATCAGCATTTTTGAATGGAAATCTTGAAGAAGAAGTTTATATTGAACAGCCAGATGGTTTTCAACTCTGTGATAATCCCAACTTTGTTTGCAAGCTGAAGAAAGCATTATATGGCTTGAAACAGGCACCCAGAGCATGGTATGCAAGACTGGACAACTATCTCACTAAGCAAGGGTTCAAGAAAGGTATGGTGGACAACAATTTATATATCAAAATAGAGAATGACAATCTTATTGTCCTTGTTGTTTATGTAGATGATATAATATTTGGCAGCAGCAATGGTGAGTCATGTAGAGACATAGCAAATAAAATGCAGAAAGAATTTGAAATGTCTATGATTGGTGAACTTTCATATTTCCTTGGACTGCAAGTTAATCAGACTGACAAAGGAATTTTTATTTCTCAAGTAAAATATGTGAAAGAAATGCTGAAAAAGTTCACAATGGAGGATAGTAAACCTGTTAGCACTCCTATGATAACAGGCTGCAAGTTAAGCAAGGATGAAAAATCTCCAGATGTTGATCAAACAATGTACAGATCTATGATTGGGAGTCTGCTGTATTTGATAGCCACCAGACCAGACATCTTACAGGTAGTTTGCATGGTTGCAAGATTTCAGGCTAGTCCAAAAGAGACTCATGTGACAGTTGTGAAAAGGATTCTTAGGTACCTCAAGGGTACTATGGAGTATGGGTTATGGTATCCCAAAGGAAAAGACTTCACTCTGATTGCATATTCAGATGCAGATTGGGCAGGATGTATAGATGACAAAAAGAGTACAAGTGGAGGTGCATTTTATCTTGGAGACAGATTGGTAGCATGGCACAACAAGAAACAAGAATCGGTCTCTTTATCCACAGCAGAAGCAGAATACATTGCAGCAACAACATGTTGTACACAGATATTATGGATGAGACAAACACTGAAAGATCTGGGTATTAATTTCCAAGAGCCAATATCAATTAAATGTGATAATACCAGTGCAATTAACATCTCAAAGAATCCGGTTATGCATTCCCGCACCAAACATATTGCAATCCGGTATCACTTCTTGAAGGATAAAGTTGCAGAAGGAGAGGTCAAATTGGATTTTGTTCCAACTACAGAGCAAGTAGCGAGATATATTCACCAAACCATTACCCAAGGAAGTTTTTGAGTACCTTCGAGTAAGTTGGGAGTGGTCACATTTCCCAAGAACCGACTATCAATTGGGATCACATTCTCGGGGGGAGCATTTATGCCTATGTTTATAGTTTTGCTCACATTCATGATTTTTGCTAACTATAACAATATGTGTCTAAGAATGTTGTGCATAGACTCAGGGGGAGTCTGCAGCAGCCCTTTGGTATTATTGTCAAAGGGGGAGAAGAAGTACAAAAGAATTACAAAAAATTGCATGAGTGTTGCCAACAATTCCAAAGGGGGAGATTGTTGAGCAAGATGCAGAAAAAGTATTGTCATTGTTGTCAACACAAACAGACAGACCAGTTGATGCAGTGGACAAGAGTTCAGAGGTCAGTGAGATCATGTACAGTAAGTTTCCAGAAAAATAGAAGTGGCCCAGATTCAGAAAATCGAAGAAAAAGACAAGTTAGAAAACTGTCGCGATATCGCGACATGTTTTCTGTCGCGATTTTGCGACATCTCGGAGGAGAGAGAAAGTGCATGAAAAACTATCATGATTTCACGACATAACGAAGGAGAGAGAAGGCGCAAGAAAAACATATGATAATGATTTAGAAAAAGAAAGAAGATGAGAAAAGAGATGTCACGATTTCGCGACATCTCGGAGGAGAGAGAAAGTGCATGAAAAACTATCATGATTTCGCGACATAACGAAGGAGAGAGAAGGCGCAAGAAAAACTGTCATGATTTCACGACATGTTGGAAGCAAAGAAGCCAAGTGGAAAAACTGTCACGATTTCGTGACATGTTGGAAGCAAAGAAGGCAAGTAAGAAAACTATCGCGATTTCGCGACATGTTCGGAAGAAAAGCGCTAAGGGCGAAAAGTGTCACGATATTGCGACACGTCAGGTTTTCACGACTCGAAGAGGAGAGAGAATGTACGACAACAAAAGTGTAGCGATTTCGCTACATGTTGGAGTTTCGTGGGCAGAGGAAAGGTTAGATTTTTGAAGCAAAGTTTAGAAGTGCAAAGGCAAAAAGGTGTAGCGATTTCGCTACATGTTGGACTTTCGTGGGCTGAAGCAGAGAGAAAGTGCAAAGGCAAAAAGGTGTAGCGATTTCGCTACATGTTGGATTTTCGGAGGCCGAAGCAAAAGAAAAGTACAAGGAACAAAAGTGTAGCGATATCGCTACATGTTGGGATTTCGCTAGTGCATGAAGAGAGAGTTGTACGGATGCGAAAGATGTCGCGATTTCGTGACATGTTGCATTTTCGCATGCGAAAGGCAAAGAACAGTGCTAAGGCAGAAAAGCGTCATGATTTCGCGACATGTTTCGATTTCGCTGAGGCATGCAGAGAAAAGTGTACGACAGCGAAAAGTGTCACGATTTCGTGACGTGTTCCATTTTGCTATGGCATGCGAAGAAGAGTGCAAGGAAGCGAAAAGTGTCATGATTTTGTGACATGTTCCGATTTTCTGAGGCATGCCAAGTAGAGTGTAAGACGACGAAAAGTGTCACAATTTCGTGACATGTTCCATATTTGTGGGTGCAATCCAAGTAGAGTGCAAGGAAGCGAAAAGTGTCACGATTTCGCGACGTGTTCCATTTTTGCGGGTGCAAGCCAAGAAGAGTGCAAGGAAGCTAAAAGTGTCACGATTTCATGACATGTTCCATTTTTGTGGGTGCTTGCGAAGTAGAGTGTACGAAAGCAGAGAATGTCACGATTTCGCGACATGTAAGGTTTTCACGGTAGCAAGCCGAAGAAGCATACATAGAGACAGTTGCAGAATAAAACCTTGCAGCAAAACAAGAACTATTATAGGTGGGGTTACAGAAATGCGACACGTGTAACAAACTGACAGAATCTGCAGTGGCCGACAGAATCTGAAGAAGAACAGGCAGAATATATTATTATAATAAGACAACTGTAGTTGGGTGCGCAGTGTGGCGAAAAGAGCACGGGAAACGGGAAGAAGACAACGCGGCAGCATGAGTGCAGTCATGAATCCGAGGTACTTCGAGATTTGTGCAAAAAGCATGCGCTGTAACTGTAAGTGTAAAATAAGCGAGAAAAGCTTGAACCAAAAATAGAGAAAATATATTTCCAGAGATAAAGAGAAATACAGAAAGCACGGGCTGTAATAAAATAATAGATTGCAGTAAAATATACAAAACCCGAGAAAGCGCATGCGTGAGGTAGTGAGTCAGCAGTGCGGTGGCAGTCTGAGAAAGGACAGATGGCATAGGCTGTAACAGCATGGCAGAAAGCATGTGAAAGCATGGGCGGTAACAGTGCATCGGAATCAACGCAGCAAAATGGAGGGAAAAGTAGAACCGTTTGAAATAAGCCGTTGCAATAAGCCGAAAATTATGAGCCGGTATAAAGAGATGTAAAAATGCAGTTAGTAGGGTTACTGCAACCAAGTTTCATTTTTGAAAACAAAAAGAGAGGTTGAGCAAGAGTGCTGTAAGAAGCACATAAAAAGACTGAAACCAGGGTTTTATACTTGAAAAATTAAAAGAGAGGTTTTAGCAAGAAATAGAACATATTGAGTCTCTAACAATTCTCCTTATGCTTCTATGAGATTTATTTTGAGTAAGCAATAGACCAATAAGGGTCTTGTAAAAGAGAAGGCATTTTTATGTCAATCTAAGATTCAAAATAAGAGATCCAAGTTGGTGCTTGGAATAAGGGGTTGGTGCTCCTTTCTGTTGTAGCGAGATAAATCGGGGGTTGGTGCTCCTTCCGGTGGGTCTTGGTAAATGGTTTGTAAAGTTGAAGCTTTGCAAAGGCTGGATTTGGATTGAAGTCCAAAAAGTCTATTTTGAGGAGTAGCCAAACCGGTGAACCTCGTTACATCTTGTGTTGTGTGTTGCTCTCTTGTTGTATTTGCTATATCTATTTTTGAGCTAGCATTATTTCAGCATTAAGTGTTATAGATTTAAATTTTAAATAGCTGCACTGATTCACCCCCCCCCTCTCAGTGCCGTTGTGAGAATATCAGGAGGTAGAAGGGGATTGGGTGTAGCTACCTATTGTAGTGCTGGGGGTGGCAGCACATAGCTATGGAGCGACCATAGGGTTTGTCGTGGACCACTCAGGCAGAGATGGTGGATAGGGAGATAGGATATGCGGCTCTGTGGTATAGGTTAGAGGAGCATGGGTAGAGTTGACTATGGGTAGGTCACGTTAGTCACTACACTAATGCATTCTCATGGCTTGCTCCTAGGGAGGTGATCTGGCGGCCATATCGAGATTGTACAGCTTGGCCTGAGGCTGGAGAGTGGATCCGATGGGTGCAAAGGGGGAGATGGCTGATCGGGAAGCACGGGACCAAGCAAGAGTACTTCCCATACATTCAAGTGACTCAACAGTTTGGGGTGCGCCAAGGATTTACTGGTGATCCCTTGATCTATCGATGTTAGGGCGACGAGAGGACTCTGGCCTGGCTGATCATTGAGCCACTGGGTGAGGAGTTGGATATGGTGATTGATGTCCCCAACATGGACAATGTCGAGGTGACTGCCAAGTACGACCAGTGGTGGATGATGTAGCGATGACGGGATGAGGGGCCTCTAGGAGGTCTAGATGCAGCAGTAGCAGGTGGTGGGGATGCAAAGGCATCAGGGGAGGGTTGGGGGATCTGCTCGACGATGCGGATATGGTGGAGGTTGAGGACTTTGGTGGCGATGACTCAGGAGTTCCAGAGTAGCTGGATACACAAGACGTCTTAGAGTAGTGGGTGTTAGAGCAACATGTCGTTCCAGAGATGCCTATGCCTTAGGCAGTCCTAGAGGATATGGAGGCAAGGATTCATGCTGAGATAGCGTGATTGGATCATCTATTACAGAGACGAGATGAGGAGCACGAGGATGTTCTACATGAGAGGGATCTCCTACATACTTAGTTGGCAGAGTGGGAGAATGCATTGGCTACATACCACTGGTAGGATGGGGACACAGATGCTTCACAAGAGAGGGAGCTCCTGTAGATTCAGTTGGTGTAGTGCAATGACACATTGGTTGCGTACCATCGATGGGAGGTGGATTGGGTTTGAAACTGGTTGGAGTTAGAGGCAGAGATCATCCGCCTTGGTGGGCAGTTACCTAAGCTCACTAGAGGTGGATCGTCGCACCGCTAGAGAGGTAGCGAGACTGATCAGTCAACATCCTCTCATTGCAGATGGCTGGGTGAGGGGAGTGCTAGTGGGCATGATGTAGGGGCTAGCAGCAGCTGCCCTGAGAGGTCCCATAGGACCCACACCACTAGGGGTAGTTCTAGTCTTATTGATCCTGCATGATCATGGTGGTTGACGCCCTAGGCTTGGGGGTTTTTTGAGTTTTTGATTTTTTTGTGAGGTTGAAGGACCATTTTATTGTAGCTTGAGGGTATTTTTGGTGATATATATACATGACTTTCTTTTGTTTATACACTTGTCATGATTTATTGCTATCTTTATGCATAGTTATTGATGTTGATGTATGCATGTTTATTTATGAATGAAAATGTTTTTAACTATATGAAATGCATATGGAATGGATGAAATGATTTGTTGATATCTTGGTGGTGGCACCATAGACTTTATGGTTTTTATTGGCTTTCTATACTATGTGATGGCTTTGTAAAATGACTTTGCATGTGTAGTTTTTGATGGTGATGTAAGAATGAAATGTACCATAGTTGTGTTAAAATGTAGTTAAGGTTTTCTGAGACTCAAATGTTTTTAGGTTAACTAGCCAGGACTGTACATTTATCTCACAAGACTTTTGGACAAGGTATGAATCAGACTTGAGATTGACCAAGTTATTTCATATCCCTGTGTGTGCAATTGAGTTTGTTTATGTGGTATTTGTAAGGATACCGCCAGTGCCAGATAGGCTATCAACCAAACCTGCACTAAGGATCACCTAATTAGCTCCACTAACTTCTTTGTTGTATTTAGTAAGATTAATCTGCGGTGCTATCTAGGATACCATAAGCTAGCTCATACACATGCAAACATTGATTTGCACATAATTTAATGTGACAGATATATCGTCATGCAGGATGTTTGCCACCAGTGACTGATAAGCTATCCACCAAACCGGTACTGAGGATCACCTCATGACCTTTCGAATGTTGAGAGTTCTAGGGATTCAAGTTTGACTCCCTTATTTTCTTCAATTGTATTGGGATACTTGCTCGTATATGTAGTGATAAAAATCACTGTTTATTTTTGTTTTTTCTTTTGAGCAAGGGATTTGAATTTTGAGTGATGAGAATCACTTATTGCTTATGCTTTTTGATGTGTGCACTTTTGAGGATTTTGGTGTCAAACTTTGGGATTTTGACTTTTGCAAATTTTTTGATGTTTGCAACTTTTTGAGAACTTGGGATTTTTGGAGAATTGGGTAGGGAAGATGCTTGTCCTTTTGCCAACTCTCAGCATTCTTGGGGTCATTCACACAGGGGGATGAGCGAGATAACCTTTTCACTGTATGGTATCTTGGATTGCTTTGCAGGTGTCATATTTCATTCACACAACTTGGGAATTTTTTTTTATGTGTTTTAACTTGTGTTGGGATGCTACATAACAAGGTGTGATCCAAGTAAAATTCTACCTTTGTAAAATTTGTCTGAATTTGTACAGTTTTTTTTTTTTTGGCTAGAAATTTAAAGACAGCTGAATGACGAAAATCCTAAATACATTAGAAGACAACTGACTATGATATGGTGAAACTATGGATGGTGTTATTTTTTTGATGGACTATTGATAGAGTGGAAAAATGTGGAGAATGATGAAATTGCCAAGTAATTACAGTCTATGGTGCTTCTGACCCGTATGATCAACAAATGTGCAATGTATGTATGCGATGCCTAATGAAACTATTTTTTTGTGTTTTTGATTTTTGAAATATGCATGAAAGTGAGATGCAGATTTTTGTTATTTTTGATTATTTTGTTGTTTTTGAATTTTCTTTATGGTTGGTTTATTCCGCATGGGTGCAAACCAAGTGACTCTTTCGGACCCTTGGAGGTTTTGACCAAAGGGTTTATGGATACCTTTGGGGCATTTTGGGGTTGACCAAGCGATTATGGGAATCCTTGGGGCTTTTTGGTTTTGACCAAAGGGATTATAGACACCTTTCAAGCATTTTGGGGTTGACCAAATGATTGTGGGAATCCTTTGGGCTTTTTGAGGTTGACCAAGCGATTGTGGGAACACTTGGGGCTTTTTGAGGTTGACCAAGCAATTGTGGGAATCTTTGGGGCTTTTTGGGGTGGGCCATGGCTCTTTTAAATATTGAATGGCCTCAAATGACTGATGTTCAAGGGTTTGAGTTCCTTGATTCCATCAAGGGAGGCTAGCCGGTATGTTCAAGGTCCTATTTTACTGTCAATTACATAAGGACCTAACCAACTTGCCATGAACATGTCCCTTAGAATTTTGTTGGTTCTCTTTTAAGACCAAGTCACCAACTTGAAAGTCCTTTAGGTGAAATTTCATGTTGTATGCTTTCTTAAGTCGCTCTTGGTAGATACGCAAATGCTCAAGAGCATTGACACGTCATTCGTCAAGCAATGTAAGATGATATAATTGGGCTTGCCATGCAATGTGATCATCGATGAACTCTTACATTGATATGCGTAGGAAAGGTATTTCCAACTCGAGAGGTATGACTGCCTCGGAGCCATACACTAGTGAAAATGAAGTTGCCCTAGTGGGCGTACAAATGCTAGTGCGATAAGCCCAAAGAGCAAGTGGGAGTTGACTATGCCAATCCTTATGAATGTCTACGACTATCTTTTTGAGGATGGCAACTAGCATTTTGTTTGATTCTTCTACTTGCCCATTCTTCTGTGGATAATAGGGTGTCAAAAAAATGTGCTAAATTTTATACTTTGTTGTCAAAGCATGCACGTCTTTATTTTTAAACGACGTCCCATTATTCAATATGATATTGGATGGAATACCAAAATGACATATGATGTTATGTAAAATAAACTCCGTAATGCGGGTTCCAATTGTAAAGGTAAGCGAAATTGCTTCCACCCACTTGGTGAAGTACTTTGTGGCCATTATGATAAACATGTGATGGCCTGACAATGTAGGGGAGATCTTTTTGATTAGATCTAGGCCCCACTACAAAAATGGCCAAGCCGATTGGATCGACTGTAGGGCCTGAGAAGGTACATGTGTCAAATTAGCATGGTGTTGACACTTTACACACTTCCTTACATACGTGCATCAATCTTGCTCTAAATATGGCCAATAATAGCCCATGTGAAGAATGCGCTTTGCGATGGCCATACCACTGAAGTGGCCACCATAAGTACCATCGTGCGCTTGGGTGATCGCCCAAGTGGACTCCTGCTGGTCCAAGTAATGGAGGAGAATTCCTTCGTAGCTTCGACGGTACAAAATGTCTCCTAGAAAGACATGTTTTGTCGCTCTCTATTTGAATGATATTTTTTTGGCGTGCGTCAATCCAAGTGGGATATTACCTAGCTTGAGGTAGTCTCTTATGGGTGTATACCAATCCTACTGATTAGAAACCTCGATGGTATGAATGGCCAATCCTTCTTGAAGTTTGTCCTTAGCAAACACTGAGCAAGAAAGAACTTGTAAGAATAGCATTGTGTTGCTATTAAGGGGAATAGGGGAGAACAAGGACCCCTAGTTGGAGTGATTCAGACAATCGTGGATTCAAGAGAACCTATCTTGAGATGGTTCAATCTAGATCAGGTGGATCCTTGGCATTAGGTCAGAGCTTGAACGCTCCATCATGGATTGTGATAATGTTTTGACTTGAATGGTTGTCATATCACCAAAAATATCTTGCGGGATTAGTGACCCCAAGGAGGCCATAGTGTTTGCAAAATGATTCGATGATCGAGGGAGTGCCTCGATGTCATACCATTCAAGATTTACTAGGAATTTATCCACAAGGGCTTTGTAGTCTTGTAGAACTGGGCATTTGAATTAGAATACCTCTTTCACTTGGTTGATAATTAACAGCGAATCACCAAAGATGTTCAAGCATTTGATGTTCATGGTGATGGTTGTCTGAAGACCTATGAGCAAAGCTTCGTATTCGACATTGTTATTGGTGCACGAGAAATCAAGTTTAAATGATAGAGGCATTGGATCCCCTTGCGATGTGAAGAATATTATTCCTGTGCCACCCCCTTGCTCACATTTAGAACCATAAAAAAATAGGGTTATGTCGGCCTATGACTTAGGCTCATCAGAATCTAGCGATTCTGAGACATGGAAGACCCCATCATCGGGTAGCTCTACGGTTAGAGGCTGATCGTCTTCGAGAGGAGCCTCTGCTAGTTGATCAGTGATGACTTGACCTTTGATGGACTTCTGTCCAATGAATTCGATGTCAAACTTTGTCAACAACATGATCCATTTCACCGTGCGACTACTATGATAAGTATGACTCATCATGTATCACAATGGATTCTCCTTAGACACAACATACGTCATATTGTTTAGCATGTAATGGCATAGATTTTTGGTAGCAAACACCACTGCTAGACATAGATTTTTGATGTATGCATAGTTAAGTTCATAACTGACCAGGGTGCGGCTAAGATAGTAATTAGTCTGTTCTTTGTGTAGTTCATTTTTTGGGCTAGCATGGCATCCAGTGCCACCTTAGTAGCTGAGATGTATAAGTAGAATGACACTCGTAGTCTAAGTGGTGCCAATATTTGCGGCAAAGCCAAGTATTGTTTAATGTCGTTGAAGGCTAACTGGCACTCATCATCCTAGTAAAATGCTACCCCCTTGTGTAATAATTTATTCATGGGTCAACACTTTTCAGATAGCTACGCTATGAAGCTCTTGATTGACGTGACCTTTCTTTGTAGGCTTCTGAGCTACTTGATGGTAGTTGGGGGAAGCATTTCAAGGATTGCCTTGAATTTATGTGGATCCACCTCAATGCCTCATTTTGAGACTATGAAACCCAAGAGTTTTCTAGATGTGATGCCAAATATGCACTTCTTGGGGTTTAGCCTAACTTTGTGTTCAATGAGGCGATCGAGGATCTTGCTTAAGTCATCGAGATGATCTTAGCGTAAAAGAGATTTGGCCAACAAATCATCCATATAATCTTCCAAATTTTTATGCATGTGATCATGGAAGATGTATGTCATAGCGCGTTGGTAGGTGGCGCCAGCGTTTTTAAGGCCAAAGGGCATGACCTTATAACAAAATGTCCCCCAAGGTGTTGTGAACGCTATTTTTAGTTGATCATCGGGATTGATACAAATCTGATTGTATCCCGAGAAACCATCCATGAGGGAAAGCATTTCGTGGCCCGCTATAGCATCTACCAATGCGTCGATGCTAGGCAAGGGGAAATCATCCTTAGGACTCGCTTTGTTTAGATCTCAAAAATCAGTGCATATGTGAATCCTCCCGTTAGGATTTTTGACGGGCACCATGTTGGACAACCATGGTGGGTAATCCACGTAGATGACAAAATGTGCATCCAAAAACTTTTATAATTCATATTTGACCATTAAGGCCATTGTTGGGTGCATCTTACGTAGTTTTTGCTTAACTGGCTTGACTGTCGGATCAAGTGTTAGATTATGCGTGACTAGATGCGGGTCTAGTCCCGGCATGTCTTTGTAGGACCATGCAAAAACCTCCTTCTTCTCTTTGATAAGGGTAATGTAATCGTATTTCTCTTTGGGGGATAGACTTACCCCCAGCTTGATGATCTACGGATTCATTGGATCAGAGCCAATGTCTACGTCAGTCGTCTCCTCGACTAACATGTGGGACCCCTCCTCCAACTGGTGTGGAGTTGGGATCAGGTGGATATCATTTTCTAGATTTAAATCTACATTGGGAACGTCGGGTTCCTCTCTAGCATGGAAGATATCCTGAGTTGGTCCTGGGGTGAAATGAAGCATCTCACCGCAAGGTCAGTACTCTGATGGGGATGGTGATGAGTTAGCATGATCCCAGTCTATGGCATCTAGATCTAGATACAATGGCCATGCTAGATCAGTCGGATTGTGGATGGGGGTGGTTAAGTCAATGGAGATCATGTTGATGAAATGATTTTGGTCTCCATTACCATGGGGGTGGTGACTCGGACTTCCTTGGTGATCTTTGTGCTTTGGATCTGGCTCTGTGGGTATTGGCACAAATGGATCGGCCCTATGGGTGGGTAGAAGGATAGGGTCTACCCTTGGAACTGATGGCTCTATAGGGTCTCTGGGTGGAAGGTGCTCTCTGTATGCCCAAAGTGGCGGATGCAACACTTGGTCCAACTGTGTTGGGTTTAGGTGCCACCTATGCCTTGGCCCCATGTTTAGCTATTCAAACATGTCATCAATATCCATGGGGTATTGTTGTTGTCGCATATGATTGAGATATGCCATCTTAGTCTCATCTTCATAATCACTATCGGAGATCCATAGGCCTTCATTGGCTCCGAAAATTTCTTGCGACATGTGAGGCTCATCCTGCTCGAGCAAATTGATCTAGTCCCATCGGGGTTGTTCCGCTCTCTATGGGAGGACCTAATTTTCTTGAGGTGGCAATTGCTCGATTGGAGCATTCAAGGGGAACATTGCCAAGAAGCTTTCTTGATAGTCATCCATGGGGGTCACTTGCGAGTGATTGCTATCAGACTCGAAAGGGTCCCATGGTGCTACCTCATACTCTGACTCGTCTTCCAAAGATCCTTCCTGACCTTGTCTATATCCCTCTTGTAGGTGAGTTCTCAAACTTTCTCCTTTCTCGATCGAAGGGATGGGGTTGTTAAGGTCAACAAGGTTTGTCATCAAAAATGGGAGATAATCCCCCAATGTATATGTTGTGTTAGGATTGGCATATGGATCCCGTGCCAACCCATCCTTGTTGCCTATCCCTAGGCTTTGCATGTTCTCTACCAAGATGTCAAGGGGTAGAGGGTGGTTGAACCCTACTCCTGATTTGTCGTATGGCATCTGATATCTTGGTTGGCAAAGAACGTGCACTCCTTGTTCATATCTGCCCAACCCATATCCATGCCAATTACATTGGCCAAGATATCTCAAAGCAAAGTCTAGGTTGGAAAAATAGTTGACGTCCTCAGCAAAGGGCTCTTCATCTTCTTCCTCTTGTAGGTAAGGCTCGATGCCGTTGTCGAGGCCCCCATACACAAAATTTGTATGGTTTGGCGGGTAGCCTAGAGGAACAATAGTGCCGATGGGGAGGCGAGGTCTCCCCATGTCCTGCATGGACTCAAGTGCGGGTGTTGCTACAATGTTCCGCACTAGGTACTCCCCCAGGCCCGTATTGGCCATCTCAATGGTGATCGTTGGAAGTTGAGGGGGAGGGAATGGGAGTTCCTCCTGAGTCCACTCCATGTTGGGTGAACTAGGCATCTCAACTTCCATTCGGCTAGGCATATCCTCGATAGAGATGGTTGAGACTGATGGCGGTGCCTCTTCCAGGGGCTTCTTCCCATTGTCCTTCGGTGTGGCCACCGTAGGTGGCATCGTTGGTGAAGGACCAGATGATGAAGATGGACCCGGATGGGGATTTGAGGGACTTAACAATGGGGATGCATGTGGAATCAGACCTTGTTTGGATGGATTCAACTGAAAGTCCAAATGTGTCGATGGAAGGGTCGATTGTGGCATCAGTTGCATCGCATTGCAATACTTGAAGGGCTCTAAGTCTATCGGGACTACATGCACCTACCCTTCGAATGTGTACTTTAGGCATTGATGAGCTATCGAAGGGACACATTTCATGTCCCTGATCCATGACCAGCCCAACAAGATATTATAGGCCATATCACCTTCCAAAATGTGGCACAACATGGGAATAGTCTTTTGTCCCACTTGGATGGGCAAGACAATTGTGCCAATCATCGAGCATATTATGTCATTGAATGCTTGAAGAGTATAGGTGGAGGCCACAATGTGAGATGCTGACAACTTGAGGTGTTTCAATGCCACTGTTGTGATTATATTACTGGACGAGCCAGTGTCCACTAATACCCTCTTGAATGGGATCTCGTTGACCCGCGTAATGACGTGCAGGGGTGGATCCGCCATATCACCAGTCACTGATTTTAGCTCATCTTCTCTAAAGGTGATGACTGGCTCGATGCATCATTTTACATGTCCCACAAAGTTGTTGAAAGAATTTGCTTCGTGGGGCTGCAACTCGATGGCTTTAAGTATCTCCATTAGAGCCTCCCGATGGGGCGGTGATTGTTGTATGAGCTCGTAGATGGAGAGCCTAGCCGACGTGGTCCTTAAAATTTGGGTAAGTTTGGTCTAAATAGTGGCCATTGGTCTAGGTGGGGGAGGTTGTGTAGGGTGTTGTTGAGGTTGTGACATTGATGGAACCTCTCTTGTAGCTATCGCGGGGGCAGCTGTGCTTGGGTACCTCTTGTTCCGTGTCACTATACTTATCATCCCTACATACCCCTACATGGGGCAATTATGTGTCACCTCATTGACTTGTAGGGTCTTTGCCTACGTATCATGGGTAGGCAGGGGGTCTTTGAAGACCTCCATTTGTTGGTTGCTTGGTGCCACGGGATTATCCACCGCTAGCGTCTTGTTGTCTATTAGGTCTTGTACCAAGCTTTTGAACTTCCAACATGCATAAAGGTCATGTCCTTTATGTCGGTGGAATCTATAGTACAAGTCTTCCCGATAGCCCTTAGGTTTTGGCACGTTGGGGTCTATGGGTCGACTTTTTGGCAGGTTTATCAAGTTTGTCTGTGGACAAGCGGTCAAACAAGGAGTCTTTAGACTCTGTGAATGGTGTGAATTATCGCCTAGGGTGAAGCTGTTGATTTTTCTCTCACCTCTGATTTTCCCTTTCATAGCTGTCAAGAGGGACTTCCTGATAATTAGCCTTTTGGGGCTATGTTGTCTGTGCAGGCTTAGGCATGTTTATAGCAACTTGATTGACCACAGTGGGTTTCGGTTGCATGGTCCCTATTTTGGTGTTTTTGGGCCACTCTTTCTTTCGTGGCTTAGCAATCTCGCCATCCTGTATCTTGATCTCCTCAATGATTCTGGCTTGCACCAGGGCTTCCTCGAGAGTGGCATATTGCTACAGCTGCAATAGCACAAAGATCGATCTTAAAAAACTCTTTGAGAACATTTGGGTCAGGTCGGCCATAGGAGGGAGGTAGGGCAGCTTTGAAAGCAACATCCTCCACCGATTTCCATAAGTTGCCATGGTCTCTTCCTCATACTGCTTGAGGCTAGCTAGGTCACTTAATGACACCTTCTTCTTGGTATTGAAGGCAAAGCATTCGAGGAACGCGTCCACTAGTTGGTCCAGGTTACTGATGCTATGCTTTGGCAACTAAGTGAACCAATCCGAGGTAGGGCCTACGAATGTGGTTATAAATGTTCTTAACAGCAAAGCATCATTGTCCTGAATGCAAAAGCATTGGCTCAGGAATCTTGTCACGTGCTCTTGGGCATCTTCCTCCCCTCTAAAGATTGCCAACTAGGGCATTTTAAAGTGTTCAGGGTATGGGGGTGTCGGCACTGACGGATGCACAGGGTGACTACGGAGCTGGCGTAATGTGGGCTTTTGGGGCCCAGAAGTCTTGGTCTCCATAGACTCTAAGCGCTCTAGCAGCACTTTGTATGCATCGAAAGATTTGATCTCTTCCTCCTTTGTTTGTTCTCGTTGTGGGTTGCGGGGAACTTGAGGCCTATGGAGGGGTAGCCGGATAGCACCCCCTCTGCCTTGGTAGGGCATTTCAGCCTACTCTTCTTATTGCTCAAACTCCTCATAGGCTTCTTGAGGAGTTCTTGGTCGTGACCTATAAACATGGGTGGGTGCCCGAGGAGGGTGCCCATCATTGGCTCTAGGGGTTGTCTCCCACTCAAGTCTAGGAGGTCTTGGAGGTAGCACTTGATAAGGTCGTGGAGACCTATCTCGCACCAAGGGGTTGTGCCTCTCATATAGTTCTTCCCTATGCGTGAGAGGGGTTGGAACCCTCTCAGGCATAGTGTTCTGGAGCAACTCTTCTGTCTAACACTGAATGCGCTCTTTGCTAAGATGGTACAGGTGCTCTAACTATTGTTGGTCTTGCTCAAGCTGCGTGATTTGCGCTTGGTGGGTGGCATGTTTGGCAAATGCCAAGTCAATTTTTTCCATCGTCTTAGGTCTAGGAGGCCTAGATGCCTCTCCTACATGTCTATCTCGGTCATGGTGATCCAAGATCTCTATAGGTCGCTTCCCTCTATCGAGGTTAGTGACATTTACCCGAGGCTCTGGCCTTAGTGGGTGGCCTTGATAGTTAGCAGGTGCGGAGGCACATTGCTCCCATGTTGTGTATTACTCTCGAGGAATGTAGTGGTCTTCCTCGTGCTCCCTTTCATAAATGTGAAAGGGGCGGGTAGAGTTGGCTCACCCTGCTTGAAGAGCCTTGCACTCTGGATTTGGCCCATTGCTCCTGACAGTAATAGGGGGTAGAGGAGGGATGATGTAATCATGCTGCCCCTCCTTATAGACCCTATGATGTTCTAGCGCTTCATCACATGGTGGCCACTCATAATGAGCATCTAAGGGGCTTTCTCATCTATGTTGAGTGCCACATGTATGTGCTCCTCCTTAAAGGGCCTATGTTGAATGGGTGTGCCCCTCGAAGGGGTGCCTCTATAGTCCTGTTCCGTCATGGTATGATGTGGACTATTTTGTGGGTCAGGCCACCAAGGTGGTATGACCAAGTCCTTGGGGCTATAATGGAGGCGACTTGTGCCCCCTTGTACACTTTTTGCATAGCCTCTTCCCGTGATTGGGCTTGGCTACGGGTGTACACCATGGTGGTGTCTCTCTACAAGATATGTAGGTTTTTATCTTCTTTACAATTTTTTATGCTACACTAAACAAAAGGAACCACACAATCAAAGAAGTGATTATCTCGTTTATAGATTAAAGGTGTGCCCTAAATCTGGTTTAGTGTGTTTTGATTTTGTTGTGAAAACCTTGTAAAGAAAATTTTGTAGTACATGCAATATGAGGGCTCTTATATCTCCCAAAATGGTCGCCCCTTCGATATACCACTACCAGGTCGTTATACCGAACCTCTCAATATACCCGCCCTTACGTGAGGGAAACTATTGGTACACGAGAGCAAAACGGTATGTGGAACATAGGAGGTACGGAAGGGGAATCGCTCTATTTTTGACACCTACCATAGAAGACTTATCCTCATGCGTTGGGAATCACCCCAACTACACTTGGTCAGCTTTCATCAGGATTTACATCTAGCAACAATAGCGATTAGGGTTATGTATGCAAGAATTCAAGCCAAGGTGGTGATGAAATCCACCGTTGGTCTTGATCAAGTGTTGGGGTTTTATGACCAAATCCTTGATGTTTAGATTATCATGTGGTGTGTGGGGTTATTTTTACTTGTGCAAAGAAATAAATCATGCATTAATGCTTTTCTATGCAAGCAAAGAAACTCACAGAGACAAAAAACATAAAATTATAGATGTTCAGGAAACCTACCTCTTCTCTAACCAAATCGGATGCCTCTGAGTTTCTGCTCAAAAAGTGCAGAGAGAGCTAATCATCCTGATGTGGGATGAATAGTAGATCTGTATTCATCACAGGGTGAGACGAATGCTCATTCATCCCTGGGTGACACGAATTCCAGCTCTGTATTCGTCATAGGGTGGCACGAGCAGCAGTCCAATGCTTGAAGGATTAACACCTACAAGCAAAAACACAAGATTTTTGATCAAAACTTGATCCCAAAATTAGGGGACAGGGTCCCACCATGATTTCCACTGAAAGCACAAGGATACGGAAGCAAATGGCATACTAGGTGCGATGCAAACAAAAGCAAAACGTAACGCTAAGTCCTACGAATGAACGAAAGACTAAGATGCATGAAAAGGGAAAACAAGCGAACTGAAACAAGATATAAAGAAAAATGTAAAGTGCAGCCCTTTTTTTATTAATTTTCTCAAGATCAGGTTACAATACGTCTCCTCCCTTTTCAGGGGCCAGGAGCGTTAGATGTAGTTTTGTTACACCCCAAAACGGGATCTTTCGCGTGCCCACATTTGAAATGGGCGGACCAAATGTCACCGCCACTTGCATGAATATGTGCGTAGCTCCTTGCTGCCCCTCTGATGTCGATATCCTACATTCAGAGAAACAAAAAACGATTAGTAGCACCTGCGGATGGAGGGAAACATGCAATCCCCAAGGCCTCCGATTAATGCATGCATAAAATAATTAAAACAACAACTAAAACATATCAGAATCAGCTAAAATTTGGATAGAGGCATGTAAATGTTACCAGGAACCCACTGCAAAAGGAACAGTCAAGAAATCTATAGTGGATTTCTAATCGCTCCGGGGTGGGACGATTAGGACTGTCATAAAGCATCAGAAGGTGACCTCCTAAATGTCCCATCTAGGGGCCTCCAAAACACCTACAAAGTTGGGGTTAGGCAAAACGGGGCATTTTGAGATGACCCAGAAGGTCAGATTTTGCATATTCTTCCCCAATCGCCCTATATCTGAAAGCACTCCCTGTATGTTAGTGAAAGCAAAAAACCATGAAAACATAGTCAAAACTCATCAGAATGACATGAAATTTAAATGGCAACATATATGAATGACATAAAAACAAATGCAAGAGAAACAATAAGTAAATATGCTACAAATTTCTAATCATTCTAGGGTGGGGCGATTAGGACTACAGTAGTGCGGGGGGCGCTCGAGGGCAAGATACCCACCGTTTGGGGCTTGGTTTTGGCACCAATCCACTTGGGATGGGTCCAAAACCTCCTAGGGGGTTGTGTCAAAAAATTGGGTGGGGTATTATGGCCAAATGTTTGGGTTTTGGGTCACGATTGCGCTTCCAATGTTCACCCAATAACCTTCCTTCCAAAAGAGAGATCAAGGATGTAAGAAGCACAAGCGATGGGTGAGGATGTAATTCGAAAGCACTCCGTTGCTCCAAATTCTCTTGCTCTATTCTTTTTTGGGGTGAGAAGACTCACCATTTTATAGACCTGAAGGTCTCTTATGAATGAGCATGCAGAGGTGCCACTTGGCCATCATGCCTTGCCAGGGGGAAGAAGATTCCTCCCTGATTAAGGGCTCCATGACTGCCTCTTTGAGCTCAAAAATTCTTACTCGCACTCCCATGCATTGAAGGTGGATTTGAGTGGCGGATCTGAGCTGCCATTTGTCAAGGTTTGACCTTTTTGCCTATCAAACCTGCTATTCACCCCACCCTGGAGCGAATGTTGCTAATCATCTTGAGGTGGGGTGAATAGCATTCTAATCATCCCAGGGTGGAACAAATAAGGAGTAGAGTGCCTGAAAGGTGCCAAATTGACCTCTGACCTTCCAAAAATGTTGTAGGAGTGGTTAGGACCACTGTTTAACCCCTGAGGGATGCCCTAGGGGCTATGTATGTCAATTCGATCAGTGCTTGTCGTCACATAATCGGATTGGTGTTATTTTGGTGTCTAAAATTGCCTTAATTTTGAAAAAGGATTCTGCCTCATCATTTAAGGAATTTAGACCAATCAGTATGTGCAATTCTTTATATAAATTTCACTCTAAGGCTCTGTCTAACAAACTCAAGGGGCTACTTCTGAATCTCATTGATATGGCTCAGAGTGCCTTTGTGCTGGGTAGAAAAATCATAGATGACGCTATTGTCATGCATGAGCTTCTTCATTCGGTCAAGTATAGTGGTAGAGAGGTTTTCCTTTTAAAGCTTGACATCAGTAAAGCTTATAACAAAGTGACATGACCATTCTTACAAGAGGTGATGAGGAAGTTTGGCTTCAGTGATCGGTGGGTCATCCTTATTTCGGCTTGTATTTCTTCAGTTTGGTGCTCCATTCTAGTGAACGAATCGGTGCCTAGATTTTTTAAGTCTCACCACTGTTTGAGGCAAGGTGATCCACTTTTCCCCTTCCTCTTCCTCTTTATGGCGGAGGATTTGGGAAGAGCGATTGCAAGGTTGAGCGGGGAGGTGGATCTTCATCCAGCTCTCCCATGTTCGTCTGTATCTCATCACCAATTTGGTAACGATACTCTGATTTCTAGTGGTGCATCGGTATTTTTTGCCCAGGATATTAAAAATATCTTATTGTGTTATGAGAGGGCTACTGGTTAGGAGATCAACTTTACGAAGAGCTTTCTCTACTTTGTTAACACTCTAGAAGCCAGGCAATCAAAGATTGTGAATATACTCAATTGTAGGATTGCCATGTTGCCAACGACCTATCTTGGACTGCCTCTCTTTGTGGGGAGAATGAAAGACTCACTGTGGGACCCTTTGATTGAAATAATCCAACGTAAACTAGCCTCTTGGAAAGGGGTGTTGCTGAGCCAACCCATACCCATTTATTTCATGTCCTTATTCATGCTCCCTACTAAAGTAATGGACAAAATTGATCGTATTTGTAAAACATTCCTTTGGGCTGGATCAAATTTAAAAGGTAAGTACCACTTGGTTGCTTGGGATCATATTTGCAAGAGGAGAAAGGACGAGGGTCTTAATTTGAAAATAACAACACTTATGAATAGAGCCCTGGTTGGTAAATCAAGGTGGTTGGTTGCTTCAAACGCCGAGAGACCTTGGTGTTCTATCCTTAAAGTGAAATACAAATTTAATTCTTTCTTGTCAGACGATCTCTCCCCGAGAGGCTCCATTTTTTGGAGAATCTTAATGAATATCAAGGACTTTGTGAAGGCTAAAAGCAGGTGGATCATTGGTGATGGGAGAAACATCAAGTTTTGGGAAGACCATTGGTTGAGGGAAGAGTCGTTATTGGATGACCCAAATCTCAGGGCTCTTGCTTTGAAAGCGATGAAGGCGAAATTTAGGTTTTCCAATATATGCCTATTATCAATGGTCGACGTTTGTGGAATTATTTCCCTATTGGGTGTCAAACTAGAATGATTTGTTCAGTTGGCAGAGACTTTTAGTGGAACTTAATAGGTATGCGATTAGATAGGACGATTCCAGAGACCATTTGATTTGGAGTGGGGAAGCTGAAGGTGACTTTATTGTGAAATCAGCTTATTCCTTCCTTCTCTCGAAATATGAGGCTCCTTTTCCAGCAAATCTTATTTGGATTAAAAGACTAATCCCAAAGATCAATATTTATTTCTAGTTGGTGGCTCAAAATAAAATACTTTCTTTGGAGAATCTTCGAAAGAGGGGTCACATTATGGTGAATAGATGCTATCTGTGCAAATCGGACTAGGAATCCACGCAACATCTGCTCCTTAGTTGCTCGTTCACATGGCAGGTATTTATATTTATTTTTAATTGGTTTAACATTTATTGGGTGTTTCCAGGTACGTTGATGGACAACATCCTTCAATGGTGTTCGTCGTTCGTGTCCCAATGGTTATCTTGGTTGTGGAAAATTATGCTTCCCCATGCATGGTGGGGGGTGTGGAAAGAACGAAATGCCCGTGCTTTTAATGACGTTGAGATCGATGCTGTCAAGGTGGGTACTAAGATCATTAATAGAGTGTCGGAGAATGTCTTGTCTGCCTTCGTGGATAAATGGCCCAAGGCATCCTCATCCTTCGATGAAGTTGATTTGGAATTTAAATTTGGTTGGAGCCCTCTTCCTCGCCTCCCCCCCCTCGAACCTGATCCTAGAGAAAGAATTAAGTGGGCCCATCCGGCTCCCAATTGGATGACACTCAACTTCGATGGTGCCTCAAAGGGTAACCCCAGCAAGGCTAGAGCAGACGATGTTGTGCAAAACAAGAATAGCGACATCCTCATGGCATTTGATGAACCCATTGATTCCCAATCTTCACACTTCACGGAGGCTCGCGCAACTTATATGGGGGTGAAATTGTTAGCGGATGCTGGCTGTCAGAATGTGGAAATCAAAGGTGACTCATTGAACATAATCAAGATGCTCAAAGGGGAGTGTACACCTAGATGGAACGTTCTCAATCTTATTGCCGAAGCTAGGAGATTGTTGTACGCTTTTCAACAGGTGAACATTCACCATGTGTTCCGTGAGGGGAATGCACTGGCCAATATGTTGGCCAATTGTAGTGTCCATTGTGCTGCTTTTTCGGTGTGGAAAAACAATGTCTCGAATGACGTAGTCTCCCTTGCTAGGAAAGAGGCTCATGATGCTTTGTTTTTGTAAGGAGTCGAACATCCCTTTGGATCTCGTTGGAAGGGGTGTTTGGTCTCACTTTGCCCTTTGACCGGAGTTTGTTAGAATTTGTTTTTCCTTCAAAGCGTTGATTTTCTAAGTTCTCTCGGGAATCATTATGGTTATTAGGAATTTAACTCTCTCGGTTATTCCTAATAGGTATAATATTTTGAATATTGTTATTATGATCGAGAGTTTGACTGTATGTATAAGGTTGTAGGGACCCTTTCAAAACCCTCTCTTTAATTTAATACAAAAAAAAACTAATAAAAATTTAGTGCACCACATAATTATCGTTAAAATCCAACTACCAAAAATACTATTAAAAAATGGAGTTTCAGGGTTTTAATGTGATTTTAACTTCCAATCACCAAAAATACTATTAAAAAATGGAGTTTCATGGTTTTAATGTGATTTTAACTGTTTCAGTATTATCATTTAAGGAATGGATAAATACAATCACTCCTTTACCTACTATACTTTTCTCATGCAGTATAATTAATTAAAAAAAAAAACCGAAAAAGGATACCTGAATTGCACATTATTTGCCTATAGCTTTGTTTGGATAATTGTTCAAGTTGGTCAATTGGGTGGTCTCACCTAGTTTTCGTAATAGCCCAGATCAACCTTTGACTTTGTTAGTCGTTTATATTCTTTTCAGGTTTTCCAAGTTGTCTGCCCACGTGAGCCTTGCAAAGGCTATTCCTCCCTTCGAGAGGAAATAAATTTATATATATAAACACTAATGCTTTTAAGATATTTCCAGATATGGATAAATCCTCCACACCTCCAACGTGACACTAATTAATTAGTGAAGACTATATTATAATCTAAAGGGGTCTACGTCCTTGTTAGGAAAAGAGTTGGATCTAATGGGGGTGAAGAGAAGCTGAGCTAAAGCTTCCATCTAATGTCCAGATGGACGAATGGACACAACGATGCTTCGGCCTCCATCTACCCAATAAAACAAAATCATACCTTGGGTCTCGTTCATAGATGCAGCCTTCACAGGCAGTGGCTTTCCCATCAGCAATCTATCTCCTATACTTAAAGACGGAGAGCTCACCTAGTTGGAGCATAAGAGCACTGCCTGGAGATTCAAGAGAATCCATTCAGTCTAACATACTGTTAATCTGGGATTCTACAGTGCAGGAATTGACGAGCTCCTTGATAAGCCGGACAGCGAAGCAGAGGCGTTCCTCGCTCAGTTTTCACTCTCAAAAGTTGGATGGATTAGTAAATTCTGACTATTACTAATAAGAGATTTAAGTTCAAATCTTAAAAGAATGTTTATTTGTGCTAAGATAGTAGTCCTCGATACCAATTCCAAACCACCACTGCTTCTAGTGGCGCCCTCCCAGTTAAATAACAACGAGGTGCCATAAAAATCATCGGGAGCAGCCCCAAGATTTGCTAAGGTAGTAGTCCCGGTGACAATGATACCAATTCCCAGCCCAACATTTGCTAAGGTAGTAGTCCCCATGACAATGATACCAATTCCAAGCCACCACTACTCCTCACGTCCTTTAAATAACAACGAAGTGATATAAGAGTTATACGGGAACAACAGTAAGATTTGAAACCCTACTGTAAAAAAGGACTTTGGATGTAATAGACAACCACATAGCTTGTTTTCGTGATAACCACTATGGATGTAATAAACAACCACATAACTTATTTTCGCTACCCTACGATACCAATTTCTATCCATCACTACTCCTCACGCCCTAAAAGGACTATGGATGTAAGCGATAACCCGGTTTATCGTTTATCTCTAACATGTTGCCGACATAGCTTATTTTCGACTTAAAAATTTGTAATATATAAAGGTAAAATAATTCTCTTATTTAACTCACCTCGCATAGAACATTATTATCTTTAGTGATTATTGGTTTGTTTAAAAATTGTTGAAGTATATTATGGTATACCTCTAAATAATAAATTAGGGTGTTTTATGGTACACCTCTAAATAATAAATTAGGGTGTTTTATGGTACACCTCTAAATAATAAATTAGGGCAGAGTTATAGTTTAGAGTATGGGTTAATTTTCTTTTTTTATGTAAGTGTGAATGTGTAAGAAATACATGAGTGTAATGTATAGTTGTAATATGTAGGAAATTCGTAAGTGTTATATGAGTTAGTGTGCAAGTGTAAGTTGAATCTATGTGCACAAGTGTCTTGTATGTATGAGAAAAAATATGTAATGTAAATATGTGCACAAGTGTCTTATATTAGAGTGTGCAAGTTATAGAAGTGTAAGAGTCATGTATAGATGTACATATGTTATAGTGTCAAGTGTTCATCAAGTATGCAAGTGGCAAGTAGATAAGCCAAGAGTCACAAGACTCGACATATAGAAAGGAATAGTCAAGTATCCGAAGAGTCACACTACTATGGCTATATCATGGAGGCAATATGCCATAACAAGATGAAGAGAAGAACAATGCCAATCATAATGCAATAAGGAGAATGGGCCTTATCATTGTAAGAGAAAGTGAAGCAATAAAGCTTGTATATATTTGAGCAATTAATATTGTATGTTTAATACATATTCGTTAAGGCTATTTACATTCATATTTCTAGATATTATTGAATGTTATTTGAGTTATTATAAGCCTTGTTATACATATTTTTTTTCTCATATTATTCTACTCATCTCATTATTTTGACCTTATTATATTATGGATATGTTATATTCAATCCTATGCTACATAACTTGTAATATTTTATGGTAATATTAAGGTTTAAAAAGCCATCAATGGTATGAAAGCTACCATCAAACTTTGTCTAGATTGATAGAGTTTATTTTAACCACTATTATAAATTAATTTTATCTAGTTTTATAAAGTCGATTAAGAGTCTGTCCACTTTGTAGGAAATTAGACATAGACTCTATTGTAAGGTCATATTGAGTAGAAGAGGTTAGGGTCATTCCACTAGGTTGAAGGAAAACCAGTGAAGAATAAGGCTCAACTATATTGAAGAATTAGGAGAACCAACTTAGAAGAAAGTTGGTCATTTAGGAAAGAGATATCCTAACATTAATATTGATATTAGATTCTCTAGTAAGGAGGAGAATCATATTGGGTTCTTAGGTTTGACCTAATACATTATTGATTTTAGAAAGAGTTGTAGCAAATATTAAGCAACATAAGTGTGAGAAGATTCCTACAAAAAGTAGAGAAGAATTTCAAATTCTAAGAGTAGCGTATTGAAATATAGAAGAAAGAAATCATATGGAAGAAAATAAAAAGATAGGTGCAAATTGAGAAGAATTCAGAGCTTCTTAATAGAAGAAAGAAAGCATATAGAAGAAGAAGAAATACCGCAACAAATTGAGAAGCATTTAGAGCTTCCTAAGAGAAAAGAAAGAAAAAAAAAATAGAAGAAAAAAAATGATATATCAATCTTGAAGAAGGACAAAGAACAACCTAGCTTACTTTATATTGCCTCAAGCATTGGATTAGTATCTACATTGAAAGAAATGCAAGCCAATATAGAAGAAATATTGACAAAAAGATGTCCTTATTAGAAAGAGAGACCCTTATAGAGAAAAGAAAGAGGTCCTTATGAAGAAAATAAAGAGGTCCATATAAAGGAAAGAAAGCGATCATTATAGAGAAAAGAGAGAGGCCCTTATAAATTAAATAAAGAGACCCATATAGAAAAGAAATAGAGGCTCATACAGAGAATAAGAAAAATAAATAAGTCCATATAAAATAAAGAGTCACATATAAAGAAAAGCTAAATAAAGTGGCTAATGATTGAAGGTTCTTGATAAAGATAATCAACCTATGATGGAGATAGAGAAATATAAGGATTAAGATAAAGATAAGAAGCCATTGATACAAGGCTTAAGATGATAAGTTCATGATAGAAGGATAAGGTGACCCATATTGAAGGAAGGAAAGAAGGAAGAGACATTCATTCTATCAATTACAGAAAGAAGGAAGAGATGTCCATATGAGAAACTCTAGAAAGAAAGAAGGAATCAAGATCATTCAACCAACTCAAAATATTGAAGGTAGAAAGGTCATTCAATCAAATCCATAAAGAAGAAAAACTTAATATAAACATGTCATAAAAGAAACAATGTGAAGAGGAACATACCAATACAACAATGCCATAACAAAGGAAGATTACAAAAATAAATTAGTTAATAGTTTTTGTTATTTAAAACTGTTGAATGTTGTTTAAACATGGAGAGCTATTAGCAAGTTTAGCGACTTGTAGAGCAATAGAGTTGTGAAAGATCTAAAATAGCACAAAGAGTATTGTTAGAAGAAGCTATAGAAGAGAATCAAAATTTTGTAAAGGAAGGATTGTTGTCTGAATGACTTAGAAAAATAGTTGTAGAAGCTAAAGTGCCAAAACAACAAAGCAACATATGTAGCAGTGCTACATGGGAAGTCAAAGCACTACATTGGAATCCGAGTGCTATGTTGAAACCGAAGTGCCAAGTTAAATACCAAGCACCAAGTTGAAAGCCGAGAGGCTAAGTGCCATGTTGAAATTCAAGCATCAAGTTGGAAGTTGAGTGCAAGTTGAAATATGATGGAATAGTAAAATCTAATCATTACCACAGAAACCATCCATAGAATCATAATTCTATGCATTGAAGATAAATGTTTGTAGGGAATAATGCAAATTCCAAAAAAGGAGGAGCTATGTTAAACCTGAGAAACATAGTTGAGAAAGGAAAATTATAAATCTGAAATAAAGACACATATTTTTTGTCATGCATGCTTACAAGTGGAAGAAACTAATTAGCACCTTAGAGGTTGAAAGGAGGATAGATGGAGTGTTGAAGTGAATGGAGCAGTCATAATAGAGATATTACAACAAAATAAGGGCATTGAAGTGAATGTGAAGACCACATGATTGAAGCAATAAGAATTGAGGCATGTGCAACAACATAATGTTGGTAGTAGTATTATTAGGGTTTGTCACCTAATTTGAAGTTTAAATAAAGTCTAAGGTAGGAGAAACAAGGTATAATTAAATTTATTGAAAATATTTAAATTTTGAGTGATAAGTTTCATTAGTTAAAGTTTTTAGGGTTTGGTATAATAAGTCATAATATTGGAGTAATAAGTAATTGGTTTTTTTAATAAGTTTTGAGTGATACGAAATACAACTAGTTTATTTATTTTTAAAGTCTTTATGTTTTTTGAAGAATATTTTATTTGATTTTATTTTTGATAAATTTTAAAAATTGAAATTTTTTATGTTTATTGCAAATTTAAATGTTTGGGAGATAAAATATTTTTAACATCAAAATATTAGGGAAAAAAATTCAAAATTCATTTAGTTTCTAAAACCAAGGAGACATAAGGTTTACTACTCCATAGGAATTAAATTGAATTTCTTAAACCTAAGAGTTATAAGGTTTTCAACAAAGCATTTTTTGAATGAGTTCTACTATGTCTAAAAATAAGTTTTTCTTTTCTAAGTCTGAACTTTTGGAAGGACAAAATTTTTCTTCATGGAAAAACAAAATAAAATCAACTCTAATTGTGGAAAAATATTGGGATGTAGTTAGTGGAATAAAAACAAAACCTACTAAATATGCAAGATAAATTCAAAGATGTGAAGGTGATGCCAAAGTACTTATGATAATAACATTTGGAATAAATGATGAAATACAACCTTATTTAAGTGGAGTAAAAACTTCTACAGAAGCATGGAATACTTTATGCAAAATATTTGAAGGGAAAAAAAAAGCTACTATTATCAATCTTCAATATGAGTTATATTCCTTATAATTTAATAGCGGTGAAAGTATTGAACTATATCTTCGAAAGGTAGCATATATAAAAGCAAATCTATTAAATTTAGGAGAGAAAGTAGAATATAAATTTATTGTCCAAGTGATATTAAGAGCACTTAGAGAAAGCTACAAACATTTAGTCACATCTTTGCAAGTTTTAAGAAAGGAAACTATATTTGATGATTTAGTCAATATTCTTCAAGAATATGAAGTAGAAAACTTAGTCAAAGATGAAATGACTAACAATGCCTTGGTATCAAAAGATAATACACAAGGTAATCTTGCTTAAACTTCAAAATATATGGATCTAAATGGAATCTAAGATACTATAAAATATGTAAGAAAAAAGGTCATGTGGGTCAAATGTTCAACCACATTTGCATAACAAAGAGAAATATATTTTGGATCCCCAAAAAATACTAAGTATGTTGAAGGTTGAAATCTTTCCCAGTGTCATGATGCCTGAATATAGAATAAATTTATTGTTGATGTTAGCATGAAGCTTTTTTGCCGTGATAATGAGCAAAAGCAAGTGTCTAAGGTTATGATGTCAAAAACTAGACTAACTTTGGCCATGACATTAGCAAGCCAAAATTGAAGCATGGGATCACACAAAGAAAGGAAAGAAGGTGAAATCTTTGAAAAGTACTCGAGACCATGATGCTCAATATTGTCTCATGATGACATAAGTGCACATAAAACTAAGCCCAATACCATGCAATAAGGTCCAAAGTGTCCAAAATTGGGATGTGAGTGGATAAAGCTAAATTGCTCAAAGTTGGACCATCCAAGCTGTTGACATCATTTTTAAGCTAGAGTCTAGGATTGCATGAAATAAAAATAACATGGTAGAAAAAGTGCCTGAGGTTGGGATGGACCAAAACTATAAATTCACTCTAGAAGAACTCTACAAGAAAAAATAAGAGCCCAATTTTAAGCAAATTTTCAATTAGATGTTATTTTCAGACCTACAACTACTATGGTGATTGCCATATAGTTCCAGTTCATGACATCAAAGCATGAAAATGATAACTCTGATAATGCAACCCCTTGTAGAAGGCAGTTGCGGATCGATGGACTAAATTTAAATTTATACCAAATATGAAACTTAAGGCTTCCACATTAGCAAATTTGGTTTCTTGCTAGGTTGTTCTTCTCAAATGACCATAAAGTTGTATTCCAACTAGAAATTTTGAAATTGTAATCTATAAATATGAAGAGAGACCTCATAGAAATGGTCAAATTTATAGTCCTTAGCTAGTATCACTTTGTAATTCTATAGATAATCAATGAAGTGATAGTTGTTTGACCTCCATTATTATGCAATGTTTTTTGTGTGAACTTTGTTTTAAGTCATTTATATTACACTTAATTGTTAGCATATTTTTTTAAAGTAATTATACTATTTATATTACCTATTGGATTGCTAAGAATTTAAGTCCTTGGAATGGTTAAAGAAATCATATACATTCTCTTTAAGACATTTATGTTACATTTAGCACCTCATCTATTTTGTTAAAACAAAGACTACCTATTATATTTCTAATTGTTTGAATCCTTAGAATTATTAGAGTGAATATCATGATTTGAATGAATATACAATTGCAGGTGATAATGGCTAGTCTATTAAGTATCATGAAATTGGTTTGATAGCATATTACTCAGTGAGATCCAATGATGTTACGCTATATCTTGTCCAATTTTTTCTACTTTTATCTAACCCGTACTCCTTTATAACCTTTGATATTTTTCTATCCCATTTTCCAAATTTAATCATCTTAGAGTAACTAACCTTATTCAGAGGTTGAAACATAGAGCAATATTGATTCACCTGATTCCATACTTTGGTTAAAATCATCGAGTGCAAATGCCTTTCCATTATAATGGTAGATTTTAATCCATTAGTATAATTGTTTTTTTCATGCCCTATAGGACAAAGTGATCAAATTCATATCACCTTCTCGAAGAGATCAAGATTAGGTGAATAGTCTTGACCTCATTTTGGGATATTGTATGTTTATCTAGTAACTCCCCTTAAATATAGAACCCAAAATTAGATTATTGTATGATCATCAATTCTACTTGTTGAAATTTCATGATCTATGTATATGTGTCTTAGGTTTATATGATTACAAGGTCTATAATAAAGAAATTATAAAATACACCACCATTTGTAGATGTATTGAATCATAAGCCAAGGCATGTTGAAATCCTACTTATTAAGTCTTGTTCTCAAAGCACAAATTCTTCATCTCCTAGTTTATTTACACCATCAAAGTCATCAAGTCCTAAAATCATGGTTCAAAATCAATAATATATTACTCTAAATTTCCCCTAATGGAATACCACTAGATCCCTACTCCTAGAGAATGCTAATAATATTCTACCAGATTCTTTTAAAGCTCTTCCAACTTATGATGGCTTAGGAAAAATTACCTATGAGCACTATGACGATTTGGTGTTGTTAGCAGAAATCCACAACATAAGAGGTGAAGACATTATGGTAAAACTTCTTGTCATGTCCTTCCAAGGAAAAATACTTAACTTGTATCAAAATTTGAAAGATAATAGCATCCATACATTGGCTGACCTAGCTAGACCATTTGTGGAATAATTTAATGAGCTAGCATATCCCTTATCACTTCTTACCTAGTTTCATATCATAAAAAGACATCCTCAAGAGATAATTATTGATCTCAATATCATATTCAATAGAACATGGAAGAGAATCTTGTAGAATAACAGGCCACTATGTATTTATTATGGTTGGATGGATGTTATGGAATGGGAAGAAATGAAATGAATGTTGAGCACATTCTATAAGAGGAGATTTAGTTCATAGAGTAAGACAAGGACAAGATAGCAAAGTTGGCCTTATGAAGATAGATAAGCTAAAATAGTAATAGCTTGGAAGAGCAATTAATGTTCATGAGTTGGATCTTATGTAACATTTTCTATTACCCAATGAGTATGGTGTAGGATCATTTTCTAGGTAGAAATAACAAAATGTGAACCATTTAAAAGATACCCAAACCTTATAAGAAAGTTGAATCATATAGTATGGGGAGGAAGAAAAATCAAATGAAAAAAAGGGTGGGCATAGAGAAAATAAAAAAATAGATAGATATATTGAGAGAGGCTCCCTCAAAAAAAAGGTGGTGAATGAACACAAATAAAGAAAGAACCAAGAAGTAAGGAAGAAGTTTGAAATTTCATAAAAAAAGGAGGTTTGGAAGTGGTCCAGAAGAGAGGCATAGAAGAGATATCTAGAAATCTAGAGAAACAAAAAAGAGGATGGAAAATATAGGGAGCAAGGGCATGAAACCATTGTTATTAATCATATTCTAAAATGAATTTCAAGAGTCATGTTGGCCTGATTTATTAACCCCTTATTCTGTATATCCTATGGGCTTGATTACAATGATACATAATATTTTGTTTTTTACTATTTGTGTGTGTTGAGGTGATATTATTTTCTTTATTGAATAACAAATTGTAGACCAATATAAAATCTAGTAGGTGGAGGTTGTAGGAGAAAACAAAGACACTTCACTAGAGAGTAATTGAACATATTAACAAAATTTATTGTGAGAAATTAGCATCTTGAGAGGGGTCACCTTACACCTTCAAAAAATGACCATCTTGAATAATACATCATATGTTTTTACCATCATATAAAGATCTTGAATGTATGCTACCATAATTATTGTGGTATTAAGCAAGGGTATTTGTTACCTAAGGAAAGAAAGTGTCATACGAAACAAATTTTGTTAAAGGATTCTCCATCTCTCCAGTTGAAGAGGTGATGGAGATAATAATAATTTTATTTACTTTCCATTGAGCCTAGTAATTGTTAGCTTTTGAGGCTGAATACTTAAGATAAATTAACCATAATATATCAAATAAAGTAACCAACCAATGTCTATAATAATGGCAATATTTTGCAAGTATAAAATACAAAAATAACTCTAATAACTACTCATAAATATGCCATAAACAAATGCTCACGAAAATGGTGCCATAGCTCTGTAAGTACCAAGTAATGTTATTACAAGTCATGTCATATTACATCTTCACATTACTCTCTATATATAATGTAATGTGACTCTTCATATGGAGCACTCTTGGCCTTCACACTTATGGACTCTTCAACTCCCTATTCTATGGACTCATGTACACATGGACTAATGTGCACATTTACATTACCAAAATACTTTGCACACTTGTGTATTTATTACATTAAATAATAACTCCTAATCTAAGACTCACTTTTCTAATCTAAGCATGAACCAAATAATGTAATATACTCCAACAACCCCCCATATTACATTATTTGGTTATTGAAGACTTTAGTCTTCAATATGGATCTTCATTCTTTAACTCACTTTGCACTGTATGTATTCTTGACCAGATTATTTCTCCTTGAGCTTGTATTTATCATTAGTGTTAGTTTGTAAGTCTTTATATGATGTTGTACTATTGGGTGATTCATGCAAAACACATTTCTCTTTGCCTTTGTCTTTGAAGTTATGAAGTTTATTTTGTACAAAATATTTTTAAGATTCACTTATGGCATCATGATAATAAGATGGAATTGAATCATTTATATTACATGAGGAATGAAATACTTTTTCTAAGAATGATTCACTCACTTTTTCCTTCCTCTTAAGAGATTCAATTAGCTCTTGCAGTTTCAAGTATTTCTCTTTGTAATGCCTAAATGTAAGTAGTGCTATATAAACTATGTTTGCAACATTCAAGCAAACCATAATACTGTTAGAAATATTGAGTTTTTTAGTGTAATATTCCATTACTTGGGATACTTACCATTTACTCCACTAGGTAAAAGAGTATTTACATTTATATTTTACTATCTAGATATTTATTCTTCTATCCTAGGTTAATCTCTAAATATCCTAGGTTAGTGGTTTGGTTAGACTTATCTACCTAGGTTAGTGGTTAGCATCACGCAACTCCCTACTCTATTGTTAGAGGGTAGTTAGCATTATTTCCTAATGCTATTAGTTAGTCTATTTATTTAATCATAGACTTTATATTGTAATGGTTAGTTGATTAATTTGATCATTGTTTTTTTGCTCATTGACTTGATCACATTGGCATCAGAGCCAGGTGGCCTAATACGAGCTTCGCTCGTTCCACCCGACCTGGACCTGGCATGGTCTTTGAGGGCCCTGTTGGCCCTTAGGACCTGCATGAATCCCTAGGCGGGCCCGTAGGCCCACATCACCGGGCGGCCACGGGAGAGGCCCGTAGGCCCACATCATCGGGCAGCCACTGGAGAGGGCCCGCAAGCTCACATCATCGGGCCACCACGGGAGACGGCCCGTAGGCCTAGACAGATATGACAACATTCTATTGTCCAACCTGTCAGGCCTGACAGGCTGACATAGGAGGGCCGACGACCGACCCAACCCGGGCACCGCGTGAGAGGAGCCCCCTATCAGTGACCAGAGATTTTTTTTCTTCGGCCCGACCACAGGACCCAAAGCCCTCTTCTAGGTGGCGATCGAAGCGACAACCGGTGACCGACCACCTAAGGAGGGCAGGTGTGCCCTCCCTAGGTGGCGATAGGACTGACCCACCGTCCGACGATCAAAATCTGAGAGGGCAGGTGACCCTCCAATTTTTGGTGACCAACAAGGCGACCAACGACTGGAGCCCAGGCAAGAGCGCCCTAGCTTGAAACACGTGCCATGTGTCACATGCACCTAACAGACCATGCAGACTAGAAGGACCCACATGCACCCAAGCACATTTCTTGAGGCACTGACATGGACCACTCATCTGGTGACACGTGGCAACCAGACGTGACCTCAGGCATAGATCTCGAGGTGCTAACGTGGCACTACCATTGGACAATGGACTAGACAGGACACATGGCGGAAAACCACTAGACTAGACATGTGGCGTACAACCACTGGATGATAGACCAAACAGGTCATGTGGCGGACAACCACTGGATTGGACACATGGCGAAAAGCCACTGGATGATAGATTGGACACGTGGTGGCCATGTGGCGGACAACCACGTGTGCCACCTGACACATGGACCCCTCCGGCCATGCCATGTGGGCAGCAGCAAAAGGGGTCTGACAGACCTTGATTGCCCGTAGGCAATCAAAGAGCACTGTGTGCTCTGTTGCTTTTAAGCAACATAAAATTGCCCACATGGGCGATGTGGGATAAATCCCACTCATTTCCCCGCCACTCAACAGGGAAGCCTTCAAGGTGAAGGCGCGCCACCTCCCTTCCCGTCGGGCCAGCTAGCCCGACCGACGGAGGGGCCAGCGCTAAGGCGTTGCCCGACGGGAGGTCGGGAGTTCGACTCCCGTCGGGGCAAAAATATTTTTTGCCACAAGGAGCCCGCGGCAAGAAAATCCAAGGTTATTCAATATTAAAAAAAAGCTTATTTTTTAAATTTTTTTTAAGTTTATTTTTTTTAATTAATTAAGCTTTAATTTATTAAATAGTAATTCAATATATATATTTTTTAAAGTTATTTTTTTATCAAAATGCCTTTAAAACTAAAATAATTTTTACTATTTATAGATTTTAGAAATTACATAAAGTTAATTTTTTTTTAAGAAAAAAAGGGTTATATTTTTTTTGCAATTTACAAATTTAAAGGAGCTTTTGTTTTTTCTCCAAGGGAGAATATAAGACATAGAAGAGCACCTACTTTTATTGCAAATAAGAAAACCTTAAACTCTTCTCAACCTTGTTAGTTTTGCAAAATCCAAGAGGGACAACATCATAGACATTTGATTCTTTCTTGCACAAATAGCAAACAAGGAGACTGAAATTTTTTGTAAAATTCAAAAGGCAAAGTGTGCATTTGTTTTCTTCGAAGGGGGATATAAGACATAAAATTGCACATTCTTTTTTTCAAAAAATTGAGAAGAAATTGTAACCTTGGGTCTATCAAAAACTAAGTCATGTGTCGACTAGTTCTGGAAGCCTTTCAAACGCGGGTCGTGTGTCGACTTGTCTTGAAAGGAGTGCTCAAATTGTTAATTTTGCAAAATTCAAGGGGGAAGACAACCATGTACTTCATTTGCAAAATTGGAAAACAAAGTAGGAGACATAAAAATATCATTTTTTGCACAACACCAAACACACATTTTGTTGCAAAAATTTAAAAAGGTGCATTTTCGATTTTACTCGACACCTTTATTGGAAAATTAGGTGCATTTTCGATAGACACCTAGGTGATAAGAATTTTGTGGGCATTCTTGTTTGATTATTGAATTATTTATTTTGCAATTATAAGTCATAGAATCAAGAACACACTCAACCCCAAAATTCCACAAATTTGTGTAAATCCTTGCACAGATTTAAAGCCAAAATTACTTGATATTCTCTCCTAAATCAACAAAACCCCTAATTCACTCTTATTTGTTTGGATTAATTTCCTCAAACTTCTCATCCTTATTGAAGGGTGTTAAGGCAAGAGCCATTAAATACCTTTTGAGAGTGAAAGAAAGAACAAGTTTTTTTTAAGGAACCTTGAAAGTAGCAATCCTTTGCACTAAGGGGGGATAATTCCTTTCTTCCTTCAAACACAAGTCTTGACAAGAGGGAGATAAAACTTATAAAGGCAATCAGAAAATTCCAAGTCATCAACATTAAAACTTTTATTTTAGACTTCATAATAGCAATCATGCTTGAAGTACTTACAATAAGAAAGGACAAATTGGTGAACTTTTTTGATCAAATTGCCTAGAAAGCATAGTTTTGCACAAATTGTAAAAATGACAACCAAGACACCATTCAGTGTTGGTTTCAAAACAAGAAAAACTAAAATGGCAAAGGCACAACACAGAAGCCATCTTTCTTGTGAAGTGTCTCATTCTAATTCTATTTCTGGTTCAAAGATAGCACAAGGAGTGCTCATTGCTAAAACAGTTTTGTAGAGGGAAAACACATGTGTCCCTTGGGAAAAAACACCATATTTTCTCTCTTCTTTTAGGCTTCATAAATAGCATAAGTATTTTGTTTGAAGACCTTGCAATAAGGGGTGCTTGTACCTCTTTTAGGCTTCATAAATAGCAAATTCTAGGTGTTTGAAGTACTTGTCATTGATGTCAAAGACAAACATATCTTCAAGGATGAAATATTGATGTCAAAGGCAGAAATATCTTCAAGGATGAAATGTTGAGTTGTCATTAATGTTCAAGGTAGATATCTTCAAAGGTGATTTAATGTTGTCAAAGCAAAGGTGATTTTATATGCTTTAATATTTAAATAAATATTTAAATATTAAATAAGGAGGTTTATATTTAAATCAAAGGATTTAAATATAGTTTAAAAGTTTAAATATTTAAATGTTTAAAAATTCAAATGATGGGCCGACCTCCTTGAGCGCACCATGCAAAAGAGTTTGAAAATTTAAAAATTTAAATGTTGGGCCGACTTCGTTGGGTGTGCATGAAAAAGCATATAAATATGAGCTCCTAATTCACTTTGGAAAATTGCATGGAATTCAAAGAATATCTATCGAGTAGAAAGAGGTAGCGAGCAAAAGGAGGGAGTAGAGGAGCACAAGTTTGGTAGTGATCAAAAGAAGACTTTAACCATCAATTCATGCCACTTCTATCCCAAACGAGTGGTTAGACTAGTCGATAACCTAGCTCATGCTAAGGCAATGCTATGTAGAAGGTTTAAGGGTTGAAACCCCTTGATGCCTATTTTGGTGTGTTTTGTTGTTCGAGGTAGCACAAAGATGAAGTTAAATATTATATCGTGCCCCTTTGGTTTTATCCATTGGGTTAGCCCAGTCGGTTGCTTAGCCCGAGCTAGGGTTCTGCATTGTAGAAGGTTAAGGGGTCGAATCTCTTTGACACCATTTTGCTGAAGAGTTGAATATAGAGCAAAGAAGGAATTAAATATTCACTAGCGCCTTTTGGTTTCACGTGTTGTGTTAGCATAGCTGGTCAAGAGCCCATTTTAGGGCATTGTTCTTCTAAAGGTCAAGAGATCGAATCCCATCTATGGCTATGCAAGGTATTTATAAATTTAATTTTATTAAATTTGATAGAAGGAGAGATATAAGGTATAGTATTGTGATTTGATTGTTGCGAATGATAAAAAGGGGATATATAAGGTGTAATATTATGATTTCATTTTTGCAAATGATAAAATGGGAAATATAAGGTGTAATGCTATGATTTGATTTTTGCAAATTATAAAAGGGGAGATATAAGGTGTAATGTTGTGATTTGATTTTTGCAAATTATAAAAGGGGAGATATAAGGTGTAATGTTGTGATTTCATTTTTGCAATTTAGTAAAAGGGAGATGTTGTTATTATAAAGTTCTTTTTTGCAAATCATATAAAGAGATATAAATGAGATGTTGTTCGAATAAAGCTTTATATTGTAAATTTTAAAAGGGAGATATAAGGAGTTATTTTTGAGCTTTATTGTGCATGTTTTTGAAAGAAGTGATAAGGGTTTAAAGTGGTTGATTTGATATTTAAATAAAGAAGGGAAAAAGAGAATTATTGACTAGATTTAAAAAGCACATGCAATAGGAAGATCATCATTACTGAGGTAGATTTGAAGGGCACAAATTTGGAACAAATCAAGGTGTCAAAGAATATTAAGTGCACATATTCATAGGAGGTGGGGCATGGAGCAATAGTCATGAGGGATCTAGTAGTGGTGATATGGCTAGGCTATGAGAGGAGGTGGCACAACTTTAGTCTTTAGTGGGGACCTACCAAACTCATTGTTGATAAGAGTAAACTTATACCGATGAGTGGGAGTATAAGATAGTGCACCTTAGGGGGCACTTACTAGCCCTTCCATATACTAGTGGATCACACCAGAGTTGGAGGAGTATTATAGGACAATATTCGATATGGATAGAGGTGCCTAGATTTGGACGGAGGTCAGATAGGGTAGGGGGTAGCAGGTGTGGGGGTTATTGGTATGCTATGACTGAGGGTTGGGGCGAAAGTCATAGTATCGATCCTGTGTGACCATGGTGTTTGAGACTCTAATGGATCTTTTTATTATTTTGGGATTTATAAGGTTGAAGGACCCACTTTATTATAGCCTATGGGAAGTTTATATTTTTTTTGGTAATTGAAAGTTCTATTATCAGGGTTTTGACTGGGTCCCAGTCCCAGATGTACAAAAACCTTATGAAAGGGTGTAGGACATAGTTGTCGTAGAATTTGTTAGAGAGGAGAGAAACCATAACAGAACAAAGAAATCCCTCATAGGGGATAGCCGAAAGAAGAGGCCCACGCAAGGGAAAAGATGTTGAGATAGTACAAAAAACTCACCCACGCAAGGGCAGTCAAACCCAACCCACCACAAAAAACAACTCAAAAACATACAACCCATAAGGAGACTCGGGGACCAGAATACAAAAAACTCAGACAAGAGAACAAACCAGTAGTCACAAAGAAAAAATCTTACCCCTATGGATCAGTTTCTAGGGAGAGCTCCTTCCCGCTGTCAGAGATCTCCTCCAGGTAATGCTTGAGGGCCACGCTGGTGCTTTTGAATGCTGTGATGAAGCACTTGATGAACATCCTAACCATACGATTGGAGGCATCTGGGTTAGGGTCAGAATTCCTGTTGTTGTCATCAGGGACATCCATAGGGGATATCTGGCTTGACTCCGTTCTACTCCGTTTGGTTCTCATATATCGTCGGACCCAAGGAACATCGTCACTTGCCACTCTACATTTTCCCGACGCCGTATTCTTAGAGGGAGGGGTGGGTTTAGATGGGGTAGTTTTCTTGGATGGAGGAGTGGTCTGCTCTGGGGGAGGGGAGGTGGCCTGCTTAGAAAGGGAGGTAGACTTCTTAGGAAGAGGGGTGGTCTACAGAGAGGAATCCCATTTCAAATTAGGGGTGGGGAGGTCAAGACCCAAGTCGCTAACAAGGGGTTCGCTGGGGAACGAATTGTTCGACGACGAGGACGACTGAGGAGCAAGGGAGCTGGATTTGAGAGGGGTGGTAGCCAAAGGCGGGTGGGTTACGACATGGTGGAAGAGGATAGTAAAGAGGCCCTAGTGGGAAGGAGGGGTGTGCTTTTTACGAGCAGCCATAATGGTGAGCTGGACAGAACGATGGAGGAAAGCAGGGATATTCATCGGCTTGTAACCACAAAAATGGTTAACCAGAGCCAAGTGAAAACTGGACATGGGCTTGGCGGGGTCATCGCATGCCAGGTATTGGATGAGCGGAACAGCAATGGCAGACCACGGGGAGGGAAGGGAAAACCGGTCCAGGGAAACGCCAACCCATCTGAACTCCTGATAATTGGGAAACCCCTCTAACTCGGGCTCCCAGCTGTGTTTTTCGTGGCGAACACAACGACCAGATAGAGGGAGGTCGAACACCTCAGCGATGAGCTCTGGGGTAACCTTGAACCAAATGTTTTGAATAATGACAACGCCATTCTTCCACGTCCTCATGAAATTCGTAGAGATGTCAGCCTCGGGGCCTTTGAATTTGTTAAGGAATGGGGTCAGCTTGAAATCTTTCAAGAAAGGGCTCGACAGGGGGTCGAGCTGTACGAAGCTGGGCTTGAGGAAAGCCATAGCAACAGGGATGTGGGATAGGGGGGAAAGATGAAGAAAAGATAGCGACCGGGAGAGGACAAGACAGACTAGGTAAGGGGATAAAGATAGCTACATATAGGGCCCAAAAGATAGCTAGGGGACATGCCGGTCCGAGCGAGGAGGGGACAGGTGGCAAGGCGAAGGATAAGGTAGGGAAGGGTGCCAAACCTTGGGACCAAGATCTCACGGGAGGGTGACAGGTAGCTAAAACACCAATTTTTGGGGATGGTGAAGGACAAGGCGGATTAGATAGGGGCAGCAAGAAGGACGTTGGGAGTGCAAAGAAGGCATTGGGAGGTGGGAAGGATAAACCCAAAAAAATTGCTAGGAGGGGAATAATTGGAGCAAGCATGGAAGAAAAAGCTCACATGCCAATGAGAGAAAGACCCCTTGCTGGAGCGACGACGCTTAGGTTCTCGAGCAGACCTGAAAATAGAAACCATAGAATTAGTGGGGTTGGGGGGACTCATACCTAACCTGTCTATCATTATCCACCACATGGGAGACACCTGGCGGGTTCTCATAGCGTCACACCGACATGGGAGATTGATTCAGGCCCAAATTGGCCAGCTTTTCAATAAGCTGATTGGCTTCGCAGTAAACATGGGCCGCAGACACGTACACATGCTGATCAATGAGCATATTGCTTTCCTGAATCAAAACATGAATGTTCCAAGGGGGAATTTTGTCGGTGTTAATGTACCAGATAATGTTTAAGGAATATCCTTCAATGAGGAGACAAATATGGGAGTCTTTGATCAAGTGAAGGTTGTGCCACAATGCCCATGCCTCAACAACATTGTTGGTTTGATGATCTAGCTTCTCTGCAAAGGCGATGACAACCACACCCTTATGATTTTTGAAGACTCTACCAGCTCCAGATAAACCCAGATTCCCTTTAGAAGCACCATCAAAATTTAACTTTAAAAATCCCACTAGGGGAGGACTCCAATGGGCCAGCTATCAAGGATGGGAGGAGGGATGGGGGGTGTTCGAAATGGGAATGTGAAGGGATTGGAGAATCTCCCGATCAACATTATCTATGGGGGAAGGAGACCATTGGAGAAGCTAGAATTTTTTAGAATCATAAGAGAGGGCTCTAGTTGTAGTGGAAATGGCATCAAGGTGAGAAGTGGTGAAGACTTTGTGATTGCGCTCGAGCCAAATTTGCCATAAGATGTGGTGGAGGCAGATCCTCTAAAGGAAAACAATATTCAGGTTTTTGAAAGGGGTGGGCCATTGGGTGAAAAGATATTGGAGGGAACAGGGTGGAGCCCAATGGATTTGAAAAAGGGATAGCATATGGTTTAAGCTCTCATTGGTGAAGCTACACTCCACAAGAAGGTGGTTGACTATCTTTGCATTAGACAAACATAGGTGACACCCATTAGGCATAGGAATACCCTTTCTCATGAGGGTGTCAGTAGTAAGAATTTTGTTCTGAACAGCTGTCCATGAGAAGAATCCTACTTTAGGGATAAGACGCTTGACCCAAACCAAACTAGAAGGAAAGGAAGAAACATTGGGTTCTATCAGGAGGGAATGGGCCGATCTAACTTAGAAATCTCCACTATCAGTTCTAGACCACACAAGGATGTTTGGAGTATCGGTTGTGGGAATGATGGTGGTTCTGAGAAGCTGGGATAAAGACGCAACGACTTGGCCTTTCTGGGAAATAGTGCTATCATAGGGAAGAGTTTTCCACTTTCGGTGGTCATCATAGTAGTTTCTAACCCATGGTCCCCAAATCCTTTCCAGGAGGGGTCGGAGCGTAGACAGCTCTAGACTCGCTGCCAGGGGTTCCTCTACCAACCACACATCATACCAAAAGTTTATCTTAGATCCTCTTCCGAGCTGCCATCGAGATCCTTTGGAAATGAGGGATTTATATTGTATCATCGCATTCCAAAAGGCAGATCCAGAGGAGGGAAGGTTCTTATCTCTGAAGGATGATTGATGATAGTATTTGCTTTGGATGATGGAAACCCATCCTGCTTTGGTGTTGGTGAAAAGTTTCCATTCTTGCTTGGCTAAAAGGGCAAGATTCATGTTTGCAGGTCTTCTAAAGCTGAGCCCTCCCTGGGATTTTGGTTGGCAAACAAAGTCCCAACTAACAACGTGAAACTTATTTTTGTCTTCAGGGCCTGACCACAGGAAGTTTTTTTGAATCTGCTCGATCTTAGCATGGACGGATGAAGGAGCCTTGAAAATGGACATGAAATAGACCAGGATGCTCTGGAGAACTGTCATGGTGAGAGTTGCCTTAGCTGCTTGGGAGAGAAGGGCACCTTTCCATCCAGCAAGTTTGAGTTTGAATCTGTCGATGACATTGTACCCCATAGATTCTTTCGGGCTTTTGATAAATAGGGGGAGGCCCATGTAATAGGTGGGGAGGGTGGAGACTCTGCATTGAAGGATGCGGGAAATCTTGCGTTGTCAATTTCCAGGAGTGTTGAGAAAGAAACACTGACTTTTGGTGTAATTTATTTCCTGCCCTGCTACTTTGGCATAAGTCTCAGGGATAGATTTAATGGATTTGGATTGAACGACATATGTAGAGGCAGCAGTAATGGTATCATCCACAAATTTTTGGTGGGAAAGAGGTGGAGAAGTGGATGAGGCTTTGATTCCAGTGATATCTCCAGTGGCGCAGGTAGATTTGAAGGCTCTCCCCAAGGATTCAGCAAGGATTATGAAGAGGAAAGGAGATAGAGGATCACCCTGTCTAATGCCTTTCTGAGTCAGAAAATAGCCTATGGCAGAATCGTTGATGAGTATCGAGAACCATGGTGTCAAAATACATCCTTTAACGAGCTTTATCCAATCTTGGTGAAACCCAAACTTGCCAAGGAATTTGAGAAGGAACTCCCTATTGACCTTGTCAAACGCTTTGCTGATGTCCAATTCGAGAAACATCGCTACTTTCTTGTTGTAATGGGTGGAATGGAGGGTCTCATGGAGGGATATGATGTTATCAGTAATGGATCTGCCTTCTACTAAGCTGCCTTGACAGGGGTCAATGATGGCAGGGAGAATTTTCTTTAGTCTAAGAGCCATGGATTTGGTGAGGATTTTGTAAATGATGTTACACAAGCTGATCAGTCTGAAGTCCACCATAGATCTACATGGGTGAGTTTTGGGGATTAGGGCTATGAAAGTGGAATTGATACCCTTCAGAACAATCTTGGTAGTTTGGAGTTCTATGATGGCCCTACAGATGTCACTCCCCATGATGTCCTAGAAAGTTTGGAAGAAGCAAGGGGGAAAACCATCTGGTCCAGGGGCTTTGTCAGCCTGCATAGAAAATAGGGCCGTTTTAATCTCGACTGGGGAGAGAGGCTGGATAAGAGCAAAATTCATCTCAGGCATGACCAGGAGGGGAATATTCTTGAGGAGGGATTCCTAGGTGGGCAGGTGGGAAGGGGAGGGATTTCCCATTAGACTGCTGAAGTAAGTTGACGCTTCTGCTCTGATCTTAGAGATGTCTTGGGATACAAAGTCATCAGACAGGGTAAGTTCTTTGATTTTGTTGTAACTTTTATTCTGAAGCATGGAGGCATGGAAAAACCTTGTGTTGGCGTCCCCATATTTGAGCCACAGGGCTCGAGATTTCTATCGCCAATATGTTTCTTCTTTGGCCATGATGTTATGGTACTCTGAAAGGAGCTCACCTTCCTATTTTCGCAGTTGGGATGTCCACTGATCATGCTAAGTCTTCTACTCTAGAATTTTGAGCTTGTCTAGGATTAACTATTTGTTCTCGAAGATGTTTCCAAAAACTTCTCTATTCCATATTTTAATGCTTTCTTTCACTGTTTTGAGTTTTTGGGACACACGGGCAATGGTAGATCTAGAGCAGGGGAGATCCCACCACTCAAAGATTCACTATTTAAGATCAGGGTGGTGAATCCACATATTCTTGAACCTAAAGGGGATTTTGAAAATAGGGGTTTTGTTGGACTCAAGGAGGAGGGGGGAATGGTCAGACCCAATCCTGGGGAGGGTTGTGAGGGAAGTATCACTGAACAGAGGGATGGCCTTTTGGGATAAGAAAAAATGATCAAGGTTGACCTGGATATGGTCCAACCCTGCTCTTTTGTTGCTCCAGGTGTACTGGAAACCTTTGATCTGGATGTCCATCAACTCATTGCCTGAAACAAAATCCTGAAAATGGGTAATGCTTTTGGAGAGGGAGGGAATACCACCTCGCTTGTCAAAGGCAAACAACGAGGAATTAAAGTCTCTGGCTAACATCCATGGGAGGGTGGAGAAAGCATTCTTAATAAGGGTTATGGAATCCCATAGTAGCCTTCTTTCTAGGGGATTGTTGGGGGCGTAGATATTTGAAAGGACCCAAGTGAACTGGTTGGTCGTGCAATGGAAGACCATGTTGATGGTTCTATTGGTAATGGATACCACCGTTCCTTCAACTTGAAGTGGATCCCATAAGCACAGGAGGCCCCCAGACGAACCTTCGATGGGGGATGAGGCCCACTGGCAGTTCTTCCACACTGATTGGACAATTTTGGGGATTCTTGCTGCATCAAATTTGATTTCTTGGATCATGATGATGGCCGATTTGTAGTCCTTCCTGATGGTATGTTAAGCCCTCTTATGTTCTAGGAGAGGATCTTCATTTGGATACTTTTGTGGGTTTCTTACCTCCCTTGCTGGGTAGAAGGGGGTTTTTAGGATTTTTGGACTCCTCCGTGGGTTGGTTGAACATGTCAGAAAGGAGGGTCGATTGGACTCCGTTAGCGATCTGGTTTTCTAAGCTGGTCATACGAGGAAGGTCTGCCTCACTTTTTATCACCACCTATGTCAACAGGACCTTTGTTGCTTCTAGTAATTATGGAATTAGAATCCAGGCAGTTTCGAGAAGGACTTGGGGCATCCTCAGAGGAGTCCAAGAAAGGGTTGGAAGAAAACAGTGGAACAACAATGGAAAGGTGAAGAAGGGAACCTCCAAAGGGGAGGGGACAGGGGGATGGGGAGGGAGTTGGGGTGGGAGAAGAGGGAGGGTTTGGGGAAGAATAAGGAGCTGGATCGGGTAATGAGATGGGTGGGATGGAAGGAAGGGGGACCACAGGCGAACTAGATGGGGAAGGGTTAGTCACAGAGATGGGATCTTCATCGACCATAGCAGAGAGAGGATCAAACTTATTGGGAAAGACAAATAGAGAACATACCTGATCAAATATAGAAGGAAGTTGATTAGGGCGGGTCTCCTAACTAGGCCCTTGCTTCCTTTTGTCAGTTGTCTCTCGTTTGGGACCTCCAAGGGGGTATAGCCACCAAAGGAGTGGTTGACTGCTGAGGAGGGGGGCGCTGCGGTCGATGAGACTCTTTAGCAGGTTTCAGCGTAGGACATTGGGACCTAAGGTGCCCTTGGGATTGACATCCGATGCAAAAGGCCAGTTTGTTCTCGTACTCGATGGCTTGACACCAGTGGAAATCCCCGTAAATGAGATTGATGCGAGTGGGCAGCTCGGACGCCAGATTTGTAGAGATGCATAAGCACGCATAAGCCATCCTGGACCGGGCTTTCATTGTCGGGTCGAAAGCAATCAAGTCTCCAATGTATCCTTCGATACCGTGCAAAATGTCTTCATGGAAGAACTGGATGGGGAGGTCCGGGAGGCGGACCCAAATGGGGGCGACATTGATATCCTGAGTTTGGGGGTTGAAACCCTGATCCCATTTTTTAAGAAAGAGGCTTTTCCTACCAAAAAACCATGACCCTCCCGTGAGAATTCTTGCATAGTCCTTCTGGTTGTTTAGCTGGATCAGGAAAAAGCCCCTGGAGAGGGCCACGAGCTGTAAACTTCCCTAGGTTCACCATTTTAAACCAGCCCATCGTCTGATAGACTCCATGTCCGGTCTGCCCCCAATGAATTTCCCAACCAGAGAGAGGGATTCGATGGATAGTTTAGGTGCCATGCGAGACACCGGGATGATCAGGTTTTCACCGGAGACCACCAAGGGGGGAGCCACAGATTCAACCGGTCGAGGGGAGGACGATCCAAAAACTTTCTTGCTGAAGGAAAGCGAAAAAGGGGGAATGAAATTTTCCCCCCAAGGTCGTGACCCACCTGGGTCTGGATCAAGGCCACCATGGTCGTCGGAGGGGTCAACAGGGATTTCCCCTGGCTCAAGATTTGTAGGGCGGGATTGCGAAACCCCACCCTGGACAGAACGGGATTATTCTCCGGGCTCCATCGCTGCTGGCGTTGTTGTCATTTTTTTCGCTTCTAGGTCAACTTTTTCACTATAAAAATCTATCGCCTATGGGAAGTTTATCTATGATGATGTAGATTTTGATTTTATACACACACACATACATACATACATACATACATACATACATATATATATACATATATATGTGAGTTTTCTGTTATCATCATGTGATGTTTTGTTGTTTTATGAGATGTATTCAATGCTTATATTTTATTTATGATGTTATGATGATTGCCTAACATGGATGCATGTATTTCTCCTATTATGTGATTTGATGATATTGATATTTGTAAATGCACAATGAAATGGATGATTTGTTTAATTTGTATGATGTATTATGATTACTAGTTGACACATTAGATGCTAGCACCATGGATTATACAAGATTTATCTCATCATTTTCATGGCATTATGTAATGGATTGTATAAATGTAAACAAACAAACATGTCATGACATGATGTGGAATGAAATGAATAATATAATTTTTATGATATGTTTGGGATTTTTAGAAGACTCAAATATTCTAGTTACCTAATCAAAAGGAGTAGAATAGCCATGCAAGACTTTTTAACAAAGTATAAATCTGCTAATATAACCAAGATACTCAACATACCTATGTGTGCATTTGATTTCATTACTATGATAACACATAAAGTTACCCTAGTGCCAAATAGGATTGATTCAGTCCATTTGTACTAGAGATCACCCCGTTAGTCTCATTATCCTAAGTTTTTTACTTAGTTGGATTCAACTACTAGGATATATAGGCTACCAAAAGCTAGCTCATCCGCATGCAAACATTGGTCTGTTCCAAAATAAAGTTTCTTAGATGATAGACATATCGTCATGCGTATGGATTCCACCATTGCCAAGCAGGCTTGATGCCACCCAACTTGTAATGAGGATCACCTTATGGTTCTCTAATGCTGAGAATTCTAGGGATTCCAATTCAATACTCCCTTATTTTCTTTTAATTTTAAATTATTTAAGGGAGTTGCTCATTTTTTTTATGAGCAATGGATTTTGGTAGTGGTGAGAACCAGTGTTTATTTTACTTTTGCTAATGGTGAAAACCACTATTTCTTTTGAATTTTGCTAAGTTATAATAACCACTGATTATTTTTCTCTTTTGGATACTTTTCCCAATTTAGTGTTAGGCAAGGTATTTTGATTTAAGGTAAGTAGGAACTTGTCCTTTTGTCAATTCTCAGCATATTTGAACCATTCACACAAGGGGATGAGAAAGATAAACTTTTCGCTCAAGGTAACCTACACCACTTTGTAGGTTTCATCTTTCCTTGTACTAAACTTGGATTTATTAATGTGAAAATTGTGATAGGATTTTGACATATACAAGGTATAATATAAACATGATTTCAACCTTCTAAAAAAAATCATGATAGCTTCCTACAAAATTTGAAAAGAAAACTAGATATGACTGAGTGACCAAAAAACCTAACTATCTTATGAACAATGGCTAAGTTATGGGAAATAGACACACAATATGGATTGTAAATGTAAATGATACATGTAATGTAAACAGGTGGTAAAAATAACCTTTGACAACATTGATTTTGACAGATTCCTAGTGTATAATATTGGTTCTAGACATGGATGATCAAATCTAAAATACAAAATTCAATGATGTGTATACCTAATACAAGTAATGTTATAATGCATTAATATGAAATGCAATGCATTGTAATATAATGTTTTTATGTATTTGATGTTTTAATGATGATTTTGTATTGTTTATAGAGATATATATGTATATGTAGGTTGACCAATAGGCTTAATGAATGCCATTGGGGCTTTTTGGGTGATCAAAGGTCTTATAGACACCTTTGGAAAATTTTGGGATGACCTAGATGGTCATAGACTTCCTAGGGGTGTTTTAGGGTGACCAAAGGGCTTATAGATGCCTTTGGGGCATTTTGGGGTGACCTAGATGGTCATAGACCACCTAGGAGCATTTTAGGGTGACCAAAGGGCTTATAGATACCTTTGGGGTCTTTTGGGGTGACCTAGATGGTCATATATCACCTAGGAGCATTTTAGGATGACCAAAGGGCTTATAGATACCATTGGAGAATTTTAGGGTGACCTAGATGGTCATAGACCACCTAGAGGGATTCATTTATTTTGAGTGCAAACAACTCTAGAGGTTGTTTTTGGATGTCTTTGGACCCTAACAGCCAACATTTTTGTGGTTTATGCTTAGATTTTAGTGGAATATGTTGCAAGGGACCCAAGATGGGTTAGAAATCTATCTTTTAATAGATCTTCATGTTGTAAAATTGATTGAAAATGGATTCCAATTTGTTGCACAAAATAAAAGTGAAATGCATACCTTTCCTTAGCATCCAAGGCATGGATTTAAGAGATCTTGAAATAATTTTGAAGAAGCTAATCATAAAATGGTTCAGATTTGAAGCAAATCCGATGATAAGGAGCACCCCCAAAATAAATCCATAGTAGAAACCCCTTTCAAGGGTAAGGATTCCAATGAATCAACCCTAAAAATAAATTTTAGGGATGCCCTCCATGGTGGGCAACCTCAGCCTAATGCTAACATTAATATTAGGGATTCTCATAAACCTCTAATAGTGCCTAAGATTGATCTTAGAAAAATTGAGTCAAGATGTCTTAGGGAAGCTGATGGAACTTTGATTATTAAGCTAGATATGGGTGACATTTAGACTAACATAGAAGATTTAAAAAATAGAGGACTAATTTGTTATTTCTTAGGTTTTTGTCTAATCCTACCTACTTTCAAAGTTTGGCTGCAAAATATTGGAAAAAAAAAGGTGAGTTACAAAATTGTATTTATCCAAATGGTTATTTTCTTGTTTTATTTGCTAATAATGAAGATAGGGAGAAAACAAACCAAGGCGATCTTTGGTTCTTTGGAAGGAATGGAATTTTCATGATGCCTTGGCATACTAAATTTAAAGTCAAAGAAGAGATGCCTTCTATAGGTTTTGTATAGGTTATACTCTTTGGCCTCCTAGTTGACTTCTAAAATATGACTATTTTTGCTTCAATTGGAAACTCTTTGGGAACTTTTATGATGATTGTTTACTTTACTCAAAAATCTGAACATATTGTTTATGTAGATATTTATGTTTTAGTGGTTTTTGACAAACCCCTACTTGAAATTATATAATTACAATTTAGGGGGGACACTTTGGAGCAAGTGGTGGACTATGAGAACATTCCTTTTTATAGCAGAATATACCATGAATATGATCATTTGGCTAGTGTCTACCCAAATAAAATTCTAGATCAAAAGAAAGAGTATATAAACATAACAAGTTTCCAAATTCCTAAGAAGAATAATGCTCACAAAAAAACTCGTTATGAAGTATTAATCAAAGTTATCAATTAATATTTTTGAAATTATTTCCGCAAATGATGTCCTAGGTGACGAATAGGAAATAATGGAGATATAAATCTTAGAAACAAAATTTAAAGATGTAGGAAGGACTTAGAGATAAACCAACAAATCATGGTTTTCAATAGGAGAAAATGGGAGAAAATATAAACAAGAAAAACAATCTTTTAAATGTTGAGACGTTAAATAATATAGGTCTCAAGATAGACTCTATTGCACCTTCCATTTTGACTTTGTACATGTATTCTTCAAGGTTATAAGCCATCCTAAATTTAATTGGGGTAAGTCAAGAAATAGGAAAAAAAACTAAGATGGATTCTATCCAAAAAGTATGTTATAAGACCAATCAACATCATATTGTAAAACAAGGTGAAAATCTTGTATAGGAAGGTAAGATTAATGTCCTTACCAACTTCTTTAGCCTTGGTATAAATTAAGATCATCACTTGGAATATTAGAGGACTCACAGGGGGTCTTTCAATGCAAAATGAAATTAGAAGAATGATTCAAACAAACTATCCACATATTTTTTTCCTTCAGGAAATGAAGATGCCAATCGAGAAAATAGAATTGATTGATAGTAAAATCTGGCTAACTAGAAAAGTTACTTCCTTAAGTTCCCAAGGAACTTCTAGTGGCATTACTTGCCTTTGGGACCAAAAAGAGGTATTTATTCACCATATGGTTGGTAGTTAGGGTATTTAGTTGTAGTTATTCAAAGTAGACATTCTAACCAAATTATGCTCTACAAAATTGTTTATGCTCTGACTACTTTGGAGGAAAGGAGAAGAAAAAGGAAGGATATAACTTATATTATCTCTTATATTCCTAAATCTTGGATCTTGATCAGAGGATATTTCAATACCATCCTCTCTCTAGATAAAAAATGGGGGAAATATAAATTTGGCTACAAGCACTGACCTCATGAGTTAATATATTGTAAATCATCGTCTTGTGGACATACAACTAGATAATAGCTTTATGAATTGGTCTAATAGAAGATAAGGCTTAGATTGTACAATGGATAGATTGAATAGGTTCTTGTTCTCTAACAATTTCTTAATCTATGGTCACATTCCTAAGATGAAGACTCTTAATAATGTTGGTTCGTATTATTGGCTAGTCATGGTGGAAATATGGAAAACCAATGTGAGTTTATTGGTATTTTTTATTTTATTTAATGTGGCTTAGATATAGTTCCTTAAAACCTCAAGTGCAACAATGATAAAAGGAAGTTAAACTAAGGTATGGGACTAATATGGTCTATTTTGACAAAATGTAGCAATACATTAAATCTAAAATTAATATTTGGAACTAGAAGTTTGGTGATGTCTATCAAATAGAACATGAAGTGATTTCTCAATGTGAAAATTTTAATAATAAAATCCATTTATATGGCCTTTTATAGAGTAGAAATATAGATGAAATTAGACTCACAACTTAGTTAGAGGAATGGGAAAAAAGATAACTCTTATGGAAGAAAAAATCTAGGATCCAATGGCTCAAATAAGGAGATCTAAAAAACAAATTCTTTGAAAAGTATCTTCTAGCTCAAATATCTCACAACTTTATTTCTTTCCTAAAATTATATTTTAGAGACACTATCTACACTTGGGATGGCATGAAAAATGTTGTTATTAATTACTTTTCCAATATATTTGTTGTTGCACCTCTTGACTTGGATTCTCAATAAATGTTCTTCAAGTGATCTCTACTCTTATCACTTCTAATTATAACTCTATTTTGTCTACTCCAGTTACTATTAATCAACTTTAATTGGTGGTTTTTATAATGCAAAAAGGAAAAAACCTAGGTTCTTATGGTTTTCCCATTGAATTCTAACATGATTTTTGGGATATCCTTCATGCTTATTTATTAGGGGTGGTGGAAGAAGCTAAGAAAGACAAAGAAAATTGTAAGGTTATCAATAAAAATTATATAGCTAGAGTACCAAAAGCTCAAGTGGTAGAACATATCTCAAATTTTGGACCTATAGCTTTATGTAATGTTATTCTCAAAATTGTTACAAAGATTATTTCCCCTAAACAAGGGGGTTATGTGGAAGGGTTTTAAATAATGGATGAGATAGTTATTGCTTAGGAATCCATCCATTCCATAGAAATATAAAAATTTCCATCTATGTTCATTGGTTTAGACTTATCCAAATCTTATGACAAAGTGGACTAGCACTTCCTTGTCAAATTTTCAAGGCAATATAGCTTCTCTCAAGATTGGATGAACTGGATTATGGGATGTATCTATATAGTGTCCTACTAAGTTCTTATCAATGATAAGCCTTCATAGTTGTTCCTACCTTCTAAAGGTATTAGGCAAGCTAACCCCCTCTCCCCTTATTTATTCATCATTCTTGTTGAATACTTAGGTAGGACTATAACCAAAAATAGAGAAAACAAAACAATTGAGGAAGTTACCATTGCTCATGGATATATGCTTATATCTCAGATTCAATTTTTTGATGACTCTACTTTTTTAGGTAAAGATATAGTTAAGGAATACTATGAAATTAAGTAAATCATTAGATATTTTTCTAATGCTATCAAGCAATTGATTAATGAAGATAAGTCTAAAGTATTTTTCTTTCACTACTCTTTTAGACAAAAATCTATTGTCCTAGACAAATTAAGATATAAGAATACCTACCTTTTGATAACTTATTTATGTTTCTACTGTGTTAAATATCCTAAAGGTATTTCTTTGAGAACTGGATTAAATCAATCATCAATTTCTCTAGAATGGTACTAAGGAGAAAATAAAATGGGCCTTGGTGAAATGGAATACTTTGTGCCTTCCCAATAATGAAGGGGGTTAGAATTTTTCTTTTCTATTAATAATAATAAATATTTAGCTACTAAATTGTATTAGAGGATTTTGCATCACCCCAATGCTCTTTGGACCAAGAATATTCATGCTAAATAACCAAGAACAAAAGTGCTAAAGATCATGTTCACTATAAATTACCTACCAAAGGTTCTCTCATTTTAGTGGTTATTAAGAATGGTGAGGATTTGATAAAGAAAAAGTTATTTTGGATCATTCATAGTGGTCAATAGGTAATTTTTTGGATAGATTCTTGGGATTGTCAGCAACCTTTGATTACTTAGTTTCCTAATTGAAGGTATTATATGGAGGATCTTCACTAAGATAACTAGATAAAGGTAGCTAATTACTATCGATACCATACTGGTAATTTAGAGGTTGGTAGATATTGGATTCCTATTCAGGATTAGCCTATTAAAATGTTAAAAAGGTAAATAAAAGATATCCAAAGCTTGCTTCATATGAGATATCTCTCTTTTCCTATGATAAATATTGTTTTAGATGGAACAACACTACTAAAGGTGAGTATTCAGTTGCTCAAGATTATTTGGCCTTATGTTGTAATAATACCAACCAATCATATGATATATTTACTCAGTCGTGGGCTCAAAATATCAAGCCTAAGGTGAGGTTCTTTACTTGTATTTTATTGCATCATAGGGTGCTAACTGGTGAGCAACTTATGAAACATGGCTTTCATGGCCATTTAGATATGAAATATGTGGAGAGAATGCGAAAACTCACAATCGTATTTTTATTGATTGTACCTTACCCCCTAAGCTACGTAGGAGAATGGCTATATAACTAGGATTATAGTGGTTCATTTTTTTATATTTGAATTGCTTTGGAGGGATTGGCCTAAACAAGAGGGTGTTGATCATTTTATTAGGAAGTTAGTTTGGATGGATTCTACCATTCTACCTTGGAATATCTAGAAGGAAAGAAACAACCATATTTTCAATTAGGAAAGGAAGGACATTCACTATATTTGGCAAAAGACCATTGGTAACTTAGTTGAATCAGTCCAACAACTCCTTAATCACCCCTAGAATTATCACCAAATATGGGATCAAGTGATGCAAAGATTGAATATTAACTCTTTTAAGGGAATCCAGCTTAAAGGGAATGTGAGTAATTCAAATATGGATAGAACAAGGAATTTGCAGCCTCATCCTAAGGATTTTGAAAAAGCGAATATCGATGGAACCTCTAGGGGGAACCTTGAAAAATCTAGTGCAGAAGAAATTGGTAGACTTTCAGATGGTTCTCTGGTTTTCACTTTTGCTAATAATTTGGGTATCCTTTCTAATAACCTTGTTGAGGGTTATGGTTTCCTTAGAGGCCTTAGAGAAGCTGCTAAGATTGGATGGAAAAAGGTGGTGATTGAATCTGACTCTCAAGTTATGATTAATCTACTGAAGACTCCTAAGAATCATAAGGTTGATTGAAGAATAAAAATAATTATTGAGAATATTCAATTAATCCAAATGGGCTTTTGAAAGTTGAATACAATCATGTGGTCAAAAAACATAATAGGAGTGTTGATGCTTTAGCTAATTGGGTATTAGACAAAAGTAATAGTACTTACTATGGTCACCCTCCCACATGGTGGGCATCACAAATAAGGGAAGCTCTTCTTTCTATCCTTTCTCTAGATGGCTCTAGTACTAGAGATAGCTAGTTTCCTTTTACTTTATTTTTGTTTTTCTTTGGTACAATTAAGGTATTTTAGTTCCCTAGATAAGATAGTTCATTCTTATGTTTCATCTATTGAATCTTGCCTAAAAAACCTTTTGGTCTAGAAAGGCCAAAGTTGTATTTTGTTTTTTCCTTATTTTTAGTTTTTTTTTTTTGTGTGTGTGATGTGTTGTATTATTTTTTTGTATGATTTGTTTTTGGTTTTTTGTGTTGTTTTTCATCCTTTTTTGTGTTTTTTGTGTGTGTTTTATGTTTTGCTATTGTTTGTTTTTTTTTCTTTTCTTTGTTATATATATATATATATATATATATATATATATATATATATATTGTATTTTTTTTTGTTATTGTTGTATTTTTGATGTTTGTTTGTTCATGTTTTTGTTGTTTTAGGCATGTTATTTGTGTGTTCCGAAGGCGTTAGGATAGGTACGAGCACTAGGAATTTTTGATGGAATAGATGCCCCTACCTCCTTAGGACTTACCTGAAAGTGGTATCCCAATTTGGGTGTTTTTCACAAAAAAAAAAACATATTTGAAGATGATAATTTAGTTGATATTTTAGAGGATATGTATATAACCACAAGAATGATTAGCTAGACTTGAGAAACCTTTTACAAGTTTTTAAAGCAATAATAAATAAATATAGAATTATTATAATGGTAGATGTTAATGCTAATAAGTTATTTTAATACTAAGACAAACAAAGGGATTGTGTTAAGTGAAAATGAGAGGCACATGAGCATGATACATACTATAATCAATATGGGTGGTACTAATGGTGCTTAGATGTATTAGTCAAGGTTATCGGGAAAGGGTCATGTTGATGAATATGAAGCTAGGTAAATATGTAACTTAGAGAGTTTTAAGGCTATCATTACCTAGGCATTCATATGAAAATAAATATAAGTAGAATTTTATAGAGGTAATTAAAAATTTTGATAAATAATATGTTAAAAGGAAAGGATGATCGATATGTGTGATCAATATGGGTCACAACAATCTAGTGGTAGATATCGAGTTACCAAAGAGGGCACATGGATGCATCAACATACGTGTGAGGCAGGTAAGTTTGAAAAATTTACCTTATGGTTGATATCCAAGAAAGTTTTATGTAATCTTAAGTGACGATTAAATTTTGAAAGGATTTAATATCATTTAGAAAATATCGTAAAAAATTTGGTCTTCACACACTTTAAGGTTTTGAACATTATATATATCCCAAGAGGAATGTATGGTACTGCTAAGAGATTTGGGAAGATATATCCATGAGTATTTCTCCATATTGGAAGTGTAACTAAATGGGAGCTACATTATGTCAAACAACAAGTAAAAAAATATAGAAATAAAATACAAGATACAAAAATGCACTCGTGTTTGATATAAGAAGTGCAACGGATGATCATTCCCAATTATTAGTTAATTAGTTTACAGTGTCCAACTAGTTACACTTAAAGATAAGAAAAAATATTATAGTGACACTATTATGATACACACATCATTTTTAACTTAAATGATCATGCAATTAATAAAATTTTAACTCTTAATTTGTGGTTGTCAGATTAATAATAGTGTAATAAGACTAGTGGAGGAGGTGATTCCTTGAAAGTAGAATCTTATTAGAAAAATAAAATATTAGAATCAATTATTTGTAAAACCCTTGTGTGTAGATAGAAGGGATGGGTTTGGAAAAGGAGTATGGAGTCAAAAAGGAGATAGTTTTGATAATTAAGAATTGATAAAAATATACGGTGGCTATTGAATTTATTGAATCTAATGGTGAGTCTACCATGATAAATTCTAGAGAAAATTCAATTTCATATGGAAAAAAAATTGAATATGTATTTATGAGATTTTAACCTAGTGTCAATGAAAATCACCTTCTTTGCTTTTATCATTTTCTACTTTATTTGAAAATTCAAGAAATATTGTGTAGAGAGGGATGTTTTTTACAAGAATTTGTAACGTTTGAGTGCTCACATGTTTGGTAAAATTAGGGTGAAAAATGAAGTGGATATAATGATCAGTTTCATTTGGGATGTGAAGGAGGTTATGTCCTTGAGGAGACAAAATCCTATATTGGTTAGATGAATATGTTTATGTGATATTGTGAGATGCATTTAGAGGAAATTTCTATAAAAATTTCAAGCTAATATTGTTGTAAATAATGATGAGGATGAACAAACACGAACAAAAAAAATGCTAGGAAGTTAAATCAGAATTATTTTAATCATGTCAGCCCAAAGGGACAAAAATTACAATGCCAAACTTATTCAATATTGGAACCCAATCCCAGATCGAAGATCCTATTTCGAGATCCAAAATCCCCTTTTAAAATCTACCTTCCCTACCCAACTGTCAGCTGACAAAATTTTAAATTCTACTTTACTGCCCAACTGGCGGCTGACAAAATTTTAAATTCTACTTTTCCGACCAACTAGCGACTGAAAATTTAAATTCTACTTTCTCGCCCAACTGCCGGCTGACAAAATTTTAAATTCTACTTTCCCACCCAACTGGCGGCTGATAAAATTTTAAATTATACTTTCCCGTCCAACTGGCAACTGACAAACACCAAGGAAAAACACTTAGAATTTTTTATTTGTTTCTTTTTTTTCTATTGATGCAAGATTGCTCTGCTGCCATTGGATGCTCCTGCATCAAATAATAGGAACATTAAACAAGATGGCCAATGAGCTTTGGGATGAAAGTACTAATAAGATGCTAGGATATTTACCGTAGGTGCTCAAGAAAAAACTACAAGGTTGACAATAAAATGGAATATAGATATAAAAGCAAAAATAAGTTTGAAGAACATGTTTTGACACCCATGAGGAACTAGAATGGAATTTATTGAATCCCATAGGATAACGAATGACTAAATTTTATGTTGGTTTTGGGTAAGGTAGTGTTTCTTTCAATAGACATAATATTGCTTTAATTTAAAAAGTAATAATCTAAGTATAAGGAATACATTTGATTAGAGGATTTGTTAAGATTGTACTCACTTTACACATATTAAAAAAATTCTACTAAAATAATGACAAACAAAATATTTTATTAGATGTAAGATCCCATCACTAAAACATGTATCTATAGATTTAGGATCATTAAAAGTATAGGCATGTGTAAGAAGATCTTTCTCAAAGAAAAAAATGGAAAGCAAAATTAAAGTATTCAAATTGTAAATAATGGTCCCTTTGAATCTCATCTCCAATTTGTTGATCATACTTTTCTTTTGAACCATCCCTTGGTTAGTGAGCCTATGAAGTTTATATCAATATTGTTATGTTATAAAAAGATTATTAGACAAATGATTAATACTACAAAAATCTATAAAAAATAAAAGGAAAAATCAAAAGTATTCAAATTGTTAAAAAATGATCCTTTTAAATCTCATCTCCAATTTGTTAATAATACTTTTTTTTTTGAACCATCCCTTAGTTAGTGAGGCTATAAAGTTTAGATCAATATTGCTATATAGCCATGTTAAATTTTTGATGCCATAAACTTTAAATAAACATTAATATGTTAAAAAAAAAACTAGATTAATATTACAAACTTAAAAAAAAAAAAACATCGACATTACCTAGATATAAAATAAATTATTATGTAATTTTTGGGGTTTAAAATTGAAAAACTTCCTTCAACCTACTTGCACATTCCGGGAGGTTCCGAAATGAGAACTCCTCTACAGCACTCCGCCCTCTATTCCATGAAATGCCACAAAGAATTTCGGTCTGCTACGACATGAAGAGACGTGGATCCTATGCACATCCCGCCTCCCTCAAAAGCCGTCACCTGCAGAAAAGATTTCCAAACTCCTTACAAAAACAAACACATAAATGATATAGTATAATGCATATTGAATCTGTTTACCTGTATCGAAAGAAGCCGTGTATCGTAATATTTTCCTGGTGCTGAAAAAAGACTTACGCTGAAACTTGTCCGTTTCCACTTCGTCGAAAGGTATGTCGATGGATACTTCAATAAATTGCACTCCACCTTCGTTACAGTTGATTTCTTCTCTACCGTATTCTCCCTTGTCTAACCGGCCGGTTAGTGGATAGAAATATACCAGAACTGATGAGAGGTTTTCTTTAAGTCTCTCCACCACCGAAGAAAACTCGTTTTCTAACAAGATCTTGTAGAAGAGAAGAGCTTGAACGTTGTTTGCAGGTAACCAGAGAAGAAACAATCGATGCCTCTCAGTTGGGACTGCGGGTGTGACTATTGAAATTCTGGTGACTTTTACTTGGGGTTGTGCTTCTTCCATTCTGCAAGCGATATGACTTTCAGATTTGGGGGGGTTGGGTGGGAAGAAACTCACGATTACACGTTGTGGTTGTGGGAATGCTCTTGTTTGGGTGTTTGGTGGAGAACCGAGACGAGCAGAATCGAGAGAAAACCGGTGGGAAAAAATAGATGATTTCTGGAGAGGGTTGTTGGTGTATTGTGGGTCCTATTTGAAAGGAGCAGTGCATGTAGAGCGGATGACGGGTGGATGGGAATTGGTAACTGCATCAGTGGTTGAGTTGACCTGCACTTCCATATTGTTGAAGTGAGTTTACGGGCCATTCAACGAAGTTGATAGCAGACACTAAATTAATGCTAAAATGTCCTTTCAGCTGTTACGTTGCATGATCTGCATTGTCAGCCACACAGCCGAGAAGCCACAAGCATCACACAAATAAATGTGTGATGGCTTAACTCATGGATCTCATTTGTGCGCCTATGTGCACCCCATGGGTAACATAAGAACCTTTGCCTCAGCCTGATATTTGTGGCTAACAGCCTAACATCATCACCACCAGGCACTTCCTGTCTATATTCAAAGATTGAGGACAGCATCCTAACACATCGATTCTTTTTTATATGATTCTAACTTGCTCGTGTGGGCAGTTGGCCTCATGTCCTGTTTATTGTGATATTATAAGTGTGGATCATTACCTTGTGTTTTTTAATGGATCGATCAATCGTAGGCGCTATTGGCCAACCGTCGATCTTCGACCTTCGAGCTTCTTCGCAGTGGGCCCTTAGAATTAAAAGCACGTGATATTATTGATACTGATATTGAGGTAACTACTGGATTATTCAGTATCATCCTATTATCTTAAAATTTCTTTCCACAATAAAATATTCTTGTCAACTCTAACATTTGCCATTTGCCATGTCTCAGTAAAATATTCTTGTTCAGTAAACTTACTAATCATCCTCACCTCATTTAATTTTAATATTTAAAAAAATATTTGTTAATCTTATCAATTTGTAAAATATTGAAATAAATGTAATTAAAACTTGAGTTAATGTGTTAAAAAGTTCGCACAAATTTTGAAAGATAAAAGTTCAACGAAAAAGACATATGTAGTAGAAATCGAAAATCGAACGAATACTATACTACTTGCCTACTGCAACTATAATATAAATTAATACAATAAATGGATAGGAGAGAGAATATAAATTAATCCGACCAATGGTGACAAGCGAGAACGTGGAATCTTTATAATAATAAGCTGTTCAAACAAGCAAAAATGAGGTGAGCTTCCTCATTTTCTTGACAATAAGCCACATCCCACGTGAACATATCCTACGAAGCAAAACATGTTCCCACTTCGCAATGTTATTTTAAGAATTTATGGAGAATGGCACATTCTCTAAATATCAATTAACATTTCTGCCTTTGAAGAGCTTTCTAGTTGTGAATAAATAACTCATAGAACTTAACCACTTCAGAATGATAAAGATGATTAGATAATCTATGACAGATTTAGATGCTGGGAGCAAAAGATTTCAATCTTCTGGCTCGAAGAGAAGATGAGCTAAGGCCTCCATTTGAGATCGGGGAAGACGGGTAGAGACAACGATGCTTCCTTCTCCATCCCTCGCAGGAAACATAACCATGCAACCGATCTCGTTCATGGATGCAACCTGCACGTTCAATGGCCTCCCCCACCCGTAATCTATATCGTACACGGGGAATTTGGAAGAGCTCACCACGTTAGTTCCCATATGCTTTTTAAATTCATTGTGTAGCGACAAGGCAGCACCGCCAACAGATTCCACAGATTCCAGCCAGTCTAACAGATTATTAAGCTGGGATTCTGCAGTGGAGGATTTGACAAGCTCCTGGATAACCCCAGCAGCGAAACGGAGGCCTTCCTCACAGAGCAATTCCTTGGCCGTCGTCTGCGCCATGCCGCTACATACACAGTTGCCGAAATAAGATGGAGGCAACGGCGGCTTTACACGGCTCCTGCAATCAGCAAGCATCAGAAAATTGACAGGTTCTTCCTCTGGCACCTCCCGCGCTTTTATCATGCATCTCCAAAAATGCGCAGAGACCGCAACAAACGACGTCGAAGCTCCGATCCGTTGTTTCAGTTGCCGGATCATTGGTTCGGTAAAGCAGAAGGTTGAGTTTACAGGTTCCCCTTTGTGATCCAACCACTTCCGGAGACTCTCTTCATGCTTTTCAGAGTCTTCGATTCTAATCTCTTCTCTCTGCTCTGGCTGTAAATCTTCTGGTATAAACTTGAAAGTCTTTGCTCCCGCAATGCGATCGCTGACCATTTCTTGGGCCTTGTATGAAATGGGTATGGGGCTCTTGTTTTCCCGTTTGAAGACCGTTCTCCTGTGCTCGGGAGTTTTCGAAATGGGGACTCCTCTACAGCACTCCGCCCACGATTTCATGAAATGCCAGAAAGAATTTCCGTCTGCTACGACATGACGAAGCGTGGTTCCTATGCACATCCCGCCGCCCTCAAAAGCCGTTACCTGCAGAAAAGATTTCCAATATCCATAAAGAAACAAACACATAAATGATATAGTAAAATGCACATTGAAGCTGTTTACCTGTATCGAAAGAAGCGGTGCATCGTAATTTTGCTGGTGCTTGCGGACGAGGCTTTCGAAAAAAGACTTATGCTGAAACTTGTCCTTTTCCACTTCGTCGAAAGCTATGTCGATGGATGCTTCAATAAATTCGACTCCGTCATCATTACAGTTGATGTCTTCTCTACCGGATTCTCGCTTGTCTAACCGTCCCGGCTAGTGGATAGAAAAACACGAGAACTGACGAAAGGCTTTCTTTAAGCCTCTCCACCACCGAAGAAAACTCGTTTTCGGGCCAGATCTTGTAGAAGAGAAGCTTCTGAACGTTGTTGACGGGCAACCAGAGAAGATCAAGGTTGGAGAGAAACAATCGATGCCTCTCAGTTGGGACAGCGGGTGTGACTGTTGAAATTCTGGTGAGTTTTACTTGGGGTTGTGCTTCTTCCATTCTGCAAGAGATTAGACTTTCAGATTTTCGAGGGAGAAACTCACACAATTACACGTTGTGGTTGTGGGAATGCTCTTGTGATGTCCTCTTCGATGTTTCAGATTGCAATCTTATGAATCTTGTTGGGGTGGGCAAAGGAAGCGAGGGCCTATGAGTTTAATGTGTGCTCATACATACATAACTTTATTAAAAGCTAAACCTTCATCCATAAACTCACATGGTTTAAAATCAATCTCGTATTGTTGTTGTGTTTTACACGATATTACCTGTTATAATTTAATATAAGTAAGAAGATTGTGTACTAATATGTTATAAATTGGGTGCATGTCAGGTACCCTGTCCTACCAGTCCCGGGCTAGGTCGCTCTTTAAAACCTGGACCGACCGAAAACTTCTTAAAAATTTGTAAGCCGCGTTTTATTATGAGAAAACCCTATATCAAATTCACGTATTAAACCCTATATCAAACATCTGGGTTGGGTGAAATCGAATATCCGGCATCATTCAGAGATGTCATAATGAGGATCATAAATATGTCATAATATAGGTAAGATTATAAACATGCCATGCTCTAATATAGAAATCATAAGTATGTCATACCTAGAATAGGTGAAGGTCACAAATATGTTATATGCTATAAAAAATCATAAATATGTCATAATTTGTACAGGTGAAGGTCATAAATATATTATAATGTAATATGGTTAACGATTATAAATACGTTATAGTGTAATATAATATAGGTAAGGATTATAAATATACTATATAAATATCATAAATATATAAGAATTAATATAAGTAAAGGTCATAAATATATTATAATATAATTAACGATTATAAATAAAAGATAAAATATCGAAATAAATATACTAATTCGGCCTCCTCATAATTCACTTTTTAAACCCTATATCAAACATCTGGGTTGGGTGAAATCGAATATCCGGCATCATTCAGAGATGTCATAATGAGGATCATAAATATGTCATAAAATAGGTAAGATTATAAATATGCCATGCTGTAATACAGAAATCATAAGTATGTCATACCTAGAATAGGTGAAGGTCACAAATATGTTATATGCTATAAAAAATCATAAATATGTCATAATTTGTACAGGTGAAGGTCATATATTATAATGTAATATAGTTAACGAATATAAATACGTTATAGTGTAATATAATATAGGTAAGGATTATAAATATACTATATAAAGATCATAAATATATAAGAATTAATATAAGTAAAGGTTATAAATATATTATAATATAATTAACTATTATAAATAAAAGATAAAATATCGAAATAAATATACTAATTGATATATAAAGGTCAAAATTCAAATTCAAAGGGTGAGCATCGAGCACCCACTCGTGGGAAGTTTCGTTCCTTCGTTTAAATGTTCATACTTTAAGACTAGCCTGACTTTGGTCTGGTTTCACATCAAAATATTTTATTACGTAGGTGTAGAGGTCCATAAGCCTTTCGAAAATGGGCTTTCGTTTTTTTGATGTTTAAAGTTTATACTGAGATTTGGATAAGTGTGTGAGAGGGTGGGTGAGTATAGTTGTGTGTTTGGCTTTTATGTTTAAGTTCAGCTTGAGTGTGTGAGTGGTGGGTGTGTATAGCTGTGTGTTTAGCTGCTATGGATAAGTTCAACTTGAGTGTGTAACTAGGTGGATGTGTATAGCTGTGTGTTTGACCCCTATTAATAAGTTCAGCTTTAGCCGACAGGCAGTTGCCTTAGTGGCTAAGATAATGACTGTTTTTTAAATGGTCTTGTGTTCAAACCCCCTGAAAGTAGTTATTAATGTAATTTGTAAAAGTTCTGAAATAACTCTTACAGGATATTTAATTATATGTCGCCTTTGCTTAGCAACATGGTTAGATCACTTTAGCACAATATAAAAGCTTATAAAAACCTTAGTCTGCCAAACAGGAAATGCAACGCAAAGGACGTGCAGGTTTTAGTGTTTTTAAAGGTAGAGAACCAGTTTTTTTTAATTTTAAAAAATATTAATAGAATTATAAAAAATATTCGGTTTTGTTGAGGCTCGGTTTTTTCTTTAATTATGAGTGCTGTCGTGGCAGTAAAGGGATCTGTGATTCGTTTGGAGTTAATGATTGCATCTCTCGTCTTTTCTCCAGTGTTTTCCTAAGGGTTGATATCTTGCGGCTCTTACCTGGTTACTGTTGTTGATTCGGGGTGTCTTTCAGATTGGTATAGCTGTGGCCAGGTTATGAGTGGTAAAACTTTTAGATTTGAATTTATATATATTTTTAATATTAATCAATTTAATTTTAAAATAAAATATAATTATAAAACAAAGACCTTAGACTAAAGTTGACCCACTCATGTTACAAGGAAGTGCCATTGCCCTCGGTCAAAAATGCAATTTATTTAAAATTGTGTTCCTGTATTAGGTATGGATGGAAGTGGTGCATACCTCGGTCTCTTTTTCAAATTGAAGGTCTTATGTATTTGCAAACCATCACCTTTATAAATTATAAAACTATGCATCTTTAGAACCAATAACAACTTTTGTGCTTTGAATGGAAATTAATGTGTTAGGGAGAATACCTAACTTATTGTCGAAAACAATAATATGCTTTTATATTATGCTTGATTTATCAAAACAAAATACATAATTTATTGTTGAAAACAATAATATATTTTTATATTATACTTGATTTTTTTTTATTATTATTAAATAATTTTATTTGATTTTTATATCAAAACAATGTATTGACGTTTGCATATATTTTATTATATTGAACCGCTAGTTCGAGCAAGAGGAATCCACCTCACAACCACATGGATGATAATAACTAGGCAACTGCCATTACATCAAATGCCATTCGGTTGACGTTTACATATTTTTATAAAATTAGTATATATATTTTATTTTTTATAATGATTTATATAATAAATATTTTGAATAATTGGAGGATCATTTGATAAGTAAAGAACAAATTATGTAGAGTTTTTTTTTTCCATTAATACTTCTTATACACATCTAACAGATGGGGATTGAACCCAAGTCACATCATCGATAAAAGTATGTAGAGTTTCTCATATTAATATAATATTTAATCTTTGGAACTTTACAAATTAGGCATGCTTGATCCAATGGATGCCATTTTGAGTCAAAGATAAGAGGATAATGCTTCAACTAAACATCATACCAAAAATTTGTAGAATTCCCCTTATTGACTAACCATCTAATATGTTTTTTATCAATTGTAAACTATATGATATGAAGTTACACATTCGCAATCCTCTAGATAGGATTGTTTTCCTATCTATTGTAAAATATATGTTCTTATAATTTATCTATTGTAAAATATTTATTTGATATAATAATTTATCTATAAATGTCTTATGATCATTATTCTATCTCATTAGATTATGGGAACTAACATGTACAAACCTAAGTGTCAAATCTAATGGATTGGCTTTATATGTGTAAATGAAATAAATTGTGTTAGAGCAATGTGAAATATTTTATTTTTATAAATGGTTCTCCTATTGGTTTTTTAACTCATATTGTAAACTCTACCAAGATGAACCTCTATCTCCTTATCTATTCAATATTCTTGTAGAGGTATTAGGGAGATATTTTCAAAGGTAAAAATGGAATAAAAAATCAAAGGTGTTCAAATTGTAAAAAATGGTCCCTTTAAATATCATCTTCAAATTGTTGATAATTTTTTTTTGGGCTATCCCTTAGTTTGTGAAGCCATGGATTCTAAATCAAAACTTTTGTGTTAGAAGATGGCTATTGGACAATTGGTTAATAGTATAAAATATAATGTTTTTTTATTAAGATTGCTCTAGATATGAATTAAATTATTAGGGATTTATTAGGGTTTAAAATTGAAAAATTTTCATCAATCTACTTGGGTATTCCTTTGTCTCATGAAGAAATTAATGCTAGGAAATATTTATATTTCTTCTTTTTAAGTGGATAGGTTTGCAAAGAAAGGTATATTTAAGCAGGCTTACACAATTATAGACTTATGAGCATGGATTTAGGAGAAAATATTGCGTAGAGATTATTTGAAGATCAAGGAAATAATTTGGCAAAAATGTTACTTCAAAAATATATAGATTCTCTTGATAAATGTACCCAATAAAGTGATACTATTCAATATCATTATTGATATTATTCACTAGGGTTTCTCCACTTAGATAGGAGTATGATACCTAAGAATAGGTGAGGGAAGATGCCTATGTATTTATAGTGTAATAGTAGTGTTTTTTCATAAGGTAAGCACCCCAAATTTTTGTTGGAGGTATTACATTATTTGATCCCATTGTAAATATTTAGATTAGGGTGTGAGTCTGATTTTATGTATATAGTACGTGCCAAGTTAATAGATGTTAACATGTCATGATCCCTCCTTAGACAACCTTTTCAAATAAAATATTTATGAATTTAAGTGTAATAATTAATGATATATTATGTGATTTTATGAGGTTTTGATGATAAGTAATATGGAACTAATAGACTTATATTTTTGTAGGAATAGACATCTTCACAAATGGGCCAAGGATTGATGATTATTAGAGTCAAAAGGATTTGACTAATGATTTATCTGTTGTGAAATTTATCTATATATTTGCAAATTATTATATTATAGTTGCACTTGCATGATAGGTAGTGTTAAGTGGTATTACTAACATGTTTTACAAATATTTAATATCGCTTTATGAAAAATAAAGTATATGTTAGGTACCCAGGATAAGTATTTAATAATTTAATATTGTATTGTTTAATGGTATAAGCCATAAATTAATTATTGAGTAAGGAAGGCCACATGTCAAATTAGAAATAGGTATTTCATAGGATCATATATGTAACCGTAAAGAATATTGGCACATTATTATGCACTTTTTAACTCATGGAAGGTGAGCCACCACATGGGTGATGTTGTCACTCATGGAAGGTGAACCATCAAATTCTTGTATAAAGAGAGATGTAACCCCATTGTAAAAGGTATGTACAATTTATTTTTGAGAAGTCTTGGCTCATGGAGCTAGAGATCTTGTGGAGTGGCTTACTTTCAAAAGGAGCATTGTACGATGTTGCCTTACCTCAAGGGTTAATCGATATCTATTTTATTATGAGCAATTTATTGTGCAATTAATTTATTTGTAGGTGCATGTTTTTTTAAATAAAGGGGTAAAAATTTATTGATAAAAAGTCTGGATTACAAAGTACAGCTGAGGCCCCACCCAAGACTCAAATAAGCAACAAGACAGGCTAAATCACCAGACAAGGTCAACTCCCAAAGAAAACCAAAAAAACAAACCACATTAAGTCTGAACATCCTTATGGATCAACTCCCATAGGTGTTGAGAATCCCTAGACGAGAGACTCTCCCAGTTATCAATACTCTGAGTATCCAATAGCTCAGAAGCCCTTTTGGCCAGGTAATCAACAACCCCATTCCATTCCCTTGGAATGTGCACAAAGGATATAAATTCGAACTCTTCACTCATTCTGAGAATCTGAATGGTCACAAAGGCCAACTGCCGATTAACATCCTCCACTCTTTTGCTGTTTAAAATATTAACCAAAATTTGAGAGTCAGACTCGCAAAGAATCCTGTGCCAGCCAAGATAAAACCCCCTTTGCAAGGCCTCAAGTATCGCCAGAGCTTCCATAATATTGTTGGAGTGAACACCTTTATAAATGGAAAAGAAAAATATGACCACGCCAGCAGAATCTCTCCCAACACCACCAATTCCAGCATGTCCAGGATTGCCCCTGGATGACCCATCAGTATTAATTTTTAAAACTCCTCTAGGGGGCAGTCTCCATCTACCCTCTCTCCTAACCTTCTTGCTAAGCTAAGGAATCCTACTAGGGCTAGAAGAATTCACACCAACCCCAAACAAACCAAGGGCCTGTTGTACCTTCTCCTCCCTAGAGTCCAAATGAGGGTCCACATCACATTTACTATGGATAGTTTCTTGAACCATACACAGGATCCTTTGCCAGATCTGTTGAACAGCAAAATGACTTCCCTCAAAAATGCGTCGGTTTCGTTCAAGCCAAATCTGCCAAATGATGCAAGAAGGGCCCAAATTCCAAGCCACTTGGAGGAAGGGGGCCTTGGCTGGAGGTCTGCCCAGACTACTCCAAAACTCCACTAGGGAGAGCACATGAAAACAAGGATGGTTCTAGGCACTCCACTAATAGTGCCAAATGTCTCTGGCAAGGGAGCATTGGAAAAATAAATGAGAAGAGTCATCCTCATTCTTACCACAAAGGACACATAAAGAGGGACCCTGAAATCCCCTCTTCCTCAAGTTATCCCAAGTGAGGCATTTATTACGAGCTACCAGCCAGAGAAAAAAGTTACATTTCGGCGAAGCAAATCTATTCCACACCTTTTTCCACCATGTGACAGGGAGACTCCTGAACTTTTGCTTATCAAGAACTTGATAACCATAGGCTACAGAGTAGGTTCCCTTCGGATTAGGGTTCCAAGCCATAATGTCTTTATCCCTCAATGAAGAATAGTACCTCCGTGCAAGAATAAGAGCAAGCACCTCTCTATCCTCGGAAAATCCCCCTTGGGGCCATTCTTGTGGATCTTTCCATTTGTACATCTCCATATTTCCAAAATACTAGATTTTTTTAAAGTCCTCCACATGAGACCAACCTGCGTCCAAGAAACAAATGCCTAGGGAATGTAACCTGGGATATTGAGTCAATATAGGAGGGTGGCCATCCCAAGAATCCTCCCAAAAAAGAACATTTGATCCCCGATTGCAAATCCAGAACAAACCCTACTTAATTAAATTAGCTCCTCTTTTCAAAGTGTCCCAGATAACAGAACCTTTCCCAACCAAACTGGCTCTAGGGATATCTACCTCAGAAATACCTCTCAAGTATTTATAAGATAATATTTTAGCCCAAATATGATCTTGAGAGGTACACCATCTCCAATAAAGTTTTGCAGCCAAAGCCTGCCCAGAAAGAGTTGCCTGTCGCAACCCAAGGCCTCCCTCTTGAACTGGCCTACAAATGGAATCCCATATAACCAAACTCCATTTAGATTGATCAAGTTTTCCAGACCACAAAAACTGTCTTGACAGAGCATCCATGTCCTTTATGAAACGATAAGGAGTTGTTTGCACAAAACATCTATAAATGGGTAAAGCTTGAATAACAAATTTTAAAAGCAATAATCTACTTGCAGAGGATAGCCATCTAACAGTCCAGTGATTTACCTTCCTTCTAAACTTATCAAGTATAGACTGCTAAGAAGATCTAGGCAAAGTATGAGATGAAATCGGGATCCCAAGATAAATGAAGGGGGGAGTCCCGACCTGGAATCTTAGAATGCGAGCAATCCTAGCTTGAATAAGAGGGGGGGTATTGAAGAAGAAAATAAAGGACTTGTCCTCATTAATCACCTATCCAGAAGCACCAAGATATATGTCAAGAGACTGTCTAATGTTTACAACTTCCTTGATATTGGCAACTCCCAACAAAGTAGTATCATCAACAAATTGAAGGTGGGAAAGAGGTGGCAAAATGTTATCCCACTTCCACCCCTGAATGAGACCATGCCTAACGTGAGACTTGAGTAATCTGCCCAACCCTTCTGCCATAATGATAAAAAAATAAGGAGATAGAGGATCTCCTTGCCTCAATCCCCTTGAGGCCTCAAACAACTCTGTTGTCTCGTTATTAACAAGAATAGAGAATGAGGAAGAAGAAATACAGCTCATCACCCATCTAATCCATTCCTCCTCAAAGCCAAAAGTAGCAAGAAATTTTTGAAGAAAGGACCATCTAACTCTGTCATAGGCTTTTGCCATGTCCAACTTAATGAACATAGTTTTCTTCTTAGAAGTTTCCATTGAGTGAATAGCTTCTATAGCAATAACAACCCCATCCATGATTTTTCGGCCAGCAACAAACCCACCTTGCTCCTCAGAGATGATTTTGCTCAACCATATCTTCAGCCTCTCAGCAATAATTTTTGTGATGATCTTATATACAACATTATAGAGAGCAATAGGCTCTGAACATATCCAAGGAATTCGCTCCCTCTTTCTTGGGAATAAGCACCACAAAGGTAGCATTTAGGGCCCTTAGCATCTGTTTGTTCTTTTGGGACTCACGGACCACTTCCAAAAGGTCAAATTTGATTAACTCCTAAAAATCTTGATAAAACTCAATCGAGAATCCATCCGGACCCGGGGCTTTCCCCTTTTTCATCTTGAATACAACACTTTTCAGCTCCTCAAGGGAAATTGGATCCATCAAGTGCTCATTCATCTCTCTAGAAATAATCTAGGGAATACAGTTTAGAATAAGTTTTTCTTCATCATCATCTGATAGGGCATCCTCATTGAAGAGAGAGGAAAAATACCTCTTAGTATCTTATGAAATATCCCTGAAAGAAGAAAGCAGGGCACCCTGAGAATTAACAAGAGAGGTAATCAGGTTACCATTACGACAAGCCTTAACAGAGTTATAAAAGAAGGCTGTGTTCCTATCCCCTTCCTGAAGCCAATCTACTTGAGCTTTTTTTTTCCAAAAAAATTCTTCCCTCAGTTCCCATTCAGCAAGGTCTTTTACAGCCTCAGATTCCTCAACAAGAAGCTCCTCTGTGAGTCCCTAATCTCTAATCTTCCTTGAGGCTTCTTCCACCCTCCTAAGACCTGCCAGCTTAGCCAAGGAAAGGTTCCCAAAATTTAGTCTATTCCATCCCTTCAATTTATGCTTGACAAATTGAAGCCGCTTCATAAATGAGTACATAGCAGTGCCATGAGGAGGTTTGCCATTAGTCCACCAGCCTCGCATGAAATCATGAAGCTTAGGATCTCGCAACCACATAAGTTGAAACTTAAATGAGGGATTATTTTTTAGCCCTAAATCTAGAGCAGAGAGTTTGATAGGCCAATGATCAGATCCTCTACCCTCCAGAATCACATAACTAGCGCTTCTATTATTGCCAATCCAAAAACTAGAGATCAGAAACCTATCCAGTCTCTTTGAAATGGAATATTCCCCACATCTTCTATTATGCCAGGTAAATATCCCATTATCCAGCTTGATGTCAACCAAGTTCAAGGTTCGGATATGAGCATTGAAGACAGAAGAAAAAGGCTCAAGACGATTAATCCCAACACGTTTTTCCTCCAGAAAAGTGATAGAATTGAAATCTCCAGCCAAAATCCATGGGTACAAGGGAGCCAGACTTCTCACAAAGCCAATGTGCTCCCATAAATTCACTTTACCATTGTAATCAATAGGAGCATACACGTTTGTAAGTAGGATGGTCTCACCAGATTCATTATCATGCCCGATCATCGAAATAGACCACTTGCTGGAAATCCAGGTAAGAGGAGAGATCTTAACTAGATCCCATAAACAAGCAAGGCCACCAGCATATCCACATGCACCAATACACTGACATTGCCCCTTTCTCCACAACTTGGGAGCAATATTGAACAAACTATCAATAGCTAATTTAGTCTCCTGAATAAAAACCACATCCAGAGAATGAACATGAATCAAATCACGAACAACTTTTTGTCTGGGGATGTTGTTCAACCCCCTTACATTCTATGAAAGTATAATCATTTTTGGGGGTTATAAAAATGGGAGTCCAATGTTCTCACCAAACCTGACTCTACCAAAGTCTCCCCCATTAACTTAATTTTATCCTGGTCTTTCTTCCGACCCACCTTCATATTCCTATCTGAAGCATTTTTTTTAATTATTTTATGCTGCAATCCCAGCACCGTAGGAGTTTTAAAGTCCATGGATGACTGCATCAGTTCCTGGGTAGGAGAGGGCATATCTAAATCTGTGCCATTTTCTAAGATAACTTCACTTCCAGGGCTAGGGCCAACCATATCACCTATACTCAAAACCAAAGCCCTCTGTTCTTCATTTAAACCCCCTATATCTAGTTCCCTTGGTTCCACCTCATGAAGAGACAACTGATTTTGTCTTGTTATATCTATAACAGGTAGCGATGTTTCAGGTATCTCCACGCACTGATCAAGATTCTCTAGAATTTCAAAACGGTTAAGCTAAGCATCTGGATGGTTATCCTTAATGTCTCTTTTTGCATTTCTTCCTTTGTTTCGAGGTTTTACCGTAACAAAGCCTTCCTTATCCTGATCCCCCTCCTTTATCGGGGCTTTTCCTTTATCCATATTTTGTACAACTCGAGAGGGCCCAGGATTTGAAGCCACGAGCAAGACAAACTTAGGGTATTTTCTTTGTAAGTGGCCATATTCATGGCAAATCCGACAACGAAATGGGAGAGCTTCATAGTCAAGTTTTTGAACCCATTTGGTTGATTCAAACTGTATTTCAAAAGAATCTGGAATATGATTGTTTAAATCAATTTCAACATAGATACGGGCAACAAATATTACCTTTTTATCCAGCATCTGTCATGACGGCCCAACCGGCTTCCTAAGTAGAAGGGCAATCATATGCAAGATGTCATTTCTCCAAAATTCCAATGGGAGCCACGAAAGTCGAACCCACATCGAAACCCGTGACGACCGCTCCTCTGATGGGTTGAAACCCACATGCCAGGGTTTAAGAAAGAGTCTCGCTTGGTTATAGAAATAGGGACCTCCTTCAAATGCTTTGTTACGATCCGCAAGACAAGAAAAAACCACCATAAAATAGCTGTTTGCACTCAGCATCACCTCCACATCACCTTCAGGGTTCCAAGTCTTCCTAACCCAGGCCTCCACAAAGGGAAGAGAAATTCGGATGCCCATAAATTTACCAATAAGCGCATGTTTGGTTAAATACTCCACATATTCTGCCATCGAGTCTGGTTGAACCACTAGAACCGGCTTGGCTTCACATCGTTCCAAACATCCATTGTTATTTAACAAGCGATTCCTAGCATGCAATGGGAAATCCTGTTCCTTCCAATCATTTTTAAAAGAAATACCATCCCTAGCATGCACGCTCTGTGACGGACCTGATGCCATCACTACATTCCTCTAGTTTTTCATACCTCCTCCAGAAACTATTGCCATCCTTGTAGAGCCCACCAGATAGGTCTCAAAAAAATTCCAGCAAAGCAACTTTCCTCATCAAACCCTAGCAGGTTCTAAACCATCTAGGTGCATGTTTAATATTTATGCAAAATATTAAAATATTTATGGTTATGAGAAGAGAGGTTCAGAACATTTGGTATCATAACAACGATTTAAGAAAAATGATTTTGTTTTTGCAGAGCCGAGGCATGTTATTTTCAAAAAAACATCACATTTTACAAGGCCATATTTTTTATTTCACCAGTTGTTTTTCAAAATGTGTCTGTACCATTATCTATATATTTTTGAGTACTACAAAAATGACTACTCATTTTTTAAATTTTGATCAATATTGAGAAAGTTATGGTTGTTTGAAGTTGAGTTATTTGTGTTGTTTTTTGGCCAAGTATTTTTTTTTCAAAAAAAAAAAAAACGTATTAAATTTTTTAGAAGTCATTTTTAGAATATTTTTGCACCAACATGTATTTTATTCTAATTACTATAAAAATTATTACTCACTTGTGAAATTTTTATACATATTGAGAGAGTTACAACTATTTGAAGTTGGGTTGTTGAGGTTGTTTTTGGGCTGCATGATTTTTTTTTTAAAAGAAAAAATTCATATTTATTTTATTAGCAGTCATTTTTAGAAGTTTTTTGCACTAGCATATAGGTTATTTTTAGTACTACACAAATACCTATTCACTTGTTGAATTATCGTAAATATTTGAGAGAGTTACAACTATTGCAAATTAGGATTTTGATGTTGTTTTTGAGGTTGCACAAAAAAGAGAAAAATTCATAACTCTCAATCTGGGTAAGTAAATCGGTTGCAATTTGTTTTGTTTTGAAGAAAATTTGAAGATTTAATTTTTTAAAGAAATAAATAGATGAGATCTCAAATTTTTAATTTTTGAGAAATTCTGGTTATTTCAAACCCTAGCTACTTAAAAAAAAAAGGTCATGGAGTTTTCATTTTTTTGAAGAAGATGATAGTGATGGTTGGGAATGGTGGAAAATTTATAAGTCTTCAATATCTTCTTATCTTATTTAAAAATGTAATTTTTATTTTTGTTTACAAGGGCCAACTTTATCTTGGTTTAAAGAGTTTGCAAATGACCCTACACACTGGAAGAATTTGAAGTTATATTTTTAAGTAAACGGGCATTAAAAGGAAAGGATGATAATGTGTAGGTTAAGGAAACTATACCTTGTGTATCAGGGCCAAAAAGGGGTGAAAAAATTATGTTTGAATGTAAAAATTCTATTTTATAAGTTCATGGTTAGATTAAAAATCAAAAAAATATTATTTCCATTAACGTTTAGCAGCAAAGATAATTTTATCAATATGTCTTTGACTACGAGGTTGCAATTTCAAACAAATAAAATCAAATATATACAACTTGAGGGTCATAATGTTAAATTTTTTGAATATTTGAAAATAACCATGGATAAATATGTTTGACATTCAAATTTTCATATGATATGAATGATGTAGATATTATCATTGGTTATCCTTGGTTGCATTCTTTGGGTACTATTAACATTAATGTGCAAAATCAATTTATGAAGCTATGGTACAAGAAGAAGAAGATAACATTGCAAGATATTTCTCAATGTAAATACAAGTAGGAAGTTATTACAATAGAACACGGTGAAGAGCAAACAAAAGAACCTAAAATAGAATCTCGGGAGGAGGTAGTAGTAGAAATCAAGGAAGCAAAAGTAAGGGAAGAATCAATGGAAGGGCAAAAATAGTTTGAACATTGGGCCAAGGTTGGAGTATATCACCATCCATAATACCATGAGAGGCAACAATCATGGATACAAGGCTTGAGGCATCATAGGAACAATAAGGTACATACAAGGAACCAAAGGAACCAATACTTTGGATATTCTACAAGTCATAAATATAAGCAGGTTTGGATGAAAAAAGATAAAATTTATGATTTCAACACATGGCATTGGCATCAACAAATACCACCATCAATCACAGTTCCACTACGATGGATAGATGATCGAGATTGGTACCAGTATTCAACATGGCTTAAAAGATCATATTATTTAACATTTTCTAATGTTTCAAGGATGAAATATTTTGTAAGAGGGATGGAATGTTAGACACCCAATATAGGTATTTAATAATTTAATATTGTATTGTATAATGGTATGAGCCATAAATTAATTATTAAGTAAGGCCACATGTCAAATTAAGAATATGCATGTCATAGAATCATATATGTAATCGATGGGGAATATTGTCATATGTAATTGCAAGAAATATTGTCATATTATTATGCACTTTGTAACTCATGGAAGGTGAAAAACCACATGGGTGATCTTGTAACTCATGGAAGATGAACCATCACACTCTTATATAAAGATAGGTGTACCCCCATTGTAAAAGGTATCTATGACGTATTTTGGATAAGTATTGGCTTGTGGAGCTATAGATCTTATGGAGTGGTTTCATTCCAAAAGGAGCATTGTACAATGTTATCTTACCTCAATGGTATAATTGATCTTTATTTTAATGTGAGCAATTTATTGTGCAATTATTTTTTTGTGGATGCATGTTGAATATTTATGCAAATTGTTGAAATATTTATGGTTATGAGAAGAGAGGTTCATAATAGTATAATATTTAGTATTATTTTATTAATATTATTGTTATTATATCAAAGAATTGAAATAAAAAAAGAAAAGAAAGACGTGTAGTAAATGGAAAAGTAAAGTATCTTTAAACTTAAAAGAAAACCTAACTTGGTGGTTTAAGGTAGTTTTGAAGTTCATTTCTTTTGAACGAATCTTTTGAGGGTATTCTTTAAACCCATATGAACAAAAAAATGGTAGGAAGGGATAGATTGATTGTTCATTTGGAAAGAGAGTAGCTTCAAGAAGAAAGTACGTAGGATAGATATATCACTAGAAGACTTGTTGGATAGGAAAAACAAGTGCTTTCAGTTATACAAGGTATATTTTCTGTGATACATTAGGGAAAATAACTTTTAGATCATTGAAATGATGCATGTTCTCTTATTATCGATCAATCTAGTTTTAAAAAAAATGTAGAACCCTACATAGAGATAGTAAGGCTTAATATTACTGAAGGAAGATGGAGCCTTTACTCCAACATAAATTATGGAAAAGGGTCAAACATAAATCTAATACCTTAACACCTTTCCCAAGCAATGAATGTGTACCCCTATGAAATATTCTTATCTGTGCCAAGACAAATAGAGAGGACACCATGGGATTATGCTTTCATTTGTGTTATATCACTTCTAAAGACCTTTAGAAATATTTATTTATTATAGGGTGTTGTTGGATAATTGTCATTGTGTACATGCATCGAAACTGCCAAACTATATTAAGCTACAATGCCCATGTGGTCAAGAACATAATCTATATTTTATTAAAATTGAACGTGTTTCACATAGATGTAGAACTTGGAGATATTAAATATGTATATTTCACCTTGAACCTTATGACCATTTAAATAACCAATTGATGAAGTCGTATCCAAAATAATCATATTGTAGTAAAGCCTAGAGTCCTTCCGTGATGGAATTAACTCTAGTATCAAAGTTATAATGCATTTTTTATAACATGAGAAACATTAGAATGTTTGATAGGTTGATTACACCATAGGGAAACAAAAATCTAAGTTGATTATGTTGGAAGCCATGAGTTGGAACGTAGATGGTGCATAGAAGACGGTGTAACATAGAGTGTTGAATGGATAACACCAAATGATTCATTGATTACACCTTAGATAGAGGGATAAGATAAGATTTAGAAGTTATGGACTACAAATAGTGTTCCTTAGATTACAATATTTTTCTTTTAAAAAGTAAAGGAGGGTTTATCATAGGCAAAGAAATGCCCTTGTAAACAAAAATGTTAGTTATAAAATAATTAAGAACAATCATTCTTTAGTTAGTGAATAGATCTATAAAATGGTTCTATGTTTAATGCATATTATCATGAATATATTGGGATTCAATTTAGTGAATAAAATGGTTCATTTTTAGTTGGTTAATAAATTATTATTGATTTAGAAATGAAATGGTTCATGATTTATGCTTGTAAAATGTAGTTAAGAAAAGAATATTGGAAATACTTTTGAGTTAAAAAAAGTTATTCATGTATAGTTAAAGATGTATCTTGTAGGAATCTTGATGGCTATAGAATATTAAAAGGTTATATCTTATTTTGGATAATCTACATCATTAATTGGGAAGTTTGAAGTATTTGCATTATTGGTATTCTAAAATGTGATAAAGGCTTCATCTGGGTTACTTAAAGGCTTATGGATTGAACATAAAGCCATTGAATAGAAAGGAACTTTTGAGGGTTTATTATATAGTCTTTTGTGGAGATGTGTTTAAGGGAGAACTTGAGAAAAAATGTAGAATGATGATTGAAAGGAATTTTAGTACGAGGGAAGTATGGGATTCCCTCGCTTGTAAAATGGGAGACTTACAAATACTTGTAATGAAAGAAATACATAAGAGTTATGGAAACTCTTATGCAATTAGAAAATATTGTAGAAATATAAAGGGATAATGTTTCCCTTTTAATTGGTTATAGGAATGGCAATAAAAAGAAATGGATTATTTTTTAGGCTAGGTTTTCTTCCTAGATAGGGTTCCTAGGATATATGATGTGTCTAATGGTCTATATTTTATGGTACTTGTTATAGAATATGTTATTTACATTTATTTATTTAATGCTATTAGTATGGATGAAAAAGAAATGGATTTTTTTATCCTTCTTTATTGAAATATTTATACTAAAGAATGTATTTATGTTGTAGATTATCTCTTTATTTCCTATAATAGAATTTGATATGAAAAGTAAAAATTTGATAGATGCTTAGTATCCATTTACTTTATGTAAGAGAGCATGGTATTTTTAGTTATGTTTCTTATACTTGAATGAATGACATATAAAGGATAATATTATCTTGAATTCCTTAGGGTAGGTGGATGAAATTTTGTAAGGATTTTAATGAAAGAATGCCTAAGCAGTTAGACCCTAAGGTTAGGACTGGAACTAAGGAAAATGTGATGTATAAACCCTTAAGGTTTCCATGGATACTGTAATAATGGATCATTAAAATGTGATCCAAAATAAAGAGGGCTTATAATTCCATTGTAACTAGATCCATGTGATGGGATCTCCAAAGGAAAGAGAGGTACCCATGTGATAAATATGACACCTCCATTAAACTAGTTAAGGAATGACATATACTAGCTTAATGGTGCATATTAGTTCTACACTAAAAGATATGTGTATAACTATAAGAAGCTTGTTCCTAAAAAGGAAACTAGTTAAGGAATGATGGATACTAGTAGGGTATTTGGCATCCATTTTCTCAAAAAAATGACATAGGATTAACCCTCACATCGTGGTCAAAAAGTCCTTCAAAAAAGAAAGTAAGGAAATTTGAGGTGACCACACAAAGGTGTACTTTAATATGTATGGTAAATGAGTAAAGTTAAACCCCCAAATTAACATGGGATAATGGCCACTCAGATCAACCCAAGGGATGCTATTGTATTTGAAACCCGAAATTGGAAGAATAGATTCTAAGAATTATATCCATATTATCTAAAATTACTATTGGTCTTATAAAATAATAAAAAAATGAGTAGATTTTAGGGTTGTTATAGTTGGTATCAAAGCATGGTAGTAGGTCCCTTACATCTTCCAAAGCTAACCCTTGGTGTAGGAATAAAAGACTATCTTGGAAAGAACCTAGACATTAGTAAAGTTGATGAGCACCTTAGGAAGAACAAAATATTCCCATGGGAATAATTGTTATATAAATATCATTGATCAAAATATTAATCCTACTCTTGATAAAACAACACACTCAAAGTAGGTGTATCAAATAATTATTTTGATTATTTGATAAAGGATAGATGTTAGTTTTGAAATAAATTAATGATATCTGGGATACTACTTAATATGAGATACTTGAATTGAAGAAGTTTGGCAGGAAAATGAGCTCTGGCGATTTTTTCTCTCTGAACTAGGGTTTCTGGAACTTCAAAAAATCTTGGGCTTCAGCTGGATTGCAGTAGTGTCTTTGGGGTACGGTGGATCTGAAGGCTAGATCGATGCCCCAGGAGGGTCCAATGGGGACTTCTTCGGCTCCTTTTCTCGGTAGTACCAGCTCTTACGCTGATTTGTTTAAATAAAATTCTCCTTCGAAGAATGACGAAGCCCAAAAGGTGGCATATAAAAAGCTCTTCACGGTTGCTAGGAATAGGTCGTCAGCACATCGTCTGAATGGTTGTTTTTCGCAGGCTGAATCCAGGCCAAAAATCATCATTGAGCCAAGTATGGTTGAAGAATCAGTCATCTACAAAGCTAACCATGATTTAATCTGCAAGTTCATGGGGATTCGCCCTTCCCTAAATTTTTTACACTCTTGGATCCGCCAAAACTGGGAGCCCCACGGTGAGTATTCATTGTGGTTTATTAGTAATGGTTATTTTATTGTTAGCTTTTCGGCTCTGGCCGATAGAAATAAGGCTTTCAAGTCAGAGAAGAAAAATCATGGCCCGATAGGGCTATTTGTTCAACCATGGAGGGTGGGATTCGATCCTCATGTTGAACCTACGACTGTCCTAGTTTGGATCCATCTATATGCTCTTCCAATGGAATTCTGGGGTGAGCAGGTGTTGGCAATGATTGGAAATTCTATTGGTAGACATCTGGGTGTTGCCAGAGACACTATTGAAGGGAGCATGGCGGTGTATGCTAGAATATATGTGGAGATGGATCTCAGCCAGCCTTTGCCGATAGAGTTGGAAATTGAATTGGCAAGTCTCTCCTGGATTCAACAATTGGACTATGAGGCCCTACCCTTTAGATGTAGGGTTTGTCACAAGCATGGAAATTTGGCCTGTTTTTGTCCTAATAATATGAATGCCAAAATGGAGGCCCCTTCAGGAATGCCAAACCTGCCTAAAGAGGATAAGGCAACACCTAATAAAGATTCTAATAGCACCGATCAAGGCCAGGAAGCTTAGAGAGAAGGTTTTGAACAGCCTAGAAGAAAAACACGAACAAAGAAAAAGGAGGGAAAGGAGCAATCCCATCTTAGGCCTGACAATAGGTATGAGATTTTTAAGTCATTGGTTGACAAAGAGGAACAATTTATGGAGGGCATGGAGGGTTTTAAGGAAACTTCTAATATTTTTGAGAAACTCCCCCTCTCATCTCCTCTCGTCATACAACAGGTAGTTGAACTCTGTGAGGTATCACAACCAGTGTGTTTTGGTTCCTTAGTAGTCCATAACCAAGAGCAGACAGTATCTCGGGATGTCCGCATGGGAATAGCAGAGAAGAACAGGGAAAGGCCATCTTTGGGGATAACCTAGGTAGAAAAAAGATAAAAAAATAGCAATTCTCAGGGAGTAGGTAGAAGATCCAATAAGGAGTTGCTAGCAGCCCAAGGAGACAAATTGATCATGGGAGGATCGGTGAGGACAATAGACTCTTATTGCTCCCAGGGTAACCAATGATTATACAATCTTGGAATGTGAGGGGTTTAAATAGCAGAACCCATCAATCTACTGTTCAAAGACTATTAGAGAATCACAATACTGATTTTTTGCTTTTACAAGAGACTAAGATGTCATTGGATCTTATGTCTAAAATAGTCAACAAAATTTGGAGGGGTGCTGGTCATATGGATGTGGCTGCCCAAGGTGCCTCAGGGGGGATTGTTACTTTGTGGAACTCTCTTGAATGGTCTGCAATAGAACATATTTCCTGGAGGGGTGTTCTCACTTCTCTCTTTAGGAATAATGTCTTTGCGGAATTTGTTCTAATCACTAACTTTTATGGATCTCAAAACCTAGAGGGTCAAAGGTGGCAGTGGAAGGTTGTGCATAACATGCGAGCCTCAAGGGAAGATCTAGACTAGATTATAGTGGGGGACTTTAATGCTAAATTATCTTCTAGATACCAGGAAGGGGGAACACCATTTTTGGACCCAGGTGACCATTTCATGATTGCCCAAGTCCAAGATTTGCACTTAGTGGACATTAAATGTCCTGGCAATAACTTCACTTGGACTAATAAAATGTGGGAGCCACATAGTAGGAAGGTTAAGCTAGATTTTTTTCTGCTTTTAGAGGAGGCGTTTGTAAAATGGAATATAAATTTTCAAATTTTAGAAGGCCCTATTTCTGATCACTGTCCTATTCTGTTGGAATGCGAGACTAGGATGGGGCAGCATCACAAACCTTTCAGATTTGAGAATTTTTGGCTTCAGAAAGAAGAACTTCAAGAGAAAATCCCACAGTGGTGGAAAGAAGGCCGCCCAGCTTATGGAAGAGCAATGTTCAAAATCCACAAACAACTTCAATATGTCAAAACTCAGTTGAAGTATTGGAGGCGTTCTAATAAAACTGACTTCCAGGCCCAAAGAGCTTCGTTGGTGGCCCGATGGGATGAGGTCCAAAAATAGTTTAGAGAAGGAGTAATTATAGACCAGCTCAAAGCTGAGGATGATGCCTTGCGTACAACAATTGAGGACATTGACAACCAGGAGGAGATCTATTGGAAGCAGAGAGCAAGAACCACCTAGTTATTAGAAGGGGACAGAAATACAAAATTCTTTCATCGGACTGCTTGTGCTCAAATACAGATGAATAATATGGAGGTCCTTCAAGATGAGAATGGTCATTCCTTTGATACTCTTCCAGGTATACATTCCCATGCTATGGATTATTTTTCTAAGATTTTTAAGGAAAGTGTGGTACAATATGTAGAGGCCCAAAATGAAGTTATTTCTGTCATACCTACTATTATTTTGGAGGATGAAAATCAGGCCCTCCTCAAACCCATTGATAGGGATGAATTGAAAACTGTGGTCTTTGGAATGAGCACTGGTAAAACTCCTAGTCCAGACGACTTCCCAATTGAGTTTTTTCAGGCTTTCTAGGACTGCTTAGAGGAAGATGTAAGGGCTGTTGTTGAAGAGTCTAGAGAAAATAAGAGAATTCTTAAAGCTATAAACCACACTTTCATTACCTTGATTCCAAAAGGGGAGGAGGGGGTTCATATTTCATATTATAGGCCTATTGCCTTATGTAATGTGTTGTACAAAATAATCACAAAGGTAATGGCTGAGCACCTAAAACCTCTTCTTCACAACATTGTCTCCTCTAAGAGAGGGGGATTTGTTGAGGGACAATAGATTCTGGATGGGGTGGTTGTGGCCCAGGAAGCAATCCATTCAATGCTGACTTCTGGTAATAAAGGGATGTTCATAAAATTGGACATGTCAAAGGCTTATGACAGGGTTGAATGGAGTTTC